>CM032127.1:30377295-31805759 GCA_018894105.1 Jacaranda mimosifolia | reverse complement strand
TGCCCCCGCGTCGGTGGCCCGCGGCATCGTAGCGCCGGGATCGCCCGGCCCGCGGCCCGTTCCTCACGGCTGCGGCTGCGCAGCGGCAAAAAAAGCGGCCGCGTCGGGCCCCGAGACGCAGCAATTCGGCCGCCAAAATAGTCCCGACGGGGCAGGCCCTGTTGGCCACGTCGTGGGGCTCCGGACGAGCTTCGCAACCGCATACTGTGCGCCGCGTAACTCCTCGCGGGTCGAAAGTTACGCGTTTCGGGGCGCCGTCGCCGCACGCGCGTCAAGAACAAATCTATTCGGCGCGCGTTAGCCAGCGGGTGCGATCATACCAGCACTAATGCACCGGATCCCATCAGAACTCCGAAGTTAAGCGTGCTTGGGCGAGAGTAGTACTAGGATGGGTGACCCCTGGGAAGTCCTCGTGTTGCACCCCTTTTTTCTTCTCCGCCCCCGCGCTTCGTATTATATATTTTTTTATTACTGTTTCCTTTGCTTTTGCATCTTCGGTCGTTATCTCGATGCCCCGCGTCGTGGCCCGCGGCATCGGACGGCCGGGGATCGCCCGGCCCGCGGCCCGTTCCTCACGGCTGCGGCTGCGCAGCGGCAAAAAGCGGCCGGTCGGGCCCCGAGACGCAGCAATTCGGCCGCCAAAATAGTCCCCGACGGGGCAGGCCCTGTTGGCCACGTCGTGGGGCTCCGGACGAGCTTCGCAACCGCATACTGTGCGCCGCGTAACTCCTCGGGGTCGAAAGTTACGCGTTTCGGAGGCGCCGTCGCCGCACGCGCGTCAAGAACAAATCTATTCGGCGCGCGTTAGCCCAGGGGTGCGATCATACCAGCACTAATGCACCGGATCCCATCAGAACTCCGAAGTTAAGCGTGCTTGGGCGAGAGTAGTACTAGGATGGGTGACCCCCTGGGAAGTCCTCGTGTTGCACCCCTTTTTTCTTCTCCGCCCCCGCGCTTCGTATTATATATTTTCTTATTTACTGTTTCCTTTGCTTTTGCATCCTCGGTCGTTATCGATGCGTGCCCCCGCGTTGTGGCCCGCGGCATCGGACGGCCGGGATCGCCCGGCCCCGCGGCCCGTTCCTCACGGCTGCGGCTGCGCAGCGGCAAAAAGCGGCCGGTCGGGCCCCGAGACGCAGCAATTCGGCCGCCAAAATAGTCCCCGACGGGGCAGGCCCTGTTGGCCACGTCGTGGGGCTCCGGACGAGCTTCGCAACCGCATACTGTGCGCCGCGTAACTCCTCACGGGTCGAAAGTTGCGTGTTTCGGAGGCGTCGTCGCCGCGCGCGTCAAGCACAAATCTATTCGGCGCGCGTTAGCCAGCGGGTGCGATCATACCAGCACTAATGCACCGGATCCCATCAGAACTCCGAAGTTAAGCGTGCTTGGGCGAGAGTAGTACTAGGATGGGTGACCCCCTGGGAAGTCCTCGTGTTGCACCCTTTTTTCTTCTCCGCCCCGCGCTTCGTATTATATATTTTCTTATTTACTGTTTCCTTTGCTTTTGCATCTTCGGTCGTTATCTCGATGCCCCCGCGTCGGTGGCCCGCGGCATCGGAGCGCCGGGATCGCCCGGCCCCGCGGCCCGTTCCTCACGGCTGCGGCTGCGCAGCGGCAAAAAGCGGCCGGTCGGGCCCCGAGACGCAGCAATTCGGCCGCCAAAATAGTCCCCGACGGGGCAGGCCCTGTTGGCCACGTCGTGGGGCTCCGGACGAGCTTCGCAACCGCATACTGTGCGCCGCGTAACTCCTCGCGGGTCGAAAGTTGCGCGTTTCGGAGGCGCCGTCGCCGCGCGCGTCAAGAACAAATCTATTCGGCGCGCGTTAGCCAGCGGGTGCGATCATACCAGCACTAATGCACCGGATCCCATCAGAACTCCGAAGTTAAGCGTGCTTGGGCGAGAGTAGTACTAGGATGGGTGACCCCCTGGGAAGTCCTCGTGTTGCACCCCTTTTTTCTTCTCCGCCCCCGCGCTTCGTATTATATATTTTTTTATTTACTGTTTCCTTTGCTTTTGCATCCTCGGTCGTTATCTCGATGCCCCCGCGTCGTGGCCCGCGGCATCGGACGGCCGGGATCGCCCGGCCCCGCGGCCGTTCCTCACGGCTGCGGCTGCGCAGCGGCAAAAAGCGGCCGGTCGGGCCCCGAGACGCAGCAATTCGGCCGCCAAAATAGTCCCCGACGGGGCAGGCCCTGTTGGCCACGTCGTGGGGCTCCGGACGAGCTTCGCAACCGCATACTGTGCGCCGCGTAACTCCTCACGGGTCGAAAGTTGCGCGTTTCGGAGGCGCCGTCGCCGCGCGCCCGTCAAGAACAAATCTATTCGGCGCGCGTTAGCCAGCGGGTGCGATCATACCAGCACTAATGCACCGGATCCCATCAGAACTCCGAAGTTAAGCGTGCTTGGGCGAGAGTAGTACTAGGATGGGTGACCCCCTGGGAAGTCCTCGTGTTGCACCCCTTTTTTCTTCTCCGCCCCGCGCTTCGTATTATATATTTTCTTATTTACTGTTTCCTTTGCTTTTGCATCTTCGGTCGTTATCTCGATGCCCCCGCGTCGGTGGCCCGCGGCATCGGACGGCCGGGATCGCCCGGCCCCGCGGCCCGTTCCTCACGGCTGCGGCTGCGCAGCGGCAAAAAGCGGCCGGTCGGGCCCCGAGACGCAGCAATTCGGCCGCCAAAATAGTCCCCGACGGGGCAGGCCCTGTTGGCCACGTCGTGGGGCTCCGGACGAGCTTCGCAACCGCATACTGTGCGCCGCGTAACTCCTCACGGGTCGAAAGTTGCGCGTTTCGGAGGCGTCGTCGCCGCGCGCGTCAAGAACAAATCTATTCGGCGCGCGTTAGCCAGCGGGTGCGATCATACCAGCACTAATGCACCGGATCCCATCAGAACTCCGAAGTTAAGCGTGCTTGGGCGAGAGTAGTACTAGGATGGGTGACCCCCTGGGAAGTCCTCGTGTTGCACCCCTTTTTCTTCTCCGCCCCCGCGCTTCGTATTATATATTTTCTTATTTACTGTTTCCTTTGCTTTTGCATCCTCGGTCGTTATCTCGATGCCCCCGCGTCGGTGGCCCGCGGCATCGGACGCCGGGATCGCCCGGCCCCGCGGCCCGTTCCTCACGGCTGCGGCTGCGCAGCGGCAAAAAGCGGCCGGTCGGGCCCCGAGACGCAGCAATTCGGCCGCCAAAATAGTCCCCGACGGGGCAGGCCCTGTTGGCCACGTCGTGGGGCTCCGGACGAGCTTCGCAACCGCATACTGTGCGCCGCGTAACTCCTCACGGGTCGAAAGTTGCGCGTTTCGGAGGCGCCGTCGCCGCACGCGCGTCAAGAACAAATCTATTCGGCGCGCGTTAGCCAGCGGGTGCGATCATACCAGCACTAATGCACCGGATCCCATCAGAACTCCGAAGTTAAGCGTGCTTGGGCGAGAGTAGTACTAGGATGGGTGACCCCCTGGGAAGTCCTCGTGTTGCACCCCTTTTTTCTTCTCCGCCCCCGCGCTTCGTATTATATATTTTTTTATTTACTGTTTCCTTTGCTTTTGCATCTTCGGTCGTTATCTCGATGCCCCCGCGTCGGTGGCCCGCGGCATCGGACGGCCGGGATCGCCCGGCCCCGCGGCCCGTTCCTCACGGCTGCGGCTGCGCAGCGGCAAAAAGCGGCCGGTCGGGCCCCGAGACGCAGCAATTCGGCCGCCAAAATAGTCCCCGACGGGGCAGGCCCTGTTGGCCACGTCGTGGGGCTCCGGACGAGCTTCGCAACCGCATACTGTGCGCCGCGTAACTCCTCACGGGTCGAAAGTTGCGCGTTTCGGAGGCGCCGTCGCCGCGCGCCGTCAAGAACAAATCTATTCGGCGCGCGTTAGCCAGCGGGTGCGATCATACCAGCACTAATGCACCGGATCCCATCAGAACTCCGAAGTTAAGCGTGCTTGGGCGAGAGTAGTACTAGGATGGGTGACCCCCTGGGAAGTCCTCGTGTTGCACCCCTTTTTTCTTCTCCGCCCCGCGCTTCGTATTATATATTTTTTTATTTACTGTTTCCTTTGCTTTTGCATCCTCGGTCGTTATCTCGATGCCCCCGCGTCGGTGGCCCGCGGCATCGGACGGCCGGGATCGCCCGGCCCCGCGGCCCGTTCCTCACGGCTGCGGCTGCGCAGCGGCAAAAAGCGGCCGGTCGGGCCCCGAGACGCAGCAATTCGGCCGCCAAAATAGTCCCCGACGGGGCAGGCCCTGTTGGCCACGTCGTGGGGCTCCGGACGAGCTTCGCAACCGCATACTGTGCGCCGCGTAACTCCTCACGGGTCGAAAGTTGCGCGTTTCGGAGGCGCCGTCGCCGCGCGCGTCAAGAACAAATCTATTCGGCGCGCGTTAGCCAGCGGGTGCGATCATACCAGCACTAATGCACCGGATCCCATCAGAACTCCGAAGTTAAGCGTGCTTGGGCGAGAGTAGTACTAGGATGGGTGACCCCCTGGGAAGTCCTCGTGTTGCACCCCTTTTTTCTTCTCCGCCCCGCGCTTCGTATTATATATTTTCTTATTTACTGTTTCCTTTGCTTTTGCATCCTCGGTCGTTATCTCGATGCCCCCGCGTCGGTGGCCCGCGGCATCGGACGGCCGGGATCGCCCGGCCCCGCGGCCCGTTCCTCACGGCTGCGGCTGCGCAGCGGCAAAAAGCGGCCGGTCGGGCCCCGAGACGCAGCAATTCGGCCGCCAAAATAGTCCCCGACGGGGCAGGCCCTGTTGGCCACGTCGTGGGGCTCCGGACGAGCTTCGCAACCGCATACTGTGCGCCGCGTAACTCCTCACGGGTCGAAAGTTGCGCGTTTCGGAGGCGCCGTCGCCGCGCGCGTCAAGAACAAATCTATTCGGCGCGCGTTAGCCAGCGGGTGCGATCATACCAGCACTAATGCACCGGATCCCATCAGAACTCCGAAGTTAAGCGTGCTTGGGCGAGAGTAGTACTAGGATGGGTGACCCCCTGGGAAGTCCTCGTGTTGCACCCCTTTTTTCTTCTCCGCCCCCGCGCTTCGTATTATATATTTTCTTATTTACTGTTTCCTTTGCTTTTGCATCTTCGGTCGTTATCTCGATGCCCCCGCGTCGGTGGCCCGCGGCATCGGACGCCGGGATCGCCCGGCCCCGCGGCCCGTTCCTCACGGCTGCGGCTGCGCAGCGGCAAAAAGCGGCCGGTCGGGCCCCGAGACGCAGCAATTCGGCCGCCAAAATAGTCCCCGACGGGGCAGGCCCTGTTGGCCACGTCGTGGGGCTCCGGACGAGCTTCGCAACCGCATACTGTGCGCCGCGTAACTCCTCACGGGTCGAAAGTTGCGCGTTTCGGAGGCGTCGTCGCCGCGCGCGTCAAGAACAAATCTATTCGGCGCGCGTTAGCCAGCGGGTGCGATCATACCAGCACTAATGCACCGGATCCCATCAGAACTCCGAAGTTAAGCGTGCTTGGGCGAGAGTAGTACTAGGATGGGTGACCCCCTGGGAAGTCCTCGTGTTGCACCCCTTTTTTCTTCTCCGCCCCCGCGCTTCGTATTATATATTTTCTTATTTACTGTTTCCTTTGCTTTTGCATCTTCGGTCGTTATCTCGATGCCCCCGCGTCGGTGGCCCGCGGCATCGGAGCGCCGGGATCGCCCGGCCCCGCGGCCCGTTCCTCACGGCTGCGGCTGCGCAGCGGCAAAAAGCGGCCGGTCGGGCCCCGAGACGCAGCAATTCGGCCGCCAAAATAGTCCCCGACGGGGCAGGCCCTGTTGGCCACGTCGTGGGGCTCCGGACGAGCTTCGCAACCGCATACTGTGCGCCGCGTAACTCCTCGCGGGTCGAAAGTTACGCGTTTCGGAGGCGCCGTCGCCGCACGCGCGTCAAGAACAAATCTATTCGGCGCGCGTTAGCCAGCGGGTGCGATCATACCAGCACTAATGCACCGGATCCCATCAGAACTCCGAAGTTAAGCGTGCTTGGGCGAGAGTAGTACTAGGATGGGTGACCCCCTGGGAAGTCCTCGTGTTGCACCCCTTTTTTCTTCTCCGCCCCCGCGCTTCGTATTATATATTTTTTTATTTACTGTTTCCTTTGCTTTTGCATCCTCGGTCGTTATCTCGATGCCCCCGCGTCGGTGGCCCGCGGCATCGGACGGCCGGGATCGCCCGGCCCCGCGGCCCGTTCCTCACGGCTGCGGCTGCGCAGCGGCAAAAAGCGGCCGGTCGGGCCCCGAGACGCAGCAATTCGGCCGCCAAAATAGTCCCCGACGGGGCAGGCCCTGTTGGCCACGTCGTGGGGCTCCGGACGAGCTTCGCAACCGCATACTGTGCGCCGCGTAACTCCTCACGGGTCGAAAGTTGCGCGTTTCGGAGGCGCCGTCGCCGCGCGCCCGTCAAGAACAAATCTATTCGGCGCGCGTTAGCCAGCGGGTGCGATCATACCAGCACTAATGCACCGGATCCCATCAGAACTCCGAAGTTAAGCGTGCTTGGGCGAGAGTAGTACTAGGATGGGTGACCCCCTGGGAAGTCCTCGTGTTGCACCCCTTTTTTCTTCTCCGCCCCCGCGCTTCGTATTATATATTTTTTTATTTACTGTTTCCTTTGCTTTTGCATCCTCGGTCGTTATCTCGATGCCCCCGCGGTCGTGGCCCGCGGCATCGGACGGCCGGGATCGCCCGGCCCCGCGGCCCGTTCCTCACGGCTGCGGCTGCGCAGCGGCAAAAAGCGGCCGGTCGGGCCCCGAGACGCAGCAATTCGGCCGCCAAAATAGTCCCCGACGGGGCAGGCCCTGTTGGCCACGTCGTGGGGCTCCGGACGAGCTTCGCAACCGCATACTGTGCGCCGCGTAACTCCTCACGGGTCGAAAGTTGCGTGTTTCGGAGACGTCGTCGCCGCGCGCGTCAAGCACAAATCTATTCGGCGCGCGTTAGCCAGCGGGTGCGATCATACCAGCACTAATGCACCGGATCCCATCAGAACTCCGAAGTTAAGCGTGCTTGGGCGAGAGTAGTACTAGGATGGGTGACCCCCTGGGAAGTCCTCGTGTTGCACCCCTTTTTTCTTCTCCGCCCCCGCGCTTCGTATTATATATTTTCTTATTTACTGTTTCCTTTGCTTTTGCATCTTCGGTCGTTATCTCGATGCCCCCGCGTCGGTGGCCCGCGGCATCGGAGCGCCGGGATCGCCCGGCCCCGCGGCCCGTTCCTCACGGCTGCGGCTGCGCAGCGGCAAAAAGCGGCCGGTCGGGCCCCGAGACGCAGCAATTCGGCCGCCAAAATAGTCCCCGACGGGGCAGGCCCTGTTGGCCACGTCGTGGGGCTCCGGACGAGCTTCGCAACCGCATACTGTGCGCCGCGTAACTCCTCGCGGGTCGAAAGTTGCGCGTTTCGGAGGCGCCGTCGCCGCGCGCGCGTCAAGAACAAATCTATTCGGCGCGCGTTAGCCAGCGGGTGCGATCATACCAGCACTAATGCACCGGATCCCATCAGAACTCCGAAGTTAAGCGTGCTTGGGCGAGAGTAGTACTAGGATGGGTGACCCCCTGGGAAGTCCTCGTGTTGCACCCCTTTTTTCTTCTCCGCCCCCGCGCTTCGTATTATATATTTTTTATTTACTGTTTCCTTTGCTTTTGCATCCTCGGTCGTTATCTCGATGCCCCCGCGTCGGTGGCCCGCGGCATCGGACGGCCGGGATCGCCCGGCCCCGCGGCCCGTTCCTCACGGCTGCGGCTGCGCAGCGGCAAAAAGCGGCCGGTCGGGCCCCGAGACGCAGCAATTCGGCCGCCAAAATAGTCCCCGACGGGGCAGGCCCTGTTGGCCACGTCGTGGGGCTCCGGACGAGCTTCGCAACCGCATACTGTGCGCCGCGTAACTCCTCACGGGTCGAAAGTTGCGCGTTTCGGAGGCGCCGTCGCCGCGCGCGTCAAGCACAAATCTATTCGGCGCGCGTTAGCCAGCGGGTGCGATCATACCAGCACTAATGCACCGGATCCCATCAGAACTCCGAAGTTAAGCGTGCTTGGGCGAGAGTAGTACTAGGATGGGTGACCCCCTGGGAAGTCCTCGTGTTGCACCCCTTTTTTCTTCTCCGCCCCCGCGCTTCGTATTATATATTTTCTTATTTACTGTTTCCTTTGCTTTTGCATCTTCGGTCGTTATCTCGATGCCCCCGCGTCGGTGGCCCGCGGCATCGGACGGCCGGGATCGCCCGGCCCCGCGGCCCGTTCCTCACGGCTGCGGCTGCGCAGCGGCAAAAAGCGGCCGGTCGGGCCCCGAGACGCAGCAATTCGGCCGCCAAAATAGTCCCCGACGGGGCAGGCCCTGTTGGCCACGTCGTGGGGCTCCGGACGAGCTTCGCAACCGCATACTGTGCGCCGCGTAACTCCTCACGGGTCGAAAGTTGCGCGTTTCGGAGGCGCCGTCGCCGCGCGCGCGTCAAGAACAAATCTATTCGGCGCGCGTTAGCCAGCGGGTGCGATCATACCAGCACTAATGCACCGGATCCCATCAGAACTCCGAAGTTAAGCGTGCTTGGGCGAGAGTAGTACTAGGATGGGTGACCCCCTGGGAAGTCCTCGTGTTGCACCCCTTTTTTCTTCTCCGCCCCCGCGCTTCGTATTATATATTTTTTTATTTACTGTTTCCTTTGCTTTTGCATCTTCGGTCGTTATCTCGATGCCCCCGCGTCGGTGGCCCGCGGCATCGGAGCGCCGGGATCGCCCGGCCCCGCGGCCCGTTCCTCACGGCTGCGGCTGCGCAGCGGCAAAAAGCGGCCGGTCGGGCCCCGAGACGCAGCAATTCGGCCGCCAAAATAGTCCCCGACGGGGCAGGCCCTGTTGGCCACGTCGTGGGGCTCCGGACGAGCTTCGCAACCGCATACTGTGCGCCGCGTAACTCCTCGCGGGTCGAAAGTTGCGCGTTTCGGAGGCGCCGTCGCCGCGCGCGCGTCAAGAACAAATCTATTCGGCGCGCGTTAGCCAGCGGGTGCGATCATACCAGCACTAATGCACCGGATCCCATCAGAACTCCGAAGTTAAGCGTGCTTGGGCGAGAGTAGTACTAGGATGGGTGACCCCCTGGGAAGTCCTCGTGTTGCACCCCTTTTTTCTTCTCCGCCCCCGCGCTTCGTATTATATATTTTTTTATTTACTGTTTCCTTTGCTTTTGCATCCTCGGTCGTTATCTCGATGCCCCCGCGTCGGTGGCCCGCGGCATCGGACGGCCGGGATCGCCCGGCCCCGCGGCCCGTTCCTCACGGCTGCGGCTGCGCAGCGGCAAAAAGCGGCCGGTCGGGCCCCGAGACGCAGCAATTCGGCCGCCAAAATAGTCCCCGACGGGGCAGGCCCTGTTGGCCACGTCGTGGGGCTCCGGACGAGCTTCGCAACCGCATACTGTGCGCCGCGTAACTCCTCACGGGTCGAAAGTTGCGCGTTTCGGAGGCGCCGTCGCCGCGCGCGCGTCAAGAACAAATCTATTCGGCGCGCGTTAGCCAGCGGGTGCGATCATACCAGCACTAATGCACCGGATCCCATCAGAACTCCGAAGTTAAGCGTGCTTGGGCGAGAGTAGTACTAGGATGGGTGACCCCCTGGGAAGTCCTCGTGTTGCACCCCTTTTTTCTTCTCCGCCCCCGCGCTTCGTATTATATATTTTCTTATTTACTGTTTCCTTTGCTTTTGCATCCTCGGTCGTTATCTCGATGCCCCCGCGTCGGTGGCCCGCGGCATCGGACGGCCGGGATCGCCCGGCCCCGCGGCCCGTTCCTCACGGCTGCTGCGCAGCGGCAAAAAGCGGCCGGTCGGGCCCCGAGACGCAGCAATTCGGCCGCCAAAATAGTCCCCGACGGGGCAGGCCCTGTTGGCCACGTCGTGGGGCTCCGGACGAGCTTCGCAACCGCATACTGTGCGCCGCGTAACTCCTCACGGGTCGAAAGTTGCGCGTTTCGGAGGCGCCGTCGCCGCGCGCGTCAAGAACAAATCTATTCGGCGCGCGTTAGCCAGCGGGTGCGATCATACCAGCACTAATGCACCGGATCCCATCAGAACTCCGAAGTTAAGCGTGCTTGGGCGAGAGTAGTACTAGGATGGGTGACCCCCTGGGAAGTCCTCGTGTTGCACCCCTTTTTTCTTCTCCGCCCCCGCGCTTCGTATTATATATTTTCTTATTTACTGTTTCCTTTGCTTTTGCATCTTCGGTCGTTATCTCGATGCCCCCGCGTCGGTGGCCCGCGGCATCGGAGCGCCGGGATCGCCCGGCCCCGCGGCCCGTTCCTCACGGCTGCGGCTGCGCAGCGGCAAAAAGCGGCCGGTCGGGCCCCGAGACGCAGCAATTCGGCCGCCAAAATAGTCCCCGACGGGGCAGGCCCTGTTGGCCACGTCGTGGGGCTCCGGACGAGCTTCGCAACCGCATACTGTGCGCCGCGTAACTCCTCACGGGTCGAAAGTTGCGCGTTTCGGAGGCGCCGTCGCCGCACGCGCGTCAAGAACAAATCTATTCGGCGCGCGTTAGCCAGCGGGTGCGATCATACCAGCACTAATGCACCGGATCCCATCAGAACTCCGAAGTTAAGCGTGCTTGGGCGAGAGTAGTACTAGGATGGGTGACCCCCTGGGAAGTCCTCGTGTTGCACCCCTTTTTTCTTCTCCGCCCCCGCGCTTCGTATTATATATTTTTTTATTTACTGTTTCCTTTGCTTTTGCATCTTCGGTCGTTATCTCGATGCCCCCGCGTCGGTGGCCCGCGGCATCGGACGGCCGGGATCGCCCGGCCCCGCGGCCCGTTCCTCACGGCTGCGGCTGCGCAGCGGCAAAAAGCGGCCGGTCGGGCCCCGAGACGCAGCAATTCGGCCGCCAAAATAGTCCCCGACGGGGCAGGCCCTGTTGGCCACGTCGTGGGGCTCCGGACGAGCTTCGCAACCGCATACTGTGCGCCGCGTAACTCCTCGCGGGTCGAAAGTTGCGCGTTTCGGAGGCGCCGTCGCCGCACGCGCGTCAAGCACAAATCTATTCGGCGCGCGTTAGCCAGCGGGTGCGATCATACCAGCACTAATGCACCGGATCCCATCAGAACTCCGAAGTTAAGCGTGCTTGGGCGAGAGTAGTACTAGGATGGGTGACCCCCTGGGAAGTCCTCGTGTTGCACCCCTTTTTTCTTCTCCGCCCCGCGCTTCGTATTATATATTTTCTTATTTACTGTTTCCTTTGCTTTTGCATCCTCGGTCGTTATCTCGATGCCCCCGCGTCGGTGGCCCGCGGCATCGGACGGCCGGGATCGCCCGGCCCCGCGGCCCGTTCCTCACGGCTGCGGCTGCGCAGCGGCAAAAAGCGGCCGGTCGGGCCCCGAGACGCAGCAATTCGGCCGCCAAAATAGTCCCCGACGGGGCAGGCCCTGTTGGCCACGTCGTGGGGCTCCGGACGAGCTTCGCAACCGCATACTGTGCGCCGCGTAACTCCTCGCGGGTCGAAAGTTGCGCGTTTCGGAGGCGCCGTCGCCGCGCGCGCGTCAAGAACAAATCTATTCGGCGCGCGTTAGCCAGCGGGTGCGATCATACCAGCACTAATGCACCGGATCCCATCAGAACTCCGAAGTTAAGCGTGCTTGGGCGAGAGTAGTACTAGGATGGGTGACCCCCTGGGAAGTCCTCGTGTTGCACCCCTTTTTTCTTCTCCGCCCCCGCGCTTCGTATTATATATTTTCTTATTTACTGTTTCCTTTGCTTTTGCATCTTCGGTCGTTATCTCGATGCCCCCGCGTCGTGGCCCGCGGCATCGGACGGCCGGGATCGCCCGGCCCCGCGGCCCGTTCCTCACGGCTGCGCTGCGGCAAAAAGCGGCCGGTCGGGCCCCGAGACGCAGCAATTCGGCCGCCAAAATAGTCCCCGACGGGGCAGGCCCTGTTGGCCACGTCGTGGGGCTCCGGACGAGCTTCGCAACCGCATACTGTGCGCCGCGTAACTCCTCACGGGTCGAAAGTTGCGTGTTTCGGAGGCGCCGTCGCCGCGCGCGTCAAGCACAAATCTATTCGGCGCGCGTTAGCCAGCGGGTGCGATCATACCAGCACTAATGCACCGGATCCCATCAGAACTCCGAAGTTAAGCGTGCTTGGGCGAGAGTAGTACTAGGATGGGTGACCCCCTGGGAAGTCCTCGTGTTGCACCCCTTTTTTCTTCTCCGCCCCCGCGCTTCGTATTATATATTTTCTTATTTACTGTTTCCTTTGCTTTTGCATCTTCGGTCGTTATCTCGATGCCCCCGCGTCGGTGGCCCGCGGCATCGGAGCGCCGGGATCGCCCGGCCCCGCGGCCCGTTCCTCACGGCTGCGGCTGCGCAGCGGCAAAAAGCGGCCGGTCGGGCCCCGAGACGCAGCAATTCGGCCGCCAAAATAGTCCCCGACGGGGCAGGCCCTGTTGGCCACGTCGTGGGGCTCCGGACGAGCTTCGCAACCGCATACTGTGCGCCGCGTAACTCCTCACGGGTCGAAAGTTGCGCGTTTCGGAGGCGCCGTCGCCGCGCGCGCGTCAAGAACAAATCTATTCGGCGCGCGTTAGCCAGCGGGTGCGATCATACCAGCACTAATGCACCGGATCCCATCAGAACTCCGAAGTTAAGCGTGCTTGGGCGAGAGTAGTACTAGGATGGGTGACCCCCTGGGAAGTCCTCGTGTTGCACCCCTTTTTTCTTCTCCGCCCCCGCGCTTCGTATTATATATTTTCTTATTTACTGTTTCCTTTGCTTTTGCATCTTCGGTCGTTATCTCGATGCCCCCGCGTCGGTGGCCCGCGGCATCGGACGGCCGGGATCGCCCGGCCCCGCGGCCCGTTCCTCACGGCTGCGGCTGCGCAGCGGCAAAAAGCGGCCGGTCGGGCCCCGAGACGCAGCAATTCGGCCGCCAAAATAGTCCCCGACGGGGCAGGCCCTGTTGGCCACGTCGTGGGGCTCCGGACGAGCTTCGCAACCGCATACTGTGCGCCGCGTAACTCCTCACGGGTCGAAAGTTGCGCGTTTCGGAGGCGCCGTCGCCGCGCGCGTCAAGAACAAATCTATTCGGCGCGCGTTAGCCAGCGGGTGCGATCATACCAGCACTAATGCACCGGATCCCATCAGAACTCCGAAGTTAAGCGTGCTTGGGCGAGAGTAGTACTAGGATGGGTGACCCCCTGGGAAGTCCTCGTGTTGCACCCCTTTTTTCTTCTCCGCCCCCGCGCTTCGTATTATATATTTTCTTATTTACTGTTTCCTTTGCTTTTGCATCTTCGGTCGTTATCTCGATGCCCCCGCGTCGTGGCCCGCGGCATCGGACGGCCGGGATCGCCCGGCCCCGCGGCCGTTCCTCACGGCTGCGGCTGCGCAGCGGCAAAAAGCGGCCGGTCGGGCCCCGAGACGCAGCAATTCGGCCGCCAAAATAGTCCCCGACGGGGCAGGCCCTGTTGGCCACGTCGTGGGGCTCCGGACGAGCTTCGCAACCGCATACTGTGCGCCGCGTAACTCCTCACGGGTCGAAAGTTGCGCGTTTCGGAGGCGCCGTCGCCGCGCGCGCGTCAAGAACAAATCTATTCGGCGCGCGTTAGCCAGCGGGTGCGATCATACCAGCACTAATGCACCGGATCCCATCAGAACTCCGAAGTTAAGCGTGCTTGGGCGAGAGTAGTACTAGGATGGGTGACCCCCTGGGAAGTCCTCGTGTTGCACCCCTTTTTTCTTCTCCGCCCCCGCGCTTCGTATTATATATTTTCTTATTTACTGTTTCCTTTGCTTTTGCATCTTCGGTCGTTATCTCGATGCCCCCGCGTCGGTGGCCCGCGGCATCGGACGGCCGGGATCGCCCGGCCCCGCGGCCCGTTCCTCACGGCTGCGGCTGCGCAGCGGCAAAAAGCGGCCGGTCGGGCCCCGAGACGCAGCAATTCGGCCGCCAAAATAGTCCCCGACGGGGCAGGCCCTGTTGGCCACGTCGTGGGGCTCCGGACGAGCTTCGCAACCGCATACTGTGCGCCGCGTAACTCCTCGCGGGTCGAAAGTTACGCGTTTCGGAGGCGCCGTCGCCGCACGCGCGTCAAGAACAAATCTATTCGGCGCGCGTTAGCCAGCGGGTGCGATCATACCAGCACTAATGCACCGGATCCCATCAGAACTCCGAAGTTAAGCGTGCTTGGGCGAGAGTAGTACTAGGATGGGTGACCCCCTGGGAAGTCCTCGTGTTGCACCCCTTTTTTCTTCTCCGCCCCCGCGCTTCGTATTATATATTTTTTTATTTACTGTTTCCTTTGCTTTTGCATCTCGGTCGTTATCTCGATGCCCCCGCGTCGGTGGCCCGCGGCATCGGACGGCCGGGATCGCCCGGCCCCGCGGCCCGTTCCTCACGGCTGCGGCTGCGCAGCGGCAAAAAGCGGCCGGTCGGGCCCCGAGACGCAGCAATTCGGCCGCCAAAATAGTCCCCGACGGGGCAGGCCCTGTTGGCCACGTCGTGGGGCTCCGGACGAGCTTCGCAACCGCATACTGTGCGCCGCGTAACTCCTCACGGGTCGAAAGTTGCGCGTTTCGGAGGCGCCGTCGCCGCGCGCGTCAAGAACAAATCTATTCGGCGCGCGTTAGCCAGCGGGTGCGATCATACCAGCACTAATGCACCGGATCCCATCAGAACTCCGAAGTTAAGCGTGCTTGGGCGAGAGTAGTACTAGGATGGGTGACCCCCTGGGAAGTCCTCGTGTTGCACCCCTTTTTTCTTCTCCGCCCCCGCGCTTCGTATTATATATTTTCTTATTTACTGTTTCCTTTGCTTTTGCATCCTCGGTCGTTATCTCGATGCCCCCGCGTCGGTGGCCCGCGGCATCGGACGGCCGGGATCGCCCGGCCCCGCGGCCCGTTCCTCACGGCTGCGGCTGCGCAGCGGCAAAAAGCGGCCGGTCGGGCCCCGAGACGCAGCAATTCGGCCGCCAAAATAGTCCCCGACGGGGCAGGCCCTGTTGGCCACGTCGTGGGGCTCCGGACGAGCTTCGCAACCGCATACTGTGCGCCGCGTAACTCCTCACGGGTCGAAAGTTGCGCGTTTCGGAGGCGTCGTCGCCGCGCGCGTCAAGAACAAATCTATTCGGCGCGCGTTAGCCAGCGGGTGCGATCATACCAGCACTAATGCACCGGATCCCATCAGAACTCCGAAGTTAAGCGTGCTTGGGCGAGAGTAGTACTAGGATGGGTGACCCCCTGGGAAGTCCTCGTGTTGCACCCCTTTTTTCTTCTCCGCCCCCGCGCTTCGTATTATATATTTTCTTATTTACTGTTTCCTTTGCTTTTGCATCTTCGGTCGTTATCTCGATGCCCCCGCGTCGGTGGCCCGCGGCATCGGACGGCCGGGATCGCCCGGCCCCGCGGGCCCGTTCCTCACGCTGCGGCTGCGCAGCGGCAAAAAGCGGCCGGTCGGCCCCGAGACGCAGCAATTCGGCCGCCAAAATAGTCCCCGACGGGGGCAGGCCCTGTTGGCCACGTCGTGGGGCTCCGGACGAGCTTCGCAACCGCATACTGTGCGCCGCGTAACTCCTCGCGGGTCGAAAGTTACGCGTTTCGGAGGCGCCGTCGCCGCACGCGCGTCAAGAACAAATCTATTCGGCGCGCGTTAGCCAGCGGGTGCGATCATACCAGCACTAATGCACCGGATCCCATCAGAACTCCGAAGTTAAGCGTGCTTGGGCGAGAGTAGTACTAGGATGGGTGACCCCCTGGGAAGTCCTCGTGTTGCACCCCTTTTTTCTTCTCCGCCCCCGCGCTTCGTATTATATATTTTCTTATTTACTGTTTCCTTTGCTTTTGCATCCTCGGTCGTTATCTCGATGCCCCCGCGTTTGTGGCCCGCGGCATCGGACGGCCGGGATCGCCCGGCCCCGCGGCCCGTTCCTCACGGCTGCGGCTGCGCAGCGGCAAAAAGCGGCCGGTCGGGCCCCGAGACGCAGCAATTCGGCCGCCAAAATAGTCCCCGACGGGGCAGGCCCTGTTGGCCACGTCGTGGGGCTCCGGACGAGCTTCGCAACCGCGTACTGTGCGCCGCGTAACTCCTCACGGGTCTAAAGTTGCGCGTTTCGGAGGCGCCGTCGCCGCGCGCCCGTCAAGAACAAATCTATTCGGCGCGCGTTAGCCAGCGGGTGCGATCATACCAGCACTAATGCACCGGATCCCATCAGAACTCCGAAGTTAAGCGTGCTTGGGCGAGAGTAGTACTAGGATGGGTGACCCCCTGGGAAGTCCTCGTGTTGCACCCCTTTTTTCTTCTCCGCCCCCGCGCTTCGTATTATATTTTTTCTTATTTACTGTTTCCTTTGCTTTTGCATCTTCGGTCGTTATATCGATGCCCCCGAGTCGGTGGCCCGCGGCATCGGACGGCCGGGATCGCCCGGCCCCGCGGCTCGTTCCTCACGGCTGCGGCTGCGCAGCGGCAAAAAGCGGCCGGTCGGGCCCCGAGACGCAGCAATTCGGCCGCCAAAATAGTCCCCGACGGGGCAGGCCCTGTTGGCCACGTCGTGGGGCTCCGGACGAGCTTCGCAACCGCGTACTGTGCGCCGCGTAACTCCTCACGGGTCGAAAGTTGCGCTGTTTCGGAGGCGCCGTCGCCGCGCGCGTCAAGCACAAATCTATTCGGCGCGCGTTAGCCAGCGGGTGCGATCATACCAGCACTAATGCACCGGATCCCATCAGAACTCCGAAGTTAAGCGTGCTTGGGCGAGAGTAGTACTAGGATGGGTGACCCCCTGGGAAGTCCTCGTGTTGCACCCCTTTTTTCTTCTCCGCCCCCGCGCTTCGTATTATATATTTTCTTATTTACTGTTTCCTTTGCTTTTGCATCCTCGGTCGTTATCTCGATGCCCCCCGCGTCGGTGGCCCGCGGCATCGGACGGCCGGGATCGCCCGGCCCCGCGGCCCGTTCCTCACGGCTGCGGCTGCGCAGCGGCAAAAAGCGGCCGGTCGGGCCCCGAGACGCAGCAATTCGGCCGCCAAAATAGTCCCCGACGGGGCAGGCCCTGTTGGCCACGTCGTGGGGCTCCGGACGAGCTTCGCAACCGCATACTGTGCGCCGCGTAACTCCTCACGGGTCGAAAGTTGCGCGTTTCGGAGGCGCGTCGCCGCGCGCGTCAAGCACAAATCTATTCGGCGCGCGTTAGCCGGCGGGTGCGATCATACCAGCACTAATGCACCGGATCCCATCAGAACTCCGAAGTTAAGCGTGCTTGGGCGAGAGTAGTACTAGGATGGGTGACCCCCTGGGAAGTCCTCGTGTTGCACCCCTTTTTTCTTCTCCGCCCCCGCGCTTCGTATTATATATTTTCTTATTTACTGTTTCCTTTGCTTTTGCATCTTCGGTCGTTATCTCGATGCCCCCGCGTCGGTGGCCCGCGGCATCGGACGGCCGGGATCGCCCGGGCCCCGCGGCCCGTTCCTCACGGCTGCGGCTGCGCAGCGGCAAAAAGCGGCCGGTCGGGCCCCGAGACGCAGCAATTCGGCCGCCAAAATAGTCCCCGACGGGGCAGGCCCTGTTGGCCACGTCGTGGGGCTCCGGACGAGCTTCGCAACCGCATACTGTGCGCCGCGTAACTCCTCGCGGGTCGAAAGTTACGCGTTTCGGAGGCGCCGTCGCCGCACGCGCGTCAAGAACAAATCTATTCGGCGCGCGTTAGCCAGCGGGTGCGATCATACCAGCACTAATGCACCGGATCCCATCAGAACTCCGAAGTTAAGCGTGCTTGGGCGAGAGTAGTACTAGGATGGGTGACCCCCTGGGAAGTCCTCGTGTTGCACCCCTTTTTTCTTCTCCGCCCCCGCGCTTCGTATTATATATTTTCTTATTTACTGTTTCCTTTGCTTTTGCATCCTCGGTCGTTATCTCGATGACCCCGGGTTGGTGACCCGCGGCATCGGACGGCCGGGATCGCCCGGCCCCGCGGCCCGTTCCTCACGGCTGCGGCTGCGCAGCGACAAAAAGCGGCCGGTCGGGCCCCGAGACGCAGCAATTCGGCCGCCAAAATAGTCCCCGACGGGGCAGGCCCTGTTGGCCACGTCGTGGGGCTCCGGACGAGCTTCGCAACCGCATACTGTGCGCCGCGTAACTCCTCGCGGGTCGAAAGTTACGCGTTTCGGAGGCGCCGTCGCCGCACGCGCCGTCAAGAACAAATCTATTCGGCGCGCGTTAGCCAGCGGGTGCGATCATACCAGCACTAATGCACCGGATCCCATCAGAACTCCGAAGTTAAGCGTGCTTGGGCGAGAGTAGTACTAGGATGGGTGACCCCCTGGGAAGTCCTCGTGTTGCACCCCTTTTTTCTTCTCCGCCCCCGCGCTTCGTATTATTTAGTTTTTTATTTACTGTTTCCTTTGCTTTTGCATCCTCGGTCGTTATATCGATGCCCCCGCGTCGGTGGCCCGCGGCATCGGACGGCCGGGGTAGCCCGGCCCCGCGGCCCGTTCCTCACGGCTGCGGCTGCGCAGCGGCAAAAAGCGGCCGGTCGGGCCCAGAGACGCAGCAATTCGGCCGCCAAAACAGTCCCCGACGGGGCAGGCCCTGTTGGCCACGTCGTGGGGCTCCGGACGAGCTTCGCAACCGCATACTGTGCGCCGCGTAACTCCTCGCGGGTCGAATGTTGCGCGTTTCGGAGGCGCCGTCGCCGCCCGCGTCAAGCACAAATCTATTCGGCGCGCGTTAGCCAGCGGGTGCGATCATACCAGCACTAATGCACCGGATCCCATCAGAACTCCGAAGTTAAGCGTGCTTGGGCGAGAGTAGTACTAGGATGGGTGACCCCCTGGGAAGTCCTCGTGTTGCACCCCTTTTTTCTTCTCCGCCCCCGCGCTTCGTATTATATATTTTCTTATTTACTGTTTCCTTTGCTTTTGCATCTCGGTCGTTATCTCGATGCCCCCGCGTCGGTGGCCCGCGGCATCGGAGCGCCGGGATCGCCCGGCCCCGCGGCCCGTTCCTCACGGCTGCGGCTGCGCAGCGGCAAAAAGCGGCCGGTCGGGCCCCGAGACGCAGCAATTCGGCCGCCAAAATAGTCCCCGACGGGGCAGGCCCTGTTGGCCACGTCGTGGGGCTCCGGACGAGCTTCGCAACCGCATACTGTGCGCCGCGTAACTCCTCACGGGTCGAAAGTTGCGTGTTTCGGAGGCGCCGTCGCCGCGCGCGTCAAGCACAAATCTATTCGGCGCGCGTTAGCCAGCGGGTGCGATCATACCAGCACTAATGCACCGGATCCCATCAGAACTCCGAAGTTAAGCGTGCTTGGGCGAGAGTAGTACTAGGATGGGTGACCCCCTGGGAAGTCCTCGTGTTGCACCCCTTTTTTCTTCTCCGCCCCCGCGCTTCGTATTATATATTTTCTTATTTACTGTTTCCTTTGCTTTTGCATCTTCGGTCGTTATCTCGATGCCCCCGCGTCGGTGGCCCGCGGCATCGGACGGCCGGGATCGCCCGGCCCCGCGGCCCGTTCCTCACGGCTGCGGCTGCGCAGCGGCAAAAAGCGGCCGGTCGGGCCCCGAGACGCAGCAATTCGGCCGCCAAAATAGTCCCCGACGGGGCAGGCCCTGTTGGCCACGTCGTGGGGCTCCGGACGAGCTTCGCAACCGCATACTGTGCGCCGCGTAACTCCTCGCGGGTCGAAAGTTACGCGTTTCGGAGGCGCCGTCGCCGCACGCGCGTCAAGAACAAATCTATTCGGCGCGCGTTAGCCAGCGGGTGCGATCATACCAGCACTAATGCACCGGATCCCATCAGAACTCCGAAGTTAAGCGTGCTTGGGCGAGAGTAGTACTAGGATGGGTGACCCCCTGGGAAGTCCTCGTGTTGCACCCCTTTTTTCTTCTCCGCCCCCGCGCTTCGTATTATATATTTTTTTATTTACTGTTTCCTTTGCTTTTGCATCCTCGGTCGTTATCTCGATGACCCCGCGTTGGTGACCCGCGGCATCGGACGGCCGGGATCGCCCGGCCCCGCGGCCCGTTCCTCACGGCTGCGGCTGCGCAGCGGCAAAAAGCGGCCGGTCGGGCCCCGAGACGCAGCAATTCGGCCGCCAAAATAGTCCCCGACGGGGCAGGCCCTGTTGGCCACGTCGTGGGGCTCCGGACGAGCTTCGCAACCGCGTACTGTGCGCCGCGTAACTCCTCACGGGTCTAAAGTTGCGCGTTTCGGAGGCGCCGTCGCCGCGCGCCCGTCAAGAACAAATCTATTCGGCGCGCGTTAGCCAGCGGGTGCGATCATACCAGCACTAATGCTCCGGATCCCATCAGAACTCCGAAGTTAAGCGTGCTTGGGCGAGGGTAGTACTAGGATGGGTGACCCCCTGGGAAGTCCTCGTGTTGTACCCCTTTTTTCTTCTCCGTCCCCGCGCTTCGTATTATATATTTTCTTATTTACTGTTTCCTTTGCTTTTGCATCCTCGGTCGTTATCTCGATGCCCCCGCGTTCGTGGCCCGCGGCATCGGACGGCCGGGATCGCCCGGCCCCGCGGCCCGTTCCTCACGGCTGCGGCTGCGCAGCGGCAAAAAGCGGCCGGTCGGGCACCGAGACGCAGCAATTCGGCCGCCAAAATAGTCCCCGACGGGGCAGGCCCTGTTGGCCACGTCGTGGGGCTCCGGACGAGCTTCGCAACCGCATACTGTGCGCCGCGTAACTCCTCACGGGTCGAAAGTTGCGTGTTTCGGAGACGTCGTCGCCGCGCGCGTCAAGCACAAATCTATTCGGCGCGCGTTAGCCGGCGGGTGCGATCATACCAGCACTAATGCACCGGATCCCATCAGAACTCCGAAGTTAAGCGTGCTTGGGCGAGAGTAGTACTAGGATGGGTGACCCCCTGGGAAGTCCTCGTGTTGCACCCCTTTTTTCTTCTCCGCCCCCGCGCTTCGTATTATATATTTTCTTATTTACTGTTTCCTTTGCTTTTGCATCTTCGGTCGTTATCTCGATGCCCCCGCGTCGGTGGCCCGCGGCATCGGAGCGCCGGGATCGCCCGGCCCCGCGGCCCGTTCCTCACGGCTGCGGCTGCGCAGCGGCAAAAAGCGGCCGGTCGGGCCCCGAGACGCAGCAATTCGGCCGCCAAAATAGTCCCCGACGGGGCAGGCCCTGTTGGCCACGTCGTGGGGCTCCGGACGAGCTTCGCAACCGCATACTGTGCGCCGCGTAACTCCTCGCGGGTCGAAAGTTACGCGTTTCGGAGGCGCCGTCGCCGCACGCGCGTCAAGAACAAATCTATTCGGCGCGCGTTAGCCAGCGGGTGCGATCATACCAGCACTAATGCACCGGATCCCATCAGAACTCCGAAGTTAAGCGTGCTTGGGCGAGAGTAGTACTAGGATGGGTGACCCCCTGGGAAGTCCTCGTGTTGCACCCCTTTTTTCTTCTCCGCCCCCGCGCTTCGTATTATATATTTTCTTATTTACTGTTTCCTTTGCTTTTGCATCCTCGGTCGTTATCTCGATGCCCCCGCGTCGGTGGCCCGCGGCATCGGACGGCCGGGATCGCCCGGCCCCGCGGCCCGTTCCTCACGGCTGCGGCTGCGCAGCGGCAAAAAGCGGCCGGTCGGGCCCCGAGACGCAGCAATTCGGCCGCCAAAATAGTCCCCGACGGGGCAGGCCCTGTTGGCCACGTCGTGGGGCTCCGGACGAGCTTCGCAACCGCATACTGTGCGCCGCGTAACTCCTCGCGGGTCGAAAGTTACGCGTTTCGGAGGCGCCGTCGCCGCACGCGCGTCAAGAACAAATCTATTCGGCGCGCGTTAGCCAGCGGGTGCGATCATACCAGCACTAATGCACCGGATCCCATCAGAACTCCGAAGTTAAGCGTGCTTGGGCGAGAGTAGTACTAGGATGGGTGACCCCCTGGGAAGTCCTCGTGTTGCACCCCTTTTTTCTTCTCCGCCCCCGCGCTTCGTATTATATATTTTCTTATTTACTGTTTCCTTTGCTTTTGCATCTTCGGTCGTTATATCGATGCTCCCGCGTCGGTGGCCCGCAGCATCGGACGGCCGGGATCGCCCGGCCCCGCGGCTCGTTCCTCACGGCTGCGGCTGCGCAGCGGCAAAAAGCGGCCGGTCGGGCCCCGAGACGCAGCAATTCGGCCGCCAAAATAGTCCCCGACGGGGCAGGCCCTGTTGGCCACGTCGTGGGGCTCCGGATGAGCTTCGCAACCGCATACTGTGCGCCGCGTAACTCCTCGCGGGTCGAAAGTTACGCGTTTCGGAGGCGCCGTCGCCGCGCGCCCGTCAAGAACAAATCTATTCGGCGCGCGTTAGCCAGCGGGTGCGATCATACCAGCACTAATGCACCGGATCCCATCAGAACTCCGAAGTTAAGCGTGCTTGGGCGAGGGTAGTACTAGGATGGGTGACCCCCTGGGAAGTCCTCGTGTTGTACCCCTTTTTTCTTCTCCGTCCCCGCGCTTCGTATTATATATTTTCTTATTTACTGTTTCCTTTGCTTTTGCATCCTCGGTCGTTATCTCGATGCCCCCGCGTTCGTGGCCCGCGGCATCGGACGGTCGGGATCGCCCGGCCCCGCGGCCCGTTCCTCACGGCTGCGGCTGCGCAGCGGCAAAAAGCGGCCGGTCGGGCCCCGAGACGCAGCAATTCGGCCGCCAAAATAGTCCCCGACGGGGCAGGCCCTGTTGGCCACGTCGTGGGGCTCCGGACGAGCTTCGCAACCGCATACTGTGCGCCGCGTAACTCCTCACGGGTCGAAAGTTGCGTGTTTCGGAGACGTCGTCGCCGCGCGCGTCAAGCACAAATCTATTCGGCGCGCGTTAGCCGGCGGGTGCGATCATACCAGCACTAATGCACCGGATCCCATCAGAACTCCGAAGTTAAGCGTGCTTGGGCGAGAGTAGTACTAGGATGGGTGACCCCCTGGGAAGTCCTCGTGTTGCACCCCTTTTTTCTTCTCCGCCCCCGCGCTTCGTATTATATATTTTCTTATTTACTGTTTCCTTTGCTTTTGCATCTTCGGTCGTTATCTCGATGCCCCCGCGTCGGTGGCCCGCGGCATCGGAGCGCCGGGATCGCCCGGCCCCGCGGCCCGTTCCTCACGGCTGCGGCTGCGCAGCGGCAAAAAGCGGCCGGTCGGGCCCCGAGACGCAGCAATTCGGCCGCCAAAATAGTCCCCGACGGGGCAGGCCCTGTTGGCCACGTCGTGGGGCTCCGGACGAGCTTCGCAACCGCATACTGTGCGCCGCGTAACTCCTCGCGGGTCGAAAGTTACGCGTTTCGGAGGCGCCGTCGCCGCACGCGCGTCAAGAACAAATCTATTCGGCGCGCGTTAGCCAGCGGGTGCGATCATACCAGCACTAATGCACCGGATCCCATCAGAACTCCGAAGTTAAGCGTGCTTGGGCGAGAGTAGTACTAGGATGGGTGACCCCCTGGGAAGTCCTCGTGTTGCACCCCTTTTTTCTTCTCCGCCCCCGCGCTTCGTATTATATATTTTCTTATTTACTGTTTCCTTTGCTTTTGCATCTTCGGTCGTTATATCGATGCTCCCCGCGTCGGTGGCCCGCAGCATCGGACGGCCGGGATCGCCCGGCCCCGCGGCTCGTTCCTCACGGCTGCGGCTGCGCAGCGGCAAAAAGCGGCCGGTCGGGCCCCGAGACGCAGCAATTCGGCCGCCAAAATAGTCCCCGACGGGGCAGGCCCTGTTGGCCACGTCGTGGGGCTCCGGATGAGCTTCGCAACCGCATACTGTGCGCCGCGTAACTCCTCGCGGGTCGAAAGTTACGCGTTTCGGAGGCGCCGTCGCCGCGCGCCCGTCAAGAACAAATCTATTCGGCGCGCGTTAGCCAGCGGGTGCGATCATACCAGCACTAATGCACCGGATCCCATCAGAACTCCGAAGTTAAGCGTGCTTGGGCGAGAGTAGTACTAGGATGGGTGACCCCCTGGGAAGTCCTCGTGTTGCACCCCTTTTTTCTTCTCCGCCCCCGCGCTTCGTATTATATATTTTCTTATTTACTGTTTCCTTTGCTTTTGCATCTTCGGTCGTTATATCGATGCTCCCGCGTCGGTGGCCCGCAGCATCGGACGGCCGGGATCGCCCGGCCCCGCGGCTCGTTCCTCACGGCTGCGGCTGCGCAGCGGCAAAAAGCGGCCGGTCGGGCCCCGAGACGCAGCAATTCGGCCGCCAAAATAGTCCCCGACGGGGCAGGCCCTGTTGGCCACGTCGTGGGGCTCCGGATGAGCTTCGCAACCGCATACTGTGCGCCGCGTAACTCCTCGCGGGTCGAAAGTTACGCGTTTCGGAGGCGCCGTCGCCGCGCGCCCGTCAAGAACAAATCTATTCGGCGCGCGTTAGCCAGCGGGTGCGATCATACCAGCACTAATGCACCGGATCCCATCAGAACTCCGAAGTTAAGCGTGCTTGGGCGAGGGTAGTACTAGGATGGGTGACCCCCTGGGAAGTCCTCGTGTTGTACCCCTTTTTTCTTCTCCGTCCCCGCGCTTCGTATTATATATTTTCTTATTTACTGTTTCCTTCGCTTTTGCATCCTCGGTCGTTATCTCGATGCCCCCGCGTTCGTGGCCCGCGGCATCGGACGGCCGGGATCGCCCGGCCCCGCGGCCCGTTCCTCACGGCTGCGGCTGCGCAGCGGCAAAAAGCGGCCGGTCGGGCCCCGAGACGCAGCAATTCGGCCGCCAAAATAGTCCCCGACGGGGCAGGCCCTGTTGGCCACGTCGTGGGGCTCCGGACGAGCTTCGCAACCGCATACTGTGCGCCGCGTAACTCCTCACGGGTCGAAAGTTGCGTGTTTCGGAGACGTCGTCGCCGCGCGCGTCAAGCACAAATCTATTCGGCGCGCGTTAGCCGGCGGGTGCGATCATACCAGCACTAATGCACCGGATCCCATCAGAACTCCGAAGTTAAGCGTGCTTGGGCGAGAGTAGTACTAGGATGGGTGACCCCCTGGGAAGTCCTCGTGTTGCACCCCTTTTTTCTTCTCCGCCCCCGCGCTTCGTATTATATAATTTCTTATTTACTGTTTCCTTTGCTTTTGCATCTTCGGTCGTTATCTCGATGCCCCCGCGTCGGTGGCCCGCGGCATCGGAGCGCCGGGATCGCCCGGCCCCGCGGCCCGTTCCTCACGGCTGCGGCTGCGCAGCGGCAAAAAGCGGCCGGTCGGGCCCCGAGACGCAGCAATTCGGCCGCCAAAATAGTCCCCGACGGGGCAGGCCCTGTTGGCCACGTCGTGGGGCTCCGGACGAGCTTCGCAACCGCATACTGTGCGCCGCGTAACTCCTCGCGGGTCGAAAGTTACGCGTTTCGGAGGCGCCGTCGCCGCACGCGCGTCAAGAACAAATCTATTCGGCGCGCGTTAGCCAGCGGGTGCGATCATACCAGCACTAATGCACCGGATCCCATCAGAACTCCGAAGTTAAGCGTGCTTGGGCGAGAGTAGTACTAGGATGGGTGACCCCCTGGGAAGTCCTCGTGTTGCACCCCTTTTTTCTTCTCCGCCCCCGCGCTTCGTATTATATATTTTCTTATTTACTGTTTCCTTTGCTTTTGCATCTTCGGTCGTTATATCGATGCTCCCGCGTCGGTGGCCCGCAGCATCGGACGGCCGGGATCGCCCGGCCCCGCGGCTCGTTCCTCACGGCTGCGGCTGCGCAGCGGCAAAAAGCGGCCGGTCGGGCCCCGAGACGCAGCAATTCGGCCGCCAAAATAGTCCCCGACGGGGCAGGCCCTGTTGGCCACGTCGTGGGGCTCCGGATGAGCTTCGCAACCGCATACTGTGCGCCGCGTAACTCCTCGCGGGTCGAAAGTTACGCGTTTCGGAGGCGCCGTCGCCGCGCGCCCGTCAAGAACAAATCTATTCGGCGCGCGTTAGCCAGCGGGTGCGATCATACCAGCACTAATGCACCGGATCCCATCAGAACTCCGAAGTTAAGCGTGCTTGGGCGAGGGTAGTACTAGGATGGGTGACCCCCTGGGAAGTCCTCGTGTTGTACCCCTTTTTTCTTCTCCGTCCCCGCGCTTCGTATTATATATTTTCTTATTTACTGTTTCCTTTGCTTTTGCATCCTCGGTCGTTATCTCGATGCCCCCGCGTTCGTGGCCCGCGGCATCGGACGGTCGGGATCGCCCGGCCCCGCGGCCCGTTCCTCACGGCTGCGGCTGCGCAGCGGCAAAAAGCGGCCGGTCGGGCCCCGAGACGCAGCAATTCGGCCGCCAAAATAGTCCCCGACGGGGCAGGCCCTGTTGGCCACGTCGTGGGGCTCCGGACGAGCTTCGCAACCGCATACTGTGCGCCGCGTAACTCCTCACGGGTCGAAAGTTGCGTGTTTCGGAGACGTCGTCGCCGCGCGCGTCAAGCACAAATCTATTCGGCGCGCGTTAGCCGGCGGGTGCGATCATACCAGCACTAATGCACCGGATCCCATCAGAACTCCGAAGTTAAGCGTGCTTGGGCGAGAGTAGTACTAGGATGGGTGACCCCCTGGGAAGTCCTCGTGTTGCACCCCTTTTTTCTTCTCCGCCCCCGCGCTTCGTATTATATATTTTCTTATTTACTGTTTCCTTTGCTTTTGCATCTTCGGTCGTTATCTCGATGCCCCCGCGTCGGTGGCCCGCGGCATCGGAGCGCCGGGATCGCCCGGCCCCGCGGCCCGTTCCTCACGGCTGCGGCTGCGCAGCGGCAAAAAGCGGCCGGTCGGGCCCCGAGACGCAGCAATTCGGCCGCCAAAATAGTCCCCGACGGGGCAGGCCCTGTTGGCCACGTCGTGGGGCTCCGGACGAGCTTCGCAACCGCATACTGTGCGCCGCGTAACTCCTCGCGGGTCGAAAGTTACGCGTTTCGGAGGCGCCGTCGCCGCACGCGCGTCAAGAACAAATCTATTCGGCGCGCGTTAGCCAGCGGGTGCGATCATACCAGCACTAATGCACCGGATCCCATCAGAACTCCGAAGTTAAGCGTGCTTGGGCGAGAGTAGTACTAGGATGGGTGACCCCCTGGGAAGTCCTCGTGTTGCACCCCTTTTTTCTTCTCCGCCCCCGCGCTTCGTATTATATATTTTTTTATTTACTGTTTCCTTTGCTTTTGCATCCTCGGTCGTTATCTCGATGACCCCGGGTTGGTGACCCGCGGCATCGGACGGCCGGGATCGCCCGGCCCCGCGGCCCGTTCCTCACGGCTGCGGCTGCGCAGCGGCAAAAAGCGGCCGGTCGGGCCCCGAGACGCAGCAATTCGGCCGCCAAAATAGTCCCCGACGGGGCAGGCCCTGTTGGCCACGTCGTGGGGCTCCGGACGAGCTTCGCAACCGCATACTGTGCGCCGCGTAACTCCTCGCGGGTCGAAAGTTACGCGTTTCGGAGGCGCCGTCGCCGCACGCGCGTCAAGAACAAATCTATTCGGCGCGCGTTAGCCAGCGGGTGCGATCATACCAGCACTAATGCACCGGATCCCATCAGAACTCCGAAGTTAAGCGTGCTTGGGCGAGAGTAGTACTAGGATGGGTGACCCCCTGGGAAGTCCTCGTGTTGCACCCCTTTTTTCTTCTCCGCCCCCGCGCTTCGTATTATATATTTTCTTATTTACTGTTTCCTTTGCTTTTGCATCTTCGGTCGTTATATCGATGCTCCCGCGTCGGTGGCCCGCAGCATCGGACGGCCGGGATCGCCCGGCCCCGCGGCTCGTTCCTCACGGCTGCGGCTGCGCAGCGGCAAAAAGCGGCCGGTCGGGCCCCGAGACGCTGCAATTCGGCCGCCAAAATAGTCCCCGACGGGGCAGGCCCTGTTGGCCACGTCGTGGGGCTCCGGACGAGCTTCGCAACCGCGTACTGTGCGCCGCGTAACTCCTCACGAGTCTAAAGTTGCGTGTTTCGGAGGCGCCGTCGCCTCGCGCGCGTCAAGCACAAATCTATTTGGCGCGCGTTAGCCAGCGGGTGCGATCATGCCAGCACTAATGCACCGGATCCCATCAGAACTCCGAAGTTAAGCGTGCTTGGGCGAGAGTAGTACTAGGATGGGTGACCCCTTGGGAAGTCCTCGTGTTGCACCCCTTTTTTCTTCTCCGCCCCCGCGCTTCGTATTATATATTTTCTTATTTACTGTTTCCTTTACTTTTGCATCCTCGGTCGTTATCTCGATGCCCCCGCGTCGGTGGCCCGCGGCATCGGACGGCCGGGATCGCCCGGCCCCGCGGCCCGTTCCTCACGGCTGCTGCTGCGCAGCGGCAAAAAGCGGCCGGTCGGGCCCCGAGACACAGCAATTCGGCCGCCAAAATAGTCCCCGATGGGGCAGGCCCTGTTGGCCACGTCGTGGGGCACCGAACGAGCTTCGCAACCGCGTACTGTGCGCCGCGTAACTCTTCACGGGTCTAAAGTTGCGCGTTTCGGAGGCGCCGTCGCCGCGCGCCCGTCAAGAACAAATCTATTCGGCGCGCGTTAGCCAGCGGGTGCGATCATACCAGCACTAATGCACCGGATCCCATCAGAACTCCGAAGTTAAGCGTGCTTGGGCGAGGGTAGTACTAGGATGGGTGACCCCCTGGGAAGTCCTCGTGTTGTACCCCTTTTTTCTTCTCCGTCCCCGCGCTTCGTATTATATATTTTCTTATTTACTGTTTCCTTTGCTTTTGCATCCTCGGTCGTTATCTCGATGCCCCCGCGTCGGTGGCCCGCGGCATCGGACGGCCGGGATCGCCCGGTCCCACGGCCCGTTCCCCATGGCTACAGCTGCAGTACTAGGATGGGTGACCCCCTGGGAAGTCCTCGTGTTGCACCCCTTTTTTCTTCTCTTCCGCCGCGCTTCGTATTATACATTTATTTATTCACTATTTTTTTTTTCTTTTGCATCTTCGCTCGTTATCTCGATGCCCCCGCATCGGTGGCCCACGGCATCGGACGGCCGGGATCGCCCGGTCCCACGGCCCGTTCCTCATGGCTGCAGCTGCAGCTGCAGCTGCAGTTGCAGCTGTGCAACACCAAAAAGCGGCCGGTTGGGCCCCGAGATGCAGTAGTTCGTCCTCCAAAATAGTCCCCAATGTGGCTGGCCCGTTGGCCACGTCGTGGGGCTCCGGACGAGCTTCGCAACTGCATACTGTGCGCCGCGTAACTCCTCACGGATCGAAAGTTGCGCGTTTCGGAGGCGCCGTCGCCGCGCGCGAAGCAAGCACAACTCAATTCGGCGCGCGTTAGCCAGCGGGTGCGATCATACCAGCACTAATGCACCGGATCCCATCAGAACTCCGAAGTTAAGCGTGCTTGGGCGAGAGTAGTACTAGGATGGGTGACCCCCTGGGAAGTCCTCGTGTTGCACCCCTTTTTTCTTCTCTGCGCCCGCGCTTCGTATTATATATTTATTTATTCACTATTTTTTTTTCTTTTGCATCTTCGCTCGTTATCTCGATGCCCCCGCATTGGTGGCCCACGGCATCGGACGGCCGGGATCGCCCGCCCCACGGCCCGTTCCCCATGGCTGCAGCTGCAACTGCGCAGCACGAAAAAGCGGGCGGTTGGGCCCCGAGATGCAGTAATTCGTCCTCCAAAATAGTCCCCAATGTGGCTGGCCCGTTGGCCACGTCGTGGGGCTCCGGACGAGCTTCGCTACCGCATACTGTGCGCCGCGTAACTCCTCACAGATCGAAAGTTGCGCGTTTCGGAGGCGCCGTCGCCGCGCGCGAATCAAGCACAACTCAATTCGGCGCGTTAGCCAGCGGGTGCGATCATACCAGCACTAATGCACCGGATCCCATCAGAACTCCGAAGTTAAGCGTGCTTGGGCGAGAGTAGTACTAGGATGGGTGACCCCCTGGGAAGTCCTCGTGTTGCACCCCTTTTTTCTTCTCTGCCCCCGCGCTTCGTATTATATATTTATTTATTCACTATTTTTTTTTCTTTTGCATCTTCGCTCGTTATCTCGATGCCCCCGCATTGGTGGCCCACGGCATCGGACGGCCGGGATCGCCCGGCCCCACGGCCCGTTCCCCATGGCTGCAGCTGCAACTGCGCAGCACGAAAAAGCGGCCGGTTGGGCCCCGAGATGCAGTAATTCGTCCTCCAAAATAGTCCCCAATGTGGCTGGCCCATTGGCCACGTCGTGGGGCTCCGGACGAGCTTCGTAACCGCATACTGTGCGCCGCGTAACTCCTCACGGATCGAAAGTTGGGCAATTCGGAGGCGCCGTCGCCGCGCGCTCATCAAGCACAAATCTATTCGGCGCGCGTTAGCCAGCGGGTGCGATCATACCAGCACTAATGCACCGGATCCCATCAGAACTACGAAGTTAAGCGTGCTTGGGCGAGAGTAGTACTAGGATGGGTGACCCCCTGGGAAGTCCTCGTGTTGCACCCCTTTTTTCTTCTCTTCCGCCGCGCTTCGTATTATACATTTATTTATTCACTATTTTTTTTTTCTTTTGCATCTTCGCTCGTTATCTCGATGCCCCCGCATCGGTGGCCCACGGCATCGGACGGCCGGGATCGCCCGGTCCCACGGCCCGTTCCTCATGGCTGCAGCTGCAGCTGCAGCTGTAGTTGCAGCTATGCAACACCAAAAAGCGGCCGGTTGGGCCCCGAGATGCAGTAATTCGTCCTCCAAAATAGTCCCCAATGTGGCTGGCCCGTTGGCCACGTCGTGGGGCTCCGGACGAGCTTCGCAACCGCATACTGTGCGCCGCGTAACTCCTCACGGATCGAAAGTTGCGCGTTTCGGAGGCGCCGTCGCCGCGCGCGAAGCAAACACAACTCAATTCGGCGCGCGTTAGCCAGCGGGTGCGATCATACCAGCACTAATGCACCGGATCCCATCAGAACTCCGAAGTTAAGCGTGCTTGGGCGAGAGTAGTACTAGGATGGGTGACCCCCTGGGAAGTCCTCGTGTTGCACCCCTTTTTTCTTCTCTGCGCCCGCGCTCCGTATTATATATTTATTTATTCACTATTTTTTTTTCTTTTGCATCTTCGCTCGTTATCTCGATGCCCCCGCATTGGTGGCCCACGGCATCGGACGGCCGGGATCGCCCGGCCCCACGGCCCGTTCCCCATGGCTGCAGCTGCAACTGCGCAGCACGAAAAAGCGGGCGGTTGGGCCCCGAGATGCAGTAATTCGTCCTCCAAAATAGTCCCCAATGTGGCTGGCCCGTTGGCCACGTCGTGGGGCTCCGGACGAGCTTCGTAACCGCATACTGTGCGCCGCGTAACTCCTCACGGATCGAAAGTTGGGCAATTCGGAGGCGCCGTCGCCGCGCGCGCATCAATCACAAATCTATTCGGCGCGCGTTAGCCAGCGGGTGCGATCATACCAGCACTAATGCACCGGATCCCATAAGAACTCCGAAGTTAAGCGTGGTTGGGCGAGAGTAGTACTAGGATGGGTGACCCCCTGGGAAGTCCTCGTGTTGCAACCCTTTTTTCTTCTCTGCCCCCGCGCTTCGTATTATATATTTTTTTATTTGCTGTTTCCTTTTCTTTTGCATCCTCGCTCGTTTTCTCGATGCCCCCGCGTCGGTGGCCCGCGGCATCGGACGGCCAGGATCGCCTGGCCCCGCGGCCCGTTTCTTACGGCTGCGTCTGAGCAGCGGCAAAAAGTGGCCGGTTGGGCCTTGAGATGCAGGAATTCGGCCTCCAAAATAGTCCCCGACGGGGCAGGCCCGGTTGGCCACGTCGTGGGGCTCCGGACGAGCTTCGCAACCGCATACTGTGCGCCGCGTAACTCCTCACGGATCGAAAGTTGCGTGTTTCGGAGGCGCCGTCGCCGCGCGCGAAGCAAGCACAACTCAATTCGGCGCGCGTTAGCCAGCGGGTGCGATCATACCAGCACTAATGCACCGGATCCCATCAGAACTCCGAAGTTAAGCGTGCTTGGGCGAGAGTAGTACTAGGATGGGTGACCCCCTGGGAAGTCCTCGTGTTGCACCCCTTTTTTCTTCTCTGCGCCCGCGCTCCGTATTATATATTTATTTATTCACTATTTTTTTTTCTTTTGCATCTTCGCTCGTTATCTCGATGCCCCCGCATTGGTGGCCCACGGCATCGGACGGCCGGGATCGACCGGGCCCACGGCCCGTTCCCCATGGCTGCAGCTGCAACTGCGCAGCACGAAAAAGTGGCCGGTTGGGCCCCGAGATGCAGTAATTCGTCCTCCAAAATAGTCCCCAATGTGGCTGGCCCGTTGGCCACGTCGTGGGGCTCCGGACGAGCTTCGTAACCGCATACTGTGCGCCGCGTAACTCCTCACGGATCGAAAGTTGGGCAATTCGGAGGCGCCGTCGCCGCGCGCGCATCAATCACAAATCTATTCGGCGCGCGTTAGCCAGCGGGTGCGATCATACCAGCACTAATGCACCGGATCCCATAAGAACTCCGAAGTTAAGCGTGGTTGGGCGAGAGTAGTACTAGGATGGGTGACCCCCTGGGAAGTCCTCGTGTTGCAACCCTTTTTTCTTCTCTGCCCCCGCGCTTCGTATTATATATTTTTTTATTTGCTGTTTCCTTTTCTTTTGCATCCTCGCTCGTTATCTCGATGCCCCCGCGTCGGTGGCCGGCGGCATCGGACGGCCAGGATCGCCCGGCCCCGCGGCCCGTTCCTCACGGCTGCTATTGCGCAGCGGCAAAAAGCGACCGGTCGGGCCCCGAGACGCAGCAATTCGGCCGCCAAAATAGTCCCCGACGGGACAGGCCCTGTTGGCCACGTCGTGGGGCTCCGGACGAGCTTCGCAACCGCATACTGTGCGCCGCGTAACTCCTCGCGGGTCGAAAGTTACGCGTTTCGGAGGCGCCGTCGCCGCACGCGCGTCAAGAACAAATCTATTCGGCGCGCGTTAGCCAGCGGGTGCGATCATACCAGCACTAATGCACCGGATCCCATCAGAACTCCGAAGTTAAGCGTGCTTGGGCGAGAGTAGTACTAGGATGGGTGACCCCCTGGGAAGTCCTCGTGTTGCACCCCTTTTTTCTTCTCCGCCCCCGCGCTTCGTATTATATATTTTCTTATTTACTGTTTCCTTTGCTTTTGCATCTTCGGTCGTTATATCGATGCTCCCGCGTCGGTGGCCCGCAGCATCGGACGGCCGGGATCGCCCGGCCCCGCGGCTCGTTCCTCACGGCTGCGGCTGCGCAGCGGCAAAAAGCGGCCGGTCGGGCCCCGAGACGCAGCAATTCGGCCGCCAAAATAGTCCCCGACGGGGCAGGCCCTGTTGGCCACGTCGTGGGGCTCCGGATGAGCTTCGCAACCGCATACTGTGCGCCGCGTAACTCCTCGCGGGTCGAAAGTTACGCGTTTCGGAGGCGCCGTCGCCGCGCGCCCGTCAAGAACAAATCTATTCGGCGCGCGTTAGCCAGCGGGTGCGATCATACCAGCACTAATGCACCGGATCCCATCAGAACTCCGAAGTTAAGCGTGCTTGGGCGAGGGTAGTACTAGGATGGGTGACCCCCTGGGAAGTCCTCGTGTTGTACCCCTTTTTTCTTCTCCGTCCCCGCGCTTCGTATTATATATTTTCTTATTTACTGTTTCCTTTGCTTTTGCATCCTCGGTCGTTATCTCGATGCCCCCGCGTTCGTGGCCCGCGGCATCGGACGGTCGGGATCGCCCGGCCCCGCGGCCCGTTCCTCACGGCTGCGGCTGCGCAGCGGCAAAAAGCGGCCGGTCGGGCCCCGAGACGCAGCAATTCGGCCGCCAAAATAGTCCCCGACGGGGCAGGCCCTGTTGGCCACGTCGTGGGGCTCCGGACGAGCTTCGCAACCGCATACTGTGCGCCGCGTAACTCCTCACGGGTCGAAAGTTGCGTGTTTCGGAGACGTCGTCGCCGCGCGCGTCAAGCACAAATCGATTCGGCGCGCGTTAGCCGGCGGGTGCGATCATACCAGCACTAATGCACCGGATCCCATCAGAACTCCGAAGTTAAGCGTGCTTGGGCGAGAGTAGTACTAGGATGGGTGACCCCCTGGGAAGTCCTCGTGTTGCACCCCTTTTTTCTTCTCCGCCCCCGCGCTTCGTATTATATATTTTCTTATTTACTGTTTCCTTTGCTTTTGCATCTTCGGTCGTTATCTCGATGCCCCCGCGTCGGTGGCCCGCGGCATCGGAGCGCCGGGATCGCCCGGCCCCGCGGCCCGTTCCTCATGGCTGCGGCTGCGCAGCGGCAAAAAGCGGCCGGTCGGGCCCCGAGACGCAGCAATTCGGCCGCCAAAATAGTCCCCGACGGGGCAGGCCCTGTTGGCCACGTCGTGGGGCTCCGGACGAGCTTCGCAACCGCATACTGTGCGCCGCGTAACTCCTCGCGGGTCGAAAGTTACGCGTTTCGGAGGCGCCGTCGCCGCACGCGCGTCAAGAACAAATCTATTCGGCGCGCGTTAGCCAGCGGGTGCGATCATACCAGCACTAATGCACCGGATCCCATCAGAACTCCGAAGTTAAGCGTGCTTGGGCGAGAGTAGTACTAGGATGGGTGACCCCCTGGGAAGTCCTCGTGTTGCACCCCTTTTTTCTTCTCCGCCCCCGCGCTTCGTATTATATATTTTTTTATTTACTGTTTCCTTTGCTTTTGCATCCTCGGTCGTTATCTCGATGACCCCGCGTTGGTGACCCGCGGCATCGGACGGCCGGGATCGCCCGGCCCCGCGGCCCGTTCCTCACGGCTGCGGCTGCGCAGCGGCAAAAAGCGGCCGGTCGGGCCCCGAGACGCAGCAATTCGGCCGCCAAAATAGTCCCCGACGGGGCAGGCCCTGTTGGCCACGTCGTGGGGCTCCGGACGAGCTTCGCAACCGCATACTGTGCGCCGCGTAACTCCTCGCGGGTCGAAAGTTACGCGTTTCGGAGGCGCCGTCGCCGCACGCGCGTCAAGAACAAATCTATTCGGCGCGCGTTAGCCAGCGGGTGCGATCATACCAGCACTAATGCACCGGATCCCATCAGAACTCCGAAGTTAAGCGTGCTTGGGCGAGAGTAGTACTAGGATGGGTGACCCCCTGGGAAGTCCTCGTGTTGCACCCCTTTTTTCTTCTCCGCCCCCGCGCTTCGTATTATATATTTTCTTATTTACTGTTTCCTTTGCTTTTGCATCTTCGGTCGTTATATCGATGCTCCCGCGTTGGTGGCCCGCAGCATCGGACGGCCGGGATCGCCCGGCCCCGCGGCTCGTTCCTCACGGCTGCGGCTGCGCAGCGGCAAAAAGCGGCCGGTCGGGCCCCGAGACGCTGCAATTCGGCCGCCAAAATAGTCCCCGACGGGGCAGGCCCTGTTGGCCACGTCGTGGGGCTCCGGACGAGCTTCGCAACCGCGTACTGTGCGCCGCGTAACTCCTCACGAGTCTAAAGTTGCGTGTTTCGGAGGCGCCGTCGCCTCGCGCGCGTCAAGCACAAATCTATTTGGCGCGCGTTAGCCAGCGGGTGCGATCATGCCAGCACTAATGCACCGGATCCCATCAGAACTCCGAAGTTAAGCGTGCTTGGGCGAGAGTAGTACTAGGATGGGTGACCCCTTGGGAAGTCCTCGTGTTGCACCCCTTTTTTCTTCTCCGCCCCCGCGCTTCGTATTATATATTTTCTTATTTACTGTTTCCTTTACTTTTGCATCCTCGGTCGTTATCTCGATGCCCCCGCGTCGGTGGCCCGCGGCATCGGACGGCCGGGATCGCCCGGCCCCGCGGCCCGTTCCTCACGGCTGCTGCTGCGCAGCGGCAAAAAGCGGCCGGTCGGGCCCCGAGACACAGCAATTCGGCCGCCAAAATAGTCCCCGATGGGGCAGGCCCTGTTGGCCACGTCGTGGGGCACCGAACGAGCTTCGCAACCGCATACTGTGCGCCGCGTAACTCTTCACGGGTCTAAAGTTGCGCGTTTCGGAGGCGCCGTCGCCGCGCGCCCGTCAAGAACAAATCTATTCGGCGCGCGTTAGCCAGCGGGTGCGATCATACCAGCACTAATGCACCGGATCCCATCAGAACTCCGAAGTTAAGCGTGCTTGGGCGAGGGTAGTACTAGGATGGGTGACCCCCTGGGAAGTCCTCGTGTTGTACCCCTTTTTTCTTCTCCGTCCCCGCGCTTCGTATTATATATTTTCTTATTTACTGTTTCCTTTGCTTTTGCATCCTCGGTCGTTATCTCGATGCCCCCGCGTCGGTGGCCCGCGGCATCGGACGGCCGGGATCGCCCGGTCCCACGGCCCGTTCCCCATGGCTACAGCTGCAGTACTAGGATGGGTGACCCCCTGGGAAGTCCTCGTGTTGCACCCCTTTTTTCTTCTCTTCCGCCGCGCTTCGTATTATACATTTATTTATTCACTATTTTTTTTTTCTTTTGCATCTTCGCTCGTTATCTCGATGCCCCCGCATCGGTGGCCCACGGCATCGGACGGCCGGGATCGCCCGGTCCCACGGCCCGTTCCTCATGGCTGCAGCTGCAGCTGCAGCTGCAGTTGCAGCTGTGCAACACCAAAAAGCGGCCGGTTGGGCCCCGAGATGCAGTAGTTCGTCCTCCAAAATAGTCCCCAATGTGGCTGGCCCGTTGGCCACGTCGTGGGGCTCCGGACGAGCTTCGCAACTGCATACTGTGCGCCGCGTAACTCCTCACGGATCGAAAGTTGCGCGTTTCGGAGGCGCCGTCGCCGCGCGCGAAGCAAGCACAACTCAATTCGGCGCGCGTTAGCCAGCGGGTGCGATCATACCAGCACTAATGCACCGGATCCCATCAGAACTCCGAAGTTAAGCGTGCTTGGGCGAGAGTAGTACTAGGATGGGTGACCCCCTGGGAAGTCCTCGTGTTGCACCCCTTTTTTCTTCTCTGCGCCCGCGCTTCGTATTATATATTTATTTATTCACTATTTTTTTTTCTTTTGCATCTTCGCTCGTTATCTCGATGCCCCCGCATTGGTGGCCCACGGCATCGGACGGCCGGGATCGCCCGCCCCACGGCCCGTTCCCCATGGCTGCAGCTGCAACTGCGCAGCACGAAAAAGCGGGCGGTTGGGCCCCGAGATGCAGTAATTCGTCCTCCAAAATAGTCCCCAATGTGGCTGGCCCGTTGGCCACGTCGTGGGGCTCCGGACGAGCTTCGCTACCGCATACTGTGCGCCGCGTAACTCCTCACAGATCGAAAGTTGCGCGTTTCGGAGGCGCCGTCGCCGCGCGCGAATCAAGCACAACTCAATTCGGCGCGTTAGCCAGCGGGTGCGATCATACCAGCACTAATGCACCGGATCCCATCAGAACTCCGAAGTTAAGCGTGCTTGGGCGAGAGTAGTACTAGGATGGGTGACCCCCTGGGAAGTCCTCGTGTTGCACCCCTTTTTTCTTCTCTGCCCCCGCGCTTCGTATTATATATTTATTTATTCACTATTTTTTTTTCTTTTGCATCTTCGCTCGTTATCTCGATGCCCCCGCATTGGTGGCCCACGGCATCGGACGGCCGGGATCGCCCGGCCCCACGGCCCGTTCCCCATGGCTGCAGCTGCAACTGCGCAGCACGAAAAAGCGGCCGGTTGGGCCCCGAGATGCAGTAATTCGTCCTCCAAAATAGTCCCCAATGTGGCTGGCCCATTGGCCACGTCGTGGGGCTCCGGACGAGCTTCGTAACCGCATACTGTGCGCCGCGTAACTCCTCACGGATCGAAAGTTGGGCAATTCGGAGGCGCCGTCGCCGCGCGCTCATCAAGCACAAATCTATTCGGCGCGCGTTAGCCAGCGGGTGCGATCATACCAGCACTAATGCACCGGATCCCATCAGAACTACGAAGTTAAGCGTGCTTGGGCGAGAGTAGTACTAGGATGGGTGACCCCCTGGGAAGTCCTCGTGTTGCACCCCTTTTTTCTTCTCTTCCGCCGCGCTTCGTATTATACATTTATTTATTCACTATTTTTTTTTTCTTTTGCATCTTCGCTCGTTATCTCGATGCCCCCGCATCGGTGGCCCACGGCATCGGACGGCCGGGATCGCCCGGTCCCACGGCCCGTTCCTCATGGCTGCAGCTGCAGCTGCAGCTGTAGTTGCAGCTATGCAACACCAAAAAGCGGCCGGTTGGGCCCCGAGATGCAGTAATTCGTCCTCCAAAATAGTCCCCAATGTGGCTGGCCCGTTGGCCACGTCGTGGGGCTCCGGACGAGCTTCGCAACCGCATACTGTGCGCCGCGTAACTCCTCACGGATCGAAAGTTGCGCGTTTCGGAGGCGCCGTCGCCGCGCGCGAAGCAAACACAACTCAATTCGGCGCGCGTTAGCCAGCGGGTGCGATCATACCAGCACTAATGCACCGGATCCCATCAGAACTCCGAAGTTAAGCGTGCTTGGGCGAGAGTAGTACTAGGATGGGTGACCCCCTGGGAAGTCCTCGTGTTGCACCCCTTTTTTCTTCTCTGCGCCCGCGCTCCGTATTATATATTTATTTATTCACTATTTTTTTTTCTTTTGCATCTTCGCTCGTTAACTCGATGCCCCCGCATTGGTGGCCCACGGCATCGGACGGCCGGGATCGCCCGGCCCCACGGCCCGTTCCCCATGGCTGCAGCTGCAACTGCGCAGCACGAAAAAGCGGGCGGTTGGGCCCCGAGATGCAGTAATTCGTCCTCCAAAATAGTCCCTAATGTGGCTGGCCCGTTGGCCACTTCGTGGGGCTCCGGACGAGCTTCGTAACCGCATACTGTGCGCCGCGTAACTCCTCACGGATCGAAAGTTGGGCAATTCGGAGGCGCCGTCGCCGCGCGCGCATCAATCACAAATCTATTCGGCGCGCGTTAGCCAGCGGGTGCGATCATACCAGCACTAATGCACCGGATCCCATAAGAACTCCGAAGTTAAGCGTGGTTGGGCGAGAGTAGTACTAGGATGGGTGACCCCCTGGGAAGTCCTCGTGTTGCAACCCTTTTTTCTTCTCTGCCCCCGCGCTTCGTATTATATATTTTTTTATTTGCTGTTTCCTTTTCTTTTGCATCCTCGCTCGTTTTCTCGATGCCCCCGCGTCGGTGGCCCGCGGCATCGGACGGCCAGGATCGCCTGGCCCCGCGGCCCGTTTCTTACGGCTGCGTCTGAGCAGCGGCAAAAAGTGGCCGGTTGGGCCTTGAGATGCAGGAATTCGGCCTCCAAAATAGTCCCCGACGGGGCAGGCCCGGTTGGCCACGTCGTGGGGCTCCGGACGAGCTTCGCAACTGCATACTGTGCGCCGCGTAACTCCTCACGGATCGAAAGTTGCGTGTTTCGGAGGCGCCGTCGCCGCGCGCGAAGCAAGCACAACTCAATTCGGCGCGCGTTAGCCAGCGGGTGCGATCATACCAGCACTAATGCACCGGATCCCATCAGAACTCCGAAGTTAAGCGTGCTTGGGCGAGAGTAGTACTAGGATGGGTGACCCCCTGGGAAGTCCTCGTGTTGCACCCCTTTTTTCTTCTCTGCGCCCGCGCTCCGTATTATATATTTATTTATTCACTATTTTTTTTTCTTTTGCATCTTCGCTCGTTATCTCGATGCCCCCGCATTGGTGGCCCACGGCATCGGACGGCCGGGATCGACCGGGCCCACGGCCCGTTCCCCATGGCTGCAGCTGCAACTGCGCAGCACGAAAAAGCGGCCGGTTGGGCCCCGAGATGCAGTAATTCGTCCTCCAAAATAGTCCCCAATGTGGCTGGCCCGTTGGCCACGTCGTGGGGCTCCGGACGAGCTTCGTAACCGCATACTGTGCGCCGCGTAACTCCTCACGGATCGAAAGTTGGGCAATTCGGAGGCGCCGTCGCCGCGCGCGCATCAATCACAAATCTATTCGGCGCGCGTTAGCCAGCGGGTGCGATCATACCAGCACTAATGCACCGGATCCCATAAGAACTCCGAAGTTAAGCGTGGTTGGGCGAGAGTAGTACTAGGATGGGTGACCCCCTGGGAAGTCCTCGTGTTGCAACCCTTTTTTCTTCTCTGCCCCCGCGCTTCGTATTATATATTTTTTTATTTGCTGTTTCCTTTTCTTTTGCATCCTCGCTCGTTATCTCGATGCCCCCGCGTCGGTGGCCGGCGGCATCGGACGGCCAGGATCGCCCGGCCCCGCGGCCCGTTCCTCACGGCTGCTATTGCGCAGCGGCAAAAAGCGACCGGTCGGGCCCCGAGACGCAGCAATTCGGCCGCCAAAATAGTCCCCGACGGGACAGGCCCTGTTGGCCACGTCGTGGGGCTCCGGACGAGCTTCGCAACCGCATACTGTGCGCCGCGTAACTCCTCGCGGGTCGAAAGTTGCGCGTTTCGGAGGGGCCGTCGTCGCGAGCGAATCAAGCACAACTCAATTCGGTGCGCGTTAGCCAGCGGGTGCGATCATACCAGCACTAATGCACCGGATCCCATCAGAACTCCGAAGTTAAGCGTGGTTGGGCGAGAGTAGTACTAGGATGGGTGACCCCCTGGGAAGTCCTCGTGTTGCACCCCTTTTTTCTTCTCTGCCCCCGTGCTTCGTATTATATATTTTTTTATTTACTGTTTCCTTTTCTTTTGCATCCTTGCTCGTTATCTCGATGCCCCCGCGTTGGTGGCCCGCGGCATCGGACGGCCAGGATCGCCCGGCCCCGCGGCCCGTTCCTCACGGCTGCGTCTGCGAAGCGGCAAAAAGTGGCCGGTTGGGCCTTGAGATGCAGCAATTCGGCCTCCAAAATAGTCCCCGATGGGGCAGGCCCGGTTGGCCACGTCGTGGGGCTCCGGACGAGCTTCGCAACCGCATACTGTGCGCCGCGTAACTCCTCACAGATCGAAAGTTGCGCGTTTCGGAGGCGCCGTCGCCGCGCGCGAATCAAGCACAACTCAGTTCGGCGCGTTAGCCAGCGGGTGCGATCATACCAGCACTAATCCACCGGATCCCATCAGAACTCCGAAGTTAAGCGTGCTTGGGCGAGAGTAGTACTAGGATGGGTGACCCCCTGGGAAGTCCTCGTGTTGCACCCCTTTTTTCTTCTCTGCCCCCGCGCTTCGTATTATATATATATTTATTCACTATTTTTTTTTCTTTTGCATCTTCGCTCGTTATCTCGATGCCCCCGAATTGGTGGCCCACGGCATCGGACGGTCGGGATCGCCCGGCCCCACGGCCCGTTCCCCATGGCTGCAACTGCAACTGCGCAGCCCGAAAAAGCGGCCGGTTGGGCCCCGAGATGCAGTAATTCGTCCTCCAAAATAGTCCCCAATGTGGCTGGCCCATTGGCCACGTCGTGGGGCTCCGGACGAGCTTCGTAACCGCATACTGTGCGCCGCGTAACTCCTCACGGATCGAAAGTTGGGCAATTCGGAGGCGCCGTCGCCGCGCGCGCATCAAGCACAAATCTATTCGGCGCGCGTTAGCCAGCGGGTGCGATCATACCAGCACTAATGCACCGGATCCCATCAGAACTACGAAGTTAAGCGTGCTTGGGCGAGAGTAGTACTAGGATGGGTGACCCCCTGGGAAGTCCTCTCGTGTTGCACCCCTTTTTTCTTCTCTTCCCCCGCGCTTCGTATTATACATTTATTTATTCACTATTTTTTTTTTCTTTTGCATCTTCGCTCGTTATCTCGATGCCCCCGCATCGGTGGCCCACGGCATCGGACGGCCGGGATCGCCCGGTCCCACGGCCCGTTCCTCATGGCTGCAGCTGCAGCTGCAGCTGCAGTTGCAGCTGTGCAACACCAAAAAGCGGCCGGTTGGGCCCCGAGATGCAGTAATTCGTCCTCCAAAATAGTCCCCAATGTGGCTGGCCCGTTGGCCACGTCCTGGGGCTCCGGACGAGCTTCGCAACCGCATACTGTGCGTCGCGTAACTCCTCACGGATCGAAATTTCCGCGTTTCGGAGGCAACGTCGCCGCGCGCACATCAAGCACAACTCAATTCGGCGCGCGTTAGCCAGCGGGTGCGATCATACCAGCACTAATGCACCGGATTCCATAAGACTCCGAAGTTAAGCGTGGTTGGGCGAGAGTAGTACTAGGATGGGTGACCCCCTGGGAAGTCCTCGTGTTGCAACCCTTTTTTCTTCTCTGCCCCCGCGCTTCGTATTATATATTTTTTTATTTGCTGTTTCCTTTTCTTTTGCATCCTCGCTCGTTATTCGATGCCCCCGCGTCGGTGGCCCGCGGCATCGGACGGCCAGGATCGCCCGGCCCCGCGGCCCGTTCTTCACGGCTGCGTCTGCGCAGCGGCAAAAAGTGGCCGGTTGGGCCTTGAGATGCAGCAATTCGGCCTCCGAAATAGTCCCCGACGGGGCAGGCCCGGTTGGCCACGTCGTGGGGCTCCAGACGAGCTTCGCAACCGCATACTGTGCGCCGCGTAACTCCTCACGGATCGAAAGTTCCGCGTTTCGGAGGCAACGTCGCCGCGCGCACATCAAGCACAACTCAATTCGGCGCGCGTTAGCCAGCGGGTGCGATCATACCAGCACTAATGCACCGGATCCCATAAGACTCCGAAGTTAAGCGTGGTTGGGCGAGGGTAGTACTAGGATGGGTGACCCCCTGGGAAGTCCTCGTGTTGCAACCCTTTTTTCTTCTCTGCCCCCGCGCTTCGTATTATATATTTTTTTATTTGCTGTTTCCTTTTCTTTTGCATCCTCGCTCGTTATTCGATGCCCCCGCGTCGGTGGCCCGCGGCATCGGACGGCCAGGATCGCCCGGCCCCGCGGCCCGTTCCTCACGGCTGCGTCTGCGCAGCGGCAAAAAGTGGCCGGTTGGGCCTTGAGATGCAGCAATTCGGCCTCCAAAATAGTCCCCGACGGGGCAGGCTCGGTTGGCCACGTCGTGGGGCTCCGGACGAGCTTCGCAACCGCATACTGTGCGCCGCGTAACTCCTCACAGATCGAAAGTTGCGCGTTTCGGAGGCGCCGTCGCCGCGCGCGAATCAAGCACAACTCAATTCGGCGCGCGTTAGCCAGCGGGTGCGATCATACCAGCACTAATGCACCGGATCCCATCAGAACTCCGAAGTTAAGCGTGCTTGGGCGAGAGTAGTACTAGGATGGGTGACCCCCTGGGAAGTCCTCGTGTTGCACCCCTTTTTTCTTCTCTGCGCCCGCGCTCCGTATTATATATTTATTTATTCACTATTTTTTTTCTTTTGCATCTTCGCTCGTTATCTCGATGCCCCCGCATTGGTGGCCCACGGCATCGGACGGCCGGGATCGCCCGGCCCCACGGCCCGTTCCCCATGGCTGCAGCTGCAACTGCGCAGCACGAAAAAGCGGCCGGTTGGGCCCCGAGATGCAGTAATTCGTCCTCCAAAATAGTCCCCAATGTGGCTGGCCCGTTGGCCACGTCGTGGGGCTCCGGACGAGCTTCGTAACCGCATACTGTGCGCCGCGTAACTCCTCACGGATCGAAAGTTGGGCAATTCGGAGGCGCCGTCGCTGCGCGCGCATCAAGCACAAATCTATTCGGCGCGCGTTAGCCAGCGGGTGCGATCATACCAGCACTAATGCACCGGATCCCATAAGAACTCCGAAGTTAATCGTGGTTGGGCGAGAGTAGTACTAGGATGGGTGACCCCCTGGGAAGTCCTCGTGTTGCAACCCTTTTTTCTTCTCTGCCCCCGCGCTTCGTATTATATATTTTTTTATTTGCTGTTTCCTTTTCTTTTGCATCCTCGCTCGTTATCTCGATGCCCCCGCGTCGGTGGCCCGCGGCATCGGACGGCCAGGATCGCCCGGCCCCGCGGCCCGTTCCTCTCGGCTACGGCTGCGCAGCGGCAAAAATGGCCGATTGGGCACCGAGACACAGCAATTCGGCCTCCAAAATAGTCCCCGACTGGGCAGGCGTTGTTGGCCACGTCGTGGGTGTCCGGACGAGCTTCGCAACCGCATACTGTGCGTCGCGTAACTCCTCACGGATCGAAAGGGGGGGAGCAAACCCTCTCTCAGTTACACGAGCCCGACCATTTCAGAAGGAAATGGGGTAAGGGCTCCACCGATCAGCGGCTGACAAGCCAAGACCTGAGCTAGCGGCACCAGACAAGGCTGATAAGCCAGGATGGGTGCCAAGAGAGCTACGAGTTAAGATTAAGATGCTAAAAACAGAGCAAATATAGCATAAAACACAGGTTCATATATAGAAAACGAGAGTTTAGAGACCCACATGATAGATTATACAGCAAGGGGCATAAACTCAAGATTTCTATTGCTGAACATATGCCATAAAATCAGGATTCAAGAAATGAAATAACACAGATTGGAATGAACAACAACAACAGAAAGAACCGATGGCCCCTTTTACGGGAAGTGAGACCCACTACTTCCCGTAAAAGGTCGGGTGGGTGGGCTCAGAGCGGAGAGAACGCAGTGAACGAGCGAAAGGAGCGGAGCTAGAAACAACCCGAAGGTGGAGCCTAGTTGTTATTCCTTCAGATGCACGACTGGGGACAAGCCCAAGGACCTTAAAAAGGCCTTGGGCGCAGCCGAGTCTTGTTTTACATCCCAAAGGGAGAAAAACATAGCGAGGGCGCTGGAGAGCACCAAAAGCCTTGCAGCAGGCTGGAGGGGCTCGAAAGCGACCCCCCCAAGCCTGCACAGCGAAGCATGACCAGGCGCCTTCCCTCCTGAGATATAGTGGAAACACTTTGTTATGGTGGCGAGTGGGGAATGAAAAGACCAATGCAGCAGAGAATGACCGCATGAATCGGAATCCACTTATTAAGACAGACGACCGAGAAAGAAAGGCTCCGCGTTCTCCAAGTGGTTGATCTTAGCTTAGCGTGCTAGCCGCCGCTTCATTCGTTATAGTGATAACGCTTTCTCTTATAAGGGTCTATTTTCTCTGACTTGACTCAGCTTGACCTACTTGACTCAGCGGTTAGAGTATCGCTTTCATAGGGTCCGTCGCCGCGCGCGAATCAAGCACAACTCAATTCGGCGCGCGTTAGCCAGCGAGTGAGATCATACCAGCACTAATGCACCGGATCCCATCAGAACTTCGAAGTTAAGCGTGCTTGGGCGAGAGTAGTACTAGGATGGGTGACCCCCTGGGAAGTCCTCGTGTTGCACCCCTTTTTTCTTCTCTGCCCCCGCGCTTCGTATTATATATTTTTTTATTTACTGTTTCCTTTTCTTTTGCATCCTCGCTCGTTATCTCGATGCCCCCGCGTCGGTGGCCCGCTGCATCGGACGGCCGGGATCGCCCGGCCCCATGGCCCGTTCCTCATGGCTGCAGCTGCGCAGCACGAAAAAGCGGCCGGTTGGGCCCCGAGATGCAGTAATTCGGCCTCCAAAATAGTCCCCAATGTCGCTGGCCCATTGGCCATGTCGTGGGGCTCCGGACGAGCTTCGCAACCGCATACTGTGCTCCGCCTAACTCCTCAGGGATCGAAAGTTGCGCGTTTCGGAGGCGCCGTCGCCGCGCGCGCATCAAGCACAACTCAATTCGGCGCGCGTTAGCTAGCGGGTGCGATCATACCAGCACTAATGCACCGGATCCCATCAGAACTCGAAGTTGAGCGTGCTTGGGCGAGAGTAGTACTAGGATGGGTGACCTACTGGGAAGTCCTCGTGTTGCACCCCTTTTTTCTTATCTGTCCCCCGCGCTTCGTATTATGTATTTATTTTTTTACTATTTCTTTTTCTTTTGCATCCTCGCTCGTTATCTCGATCCCCCGCGTCGGTGGCCCGCGGTATCGGACGGCCAGGATCCCCCGGCCCTACGGCATGTTACTCATGGTTGTAGCAGCGCAGTGCCAAAAAGCAGACAGTTTGGCCCAGAATCGCTGCAATTCGGCCTCCAAAATTAGCCCCAATAGGGCTAGCCCAGTTGGCCACGTCGTGGGGCTGCAGACGTGATTCGCAACCGCGTACTGTGCGCCGCGTAACTCTTCACGGATTGAAAGTTGTGCGATTCAATGGTGCCGCCACCTCTCGCGCATCAAGCACAATTCAATTCAGCGCGAGTTAGCCAGCGGGTACGATCATACCAGCACTGATGCACCGGATCCCATCAGAACTCCGAAGTCAAGCGTGCTTGGGCAAGAGTAGTACTAGGATGGGTGACTCCCTGGGAAGTCCTCGTGTTGCACCCCTTTTTTTTGTTCTGCCCCCGCGCTTCGTATTATATATTTATTTATTTACTATTTCTTTTTCTTTTGCATCCTCGCTCGTTATCTCGATGGCCCCACGTCGGTGGCCGGCGGCTTCGACGACTAGCACCCGAACGGCCAGGATCCCCCGGCCCCACGGCCCGTACCTTATGGTTGTAGCTGCGCATTGCCAAAAAGCAAACGGTTGGGCCCCGAAATGCTGCAATTAGGCCTCCAAAATTGGCCCCATTGGGGCAAGTCCATTGGCCACGTCGTGGGGCTCCGGACGAGCTTTGCAACCGCGTACTGTGTGCCGCGTAACTCCTCACGGATCGAAAGTTGCGAGATTCGGAGAAGCCATTGCTGCGCGCGCATCAAGCACAAATTAATTCAGCACCATTTAGCCAGTGGGTGCGATCATACTAGCACTAATGCAGCGGATTCCATCAGAACTTCGAAGTTAAGCGTGCTTGGGCGAGAGTAGTACTAGGATGGGTGACCCCTTGGGAAGTCCTGGTGTTGCACCTCATTTTTCTTCTCTGCCTCCGCGCTTCGTATTATATATATTTTTATTTATTATTTATTTTTCTTTTGCATCCTCATTCGTTGTCTCGATTCCCCCGCTTTGATGCCCTGCGGCGTCGACGACTTGCGCCCGGATGGCCAGAAACCCCCGGCCCCGCGTCCCGTACCTTATGGTTGTCGCTGTGCAGTGCCAAAAAGCAGCCGGTTCGGCCCCGAAAAGCAGCAATTCGGCCTCCAAAATCGGCCCCAATGTGGCTAGCCCATTGGCCATGTCGTGGGCTCCGGATGAGCTTCGCAACCGCGTACTTTGTGCCGCGTATCTCTTCACGGATCGAAAGTTGTGTGATTCAGTGGTGCCGCCGCCTCTCGCGCATCAAGCACAAATCAATTCAGCGCGAGTTAGCCAGTGGGTGCGATCATACCAGCACTAATGCACCGGATCTCATCAGAACTCTGACGTTAAGCGTGCTTGGGCGAGAGTAGTACTAGGATGGGTGATCCCCTGGAAGTCCTCGTGTTGCACCCCTTTTTTCTTCTCTGCCTCTGCGCTTCGTATTATATATTTATTTATTTATTGTTTCTTTTTCTTTTGCATCCTTGTTCGTTAACTCGATCGCCCCGCATTGGTGGCCCATGGCATCGACGACTAGCGGCCGCATGGTCCGGATCCCTCGGACCCGCGCGGTGTTCCTCCAGGCTGTAGCTTTGCAGTGCGGAAATACTGCAGATAGGGCCCCGAAACGCACCAATTCTGCCACCAAAATTGGCCCCAACAAGGCAAGCCCAGTTGGCAAAATGGTGCTATCATACCAGCACTAATGCACCGGATCCCGTCAGAACTCCAAAGTTAAGCATGCTTGGGCGAGAGTAGTACTGGGATGGGTGACCGCATGGGAAGTCCTTGTGTTGCATCCTGTTTTTCTTCTCTGCCTCTGCGCTTCGTATTATATATTTCCTTATTTATTATTTATTTTTCTTTTACGTCCTCGTTCGTTATCTTGATCCCCCTGCGTCGGTGGCCAGCAGGATTGACGACTAGCGCCCGCACGGTCGGGATCTCTAGGCCTCAGGGGGGCCGGGCCAAAAAGCTGTCGATTGGGCCTCGAAATACACCAATTCGGCCTCCAAAATCGGCCCCAATAGGCTAGCCCAATTGGCCGCGTCATGGGGCTCCAGACGAGCTTCGTAACCGTGTACTGTGCACCGCGTAACTCTTCACGGATCGAAAGTTGTGCGATTCGATGGTGCCGCCGCCTCTCACGCATCAAGCACAATTAAATTCAGCGCGAGTTAGCCAGCGAGTGCGATCATACCAGCACTAATGCACCGGATCCCATCAGAACTATGAAGTTAAGCGTGCCTGGGTGAGAGTAGTACTTGGATCGGTGACCCGCTGGGAAGTCCTCGTGTTGCACCCCGTTTTTCTTCTCTGCCTCCGCGATTCGTATTATATATTTATTTATTTGTTATTCTTTTTCTTTTGCATCCTCGTTCGTTATCTTGATTCCCCCTCGTCGATGCCCCGTCACATTGACAACTAGTGCCTGGACGGTTAGTATCCCCTGGCCGCGTGGCCCGTTCCTTATGGTTGTAGCTGCGCAGTGCGGAAAAGTAGCCGGTTGGGCCCCAAAATGTAGGAATTCGGCCTCCAAAATTGGCCCCAACGAGGCTAGCCTGGTTGGCCATATCGTGGGGCTCCGGACGAGCTTCGTAACCACGTACTTTGCGCCGCGTAACTCTTCACGGATCGAAAGTTGTGTGATACGGTGGTGCCGCCGCCTCTTGCGCATCAAGCACAAATCAATTCAACGCGAGTTAGCCAGTGAGTGCGATCATACTAGCACTAATGGATCGGATCCCATCAGAACTCCTAAGTTAAGCGTGCTTGGGCGAGAGTAGTACTAGAATGGATGACCCCCTGGGAAGTCCTCGTGTTGCACCTCTTTTTTCTTCTCTGCCTCCGCACTTCGTATTAAATATTTATTTATTTATTTATTATTTCGTTTTCTTTTGCATGCACATTCGTTATCTCGATCCCCTCGCATCAGTGGCCCGCAGAATCGAGGACTAGCGCCCGTGCAGTCCGGATCCCTTGGCCCTACGGTGCACCAGGCGGAAAAGTTGCCGGTTAGGCCCTTAAATGCACTAATTCGGCCTCCAAAATTGGCCCCAACGGGCTAGCCCAATTAGTCTCATCGTGGGGATGCAGACGTACTTCGCAACCGCATACTGTGCGCCGCGTAACTCTTCACGGATTGAAAGTTGTGCGATTCGATGGTGCTGCCACCTCTCGCGAATCAAGCACAATTCAATTCAGCACGAGTGAGCCAGCGGGTGCGATCATACCAGCACTAATGCACCGGATCCCGTCAGAACTCCAAAGTTAAGCATGCTTGGGCGAGAGTAGTACTGGGATGGGTGACCGCATGGGAAGTCCTTGTGTTGCATCCTGTTTTTCTTCTCTGCCTCTGCGCTTCGTATTATATATTTCTTTATTTATTATTTATTTTTCTTTTACATCCTCGTTCGTTATCTTGATCCCCCTGCGTCGGTGGCCAGCAGGATTGACGACTAGCGCCCGCACGGTCGGGATCTCTAGGCCTCAGGGGGGCCGGGCCAAAAAGCTGTCGATTGGGCCTCCAAATACACCAATTCGGCCTCCAAAATCGGCCCCAATAGGCTAGCCCAATTGGCCGCGTCATGGGGCTCCAGACGAGCTTCGTAACCGTGTACTGTGCACCGCGTAACTCTTCACGGATCGAAAGTTGTGCGATTCGATGGTGCTGCCGCCTCTCACGCATCAAGCACAATTAAATTCAGCGTGAGTTAGCCAGCGAGTGCGATCATACCAGCACTAATGCACCGGATCCCATCAGAACTCTGAAGTTAAGCGTGCCTGGGTGAGAGTAGTACTTGGATCGGTGACCCCCTGGGAAGTCCTCGTGTTGCACCCCGTTTTTCTTCTCTGCCTCCGCGATTCGTATTATATATTTATTTATTTGTTATTCTTTTTCTTTTGCATCCTCGTTCGTTATCTTGATTCCCCCTCGTCGATGCCCCGTCACACTGACAACTAGTGCCTGGACGGTTAGTATCCCCCGGCCGCGTGGCCCGTTCCTTATGGTTGTAGCTGCGCAGTGCGGAAAAGTAGCCGGTTGGGCCCCAAAATGTAGGAATTCGGCCTCCAAAATTGGCCCCAACGAGGCTAGCCTGGTTGGCCATATCGTGGGGCTCCGGACGAGCTTCGTAACCACGTACTTTGCGCCGCGTAACTCTTCACGGATCGAAAGTTGTGTGATACGGTGGTGCCGCCGCCTCTTGCGCATCAAGCACAAATCAATTCAACGCGAGTTAGCCAGTGAGTGCGATCATACTAGCACTAATGGATCGGATCCCATCAGAACTCCTAAGTTAAGCGTGCTTGGGCGAGAGTAGTACTAGAATGGGTGACCCCCTGGGAAGTCCTCGTGTTGCACCTCTTTTTTCTTCTCTGCCTCCGCACTTCGTATTAAATATTTATTTATTTATTTATTATTTCGTTTTCTTTTGCATGCTCATTCGTTATCACGATCCCCTCGCATCAGTGGCCCGCAGAATCGAGGACTAGCGCCCGCACAGTCCGGATCCCTTGGCCCTATGGTGCACCAGGCGGAAAAGTTGCCGGTTAGGCCCTTAAATGCACTAATTCGGCCTCCAAAATTAGCCCCAACGGGGCTAGCCCAATTAGCCTCGTCGTGGGGATGCAGACGTACTTCGCAACCGCGTACTGTGCGCCGCATAACTCTTCACGGATTGAAAGTTGTGCGATTCGATGGTGCTGCCACCTCTCGCGAATCAAGCACAATTCAATTCAGCACGAGTGAGCCAGCGGGTGCGATCATACCAGCATTAATACACCGGATCCCGTCAGAACTCCAAAGTTAAGCATGCTTGGGCGAGAGTAGTACTGGGATGGGTGACCGCATGGGAAGTCCTTGTGTTGCATCCTGTTTTTCTTCTCTGCCTCTGCGCTTCGTATTATATATTTCTTTATTTATTATTTATTTTTCTTTTGCATCCTCGTTCATTATCACGATCCCCCCACGTCGGTGGCCGGCAACATCTACGACTAGCACCCGTACGGTCTTACAGATCGAAAGTCGTGCGATTCGGAGATGTCGTCGCTTCGCCGCTCCAAGTACACATCAAATTAGTGCGGGATGGCCGAAGGGCGCTATCATACCAAAACTAATTACGGGATCCTATCAGAACTCCAAAGTTAGGCGCGCTTGGGCGTGAGTAGTACTAGGATGGGTGACCCCCTGGGAAGTCTTCGTGTTGTACCCCTTTTTTCTTCTCTGCCTCCGCACTTTGTATTATATATTTATTTATTTATTATTTCTTTTTCTTTTGCATGCTCATTCGTTATCTCGATCCCCCCGTATCAGTAGTCCGTAGCATCGAGGACTAGCGCCCGCATGGTCTAGATCCGTCGGCCCTACGGTGCACCAAGCAGAAAAGTTGCCGGTTGGGCCCTTAAATGCACTAATTCGGCCTCCAAAATTCGCCCCAACGGGGCTAGCCCAATTGGCCACGTCGTGGGGCTGCAGATGTGCTTCACAACTGCATACTGTGCGCCGCATAACTCTTCACGGATTGAAAGTTGTGCGATTCGATGGTGCTGCCACCTCTCGCGCATCATGCACAATTCAATTCAGCGCCAGTTAGCCAGCGGGGGCGATCATACCAGCACTAATGCATCGGATCCCATCAGAACTCCGAAGTTAAGCGTGCTTGGGCGAGAGTAGTACTAGGATGGGTGACCGCGTGGGAAGTCCTTGTGTTGCACCCTATTTTTCTTCTCTGCCTCTGAGCTTCGCATTATATATTTATTTATTTATTATTTATTTTTCTTTTGCATCCTCGTTCGTTATCACGATCCCCCCACATCGGCGGCCGGCAACATCTACGACTAGCACCCGTACGGTCTTACAGATCGAAAGTCATGCGATTCAAAGATGTCGTCGCTTTGTCGCTCCAAGTACACATCAAATTAGTGCGGGATGGCCGAAGGGCGCTATCATACCAACACTAATCACGGGATCCTATCAGAACTCCAAAGTTAGGCGCGCTTGGGCGTGAGTAGTACTAAGATGGGTGACCCCCTGGGAAGTCCTCGTGTTGTACCCCTTTTTTCTTCTCTGCGTCCGCACTCCGTATTATATATTTATTTATTTATTATTTCTTTTTATTTTGCATGCTCATTCGTTATCTCGATCCCCCCGCATTAGTGGCCAGCAGCATCGAGGACTAGCGCCCGCACAGTCCGGATCCCTCGGCCCTACGTCGACCAGGCGAAAAGGTTGCCAGTTCGGCCCTTAAATGCGCTAATTCGGCCTCCAAAATTGGCCCAAACGAGGCTAGCCCCACGTCGTGGGGCTGCAGACGTGCTTCGCAACTGTGTACTGTGCCGCCGCGTAACTCTTCACGGATTGAAAGTTGTGTGATTCGATGGTGCCGCCACCTCTCGCGCATCAAGCACAATTGAATTCAGCGCGAGTTAGGCAGCGGGTGCGATCATACCAGCACTAATGCACCGGATCCCATCAGAACTCCGAAGTTAAGCGTGCTTGGGCGAGAGTAGTGCTGGGATGGGTGACCGCATGGGAAGTCCTTGTGTTGCACCCTGTTTTTCTTCTCTGCCTCTACGCTTCGTATTATATATTTATTTATTTATTATTTATTTTTCTTCTGCATCCTCGTTCGTTATCACGATCCCCCCAAGTCGGTGAACGGCAACATCCACGACTAGCACCCGTACGGTCTTACAGATCGAAAGTTGTGCGATTCAGAGATGTCGTCGCTTCGCCGCTCCAAGTACACATCAAATTAGTGCGGGATGGCCGAAGGGCGCTATCATACCAAAACTAATTACGGGACCCTATCAAAACTCCAAAGTTAGGCGCGCTTGGGCGTGAGTAGTACTAGGATGGGTGACCCCCTGGGAAGTCTTCGTGTTGTACCCCTTTTTTCTTCTCTGCCTCCGCGCTCCGTATTATATATTTATTTATTTATTATTTCATTTTCTTTTGCATGCTCATTCGTTATCACGATCCCCTCGCATCAGTGGCCCGTAGAATCGAGGACTAGCGCCCGCATGGTCCGGATCCCTCGGCCCTACGGTGCACCACACAGAAAAGTTGCCAGTTGGGCCCTTAAATGCACTAATTCGGCCTCCCAAATTGGCCTTAACGGGGCTAGCCCAATTGGCCACGTCGTGGGGCTACAGACGTGCTTCGCAACCACGTATTGTGCGCCGCGTAACTCTTCATGGATTGAAAGTTGTGCGATTCTATGGTACTGCCACCTCTCGTGCATCAAGCACAATTGAATTCAGCGCGAGTTAGCCAGCGGGTGCGATCATACCAGCACTAATGCACCGGATCCCATCAGAACTCCGAAGTTAAACGTGCTTGGGCGAGAGTCGTACTGGAATGGGTGACCGCATGGGAAGTCCTTGTGTTGCACCCTGTTTTTCTTCTCTGCCTCTACGCTTCGTATTATATATTTATTTATTTATTATTTATTTTTCTTCTGCATCCTCGTTCGTTATCACGATCCCCCAACGTCGGTGGCCGGCAACATCCACGACTAGCAGCCGTACGGTCTTAAAGATCGAAAGTCGTGCGATTCAGAGATGTCGTCACTTTGCCACTCCAAGTACACATCAAATTAGTGCGGGATGGCCGAAGGGCGCTATTATACCAACACTAATCACGGGATCCTATAAGAACTCCAAAGTTAGGCGCGCTTGGGCGTGAGTAGTACTAAGATTGGTGACCCCTTGGGAAGTCCTCGTGTTGTACCCCTTTTTTCTTCTCTGCCTCCGCGCTCCGTATTATATATTTATTTATTTATTATTTCATTTTCTTTTGCATGCTCATTCGTTATCACGATCCCCTCGCATCAGTGGCCCGCAGAATCGAGGACTAGCGCCCGCACAGTCCGGATCCCTTGGCCCTATGGTGCACCAGGCGGAAAAGTTGCCGGTTAGGCCCTTAAATGCACTAATTCGGCCTCCAAAATTAGCCCCAACGGGGCTAGCCCAATTAGCCTCGTCGTGGGGATGCAGACGTACTTCGCAACCGCGTACTGTGCGCCGCGTAACTCTTCACGGATTGAAAGTTGTGCGATTCGATGGTGCTGCCACCTCTCGCGAATCAAGCACAATTCAATTCAGCACGAGTGAGCCAGCGGGTGCGATCATACCAGCATTAATACACCGGATCCCGTCAGAACTCCAAAGTTAAGCATGCTTGGGCGAGAGTAGTACTGGGATGGGTGACCGCATGGGAAGTCCTTGTGTTGCATCCTGTTTTTCTTCTCTGCCTCTGCGCTTCGTATTATATATTTCTTTATTTATTATTTATTTTTCTTTTGCATCCTCGTTCATTATCACGATCCCCCCACGTCGGTGGCCGGCAACATCTACGACTAGCACCCGTACGGTCTTACAGATCGAAAGTCGTGCGATTCGGAGATGTCGTCGCTTCGCCGCTCCAAGTACACATCAAATTAGTGCGGGATGGCCGAAGGGCGCTATCATACCAAAACTAATTACGGGATCCTATCAGAACTCCAAAGTTAGGCGCGCTTGGGCGTGAGTAGTACTAGGATGGGTGACCCCCTGGGAAGTCTTCGTGTTGTACCCCTTTTTTCTTCTCTGCCTCCGCACTTTGTATTATATATTTATTTATTTATTATTTCTTTTTCTTTTGCATGCTCATTCGTTATCTCGATCCCCCCGTATCAGTAGTCCGTAGCATCGAGGACTAGCGCCCGCATGGTCCAGATCCGTCGGCCCTACGGTGCACCAAGCAGAAAAGTTGCCGGTTGGGCCCTTAAATGCACTAATTCGGCCTCCAAAATTCGCCCCAACGGGGCTAGCCCAATTGGCCACGTCGTGGGGCTGCAGATGTGCTTCACAACTGCATACTGTGCGCCGCATAACTCTTCACGGATTGAAAGTTGTGCGATTCGATGGTGCTGCCACCTCTCGCGCATCATGCACAATTCAATTCAGCGCCAGTTAGCCAGCGGGGGCGATCATACCAGCACTAATGCATCGGATCCCATCAGAACTCCGAAGTTAAGCGTGCTTGGGCGAGAGTAGTACTAGGATGGGTGACCGCGTGGGAAGTCCTTGTGTTGCACCCTATTTTTCTTCTCTGCCTCTGAGCTTCGCATTATATATTTATTTATTTATTATTTATTTTTCTTTTGCATCCTCGTTCGTTATCACGATCCCCCCACATCGGCGGCCGGCAACATCTACGACTAGCACCCGTACGGTCTTACAGATCGAAAGTCATGCGATTCAAAGATGTCGTCGCTTTGTCGCTCCAAGTACACATCAAATTAGTGCGGGATGGCCGAAGGGCGCTATCATACCAACACTAATCACGGGATCCTATAAGAACTCCAAAGTTAGGCGCGCTTGGGCGTGAGTAGTACTAAGATGGGTGACCCCCTGGGAAGTCCTCGTGTTGTACCCCTTTTTTCTTCTCTGCGTCCGCACTCCGTATTATATATTTATTTATTTATTATTTCTTTTTCTTTTGCATGCTCATTCGTTATCTCGATCCCCCCGCATTAGTGGCCAGCAGCATCGAGGACTAGCGCCCGCACAGTCCGGATCCCTCGGCCCTACGTTGACCAGGCGAAAAAGTTGCCAGTTCGGCCCTTAAATGCGCTAATTCGGCCTCCAAAATTGGCCCAAACGAGGCTAGCCCCACGTCGTGGGGCTGCAGACGTGCTTCGCAACTGTGTACTGTGCCGCCGCGTAACTCTTCACGGATTGAAAGTTGTGTGATTCGATGGTGCCGCCACCTCTCGCGCATCAAGCACAATTGAATTCAGCGCGAGTTAGGCAGCGGGTGCGATCATACCAGCACTAATGCACCGGATCCCATCAGAACTCCGAAGTTAAGCGTGCTTGGGCGAGAGTAGTGCTTGGATGGGTGACCGCATGGGAAGTCCTTGTGTTGCACCCTGTTTTTCTTCTCTGCCTCTACGCTTCGTATTATATATTTATTTATTTATTATTTATTTTTCTTCTGCATCCTCGTTCGTTATCACGATCCCCCCACGTCGGTGAACGGCAACATCTACGACTAGCACCCGTACGGTCTTACAGATCGAAAGTCGTGCGATTCAGAGATGTCGTTGCTTCGCCGCTCCAAGTACACATCAAATTAGTGCGGAACGGCCGAAAGGTGCTATCATACCAAAACTAATTACGGGACCCTATCAAAACTCCAAAGTTAGGCGCGCTTGGGCGTGAGTAGTACTAGGATGGGTGACCCCCTGGGAAGTCCTCGTGTTATACCCCTTTTTTCTTCTCTGCCTCCGCACTTCGTAATATATATTTATTTATTTATTATTTCTTTTTGTTTTGCATGCTCATTCGTTATCTCGATCCCCCCGTATCAGTGGCCCATAGCATCGAGGACTAGCGCCCGCATGGTCCGGATCCCTCGGCCCTACGGTGCACCACACAGAAAAGTTGCCAGTTGGGCCCTTAAATGCACTAATTCGGCCTCCCAAATTGGCCTTAACGGGGCTAGCCCAATTGGCCACGTCGTGGGGCTACAGATGTGCTTCGCAACCACGTACTGTGCGCCGCGTAACTCTTCATGGATTGAAAGTTGTGCGATTCTATGGTACTGCCACCTCTCGTGCATCAAGCACAATTGAATTCAGCGCGAGTTAGCCAGCGGGTGCGATCATACCAGCACTAATGCACCGGATCCCATCAGAACTCCGAAGTTAAACGTGCTTGGGCGAGAGTCGTACTGGAATGGTTGACCGCATGGGAAGTCCTTGTGTTGCACCCTGTTTTTCTTCTCTGCCTCTACGCTTCGTATTATATATTTATTTATTTATTATTTATTTTTCTTTTGCATCCTCGTTCGTTATCACGATCCCCCAACGTCGGTGGCCGGCAACATCCACGACTAGCACCCGTACGGTCTTACAGATCGAAAGTCGTGTGATTCAGAGATGTCGTCACTTTGCCACTCCAAGTACACATCAAATTAGTGCGGGATGGTTGAAGGGCGCTATTATACCAACACTAATCACGGGATCCTATAAGAACTCCAAAGTTAGGCGCGCTTGGGCGTGAGTAGTACTAAGATTGGTGACCCCTTGGGAAGTCCTCGTGTTGTACCCCTTTTTTCTTCTCTGCCTCCGCGCTCCGTATTATATATTTATTTATTTATTATTTCTTTTTCTTTTGCATGCTCATTCGTTATCTCTATCCCCCGAATCAGCGGCCCGCAGCATTGAGGACTAGCACCTGCACGGTCCGGATTCCTCGGCCCTACGGTGCACCAGGCGGAAAAGTTGCCAGTTGGGCCCTTAAGTGCGCTAATTCGGCCTTCAAAATTGGCCCCAACGGGGCTAGCCCAATTAGACACGTCGTGGGGCTGCAGACGTGCTTCGTAACCGTGTACTGTGCCGCCGCGTAACTCTTCACGGATTGAAAGTTGTGCGATTCGATGGTGCCGCCACCTCTCGCGCATCAAGCACAATTCAATTTAGCATGAGTTGGCCAGCGGGTGCGATCATACCAGCACTAATGCACCGGATCCCATCACAACTTCAAAGTTAAGCGTGCTTGGGCGAGAGTAGTACTGGGCTGGGTGACCGCATGGGAAGTCCTTGTGTTGCACCCTGTTTTTCTTCTCTGCCTCTACGCTTCGTATTATATATTTATTTATTTATTATTTATTTTTATTTTGCATCCTCGTTCATTATCACGATCCCCCCACGTCGGTGGCGGGCAACATATACGACTAGCACCCGTACGGTCTTACAGATCGAAAGTCGTGCGATTCAGAGATGTCGTCGCTTCGCCGCTCCAAGTACACATCAAATTAGTGCGGGATGGCCGAAGGGTGCTATCATACCAAAACTAATTATGGGATCCTATCAGAACTCCAAAGTTAGGTGCGCTTGGGCGTGAGTAGTACTAGGATGGGTGACCCCCTGGGAAGTCTTCGTGTTGTACCCCTTTTTTCTTCTCTGCCTCCGCACTTTGTATTATATATTTATTTATTATTTCTTTTTCTTTTGCATGCTCATTCGTTATCTCGATCCCCCCGTATCAGTAGTCCGTAGCATCGAGGACTAGCGCCCGCACGGTCCAGATCCCTCGGCCCTACGGTGCACCACGCAGAAAAGTTGCCGGTTGGGCCCTTAAATGCACTAATTCGGCCTCCAAAATTCGCCCCAACAGGGCTAGCCCAATTCGCCACGTCGTGGGGCTGCAGACGTGCTTCGCAACCACGTACTGTGCGCCGCGTAACTCTTCACGGATTGAAAGTTGTGCGATTCGATGGTGCTGCCACCTGTTGTGCATCAAGCACAATTGAATTCAGCGCGAGTTAGCCAGTGGGTGCGATCATACCAGCACTAATGCACCGGATCCCATCAGAACTCCGAAGTTAATCGTGCTTGGGTGAGAGTAGTACTGTGATGGGTGACCGCATGGGAAGTCCTTGTGTTGCACCCTGTTTTTCTTCTCTGCCTCTACGCTTCGTATTATATATTTATTTATTTATTTATTATTTTTCTTTTGCATCCTCACTCGTTATCACGATCCCCCCACGTCGGTGGCCGGCAACATCCACGACTAGCACCCGTAAGGTCTTACAGATCGAAAGTCGTGCGATTCAGAGATGTCGTCACTTCGCCGCTTCAAGTACACATCAAATTAGTGCGGGATGGCTGAAGGGCGCTATTATACCAACACTAATCATGGGATCCTATCAGAACTCCAAAGTTAGGCGCGCTTGGGCGTGAGTAGTACTAGGATTGGTGACCCCCTGGGAAGTCCTCGTGTTGCACCCCTTTTTTCTTCTCTGCCTCCGCACTTCATATTATATATTTATTTATTTATTATTTCTTTTTCTTTTGCATGCTCATTCGTTATCTCGATCCCCCCGCATCAGTGGCCCGCAGAATCGAGGACTAGCGCCCACACAGTCCGGATCCCTTGGCCCTACGGTTCAGCAGGCGGAAAAATTGCCGGTTGGGCCCTTAAATGCACTAATTCGGCCTCCAAAATTGGCCCCAACGGGGCTAGCCCAATTGGCCACATCGTGGGGCTGCAGACGTGCTTCGCAACCGCGTGCTGTGCGCCGTGTAACTCTTCACGGATTGAAAGTTGTGCGATTCGATGGTGCTGCCACCTCTCGTGCATCAAGCACAATTGAATTCAGCGCAAGTTAGCCAGCGGGTGCGATCATACCAGCACTAATGCACCGAATCCCATCAGAACTCCGAAGTTAAGCATGCTTGGGCGAGAGTAGTACTGGGATGGGTGACCGCGTGGGAAGTCCTTGTGTTGTACCCTGTTTTTTCTTCTCTGCCTCCGCGCTTCGTATTACATATTTATTTATTTATTATTTCTTTTTCTTTTGCATCCTCGTTTGTTATCTTGATCCCCCCACGTCAGTGGCCGGCAGCATCGATGACTAGTGCCCATACGGTCGGGATTCGTCGGCCCCGCGGGGCGCTAGGCGGAAAAGCTTTCGGTTGGACCCCGAAATACACCAATTCGGCCTCCAAATTTGACCCCAATAGGGTTAGCTTAGTTAGCCACGTCGTGGGGCTCCGGACGAGCTTTGTAACCGCGTACTTTGCGCTGCGTAACTCTTTACAGATCGAAAGTTGTGCGATTCGAAGGTGCCGCCGCCTCTAGCGCATCAAGCACAAATCAATTCAGAGCAGTAACGCACCGGATCCCATCAGGAAGTCCTCGTGCTGCACCCCTTTTTTCTTTTCTACCTCCGTTGTTCGTATTATTTATATATTTTTTCATTTTTTTTGGCTTTTCTCATTCTTTATTCATTTTCTCGGTCCCCTTGTGTCAGTGGCCTGGGGCATCCACAACGGGTGCCCAGATGGCCAGGAACCCTTGGCTGCGCATGGCGTTCCTCTAGGTGATGGCTGTGCGGTGTCGAAAAGCTACCGATAGAGTCCCGAGATGCATGAATTCTTCCTCCAAAGTTGCCGTAACAAGGCGAGTCCTATTGGCCATGTTTTGGGAGCCTATACGAGCTTTGCAGCCAAAAATTATGCCCCACGTAACTCCTTATGGATCGAAAGTTGTACGATTCGGAGGTACTATTTCCACGCTCGCATCAAGCACAAACATATTTAGTATGGGCTAGCCAAAGGGTGCAATCATACCTGCCCTAATACATCGAATCCCATCAGAATTTTGAAGCTAAGCATGCTTGGGCGAGAGTAGTACTAGGATGGACGACCCCCGGGAAGTCTTCGTGTTACACCCTTTTTTTCTTTTCGTACTCCGTTCTTTGTAGCATATGTTTATTTTTATTTATTTATTTTTTCTTTTGCATTTCTCAATCCCCATTCATTATCTCGCTCACCCCGCATCAGTGGCCCAGTGGATAGACGACAAGCTCCTAGATGGCCGGGAACCCTCTAGCACGTAAGGCATGCCTCCGAGTAGTGGCTGTGTAGTGTCAAAAAGCTGCCGGCAGGGTCCTAAGATGTATAAATCCTGACTCCAAAATTGGTCCCAATGGGACAAGCTAGTTGGCCACATCGAGGGGCTCTGAACGAGCTTTGCAACTGTATACTGTGTGCCATGTAACTCCTTACGGATCGAAAGTTGTGCGGTTTGAAGGTGCCAGCGCGAGGTGTGCATCAAGCACAAACCAATTTAGCGCTGGCTAGCCAACAGGTGCAATCATACTAGCACTAATGCTCCAGGTCCCATCAGAACTCCGAAGTTATGCGTACTTGTGCGAGAGTAGTACTAGGATAGATGACCCTTTGGGAAGTCCTCATGTTGCACCCCTTTTTTCTTTTCTACCTCTATTCTTCATATTATTTATTTATTTTTTTACCATTTTTTTTGCATTTCTCATTCCTCGCTTATTATCTTGGTCCCCCTGTATCGATGGCCCAAGGGATCGACAACAGGCGCCAAGAAGGCTAGCAACTCTCGGCCGCGAAGGGCGTGCCTCTGGAAAGCTACTGCGCAGTGTCGAAAAGCTGCTGGTAGAGTCCCAAGAAGCATGAAATTTGCCTCCAAAATCAGCCCCAATGGGATAAGCCTTATTGGCCATGTTTTGGGGGCTCCAGAGGAGCTTCGTAACCATATACTATGCCCCGTATAATTCATTACGGATCGAAAGTTGTACGATTGGGAAGAGTTGATGCCAACATGCACTTCAAGCACAAACATATTTAGCGCGGTGTAGCCAACGGGTGCGATCATACAAACCTTAATGTACTGGATCCCATCAGAATTCCAAAGCTCAGCGTGCTTAGGCGAGAGTAGTACTAGGATGGATGACCCCCTGGGAAGTCCTCGTGTTGCACCCCCTTTTTCTTTTCTTCATCTGTTATTCGTAGAATATGTTTATTTATTATTTTTTTTTCATTTCTCAATCCTCATTCATTATCTCACCCCTCCCGCCCGCACATCAGTGGCTTGGGGGATTGACGACAAGCGCCTAGACGGCTGAGAACCCTCAGCCACGCAAGGCGTGCCTTTGGGTGATAGCTGCACAGTATCGAAAAGTAGCTGGTAGAGTCCCGAGGTGCACGAATTTTACTTCAAAAATGGACCTAATGGGGTGAGCTTGTTGGAAACATCCTGGGGCTCTGGACTAGCTTCGCAACCATATAATGTGCGTCGCGTAACTCCATACGGATTGAAAGTTACACAATTTGGAGGTACTGGCGCAAGACACGAGTGTCAAGCACAAACCAATTTAGCCCGAGCTAGCTAACCAGCCCTAATGCACCGGATCCCATCAGAACTCTGAAGCTTAGTGTGCTTGGGTGAAAGTAGTACTAGAATGGGTGATCCCCTGGGAAGTCCTACTGTTGCACCCATTTTTTCTTTTCTTCTGCTGTTCTTTGTATTATTTATTTATTTTTCTTTCGCATTTCTCATTCCTCATTCATTATCTTGCTCTGCCCACGTTGGTAGCTCGGGGCATTGATGACAAGTGGCCAAATGGCCGAGAACCTTTGGCCACACGGGGCACACCACTGAGTGGTAATTGTGCTGTGTTGAAAAGCATCTGGTAGAGTCCCGAGATGCATGAATTTTGTGTCCTAAATTTAGCCCTAAATGGGAGAGCCCTTTGGATACATTGTGGGGCTCCAGACGAGTTTCACAACCATAAATAGTGCGCTGCGTAACTCCTTATGGCTCGAAAGTTGCGTGATTCAGAGGTGCCGGCATGATGCGTGCATCCAGCCCAAACCAAGTTAGCGTGAACTAGCCAATGGGTATGATTGTACTAGTGCTAATGCAGCGGATCCCATTAGAACTCTAAAGTCAAGCGTGCTTGGGCGAGAGTAGTACTAGGATGGGTGACCCTTTGGGAAGTCCTCGAGTTGCACCCCATTTTTTTTTCTACCTCTATTTTTCGTATTATTTATTTATTTATTTCTTTGCATTTCACATTCCTCATTCATTATCTTGATCCCCTCGTGTCAGTGGCCCTAGACATCGACGACGATGCCCAGACAGCCGAAAAACCTCGACTTGCAAGGCATGTCTCTAAGCAATAGCTGCATGGTGTCGAAAAGCTGCCGGTAGAGTCCTGATACGCATGAATTCTACCTCCAAAATTGGAGCTAATGGTGCAAGCCCATTGGCCACGTCGTGGGGCTCTGGACAAGCCTTGCAGTCATAAACTGTGCGCCGCGTAACTCCTTATGGATCGAAAGTTGGGCGATTCGATAGTGCCGGTGCCACACGTTCATCAAGCATAAACCAATTTTGTACGGGCCAGTTAACGGGTGCGATCATACCAGCACTAATAGGCCGGATCCCATCTGAAATCCAAAGTTAAGCATGCTTGGACGAGAGTAGTACTAGGACGAGTGACCCTTTGGGAGGTCCTCGTGTTGTACCCCTTTTTTCTTTTCTATCTCTGTTCTTCGTATTATTTATTTATTTTTCTATTTTCTCATTCCTCGTTCATTATCTCGATCCCCCCGTATTGGTGGCCTTGGGCATCAATGATGTGTGCCTGGACGATCGAGAACCTTCGGCCATGTGTGGCGTGCCTTCAGGTGTTGGCTGCAAAATGCCAAAATATTACCGGTAGAGTCCCGAGATACACGAATTCTGCCTCCAAAATTAGCCCTGAAGGGCAAGCCCGTTAGCCACATTGTGGGGCTCTGGGCGAGCTTTGCAACCATATACTGTGCGTCGCTTAACTCCTTATGCATTGAAAGTTGCGTGATTTGGAGGTGCCGGGATGATGTGCTCATCAGGCACAATCCAAATTAGTGCGAGCTAGCCAACGGGTGTGATCATATCAGCACTAATGCACTGAATCTCATAAGAACTTTGAAGTTAAGCGTGCTTGGGCGAGAGTTGTACTAGGATGGGTGACCCTTTGGGAAATCCTCGTGTTGCACACTTTTTTCTTTTCTACCTTCGTTCTTCATATTATTTATTCATTTTTTTGTTTTTGCATTTCACATTCCTCATTCTTTATCTTAATCCCCCAGCCTCGATGGTTTGGGGTATCGATGAGAATGCCTAGACGGTCGGGAACCCTAATTCATGCCGGCGTGCCTCCGAGCAGTTGCAACACAGTATTTAACAGCTACCTGTAGAGTCCCAAGACGCACGAATTCTGCCTCCAAAATTGGACCCAATGGGTGAGCCCATTGACCATATCGTAGGCTTCGGATGAACTTTGTGACCATATACTGTGCACCGTGTAGCTCCTTATGAATCAAAAGTTGCGTGATTCTAAGATGTTGGCGCCACGCGCGTATCAAGCAGAAACCAATTTTGTGTGGGCGAGCCAACGGGTGCGATCATACTAGCACTAATGGACCAGATCCCATGGACCCTAACTAATTGGCCAAAATGAATGCTCTTGAAGAACCATTCTAGCATTACACGTACCATGTAGATACGGTCATTCCATCTCCTATCTCTATGAAAGAAACCCAATGCAGGATATTAGTCGGCTCCCTAATAGCCTCAACACTTTGCTTCAATTCTCAATATTAAATTCCCTTAGTAACCTTATCTTTGTAAACACCTTTCCAAATTGTCACATCACCTTACACAAGAACTTCTTGGAATTTATCATCATAGAACGCATAGGAGATGCACTCGCCCTTCACAGAAGCAAGGATTCAGATTCCATCTTAGATCTTACAAACCTCCATGCCTAATAGCTCATGTCCAATCTCAATCCGAGTGGCCCTCTAAGTCACTAAGGAAGAGTCAAAGCATAAGGACCAAACATAAGGTTACCATGGATCCTCAGGTCAAAGGACTAATAATATGCACTAGCGTAAGCTGGAGTACTTGTCACTACCGACTTGCCACTTTGGGTATCTAGTGGATTCTCCGGGCGAGTCTTTAATACCTTGTTCTCTAACAAGCACCCGCTAACAAGCATCCATATCTCATATGGGATTGCTCATGGAATGGAGCAACATCCAACCCTTGGATTTATGTATTGTTAGTGCAAGTCTATCCGAATATTAGATGCTCTGTCTTGTAAGATCTTATGACTTGAAAGATTTAGAATCACAACCATTTAAGACTTATTCCATGATCACCATCCAATGCATGATCAAGTCCCGTAGTCCAATGTAATCTAAGGGTTTCATCTAAATGCCAATGAAGCAAATAATGAGCATAAGATGAAGATGGCCATATAATGAATATCATTCAATCAAGATTATCTTACAAGAAAATAGTTTATAAGGTCAATCTAATTGGTTTGCGGGGCAGTATTCCAACACTAGATCCCATCAGAACTCCAAAGTTAAGCGTACGTAGGTGAAAGTAGTACTAGGATAGATGACCCCATAGGAAGTCCTCGTGTTGCACCCTTTTTCCTTTCCGACCTCGATTATTATTATTATAACATTCCCATTTTCTCATTTATTATCTAGCTCCTCCCTTGCTAGCGGCCGAGGTCATCAATGAAGTGCACCCAGAAGGTGGGGATTTTCCGCACGTGGCGTGTCATTGGGCGGTAGTAGCATTGTGTCGAAAAGTTACTAGTAGAGTTCCAAGACACGGAAATTTTTCCTAAAAAATTGGAACAAACAGGACGAGCCCATGTCTTTGAGCTTCGGACTAGCTTTGCAAAAATATACTATACACCGCATAACTCCCAACAGATCGAAAGTTACAAAATTTAAGGACTCGGCGCCACACACTCATCAAGAACAAAACAAATTAGCGGCGGGTAAGCTAACGAGTGTGATCATACCTACACTAATGCACCAGATCCCACCAAAACTCCAAATACTAGGATAGGTGACCCCTTAGGAGATTCTCGTGTTGCACCCATTTTTTCCTTTCCGACATTGATTCTTCGTATTATTATTATTATTAGTACTACTACTACTACTACTACTACTATTACTACTACTACAACAACAACTATTTCTACTACAACAACAAATACTACTTCTCTTTCCTCATTTATTATCTCACTCATCCCATGTTGGCGGCCTAGGGCATTGACGAAGTGCACCCAGTCGGTGGGGAACCCTTGGCCGTACGGGGCGTGCCGTTGGGCAATAGTTGTACTGGTTTGAAAAGTTGTTGGTAGAGTCCCGAGATACGAGAATTTTGCCTCATAAATTGGACCTAATGGGATGAGCCTAGTTGGCCATGCTGTAGAGCTGTGGATGAGCCTTGCAATAACATATTGTGCGCCGCGTAACTCTAAACGGATCAAAAGTTGTGCAATTTCGAGGGCCTAGCACCACACATAAATCAAGCACAAATAATTTAGCGCGGCTAAGCCAACTGTAGCGATCATTCTAGCACTAATGCACTAATCCCATCAAAAATCCAAAGTTAAGCATGCTTAGGTGATAGTAGTACTAGAATTGTTGACCCTTTGGAAGTCCTCATGTTGTACCCATTTTTCCTTTCCGACCTTGGTTCTTTATATTATTATTATTATTATTATTATTATTATTATTATTATTATTATTATTATTATTATTATTATTATTATTACTACTACTACTACTACTACTACTACTACTACTACTACTACCACATTTCGATTCTCTCGTTCATTATCTCGCTCCTGCCGTGCGAGTGCGCCCAGACGTTAAGGAACCCTCAGCCGCGTGGGGCGTATCGATACGCGACTGCTGTGCTGCATTGAAAAGCTGCCGGAAACACCCCAAGATGCATGAATTTTACCTCAAAAATTAGCTCTAATAAGGCTAGCCCATTGACAACGTCATGGGTTCTGGATGAGTTTCGCAATAATATACTATGCACCACGTATCTCCAAACAGATCAAAAGTTGTGTGATTCCAAGGGCCCGACCCTATGCAAGGTCGACCACAAAGAGATTTCGTAGGGTAAGCCAACAAGTGCGATCATAGCAGCACTAATGCACTAGACCCCATTAGAACTCCAAAGTTAATCGTGCTTGGATGAGAGTAGTACTTGGATGGGTAACCCCCTAGGAAGTCCTCATGTTGCACCCCTTTTTCCTTTCAGACTTCGATTCTTCATACTATTATTATTATTATTATTGTTGTTGTTGTTGTTGTTGTTGTTGTTGTTGTTATTATTATTATTATTATTATTACTATTACTACTTCTGCTATTGCTATTGCTACTGCTGCTGCTACTACTACTACTACTACAACTACAACTATATTTCTCTTTCCTTATTCATTATCTCGCTCTGTAGTGTCAGCGACCAAGGGCATCGTCAAAGTGCACCTAGACCGTAGGGAACCCTCAGCCACACAGGATGTGCTGCTAGTGGTAGTTCCGTTGTGTCCAAAAGCAGCGCAAGAGTAACGAGAAGTGTAAATTTTGATTCAAAAATTGGCCTCAACGGATGAGCTTTGCAACAATATACTGTGTGCCGCATAACTCCTAACGGATCGAAAGTTGCACAATTCCAAGGGCTCGACGCCACGTGCCTATCAAGCAAAAACAACTTAGCGCGGGTAAGCCAACATGTGAGATCATACCAGCAAAAATGCACTGGATCTCATCAGAACTCCGAAGTTAAGTGTGCTTAGGTGAGAGTAGTGCTAGGATGGTGACCCTCTATGAAGTCCTTGTGTTGCACACCTTTTTCCTCTCTGACCTCAATTATTCATATTATTATTATTATTATTATTATTATTATTATTATTATTATTATTATTATTATTATTATTATTATATATATTTTTTTTACGTTTCTCTTTCCTTGTTAATTATCTCGTTCCTCCCATCTCAGCAGCTGAGGGCATCAGTGAAGTATGCCGAAACAGCAAGGAACCTTCAATCACACAAGTCGTTTCACTAGATGGTAGTTGCACTGTGTCGAAAAGCAGCTGATGGAGTCGCGAGACGTATGAATTTTGCCTCAAAAATTGGCACCAACAGGACGAGCTCAGTTGGCCATGTCGTTGAGCTTCGGATGACTTCGCAAAAATATAATGTGCGCCGTCTAACTCCCAACGGATCCAAAGTTGCACGATTGTGAGGGCCCAGCGCCATACGCACATGAAGCACAAAATAATTTAGCACGCGTAAGCTGATAGGTGCAATCATACCAACATTAATGCACTGGATCCCATCAGAACTCCAAAGTTGAGCGTGCTTGGGTCAGAGTAGTACTAGGATTAGTGACCCTATGGAAGTCCTCGTGTTACACCCATTTTTCCTTTAAGACCTTGGTTCTTCGTATTATTATTATTATTATTATTTTTCCTTTCAGACCTTGGTCCTTTCAGACATTGTTGTTTATCTCGCTCTTCCCGTGCCCACGACCGACAACATCAATGAAGTGCGCCCAATGCGGCTGCACAAATGGTAGGAAACCCTCGACCACACTGGGCGTTAACTGCGCTGTGTCGACTAACTACCGTTACAGTCTCGAGATTCAGGAATTTTGCTTTGAAAATTCATCCCAACAGGACAAGTCCATTGGCATTATTGTGGGGCTCTGACAAACTCACAACAATATACTGTGCGCCGCGTGACTCCCAACGGATCAAAAGTGGCACGATTTTGAGGGCCCAATGCCACACATACATCAAGCACAAAAATAATTTAGTGTGGGTACGCCAAAAGGTACGATCACACCAGTACTAATGCACCTGATCCAATCAGAAGTTCAAAGTTAAGCATGCTTGGGTGTGAGTAGTCTCAGATGGGTGACCCCCTGGGAAGTCCTCGTGTTGCCCCTTTTTTTCCTTTCCATCCTCGGTACTTTGTACTACTACTACTACTACTACTACTATTTTTTTTCTTTATTCATTGTCTCGCTTCCTCTGTGTCGGCGGCCGAGGGCATCCACAAAGTGCACCTAGATAGTAGGGAACCCTTGGCCACACAGGGCGTGTTGCTGGGCAGTAGTTGCACTGTGTTGAAAAGCTGCCAGTAGAGTCTCGAGATACGTGAATTTTACCTTAAAATTAGCTCCAACTAGGCAAGCTCATCAGCGACGTAGTAGGGCTCTAAACGAACTTCACAACAATATACTACGCATCATGTTACTTTCAATGGATCAAAAGTTGAGCGATTCCAAGGGCTAAGCACAACGTGCACACCAAGCATAAAATAATTTAGTGCGTGTAAAGCCAACAGATGCGATCATGCCTGCACTAATGGACCAGATCCCATCAAAACTCTAAAGTTAAGCATGCTTGGGTGAGAGTAGTATTAAGTTGGGTGACCCCCTAGGAAGTTTTCGTGTTGCACCCATTTTTCATTTCCAACCTCGATTCTTCATGTTGTTGTTATTATTATTATTTTAAATTTATGTTTGCTCATTTATTATCTCACTCTTCCCGTGCTGGCAGCCGAGGGCATCGACGAAGTGTAACCAGATGACATGGAACCCTTAGCTGCACGGGGCGTGCCACTAGGCGGCTGCTGTGTTATATCGAAAAGTTGCTGATGGAGTCTCAAGATATGCAACTTTTACCTCAAAAATTGGCCCGAACAGGACGGCCCAGTTGGCCATGTCATTAAGCTTTGCACGAGCTTCGCAAAAATATACTATGCGCCTCTAACTTCCAACAGATCTAAAGTTGCACCATTCTAAGAGTGAGCGCCATGTGCGCATCAAGCACAAAATAATTTAGTGCGGGTAAGCTAATAGGTGCGATCATACCAACATTAATTCACCGGATTCCATCAGAAGTCTGAAGTTGAACGTGCTTGGGTGAGAGTAGTACTAGGATTACTGACCCTTTGGAAGTCCTCGTGTTGCACCCATTTTTCCTTTTCAATCTTGGTTCTTCGTATTATTATTATTATTATTTATTTATTTTACATTTCTTTTTCCTTGTTGCTTATCTCACACCTCCCGTGCCTAAGACCGATGGCATCAACGAAGTACGCCCAATGCGGTTGAACAAATGGTAGGGAACCGTCGACCGCACTGGGCGATAGTTATGTTGTGTCGACTAACTGCCGTTACAGTCCCAAGATGTGGGAATTTTGTGTTTAGAATTGGTCCCAATAGGACGAGTCCATTGGCATTGTTGTGGGGCTCTGGAGGGCTTCGGAATAGTATATTGTGCGATGCGTAACTCCCAATGGATTGAAAGTTGTACGATTTCGAGGGACCAGTGCCACAAGCTCATCAAGCACAAAAATAATTTAGTACGCGTGAGCCAACAGGTGTGATCATACCAGCACTAATGCACCGGATCCCATCAGAACTTCAAAGTTAAGCATGCTTGGGTGTGAATAGTCTAGGATAGGTGACCCCCCGGGAAGTCCTCATGTTGCACCTTTTTTTCCTTTGCAACCTTAGGTTTTTGTATTACTACTACTACTACTACTACTACTTGTACAATTCTCTTCCCTCATTTATTATCTCGCTCCCCCTGTGTCGGCGGTTGAGGGTATCGATGAAGTGTACCTAGATGGTAGGGAACCCTTGGCCACACAGGGTGTGCTACTAGGCGGCAGTTGCACTGTGTCGAAAAGTTGCCAATAGAGTCCTGAGATGTACGAATTTTGCCTTAAAAATGGCCCTAACTGGGTGAGCCTGTTGGCGACGTCGTGAGGCTTTGGATGAGCTTCTCAACAATATGTTATGTACTGCGTAACTCTCAACGGATCGAAAGTTGAGCGATTCTGAGGGCCAAGCACTACATGCACATCAAGCACAAAACAATTTAGTGTGGGTAAAGCCAATGGGTGCAATGATACTAGCACTAATGGATCGAATCCCATCATAACTCCGAAGTTAAGCATGCTTGGGTGAGATTAGTATTATGTTGGGTGACCCCCTAGGAAGTTTTCGTGTTGCATCCCTTTTCCTCTCCGACCTCAATTCTTCATATTAGGGAAAGGCCACAGATCAGGCGGTTCATTCACAGCATCACATAGCTAGGATTTTTTACCTGAATTTAACAAGCCCACCAAGTATGAATTCTGGAACCAAAGTACCCCAAACAACCCACAAACGCCAACCCCGGCTAACAAGAGCAAACAGGGTAAACTTCCAGAGGACAACATACTTGGAGTGCCGTTAAGCCTCAAAACCCAACCATAACTGGCTAACCAAACCATAGATCCGAACCCTTCTAACATAGTCTTGTACATAAACAGACCTTTACCACAACTATATAGGGGATATCTAACTCTTACATGTTTAACACAAACACCTTAGCCTTCCATTAGGCTAGGTAAAACACAAATAAAATAAAAACAAACAAAATAAAAGAAATTACCTTTGCAGGGACTACAAACTAGCAGCTTCTTATATTAATTACAAAAATTAAAAATTAAAACTTATTACAAACGGGGAATTACAAGAGGGAATTCAGGGGAAAATTAAAATTTTTACAGTGGAGTAGGCGGAAGTCCCCTTCCTCCAAAGAATGTCTAACCTATTTATAGACAGGAAAAGAATACTGTGCGGATTTCAAACATTTCGAATCCGAACAATAAAAGCAAAAATTACTGTATGGATTTCAAATATTTCGAATCCGAACAGTAAAAATAAACAGTAAAAGTGAACAGTATATTACTGTTCAAACAGTCTATTACTATTACCTATTACGAAAGACCAAATTAACCCTATCAGAAATTTATTATTCTTTTCTTAGGGCAGCCAGGATTTTATCAATATCCTGTGAAGAAGGTATATCTTCTTTTGGGTCTTGGGCTTCTCCTGCTAGACAGCCAAATTGATTATCATCCATCTTTGATCTTGAGGAAGTAGCCATTGACACTGTGTCATCATCTTCAGAAGAGTCATTATTATCTTGATCTTTTAACACTTCCTGAACCATATTAAGAACTTCCTTTAAAAGATCCACTTTGGACAATTTTCCTTTGCGCATCTTCATCTTTTCAGAAGCTTACCGAATAATGAAGAAGCTTCTTTCTTTTTATCAGATTCAATTTTTTCTTTATAAATCTGAATTGCCTTTGAAATATTATCTAGGGTTTCTTGGCCTTCAATTTGACCAGTCTCCTTATCCCTTTGGAGCATCTTGTTCCACCATTTAATATAAAAAGAATAGTATAAACAAGGAATATTATCTTCGTCAACCCCAACTTCTGGTACCCATTTCCAGATCCAAGGGATTGAAAATTCCATAAAGAAAATCATTGCAGCCTTATTATTAACCATATAATTTTCTTCCTCAGCCCTTATTAATTCTGGATAATATGAGCTCCATTGTTCGAACATTTGTCGAAATTGCTCCGGGAGAATATTATGAGTTGGACCATATGATTTCCACCAAGACAAGAACCAATTGGGGATGAGATTATTAAAAACTTCAGGACATACTTTTATAAACCAAGTATGTTTTTTCCTGGGATTTTCATATAAGAAAATATTTGTAAAAGCTTGGATATAATCCCAATAATTATATTTATAAGAGATATTATGGGCTCTTAAATAAAATTCTTTTTCTTTAAGAGAGGATATTCCCCATCCTCAATAGAAATAATTTTCTTTATTATAATTTTACTAAAGTTGAAAATATTTTTCTCATAAAGAGGGAAATAATGATTTATTTCACATGAGCCCGTAACTATAAGCATATTTTCAAAATAAATTCTGGGTTTATAAGACCCAGCAGCATATGATGCTGTATCAAAGTACCTGTTCATTAACTTCCAGGCATCCCAATCACAATCTTTATTATCCAGTACCATTATTATCTCCTTATGCTCCTTCTTCTCAAATGTTGTGAGAGAATCCTCATTAACAGGAGCAGTGATGTTTTTAGTAACATCAATGTATGAAGGCATATTATTTCATTCAGTCTTATTAGAAGAAATAGATGCAGAAGAACTATTACCTGCTTTCTTCTGGGTTTTAAATTGCAGAAATTCTGCAAACAAATGATCTTTATATAATGGATCCTTAGAGTCAGAGGTATATGAACCTTGTGATATTGAAGAATCTATAAGCTTATTCTTGCCATGTTCTATTATTTGTTTGGCATAACCAGAACGATTGCTTCCTCTCGCCCTCCCTCCTCTATTATAGAAGGGATTTCGGCCACTATCCCTATAAGGGATCATTCCTGCAAGAATTCACGGGTTAGAAAATCAGGGATGCTATTATGGATTCCCTTTTTATAAATAATTTTAAAATCAAAAGGGGCCATATAAGCTTGACACCTTGCAAACATTTGTTTGGAAACATTATGTTTAAAATCTTTATTAAACATAAATTGTGCAGCCTGACAATCAGTTTTAATTATAAAGAACTGATTATATAAATCATCTTGAAATTTAAGAACACATTTAACTATAGCAAATATTTCTTTAGCTACAGTCGCATAATTTTTCTGACTATTATTCCATTTACCAGAACAAAATCTAACAAGAATTTCTTGTTTACTATTAGGATTAACCTGGGTTAATATACCACCATACCCTATATCAGAGGCATTAGTTTCAACAATCTTATCCCAATTCGAATTAGAAAGCATTAAACAAGGCAATTGTTTTACTCTGTTTTTAATATTAACCACAACTGTAGTATGACTATCGGACCAAGGTTTAGGAACCTTCTTAAGTCTATCATATAAAATAGCAGTATCTTGGGCTAAGTTTTTATAATAAGGAGAGATATAATTTAAACTACCCAAAAACCTTTGCAATTGAGTTTTATCAAAAATTCTATCAGGAAATTTAGAAGCAAATTCAATACTTCTATAAATAGGAACAATTTTTCCTTTTTCTATAAAATGACCTAAAAACTTAATTTTGGTTTGAAATAAAACCATTTTAGGTTTAGAAATAACAAGACCACTATTTATTATAGCAGTTTTAAAAATATTAAGATGTTTAAAATGATTTTCTATAGTATTAGAGAAAATCAAAATATCATCTATATAAACAATGATAAAACTATTAAAAGGATTAAAAATATCATTCATAATTTTTTGGAATTCTGAAGGGGCATTCTTCAGACCAAAAGGCATAACATTCCATTCATATTGCCCAAATGGAACATTAAAAGCAGTTTTAAATTTATCATTATCTGCAATTTGAATATGCCAATAACCAGATTTCAAATCAAATTTAGAAAAGATATTAGCATTAAATAATCTATCAAGCAAATCCTTTTTATTAGGAATAGGATATTTAATCCATTTTAAAACTTTATTAAGGGGTTTATAATTTATAACTAATCTGGGACTGCCACGTTCTTGTTCATTATGTTTATTAACATAAAACGCAGTATAGGACCAAGCAGACTTGGTTGGTCTTATTAGACTCTTTTGTAACAAGGACTCTATTTCCTTTTTACAATAAACTAGATATTCTAAGTTCATTTGACAAGGCCTAGCTTTAGTAGGAATATTACCATCAAAGCTATTATCATAAGGCAAATCAACAATATGTTTTTTTCTATTCCAAAAAGCATTAGGGTGTTCATTACACACAGATAAAGCAAATTGGTTTTCAAGAAAAGAAATTTTTTCTTTTAACCTAGGGTTTTCTAATTGGTTATCAATATTAATGCTAACAATTTCTTGTTTTAAGAAATTAATATGATTTGATTTTGCTTTATAAAGATCTTCAATTTTATTAAGAACTCTAGTAAATGGTTCAACTATAAATTAAAAATATAATTCAGTGCCATTATAAGAAGCACAAAAACCATTTTGATCAACCTTTTTAAGAGGAAATATTTTCTTTAAAAAAGGAGTACCAAGAATAATTTGGTTAGAAATATTTTTCATCAATAAAAAACTATTAGGAATGCAAACTTTAGTTTTGCAAATAAAAGCTCTTGACAATTTATAATTAATGTCAAGTTTTTCACCATTTGCAGAACGCAAAATATGAGTGGTTTTTTCAAAATATTTTGTAGGAATTAAACCTTCCTGAATACAATTTAAATCAGCACCACTATCAATAAGTGCAATAAATTCTTTTGAAAAATTATTATCAATCAAAAGATTTATTTTTATTAACCACTTTTGAGATGTAACCATTTCTAATTTAGAAAGGAAATCATCAGCTTTTATATTATTAGTAATATTATCAGGAATCATATCAAACAAATTATCAAGTCTAGCGGCAATCTGTTTTCCCTGGGCAATTTCTAATTTTCTCATTCTTTCCTCAAGAAACACATTATTTCTTTTTAACTCTATTATTTCTTTTCTTAAGTTATCAACTTCTTTTTTAAGATCAATAATAGTAGTAGGACAACTATTCTTATTCCTATCTTCTAAAATCTTATAAACTTCAGACATGGAATAAGGATCACTATTAAGCAAATTATCAGATTTCAATAAAGAAGGGAAAGAAGAAGAGGGAACATTCTCCATTTCATCTATTATTTTAGATCTTAAAATTGGATCTTTTATCATTTTTAAGAATTCAATAGTATTCTCATTACTAATAACATTTAATTCAGAAAATTGAGAAATCAGATTATACATATCATCATTATCTGATTTACTAATATTATCAGTCTCAGTATTATCACAAGACAATCCTTTTTTACAAGGATCACATTCAGAACTAGAACTATCAATACATTCATTGATATTATCAGAAACAATAGAATCCATATCATCATCAGATTCTAGCATCAACTTATAAAGAATATTCTTAAGATTATCATCAATCTCAAGACTATTAATCCTTTCTTTCATTCTACATTTATCAGCATAATGTCCTACCTTGCCACACTTATAACAGGCACCAGATTTATGAAATTTTCTTTTAATGGTCCTATTAGATGGCTTAGGTTCTCTATAATTACTAGACTCCCTATAACGTCTCAATTTTTCTTTCTATTTTTCTCTCGTCTGTTTATGAGTTTTCTTCCTAGATTTTTTTTCCTATAACTCTCATTCTGTGGTTTACTATTACTAACTTGTTTTGGGTTTTCCATCCCAAACTGACCACAAAACTGTCCTAATTGTTTTCTTTCCGTAATATTATTACGTTTTATCTGTTGATTCAATTTAATCTCATTACACAAAGCTAATCCTTTATGTATACAAGTTCCTATTAACTTGCCATATGTGAATTTACCATAATCTATATTAGATTCATTTTGCCTAAGGGTTTTTCTAACTCTCTCGGCAAACGAAGAAGGCAACCCATCTATAAATTTGGATTTTCAATGGTCACTATTTGACTCAGGGAGTTCCATTACTCTAGAAAGAAAGGTGTCCTTATACCACCTAAAAGATGTAAGATTCTGACACTTTAAACCATTCAATAGGGTTATAATGTGCTCAGAATTATTAGTCCATCTTCCTGTAAAGTGTTCTATAATAGTAACAATCAAAATATAAACAGAATTTTCAGAAGTCTCAACTCCTTCCTGTTTAATAGCAAAATATATTTCATTTCTATTATCAGGGGACAAATAATTATCCCACCAACCTTTTAATTGGCCAGTAAAACCTGCAATAATCATTTTTGCAACAGTTTTATCACTATTGCCATTATTCTTGCAAATAGTAGAATACATCAACATACGATGCACCAAATTATAAATATGGCGTTCAGTAAAACCATCCAAGTTCCATTCATAGATGTTTTTACCAGAATATGAATTATTAAGAACTAAATCTTGTTCTTCATGAAACACATCTTGTGGTGTAGGCCTAGGATAATAATAGGTTCTCATTGTTGGCCTATCTGCATAATTTTGAATTTTATTAATCTCTTCTTTAACCTTATCATTATAAGCCCTATCATCTAGCTCATTATTAAGGGTAGAGATTTTAAATTCAGCAAATTTCTTTGTTATTACCCTCTCCAACTCAGAAACATCTCTAAGTATGAAATTTTCAATTTCAGGAGGGGGTTGAATAGAAGGCATAGCAATTTGATCTGGAGAAGGATGTATAAATTGTTTATCAATTTTTTCCTCCAAATTATTAATATTTTTATTTAATTTTTCCATATTAAAAATTATATTATTTAGTCTTTGATCAAGTTGATATAAACTTTCTCCAAGCACATTTAAATATAAATTAGCATAATTTTGCTGTTTTATTAAAACATTTATATTACGAATAGTAACAGTAGTTGTATCATTATCAAGCATCTTATAAAATGCCATAAAGGAAAATTTATTATTACCTTCTATATAAAAAGAATCTTGTGGGGGAAAAATAGAATTTTCTTTTCTTCCATTATCATAAACATAAGTTCTTTCAAGAATAGAAATTTGAGGTTCAATATAATTAACCAAAAACCATGGAACAAAAGGAACAATTTGATTCTTTTCTTCCACAAATTTATAAAATTGATTTTGAAAATAATTTTGTTGGTCTTTATTAAAATTTTCAAAAAACCATTTTCGAAAACTTTGCCAACGTTCTTTATTAAACTCTAGCTGTATTAACTTTCTATTATCTGATCCTTTTGAAAAATTCAATTTTTGTTTTTCCATTAAAACAAGACAATTAAATACGAGTATTACTCACAGAAAATTCCATATCAGATTCAGTAGGTTCGATCGAACCATCACTATCACAATCTGTAGGAATACCATGCACAATATTATCAGAGGAAATCTTTATTTTATTAAAATGAGTTTCCAAATTATTATCTTTTCTAGGTTCATTATTCCCAGAGGTTGAAGCTCTTGAAATATTAGGAGAATCAACTATATAATCAATTGGATCTATTACTGAAAAAGAAGAAAAAAAAAGACCTATGACTTCTACTTGGTTTTATCTTTTTATTTTTACCAAGTTGTTTAAACTCAATAGTAACATCTCCATCTGGAGTCTGAACAATTTTATTAAGCTTAGTGTGTATTACCAGTTCAACAGGAACATCATTAACCATTTTCCAATCATTCGGAAATTTAACATCATCCCACTTTATAGGTTTTCTAGTGGTAATGTGAGATTTACAAAAATTAGTTTCAATTAAAATTGTTTCATTACTATGATTTGAAATCATCTTACACATAGGAGTAAGAGGATGAAGCAATTTATAATATATACGATAAGTCATACAAATCGTTTCAGTATTAGCCAAATAAGTATATCCATGCAACTTTACATTCAAAGTTAAAGCATGTAATATATTAACATCAGTTAAAGATAACTGTAAATTAGGATAAACATCAAAATAAACTGGGCCATGTGCCACACTAGATTGTATTATACCCATAATTGAATGCTTCCAATTTAAATTACAAGCATCACGTAATACAGCAACAAAACTATCAGGTAGATTATCAAGAGTAAGAGGCTTAAAAGCAACTTGAATTAAGCCAATATGAATAAACCTGTATTCAGATTTATATCTATCAATATCAGATCTATCAAAAAGCTGTAAAGTAATATCATCTTTACTAAGAGGGATAGATTCCTCCGTGGTTTTAACAATTTGTTTTAAACTAATTTTCTCAAAAGTACCATATTGATATATTATCTTAGGATCCACTTTTGGAATGGTCCATTTATTAAGAAGTTCAATATTTACTGGAAGATCTATTTCCTCCATTTTAGTATTTTTTATAAAAGATTTTCTTTTTATTAAATTCATTTTAAGAAAGTGTTAAGCATGCAATCATCAAATACTCCCCATACATCCATGGCTCCGATACCATCTCTGCACTGGATCTTATGAAGGGAAAGGCCACAGATCAGGCGGTTCATTATTATTATTATTATTATTTATTTTTTACGTTTCTCTTTCCTTGTTAATTATCTCGTTCCTGCCATCTTAGCAGCTGAGGGCAACAGTGAAGTGTGCCGAAATAGTAAGGAACCTTCGGTCACACGAGTCGTGTCGCTGGACGGTAGTTGCACTGTGTCGAAAAGCTGCCGATGGAGTGCCGAGACGCATGAATTTTGCCTCAAAAATTGGCACCAATAGGACGAGCCCAGTTGGCCATGTCGTTGAGCTTCGAATGACTTCGCAAAAATATACTGTACACCGTCTAACTCCCGACGGATCTAAAGTTGCACGATTGTAAGGGCCCAGCGCCATAAGCACATGAAGCACAAAACAATTTAGCGCGCGTAAGCTGATAGGTGCAATCATACCAGCATTAATGCACTGGATCCCATCAGAACTCCAAAGGTGAGAGTGCTTGGGTCAGAGTAGTACTAGGATTAGTGACCCTATGGAAGTCCTCGTGTTACACCCATTTTTCCTTTCAGATCTTGGTTTTTCGTAGTATTATTAGCACACCAGTACTAATGCACCTGATCCAATCAGAACTTCAAGGTTAAGCATGCTTGGGTGTGAGTAGTCTCAGATGGGTGACCCCCTGGGAAGTCCTCATGTTGCCCCTTTTTTTCTTTTCCATACTCGGTACTTCGTACTACTACTACTATTACTACTACTATTTTCTTTCCTTATTCATTGTCTCGCTTCCTCGGTGTCGGCGCCCGAGGGCATCAACAAAGTGCACCTAGATAGTAGGGAACCCTCGGCCACACAGGGCGTGCTGTTGGGCAGTAGTTGCACTGTGTTGAAAAGCTACCAGTAGAGTCCCGAGACACGTGAATTTTGCCTTAAAATTAGCTCCAACTAGGCAAGCTCATCAGCGATGTCGTGGGAATCTAAACGAACTTCACAACAATATATTATGCATCATGTAACTCTCAACGGATCGAAAGTTGAGCGAATCCAAGGGCTAGGCGCAACGTGCACACCAAGCACAAAATAATTTAGTGCGGGTAAAGCTAACAGGTGCGATCATGCCTGCACTAATGGACCGGACACCATCAAAACTCTGAAGTTAAGCATGCTTGGGTGAGAGTAGTATTAAGTTGGGTGACCCCCTAGGAAGTTTTCATGTTGCACCCCTTTTTCCTTTCCAACCTCGATTCTTCATGTTGTTATTATTATTATTTTAAATTTCTGTTTGCTCATTTATTATCTCACTCTTCCCGTGCTGGCAGCCGAGGGCATCGACGAAGTGTGCCTAGGTGACATGGAACCCTTAGCTGCACGGGGCGTGCCACTAGGCGGCTGCTGTGTTATATCGAAAAGTTGCTGATGGAGTCTCAAGATATGCAAATTTTACCACAAAAATTAGCTCGAACAGGACGGCCTAGTTGGCCATGTCATTAAGCTTTGGATGAGCTTTGCAAAAATGTACCATGCAACTCTAACTCCCAACAGATCTAAAGTTGCATAATTCTGAGAGCCAGCGCCATGCGCTCATCAAACACAAAATAATTTAGTGCGGGTAAGCTAATAAGTGCGATCATACCAACATTAATGCACTGGATTCCATCAGAAGTCTGAAATTTAACGTGCTTAGGTGAGAGTAGTACTAGGATTACTGACCTTTTGGAAGTCCTCGTGTTGCACCCATTTTTCCTTTTCGATTTTGGTTCTTCGTATTATTATTATTATTATTATTTATTTTACATTTCTTTTTCCTTGTTGTTTATCTCACACCTCCCGTGCTTGAGACCGATGGCATCAATGAAGTACGCCCAATGCGGTTGCACAAATGGTAGGAAACCTTCGACTGCACTGGGCGATAGTTGTGTCGTGTCGACTGACCGCTGTTATAGTCCCGAGATGTGGGAATTTTGCTTGGAAAATTGGTCCCAACAGGACGAGTCCATTGGCTTTGTTGTGGGGCTCCGACGGGCTTTGGAATAATATATTGTGCGCCGCGTAATTCCCAACGGATTGAAAGTTGTACGATTTCGAGGGACCAGTGCCACAAGCTCATCAAGCACAAAAATAATTTAGTGCACGTGAGCCAACATGTGCGATCATACCAGCACTAATGCACCGGATCCTATCAGAACTTCAAAGTTAAGCATGCTTGGGTAACCCCCCGGGAAGTCCTCATGTTACACATTTTTTTCCTTTGCAACCTTAGTTTTTTGTATTACTACTACTACTTCTACAATTCTCTTTCCTCATTTGTTGTCTCACTCCCCCAGTTTCGGCGGTTGAGGGTATCGATGAAGTGCACCTAGATGATAGGGAACCCTTGGCCACACAGGGTGTGCTGCTAGGTGATAGTTGCACTGTGTCGAAAAGTTGCCAATAGAGTCTTGAGATGCATGAATTTTGCATTAAAAATGGCCCTAACTGGGTGAGCCCATTGGCGACGTCGTGGGGCTCTGGATGAGCTTCTCAACAATATGCTATGTGCCACGTAACTCTCAACGGATCGAAAGTTAAGCGATTCCGAGGGCCAAGCACTAGTGTACATCAAGCACAAAATAATTAAGTGCGGGTAAAGCTAATGGGCGCGATCATACCAGCACTAATGGATCGGATCCCTTCATAACTCCGAACTTAAGCATGCTTGGGTGAGAGTAGTATTAAGTTGGGTGACCCCCTAGGAAGTTTTCGTGTTGCATCCCTTTTTCCTCTCCGACCTCAATTCTTCATATTATTATTATTATTATTATTTACGTTTCTCTTTCCTTGTTAATTATCTCATTCCTGCCATCTCAGTAGCTGAGGCGATCAGTGAAGTGTGCCGAAACGGCAAGGAACCTTCTGTCACACGAGTCGTGTCGCTGGACGGTAGTTGCACTGTGTCGAAAAGCTGCCGATGGGGTCCCAAGATGCATGAATTTTGCCTCAAAAATTGGCACCAATAGGACGAGCCCAGTTGGCTATGTCGTTGAGCTTCGGATGACTTCACAAAAATATACTGTGCGCCGTCTAACTCCCAACGGATCTAAAGTTGCATGATAGGTGCAATCATACCAGCATTAATGCAATGGATCCCATCAGAACTCCAAAGTTGAGAGTGCTTGGGTCAGAGTAGTACTAGGATTAGTGACCCTATGGAAGTCTTCGTGTTACACCCATTTTTCCTTTCAGACCTTGGTTCTTCGTATTATTATTATTATTATTATTATTATTATTATTATTATTATTATTATTATTATTATTATTATTATTATTATTATTATTATTATTATTATTATTATTATTATTATTATTATTATTATTATTATTATTATTATTATTATTATTATTATTATTGTTATTATTCCTTTCAAGCCTTGTTGTTTATCTCTCTCCTCCCGTGCCCACGACTGACAGCATCAATGAAGTGCGCCCAATGCGGCTGCGCAAATGGAAGGAAACCCTCAACCACACTGGGCGTTAAATGTGCTGTGTCGACTAACTACCGTTACAGTCTCGAGATGCAGGAATTTTACTTCAAAAATTCATCCCAACAGGACGAGTCCATTGGTATTATTGTGGGGGCTCCGACAAACTCACAACAATATACTGTGCGCCGCGTAACTGCCAACGGATCAAAAGTAGCACGATTTTGAGGGCCCAATGCCACACATGCATCAAGCACAAAAATAATTTAGTGTGGGTAAGCCAAAAGGTGCGATCACACCAGTACTAATGCACCTGATCCAATCAGAACTCCAAAGTTAAGCATGCATGGGTGTGAGTAGTCACAGATGGGTGACCCCCTGGGAAGTCCTCGTGTTGCCCCTTTTTTTCCTTTCCATCCTCGGTACTTCGTACTACTACTACTACTATTCTCTTTCCTTATTCATTGTCTCATTTCCTCTGTGTCGGCGGCCGAGGGCATCTACAAAGTGCACCTAGATAGTAGGGAACCCTTGGCCACACAGGGCGTGCTGTTGGGCAGTAGTAGCACTGTGTTGAAAAGTTGCCAGTAGAGTCCCGAGACACATGAATTTTTCCTTAAAATTAGCTCCAACTAGGCAAGCTCATCAGCGACGTCGTGGGGTTCTAAACGAACTTCACAACAATATACTATGAATCATGTAACTCTCAACAGATCGAAAGTTGAGCGATTCCAAGGGCTAGGCGCAACGTGCACACCAAGCGCAAAATAATTTAGTGCAGGTAAAGCCAACATATGCGATCATGCCTGAACTAATGGACCGGATCCCATCAAAACTCTAAAGTTAAGCATGCTCGGGTGAGAGTAGTATTAAGTTGGGTGACCCCCTAGGAAGTTTTCATGTTGCACCCATTTTTCCTTTCCAACCTCGATTCTTCATGTTGTTGTTATTATTATTATTTTAAATTTCTGTTTCCTCATTTATTATCTCACTCTTCCCGTGCTGGAAGCCGAGGGCATTGACGAAGTGTGCCCAAACGACATGGAACCCTTAGCTGCATGGGGTGTGCCACTAGGCGGCTGCTGTGTTATATCGAAAAGTTGCTGATGGAGTCCCAAGATATGCAAATTTTACCTCAAAAATTGGCCCCAACAGGACAACCCAGTTGGCCATGTCATTAAGCTTTGGATGAGCTTTGCAAAAATACACTATGCGCCTCTAACTCCCAATAGATCTAAAGTTGCACAATTATGAGAGCCAGCGCCATGCGCGCATCAAGCACAAAATAATTTAGCGCGGGTAAGCTAATAGGTGCGATCATACCAACATTAATGCACCAGATTCCATCAGAAGTTTGAAGTTGAACGTGCTTGGGTGAGAGTAGTACTAGGATTACTGACCCTTTGGAAGTCCTCGTGTTGCACCCATTTTTCCTTTTTGATCTTGGTTCTTCGTATTATTATTATTATTATTATTATTATTATTATTATTATTATTATTATTTATTTATTTATTTATTTATTTTACATTTCTTTTTCCTTGTTGTTTATCTTACTCCTCCCATGCCTAAGACCGATGGCATCAACGAAGTACGCCCAATGCGATTGCACAAATGGTAGGGAACATTCGACCGCACTGGGCGATAGTTATGCTATGTCGACTAACTGCCGTTACAGTCCCGAGATGTGGGAATTTTGCATTGAAAATTGGTCCCAACAGGACGAGTCCATTGGCGTTGTTGTGGCGCTCCGGCGGGCTTTGGAATAATATATTATGCGCCGTGTAACCCACAATGGATTGAAAGTTGTACGATTTTGAGGGACCAGTGCCACAAGCTCATCAAGCACAAAAATAATTTAGTGCGGGTGAGCCAACAGGTGCGATCATACTAGCACTAATGCACCGGATCCCATCAGAGCTTCAAAGTTAAGCATGCTTGGGTACGAGTAGTCTATGATAGGTGACCCCCCAGGAAGTCCTCATGTTGCACCTTTTTTTCCTTTGCAACCTCAGTTTTTCGTATTACTACTACTACTACTACTACTATTTCTACAATTCTCTTTCCTCATTCGTTGTCTCGCTCCCCCTGTGTCGGCGGTTGAGGGTATCGATGAAGTGCACCTAGATGGTAGGGAACCCTTGGCCACATAGGGTGTGCTGTTGGGCAGTAGTTGCACTATGTCAAAAAGTTGTCAATAAAGTCCTGAGATGCATGAATTTTATCTTAAAAATGGCCCTAACTGGGTGAGCCTGTTGGCGACATCATAGGGCTCTGGATGAGCTTCTCAACAATATGCTATGTGCCGCGAAACTCTCAACGGATCGAAAGTTGAGCTATTCCGAGGGCCGAGCGCTACGTGCACCTCAAGCACAAAATAATTTAGTGCGGGTAAAGCCAATGGGTGCGATCATACCAGCACCAATGGATCGGATCCCATCATAACTCCGAAGTTAAGCAAGCTTGGGTGAGAGTAGTATTAAGTTGGGTGACCCCCTAGGAAGTTTTCGTGTTGCATCCCTTTTTCCTTTCCAACCTCGATTCTTCATATTATTATTTACATTTCTCTTTCCTTATTTATTATCTTGCTCCTCCCGTGCTGGCGGCTGAGGGCATCGACGAAGTGCGCCTAGACGGCAGGGAACCCTCTGTCGCACGGGGCGTGCTACTAGGTGGTTGTTGTGCTATGTCGAAAAGTTATAGATGGAGTCCCGAGACGTGCGAATTTTTCCTCAAAAATTAGCCCCAACAAGAAGAGCCCAGTTGGTCACGTTGTTGATCTTCGAATGAGCTTCGCAAAAATATACTATACGCGCATAACTCCTAACAGATTGAAAGTTGTGAAATTTTGATAGCTTGGCGCCACGCATGCATCAAGCACAAAATAATTTTGTGTGGGTAAGCCAACAGGTGCGATCATACCAGTACTAACGTATCGGATCCCATCAGAACTCTAATGTTAAGTGTGCTTGGGTGAGAGTAGTACTAGGATGGATGACCCCCTTGGAAGTCTTTATGTTGCACCCTTTTTTCCTTTCCTACCCCGGTTCTTTAGATTATTATTATTATTATTACATTTCTCTTTCCTCGTTCATTATCTTGCTCCTCCTTTGTTGGTAGCCAAAGGCATCGACGAATTGCGCCCAGACGGTAGAGAACCCTCGGCTGCACTGGGCGTGCCGTTAGGCGGTAGCTATGCTGTTTTGAAATATTATCGGTAGAGTCCTGAGATGTGCGAATTTTGTCTCAAAAATTGGCCCGAACGAGACGAGCCCAGTTGGCCATATCGTTGAGCTTTAGACGGGCTTCGCAATAATATACTATGCACTATGTAACTCCCAATGGATCCAAAATTGCACGATTCTGAAGTCCTTGGTGTTCGTGCGGAGCTCCAACATGGGTAGAAGGATACTGAGGTGGCCAAGACCCCAGCTCGATTTGATATAGTCGAGGATCGAGTAGCTGACCAAACAGGTCGAAGAGAAAGATGTACAACTGTTGGCTATTGTGACTAAGAAGAGTAGCGTGGAAAAGTTGCTGCAAAAGGCTAGATTGGAGGTCGAGGCCTCGTACAATGCTGGTCAGGCGCATGGGTATAGCGGCGCGAGCTGATATGCTTGAGACGAGTTCTTCAGAGCACTGCTGGGCATAAAGAAAAGGCAATTTAGCAATTCATGTTGTGTTCGGCGTTCCAAGATGCCAACATTGTCTTTGCAATTAATGATGCAAAAGAAGCCTTTGAGAAAGCTGTGAAGCAATTGGAGTTCTCATGGTATCAATTTTGTCTTGAGGACAAGGTGTAGGGGTGGCAATTTCCAACACTACACGATAACTCAACACGAGTTCGATACGAAAAAATTGAATTTGGGTCGACCCATTTTAGGTTCAGGTCGAATAAGGTCGACATGATTAAGAACTCGAAGAAAATGGGTTGGGTTAGGTTGAATTTTAGGTTACACGACAACCCGAACCAACTTAACCCAACTCGAATTAAACAAATAAAATTTAAAATTTTTAGGAGTAAAAATATAAAATAACAAAATAAAACTTGAAATTTTGAACTTTAACAATATCAAAATTACTACTTCGGTTTTTTTCGGTCTTATTTATTTTCACAAATATATAGGATCGATGATTATAATTTTATACTATTTCTAATGGCTATTTTTTGGTATCCTAGCAGAAATAAAAATTATTCTGCAAAGAGTTGACAAACTACTATTTTGACTACTGAATTGTCCTATAAATTTGTCTTAAGCCTTATGCAATGTAAGATTTTGCATATATAAATTGACAGGATTTCTTTCTATTGAGAGCTTATAAAGAATTCAAAAGACTCAAGCAACTTTTTATGATATTATGTGTCCAATTAAAATACTTGTCTGCTTATTTGCGTGATGATATATTTTTATTGATTTATGTACTGCTTAATTGAATCAATATAAAGTAAAGAAATAATGTCATTTTAAGAAGTTAAAAGAGACAATTTCATTGATACAAAAGATAAAAAAATAAAGAGTGGATGAATACAATTTGAAAAAGTATGCTATTTTTAAAAATAAGTTACTTTGTGATTTTAATATTTTTATAATACTAATAGATACTACAAAATGAAAAGAACAAAAAATCCTAAAATTAAAATATTATGTGGTTCAGTTAAAATATTTTTAGAAAGCTACTATCATGAAATTATAATGAGAATTCCTCACTCCTAAGAATAGATAAAATTAAAAAATAAAATGCCAAAAAAATTTAAAAATTAAAACAAATATTTGAAATAATTGTTTTAAATTAGATTGGCAGTTTGGATTGGGTGAATTTGAGTTGGTGAGTTGACGTAATAAAAATTAGGTCGACTCAAACTTGACCTGATACGATTCAAGTTGGGTTAAGGTTGAGTATTTTCAGGTTGTTATCAGGTTGGGTTGGGTTAGGGTTGAGGAAATTAATGTCATACCCATATTTCAACCCAACTTGAACCCACCCGACCCACCCAATTTGCCAACCCTAACAGGAAACGCCCTAATTCGCTTCAAACTGAGCAGCTCGAGGATTATCTCGACCTCTAACCTGTTGATGAGAACGCACCTGCAGCAGGAGATGTGGCGAAGGAGTTCAACTTTGTGAATGACTTTGTGTTCGAAATCATGGATGGCAAGGTCGATCTTGCTGTCTACTTCTCCACTGTCGAAAGCACATTTCTGACCGAGGAGGCATGGCCTTCTCGACCTACTGTTCTTATTTAGCTAGTGCCTGCCCCAATACCTAAGCATGAGGTCGAGGGTCCCCCGACCGTTGTTCGCGTACCTTATAGTAATGAGCTTGACCATGTTGTCGACGAAGTGGCAGCGGTTGAAGGTGGTGGAGAAGAGGGAGCTAGGTCGAGCTAAGACTGGAATTGTTTTTGTTTTTGTTTTGTTTTTGTTTTGTTTAATTTGATTTCACTTTGAGAAGCGCTTTGGTCGATTGTACAAACCATTTCTCTGATGAAATGATATATCTTGATGCTTTATTATATAATATCAACTTTTTGGACATTTTTCTTCATCAATGTGCTCCCCTCTGCCCTTTTACTACTTTAATTCTTGTAAACTGATTGCATTAATAAGTGAGGAAGCAAGTCTTTTCTTCCATGTAACTGGTTGAATAGTGCAATCTTTTAATAAAAGAATGGGTAATGTTTAATTGTTGAATAAGGGAATGGGTAATGATTTGGAGCCAAGTTAGTGGTCGATTATAAGATCGACCTTTAAAGAAATAATTGAATAGATCTAAGGATATTTACATCGACTAGGTCCATTTAAAATTGGTTGTGAAATAGTCTTCATAGTCGACTGCCTGGTCAACTTAAGACACTATCTTCGTAATCAAATGAATAGGCCTGGTTTCATGGTCGGTTGTAGATCGACTTCATTAAATTAATTTTAAATTCATGTTCAATATTTGCGTTGTAATACGTATGTCCGCGGGGCAACTTGAATACGATAATCAACTACATGGTCGATTTTAAGTTGTGGTCGACTATAGGGTCTACTTTAAATATTTTTTCCATTTGTTGAGTAGGCTGTAAACCACAATTGTGGCTTTAAATCCAAATTGAGGTCGACTACATAGTTGACTCATTTATTAAGTTGGGCTAAAAGCCGTAGTTGCTACTCGAAGCTTGACTTTTGGTCTACTATAAATGGTTTTCCCATTTATTAAGTAATTGGGCTGGAAGCCTTGATTATGGTTTGAAATTGAAATTGTGGTCGACCATAAATAATTTAGTTGTTTATCAGGTAGTTGGGTTGAAAGCCGTGATTGTTGATAAGAGTGAATAGTAGTTCAAATTTAAATTGTCTTAATTGATTTGGAACCAAATTACAAAACAGTTGAATTGAGACCTTGGTCTCTTTACACATAGAATTTTTCCAAGTTCACTATATTCCATGATCAAGGGAGCTCGTTGCCATCCATATCAACTAGTCGATAAGAGTTGTTCTTCACTACTTTGGCTATCGATTAGGGACCCTTCCATTTTGGGTTGAGTTTACTTATATTTTTTAAGAGTTTGACTTTTTTAAGGATGAGGTCTCTCACCTTAAAGCTTTTTGGTCGAACCCCCTTGTTGTAGTGCTAGGCCATCTTCAACCTATATCTTTGTATTATTGTATATGCCTGTTGGCGCAACTTGTTGGTTATTTTTAGGCCGAATTCTTTTTTAGACTCATTCCTGATTGGATTGTAGTGGAATACTGGAGTTGTGTGTCGTATCAATTCTGTTGGAATGACTGCTTCTAACCCGTAGACCAGACTATAAAGATTGTGGCCTGTGGTGGTTCTAGGTGTAGTTCTATATACCCACAGGACCCCAAGGAAGTCGTCCGCCAAACTTGCTCTGGATCCTTTAAGTGGAGCCTTGACGTGGTCTAAGATAGTCCTATTTGTACTTTTATTTACCCATTGGCCTGAGGGGTTCCAACCGAGGTAAAGTGTTGTCGAATTCCTGAGCTTTCGCACCAGTTCCTCGTGCTCCTGCTTTGGAATTGCGTACCATTATCTGATATCAATACTTTGGGTAAATGAAATAGAAAATAATATTTTTCCACAGGAAACTTCTGATGGCTGTGTTAATTATCTTCGAGACTGCCTCTACTTCAACCCACTTCGTGAAGCATTTGACTGCAATGATCATGAATTTTCTTTAGCCTGTGGTTTTTGGGAATGAGCCAACTATGTTTATCTCCTATTGGTCGAATGGCCATGTGATCTAAACTGGCACTAGCATTGATGCAGGTTGGTGAGGTATGTTTGAGTAGACCTAGCAAGATAGGCACTTTCTAGTGAAGTCGACAGCATCATTCAACAAAGTTGCTAAAAATATCCACATCTGATTACTTTGTGGGCCAATGCTCATCCTCTAGAGTGTTTACCACAAATACTTGAACGGACCTCTTATAAGACCTCCAGAGTGTGCTCTAATGTTAAACACCTCAATGGTGGTCCGAAAAGAGAACTCTTATGCAGCTGACCATACTTATCGAGGGCGAACTTTGCTGATCAACCTCTGAGTCTATGTGCTTCTACTTTGTCCTCATGCACTCTACTTCCCTTACTTAAGCCTATATTTCGTCCTGCTGGAAGGGAGCCGATTCTTGGATTTACCCTATTAGGTTCAGGTCGAGACCGCTGATTGTGGGTTTGTCAGGGACTATAAATGTAATGGTCGTATCTCTAATTCATTTTATCAAACTGGCAAACGGATGCCCTTTCATTTTTTGATCTCAGGACTTGGCTATGGGTGAACTTTTTGAACTGTTATCGCAACTTTTTGAACTCAGCCAGATATTTGCTCATTGTGACCTCCTTAGCTTCGAAGTTCCACTTAAACTATTCTACGCAAATCGCTAATGGCTACTAGCTGCTCGACTCCTCTATCGATGACCATCCTCATACTAAGAAGGGCCTCATACTTTGCTTCATTATTAGTGATAGAGTAATTGAGCTTAATGACAAAGTCATACTCTTCAGCCTACAGGGCACACAGGAAAATGCCTATTCTTCCTCTTGAGGAAGTTGCATTACTGAGCCATCGACATGCAGAGTCCAGATAAAGGAATCTTCGTCGATTTCCTCAGGCAGGTCGATTCGTTCTACTATGAAGGCTACTAACACTTCGACTTTTATGGCAGTTCGGGGCTAGAAAGTGATGTCGAGTTTCCCTAATTCAATGGCCCAATTCGTTAACCTTCCCGATGTATCTAGTTTCGACAGTAGATTGGTCAGGACAATAATAGAATGAGATTGGAAATAGGGCCTTGACTTCTTGGCTATTGTGACCAATGCGAGAGCGGACTTTTTGATCTCAAGGTAATTGTGTTCTAGGCTTTGGAATACTTTGTTGCTGTAGTATACATGTTTGTTGTGCGTTATATCTAGTCGAGACCAGAATTGAGCTGATTACTACTAATGGGACTACTAGATAAAATATGCAAGACCTCTCCGACCTCTGCCTTAGCTAGCATATATGGTGCTGACAAGTATTATTTCAATTCGACCGAAGCTTGGTCATATTTCTCTGTCCACTGGAACTTCAGCGCATTCCTGAGGATTTTGAAGAATGGTAATCTTTTATCTACTAGTCGAGCAAAGAATCAACCTAGAGCTATGATCCTTTTGACCAGATGCTGTATGTCTCTAACCGTTCGAGGATGTGTGATCTCCAAAATTGCTTGGATCTTTTGTGGGTTTGCTTCTATACCCCTCTGACACATGTATCCCAAGAATTTTTCCCCTCTCACCCTAAACGTACATTTGTTGGGATTAAAATTCATACCGAATGCGTGAAATATTGAAAATATATGATTGAGGTCGGCTAAGTGGTTTTGCTCTTTTTCTATTTTAGCAATCATGTCATCAATGTAGACCTCCATGGTCCGTCCGATCTCATTTTTGAACATAAGTTCACAAGTCTTTCGTTGGTTGCGCCCGCATTTTTGAGCTCAAAAGGCATTACCAGAAACAATATAAAATATTGGGGACCACAAAGGAAGTTTTATCCCTATCTTCAGGGGCCATAAAAAATTGATAATAACCTTGGAATGCATCCATCATACTCAAAAGATAACAACCAATAGTAGAATCAACTAATAAATCCATGCGAGGCAGCGGATAAAGGTCTTTAGGACAAGTTTTATTCAAGTCAATGAAGTCATTACACATTTTCTATTTTCCTCATTTTTAGGGATAAGAACTACATTACAAAGCTAACTAGGATATTGAATTTCTACAATATAGCCTGCCTCTAAAATCTTGTTGACCTCTTCCTCAATGATCTGGCATATTTCAGCATTGAAAGTCCTCGTCTTCTACTTGATTGGCTTGAATAAGGGGTCCATATTTAGGTAGTGGACAATGATGCTGGGGTCGATACCTGGAGGTCGGCAGCTTTCTATGCAAAAACATCAATATTTTTTCTAAGGAAGTTGACCATTAATTACTCCACACTACCTCCCAGATCCATCCCAATCCATTTATCGGGATTCCCTAGCTCGAGCTCTATAGTCTTGAACTCCCCAACCAGTTCGACCCTAGTCTCTTCTAGCTTTTTCTTCTTGTTCTGCTGTTCCTCTTCGAGTTCTGTTACAGGGACGTCCCCCGAAGGTTTCAGTTTTGGTCGAGTCTTCTACTTATTTACCTCGACTAAGATGGTGTAGCATTACCAAGCTTCCTTTATATTACAAAGTAGTTCACCAATCCTAGCAGCTATTGGAAACTTAACCTTCATGTGACAGGTCGAGACAATAGCCCTGAAGTCGTTCAGAGCTAGTCGTCCAATTATGGCACTATAAGCAAAAAGGGTGCATCAACCACCAGATAGTTTACCATGAACGTCCCTCGTGGGGGTGCTTCACCAAATGAGGTAGACAGGTTTATGGATCCTTCAGGGATGATCTTGGATCCTCCAAACCTGAACAGAGGGGTGTGTATGAGTTCAAACGTTAGCTTGCCTATATTCATCCTCTTTAGTGTCGAAAAGAAAATTATGTTTGTGAAGCTACCGTTGTCGACCAAAACCTTTTTGGCCTCAAAGTTAGAAATCTCAATTGACACACCAAGGGGGACAAACCAACTTATTGTCATCTCCTTAGTTCTCTATGTGGGAGAGGTCAGAGTCAAAAAAAGAGATGGGTTCTACGTTGATGGAGAGTTGGAAAACTGTTTTAACTGAGGAAGATTTAGTCGATTCCAACCTCCTCTAGTTCTGTCTCCTAGCTAACTTGGAGTCTCCTCCTGTCTCATTTCCAGAAAGGGAAAAAAGAGAGGACATGAAGGAAGTTTGACACAGAGAGACAAAATTAAAGAAAAATGGGGGTTGCTTGAGTTTGGCAAGAGAAGAGACTAGTTTTTTAATATTGAGAACATCAAGAGTATAAAGCCGCCTAAATTAATTGCATAATAGATATCTCCATCTCTATTGAGATTTTTGAAGATTTTTGGTGGTTTCAAGATGAATATATCTCTTTATCTATTTTCCTACCAAAATGGTCAGTCGTACATAGAGTGCAAAGTATAGCCATTGGTGTAAAAATCTTGAGAAAAGGAAAAAATTGATATGAAGTTAGCCGCAATATTCATACATACATTGGCCTCTGGCAATGGTTTCGATCACGCCCCTAAGAGATGGGCGTAGATCATTGATTGGCTTCTTTCCCTTGTCATCTTTTCTTTGGTTAACCGACATTTCTCTACGACAAGTCTGGTTGGTTTTGCCTGTCTCTTACCTGGTTTTCTCATCAACAAATTTCTTCAAGTAACCTTGTCGAATTAGCTTCTCGATCTCATCATGCAGATTGAAATAATCTTAGTGTCATGCTTTTTTTACCTGTAGAAGTAACAATATTTTTCTAATATCTTCATTACTTTTGTTTCAGTCAACTTCCTAGGCCTTTTGAGGAGGTTATCATGCTGAATGGTAAACAACACCTCCTTCATGGCAATGTTCAGTGGTGTGTAGTTGTGAATGGGAGATCGATGCCCGTCTTTATGCTGTCTGTCATCTTTCTCCTTGGCCTTCTTCTTGTCATTATTTGGGTTGCCGTATTTTAATCTATTCATGTCCTTCTAGGTCATGTACCTCTCAGTGAGGTTGAGTAGCTTTTCTATTGTCTTCAGTTTCTCTCTGGCTAGCCAATTGGCGCACTGCTTATGTCGAAGACCCAGGAGCAGTACATCAATCAAAAAATTCTATTCGGGAACTGTCAATCTTTAACACCTCTATGTTAAACCTAGTGAAAAAATCCCAAAGAGACTTTTCCTCATTTTGCTTCACTGTGTGCAAATAGGTGTGTGGGAGTTTTGCTTTCCTTTGACTAGAAAAATAATAGAGGAACTTGTCCCAAAGCTGGTCATTTAAGTAAATTGGCGCTAGCTTCAACTTCACAAACTAGTCAAGTGCAATACCTTGGAATGTGTTGACTAGTATTTTTGCATAAATATACTCGTTATGCCCGTAGAGCTGCATTATGTGTTTGAATTGGAGTAAGTGCTCGTTCGGGTTCGATAAGCCTCATATCTTGGCAGATTGGTCAGAACCTTGGCGTCGATGGCCATGCGCTCGTCGATTATATCCTAGACAAAAGGTGACTCTCGCTCATGGAAAAGTCAGGGTGCACTATTATAGTGAGGGTTCCTTTCTGTGTTCCTCCTGAAAACCTCATCGAGATATTTGTTCAGCTATTACACTTGATGTGACACTTTTTTTCATTCTTCTCGATCTGCTCGGGATAGATTTTTGTTCATTTAAGGTCTTTGGCGCTCGACCCTATCACTCTGTTGGGCTCGAATAGGTCGAGTGAGGTGATCTACCGAATCAACCACTTCTTCCTAGGGGTTTGGTTGGGTTTCTTCCCATGGGAACCGACTTGGGCTATCCTCACGTCAGACAGGTGGGTGTTTTGTCTCTTGTTTACCCCTATCCTCCCTTTGGGGCCTTTCCTTGTGTTGTGAATGTTGGGGAGTGGTACTGCTGGCCCGAGCTAGTTGTTGTGCTTGTTGAGGGCAACGAACAGTTGGGCTAAAATTTGAGCTGATATCTACTCGCTGGTCAACTGTATAAGCTTAAGCATAGTCAAAGTTACTACTTGTTTTGGCTGGGAATTGGGTCCAGTCACGTCTTGTTTTTGCTGGGGTCGAGGATAAGTGGTTGGGGACCTTTTATTCTCCTATCTCTCAGAAATGGATCACCTTGTGTTAATCATTTTTTTACTTACGGACTCTAGAACCTACAGACAATGCCAATTGATGATGGTAAGAACTATTTTGTAGTATTCTAGGCTTTACCCAATGCGATCGACTAGAAGGGATGTCAGAAAGAAGTATGAGGATATAGTCGGGTCGAACCCTGCAACCAATAGCACACATCAGGCTAGCCGAGCTTATGGTACTCCGATGCTCAAGTCAGTACTTAATCGACCAAATAATAGAGCAGTAGAGTGAGGGCTTTAAGTGATAATGAACATACCTTACTGGATGGTGGCAATGGGGTATTTATAGGCTCTCTTAGGTGATTGATATTTTAATGATGCCTTGCTGTTGTAAAGAGGGCCTTTGTCTTTAATTGAGGACCTTTAGGTCTTCTCCCTTCTTGTACTATTTTAAGTGGTGCCACCTCATTTTCTTCAGGACATGGTGGTACGGGGGAAATGCGCACCACTCTGGTTCTGTAGCATGGTGGTACATGAGGTGGCACACATCATTAATTCAGAGGCACGCCACTTGTCAGAGCATTTAATATGGCAGAGAGGTGGTAGTGGCGTATTTAATGCAACTGTAACTGGTGGTGCGGGACTGCTCTATGTCGCCTATCGACCTCTTTCATGGAGATGTTTCCTTATTTGTCAGTCATCTGCGCATACTCTAGTCGATGCTATTGAACTCTATTAGATCTAAAAGTCTTCTTGGTTGGAGGCTAAATGGTCATTCTCCAACCGATCGACCACACTCTAGTCGACTGCCCAAGGCATCGATACTCGTGCTAGTTGAATGGCCCAATAAGGGCTTGGACCTGGTCGATCACCTAGTCGATTACTAATGGGATGGGCCCAATAGCCAATTGGATTGTCACATGTCATATCTCTTATCTAGTCGAGTGTTATTGGATTGGGCCTATTGGGCTATCCCATATCAATATCTATATATATAATTTTTCATATTTATTTTTTAGTTTTCTCCCTATATGTGTGTGTATATATATTAATTTATGTATGAAAATAATATTAAATCTTGTAAATTAGACCTAATTTATATTCAGAGTAAAGAAGCACTCGGTTTGTATGGAATAATATAAATTAATACTTAACAGAGAATCCAATAAATAGACACAATTTAAGACCTAATGTATATAGGCCTAATTTAAGACTTAATGCATGTAGACCAAATTTAAGACCTAATGCTTGACAAAGAATCTGGTAAGTTTAAGACCTAATACATACATAATAAAGGTTCTATATAGTATAAATATTATTCTATATGGATTATGGAATGATCACTCGGTTTCATGAGTCAAATCTAATTTATTTGATTTTATATTCCTAAATTATGTTTTATTTCATAACTTAAAATATTAATTAAGTTAAGTTCCTCAATTTGAGCACAAAATTCTCTATAATTAATGTATACTAAAAGCAGCTAATTAAACATGCAACACTAATATTTAAAACTACAAAGTCATTGACTTATGGTTTGTCTTTTGTATGATTAGATTACATATTATTATAATTAAATAAAATAACTTTTAAATTTAAATTGCTGGCAAACTGGACATAGTGCGTACACTAAGTAAGTAGTTTAAATCGAAGGTTGATGCAACATTCCCTTATTTTGTTGATAGACGTAGTTGATGCATTCCCTTATTTTATATACAAATACTTGACAAAAATACTACTTGATAATGTGCTATATAAATGCACCCAGTAAGTAGTATTTTTTTCCGTTTGATTATTAATTGAGGCATGCATCAAAATCTTTTTCCTTTTGTTTGTATGTGCAATTTATTTTAAAGGGTTTAGATCATGCCTAATCAATATAATATAGATTCTTTTAATTTAAACTATATAATATTTTGTGAAATATTATTTATGTAGGTAAAATATGAAGATTTATAGGAAATGGTGCAACTTCAATAGCATTTGATTTGATGATCATAAGTCTCATTCATATGAAACATTGTTACATGTTACTTATTTCAACTATTAAATTATTTGCAATTAAATTTCTGTTATTTTCTTATGTTAGTGTTTTTGTTTATTATTTGTAATATTTATAAAAAATATTAATATCTAAACTATAGTTATTAGATCTATTAAAATTTTTAATTCAAAATTTATTGCTCGGTGCAACGCACAAGATAAAAACTAGTTTTAATAATTAAAATATTGCATCAATTTTAATTAAAAATAGAAAAAACTAAAAATATATCATAAATCTTATTATGAAAACTGAATTGATCAAATTAACTAATCTTGAAATGTCAAAAGTTACTTTTTTTTGTTACAATACTTCTTCTGGGATTCCTTAGTGACTTTTTCTTTATTAAATATTCATGTAAGCTTTATTTTAAAATTTTCTCTTATTTGCTTAAATTTGATCTACAGTTTTTTCCTTTTCTATAATTTATTTCACATCAATTCAATATGAGTTTTCTATTAGTACAAAAATGTATCATTCTAGGTTCAGTTTTGAATTTTTTTTATTATTTTAAATTTCTCTATAATGTTGCACGGAAATGGAGTAAAGTCCCCTCTAGTAGATAGCAAAATATTGGTTCTTTTTCTTTAGAACGCATGTAAAAAGAACTCTATTTCTTGAAGGTTCAATATTCTTTTGTAAACGATTTGTTTTTGCCCAATTTCTTTCTAGGACTTAGTATTTATAATTTGTCTTATTGGGCTTTGACCTATTAAGATTTTTCTACCTTCTTTATCGACTTAAAATGGTCTTTGGGCTCTATGACTCTTTTACTTAATTAGTTGATTTAATTTATTGGGCCATCTTTAATTAATTTATCAAATTGCCCTTATGGTTAAAATTATTTACATCATCAAATCCCACTATTTTCAATTGAAAAAATTTAATTTCATACTGAAAATATATTATAAGTCTAGTTATTAACATTTACCTTATTTTAAGTTCATAAAATTAAGATATCAGTTTGAATAATTTTTACTGGCAAATTAAGTTAAGTGTGCAATTGCGCTCGTTGAAAGACTTGGCAAAATTTTTCTGCCATGTTCATCTAAGGACTTAGATAAATTACATGACTTGAATGTTTAATAACTTAAGAAAGCTGTGTCGTATTTTTCAGTGAACTTAGATAAATTTTGAGTGTGATTGTAAAGGGCAAGTAGTTGGGAAATAGAACAAAGTCATATTGTATAGAAATTAAGTCCAATTTTGCAAAAATGAGAGCGCCTAGGTGGGCGCCCTCAATTTTCACCTAAGTTGGGCGTCAGTATTTGCTTTTACGCGTTGCTTTTTCGGCCTTTTTTTGGAGTTCTATAAAAAGTTTGCTATATGTTAAGGACTTAAAAAAAATTGCTCTGAGACTTCATACTTGGAAGATCTTTTGGGATTATTAGCAAGGATCACCTGTTTAGGTGATAACTCTAACTTTTCTTAGAAAGTGTTTTATTTCTCATGCTTATTAGGGAGCCTTGCTCAGCCTTAGGTCTCATAGGCTATTTTTCGATGCTCGTAAGGGGTCTCTCTAATTTCAATTCATGTAGGGAGAAGACTTACAATCTTGTGGCGATTAAGCTAGGGTCTCTACAGTTGGTGGTTGTGGCAAGGTTGAGTTTGTTCACATTCACAGGGGCTTTCTAAGTTTAAGATTCTTTATCTCATAGCAGTAGTTTTACCACTGGTGTTTATTCTAAAAGAGTTAGAACTTGAGGGATATCAAGTCATCCCGTTGTTAAGTTAGAGTATACAACCAAATAGAGGTTGGAGTTCTTAGTTTGATTCGGAGATGCCGCTTGCTAGGTGCATGGAGACAATTTTTGCTTGGTCAAGTATTCGAGAAAGAGGTTGGGCACCAGGATGCATGCTTAGGTACTTAGGAATGTGTTTGGACCCTTGATCATGCATTCGAGCATAGATAATAGTCTTTCGCAAAGCTTGGAACTTTGGAAATCCCTTAGGATTTTTGCGAAGGCTTGTGCTCGACAAATAACTTAAAATTTTTGTTGGCAGAGCTCTATGTTCCAAGTATTTCTTAGGTTCCATTGTGAGGTTGAGTTGTTTAAAGAGCCGTTCGGAGTATCTCTCAAAGGTGTTTCTTCAAGAATCCTTTAAGATGTACGATCACATTATATTACTTTGTGCAACCTTTGAAGGTCTTATTATGGAGATGACACTTTGTGCTTCGAAGGTTCCTCCACTTAGTATGCCTAGGATTCATTTATTAGGAGTATCTCTCAGTGAGTATCCTCAACAAGGCTCTTAGCAACTATAGTTTCCATGAGCTTTTATTCAAATGACTAAGTATTAGCTAGACACAGAGTGGCTTTTGCATTCATTGTATTGTTAAATCTAATATTTTTGTTGTGGGAGTTAAAGTTTTATTGTACTATTATTAATTCAAGTAGAAGACTTTTTATTCACAAACTTTTCGCTTTTGCGACATCGTTCTCACATTATTATGCTTTTATATGTCGCGCATGATTAAGGGCTTACCTAGCACTTAGCTTTTCTTTATTATTCTTTCCACCCTTGTAGTAGTGCATAGATTTTTAATGTTTACTTTTTAGGCATTTTTGGGCACAGAGGTGGAACTTTAGTAGAGCAGATATCTCATAGAGTAAAGGGGCCTGCAGTGATGGTGACTCATCTTAAGGAAAAAGGCTATTGAATCAGTTCGACAATAGAGTTGGAAGGAGGAGTAGCTAGCAAAGCTGTTGAAAAAGTATGAGCAATTGAATACGATATATGCTAAGGAAATAAAGACTGGGAAGAAGTTCTTCGATTCTTTTATTGGGAAGTCTCTTGGTGATGCTTCTCGTGAGGATGCTATCAAAGAGTTTGAGAATTTTAATGAGTTCTTTGAGGCTATTAAGATGGAGGCATAAACAATTTGCAAGTAAACCATCCAAAACTACTGCTATATTTTAAGCAATACTAGACAATATCCTATTGAGGATTTATTGATGTTAGACCCTACCATTCCTATCAATATATCCAATGGAGAGTTTGAGAAGGATCCTAAGGCTAAGGTAGAAGTAATGGTAGAGAAACCAGCTAAAGTTACTCCATAGTTTACGACTTCTATTTATGACTTAGTACTACTTAACATTTCCTAGCTAGCTCAAGCATTATTTCAGCATGTTTTTTCTTTATTTTGCTATTTCTTTTGGATGCTAAGTATTAGCTGGACATTTATTCGACATCATGTGTATTTACCTTTTCTTTAATTTCAAAGAAGTTTTCTGTTCTTGCTTATTTGTGTTTGTTCAAATACTTAACCAAATAAGTGACCGTCAATCAATGTCATGATGTTTTTTACTCACTATTTTACACTAAATTCACGTCATCTAAATCTTTTTACCTTTATGGTAAGCTTAGCATGATTTAGAATATTGAGTTCTAGATGTGGAGTTTGCTTGCATAACGTGCATGCTTATTGAATATTTCTTGGTCGCAGGGCCAAGAAAAGGAAACAAAAAAGAAGAATGGAGGGAGGGGTTAAGAAGCTGCCCATGAAGTAGTGCTCACTAAAGGTACTTGGGGCACCACTAGTGTTGGAATAGTGCAGTAGAGCCAATTAGATTGGCATGTAAAACCACTCAATGTAAAACAATTTTACTTTAGTGATATTCAATAAAATGGTCATCTTTATTTCATGCATTTATGATATTATTTACATACATTTGGTTGAAGCCCATATAAGACTACGAGACTTGGTCATGTATATGATAGTGATCATGAAACAAGTCTCTATGGTCATGATTTTTAAATATTCCAAATTATAAAATCTTAAGAGATATGACATCTAAAGTTTGTATAGACTTTCACTAACGATGTATACTCTAAGGAGTTGGATATTACCACATTTCAAGGGCAATTCATGTAAAACATGGATACACATTAGTGGATGCTTGTTAGAGAACAAGTTCATTGATGACTCGCTTAGAGAATCCACATGGTAGCCGGAGTGGCATGTCAGCAGTGAGAAATTCTCTAGCTTATGATAGTGTATATAATTAGTCCTTTGACTTGAGGTTTCACAGTAACCTTGTATTTAGGTCTTTATGCTTTGATTTTGTCCCGACCATATAGCGGGTCACCCAAGGTTTAGGTTGGGCACAAGCTACCTAGGTATGGAGGTTTGTGAGTTCCAAAATGCATTTCATTTCACTCGTTTGTGAAGAATGAGTTGATCTTCTATGTTTTCTAAGATGATCGATTCAAAGAAATCCTTGCGCAAGGTAATATGAATTTGGAAAAAGAGTTTTCCAAATATGAGGTCATAAATGGGAATTGAACATTAAGAATAGATGTATAGTTATCGAGACTATTAGAGAACTAGCAAATATCTTGTCCTAGGCCTCTTTTGGGAGATAGGGAATGGGAGAATCGCATTTGCATGGTAATTATAAATGGAATAGGTTTACCCAAGATTAATTCATCCAATTGATTGGGCTCTATAGGCTTGTGCTAGACATTGACTATGAAAATTGAGTACTCTTCAATTAATAGAGATTAATTGAAAGAGTGATTCATTTAGAGGAGTTTAGACTAATTAGAATAATTGATATTCACTAAATCATAAAGAGTTGTGAGCCCATGTCTAATTAATTGGTGAATCTAAAGGGTCATACACAAAAGCCTTTAGCATTCTAATTAGAATTGGAGAAATTATCTAAGAAATTAGATAACTGAATTGGTCAAGTTTGGAAAAGACTAGGTTGACTAATTAAGAGTTTATCACAATGGCTTGATAATTTAAAGTGTTAAATTAATCAAATAATTTAAAGGATTTAAATTAGACTAATTAAATTAAAATATTAATTTAATTAGAGTCATATGACAATTTAATTGGTTTAGTCAACTTAAAGAATGAAGTTAATTTAATTAAATTAAGGGGTTAATTTAATTAATTGGAGAATATAATTTTAGAGGAAAAATTAAAATGAAAAAGGCCATTTAAATATTAGGTGGCATTTTAATTTTTAAATTAAAATTAAATTTTAATTGGTAGAAATTAACATCCAACTAAGCTTGCAAGTTGGCAAGGTGTGAAGGATGCATCTAAAGGCATCCATCACGCCTTATAAATACCCATCACACCCTGTCATGGCCAACCATTTGCTCCCCATTTTCCCTCCCGAAATTCTCTCAATTAGTTGAGAAAAATAACTACTCTCCTAGATTCTCTCCAACTCTCCATCTCTTTCAAACTCCTTCTTTCTCCATCACATCCTCCTGCATCTTCATTCTATTTTTTTGGCTTTAGAGAGGGGATCTAGAGTGTGACATGTGTCTTGATACCTTTAGAGGCACTACATTTGGAGTGCTAGGTTGTTGGTGAACAAAGAAGAGCACTTGAAGAAGAGTTTTTCAATAGGTAATTCAAGGAGATCCAAGTGGTGGTTCAAGGTACCTTGGAGGACATTTTTGCTGTTGTGATTCTAGCTTTTGGAGGACATTTGAATGCCAAAACATTCTGCACTTGAAGGCCAAGGAGTGGGGGAAAAAGTCCTAGCAAAGAGGAGTGTGAGATCTTTACTAGAGAGGCTTTTATTGGAAGATCTTTCAAGTTGATTTTATGAAAATCAATCAAGGTACTTCATCTTAACCGTAAATCCATTATTATGGTATAATCTAGATCCTTGGATGTTGTGATGCAATTTACTTTTGAAGTTTTAATTTCCTATGGTGAATAGATCCTTACCTCGCTACTACTTTCAATTGAACGATGCTTCTATTGGAGCCTTTCTTGGGCACCACGTTGGGCACCCCTATCTCAGATGCCTGTGTGGGGCACCCAGGGGGCCTGTGCTAGGCATTCCTCTTGATAGACGCCTCTTTCTAGGAGCCCGTGTTAGGTACTTATCGAAAACTTTCTTAATAGTCAGATTTCTTCTAGGTTTATTGAGGTTGTTAAGCTCTTAACACTTATCAAAAGACTTGGATTGCTACATATGGTAAAAACCCCATACAGTTGATCTTTTGAACTCACTTCAAGCCATGATGACTAATCAACCACTCTTGGGGTAAATAATCTAGACTGCTTATGTTTACTTTCACTTAATCCTCGTACATAGGAAATAAGATTGAATTCCTTTAACATCAAATTTGTAAGTTGTTTTTATTTCATTCATATAACTATTTGGTTTAGTTCATCAACCCCAGTGATGAATAAAAAAATAGATATTCAATGCATTTTACTTGTTCAAATAACAATTAGGGTGAAGCAAGATCAGGAACGATGAATCTCTTTTACACAAGAGTAGATTAAAAACATCTAGTAAATTCTCATCCGTCACCCAATATATAAAGTACATTACACAATTTGGGTATAGTGGCAAATGGGTGGGTTGCGTTGGATATAGGTTGGGTCTTAATGGGTTAAGTTCAAAATGGGTTTATATTTATGGGTTAAAAATGGGTTGGTTTGAAAACGAGTTGGGTCAAGTTTGGGAAGGTTCAACACAAAAAAAAAATGTAAACTTTTTGCTAAATACATTTCTATATTATTTTATTAAACTATAATCTTTTTATATTTATTTGATGTATGTTAATTAATTATTATTAAATTCTTATTAATCATGTAAAATCAAATCAAATTAAGTAAACTTATTATTTTATAATATTTATATTTTTTATTTTAATACAAAATAACAATCTTGCTTAATGAATAAAACATAACTATTTAAAATATTTTAAATTTTTAGTAGAAAATGTTTACATTGTACCCAACAAATATGAATCAATCAAATTCAAGCTTCTCCAATCGCGGTCAAACTTACCATAATTAAGCAAAAAGTCAACCTACTCCTTTTCCATTTAAGCCCAAAGAATCTGATAAACTCTTTACAATTCCTTTTGTACTAGATTACGCATAAGTCCATACAACCAAACTTACTGATTATCTAAACCCACTCATACTTTCCAATCTTGTTTAAAAACCAAAAGAACAACATTGTTTTCAATTCAATTCAAAGCCATCAAAATTGAGTTTTCATCAAAACATATATACCATGTGCATCCTTTGCATGGCAGCATCATGCTATTAGCTTTCAAATTATCAACTTTTAGGCATTCTCCATCATATGATGCAATACAAATCGCCAGCAATATCGCCAATCTTGGTTGGATATACAATAGAGAAGATATCTCAAAAGACATTCTAGTAAAAGGAAATGTAAAACTTAGTCTTATCTGAGAAAGCAAATTATTGAGAATTTTTTTAATAAAGATGAAGCGTTGACCTTAGCATGAATATGAAGTACTACCAATTTGCGAAACTAACTTCTCAATATCTATTGAGAGGTTTTCTTCATCTTCTTCTCAAAATCATAAGCTGTAACATGAAATAATAAAACCACACTAAAGATTCAAATATATAAAGTAAATTTCTGAAGAACTTAAAATAAGATGGGAATGACAATAGAAATTTGGACCTTCAAGCCAATTGTGACCATACAAAATTTCTTCTGCATTCTTTGGTAGAATTGAACTGCAAAACTTCCTAATAATTCTACCCCCGTGGCTAAATGCAAATTCAGAAGCAACTGTGGTGATTGGAATACTCAAAACATCACGAGCCATCAAGGCCAGCTTGGGATATCTAGCACTACTTTCTCTCCAGTAATCAAGAACATCTAGATCCAGAAATTGTTTCCTATCAATTAAAGTCTCATTTAAGTATAGTTCCAATTGTGATTGGCTTCTAGCATCTGCACATTAACTTCTACAAGAATCAAACTCCTACAAAACATGAAACACTTAAAACTTAGTTAAAATTGACAAAGTAAATAAGATAATGAAAATACAAGAAAAGAATGGACTTATTATTCATAACAACATCCATATTATCATCACACCCACTAGTTATAGCAACTGAAAATTATCCACATCTTGCGGGGGTTGCATACAAGTACTCCTCAAACAATGCCTGTATTTGCTCTCTTAAATGGCTAACTTTCTCATATGATGTAAAAGGATCAAGTTTTTTATAGTAAAACTCCACAAACTCAGGCTTATAGCAAGGATCAAGAATGATAGCAAATGTCAGACTGGTAATATAAAACTCCCAATATTTGTTGAATTTTGATTTCGTGTCTATTGCCATTCTACTTATAGCAAGATCAATACTTGTCATCTCCTCTTATATGAGCATTTGTATCTGCCAAACATTACGAAAGTAAAGGTTTGATGTAGGGTATCTATGTCAGGAGAATAACTCAATCATATCATGAAAAGGTCTCAAAAACTTTATGAGTTTTTCCACCCAACTCCACTCTTCAAGTGATGGACACCACTTGTAATTTGTATCAACAAGTTTCAGTTGACAAAATGCAAGTGAATACAAGATAGCACTATCCAACATCAATTAAGTCGAGTTCCATCCAGTAGGCATATCTTGTTTTAGTTTTCTTTTAGTCTTAAGACCCAATTGCTTGACACACTCAGCAAATTTTAGAATTCTCATTTGTGATCCTCTTTCATACTTCACACTATCTTGGATCTTTTCAATACATGTGTCAATGGTTTTTAAACCAGCTTGTTCAATCACATTCAAGATAAGGGCACCACATCTCACATGTAAAATTCACCATTACTCATTAAAGAATTCATCAAAGAAAGACGGTTTTTTAGTAAATCAACCACACCTTCATTATACATTGCATTGTCCAAAGTTATTGTAAAAACTTTCTTCACAATCCCCTATTCTTGCATGAAATTAATTAATTTCTCACCAACATTTTGGCTATCATGTAGAGGTGGGAGATGCCAAAAAATTAGCACTCTTTTCTGTAACACCTAACATTATCAACATAATAAGCAATAACTGTAATGTAGCCATTTGATACAAGTAAAGTCCACAAACCAGAAGTCAAACAAATTTTGCTAGTGATAGATTCCAAAACTTTTATGAGTTTCTCCTTCTCCATTGGGTAGATTTTCAAAACAACTCCTTTTGTTGTATTTTGTGATACATGCACAACCTTAGGATTCAAATAAGAGAAAATATCTTTCGTGTCTTCATGCTCAACAAATTTAAAAGGATAATTATATCTAATCATCACTTTGGCTACCTTTTTCCTAAATACATTTTGATCAAATAATTCATTATGGGGCTCGTAATCACATCCATCACGAAAATGGACAAATGTCCTTAATGTGGCATTTAAATTACTTGTTCCACATTGACCACTAACATAAATGTCTCCATATTTTTTGCACTTGGCCTTTTTTTCCCATTCTCAGTATATTCATCAAATATTTTCTTAGAACTCTTTGACCTAATTGAAAAACTACTTTCGCTTAATGTGTAATCATTCTCCATCATTTAATATTGATGCACAATCTGTAGATAACAACAAATCAAAAGTTCCTTAATCTTACTTAAATAATACAACGATTATTAAAATATTCAAATTACAAATTATTCATAATAATCCAAAAGCATCCCGATTCTTTCTAATTGAATTCTAATTTCAGTGATTCAAAAATAAAATGATACAAGAAACAATATACTAAATATTTTGAAATGAATTAGAGCTTTACCACAAGAACCAAAATAAGACAAGTTGTTTCTAGCCAACATAGTATTTTAATCTCATTTTTCTTTAAATATGGTACCATAATCAAATCATAAAGTGCTATTTTACAAATCAATGTAGAAAATTTTATAAATTTAAACATAAAGAATCAATAAAAAAATTTTAAAAATAAATAATTAAAAACAAATGTGAGCATTCATAGGGGAGAAACTCATTATTTCCATCATCAGGTTTAAGTGGACATAGAGCATTATTTGCTTATACTTTCTCAAGTAATATACATACATACCTAGTTACCCACATTTGATTCAAAATGTATAAAATAGTACTAATTTACCTTCCAATAGCTTATTTTTCCAAAACTTAATGTGGCTATGTAGCAACAATTCACCATAGGAGTCACGTGGATCAGCAACAATAGTCTCATCCAGTGGTGGACAGTGAATAGAGCAGTTTCATCAAGATCTTTTATGTATTAGAGGATGGAAAATTGGAGAATGGAGGAATAGAAGTACCGATAATTTTAGGGTTGAAATTAGATTGAATTATTTAGAAACCACATTCAACCCATTTTAGACCCATTTACATTTAAAACCCAATTCAACCCATTAAAGCCCAACCCATATTCAACCCACTAAAACGAACCCAACCCATACCCAATCAAATTATTTTAAACCAAATCTAACCCAAAACTAAGTGGGTTTGGTTGTAACCATAGTCTTAAACCCAATTTGCCCCCTAACTCCAGGGATTGGTGACTTACCCATTTAATAATTTTGGCACTGTATGTTCCCAAAACATGTACTACCGGGTTAGGTCAATTTAATAATAGATGTATGTTGGCATTCCACTCTTTCTTCTCCTTGCACTTAGTTAATTTTGTGATTTTCAAGTAATTGTTGTTGATGTAAGCATAGTGTATGACAAAATTGTTCTAGGGGGTGGAGCCTCTTTTAATCAAACTTCATTGTATGTCTTTTGAGAAGGTCATTTTTTTACTCTATTAAGTAAAACACTCAATAGGTTGAAAAGTTGATCTTAGGCTTTAGTCGTGTGGCCCTCAACATTGAGGTTTAAGTGTTGAGATGAGGAAGGTGCATTCGTGTGTGTCCTAAGAGGCCTCATAGATAGTGTTTAACGGATTAAGAAATCATTTATCTTGAAAAATTTGTTCAAGTGTCGAGGTGTTGGCACCTTTCTCTAGAGAGGATAGGAGATGGGCTTCTTTACTTAATCACTAGTTGCCTCCCCGAAGGCCATATAAGAGTTTGTGTTGAAAAGTTGCTACCAATTTGGAGATAAGCTTTTTTTAAAGTAGTTACCATATGCCTTTAGGAGGGCTTATAGTAGGTTTTTTCATATTAGCTACCACGTCCCACCCGAAGGGTCATATAGTGGGTTTATGCTGGAGAGTTGCCACCAACCAGGAGGAATTACAATGGCTTTATTTAGAGTGATTACTACGTGCCTCTTGAAAGGCCTATAATGTGTTTATACCTGCAACCACATGCTCTCAAAGGGTTGTATGGTTGGACTGCTATTGAGTGTGCATTGAAATTCAAGTTGAAAAATGACAAAAATGATGAGAAATGGTAAAACAACAAAGAAATGGTGAGAAATGGCAAAACATAGCAGAAACGAGCATTAGGCAGAAGTAGGCACGCCAAGGTGCACAAGAAAGATGCCCCAGCGCGTGGGAATGCCACCTAGACAGTGGGCGCATACGTCGGCATCCCAAAGGTTGTCAGCATTGCATACTACCTGCACCCAAGCATGGGCGCTACTGCCTGCAGCTAGTGCACAATTTTGTGCGTTGTTGTGCACAACACAATCCCAATAGGTAGATTTTCAACATAAACACACATTTAAGTGATTTTTTCACTATTTTTATTTTTAGACCCTATTTAGGATGGTTCTATATTTTTTTCAGATTTTTTGTTAAAGGAAGTTATAAAAAAGAATTAGGTATTCTCGCGAGATTTGTGGGACTTGAATTTGTACTTGGCACTTGATTTGAAATCAATAAAAAACATATCTTTGTCATGTAGAGTTGGCACATTGCCGAACCACATTAAATCTTGTGTTCTATTATTGAATTTCTTTGTGGATATTTCCTAAATTTTATTACTTAATCCTTCTAGGTTATAATAAACTAGTGTAAGATTCAAATTGATCAAGATATTCACGATGAAATTTGAGGTAGAGAAAGTCAATCAGAAAAATAATTTTGGGCTATAGGAGATGAAGATACATATTCTTTTACGTTAGGAAGGTTTGCAAAGAGCGCTAAAGGGCAAATATTTCTTGCCAAAAATGCTTATAAAGGAGGACAATGATGACTCTATGGAAAAGGCTTATGATACTCTAGTATTATCACTGGTAGATGATGTATTGAGAGAGGTCGCTGCAGAAAGTACACTAGTAGAATTATGGTCGAAGCTGGAGAGTTTGTATATGATGAAGACCTTCACAAATTGGTTGTATTTCAAACGGCAATTCTACATCCTCAAAATGAAGGAAGGTACATTTATTCACAAAATATTGATTATTTCAATAAGGTGATATTGGATCTCGTTCATATAGATGTGCAAGTTGAGGATCAAGATCAGACATTGATTCTTTTGTATGTTTTGCCTAAATCTTTTGAGCACTTCATTACTTTATTGTATAGGAGGGATATGATATCAATGGAAAATGCAAAAGTCTCATTAAACTTGAATGAATAGAGAAAGCATGTCCTATCCAGTAATGATAGTAAAAGTAGGGAAGGATTGATTGCAATGGGGAGGCAGAAAGAAAGAAGGAAAAAGTAGAGGATAATCTAAGTCTTGAGACAAGCCTAAATCTAATGATAAATGCTACAATTATGGAGGCAAGGGCACTAGTGACAAAATTCCCAAAACATGGAAAAGTGAATGATTTAGGTGATTTCTGGTCAGAAATGGGATGATGTTGTCAGGATTGTTGAGGATAAGTTTGATGGAGCACTTGATTTTAGTGTTACTAAGAGTTTTTTAGTTCCTAGGAAATTTTGATAATGGTTGTTCCTACTATATGTACGAGAGGATTAGTTTACCACCTATCACAAATATGATTGTGGTAAAGTGCTCATGGAAAATAATGCATCTTGTAGAATTGTTTGGATTAACACAGTGAGTATTAGAATGCATAATGGAATTGTAAGGACATTGACAAATGTGCTTCATGTTCCTCATTTGAATAAAAGCTTAATTTTGCTTGGCATGCTGGATAAGAATAAGTGTTAGTATAGAGCTCGAGATTAAGTTCGATGAGTTTCAAAAGGTGCTATGCTAATCATGAAGGGGGAGAAATGGATGGCCTTTATATTTTATAGGGTAGTACAATTTTTAGCACTGCAGTAGTTTCATCATCAGTCATGAATACTATAAGGTTGTGGCCTATGCAACTTGAGCATATGAATGAGAGAGAAATGTCAGGGTTGAGTAATTGGGCTTTGCTTTGTGGAGAAAAAACTGGGGAGCTGGACTTTTGTGAATAGTATGTCCTTAGCAAGCAACATAGGGTGAGTTTAGCGTAGCAATTCAGAAGACTAAGGGCACCTTAGATTCCATCTATTCAGATCTTTAGGGGCTTATTCAAGTTCCCTAAAAAGTGGTGCTAAGTATATGTTGATATTCGTTGATGGCTTCTCATGGATTTGGGTGTACTTGTTGAAGCATAAGGATGAGATATTTGTCAACTTCAAGCAGTGGAAGTCCTTGATTTAGAAATAGATTGGGAAGGAGGTCAAACACTTGAGGACTTTACAACAAGGAATTACAGGAGTTCTACTATAAAAAAGGGATTTTGAGGTGTCACACAGTTGCACATACACCACAATAGAACATGGTTGTAAAATGGATGAACGAAACTATTTTCAAGAGAGCTAGTTTCATGCTCTTTAATGCCGAATTGCCCAAGGATTTTGAGTTGAAGCTATTAATACTACTTGTTATTTGGTGATTAGGTCACCATCGACTATTTTGAATTGCAAGATACTAAGAAGTTTGGTCAAGGTCTCCTCCTGATTATTCAAATATGAGGATATTTTAGTGTCCGGCTTATGTTCATGTTTGTGATGAAAAGCTTCAGCAGAGGATAAGGAAGTACATATTTCTAGGCTATGTAGATGGAGATTGTAACATCCTGTCTTTTCTCGTAAGTAATTTTTTTTTTAATAATATGCAATAATAGTTAAGTTATTAAGCTTATCTAATAACTGTAGGGAATCAGAAATTTAAAATTTTATGTAGTAAATAGACTATCTTATGAGTTTATCCCCTTTGATTGAGTTAATAGCATTTAGATTAAACAAGCTAAAAAAAATGATTTTAAAATTCTCTAAATATACCTACACTATGAGTTTTGTCATACACCCTAAGTTATAAAGGTAAAGCATATATGGTTTAAGATACAAATAAATCATTATACATATATGTGTATATATATTGGGTATGTAATAAAAGTTTTATAGGTTAATTAAATAAAATAAGATATCGAGGACTAAATTACAATAAAAATCCAGGGGTTCAAATTAGAATAAAGTAGAAACCAAGGGCTTCCCTAAGCAAATAGCAAAAGTTTCACTTCTATAAATAGGGGCAAATCCATTGCCATTTCCACACAAAGACTACACTTTCTTTGCAGATTATCTCAAACCTAGTAATTATCTCTCCAAATCCTTAGCCATTAATCACCAAATTTTAGCCAAAACCTTTCTAGTTCATCAAAGATCACAACCCTCAGAAAAATCTCCCTATAATTCCAGTTCTAACTCCATAATTTCTCTTCAAACCAAGCAGGAACCCTCTAGCTAGTAAGACTGCTGCCCAAACTTAAACTTTCAAAAAATTGAAAACTAACCTTCATGTTGCCTGATCAACCTACAAGTATACTGTTAGAAAGCTATGTTTGTGTAGATTATCTTGGTGGAAAGAGATTTTAGAAATTATGCCAAGATCACACCTGAATTACTGCCTAAATTGACACTGCCACAACCAGGCAGAGACTGGCAGAATAAGAGGAACCGCAACCTGCCGTCAAGACACGATCGGGGGTCAGAACTTAACTTTGACCAGGAATTAGGAAAAATTGGCCCATTTGATCATCCAATTAAAGTGACAGTTAAAAAATTCATCAAGTTCCAATCCATTGTGAGGTAAAAATCACTATTAAACTCCTTTGGATTTGATTATAACTTAGCTTTGATGGAAACTATCCTGGCTAACTATATAAGATATAGGTTCTGGAAATGGTCTGATTTTGTTGGAGAATTGTGGGAATATTATGATATTGATAACTTGATTATTTTCTTGTGATTGAAGGTGGTTGGGTATGAATGAATGTCGGATTTTGAGGTTATTTTGGATAATTGAATTTTGATTTAGATATAAGTGAGTTATAATTTGTTGTTTTTGTTATAATTTTAATTCCTGGAACAATGTGATGAGAAGTGTTAGGATATATTCGATTCATTTGAAAACTAATAAGTAGGAAATATCACTCTTTATATCTATATATATATGCTCAAAGATACTCACTTGATTTATTAAATAATAACTATTAAAATAATATATAGTACCTTAAGCAAACTAATTGTTATTTTATTCTCTCATAATATTATTACCAAAAAACAATCCATAGTAATTAAATCTTGAATTTAGGTATTTAGGTGTACAAGTTGTTGGAAAATCTCAATCAAAGGAATTGATGAGGATTTCTATCCCTTTTCAATTTTTTTCTGTTACATGTAATTCCTTTTGCTGAAACACCTGGAATATTGATATGTGAGTTTTTTTTTATTCCTTTGCAATCTCATTCATTTACCCGTTATTATTTTTCTGGAATCATATATCTATTTCTTGTTTCCAGGAACCCCTCGATCATTGATAAATGAAGTCATTTGTTCCTTTCAAATTTCCATCTGTTGTTAGTTAATAATTACGTCCTAAAACCATATTACCTTTTGGCACTTTCTGAAATGCCTCGCTTATGGTGATGGCAATTGTTTGATCTGTTTGACTAAGTAGAGCCGATTAAAATCCTAAATTATCCCTAACCAAAAACTCTTGGCATTAATATTTATTTCATTAGTTTCTTTATAATCAAAACTATGCTACTCAAATAAATAAAGTACTTTTAAAACATCTCAAAAAGATTAATAAAAATATAGAAGAATATTTATGAATTTTTTTTACTCTAAATAAGTTATAAATCAAAAAGTTTAGTGTTTTCTAATAATTATAAATCTTCTAATCCTACTCGTCAAATCGGGAACTAAGTGCCACACTTGTTGACTGAGGGTGTGCAGTGGCGGCCACCTCTAGAATCCTGAGGATGACACATTATGCTATATTTATTGTATTCTTGACTCTTTTGAATATCTTATTTGGTTAGCATTGTAAAATACGTGCCAGGTAGAGCAGCAAAGTGCCACACGTGCTGATAGGGGTGTGCAGTAGGGCCACATCTTGAATCTGTTGTCATTGGCACCTCTGGATTTCAGTACTAGACATCTTTCAGCTGTATTTTGTACCTCAAATGATAAAATCCTATTTTATTCTTAATGAAATAAAGTGTAAGGAAATAAATGCCATGTGCAATTGTGTGGCAGGGGCCACCTCTAGAATCCTGTACACTTAAAATCTGAACATGAAATATGAATTCTCCTCGCTGGTATAGGACAGTGACGGAGTTACATGAAATGTTTGATATGAACGTGATGCCTCTGATATGATAAGATCTATGATAAGTAATTCCATTAAAGCATCTCCGAATGTACACAAAAGATATCTCATATATGTGTGTGTGACGTGGAAAGCATTTTCTACAAGAGCTTGTTACAAAAATCAAGTTATCCTAGTATGTTTGCTTCCTACTTAATACGTAATTCTCACTCTATCATCTTCCATTGTTGTATAAGCTTTATACAGGTAACTCTCTCCAACTTCTCTCACTGAGTCATTCGGACTCACCATTGTACTTCTCTTTATACAGATGAGGCTAGGCTAGTCGTACCTGTAGAAGGATCTTAGGAATAAAGGAAGGAGAAATTATCTTTTGTTTAATTCCAAATGTACCCCAATCAATAAGTTTATGTATGTACATAATAAGACTTATAGCCATGGCAGCTTTAGTGTTGTATCTTAGGTACCAATATATGTATGCTCATCTATAATTAGAGGAAACATTCAGGCTAGTGTACAAGATATATATAAGTTATTTCTTTTAATACAAATTATCATTTTAATTTGTTAGTTTGCGCTTAACGCTGGCTCAGGAAAATCTCCTAGAGAGAGTTAGTGTCGTGGTATGGTGACTTCAAGGACCTCTGGAGTGCCACGGAGTCGTTGTTTGTGGTATACTAATTATAAGGACTCCAAGATGATTATCAACAAGGATGTGACATTTGATAAGTTTGATATGTTGAAGAAGATGAAGTATGATGATAGTAGTTAAGACGACATTAAGGAGAAGGTGGAGTTTGAGTGGCACTCTACAAGTTGTTTCAAAAGGGAACCAAAAGGTAGTCGATGAAACTATTGAGAGCTTATTATCACCTTGGCAGTAGCAAGAAACATATTCACTACAAAACTATCATTTGTCTCGTTATAAAGAGAGGAGAAAGATCACCACAGTAGTTTAGGTATTCAGAACTGATTGCTTATGCATTGAATTCGGCTGAAGAGTTTGTGGGAAATAAACTAGTTACATATAGAGTGGCCATTTCTAATCTATATTTTAATAAATTGATAGCTACTATGAGTAAAGAGATGAGTCACCATAGTGGTTTGGGTATTCAGAACTAATTGCTTATGCATTAAGTTCGACAAGGAGTTTGTGGGAGATGACCAGTTACATATAGAGTGGTTGTTTCTCTTCTAGATTTTGATAAATAGATAGCTATTATGAGTGAAGAGATGGAGCCTCTATACAAGAATAGCACATGGGAGTTGGTTGATGTATCTAAAGAGGAGAAAATTGCTAAATGCAAGTGGATTTTCAAGAGAAATGAAGGGATTCCAGCGTTGAGGATGCTTACTATAAGGTGCGATTGGTTGTAAAGGGCTTTACGTAGAGAGAAAGTTGACTTTCATGAGGGTTCTTCCCAGTTGTAAAACATACTTCCACTCACATATTGCTTGACATGATGAGTTAGAAGGGCGGATTTATTATGAGTTAACCAAAGAGATTCTTTGTTTTGGGAAACAAAGATCAGGCATGCCTTTTGAAAAGGTCTTTATATGGCTTGAAAGCAGTCTCTCAGATAATAGTATAAGAGGTTGTTAAGATTGGGTACACTAGGAGCATTTATGATTATTTTGAGTAATATAAAAGGTGTACTGATGGTCTTCTTGTTTTTTTGTTGCTTTATGTTGATGATATGTTGATTGCCTCTAAAAATATGTCTAAGATCAATGTGTCAAAGGCTCAGTTCTGTGAAGAATTTGAGATAGAGGACTTAGGCAGTGCAAAAAGGATATTGAGCATGGAGATTGAGATTGTCTGAGATAAACACTCTAGGTTGTTGTACTTGTCCAAATGGAAATACATTAAGAAAGTACTAGAGCATTTTAGGATAAATAAGTTCAAGTTAGCTAATACGCAATTTGCAGCTAGGGGTGGGCATTTGAGTCCAAGTTATGAGTACCCAACCCGACGTAACTGGGAAATGTGCCACCAGAACTTGATTGATAGGGTTTTACAGCGTACCCAATACTCTACATTTAGGTCAGGACTCAGATATTGAATCCGGGCTCAGTAGGGCACTGAGTAACTAATAATTTAATTATTAAAAAAGAACAAATAAAGTTAAAGCTACAACACACATAGATAGCAGCAGAATGGAAACATAAAACATGCCCACCCACCCCCCATAAAAAAATGTTTCTAATTTTGTTTTCTTGCTTGTGCTGACCCTCTTATTTTCACCCCCCCCCCCCAAAAAAAACAAACCTCCCGCATGCCACCTCTCCCCTGTCGCCTGTTTGCCATCATCGTACGCTTGCTCACAAACTGCTCAGGGAGTCACGCTAAGGTAAGAAACTATTACATTAAGATTAGGAATGAGAAACTTTTAATTTAGCATTTTCTTGGTAAATTTTAGGTTTTTTTAGTTTCCTACTTTTCTTGTAAATTTTTTGTATATTCCATGTATATATAATGTAGTTGTTAATTTTTTAGTTTATTGTATAGTTGTTAATAAATGTGGGTCAAAACTCAAAAGTATGTTAGGAACTTGGGCGGAGGGGTTTATTGAATGAGGATTATATGTGAAAGAATGGTTTCTTTTATTTTGATTTTTTCTCTATCTTTATGAGTGATTTAATTCTTTAATTTGTTATCTTATTCCTTAAATTTCTTATAGATGTCACAAATCAATGAAGTGCCTTATTTGGGTGAATCTCAAAGTGATTCAACTAATTCAAAAGCTAAACCCAAGACATCTAGAGAGGTTAGCATCATTCTATTAATTTTTTAAATTGATATATAATAAAAATGAGTGTCAAATATAGAAAATTTATTTTTTGTTAATTGCATTTGCGAGGACCCATCTGAATCAAAGGATCCTCTCAAAGGTGAATTGAAAATAATAATCCAAAAATGAAAAGAAAGTCTAAGGAGGCCAATTTTGCAAATTCAATTATTGAGGAATTGGGCTTGTTAGATGACTTGGAGTTTTGTTTGAATGATGATAACAATTATATAATTCAAGGTTTAAAGAGTCTTGCTGAAAATGAGAATTTTTTTAATGAGAATGTAAATAAGGAAGAACTGTCTTCCAAAAAAAAGAGTTAAAAAAAATAGATCTAGATCACTATAGTAGTATACTTTACTAAGTTTTTTTTCTTTTTTTTTTTTTGTGAAAATGATGAATACCAACCAAAAAAAGATATAAATGTTTTGGAACATATATTAGGGCGGACCCAAATATACATGGAACTAAAGGGGTTGATAGACATTATCAATCATTAGACAAAATATTTTGAATTATTAACAAGCTGGAAAGGGTCAAAAGAGCACGTGGGGGGAGGAGGGTTGGGAATTTGATCAATAAAAAATTAGAGATGCATTTTGTTATAAGTTCATTGTTGATGAGATGCCATTTAGGATAGTTGAAAAAGAGAAGTTTACACATTTTATGTTGGTTTCATGTCCTCAGTCTCTTATTCCACATCCCGAAGGACTATAACTAGAGACATTTTCATAATGTGCGTGAACAAAAAATCTAGGTTGAAGTCCTTCATTTCCACACATGCACAAAGGGTTTGCATCACATTAACATATCAATTAAAAATATGAACTATATGTGTTTTATACTGTGTATTTTATTGATGATGATTGGAATTTGGTGAAGAAGATTTTGAATTTTGATCCTATTTTTGGTTATAAAAATGAGGATGTGGGTAAGGATGTTGTTATATGCTTGAATGATTGAGGTGTTGATAAGATTTTTACAATCACTGTGGATAATGCTTCATTGAATAATAGGGCAATTGCTTATTTGAAAAAGAAATTTGATGGTTGATCAGATAATATAGTTTTAGGTGGTAAATATATGCACATTTGATGTATTGCACATATCATAAATCTTGTTATGCAGGATGGATAAAAGGGAAAAATAAGAGTATGGTTATTACTCGCATTAGAGGTGTCGTTAGATATATAAAAGCATCATGACTAGGTACAAAAAATTAAAACATTAGGCAAAACTTGAAAAATTATAAACAGACAAGATGTTGTCACTTGACGTACCAACTAGGTGGAACTCCACCTATTTGACGTTGGATGCCAATTCATCTCTTAGGAAAGCATTTGAAGCATATGGTGATAATGACTATGCATTAATGTTGATCTTGGGGATGGGTTCTTTCACATATTGATTGGAAATGGGAAAAATTGTTGTTGAATTTTTTTAGTATCTTTTATCTCACTTAAAAAATTTCTATCTCTTTATATATCACATCAAACGCCGTATTCAAAGAAATAATTGAAATTGATAGGCTTCTTTTAAGGTGGATTAGGAGTGGTGATATAGAGCTGAAGGAGATGGCAAAAAAAAAAAAAAAAGAATAGTATGACAAATATTAGGGATCAATTACAAAAATCAATAAAATTTTATATTAGCAATAATCCCTGATCCTACTTTGAAGATGGAGTTCATTGAGTTCACATTTGATATAATGTATCCAAATATTGGAACATGTATGCTATCTAGTAGGGACATGAAAGTAGTAGTTAAGGATGACTTTGATGAGTTATTCAAACAGTATAAGAAAATATATGCCCATTAATTCCAACAAGCCCTAATTCTAAAACAAGTGGCAGAAGTTCTAATGTTAGGTACCCTTTGAGTGAGAAGGATGAAGTAGCTTATGATTTATTTGATGAGCTTGACTAGGAGAAAAGTAGAACAAAAGGTAAGCTAGGAAAGATTGAGTTGGAGAAATATTTGCAAGAGAAGTGCGAAGATGGTGGAGATGGTTGCGGCATACTAAAATGGTGGAAAACATCGACTCATTGATTTTTTATACTTTCTAGGATGGATCATGATATATTAGCGGCGTTGGTCTCCATGGTTGTTTCAGAGGCAACTTTTAGCACTAGAGGGCATGTGCTTGATGTACTCCTGAAGTAGCTCAAGCTGTTATTTGTACCCAAGATTAGTTTCGCTCAACTTCAAAGCTAATTAATATAGAGGAGGATTCATATGAGCTAGAGAATCTTGAGCAAGGTAATTTAACTAATTTAACTCGTTTTATTATTTTTATTTTTTTATATTATATCTTTTTATTAATGCATTTATAATCTTTTTGTTATTTCTTGTAGAGTGGACACAAATGGGGGCCGATACATCAATCTTGATGCTTGAGCACTTGAGCAAAATGCGGGTATGCGTTGGAGACATTTTATGATTGTTGATGGCTTGATATCATGTTTAAGTTACTTATATGATTTGATTTTTGAATTGTTGAAAGGATGTTGAGTTTGGAAAGTGGATTTGATGTTAAGAATTTAAATTGTTAACATGTTATTTGAATTGATGTTTGGTATTGTAATTTTTATAATGGATTGATGAAGTGTTTTTTCACTTTATAGTTGAGCAATTTGAATAGATAATTGATTTGAGCAATTTGTAAGTTGTTTCCAATTTTTATAATAATTTATGTTTGTAATTTGCTTGGAGAGTTGGAATTAATTTCAGTTAGTCCTACATGTGCCAAATTCACATTTCCAATTTTCAGATTCACAATTCACATTCCAAAATAATAAAAAAAATGAATCAGATTTTGAATTAAAATCTAGCCCAAAATTTGAACCAAAATCTGGCCAAAATTTGAATCAAATTTGGCATAATTTTTTTATAACAATACCTGATACCTGAACTCGAATTCAAAATTTGGCCCAAAATTTGAATCAGATTTTAGGCCAGATTTTCTTTGTAACAATACCTGATACCAAAACCAGGAACCTAAGTCCAAGATTAAGTACCCAAGGATCGGGTACCTAATCCTTAGTCTGGCTGAGATTGAGTATTAATTAGATCCAAAATGATTAGGTACAAGACCCAGTCATCTCAGCCCAATGCCTATCCCTACTTGCAGTTCATTTCAAGCTCACATCAGATCTATTACCAAGTACTGAGAAGGAGGTGGAGCACATGTCTAATGTGCCATATACCTATGCATTTGGTAGTTTAATATACTCCATAGTGTGCACTAGGCCAGATATTTTGCATGCTATCAATGTTATGAGCAAGTACATGCACATGTTGGGGAAAATGCATTACCAGGCAATGAGATGGATTATGAGGTATTTGAGAGGCTATGCAAATAGATGCTTGATATATAGCTAATCAAATTATATTGCTAGATTGTGTTGGCTATGTGGATATAGACTATGGTATTGCTTATGCCAACGCATAGGCACTACTAGCCTTGATGCAAATTTAACAGATGTGAGGGAGGGGAGGGAAGGGGTAGCTCAATCCTAATTGGCCATTTTTCGACCCAAACATATATTTAAAGGATTTTCCCCATTTTCACTTTTAAACCCTATTTAACATAGTTCTTGACTATTTATGAAAAATATTTCTCTAATAAGAGGTTAGAACGAGGGGCTCGATGGTTATGCGAGATATTTGAGACTTGAATTTGTACTTGGCACTTAATTTAAAATCAATAAAATTCATCTTTTGCTACATAGAGTAGGCATATTATTGAACTATATTAAATTTTGTATTCTTTTATTGAATTTTTTAAGGTATTTTCTAAATTTTGTTATTTCTTTTGGGTTACAACAATTACACTTGGTGGCATCCATGTACTCCCTAATGAGCTTTATAGTGAGATTGTTACTATGTCGAGAGCGCTTCAAAGGTGAGCATGCAATCTCCAGAAAGATCAAAGTCATAAGAAAAAATACTGAAATGTTAAGAACGTGCATTTATTCAAGAGAATAATGATAACAAAGAGGGGAGTTGTTCCCGAGTGGGTAGGCTTTATTCGACTTAATAAAAAGAAATTAACTTCCTACTTGAAAAGAAATGAAACTTCTAAAGAAAAGAGTAATACTTAAATCATCAATTACATCTAGGTAAATATCTATCACTAGGGGGCACCACGAATGGCACATTCAAGTAGTATTAGTGGAGGTTCTCAAGCGCATGTCCTATAAGGCCATCGTTGTGCAACACACCTTTATTTTTATCTCCCTTCCTGCTGCCTTGTTGGTCCTTTATTTGATCTATCTTGGGAATACGATTCCTTACGCTTCTCAAGGTGCTGGCATAATATTCTCTAGTTGTTCTCATATCACCAATAGCTTCTGTAATTACATTCGTCATGGGGAACTTTAACTTCATACAATATGTGGAGAGTGCCGCTTGAAACTGGTTCAATGTCTTCCTAGTATCCCATTGTGCGTGGATGGAGTCTAGACTTCCGAAAACCGTACTATATTTGTTGCCCTCTTCAAGTGTGTGCCTAGGGAAAGAGGCAGTGATATTTCTCCTAGGGGCTTCTACCATATCACATGTGAAACCTACAAGAGAGTTGTTGATATTTTACAACTGTACATTACCCATTCCTAGCTAGAGGAATGCATCATGGAATAAGATGTCTATAGAACTGCCACTATCTACTAGTATCTTTTTACCTAGAAGTTGGCAAGGAATGCAGAGATTACTAGTGCATCATTATGGCTTTCTCTCCCAAGTTCCATTTATTCCTCTACAAAAGTGAAATGGGGTGCATGTGCTTGCCTTGTCGTTTGCTTTAATGCCATTTTGGCATTGACAGAGCTTCTAACAATTGGTCTTCCTGAGATGACTCTCGTCGTGTGGAAATTGTTAGGGTTAAGTGGCGGTATTGATCTTGAAAGAAGCAATAGGATTGTGATCCAAATATTAAAACCAAAAATAGGCAAAACATAGCCAATCAACTCCATCCCAAGGATTATTATCATTCACTAAATAAGGATTTGGATATAGAATATTTACCTTTATAAATGGAAACAAAGGATTTGGTGAGATCACTCAAAGGGCTCCTCCAACGGATGATCTACATACAACAACAGATTAATCTGATTGCTCCCTTTCCCAAGCTCTAAAAATTGGAAATTTTGGACCTCCAAATTATCTTTATAATAGAAAGATACAAACCAAAAATTAGCTAAAAACTCAGATCCTAGGTCCTCCAAAAGAACAATCGATTTTAGCATCAAATGGATCACCAAGGTTCTTCTAAGTCCCCCAAGTGTTGGACCTCTAATGATCAAGTCCACACAACTTAGGTAAGCTCCAATTCAACTTTAACTATGCTAGAACAAAAGAGGAAGAATGTGAGGAGTGGTGGTTTTGGAGGAGAGAATTTTGTGTGATTATTCAACACATGAATTATATCACACTTGGAGGGAAAATATGAGGATGCCGATTACTCTTAGGTGGCCGGCCATGTGGCCTTATTTATAGGAGAGAGGTATGCGAGCTAGCATCACACCTCCCATACTAGTTGGCTAACTTGCCAACTTCCAAATGCTTTTGAATTTCATTTAAATTTGCATTTGAATTTCATTTGAATTTGCATTTCATTTCTCTAAATGAAAATGCCACCTAGTTAATCCAAATGGACTCTTCCATTTGATTTCCATCCAGAAGTCAAATCCTCATTTTAATTAAATTAACTCTTTAATTTAATTAATTTAACTTAACTCCTTAAGTTAATTGGCTTAACTCTATAGCTCAATTAATGTTAACTTAACTTCTTAAGTTAATTTGACTAGTTAATTGTTATATGGCATCAATTAAATTAACTTAATTTAACTCCTTTAATTATTTTGATTAATTTAACACTTAAAGTAATAAGCCAAAATGACCAATTAAATTAGTCAACTGATCCTGTCTTCGAAACAATTAAACTTGAATTTTCTAACTCCATAGAAAATTCTTCTTATCAAATAAGAGCTTCCTTAGGCTTTGGTGTGTGACCCATTGGGTTCATCCATTATATTCACATTAGTTTGAACACCTTTAAACTGATAACTCTTTCAATTAATCTCTATTAATTGAAAAGTACCCAACCTCAATGGTCGATGTCTAGCAACAAGCTCATGGAGCCCAATTTATTGGATGAATGAATTATGTCTTGATAAACCATTATCGCTTACACTAACCAGGCAAATACGATCATTCCATCTCCTATCTCCCGAAAGAGGCATAGGGCAAGATATTTGCCAGCTCCCTAATAGCCTCGATAACTATGTCTCTACATCTAATGTTCAATTCCCCTTTATGAACTCAACTTTGGAAAACACCTTTTCCAAATTATCATATTACCTTACACAAGGATTTCTTGGAATCAATCATGATAAAATACATAGGAGATGCACTTTTTTTCACAACAACGAGGAGATAGATCTTATCTTAGATCTCACAAACCTCTATATGCTTCAATAGCTCATATCCAATCTCAACCTTGTACGACCCACTACATGGTCGAAGAAAATTCAAAGCATAAAGACTTAAACAAAAGGTTACCATGGATCCTCAGGTCCCAAGACTAATTATATACACTAGCATAAGCTCGAGAACTTGCCATTACCTATATGCCACTACGGCTATCTAGTGGATTCTCTAGGCAGGTCATCAGTGAACTTGTTCTCTAATAAGCACCCACTAACATGAATCTATATCTCACATAGATTGCCCATGAAACGGAGCAATATCCAATCCTTTGAAATATGCATCGTTAGTGCAAGTCTATCCAAATCTTAGATGTCCTATCTCATGAGATTATATGATTTGGAATACTTTAAAATCATGACCGTAGAGACTTGTTTCATGATCATCAATATATGCATGACCAAGTCCCATAGTATTGTATAATATATGGGCTTCAACCAAATGCAAGTGAAGAATAAAAAACATAAGATGAAGAAGGTCATTTAATAAGAATACCCTTCAATCAAGATTGTATCACAAGGTAAGTAGTTTAAGACGCCAATCTAATTGGCTTGTTGGGCACTGTTCCAACAATCATCCACTTGCCCTAAAACTAATTACGCAGAGCCTTCAAGTCCATCTTCTCAAGATGTCTTAAAGATCCTTTTGCTTTTAGGGGTTTAAATAGTGGATTTGCTATATTCTCTTCTTAGGCAACTTTATCCACTCGATTGTTGCCTCTATCAAGGATCTCATAGATCAAATAATAATGCATTTATTTACATTTTGATCATTGATGAGATCTTGAATTTATTGCTTGCCCCTAAGTTGTCTTCAAAAGATAACCACTGGCTCTTGCATGCTAGGCACTACATCTAACTCTTGGATAAAGTTTTTCATCCAAACACATTCTTTTGTGGTGTCCAATGCCGCAATATATTCCTCCTCAATGGTGGAATTAGCCATGGTATCTTGTTTAGAACTCTTCCAACTCACCACGTCACCATTGAGGAAAAATATAAATCCTGATGTGGTTTAAGTTATTTTCATTAGATTGAAAACTAGAATTTGAAAACTCTTTAAGTTCAATTCTCCATAGTCGTAAATTAAAAACTAAATCCTTAGTTCTTCTCAAGCACTTTAGGATTGCTTTCATAGCCATCTAGTGACTTTCACTAGTGTTAGATTGAAAGCAGCTCGAACACTTAGAGCATGTGCTACATCTGGTCTAGTACATTGAATGGCATACATTATACTCCTAATCGCAGATGTATAAAGTATGTGGGACATTCTTTCTCTCTCGTCTTTGGTCTTAAGCGCCAGAGACTTGGAGAGACGAAGTCCATGTCCCATAAGGAGGAATCTTTTCTTAGATTCTTCCATACTAAGCCTCTTTAGTATCTTGTCAATGTACCTGGTTTGCAAAAGCCCCAATATCCTTTTTGATCTGTCTCTATAGATTCATATTCCTAATACGTAGGATACTTCTCTCAAATCTTTCGTGGAAAATTACAAAGATAACCATGGTTTAGTACACTCTAACCCTTCTTTCTCATTCCCAATAAGAAAAATGTCATTGACAACACAATAAACTATATCAAACTCCCACTAGCCTTTTTATACACACAAGGTTCATACATTTTTGACAGATCCAAATGATTTGATTGTCTTATCAAAATGTATGTTCTAACTTCGGGATGCTTGCTTTAGTCCAAAGATGGACCTTTGGAATTTTCAAACTTTTTGCTCACTCCATTCCTATGTAAAACCTTGTGGTTGCTACATATAGATTTTTTCTTCAATGTTTCCATTTAGAAAAATAGTCTTTACATTCATTTGTCATATCTCATAGCCATAGTAAGTAGCCATGGCAAGCATAATCCTAATGGACTTAGGCATAGCGATCGGTGAAAAGGTTTCCTCAAAATCAATACCGAGTCTTTGAGTATAACCTTTTGCCACTAGTCTAGCCTTAAAGGTCATCACCTCTCCATCGACTCTTAGCTTTTGCTTGTAGATCTACTTGTAACCAACGGGTACTATACCCTTCGATGGATCTACTAAAGTCCATACTTTGTTCCAGTACATGGAGTCCATTTTGAATTTCATGCTCTTAAGCTAATATCTTGAATTTATGTCCAACATAGCTTTCTCATAGGTCTTCAAATCATTACCCATTTGCCCCATTTCATGAAGGAATTCAAATTTTTTGGGTTGCTTATTGATTCAGTCCGACCTTCTTAGAGATTGACTGTTAGGCTCGGGATGCTCTATTATTTCTACCTCTTGTGGAATGGTATGATCATCTTAAACTTCATCAAGTTCAACAATAATACATTTTCTATCCAATAGAAATTTCTTTTCCAAAAAGGTGGTGTTCCTCTAAACAAACACTTTTGTTCCGAGGGATCATAGAAATAATAATAACCCAAAGACTCTTTTGGGTATCCCACAAACTTGCACAAAATAGATTTCACATCCAACTTGTCTCCCATTAGTCTCTTAACGTATGCGAGAATCCCCTAAACTATTAAATAAAAGTAAAATGGTGCTTTGTCATACCACATCTCATATGGTGTCTTTGGCACTGATTTTGAAAATACTACATTTAGCCTCGCTGCCATTTCAAGGGTGTATCCCCAAAAGGATATGGGTGTTGGAATAGTGCCCCGCAGCCAATTAGATTGGCATGTAGACTATTTCACTTGTGATACAACCTTGATTAAATGATATTTGTTATAAATGGCCATCTTTGTCTTATGCTTATATTATTTCACTGGCATTTGTTTGAAGCCCTTAGCTCACACAAGACTATGGGACTTGGTCATGCATTAGGTGGTGATCATGAAACAAGTCTTACACGGTCGTGATCTTAAATCTTCCAACTTGTAGAATCTTATGAGATATGGCATTTAAGATTCGGATAGACTTGCACTAATGATGCATATATCCAAGGGTTGGATATTGCTTTGTTTCATAAGCAAGCCATGTTAGATATAAGTCCATGTTAGTGGACACTTGTTAGATAACAAGTATACCGAAGGCTCGCCTAGAGAATCTACTAGATAGCTGTAGTGGCAAGTTCTCCAGCTTACACTAATGCATATAATTAGTCCTTTGACCTAATGATCCATGGTAACCTTGTATTTAGATCCTCATACTTTGACTCTTCCTTGACCACTTTACGGGTTTTTTGAGTTGAGCTTGGGTATAAGCTACTTAGACATAGAGGTTTGTGAGATCCAGGGTAGGATCCGACTCCTCGTTGTTGTGAAGCCGAATGCATCTTATATGTATCCTATAATGATTGATTTCAATAAGTCCTTGCACAAGGCAATATGACAATGTGGAAAAAGAGTTTTCCAAAGATGATGTTATAAATCAGAATCAAACATTAGGAATAGAAGCATAGTATCGAGGCTATCCGGGAGTCAACAAATATCTTGCCCTAGGCCTCTTTTGGGAGATAGGAGACAGAAGGATTGTATTTATATAGTAAGTATAGAGCTAGAATTGGTCTCCAATAGCATATTCATTCGGCCAATTAGTTGGGCTCCATGGGCTTGAGGTTGGACATCGACCATGGAGATTGGGTACTCTTCAATTAATGGAGATTAATTGAATTGAGTCATTAGTTTAAAGGAGTTTAAACCAAGGTGAATATGTTGATATTCCAAAAGTCACAAGAGTTTTGAACCCATGTTCAAGGAATGGTAGAACCTAATGGGTCACACACAAAAGCCAACTAAAAATCCTACTTGATGAAGGGAATTTTCTAAGAGTTAGAGAAATTCCATCTTGACCGATTTTCGAGGGAAACGGTTGACACAATATTTGGTCATGTATGCTTGATCAATTTAATTGTTAAATTGATCTAAATAATTTAAGGAGTTAAATTAGACCAATTAAATTAATTTAATTGGTGCCACATGACTATCAATTGGTCAAGTTAACTTAAGAAAGTTAACACCTTCTAGCTTAAAGAGCTACACTAATTGACTTAAAGAGTTAAGTTAAGGTTAATTAATTTGGTGTGAAATTCAAGATGAAAGAGTTCATTTGGTGTGCATTTAAATTTATTTGGATGACATTTCATAAGATGAAATGAAGATTTCAAATGAAATTCAAATGTGATTTCACATGCAACTTGATTGCTTAGATGGTACCTCTGAAAGCTAGAGTAGCAATAGGATCCATAAATCAAAACTTCATAAGCATGAAATAAACTAAGCTACTCGAGTTCCCAAGGATCTAGTCATGCTATAGATCTGGATTAGGATGAAAAATTACCTCTTGTAGCTCAAAATCAAGGAGAAGATCAACTATCTCTCATGAGTCCAGAAACTGTCTAGATCTGGCACAGCAGAAAGATGACAACAATTTCCCATGCTAAACTGGTCCACATTTCACGAAATTAAATTTGGAATACCTCCACACATAGGGGAAGCTACTGTGAAAAATTGGAGCCAAAAATCACTCTGGATCGCTCCAGAAAAATTTGCCAATCGAAAGCTGCTGCAGGTGGATCTCCAAAACCGAGCAAGTCAATCGCCTTGCCTCTATTGATATGATCCACACACCAAACTGTTGGAATAGTGCTTGGCAAGCCAATCAGATTGGCCTTGTAAAAGCTATTTCCTCGCAAAACAATCTTGACCGAATGATATTCTTTATATGGCCACCTTCATCTTATGCTTCATATTACTTCACTTGCATTTGGATGAAGCCCTTAGATCATACATGACTACAGGACTTGGTTTGATGACCATGGAATAAGTCTTACACGGTCGTGATCATAAATCTTTCAAGTCATAGGATCTTATGAGACGAGTCATCTAAGATCCGGATAGACTTGCACCAATGATACATAAATCCAAGAGTTGGATATTGCTTCGTTCCATGAGCAATCTGTATGAGAAACGGGTGCATGTTAGTGGGTGCTTGTTAGAGAACAAGGCACTAAAGACCCTCTGGAGAATTCACTAGATAGCCGTAGTGGCAAGTCGGTAGTGATCAATTCTCTTGCTTACGCTAGTGCATATTATTAGTCCTCTGAATTGAGGATCCATGGTAACCTTGTGTTTGGTCCTCATGATTGACTCTTTCTTGACCACTTAGTGGGTCTTTCGGGTTGAGGTTGGGTATGAGCTACTTGGCATGGAGGTTTGTGAGATCCAAGATGGAATCCGACTCCTCGCTTTTGTGAAGGGCGAGTGCATCTCCTATATGTTCCATAATGATTGATTCCAAGAAATCCTTGCACAAGGTGGTGTGACAATTTGAAAAAGGAGTTTTCCAAATGTGAGGTCACACGAGGAAATCGAACATTGAGAATAGAGACATAGTATCAAGACTATTAGGGAGCCGACAAATATCTTGCCCTAGGCCTCTTTCGGGAGATAGGAGACGGAAGGACCGTATTTCCATGGTACGCGTGAGCTATGATGGTTCTCCATAATATTCATTTCGGCCAATTAGTTCAGCTCCATGGGCTTGAGGTTGGAAATTGACCATGGAGATTGGGTACTCTTCAATTAATGAGATTAATTGAATTGAGTCAATTTGTTTAAAAAGAGTTTTAAAATAAAATGAATATAAGATATTCAAAAATCACAATGAGTTGTGAGCCCATGTCCAATGAATTATAGGACCTATTGGGTCACACACAAAAGCCAAATAGCTTCCCAAATTGGTAGAGCAATTTTCCAAGTGTTGGAAAAATTCACCCTTTGGTGACTGATTTTCAAGGTTCCAATCTAATAGCCAATTTTTGTTTGATTAATTTGAGTGTTAAATTAATCTACTAATTTAAGAGTTAAATTAGACCGATAATTAAAGAGTTAATTATTTGGTACTATGTTGACCATCAATTGGACAAAGTTGAGTTGACTAATTTAAGCTTAAGAGTTGAGCTTGTTTGATTTAAGAGTTAAATTAAAGGTTAATTAATTAAATTAAAATATTTAATTTAATTAGTGGGAGGAATACTTTTTGGGGGAAAAATTTAAATGAAGTGTTCATTTAAATTAGCATCTTAATTAATTTGGAATTAGATTCCAAATGAAATTGAAATGCACTTGAAATTGAAGTAAGACTTGAATTTCAATTTTGCCAACTTGGCATGACACTTGGGCGGTCACCTTGAGGAAGGTGTGATGCCAACTAGCACCACACCTTACAAACTCTATATATAGATATATAATTGATGCAAATTTTGAAATTAGCTGCTGAGAAGTGTGAGAATTAGATTCTTGCATTCCCTCCAAAATCTCTCTCTCTCCGTGCATTGCATCATGAGTTGAAGCTTTGCATTTCTTCTTCCCAACCTGAAAATTGGCCTCCTCTACCTCATTTTCTCCTCTATAACTCCATCTTCTAGTGAGGGAAAATTGGAAGATTTTTTGGTGTGTCGATAGTTTCAATAGAGGCAAGGCATTTGACTTGCTCGGTTTTGGAGATCCACCTGCAGCAGCTTTCGGTTGGAAATTTTTTATGGAGCGATCCAGAAGTGTTTTTGGATCCAATTTTTCCAAGTAGCTTCCATTGTGTGTGAAGGTGTTTCATATTTAATTTCTTGAATTTTGGAGCCGTTTAGCCTGGACAATTGTTGTCATCCTTTTACTGTGCCAAATCTAGACAGTTTCTGGACTCTTGAGAGATAGTTGATCTTCTCATTGATTTTGAGCTACAAGAGGTAATTATTCATCCTAATACAGATATATATCATGAATATATCCTTGGGAGCTTGAGTAGCTTAGTTATTTTCAAGCTTGTAAAGTTTTGATTTATGGATCCTATTCCTACTCTAGCCTTCAAGTGGTATCGGAGCCTTATACATGCTATGTTTTGGATTATTGTTTGATTGATTCATGTGATGAATTGATCTATATCACCAAACACTTTATTCAATCCATGGATTGGAGTGTTTGGTTGATTATGCTTGTGGTTCTAATGCTTGATGAATTGATAGCATGCTATTATGCGATTTAAGTGTTGATTCATGTTTTAGTATGTTTCAATTCATAGTGATAAATGTTGAATGTTGATTTAGCATTTATTGATGTTATATGGTGATATAGCATGTTGATGTTTGATCAAAAGAGTTTTTGTCATTTTTTGATCCAATGTGATTGAAGTTTTGTTGGAGATTTTTGAAGAATACGATTCTTACTTGAACTTGATTTTTGAAGCTTGATTGAGCACTTAAATTTCCAGTTTTAAAATGTGTTTTAGATCTGGAAATTGGTCCATAATGTGTGATTTAATGTTTAGAATGAGTTCTAGCATTTTTGGTGCACAAAAGTTGAGCCAAAAATGGCCTAACTTGCCTTTGACCCAAAACAGGGGCTGCTGCCGGCTTTGGTGCACATTGGCAGGGCTGTGACCGAAAGTTACTGCCCAGCCATGTGCTTGCCTCGGCCAGCAGTGCCTGGTCATGGGTTGGGTGAGTTTTTGTGCAATTTTTGGGCTCCTTTGGCGACTAAAAATGATGTTAAATCATGTGTTATGGATACACAAGTGTTATACAAGTTCTCAATATAATGTTTGACATTTTTCCAGCCCCTTAAATCTTGTTAAAGCTTATCTCCAATAGTTGCATAAGTCTTATGGTTGTTCAATTATTTGTTTATGAGATAAGCATTTAATTGTTAGAATTGATTGTTAATTCTAGATCTTTTTATTGTTTATTTAATTGTTGAATGAATGATGAATGAATGGGGATGATCATGAGCCTTTAACATTGGTTTATATGTTTCAAGTTGTTGAAATGGGTTGTATTAAATTGAGGCTTGCATGCCTCTTTATTTCTATCTTGTAAATGTTATGAGAGTAAAATCACTAGGAGTGAGGATTTCTTTCTCATGTGAAAGTTACATGGAGCAAAGGAGACCATGGAGGTATGATGACTTTTGAAGACCCATGAATGTATGGGATACACTCATGAATAGCTAGATTTAATCAACCCACCTAAAATCAACTAGATGGTGCACCTATGGCTCTAAGTGCATCACTTAGTTAGGCTCATGGTCATCCCACCCTAGGAGCATGCTAGACACATTTACTTATTTATGCTTTTCAAATCCTATTGATGTATGAGATGCATGGTTAGGATATAGAAAACCTAAATAAGAAGATAACATGATGAGATCTTTGCAAGCAAAAACCCTCCACTTAGAATGTCTAAGTGCTTGTCAAATATTAAGTCAAAATGGATACAAATTAAAAGAGTTTTGATTAATCCAAGCCTTCTACCAATAGTATATGGCATGACGATGCTACCACCTTTGTATATATACATCCGGTCACGGGGGTCATGCTTAGGTGGAAAGCTGTGACCATACACTTCGCATGAGATGCACCTTTGACTTGGGAATGCCCACGCATTATACATCCGGTCACGGGGGTCCATTTGCAAGTCTTTAGGATCTTGATTCTCACTAGGAAATATGATTTCCCGAATTCTTCCAGAGGGTAAAGGATTTGATAAAATAGTGGGAGAAAAACATGCTTGAAAAACCATGAACATGTTTTTAATATCAAATTCAATCACATGCTTATTCTCTTTTTCGTCTTTGTGGATTTGTGAAATCTCAAGAATGGTTTAATGTTCCACTCAACATTTTTTTGGAAACCAATAAACTAACCGGGCCAAACTTCCACGATTGACTTAACCTCAAAATTGTTCTAGATTCCTAGAAATGGATAGATGTCCTATATCAAGGTGCTCCAAATCCCATCGGGATTAAAAGTAGATCAAAAGACATGTGACAAGTTCACGAATTGGGTTTAGGATTGTCCTATCCCATAGTCCCATGATGGCATCTACAAACTTTAAAAGTCTCATTGACACATGAACAGTACCTTGGTTAAAGTTTACAAGAGTTGTAAAGCTAACAAGGTATGAGAGGTTCATGGTGTCAAAAGAGATTTTTCAAGCTAGGATGAATGTGAAGTCATGTGTCATCGACTATGGTCTAAAGATGATTAAGCTTCGAGAAGCTTTTTCTACTTGGATATAGTGATGGACAATGATCTCCATAAGGATTTGATCCTCAAATTCTCACCAAGTTTTATTGATCAAAGTGTTGATCTAGAAGGAGACTACCATAACAAGGACAAACCTTTGACACTTGTTTCCTCCTCCAAGTCTATGGGCCCTAGGGGTGCTGGAAAGGGAGGTAAAAGGAATAAAAGTTCTTCCTCCAAGGGAAAACAACTATTAAAGGCATCTGGAGGAGTCAAGAAGATTATAGAGGAAATAGTCGATATTATTTGTCTCTATTTTGGCAAGATAGGCCATTGGAAACCGTTTTGCAAGAAATACCTTGCAACCCTTTGGAAGGGTACGTACTTTATTGAAATGCATTTAAGGATTAATCCTTCCTCATGGATATATAATATCGCATGTGGTTCTTATCTTTGTAAGTTGTTACAAAGAATAAGAAAAAAGAATAAAACTAAGTGATGTAGATATGATCCACCGTATTGGCTAAGGAGCAAGAGTTGTGACCAAAGTCGAAGGCGTATAATAAGTTGGACTTAGGGAATTCCATAATTGTATTGAGCCCTTGCTATTATGTGCCATATATTGTTGAGAACATTATTTCAAATTCCCGTTTTGGAAAGTGAAGGATTTGATCCTTTTATATCAAATGGGAGATTGAAGGCATTAAAGAATAGATTCTTTAATTGCTTATGGTGCACTTAACAAAGGATTATACATATTGGATTCTCAACTATCACTAATGTACTTTCAACAAAGTAAGGAAATTAGATATCCAATAATATGCCATTCTTTGGCATTTAAGACATGGTCATATCTCTAAGACTAGGATGAGCAAGTTAGAAGCTCTCAAAGCGCTAAGTGTTAGTGGCATTGAGGATCTTCCTACTTGTGAATCTTGTTTTAAAGGGAAAAATGACCAAAGCTCCTTTTGTAGGACAAACGGAGCACTCCACAAGTCTCTTGGATTTGATCCATACGGATGTTTGTGGACCACTAAGAGCTAGTGGGAGAGGAGGTTATTCCTACTTCATCACCTTCACCAATAACTATAGTCGGTTCGGACATGTGTTTCTTATGAAGAATAAGTCGGAAGCCTTTGAAAAGTTCAAAGTGTATAAAAGTGAAAGTGGAAAAGCAATTGGGGCTAAGTATTAAAGCTCTTCAATAAGATTGAGGAGAAAATACTTAAGCACCGAATTCTTGGATTATCTAAAGGAGAATGGATTCTCTCTTAATGGACTCTACCCGGCACACCCCAAGTCAAATGGAATAGCCGAGAGGAGAAACTGTACCTTGTTGGATATGGTACCGTACATTGTTGGACATGGTACGTTCCATGATAGGCTTCTTCGATGTGCTTATATCCTTTAGGGGACATGCCTTACAGATGGTGGCGAAGTTACTAAGTGTAGTACCTTCAAAGTCGGTGCCAAAGCACCATATGAGATATGGCATGGCAAAGCTCCCTCTTACCAATATATCAAGGTTTGGGGATCCCCCGCCTACGTGAGATAGACAGTGGGAGATAAGTTGGATAGTAGATCCACCTTGTACAAGTTTGTGGGATACCCAAGAGAGTCTATGGGTTATTACTTCTATGATCCCTCAAAACAAAAGGCGTTTGCTTCAAGGAACGCCACCTTTTTAGAAAAGGAATTTCTATAAGATAGAAAACAAAAGCGTAGTTGTTGAACTTGGTGAAGTTCAAGATGATCATAAAATCCCACAAATAATAGAAAAAAATATATATCAAAGAGCCTTGTACACAACCTCTAAAAAGGTCGAACCGAATCAAGAAAGAACCCGAAATGTTCGGATTCCTTCATGAAATGGGCCAATCGGATAGTGATCCAGAGACCTATGAGGGAGCTATGTTGGACATAGATTCGGGACGATAGCTTAGAGCCATGAAATCCGAAATGAACTCCATGTACTCAAACAAAGTATGGACTTTGGTAGATCCACCAAAAGGAATAGTTTCCGTTGGTTGCTAGTGGATCTATAAGTGAAAGCTTGGAGTAGATAGAGAAGTGGTAACTTTTTAGGCGCGACTAGTGGCAAAAGTTTATACTCTAAGACCCGGTATTGATTTCGAGGAAACCTTTTCATCGATTGCTATGCCTAAGTCCATTCGGATTCTACTTGCCATAACTACATATTATGACTATGGGATATGGCAAATGGATGTGAAAACCTCTTTCCTCAATGATAACATTGAAAAAGAAACCTATATGGAGCAACCACAAGGTTTTACATCCAAGGTGAGTGAACAAAAATTTTGCAAACTCCAGAGATCCATTTATGGACTCAAACAAACATCCCGAAGTTGGAACATATGCTTTGAAAAAATGGTCAAATTGTTTGGCTTTGTCAAAAATGTGTATAAACCAGTGTGTATAAGAAGGCTAGTAGGAGTAGCATACAATTTATTGTGCTTTATGTCGATGACATCCTTCTTATTAGGAATGTGATAAGAATATTAGAGTGTACTATAGCATGGTTTTCTACACAATTCTCCCTGAAGGATTTGGGATAAGCATCTTATGTATTGGGAATACGTATCTATAGAGATAGATCTAGGAGGATGCTGGGGCTATCCCAAACCCCGTACATTGACAAGATACTAAAGAGGTTTAGTATGGAAGAATCCAAGAAGGGATTTCTTCCCATGGGACATGGCATTCGTCTCTCCAAGTCTATGGCCTCCCAAAATTGACAATGAGAGACAAAGTATGTTCCACATACCTTATGCCTCCCCCTATTGAGAGCATAATGTATGTAGATCAATGTACAAGAATGGATGTGGCATACTCGCTAAGAGTTACGTGTAGGTTCCAATCCAATCCTAGTGAGAATTACTAGATAGCCGTTAAAGCAATCCTTGAGTACTTGAGAAGGACTAAGGACTTGTTTTTAGTATACGGCAATGGAGAATTGAAACTAGAGGGGTTTTCGGATTCAAGTTTCCAATCTGATGTAGATGACCACAAATCCACTTTTGGATTAATATTTTGCCTCAATGGCGGCATAGTGAGTTGGAAGGGTTTCAACAAGACACCACAACCGAGACAACCACTGAGGTGAAATAATTTGTGCTTTTGGAAATCGCAAAAGGAAGATGTTTGGATAAAAACTTCATCCAAGAGTTAGATGTAGTACTTAGCGTGCATGAGCCCACAATTATCTTTGGAAGACAATTTTTGGACTTGAGCCAAGATCACATTAGTGATCCAAACATGGTAAATGCATTATCATTTGATATATGATATCAAATTGAAAGAGGTGACAACTGAATGGATAAAGTTGCCTCAGAAGGGAATTTAACAGAACCACTATCTAAACCCCTAATAGTAAAAGGTCTTTGAAGAAAATCTTGAGAAGATAGGTCTCAAGGCCATGGGGCATTGGCTTTAGGGCAAGTGAGAGATTGTTAGAATAGTGCCCGGCAAGCCAATCAGATTAGCCTTGTAAAAGCTATTTCCTTGTAAAACAATCTTGGTTGAATGATATTCTTTATATGGCCACCTTCATCTTATGCTTCATATTACTTCACTTGCACTATGGGACTTGGCTTGATGACCATGGAATAAGTCCTACACTATTGTGATCTTAAATCTTCCAAGTCATAGGATCTTACAAGATGGGGCATCTAAGATCCGGATAGACTTGTAATAACAATGCATAAATCCAAGAGTTGGATATTGCTCCATTCCATAAGCAATCTATATGAGATATGGGTATATATTAGTGGGTGCTTGTTAGAGAACAAGGCACTGAAGACCCTCCAGAGAATCCACTAGATAGTCGTAGTGGCAAGTCGGTAGTGATCAATTCTCTCGCTTATGCTAGTGTATATTATTAGTCCTCTAACCTGAGGATCCATGGTAACCTTGTGTCTGGTCTTCATGATTGACTCTTTCTTGACCACTTAGCGGGTCTTTCGGGTTGAGGTTGGGTATGAGCTACTTGGCATGGAGGTTTGTGAGATCCAAGATGGAATCCGACTCTTCGCTTTTGTGAAGAGCGAGTGCATCTCCTATGTGTTCTATAATGATCGATTCCAAGAAATCCTTGCACAAGGTGGTGTGAAAATTTGGAAAAGGAGTTTTCCAAAGGTGAGGTCACATAAGGGAATCGAACATTGAGAATAGAGACATAGTATCGAGGTTATTAAGGAGCCAACAAATATCTTGCCCTAGGCCTCTTTTGGGAGATAGGAGACGGAAGGACCGTATTTGCATAGTACGCGTGAGCTATGATGGTTCTCCATAATATTCAATTCGGCCAATTAGTTCAGCTCCATGGGCTTGAGGTTGGACATCAACCATGAAGATTGGGTACTCTTCAATTAATGAGATTAATTGAATTGAGTCAATTAGTTTAAAAGGAGTTTTAAAATAAAATGAATATAAGATATTCAAAAGTCACAATAAGTTGTGAGCCCATGTCCAATGAATGGTAGAACCTATTGGGTCACACACAAAAGCCAAATAGCTTCCCAAATTGGTAGAGCAATTTTCCAAGTGTTGGAAAAATTCACCCTTTGGTGACTGATTTTCAAGGTTCCAATCTAACGGCCAATTTTGGTTTGATTAATTTAAGTGTTAAATTAATCAACTAATTTAAGAGTTAAATTAGACTGATAATTAAGGAGTTAATTATTTGGTACTATGTTGACCATCAATTGGACAAAGTTGAGTTGACTAATTTAAGCTTAAGAGTTAAGCTTGTTTGATTTAAGAGTTAAATCAAAGGTTAATTAATTAAATTAAAGTGTTTAATTTAATTAATGGGAGGAATACTTTTTGGGGGGAAAATTTAAATGAAGTGTTCATTTAAATTAGCATCTTAATTAATTCGGAATTAGATTCCAAATGAAATTGAAATGCACTTGAAATTCAAGTAAGCCAACTTGGCATGCCACTTGGGCGGTCACCTTGAGGAAGGTATGATGCCAACTAGCATCACACCTTCCACACTCTATATATAGATATAGAATGGATGCAAAATTCGAAATTATCTGCTGAAAAGTGTGAGAATTAGATTCTTGCATTCCCTCCAAAATCTCTCCCTCCATGCATTGCATCATGAGTTGAAGCTTTACATTTCTTCTTCTTCCCAATCTGAAAATTGGCCTCCTCTACCTTATTTTCTCCTCTTTAACTCCATATTCTTGTGAGGGGAAATTGGAAGATTTTTTGGTGTGTGGATCGTTTCAATAGAGGCAAGGCACTTGACTTGCTTGGTTTTGGAGATCCACCTGCAGCAGCTTCTGGTTGGAGAATTTTTATGGAGCGATCCAGAAGTATTTTTGGCTCAAATTTTTCACAGTAGCTTCCCTTGTGTGTGGAGGTGTTCTATATTTAATTTCCTGAATTTTGGATCCGTTTATCCTGGACAATTGTTGTCGTCCTTCCGCTATGCCAAATCCAGACAGTTTCTGGACTCTTGAGAGATAGTTTATCTTCTCCTTGATTTTGAGCTACAAGAGGTAATTCTTCATCCTAATCCAGATCTATAGCATGAATAGATCCTTGGGGCCTCGAGTATCTTAGTTATTTTCAAGCTTATAAAGTTTTGACTTATGGATCCTATTGCTACTCTAGCCTTCACAAACTATCTTCCAATTTTCCCTCACTAGAAGCTGGAGTTAGAGAGGAGAAAATGAGGTAGAGGAGGCCAATTTTCAGGTTGGGAAGAATAAGAAATACAAAGCTTCAACTCATGATGCAATGCATGGAGAGAGAGATTTTGGAGAGAATGCTAGAATCTAATTCTCACTCTTTTTAGCAGCTAATTTCGAATTTTGCATCCATTCTATATCTATATATAGAGTGTGGAAGGTGTGATGCTAGTTGGCATCACACCTTCCTCAAGGTGACCACCCAAGTGGCATGCCAAGTTGGCAAAATTCAAATTCAAGTCTTACTTGAATTTCAAGTGCATTTCAATTTCATTTGGAATCTAATTCCAAATTAATTAAGATGCCAATTTAAATGAACACTTCATTTAATTCTCCCACCAAAAGTTATTCATCCCATTAATTAAATTAAACACTTTAATTTAATTAATTAACTTTTGATTTAGCTCTTAAATCAAACAAGTTTAACTATTAAACTTAAATTAGTCAACTCAACTCTTTAAGTCAACTTTGTCCAATTGATGGTAAACATAGTACCAAATAATTAACTTCTTAATTACTTATCTAATTTAAATCTTAAATTAAATTATTAATTTAACACTTAACTTAACGAAACCAAAATTGACCGTTAGATTGGAACCTTGAAAATCGGTCACCAAATGGTGAATTTTTCCAACACTTGGAACATTGCTCTACCAATTTTGGAAGTTATTTGACTTTTGTGTGTGACCCAATAGGTTCTACCATTCATTGGACATGGGCTCACAACTCTTTATGACTTCTGAATATCTTATATTCATTTTAGTTTAAAACTCATTTTAAACTAAAAGACTCAATTCAATTAATCTCATTAATTGAAGAGTACCCAATCTCCATGGTCGATGTCCAATCTCAAGCCCATGGAGCCCAACTAATTGGCCAAAATGAATATTCTGGAGAACCATCATAGCTCTACGCGTACCATGCGAATACGGTCCTTCCGTCTCCTATCTGCCAAAAGAAGCCTAGGGCAAGATATTTGTCAGCTCCCTAGTAGCCTCGATACTATGTCTCATTTTTAAATGTTCGATTCCCTTGTGTGACCTTACCTTTGGAAAACTCCTTTTCCAAATTTTCACACCACATTGCGCAAGGATTTCTTAGAATCAATCATTATAGAACACATAGGATATGAACTCGCCCTTCACAAAAGCGAAAAGTCAGATTCCATCTTAGATCTCACAAACCTCCATACCAAGTAGCTTATACCCAACCTCAACCCGAAAGACCCGCTAAGTGGTCAAGAAAGAGTCAATCATGAGGACCGGACACAAGGTTACCATGGATCCTCAAGTCAGAGGACTAATAATATGCACTAGCGTAAGCGAGAGAATTGATCACTACCAACTTTCCACTACGGCTATCTAGTGGATTCTCCGGAGGGTCTTTAGTGCCTTGTTCTCTAACAAGCACCCACTAACATGCACCCATATCTCATAAAAATTGCTCATGGAATGGAGCAATATCCAACTCTTGGATTTTTACATCATTAGTACAAGTTTATTCGGATCTTAGATGCCCCATCTCATAAGATCCTATGTCTTGGAATATTTAAGATCACGACAGTGTAAGACTTATTCTATGGTCATCACACCAAGTCCCATAGTCATGTGTGATCTAAGGGCTTTATCCAAATGCAAGTGAAGTAATATGAAGCATAAGATAAAGGTGGCCATATAAAGAATATCATTCGATCAAGATTATTTTACAAGGAAATAGCTTTTACAAGGCCAATCTATTGGCTTTCTGGGTACTATTCCAACAATATCCCACTTGCCCTATAGCTAATACCTTGTGGCCTTGAGACCCATCTTCTCAAGATGTTCTTCAAAGACCTTCTGTTATTAGGGGTTTAGACAATGGTTCTGCTAAATTCTCTTCTGAGGCAACTTTGTCCACTCAATTGTCACCTCTATCAATTTGATATCATATATCAAATGATAACGTATTTACCATATTTGGATCACTGATCAGATCTTGGCTCAAGTCCAAAAATTTTCTTCCAAAGACAATTGTGGGCTTATGCATGTTAGGTACTACATCCAACTCTTGGATGAAGTTTTTATCCAAACACCTTCCTTTTGCGATTTCTAAAACCACAAATTATTTCACCTCAGTGGTTGTCTCAGCCGTAGTGTCTTGTTGAAACTCTTCCAACTCACCATGCTGCCATTGAGGCAAAATATAAATCCGGAAATGAATTTGAGGTTATCTACATCGGATTGGAAACTTGAATTCGAAAACCCTTCTAGTTTCAATTCACCAGTACCGTATACTAAAAACAAGTCCTTAGTCCTTCTCAAGTACTCAAGGATTGCTTTAACAACTATCCAGTGACTCTCACTGGGATTGGATTGGAACCTGCTCGTAACTCTTAGCGAGTGTGCCACATCCAGTCTTGTACATTGAAATGCATACATTATGCTCTCAATAGTGAAAGCATAAGGTATGTAGGACATACTTTGTCTCTCGTTTTTAGTCTAGGTGGCCATAGACTTGGAGAGATGAATGCCATGTCCCATGGGAAAAAATCCCTTCTTGAATTCTTCCATACTAAACCTTTTTAGTATCTAGTCAATGTACGGGGTTTAGGATAGCCCCAGCATCATCCCAGATCTATCTCTATAGATACATATTCTCAATACTTAGGACGCTTCTCACAAATCCTTCATGGACAATTATGTAGATAACCATGCTTTAGTACACTTAACATTCCTACGTTATTCCCAACGAGAAGGATGTCATCGACATAAAGTACAATAAACTGTATGCTACTCCCACTAGCCTTCTTATACACACATGGTTCATACACATTTTTGATAAATCCAAATGATTTGACTGTTTTGTCAAAATGTATGTTCCAACTTTGGGACATTTGTTTGAGTCCATAAATGGATCTCTGGAGTTTGCAAACTTTTTGTTCACTCCCCTTGGATGTAAAAATCTTGTGGTTGCTCCATATAGATTTCTTATTCAATGTCACCATGGAGGAAAGCAGTTTTCACATCCATTTGTCATATCTCATAGTCATAATATGTGGCTATGGCAAGTAGAATCCGAATGGACTTAGGCATAGCGACTGGTGAAAAGGTTTCCTCAAAATCGATATCAGGTCTTAGAGTGTAACTTTTTGCCACTAGTCGCATCTAAAAAGTCACCACTTCTCCATCAACTCCAAGCTTTCACTTATAGATCCACTAGCAACCAACGAAAACTATTCCCTTTGGTGGATCTACCAAAGTTCGTACTTTGTTGAGTATATGGAGTCCATTTCGAATTTCATGGCTCTAAGCCATCGTCCCGAATCTATGTACAACATAGCTCCCTCATAGGTCTTCAGATCACTATCCGATTTGCCCGTTTCATGAAGGAGTCCGAACATTTTGGGTTGCTTCTTGATTCGGTTCGACCTTCACAGAGGTTGTGTGCAAAGCTCTTTGATATATATTTGTTTTTACCACTTGTGGGATTTTATGATCATCTTGAACTTCACCAAGTTCAATAACTACCCCTTTTTCGATCTTATAGAAATTCCTTTTCTAAAAAGGTGGCATTCCTCTAAACAAACACCTTTTGTTCCGAGGGATCATGGAAGTAATAACCCATAGACTCTCTTGGGTATCCCACAAACTTGCACAAGGTGGATCTACTATCCAACTTATCTCCCACTGTCCGTCTCACGTAGGTGGGAGATCCCCAAACCTTGATATATTGGTAAAATGGTGCTTTGCCATGCCATATCTCATATGGTGTTTTGGCACCGACTTTGAAGGTACTATACTTAGTAACTTCACCGTTGTCTATAAGGTGTATCCCCTAAAAGATATAGGCACATCGAAGAAGCCCATCATGGAATGTACCATGTCCAACAAGGTATGGTTTCTCTTCTTGGCTATTCCATTTGACTTGGGGAGTGCCGGGTGGAGTCCATTGAGAGATAATCCCATTCTCCTTTAGATAATCTAAGATTTCGGTGCTCAAGTATTCTCTTCTTTGATCCGATCGAAGAGCTTTAATACTTAGCCCCAAATGCTTTTCCACCTCACTCCTATACACTTTGAACTTTTCAAAGGCTTCGAACTTGTTCTTCGTAAGAAACACATGTCCAAACCGACTATAGTCATCGGTGAAGGTGGTGAAGTAGGAATAGCCTCTTCTCCCACTAATTCTTAGTGGTCCACAAACATCCATATGGATCAAATCCAAGTGACTTGTGGGGCAGTCCATTTGTCCTACAAAAGGAGCTTTGGTCATTTTTTCCTTTTAACAAGATTCACAAGTAGGAAGATCCTCAATACCACTAACACTTAGCGCTTTGAGAGCTTCTAACTTCCTCATCCTATTCTTAGAGATATGACCAAGTCTTGCATGCCAAAGGATGGCATATTCTTAGATATCTAATTTCCTTACCTTGTTGAAAGTGCATTAGTGATAGTTGAGAATCCAATATGTATAATCCTTTGTTAAGTATCCCATAAGCAATTAAAGAACCCATTCTTTAATGCCTTCAATCTCCCATTTGACATAGAAGGATCAAATCCTTCACTATCCAAAATGGAAACTTGAAATAATGTTCTCAACAATGTATGGCACATAATAGCAAGGGGTCAATACAATTATGGAGTTCCCTAGGTCCAACTTATTATACGCATTTGGCTTTCATCACAACTCTTACTCCTTAGCCAAGGCGGTGGATCATATCCACATCACTAAGTTTTATTCTTCTTTCTTATTCTTTGTAACAACTTACAAAGATAAGAACCACATGCGATGTCATATATCCATGAGGAAGAATTAATCCTTAAATGCATTTCAATAAAGTACGTACCCTTCCAAAGGGTTGCAAGGTATTCCTTGCAAAATGGCTTCCAATGGCCTATCTTGCCAAAGTAGAAACAAATAATATCGACTATTTCCTCTATAATCTTCTTGACTCCTTTGGATGCCTTTAATAGTTGTTTTCTCTTGGAGGAAGAATTTTTCTTCATTTTACCTCCATTTCTAGCACCCCTAGGGCCCATAGACTTGGAGGAAGAAACAAGTGTCAAAGGTTTGTCCTTGTAATGGTAGTCTCCTTCTATATGACCACTTTGATCAATAAAACTCGGTGAGGATGTGAGGATCAAATCCTCATGGAGATTATTGTCCATCACTACATCCAAGTAGAAAAAAGCTTCTCGAAGCTTAATCATCTTTAGACCATAGTCGATGACATATGACTTCACATTCATCCTAGCTTGAAAAATCTCTTTTGACACCATGAACCTCTCATACCTTGTTTGCTTTACAACTCTTGTAAACCTTAACCAAGGTACTATTCATGTGTCTTTGAGACTTTTAAAGTTTGTAGATGCCATCATGAGACTATGGGATAGGATGATTCTAAACCCAATTCATGAACTTTTCACGTATCTCTTGATCTACTTTTAATCCCGATGGGATTTGGAGCACCTTGATATAGGACATCTATCCGTTTCTAGGAATCTAGAACAATTTTGAGATTAAGTCAATCGTGGTAGTTTGGCCCGATTAGTTTATTGGTTTCCAAAATAACATTGAGTGGAACATTAAACTATTCTTGAGATTTCACAAATCCTTAAAGGCGAAAAAGAGAATAAGCATGTGATTGAATTTGATATTAAAAACATGTTCATGGTCTTCACAGCATGTTTTTCTCCCACTATTTTATCAAATCCTTCACCCTCTAGAAGAATTCGGGAAATCATATTTCCTAGATAGAATCAAGATCCGAAAGACTTGCAATTGGACCCCCGTGACCGGATGTATATCCACGAGCAATCTAAAGGTAAGCAACTTTTGCTAATTACATCTCATGCAATTCTTGATATATTTTGCCTCATGAAATCTCATGCAATTCTTGATATATTTTGCCTCACCATTTCATGTAGATCCCCTGATAGACGACCTCTACATTACTCGGTGTTAAGTCAAACCTACCAATCAATCTTCGATTCGAGACGAGCACCAAAGTATCCCCCGTGACCGAATGTGTAATGTGTGGGCATTCCCCAGTGAAAGGTGCATCTCATGCAAAGTGTATGGTCACAGCTTTCCACCTAAGCATGACCCCTGTGACCGGATGTATATCATACAAAGGTGGTAGCATCGTCATGCCATATACTATTGGTATAAGGCTTGGATTAATTAAAACTCTTCCAATTTATATCCATTTTGACTTAATATTTCAAAAGCACTTAGACATTCTAAGTGGAGGGTTTTTGCTTGCAAAGATCTCATCATGTTATCTTCTTATTTAGGTTTTCTATATCCTAATCATGCATCTCATACATCAATAGGATATGGAAAGCATAAATAAGTAAATGCGCCTAGCATGCTCCTAGGGTGGGATGACCATGAGCCTAACTAAGTGGTGCACTTAGAGCCATAGGTGCACCACCTAGTTGATTTTAGGTGGGTTGATTAAAAAGTCTCTATGCCTCCAAGGTCTCCTTTGCTCCAAGTAACTTTTACATGAGAAAGAAACCCTCACTTCTAGTCATTTTACTCTCATAACAATTACAATGTAGAAAATAAGAGGCATGCTAGCCTCAATTTAATACAACCCATTTCAACAACTTGAAACAAATAAAATCAATGTTAAAGGCTCATGATCATCCCCATTCATTCATCATTCATTCAACAATTAAATGAACAATAAATAAATCTAGAATTAACAATTAATTATAACAATTAAATGCTTATCTCATAAACAAATAACTGAACAAGCATAACATTTATGCAACTATTGGAGAAAACTTTAACAAGATTTAAGGAGCTTGAAAAATGCCAAACATTATATTGAGAACTTGCACAACACTTGTGCATTCATAACACATGATTTAACATCATAATTTAATACAACCCATTTCAAAAACTTGAAACAAATAAAATCAATGTTAAAGGCTCATGATCATCCCCATTCATTCATCATTCATTCAACAATTAAATGAACAATAAATAAATCTAGAATTAACAATTAATTATAACAATTAAATGCTTATCTCATAAACAAATAACTGAACAAGCATAACACTTATGCAACTATTGGAGATAAACTTTAACAAGATTTAAGGAGCTTGAAAAATGCCAAACATTATATTGAGAACTTGCACAACACTTGTGCATTCATAACACATGATTTAACATCATTTCTAGTCACCAAAGGAGCCCAAAAATTGCACAAAAACTCACCCAACCCATGACCGGGCACTACTGGCCAAGGCAAGCGTATGGCTGGGTAGTAACTTTTGGTCACAACCTTGCCAATGTGCACCAAAGCCGGCAGCAGCCCCTGTTTTGGGTCAAAGGCAAGTTAGGCCATTTTTGGCTCAACTTTTGTGCACCTAAAATGCTAGAACTCATTCTAAACATTAAATCACACATTATGGACCAATTTCCAGATCTAAAACACATTTTAAAACTGGAAATTTAAGTGCTCAATCAAGCTTCAAAAATAAAGTTCAAGTAAGAATTGGATTCTTCAAAAATCTCCAACAAAACTCCAATCACATTGGATCCAAAAACCAAAACTCTTTTGATCAAACATCAACATGCTATATCATCATATAACATTAATAAATGCTAAATCAACATTCAACATTTATATCTATGAATTGAAACATACTAAAACATGAATTAACACTTAAATCACATAAAAGCATGCTTTCAATCCATCAAGCAATAGAGCCACAAGCATCATCATCCAAAAACTCCAATCCATGATTTGGATCAAGTATTTGGTGATGTTGATCAATTCATCACATGAATCAATCAAACAATAATCCAAAACATAGCATGAAAAGGCTCGGATACCACTTGAAGGCTAGAGTAGCAATAGGATCCATAAATCAAAACTTCATAAGCATGAAATAAACTAAGTTACTTGAGCTCCCAAGGATATATTCATGCTATAGATATAGATTAGGATGAATAATTACCTCTTGTAGTTCAAAATCAAGGAGAAGATCAACTATCTCTCACGAGTCCAGAAACTGTCTGGATCTGGCACAGCGGAAAGATGACAACAATAGACCATGCTAAACTGATCCAAAATTCACTAAATTAAATATGGAACACCTACACACATAGGGGAAGACACTGTAAAAAATTGGATCCAAAAATCCTTCTGTATCGCTCCAGAAAAATTTTCCAACCGGAAGCTTCTGCAGGTGGATCTCCAAAACCGAGCAAGTCAATCGCCTTGCCTCAATTGATATGATCCACACACCAAAAAATATTTAAATTTCCCCTCAATAGAAGCTGGATTTATAGAGGATAAAATGAGGTAGAGGAGGCCGATTTTTAGGTTGGGAAGAAGAAGGAATGCAAAGCTTCAACTCATGATGCAATGCATGGAGAGAGAGATTTTGGAGGGAATGCAAGAATTTAATTCTCACACTTTTCAGCCATTAATTTTTGAATTTTGCATCCATTCTATATCTATATATAGAGGGTGGAAGGTGTGATGCTAGTTGGAATCACACCTTCCTCAAGGTGACCGCCCAAGTGGCTTGCCAAGTTGGCAAAATTCAAATTCAAGTCTTACTCGAATTTCAAGTGCATTTCAATTTCATTTGAAATCTAATTCCAAATTAATTAAGATGCTAATTTAAATGAACACTTCATTTAAATTTTCCCTCCAAAACCTATTCTTCCAATTAATTAAATTAAACACTTTAATTTAATTAATTATCTTTTGATTTAACTTTTAAATCAAACAAGCTTAACTTTTAAGCTTAAGTTGGTCAACTTAACTCTTTAAGTCAACTTGTCCAATTGATGGTCAATATGGTACCAAATAATTAACTCCTTAATTATTGGTCTAATTTAACTCTTAAATTAGTTGATTAATTTAATACTTAAATTAATCAAACCAAAATTGACCGTTAGATTGGAACCTTGAAAATCGGTCACCAAAGGGTGAATTTTTCCAACACTTAGAAAATTGCTCTACCAATTTTGGAAGCTATTTGGCTTTTGTGTGTGACCCAATAGGTTCTACCATTCATTGGATATGGGCTCACAACTCTTTGTGACTTTTGAATATCTCATATTCATTTTAGTTTAAAACTTCTTTTAAACTCACTACAACAAATTACATTTTTAGTAACAAATAATTTTGTAACCATAAAGCTGAAATTCGTTACCCGAAATATTGGTAACCAATTTTTCATTACTTAAGTTCAGTGCCCTGAAGCCCGTCGCAAAAGGTTTTAGTAACGAAATTTATGGTTCGTTACGAATGATGGACTTATGGCGACGAAATGTATCGTTACCAAAATATAATTTTAGTAACAAAAAAGTGTAGTAGTTACAATATATTTTTATAGCGTAACGAAATATTTAGTTACTAAAACATTGGCAATTTTGTTGCATTTTATTTTTTCGTTACCAATGCATAATATAATGATATTATTTATTTAATTAAGTATAGTTACTAATTGTTTATGTAACAAAATATTTGGTTACAAATAGTTAAATAAAATTTTAATTCAAAAATAACTATTTTGTTACTAATGGAATAAATAACTAAAAGTTTTGTTACTAAATGTGTGTGCATGGGCTCCTGTTTGGGCTGCTTTATATGGATGAGCCATTTGACATCAGGCCTACACCTGTGGGCCGCCGAACTCTGGGCTCGACCCGGGCCATCGCCCACCAGCCCACGGCCCACCAGCAAGAGCACCACAGGCCGGCCGACCCGCAAGAAGAGCGCTCATGCAGGCCCGCCCAAGCGCTGGCCCACTCGAGCGCAAGCCCAATCGAGCGTGCAAGCCCACCCGAGCGCTGGCAAGCCCAGGCCCAGCACTGGCCCACCCGAGCACTGGCAGGCCCAAGCCCAAGCATGCAGGCCCACCCGAGCGTTGGCCCACACGAGCACAGGTAGGCCCAGGCCCGAGTGCATGCAAGCCCAGGCCCAACGCGAATTCATCCCCCAACTTGATGGCGCCGGCCTACACGAGCACAAGTAGGCCCAGGCCCGAGTGTATGCAAGCCCAGGCCTAGCGCAAATTCATCCCCCAACTTGCTGGTAGTAGGATTCGATCCCGCACCATGCCCACCTTAAGCAAGCACCTAACCATCTTGAATGTATGTCCAAAAGTTAATATTTGCATTTGCTCAATTACTTATTCATCTCTTCCATATAAAGCTCTCAAACAATTTCACATGTTATCAAGCAAACATTATTTTATTTTTAAAAACAAAATAATAATTGTCATTTGAATAAATAAAATAAGAGCGTCAAATAGTAAATTAAAAGAAATAAATAAAAAGTGTGAGATAATTATATAACATAGCTGCTTGAAGCAAATAAATTTTATTACATATATGTATATATAAATTGTTAGGTAAAGGCTTAATATTTTTGTAGAAGAGCTTATAATATAAAATACTTTATTTTAGAAATTTATAAAAAAATATTTATAAAAAATAATTGGCATTACATATATATAAATATTAAAAAATTGTGAACAAAACCTTTTAATGTAAAAAACAAAGGACAATCTAACAAGCAAAAGTAACAATATTATTAATTCCGGCGGTTTAGAAAAATCATCACGAAGTTATTCATTCAGGGAATGTTATACAAAACCGCCGCCATTTATTATGAATTCCGTGGAGGTTTCAAAAAACCACCACTAAATGGCTAATTCAGCGGCATTTTGGATAAATTGTTGCTCAACCACCATCAAATTAATATTTTGCGGCGGTTGAGATAAACCATCACAAAATATATGCCGCGATTAACCTATTTTCTTGTTGTGTGTGTGTGTGTGTGTGTGTGTGTGTATACTATATATGTATATAAGTTTGAATGAAAAATTATATTATATACATAGTTATAAATATTAAATATTATTTAATTCGAAATGAATAAATAGAGAAAATAGATAAAAATAAAAGTAATTTAAATTTTATTGATAAATTTATATATATGTATATTATATGTGTGTGAATAAGTATAAATGGAAAAAATAAGTATACATGCATGAATAATTAGAAAGAAAAAAGATAAAAATAAAAATTATTTAAAATTTTATAGATAATCATATATAAATGTATAAAATGAGAATATATGAAATAATGAGAAATGAGAAACATGATAAATTTATACATATATGTATAAAATGAGAAATATATGAAATAATGGAAGAAGAGAGAAATGAGAATAAAAAGAAAAGAAAAGAATGAAGAAAAAAGAAAATAAATGAGAAATATATGAAGTGCTGGAGGGGATTATTGTTATTGTTATTGTTATTGTTGTTATTATTGTTATTGTTATTGTTGTTGTTGTTGTTGTTGTTGTTGGTTCTTATTCTTATTATTATTAATTTTTATTATTCTTAGTATGGTTGTTATTGTTGTTATTATTGTTATTATTATTGTTATTATTATTATTATTGTTATTGTTCTTCTTCTTCTTCTTATTATTATTATTATTGTTGTTGTTGTTGTTGTTGTTGTTGTTGTTGTTGTTGTTGTTGCTCTTATTATTATTATTGTTATTGTTCTTCTTCTTCTTCTTCTTCTTCTTCTTCTTCTTCTTCTTCTTATTATTATTATTATTATTATTATTATTATTATTGTTGTTATTGTTGTTGTTGTTATTATTATTATTATTATTATTATTATTATTATTGTTGTTGTTGTTGTTGTTGTTGTTGTTGTTGTTGTTGTTGTTCTTATTATTGTTATTGTTACTGTTCTTCTTCTTCTTCTTCTTCTTCTTCTTCTTATTGTTGTTGTTGTTGTTGTTGTTGTTGTTGTTATTATTGTTGTTATTGTTATTATTATTATTATTATAATTATTGTTCTTATTCTTATTATTATTAATTTTTATTATTCTTATTATTGTTGTTGTTGTTATTATTATTATTATTATTATTATTATTATTATTATTATTATTATTGTTGTTGTTGTTGTTGTTGTTGTTGTTGTTGTTATTATTATTATTGTTATTATTATTATTATTGTTGTTGTTGTTGTTGTTGTTCTTCTTCTTCTTCTTCTTCTTCTTCTTCTTCTTCTTAATTTTTATTATTCTTATTATTGTTCTTATTCTTATTATTATTAATTTTTATTATTCTTATTATTGTTGTTATTGTTGTTATTATTGTTGTTATTGTTCTTTATATTATTATTATTATTATTTGAATTCTTTATTTATATTAATTGAATAATTGAATAATTTTAGAATATTTTTTATTTTAATTTTATTATGTAATCTACAATTATATAGTTCGGATGATAGACTCAAAATTTTATTGTTTAAGTTTTATTTTGTTATATCTGAATTAATAAATAAAATATATTTATATTTAATAGAATTATTTTAGATGTATTTATCATTTTAATGTTATTATGTAATTTTGAATTACATAGATAATAGGATAGACTTAAATTCTTATTGTTTAATTTTTATTTCATTTTTAACTTAACAAATAAAGTCAACAAAATTTATTTAAATTATTAGAAATTTTACTATTTTAACATTATTAAATATTTAACTTATTATTATTAAAATTATATGGCCTAAAGTTATAAGTTAGATTTTAAAAAAATTTAGATGATACATTCGTATGAAATAAAATTGAATAAATTTGAAGGATATTTAATATTTTAAATTCTAATGTTTAGAATATTTTTTATTTTAATATTATTATGTAATTTATAATTATATAGTTAGGATGACATACTTTAAATTTTATTGTTTAAGTTTTTTTTTGTCATATTTGAATTAATAAATAAAATATATTTATATTTAACAGAATTATTTTAGATGTATTTATCATTCTAATATTCTTATGTAATTTTGAATTATATAGATAATAGGATAGACTTAAATTTTAATTTTTTAATTTTTATTTCATTTTTAACTTAATAAATAAAGTCAACAAAATTTATTTAAATTTTTAGATATTTTATCTTAATATTATTAAAATTATATGGCCTAAAGTGATAAATGAGACTTTTAAAAAAATTTAGATGGTAAATTCATAGGAAATAAAATTTTATAAATTTGAAGGATATTTGATATTTTAAATTCTAATGTGCAAGTTTTAAATTTTTTTTTGGACTCAATTTATTTAATTTGATAATTTAGCAAGTGGGATATATGTGTATGTGTGTTTATATATGTGAAGATATATATATATAAATATATATAAGTATATAAATATTTTTCAAGATTTATCTTTTTTTTTTTTTTATCTTTTTACTTTTTTCAATTTTTATGTACCTATTTTTAATTTTTTATGCAAATATCTTTTTTTTTTTGTCTAGTAAAATACATGGCAAGAAGGGGTTGACACACCACATGCCACGTAGGAGAGAGGATGTGACGTGGCGCCATGTGGATCGGGTCTGTTGCAAATGAATTCGGGCTAGATTTATCCTCAAATTGCCAAAATTCAAAAGGTAGTGTACCAAAAACGTAAAGTCAAAATTTGCCAATAGGGTATAGTTATGGGACCAATTTTGCATTTTTTTCTCTAAATGAAAACTCACAATTCATTAAATAATTTACAAAAAAGTTATAAAGCCCAATATTTTAAAGAAATTGGCCCAACTAATGGATTATTCACTTCAAATTTCTTCAAGCTTTTTAAAATAAAACCCAATTCAATAATAATTCACTAAAAATTTGGTTAAGCCCAATTAACAAATTCTTTACATTATTGTGAACTCCATTTCTTGAACAAAAGCCTAACCCACACGTATTAGTAAAAATTTAATTTAATATTCATTTATAATTAGTAAAGAAAATCATTGTTACCATATGTATACAATTGATATTTGCAGGGAATGAATTTTGGAGGGAAGTTAATTAAAATTTAGTAACTAAAAACTTTGTTACAATATATTTTATTTGTAACAAATATTTTGTTGTTAGAAAAGGTACCAAATTTTGTTAAAAATATATCTTCCTATATGATGGAAAATGTTATATGTAACAAAATAACAATTTTCGTAACGAATAATTATTTAGTTACGAACATAAAAAATTTAAGGTAACAAATTTGAGTTAAAGGTAACAAGACTTGTACTTTGTTACTAAAGAAAATGTTATTTGTAACAAAAAATCAATTTTGTTACAATAAATCTAACATATGTAACGAATTCTACTTTTGTTACCAAATTTTTTGTTACGTGAAGTGCAATTGTTGTAGTGACTAATCGACTAATTCAATTAATCTCATTAATTGAAGAGTACCCAATCTCCATGGTCGATGTCCAACCTCAAGCCCATGGAACCCAACTAATTGGCTAAAATGAATATTTTGGAGAACCATCATAGCTCTATCCGTATCATGCAAATACGATCCTTCCATCTCCTATCTCCCAAAAGAGGCCTAGGGCAAGATATTTGTCAGCTCCCTAATAGCCTCGATACTATGTCTCTATTCTCAATGTTCGATTCCTTTGTGTGACTCACCTTTGGAAAACTCCTTTTTCCAAATTGTCACACCACCGTGCGCAAGAATTTCTTAGAATCGATCATTATAGAATACATAGGAGATGCACTCGCCCTTCACAAAAGCAAGGAATCGGATTCCATCTTGGATCTCACAAATCTCCATGCCAAGTAGCTCATACCCAACCTCAACCTAAAAGACCCGCTAAGTGGTCAAGGAAGAGTCAAAGCATGAGGAAAGGACACAAGGTTACCATGGATCCTCAGGTCAGAGGACTAATAATATGCACTAGCGTAAGCGGGAGAATTGATCACTACCAACTTATCACTACGGCTATCTAGTGGATTCTCCGAAGGGTCTTCAGTGCATTGTTCTCTAACAAGCACCCACTAACATGCACTTGTATCTCATACAGATTGCTCATGGAACATAGCAATATCTAACTCTTGGATTTATGCATTGTTAGTGCAAGTCTATCCGGATCTTAGATGCTCCGTCTCTGAAGGTCCTATGAGTGTAAGACTTATTCCATGGTCATCAAACTAAGTCTCATAGTCATATGTGATCTAAGGGCTTCATTCGAATGCAAATGAAGTAATATGAAGCATAAGATGAAGATGGCCATATAAAGAATATCATTCAATCAAGATTGTTTTACAAGGAAATAGCTTTTACAGGGCTAATCCAATTGGCATGCTGGGCACTTTTCCAACAACCTCTTGGGAGGTGTGATGCCAACTAGCATCACACCTTCCCTCCCTCTATGTAAGGATATAGTGCTGGCCACTTGAAGCTTAAGTTGGTAAAATCTAGACTAAAAGTTAGATTCCATTTTTCCTCTAATTTTGTGATTCTCTCATGTGTTGATGAGGCTTCACATTTTCTTCACCTCTCCCCCTTCCAAAATTTGGCCTTCATCCTTGCTCATCTCTCCTTGAGTTTTCAATTTGATCTAGGAGAGATTTGGATTTGTCATTGGTGTGTGGACTATCACATTAGAGGCAATACACTTGGATTGCTTGTTTTTGGAGATTCATTGCAGTCCATTCTGTTTGGAGGCATTTTTGGAGTGGGTTCTGAGTTTCTGTTTTGGCTGAATTTTTATTGAAACTTCATCAAGGTATTGATGATATTATGTCCAAATTTTAGCGAATTCCAAGGTGATTTGGATAGACAACTTTTGCTATGAATTTGCAATGCCGCTGGAAGACACTTTTTCAATTGTTCAAGTGTTCTTCCTCTTTTCCTTGGATTTTGAGCATTCAAGGTAATTCTTAATCCAAATCTGAATCTGGAGCATGATTAGATCCTTGGTTTCGAGTGTAGCCTATTTTATTTAGCAATTTTGTGCTTTATTTATTGGATCTCAGTGCTACACTTGACTTCAAGTGATATCAGAGCCTAATTTCATGCTTTGATTTGGATCTTTGATTGATTGATTCATGTGATGGATTGATCAAAATCTCCAAATAGTTAATTCAATTTATGGATTGGAGTGTTTGGATGATGATGTATATGGCTCCTTTATTGATGAATTGAAACTATGCTAATATATGTTTTAACTGTTAATTCATATGTTTAGCATGTTTTAATTCATAGTTGCTGATGTTAAATTTTGATTTGGCATTAGATGATGTTATATGTTGATATAGCATGTTAAACTTGGCCTTAAAGAGTTTTTGTCATTTTTGGATCCAATTTGATTGGAGTTTATTGGAGATTTTTGGAGAATGTTTGAACACTTGAAATTCCATTTTTAAAAGGTGTTTTGAATCTAGAATTTCATCTATAATGTGTTATTTGATGTTTAGGAAGTATTCTAAATTTTTTAGTGCACAAAAGTTGAGCCAAAAATAACTTGAATCGGTCCAAACAACTAAAACAGGGTGCTGTCGTGCTGTGGCAGGGCAGTGGGCGCACTAAGGGTGCACCTGCCACCCAGTTGTGCACCTAGCCTGAGTAGCAGTGCATGGTTTAGGTGTTGGGCAAGTCTTGAGATGTTTTGTGTTCCTTTAATGACCAAAAGTCTTCTAAATGACAACACACAATAGATGCACAAGTGTTGCACAAGTCCTCAAAATTATGTTTGATATTTTTTTATTGCTTTTAAAATCTTGTTAAAGTTAATCTTCAATGATGAGGCATAATTGTTATGCTTGTTCTTACTTTGTCAATTAATTGTTTATGAGATAAGCATTTAATTGTTGGAAATGAATGTCAATTCTTGATTTATTTATTGTTCATTTAATTATTGAATGGAAGATGAATGAATGGGGATGATCATGAGCTTTTAATATTGATTTTATTTGTTTCAAGTTGTTGAAAAGAGTAGTATTAAATTGGGGCTTACATGCCTCTTAATTTCTATCTTATAAATGTTATGAAAGTAGAATCACTAGGAGTGAGGATTTCTTTCTCATGTAAATATTACAAGGAGCAAAGAAAACAATTGGAAGCTGAAGACCCATGAATATATGGGGCTACATTTTTGTAATAGGTAGATTTAATCAACCCACTTAAAATCAACTAAGTGGTGCACCTATGGCTCTAAGTGCACCACTTGGTTAAGGCTCATGGTCATCCCACCTTAAGCGCATTTACTTAAAAACCTAAATAAGAAGATAAAATTGATTAGATCTTTAAAAGTAAGAAAATCCCTCCACTTAGAATGTCCAAGTGTTTTCAAATATCAAGTTAAAATGGATATAAATTAAAAGGAGTTTTAATTAATTCATGCCTTCTACCAATAGTATATGACATGATGATACTACTATCTTTGTGTGATGCACTCATCACGAGGGTCACACTTAGCTAAAAAGATGTGATCTTATACTTAGCATATGATGCACCTTGATTTGATGCTTCCCCTACGTGGCTCACATCATGTGGCATGATTTGGAGCGATTTCGAATCAAAGTTTAATTAGTAGGTATGACTTGACACCTAGTAATGTAGAGGTCGTCCATCAAGGGGATCTACATGAAAAGTGAGGCAAAATATATCAAGGGTTACATAGAGATGCAATTATGAAAAGTTGCTTACCTTTGGATGTTTTGTGGATGCATTCATCACGGGGGTTTGCTTACAAGTCTATAGGACCTTGATTCTCACTAGAAAATGAGATTTCCCAAATTCTTGTAGGGGGTGAAGAATTTGACAAAATAGTGGGAGAAAAATATGCTTGAAAGACCATGAACATGTTTTCAATATCAATATTCAATCACATGTTTATACTCTTCTTTTTCGTCTTTTATAGATTTTTGAAATCTCAAACTCAAAGTGGCTAAAAATCCACTCCACGTTATTTTGGAAACCAATAAGCTAATTGAGCCAAACTTTCGTGATTGGTTGAGAAACCTCAAGATAATTCTAGATTCCGAAAAGATGACTTATGTACTTGATCAAAATCCACCAGACACCATTGGCGATGATGCCAGCGATGAAGCACGTAAATTGTTCATGAAGTTTGTAGATGATGATCTACAAATAAGATGCATCATGATGGCCTCTATGACTAATGAGCTACAAAAGGCTCATGAGCATATGAAACATGCAAATGAGATCTAGCTACACCTACAAGAGTTGTATGGGGTTCAAACTAGACACGAAAGGTTTGCTTAATCTAAGGAGCTCTTTAGGTCAAGAATGAATGAGAGCACAAGTGTGCATGAGCATGGGCTAAAGATGATTGAGCTTATTGAAATGCTAGGCCAATTAGATATAATCATTGACAATGAGCTCTATGTGGATTTGATCCTTCAATCATTACCTAGCTCATTCGACCAATTCATTATGAACTTTAATATGTCCAAGCAAGAAGTGACAATTAATGGATTGGTCAATATATTGGTGACTGCCAAGCCGACTATGAAAAAGGATAAGTCTCTTATGCTTGCTTCATCTTCCAAGTCTAAGGGCTCTAGGGGTCCTAGAAATGGAGGTAAAAAGAAGAAGAGTTCTTCCTCTAAGTGAAAGCAACCCTTGAAGAGTTCGGAGAGGGGGATCAAAAAGAAGAACGAGGGTAAAACCGATGTTACTTGTTTCCATTTTGGTGAAAAAGAACATTGAAAAAGGAATCGCAAAGCTTACCTTGCAACCTTTGAAATGAGTATGTACTTTATTGAAGTGCACTTGACGACAAATTCTTCCTCATAGATATTTGATAACGCATGTGGTTCTCACCTTTGTAATTCATTACAGGGGATAGAAAAAAGAAGGAGTCTTAATGGAGAGGATATGATCCTCTACCTTGGAAATAGAGTAAAGGTTGCAGCCATAGTTAAAGGCGTAGTCAAGTTAGACCTGGGGCATGCTTGCATTGTACTTGATCCTTGTTATTATGTACCTTCTCTTGTTAAGAACATTATTTCTATTCCTATTTTGGATAATGAAGGATATGGTTTTTCCATATCTAATGGGATATTGAAAGCATTAAATAATAATTCTTTAATTGCATAAGGTACATTAAACAATGGATACTAGATTCTCAACCTTTATTGATGTATTACAATCAAATAAAAGGAAATTAGATAACCAAGAAGATGCTATCTTGTGGCATGCAAGACTTGGACATATTTCTAAAAATAGGATGAATAGATTAGAAGCTCTTAAAGTACTAAATGTTAGTGGCATTGAGGACCTTTCTACTTGTGAGTTTTGTTTAAAGGGAAAAATGACCAAAGCTACTTTTATGGGACAAACAGAGCAAACCACAAGTCCTTTAGATTTGATCCATATGGATGTTTGTGGCCCACTAAGATTTAGTATGAGAGGAGGATATTCTTACTTCATTACATTCACTAATGATTATACTTGGTTTAGACATGTGTATCTTATGAAGTACAAATCCAAAGCTTTTGAAAGGTTCAAAGAGCATAGGAATGCAGTAGAAAAGCAAAAGGAATTAAATATTAAAGCTTTTCGATCGGATCGAAGGGGAGTATACGTAAGTATCGAATTCTTGGATTATCTAAGGGATAATGGGATTCTTTCACAATGGACTCCACCCAGCACACCTCAACATAATGGAGTAGCCAATAGGAGAAATCGTACCTTATTGGACATGGTACGTTTCATGATGACTTTTTTTTATGTACCTATATCCTTTTAGGGATATGCCCTAGACACAGCGGCGAGGCTACTTAATATGGTACCCTCAAAGTCAGTGCCAAAAACGCCACATGAGATATGGTGTGGCAAAGCACCTCACTACTTTTTCTTAAGAGTTTGGGGTTCTTCCGCTTACATCAAGCGATTAGTGGGAGACAAGTTGGATAGTAGATCTACCTTGTGCAAATTTGTGGGATACCTAAGAGAGTCTTTGGGTTATTACTTTTATGATCCCTCAGAACAAAAGGTATTTGTTTCGAGGAATGCCTACTTTTGGAAAAGCAATTTCTATTATATAGAAATGGCATTGGTATTGAACTTGATGAAGTTCAAGATGATCATCAAATCCCACAAGAAGTGGAAATAAGTGAGCAATAAGAGCCTTACATACAACCTCTGAGAAGGTCGGACCGAATCAAAAAGCAACCCGAAAGGTTTGGATTCCTTCATGAGATGGGCCAATCGGATAGTGATCCGAAGACTTATGAGGAAGCTATATTGGACATAGATTCGGGACATTGGCTTGATGCCATGAAATCCAAAATGGACTATATGTATTCCAACAAAGTATGAACTTTGGTAGATCCACCAAAGGGTATAGTACCCGCTAGTTGTAAGTGGATCTATAAGTGAAAACTAGGAGTCAATGTAAAGGTAATGACCTTTAAGGCATGACTAGTAGTAAAGGGTTACACTCAATGACCCAATATTGATTTCAAGAAAACCTTTTCACCAGTCACTATGCCTAAGTCCATTCAGATTTTACTTGCCATAGCCGCATATTATGATAATGAGATATGGAAAATGGATGTGAAAATCGTTTTCCTCAATGGAAACATTAAAGAAGAAATCTATATGGAGCAACCATAAAGTTTTACATCCAAAGGGAGTGAGTAAAAGGTTTGCAAACTCGACATATCCATTTATGGACTCAAATAGCATCCCGAAGTTGGAACATACATTTTGATAAGACAGTCAAATTGTTTGACTTTGTCAAAAAATATGTATGAACCTTATATGTACAAGAAGGCTAGTATGAGTAGTATACAGTTTATTGTGCTTTATGTCGATAACAGTCTTCTTATTGGGAGTGAGATAGCAATGTTAGAGTATACTAAAGCATGGTTATCTGCACAATTCTCCATGATGGATTTGGGAAAAGCATCCCACGTATTAGAAATACGTATCTATAGAGATAGATCGAGGAAGATGCTGGGTTTTCCCAAATACTATACATTGACAAGATACTAAAGAGGTTTAGTATGGAAGAATCCAAAAGGGGATTCCTCCCGATGGGACATGGTCTTCGTCTCTCCAAGTCTATGGCCCCCTAAGACTGACGACGAAAGACATAGGGCATCCCACATGCCTTATGCATCCGTTATAGGAAGCATAATGTATGTTGTTCAATGTATAAGCTTGAGATTAGATCTGGATATGATCCAATTTGGGTAAATTTCATATCAAATTTCAATTGATTTTTACAATTTTGATTAAATATTTATTAAGTTAAGATTACTGAAACGTAATTGAGTATAACCTAAAGATTAAGTTATATATGAATGTTAGAACAAAATAAATTATCGGACTTGGACCCTAATAGACTAGGGAGACCTAACTAATTTAAGAATATATACCCTTGTTGAATAATTGTAAAATAAGAGGAGTGACGAATAGAGTTTGTTGGGGGTAATTTGAGGATTAAGTTGGCCCGAGCACATAGAGCTATTAAGACGATTAGAACATTAAGATGATAAAATGGGGGTAAATAGGTTCAAGTAAAATCTTGTAATACTGAAAGTATCATGTATCTAAAGACTAAATGAGACCACAATGATATAGGTCATATCAGTAATCCATTCCTCAACTAATCGATTAAGGATTACCACATTTAATTATCTTAAGCATTTAGATATGAAATCAAGATTGCCAAAATTATGTCAAAATAACCTTAAGTTTGGTAAAGACATAAGTTATATTTAAATGCAAAAACTAGAGGATTGATAAGATGATAACTCGGGTTATCCTATGATAGCTCTCGATTTGATTAGGAAGCCAAGACATAAGCATCCACGCAACTAGGGGTTCTCTACACTTACTAGGTGAGTTTATATTAGCTTCCTTTATCGAGGAAAGAACATAAATAATTGTTATTATGCATTATCGCTTGGTTCTGTCTGTATTGAGATTTAATGGTTGATGCTTGTTTGTTCTATACCATTCTTTGGCTCTTAGGTTGAATTTAACAGTCTGTCTAAAATTATTCTTCTTGTCTGAAATCCTTGAGTTGTTATTATCCCGAACTCTCTCGATCTTGCTTAATGTAATTTCTTTTCTTATATATATATATATATAAGTAAATATATCACTTTCGCTTAACCAGCTCTTTGTTAAAAACTATTGTTCATTTATGCCATGTCGACTTTCATTTTGTGCATTGCTCTTGATAGTCCATTTGTATGTTTCTTCTTCTTTACATGTGATCCTTGAGCAGTGCTTATTTGAATTTTTGTTTATTTCGAGTGGTTGAATTTCAAAACTGAATATCCTTTTCATACAAGTTTTGAAAAAGTAAAGTGTTTGTGAGGTTATCACACATTGCCCTCATGTTTCCTAATTTACATTATTATATTTGAAATTTGGCGATTGTGTGTGAAAACTGAGAAATAGATTTTGAGATATATTTTCCGTCATAGCCATGACTGTTATCTGGAAATAAGTTTGTTGTTGATTATTTGATTACTTTTTGTCACAGCAAAATGACATGGCCAGTGAAATGTTGTTGGATACTTATGTTATACTAATTTCTAGATACCCATGGGTTGGGCCCTAGGATTGGCTTTAGGATATGGGCTGGGCGGAATGGACTGACGGCGATCGATCTTCGGCTGATACCCTTTGAGTACATTTGGTTCCATAGTCAGACTGGAGGTAGCTGGCTATGGGGGGATGAGGTATGTAGCTAACCATGTCTATTAGTCTGGTTAACTATCCGAGCCGATCACTCGGGATTTGAGGGGTAAGGATTTTCATGTTTTCTGAAAGTGGAAGGATAAGGTAGGAGAATCCCTAACAGTAGGTTTTATGAAAATATCATTGATATATCATCTATTAATTACTTTGTCTCGGCCGTTGTATTCTCTTGCCTGTGTTATACATGGCATATCATCTATAGCGGCTATTGTTCTTGGTTGATTTAGTATTTATTGTTTGCCATCATTTTGTATTCTCTAAAGTAGCGAGTTTGCCAGAGTATTTCTGATCTACTATCAACTACAACATACTTATTCTCTATTGATTCAGTACTTGCAAACTTGTTATTGTGTTGGTCATTCGTTAACTGTTCACCAAGTTGATATGATAGATACGTTTAAAATCCTCAAATGTTATATATAATACTTTGGTGACAAGCTAAACCGTTGATGGATAACACTTGTGAGAATTAAATATTTTGAGTAGCACTTCAAACAGGAATAAGTACCTCCCAGTCGGGGCGTTATAGGGAGATTGTTGGAATAGTGCCCCCACAACCAATTAGACTGACATGTAAACTATTTCACTTGTGATACAATTTTGATTTAATGATATTCATTATAAATAGCCATCTTCATCTTATACTCATATTACTTCACTAGCATTTGGTTGAAGCCTTTACATCACACAGGACTATGGAACTTGGTCACGCACTGGGTGGTGATCATGAAACAAGTCTTACATGGTCATTTCCAAGTTGTAGAATCATATGAGATAAGGTATCTAAGATGCGGATTCGACTCCATGTTGTTGTGAAGGGCTAGTGCATCTCCTATGTATTCTATGATGATCTATTCCAAAGAGTCATTGCACAAGGCAGTATGACATTTTGGAAAAGGAGTTTTCCAAAGATGAGTTCATAAATCAGAATCGAACATTGGGAATAGAAACATAGTATCGAGGCTATTAGGGAGCCGACAAATATCTTACCCTAGGCCTTTTTTAGGAGATAGAAGACGAAAGGACCTTATTTGCATGGTAGGCGTAGAGCTAAAATGGTTCTCCAAGAGCATATTCATTTGGCTAATTAGTTGGGCTCCATGGGTTTGAGGTTGGACATCGACCATAGAGATTAGGTACTCTTCAATTAAAGGAGATTAATTGAATTGAGTCATTAGTTTAAAGAAATTTAAACTAATGTGAATATTTTGACTAATGTGAATATTTTGATATTCCAAAAGTCACAAGAGTTGCGAGCCCATCTCCAATGAATGGTAGAACCTAATGGGTCACACATAAAAGCCAATTAAAAATCCTACTTGATGAAGAGAAATTTCTAAGAGTTAGAGAAATTCCATCTTGGCTGACTTTGGAGGGAAGTAGTTGACACAATTTTTTATCATGTTGGCTTGATCAATTTAATTGCTAAATTGATCTAAATAATTTAAGGAGTTAAATTAGAACAATTAAATTAAGGAGTTAATTTAATTGGCGCCACATGACTATCAATGGTCAAGTTAACTTAAGGAGTTAAGTTACACCTTCTAGCTTAAAGAGTTAAGCTAATTGACTTAAAGAGTTATGTCAAGGTTAATTAATTAAATTAAAGGGTTAATTTAATTAATGTGAAGAATTAATTTGGAGGGAAATTCAAAATGAAAGAGTTCATTTGGTGTGCATTTGAATTTATTTGGATGACATTTTATGAGATGAAATGAAGATTCCAAATGAAATTCAAATGCAAGTGAAATGTGATTTCACATGCAACTTGCTTACTTAGGTGGCATCTCATGGGAGGTATGATGCCAACTAGAATCCCTCCCTCTATATAATGATATAGTGGCCAGCCACTTGAATCTTAAGTTGGCAAAATCTAGATCTAAAAGTTAAATTCCATTTTCCCTCCAATTTTGTGATGCTCTCATGTGTTGAGGCTTCACATTTTCTTCACCTATCCCTCATCCTAAATTCGGCCTTCATCCTTGCTCATCTCTCCTTGGTTTTCCAACTGATCTGGGAGAGATTTAGATTTGCCATTGGTATGTGGACTATCACATTAAAGGCAATACACTTGGATTGCTTGTTTTTGGAGACTTATTGCAGTCCAATCTATTTGGAGGCTTTTCTAGAGTGGGTTCTGAGTTTCTGTTTTGGCCGAATTTTTTACTGAGACTTCATCAAGTGTTGGTGATCTTGTGTCCAAATTTTAGCTAATTATGAGGTGATTTGGATATGTAACTGTTGCCATGAATCTGTTGTGCTGCTAGAAGATAATTTTTCAAGTGTTGAAGTGTTCTTTCTCCTTTGCTTGGATTTTGAGCAATCAAGGTAATCCTTCATCCAAATTTGAATTTGGAACATGATTAGATCCTTGGTTTCAAGTGTAGCCTAATTTATTTAGCAATTTTGTGTTTCTTTATTAGATCCTAGTGCTACACTTGACATCAATGGGCACATTGGTGGAGCTTATTATGGAACGTATCATGTCCAACAAGGTAAGATTTCTCCTCTGGACTACTCCATTATGTTGGGGTGTGTCAGGTGACGTCCATTGTGAGAGAATCTCATTCTCCTTTAAATAATCCAGGAAATAAAAACTTAAGTATTCTTCTCCCCAATCTGATCAAAGAGCTTTAATACTAAGTCCTTGTTGATTTTCTACTTCATTTACTTCATAAGATACACAGGTCCAAACTGAGTGTGATCATCGATGAAGGTAATGAAGTAAGAATATTCTCTTCTAGCTCTAACTCTTAATGGCCCACATACATCCATATGGATCAAATGCAAAGGACTTGTCGATCGCTTCGTTTGTCCTACAAAAGGAGCCTTTGTCATTTTTCCTTTAAAAAAGATTTACAAGTAGGTAGATCCTCTAATCCACTAAGATTTAGTAATTTGAGGGCAAACTAACTTGTTTATCCTATTCTTGGAAATATGTCCAAGTCTTATATGCTGAAGGTATACATTTTCTTAATTATCTAATTTTCTTTTGTTGTTGAATGTGCATTAGTGATGGTGGAGAATCTAAAATGTATAACCCTTTATGCATTGTACTAATGGCACTAAGGTACATAGTAACAAGGATTTTATACAAGCTTTAGAATATCTTAAGTCTAACTTATTTTATGCCTTCAACTTTGGCCGCAACTCTTGCTTCTTTACCAAGGCGGTGGATCATATCCCTATCACTAAGATTTATTCTTCTTTCCATTCTCTATAACAAATCGAAAAGACAAGAACCACATGCGATATCAAATATCCATGAAAAAGAATTTATCCTTAGGTGCACTTTAATAAACAACTCACCCTACCCTAGGGTTACAAGGCGTTCCTTGAACTTGAGCTTTTAATTAGCCGATATGCCATAATAGAAACAAGTCACATCTTTTTATCCTCTATAATCTTCTTGACTCTACTAAACGTCTTAAATGTTTGTTTTCTCTTGAAAAAGAATCTTTCTTATTCTTTCCCCCTTTCTACTTGTCTTTAAGGCCTTTATAGTGGGAGAAGGAAGCAATCATTAGAGGTTTTCCCTTGTCATGTTTGTCTTCGCCTAGACCAACACTTAGGTCAAATAAATTCAGCAATGATGTGAGGATTAAATCCCTATAGAGATCATACCATCACTACGTCCAAGTTGAAAAGCTTTTCAACAAGTCTAATCAACTTTAGGATGTAGTCAAGGACACATGACCGCTCAATCATCCTAGCTTGAATTATCTCCTTTGACAATATGAATCTCTCATACCTTGTTTGCTATACAACTCTTGCAAGCAATAGACTAAGGTATGTTTCATGTGTTCGTGAGACTTTTGAAGTTGATAGATGCTATCATGAGACTATGGGCTAGGAGGTGATCCTCAACCCTTTTCGTGAACATTTCACGTGTCTCTTGATCAGCATTAATTCCTATGGGATTAGGAGCACCTTGATATAGAACATATATCCGTTTCTCATAATCTAGCATGATTTTAAGGTTAAGAGAATCGTAGTAGTTTGGCTAGGTTAGTTTATTGGTTTCCAAAATGTTGCTCAGTAGATTTTTACCCATGTTTGAGATTTTGCAAATCTACAAAGGCGAAAAAAGAATATAAGCCTTTGATTGAATTTAATATTGAAAACATGTTTATGGACTTTCAAGCATGTTTTTCTCCTACTATTTTATCAAATTCCTTACCCCCCCTTAAGGAATTTAAGAAATCTCATTTCCTAGTGAGAATCAAGGTCCAAAAGGCATCATTCGTAGACCCACGACTCGTGAGACATCCACAAACAATCCTAAGGTAAGCAACTTTTGCTGATTGCATCTCTATGCAACCCTTGATTTGTTTTGCCTCACTTTTCATATAAACCGATGACTCGTGCAACATCTACACTACTAAGTGTTAAGTTGTTCATACCTATGAATCATTCTACGACTCATGAGACAATGTCAAAGTAAGTTTTAAATTAAAGTGCATCATATGCCGAGAAGTGAGCATAGCTTTCCTCTAATAAAGTGTCCCACGACTCGTGAGCCAACATTAAATTAGGGTAGCATCTCATGTCACCTCCCATTGGTAGAAGGTTTGGATTAATTAAAACTCCTTTTAATTTGTATCCAATTTGACTTAATATTTTGAAAAACTTAGACTTTTATAAGTTGAGGGTTTTTCTTGCTTTGAAAGATCTCATCAATATTATGATCTCTTATTTTGGTTCTCTATATCCTAAACATGCATCTCATGCATCAATAGAATAAAAAAAAGCATAAATAAGTAAATGCACGTAGCATGCTCCTAGGGTGAGATGACCATGAGCCTTAACCAAGTAGTACACTTAGAGTAACAGGGGCACTGCTTAGTTGATTTTAAGTAGGTTAATTAAATCTATCTATTATATAAATGTAACATATACATTCATGGGCCTTCAAGCCTCCTTGATCCTTTTGGCCTTCTTTGTCTCCTTGCAACATTTACAAGAGAAAAGAAATCCTTACGCCTAAAGACCTACTCTCATAACATTTTCAATGTAGAAAATCAAGAGGCATGCAAGCCCCTATTTAATACAACCATTTTCAAACAAATTTGAAACAAATAAAACCAATTTAAAGGCTCATGTTCATCCCCATTCATTTATCATCCGTTCAACAATTAAATGAACAATTAATAAGAATTGACATTCAATTCAACCAATTAAATACTTATCACATAAATAATTAATTAATGGGCAAAAATAAGCATACTTGAAGTGCATACTTAGATTTGATCATAAAAGCAAGCAAAAATGTCCAACATGATCTTGAACACTTACACAACAATTGTGCATAAAAAATGTATGGAAAAATCCAAGTTGAAAAGAGCAAAAATACACAAAATAGCAAAGCGATCATGCCTAGGCAGCCATAGGCAGGCCTACTGCCCAGCCTGCCACCCAATCAAGCTACATGGCGCCACATTGCCCATGCTACCAAGCCAGGGACTGGCTGGCCCGACATGGGCCCTGCCACAAGGCACCTAGGCCACCGTTTTACCCCATTTTTTCTCTTTTGCCATCCCCAACCTTACAGACACTTCCATAACTCCATTCCATACATTTTGTTGGGATCTCTTCAAAATAAGTTTTGATAATGATCCTTTTACAATGAAATTTTCATTAACAATTCTCATTCCATATTACAGTTTATCGTAAATAAGAAAAATAGTCAATGGAGTCAATACCACAAAATTAGCAGTTTGCTTGCCCAAATCGTGGTCTAATATAAAGAAGAAACAACAACTATCCAGAAGTATAAAAGGGGAGTGGCTGTTGGAACTTTTGTATGGCAACTTGTATATTGTAGAAGAAAAGATACTATTGGAAGACAAGATACCAAATCGAGACTCACCTATTTAAATAGAAGACATCCCAAAATAAAGAACATCAAACCTTTCTCATAAAGTTCAAAACTCTACAGAAGACTGTGCTGGAAGTTTGCTTTTTCCTCCCATTATCCAATCTATTAGGTGTTTCTGTGAATAGAGGAAGTTGCTTCTTATTATTGATTTCTTATATTCTGTCTTCTCTATAACTTCACTTTTGTTTAATATAAGTATAGGTTAAAATCCTAAGATTATATCTTAGGTAGTGGATGTAGGCTTGCCGAACTACTATAAATCCTCTTATTCATTTTATTTGCTACTTTCATATAATTTTTTCTTTATCCGTTTAGATCTTTGAATATTATTATATATCAAATACTTTATAATTTTTTTAAAAGTGACTAAAGTACTTAATTGACCAAGAAAAAGGTCAAGTCACCCCCTTCTTGAGCCCTTTTTTAACTCTTAATTGGCATCAGAGCCATTGGGGCTCATACAATAAGTTCTAACCAACTTCAGCTTAATCGATCCTAATGATTGCGTCTAGATTTGATGTTTATGTAGAAGGGTAGTCACACAACCTGTCACCTTTGTTTGATGGAACAAATTACTTTACTTGGAAGAATCGAATCGAAGAGTTTATTATAGCTCTTGATTATGATTTATTGAGTATAGTCATTGGTGGACCACTTGTTCCAACCACTAAGAACATGTCCCCAAAAGGAAGAATAGAACTTACTATGGAAGAAAAAATAATGCTATCCATGAATGCTAAAGCCAAGAATACTCTATCTTGTGCCCTGGTTAAAGAAGAGTATAATCGAGGCAGCACTTGCCCCACTTCAAAGGAGATGTGGAATATGCTTCAAGTCACCCACGAAAGAGCATCTCAAGTAAAACAAGAAAGTATTGTTCTCTATGAAAATTGGTGACTCAATTAGCAAATATATGCACAATTCATGGTGATAGTTAACCCTATGTTTGCACTAGGAAAAGTTATATCATGTACAATTCCAACCCTCACATTGCATTGTTACTAAGGATGATAAAATTATTTTTACTATTTTTAAGGATAGAAACATTTACTACATTAATTTGGATGATTTATCTAGCCAAAATGTTGAGTGTCTAGTAGCTTTTGAAGATTATAGTTAGACATGGCATAGATAACTTGGGCATGCAAATATGAAACTACTTGATCATTTTATTAAAAAAGATCTCATTAAATGGATTCCCAAAATTAGATTTGTCAAAGAAAAAATATGTGATGCGTGCATAAAGGGAAAACAAACTAAAACATCTTTCAAACCTATAAATGACATATCCTCATCAAAACCCCTTGATCTCCTTCAATTAGATCTTTTTGGATCTATGATAACATCCTCTCTTGGAGGAAGCAAATATGTTTTTGTGATTGTTGATGATTTTTCGGGATTTACCTGGGTTCGATTTCTTTCTCACAAAAATGATGCTCTAAAATCTTTTGTATCTCTTACTAAGAAAATCTAAAATGAAAAAGGATATTCATTAAAGCTATAAGGAGTGATCATGGAACAAAATTCGATGATAATGAATTTGTGATCTTCTGTGATGAAAATGGATATTCCCAAAAAATATTTGCACCAAAAACACCACAACAAAATGGATTGGTAGAAAGAAAAAATAGAACTCTTCAAGAAATAGCATGTACAATCCTAAACGAGTATGAGTTGTCTAAGTCATTTTTGGGACAGACAGTAAATACTACATGTTACATTGCTAATAGAGTTTTTCTTAGACCTTTTATCAAAAAGACCCCTTATGAATTATGGCATGGTAAAATACCAAACATCTCATACTTTCATGTATTTGGATGTAAATGCTTCATTTTGAATGATAGAGATCATCTTGCTAAATTTGATTCCAAATCAGTGAAGGCATATTTGTGGGATATTCAGTTCATAGCAAAGGTCATAGAATTTTCAACAAAAGGAAAATAACCATACAATAATCCATACATGTTGTTTTTGATGAAACTGATTCTCTTATTCCAAAGATACTTTGAGCATAGAATCTGCAAGTATTGATAAAATCATTGAAGCGGTCTAGCAAGAAAAGGAAATTGAGAAAGAAAGTTATGAAGAAAACATTAATGAAATTCCACACGAAACATTCAATGAGGGAGACGAAGAAAAGATACGGAAGTACAAACATGCATCGAGTCATCCGACTGATAAAATATTTGGGAATCTAGAAGTAGGAATAATTACTCAATCAAAGGCAAAAGATTATGATACCGGTAATTGAGTCCTATTATCACTCATAGAACCTGTTGATCTATATGAATCACTAAATGACAGGTATTAGAAAGATGCAACGAAGGAAGGACTTTCCCAGTTTGACAAAAATAATGTGTAGAACTTGGTAAAAAGGCTTACTAACAGGCCAGTCATTGGAGCCAAGTGGGTATTTAGAAACAAATTAGATGAAGAAGGAATCATTGTAAGAAATAAGGCAAGACTTGTTGCAAAAGGATATTCCCAACATGAAGGTATTGATTTTGATGAAACATATGTACCCGTAGCACCATTAGAGTTAATCTGCATGTTACTTGCATATAAATCATACAAAAATTTCACTCTTTTACAAATGGATGTTAAAAGCACATTTTTAAATGGTTTTATTAAAGAAGAGGTTTATGTCAAACAACCACCAAGATTTGAGAATATTGATTTTCCAAATCACATCTTTAAACTGTCTAAAGCATTATATGGTTTAAAATAGGCCCCTAAGACATGGTATGAAAGACTGAGCATTTTCTTTCTCTCTAAAGGATTTTCCATGGGCACAATTGACACCACTCTTTTTATAAAGAAAATTGATAATGAAATGTTAATAGTACAGATTTATGTGGATGATATTATCTTTGGTGGTACTAAAGACTTTCTTTGTGAGTTTGAAATGAGTCTCATGGGAGAGCTAAACTTCTTCCTTAGACTACAAATCAAACAAAGTTCCATAAGTATATTCATATGCTAAGAAAAATATACAAGGAAACTACTCAAAAAAATTAGAATAGAAAACTGTAAGGAGACATCAATTCCAAAGGCACCAAATACAAAACTGGAGGTTGATCCAGAAGAAAAAGGAGTTAATGAAATAATATACTGAGAAAAAATTGGAAGTCTACTCTATCTCATGGCAAGCAGACCGGACATTCTATTCTCAACAAGCTTGTGTGCTCGGTTCCAAGCAAATCCAAAGGAGTCTCATCTTCGAGCAGTCAAACGAATATTAAGATACTTAAATGGATCTCCTCACCTTGGTATGTGGTATCCTCGCCCAAAATATTTTTCTCTTGTTGGATATTTTGATGCAAGCTTGACCGAAAAAGTACCACAAGAACCTATCAATTTTCTTGGAAAAAGGTTGGTTAGTTAGTGTAGCAAAAAGCAAAGAGTTGTCATACTATCAACAACCGAAGCAAAATATATGGCACTTGGCAATTGTTGCACCCAATTCTATGGATGAAACAAACTCTCCATGATTATGGTATGAATTTCTTTAATATACCCATTAAATCTGATAATACTAGTGCAATTAGTATTACAAAAAATCATGTTTCATCATTCCAGAACCAAACATATAGAAATAACGCATTATTTCATAAAAGATCATCTGACTAGTGGTGTTATTTGCATAAATTATGTGGAAACTAAGTTCTAGTTAGCGGATATCTTTACTAAAGCCCTTTCTGACAAACATTTTAATTTTCTTAAGAAATAGATAGGTATAATCTCTTCTCCTACCGAAATTTAAAATTAACCCCTTTTTATGCTAAAGGGGGAGATGGCTAGTGCTGCAACTTTCCGATATAAATTCCTATTTTGAAGCTTAGTATCTATTTTGTGAACTTTCTGAACTGTTTTGCTGGAACTTTAATATCTCATCTATTTTTATCTGATTTTGGTCCAACAACTTATTGTCCTTTGTGAAGACTTGTTATCTTATGTTATGCATTATGATGTTTACTAAGTGAACCATAGATTACTGTCTATAGTATTTTGTTATGCATTATGATGATTACATTGCTCAATATCGAACGCTATTATACTCATTCCTCTAATTATACATTCACTGTGGACAATCTCCTTTAAAAGTTTGAATCTAGCTTTTTCAGCAGAAGATACTCTTCTTCATCAAAGCATATATTCAGGGGGAGCAAATCATATATGCAAATGAATCATCATCAAAAAGGAGGAGATTGTTAGGATCTCCTCAAAATAAGTTTTGATAATGATCCTTTTGTAATGAAATTTTGATTAACAATTGTCATTCCATATTGCAGTTTATTGTAAATAAGGAAAATATTCAATGGAGTCAATACCACAAAATCAGCAGCCTGTTTGCCCAAATTGTGGTCTAATAGAAGGAAGAAATAACAATCATCCAAAAGTATAAAAGGGAAGTGATTGTTAGAACTTATATATGGCAACCTGCATATTGTAGAAGGAAAGATACCATTGGAAGATAAGATACCAAATCAACACTCATCTATTTAAATGGAAGACGTCCCTAAACAAAGAACATCAAGCCTTTCTCATAAAGTTCAGAACTCTACAAAAGACTACACTTGCATCATCTAGTTTGTTAGGTGTTTCTGCGAATAGTGGAAGTTGCTTTTTGTTATAGATTTCTTATATTCTATCTTCTTTGTAACTTCACTTTTGTTTAATATAAGTGTAGGTTAAAATCCTAAGATTATATCTTAAGTAGTCGATGTAGACTTGCCGAACCACTATAAATCCTCTTGTCATTTTTTTTGCTTCTTTCATATAATTGTTTCTTTATCCATTTGGATCTTTGAATATTATTCTTATCAAATACATTGCAAATTTTTTTAAAGAGATTAAAGTACTTAATTGACTAAGAAAAAGGTCAATTCACCCCCCTCTTGATCCCTTTGTTTACTTTCACTTTTATGACAAACTTTCAAATTATAAACACCTTTAAAACTGGAAATTAAAGTGTTCAAATTGCTTCAGAAATCAAATCTAAGAAAGAATCACTATTTTACAAACACCTTCAAGATATCCAATTAAATTATATCCAAAAATTGTCAAAACACTTTTAAGCAATTATCAACATGCTAAATCAATATTCAACGTCATCCAATGTTATATCAACATTTAACCTCATAGATTTGAATCAAAATCATGCAACCATATAAAATAACACTTAAATGCATATTGACATATTTCAATTCAACACATAAAGAGCCACATACAAAATTATCCAAACACTCAAATTCATCTATTGAATCAAGTATTTGGAGATTTAGGATCAATCCACCACATGAATCATTTCAATAAAATCTAAATTTAGGCATGAAAATGGCTCGATACCACTTGAAAGAATGAGTGGGATTGGGATCCAACTATTAAAACCAAAAATAGGCAAAATATAACCAATCAAATCCGTCCCAAGGATCATTATCATGCACTAAATAAAAATTTGGATATAGAATATTTACCTTTCTAAATGGAAACAAAGGATTTGGTGAAATCACCCTAAGGACTTCTCCAACTTATGATCTACACGCAGCAACGGATTGATCCAATTGCTCCCTTTTGTTGGAAAAGTGCCCGGCAAGATCCAGATAGACTTGCACTAACGATGCATAAATCCAAGAGTTGGATATTGCTCTATTCCATGAGCAATTTGTATGAGATACGGGTGCATGTTAGTGGGTGCTTGTTAGAGAACAAGGCACTGAACACCCTCCAGAGAATCCACTAGGTAGCTGTAGTGGCAAGTCGGTAGTGGTCAATTCTCCCACTTACGCTAGTGCATATTAGTAGCCATTTGACCTGAGAATCCATGGTAATCTTGTGTCTAGTCCTCATGCTTTGACTCTTCCTTGACCACTTAGCGGGTCTTTCAGGTTGAGGTTGGGTATGAGCCACTTGGCATGGAGGTTTGTGAGATCCGACATGGAATCTAACTCCTCGCTTTTGTGAAGGGCGAGTACATCTCCTATGTGTTTTATAATGATCAATTCTAAGAAATCCTTGTGCAAGGTGGTGTGACAATTTGGAAAAGGAGTTTTCAAAATGTGAGGTCACACAAGGGAATCGAACATTGAGAAAAAGACATAGTATCGAGGCTATTAGGGAGCCGACAAATATCTTGTCCTAGGCCTCTTTTGGAAGATAGGAGACGAAAGGACCGTATTTGCATGGTACGAGTAGAGCTATGATAATTCTCTAGAATATTCATTTCGGCCAATTAGTTGGGCTCCATGGGCTTGAGATTGGACATCGACCATGGAGATTGGGTACTCTGCAATTAATGAAATTAATTGAATTGAGTCAATTAGTTTAAAAAGAGTTTTAAACTAAAATGAATATAAGATATTCAAAAGTCACAAAGAGTTGTGAGCCCATGTCCAATGAATGGTAGAACCTGTTGGGTCACACACAAAATCCAAATAGCTTCCAAAATTGGTATAACAATTTTCCAAGTGTTGAAAAAATTCACCCTTTGGTGACCGATTTTCAAGGTTCCAATCTAACAGTCAATTTTGGTTTGATTAATTTAAGTGTTAAATTAATCAACTAATTTAAGAGTTAAATTAGACCAATAATTAAGGAGTTAATTATTTGGTACTATGTTGACCATCAATTGGACAAGTTGACTTGAAGAGTTGAGTTGACTAATTTAAACTTAAGAGTTAAGCTTGTTTGATTTAAGAGTTAAATCAAAGGTTAATTAATTAAATTAAGGTGTTTAATTTAACTAATGGGAAGAATACTTTTGGAGGAAAAATTTAAATGAAGTGTTCATTTAAATTAGCATCTCAATTAATTTGGAATTATATTCCAAATGAAATTGAAATTCACTTGAAATTCAAGTAAGACTTGAATTTGAATTTTGCCAACTTGGCATGCCACTTGGGCGGCCACCTTGAGGAAGGTGTGATACCAGCTAGCATCACACCTTGCACACACTATATATAGATATAGAATGGATGAAAATTTTGAAAATTAGCTGTTGAAAAGTGTGAGAATTAGATTCCTGCATTCCCTCCAAAATCTCTCTCTCCATGCATGGCATCATGAGTTGAAGCTTTGCATTATTTCTTCTTCCCAACCTGAAAATCAGCCTCCTCTACCTCATTTTCTCCTCTATAACTCCAGCTTCTAGTGAGGGTAAATTGGAAGATTGTTTGGTGTGTGGATCATTTCAATAGAGGCAAGGCGATTGACTTGCTCAGTTTTGCAGATCCACCTGCAGCATCTTCCAGATGGAGATATATTTTTGGATCCAATTTTTTACAGTAGATTTAAATGTGTGTGAAGGTGTTCCAGATTTAATTTAGTGAATTTTGGAGCCGTTTATCCTAGACAATTGTTGTCTTCCTTCCACTGTGCCAGATCCAGACAGTTTCCAGACTCGTGAGAGATAGTTGATTTTCTCCTTGATTTTGAGCTACAAGTAATTCTTCATCCTAATCCAGATCGATAGCATGTCTATATCCTTGGGAGCTCAAGTAGCTTAGTTTATTTCATGTTTATGAATGTTGATTTTTGGATTCTAATGCTACTCTAACCTTTAAGTGGTATCGGAGCCTTATTCATGCTATGTTTTGGATTATTGTTTGATTAATTCATGTGATGAATTGATCTATATCACCAAACACCTTATTCAGGCCATGGATTGGAGTGTTTGGTTGATGATTCTTGTGGCTTTATTGCTTGATGAATTGATAGCATGCTATTATGTGATTTAAGTGTTGATTCATGTTTTAGTATGTTTCAATTCATAGTGATAAATGTTGAATGTTGATTTAGCATTTATTGATGTTATATGGTGATATAGCATGTTGAAATTTGATCAATAGTGTTTTGGTCATTTTTGGATCCAATTTGATTGGAGTAGTATTGAAAGTTTATGAAGAATATGATTCTAGCTTTCTCTAATTTTTGAAGGCATGTTTAAGCACTTGAATTTCCTTTTTCTAATAGAGGTTTCAAATATGGAAATTCATCTATAATGTGTGTTTTAGTGTTGAGAACATATGCTAAAACTTTTGTTGCATGAAAGTTGAGTGGAAAAACACTTGATTCACTTGGAAGCCCCAAAACAAGGGGCTGCCGAGCCACTGCCGGGCACTGCGCGCACGCTGTGCGCGTGGCCTGGCCAAGCTGGGCAACAGCCTCTATTTTGAGGTTTTGGTGAATTTTGAGCATTTTTCCAATTCCTTTTGTGCTTAAAATGTTTTTGCACCACACATCATAGATGCACAAAAGTTGTGCAAGTTCTCAAAACTATGTTTAACATTTTTGAATGCCTTTGAAAATTGGTTAAAGTTCATCTTCCAATAATGGCATAAATGTTATACTTGTTCAATTATTTGTTTATGAGATAAGCATTTAATTGATGGAATTAATTGTTAATTCTATATTTGTTTATTGTTCATTTAATTGTTGAATGGATGATGAATGAATGGGGATGATCATGAGCCTTTTAATATTGATTTTATTTTTTCAAATTGTTGAAATGAGTTGTATTAAATTGAGGCTTGCATGCCTCTTATTTTCTACCTTGTAATCGTTATAAGAGTAGAATCACTAAGAGTGAGGTTTCCCTATTCATGTAAAAGTTACATGGAGCAATGGAGGCATGGAGACCTTTGAAGACCCATGAATGTATGGGATACACTCATATAATAGCTAGACTTAATCAACCCACTTAAAATCAATTAGATGGTGCACTTATGGCTCTAAGTGCACCACTTGGTTAGGCTCATGGTCATCCCACCTTAGGAGCATGCTATGCGCATTTACTTATTTATGCTTTCTATATTCTATTAATGTATGAGGTGCATTGTTAGGATATAGAAAACATAAATAAGAAGATAAAATGATGAGATCTTTGCAAGCAAAAACCCTCTACTTAGAATGTCTAAGTACTTTACAAATATTAAGTCAAAATGGATATAAAGTAAAAGAGTTTTAATTAATCCAGGCTTTCTACCAATAGTATATGGCATGACGATGCTACCACCTTTGTATGATATACATCCAGTCATGGGGGTCATGCTTAGGTGGAAAGCTGTGACTATACACTTTGCATGAGATGCACCTTTGACTTGGGAATGCCCACACATTATACATCTGGTCACAGGGGATGCTGTGGTGTCTATCTCAAATTAAAGATTGATTGGTAGGTCTGACTTAACACCAAGTAATGTAGAGTTCGTCCATCAGGGGATCTACATGAAATGGTGAGGCAAAATATATCAAGAGTTGCATGAGATGCAATTAGCAAAAGTTGCTTACCTTTAGATTGCTCGTGGATATATATCCAGTCACGGGGGTCCACTTGCAAGTGTTTAGGGTCTTGATTTTCACTAGGAAATATGATTTCCCAAATTCTTCTAGAGGGTGAAGGATTTGATAAAATAGTATGAGGAAAACATGCTTGAAAGACCATAAAACATGTTTTTAGTATCAAATCAATCATATGCTTATACTCTTTTTTTCACCTCTTGTGGATTTTTGAAATCTTCAATCAAAATGGCTAAAAATCCACTTGCAAGCATTTTGGAAACCAATAAACTAACCAGGCCAAACTTCTAAGATTGGTTAAGGAACCTTAAGATCATTCTTGACTCTGAAAAATGGACTTACGTCCTTGATCAAAATCCTGTGGACACATTTGGTGATGACGCCACCGACGCACAATGTGAAATGTTCACTAAATTTGTAGATAATAATCTGCAAGTGAGGTGTGTCATGATGGAATCCATGTCCAATGAGCTCCAAAAGACTCATGAGCACATGAAACATGCTCGAGAGATCTATGTACACTTACAAGAGTTGTATGGTGTACAAAGTAGACACAAAAGGTTCGCTTTGTCTAAGGAGCTCTTTAGGGAAATGATGAGTGAGGGGTCTAATGTCCATGCTCATGGCCTCAAGATGATTGGACTCATTGAGAAGCTTGGATAGTTGGATGTGGTCATGGACAACGACCTTTATGTGGATTTGATCCTACAATCATTACCATCATCATATGATCAATTCGTTATGAACTTTAATATGTCAAAGCAAGATGTAACAATTAACGAATTGATCAATATACTTGGGACCACGGAAATAACTATGAGAAAGGAAAAGCCCCTTATGCTTGCATCCTCCTCCAAGTCGAAAGGCCTTAGAGGTCCTAGAAAGGGAGGTAAGAGGAAGAAGAGTTCTTCTTCGAAAGGGAAGCAACCCGAGAAAAGTTCTAGGAGAGTTAAGAAGAAGGTTAAAACCGAAGCTAATTGTTTCTACTGTGGCAAAAAGGGGCATTGGAAAGGAAATTACAAAACCTTCATTGCAACCCTTGAGAAGGGTATGTACTTTATTGAAGTGCACATGATGTCTAATTCTTCCACATGGGTATTTGATACCGCATGTGGTTCTCACCTTTGTAATTCATTACAGGGGATAGAAAGAAGAAAGAGTCTTCATGAAGTGGGTATGATCCTCCGCCTAGGAAATAGAGCAAGAGTTGCCGCCATTTTCCAAGGTGTCATCAAGTTAGACTTGGAAAATGCTTGCATTGTACTTGATCCAGTTTATTATATACCCTACTTTGTTAAGAACATCATTTCAATTCCCGTTCTAGATAATGAAGGATTTGATTTTTCTATATCGAATGGGAAATTGATGGCATTAAAGAATAGTTCTTTAATTGCTCGAGGTACATTAATAAATGGATTATACATACTTGATTTTCAACCTTCACTAATGCATATTCAATCAAGTAAAAGAAATTGGATATCTAAGAAAATGCCATTCTTTGGCATGCAAGACTTGGTCATATCTCTAAGAATAGGATGAACAAGTTAGAAGCTCTCAAAGCACTAAATGGTAGTGGCATTGAGGACTTTCCTACCTGTGAATCTTGTTTAAAGAGAAAAATGACCAAAGCTCCTTTTGTAGGACAAACGGAGCGCTACACAAATCTTTTGGATTTGATCCATAAGGATGTTTGTGGACCACTAAGAGTTAGTGGGAGAGGAGGCTATTTTTACTTTATCACCTTCATCGATGATTTTAGTCGGTACGGACATGTGTTTCTTATGAAGAACAAGTCCGAAGCCTTTGAAAAGTTCAAAAAAGTATAGGAATGAAGTAGAAAAGCAATTGGGGCTAAGTATTAATGCTCTTCGATCGGATCGAGGGAAAGAATACTTAAGCATCGAATTCTTGGTTTATCTAAAAGAGAATGGGATTCTCTCTCAATGGACTCCACCCGGCACATCCCAACTCAATGGAGTAGCCGAAAGGAGAAACCGCACCTTATTAGACATGGTACGCTCCATGATGAGTTTTTCCAATGTACCTATATCCTTTTGGGGATACACCTTGCATACAGCGGCGAAGCTACTGAACATAGTACCTTCAAGGTCGGTGCCCAAAACACCATATGAGATATGGCATGGCAAAGCACCCTCTTACCATTATCTTAAGGTTTGGGGATCTCCCGAATACATAAGACGGACAGTAGGAGATAAGTTGGATAGTAGATCCACATTGTGCAAGTTTGTCGGATACCCTAAAGAGTCTATGGGTTACTATTTTTATGATCACTCGAAACAATAGGTGTTTGTCTCGATGAACGCCCATTTTATAGAAAAATAATTTCTATTAGATAGAAATGGCGTTGTCGTTGAACTTGATGAACTTCAAGATGATCATGAAATCCCACAAGTAGTGGAAGCAAGCGAGCAAGTAAAGCTTTGTGCACAACCTCTACATAGGTCGGACCAAATCAAGAAACAACCCAAAAGGTTCGGATTCCTTCATGAGACGGGCCAATCGGATGATGATCCGAAGACCTATGAGGAAGCTATGTCGGACATATATTTGGGACATTGACTTGAAGCCATGAGATCCGAAATGGACTCTATGAACTCAAACAAAGTATGGACTTTGGTAGATCCACCAAAGGGAATAGTTTCCATTGGTTGCAAGTGGATCTATAAGCGAAAGCTTGGAGTAGATGGAGAAATAGTGACTTTTAAGGCATGACTGGTGGCAAAAGGTTACACTCAAAGATTCGGTATCAATTTTGAGAAAACCTTTTCACCGATCGCTATGCCTAAGTCCATTTAGATTCTACTTGCCATAGTCGTATATTATGACTATGAGATATGGCAAATGGATGTGAAAATCGTTTGCTCAATGGTGACATTGAAGAAGAAATATACATGGAGCAACCACAAGGTTTTACATCAAAAGGGAGTGAGCAAAAGGTTTGCAAACTCTAGAAATCCATTTAAGGACTCAAACAAGTATCCCGAAGTTGGAACATACGTTTTGACAAAATAGTCAAATCATTTGGCTTTGTCAAAAATGTATATGAACCATGTGTGTACAAAAGGGCTAGTGGGAGTTCAGTACAGTTTATTGTGCTTTATGTCGATGACATCCTTCTCATTGGGAATGGGATAGGAATGTTAGAGTGTACTAAAGCATGGTTGTCTACACGATTCTCCATGAAGGATTTGGGAGAAGCATCCTACGTATTGAGAATACGTATCTATAGAGATAGGTCTAAGAGGATGTTGGGGCTATTCCAAACCCCGTACATTGACAAGATACTAAAGAGGTTTAGTATGGAAGAATCCAAGATGGGATTCCTTCCCATGGGACATGGTATTCGTCTCTCAAAGTTTATGGCCCCTCAGACTGAGAAAGAGAAACGAAGAATGTCTCACATATCTTATGCCTCCACTATTGGTAGCATAATGTATGCAGTTCAACGTATAAGACCGGATGTGGCACACTCACTAAGTGTTACGCATAGGTTCCATTCGAATCCCGGTGAGAGTCACTGGATAGCAGTGAAAACAATCCTTAAGTACTTGAGAAGGACTAAGGACTTGTTTTTAGTATACGGCAACGGAGAATTGAAACTAAAAGGGTTTTTGAATTCAAGTTTCCAATCCAATGTAGATGACCTCAAATCCACTTCCGGATTCATATGTTACCTTAATGGAGGCGTGGTGAGTTGGAAGGGTTCCAAACAAGACACCACGGCCGATTCCACCACTGAAGTAGAATATATTGCGGCTTCAGAAGTTGCAAAGGAATGTGTTTGGATGAAAAACTTTATTCAAGAGTTGAATGTAGTTCCTAGCATAGCTGAGCCAGTTGTTGTCTTATGTGACAACACCGGGGCGGTAGCGCAAGCTAAAGAGCCAAGATTTCATCAGAAATCCAAGCACATTTTAAGGCGATATCATTTGATCAGGGAGATCATTGATAGAGACAACATCCGAGTTGAGAGAGTTACCTCGGAAGAGAATATAGTAGATCCACTAACCAAACCCCTAACGCAAAAGGTTTTTGAAGAACATCTTGAGAAGATGGGTCTCAATACCATGGGGCATTGGCTTTAAAGCAAGTGGGAGATTGTTGGAAAAATGCCCAGCAAGCCAATTGGATTGGCCTTGTAAAAACTATTTCCATGTAAAATAATCTTGATTAAATAATATTCTTTATATGGCCATCTTCATCTTATGCTTCAGATTACTTCCCTAGCATTCGGATGGAGACCTTAGATCACACATGACTATGGGACTTGGTTTGATGACGATGGAATAAGTCTTACACGGTCGTGATCTCAAGTCGTCCAAGTCATAGGATCTTAAGAGACGGGGCATCTAAGATCCGGATAGACTTCCACTAACGATGCATAAATCTAAGAGTTGGATATTGCTCCATTCCATGAGCAATCTGTATGAGATATGGGTGCATGTTAGTAGGTGCTTGTTAGAGAACAAGGCACTTAACACCCTCCAGAGAATCCACTAGGTAGCCATAGTTGCAAGTCGGTAGTGGTCAATTCTCCCACTTATGCAAGTGCATATTATTAGCCATCTGACCTGAGAATCCATGGTAATCTTGTATCCGGTCCTCATGCTTTGACTCTTTCTTGACCACTTAGCAGGTCTTTCAAGTTGAGATTAGATATGAGCTACTTGGCATGGAGGTTTGTGAGATCCGACATGGAATCCGACTCCTCACTTTTGTGAAGAGCAAGTGCATCTCATGTGTTCTATAATGATCGATTCCAAGAAATCCTTGCGCAAGGTGGTGTGACGATTTGGAAAAGGAGTTTTCCAAAGGGGAGGTCACATAAGGGAATCGAACATTGAGAATAAGAAATAGTATCGAGGCTATTAAGGAGCAGACAAATATCTTGCCCTAGGCCTCTTACAGGAGATAGGAGACGGAAGGACCATATTTGCATGGTACACGTAGAGCTATGATGGTTCTCTAGAATATTCATTTCAGCCAATTAGTTGGGCTTCATGGGCTTAAGGTTGGACATCGACCATGGAGATTGGGTACTCTTCAATTAATGAAATTAATTGAATTGAGTCGATTAGTTTAAAAAGAGTTTTAAACTAAAATGAATATAAGATATTCAAAAGTCACAAAGAGTTGTGAGACCATGTCCAATGAATGGTATAACCTATTAGGTCACACACAAAAGCCAAATAGCTTCCAAAATTGGTAGAGCAATTTTCCAAGTGTTGAAAAAATTCACCCTTTGGTGACCGATTTTCAAGGTTCCAGTCTAACGGTCAATTTTGGTTTGATTAATTTATGTGTTAAATTAATCAACTAATTTAAGAGTTAAATTAGACCAATAATTAAGGATTTAATTATTTGGTACCATGTTGACCATCAATTGGACAAGTTGGCTTAAAGAGTTGAGTTGCTAATTTAAGCTTAAGAGTTAAGCTTGTTTGATTTAAGAGTTAAATCAAAGGTTAATTAATTAAATTAAAGTGTTTAATTTGATTAATGGGAAGAATAATTTTTGGAGGAAAAATTTAAATGAAGTTTTCATTAAATTAGCATCTTAATTAATTTGGAATTAAATTCCAAATGAAATTGAAATTCACTTGAAATTCAAGTAAGACTTGAATTTGAATTTTGCCAACTTGGCATGCCACTTGGGCGGTCACCTTGAGGAAGGTGTGATGCCAACTAGAATCACAACTTCCACACTCTATATATAGATATATAATGGTTTCAAAATTTGAAAATTAGCTGCTGAAAAGTGTGAGAATTAGATTCTTTCATTCCCTCCAAAATCTCTCTCTACATGCATTGCATCATGAGTTGAAGCTTTGCATTCCTTCTTCTTCCCAACCTGAAAATCAGCCTCCTATACCTAATTTTCTCCTATCTAACTCCAGCTTATAGTGAGGGGAAATTGGTAGATTTTTTGGTGTGTGGATCGTTTCAATAGAGGCAAGGCAATTGACTTGCTCAGTTTTGGAGATCCACCTGCAGTATCTTCTGGTTGGAGATTTTTTATGGAGCGATCCAGAATGATTTTTGGATCTAATTTTTCACAGTAGCTTACCATGTGTGTGGATGTGTTCAAGATTTAATTTCTTGAATTTTGGATCAGTTTAGCCTATACAATTGTTGCCTTCATTCTGCTGTGCCAGATTTAGACAGTTTCTGGACTCGTGAGAGATAGTTGATCTTCTCCTTGATTTTGAGCTACAAGAGGTAATTCTTCATCCTAATCCAGATCTATAGCATGTCTAGATCCTTGGGAGCTCGAGTAGCTTAGTTTATTTCATGTTTATGAATGTTGATTTTTTGAATCTTAATGCTACTCTAGCCTTCACCTTTCCCAAGCTCCAAACAGATCAAAAATCAGACAAAACCTTGTATCCTAGATTCGCCAAAAGATCAACCGATTTCAGCCTCAAAATAGATCACCAAGTTTCTTCTAAGTCCCCCAAATGTTAGACCTCTAATGTCTAATTCAACCTTACATGTGTTAGAACAAGAGAGGAGTGGTGGTTTTGGAGGAGAGAGGGATGAGAGAATTTTGTGTAATTATTCAACGCAATTATATCACACTTGGAGGGAAAATGTGAGGATGCCAATTACTCTTAGGTGGAAGCCATGTGGCCTTATTTATAGGAGAGAGAGATGCCAGCTAGCATCACACCTCCCATGCTAGTTAGCCAACTTGCCAACTTGCAAGTGCATTTGCATTTCATTTCTCTAAATGAAAATGCGACCTAGTAAATTCAAATGGACTCTTCCATTTGATTTTTCTCCAAAACTCAAATCCATATTTTAATTAAATTAACTCTTTAATTTAATTAATTTAACTTAATTCCTTAAGTTAATTGATTTAACTCTTTAAGTCAATTAATGTTAACTTCACTTCTTAAGTTAACTTGACTAGTTAATTTTCATATGACACCAATTAAATTAACTCCATAATTTTATTGGCTTAATTTAAGTCCTTAAATTAATTTGATTAATTTAATACTTAAATTAATCAAGCGAAAATGACCAATTAAATTAGTCAACCGATCCTCTCTTCAAAACAGCTAAACTTGACTCCTATCAAATAAGAGCTTCCTTAGGCTTTTGTGTGGACCCATTAGGTTTATCCATTACTATTCACATTAGTTTAAACTCCTTTAAACTAATAACGCCTTCAGTTAATTTCTTTTAATTGAAGAGTACCCAACCTTTATGGTCGATATCTCGCAACAAACCCATGGAGCCCAGCTAATTGGATGAATGAATTATGTCTTGATAAACTATTATAGCTTACGCTTACCATGCAAATACAGTCCTTCCGTCTCCTATCTTCCGAAAGAGGCTTAGGAAAAGATATTTGTTAGCTCCCAAATAGCCTCGATAACTATCTCTCTACATCTAATGTTCGATTCCCATTTATGACCTCAACTTTCAAAAACACCTTTTCCAAATTGTCATACTACCTTGCACAAGGATTTCTTGGGATCGATCAATGATAGAATACGTAGGAGATGCACTCGTTCTTCACAACAACAAGGAGATGGTTCCCATCTTGGATCTTACAAACCTCCATACTTAAGTAGCTCATGCTCAATCTCAACCCCGTATGACCCGTTATGTGGTCGGGGAAAAGTCAAAGCATAAAGACCTAAACACAAGGTTACCATGGTTCCTCAAGTCCCAAGACTAATTATATACACTATTGTAAGCTTGATAACTTGCCACTACCGACATGCCACTGTAGCTATCTAGTGGATTCTCTAAGCGGGTCTTCAGTGAACTTGTTCTCTAGCAAGCACCACTAACATGCATCTATTTCTCACATAGATTGCCCATGAAACGGAGCAATATCCAACCCCTTGGAATATGGATCTTTAATGCAAGTCTATCTAATTTTAGATGCCCCGTCTCATAAAATTATATAACTTAGAATACTTTAAAATCATGATCGTAGAGACTTATTTCATGATCACTATCATATGCTTGACCAAGTCCCATAGTCTTGTATGATTTAGGGGCTTCAACCAAATGCAAGTGAAGAATAGAAAGCATAAGATGAAGACGACCATTTAATAAGAATAATTCAATTAAGATTGTATAACTAGAGAAGTAGTTTAAGACGGCAATATAATTAGCTTGTGAGGGCACTATTCCAACAATCATCCACTTGCCCTAAAGCTAATTCCTCATAGCCTTCAAGTCCATCTTCTCAAGATATCTTAAAGAACCTTTTGCTTTTAGGGGTTTAAATAGTGGATTTGCTATATTCTCTTCTTAGGCAACTTTATCACTCAATTGTTGCCTCGATCAATGATCTCATAGATCAAATGATAACGCATTAAATTATTGTTTTGATTACTGATGAGATCTTAGATTTATTGCTTGCGCAATAGGTCCTAAGTTGTCTTCAAAGGATAACGACTAGCTTTTGTATACATGCTCCGCACTACATCCAACTTTTGGATAAAGTTTTTCATCCAAAAACCTTCTTCTATGATGTCCAACGCCACAATATATTCTACCTCAGTAGTAGAATCAATCGTGGTGTCTTGTTTGGAACTCTTCCAACTCACTGTGCCGCTATTGAGATAAAAATATAATCCTGAGGTGGATTTAAGTCATCTTCATCGGATTGGAAGCTAAAATCCAAAAACCCTTCAACTTTTAATTATCCATTGTCGTAAACCAAAAAATAAATTCTTAGTTCTTATCAAGTTCTTTAGGATTACTTTTATGGCCTCCTAGTGACTCTCACCAGGATTGGATTGAAAGCCGCTCATAACAATTAGAACATATGCTACATCCGGTTTAGTACATTGAATAACATATATTATGCTCCCAATATTGGATCCAGTATGTGGGACATTCTTTATCTATCATCTTTAGTCTTAGAGGCCATATGCTTGGAGAGATGAAGACTATGTCCCATAGAGAGAAATCTTTTCTTGGATTCTTCCATACTAAATCTCTTCAGTATCTCATCAATGTACCTAATTTGGGAGAGCCCCAACATCCTCTTATCTCTATAGATCTATATTCCTAATATGTACGATGTTTCCCCCAATCTTTCATCGAGAATTGGGAAGATAACCATGTTTTAGTACTGATATGGGATAGCCCAAGTGGCTAGGCCCAAACCTCATGAGCCCAAAGATGCAGCACTAAGCCCATCTTGCACCCAGGACCTATTGGCGCTATCGACCCTAGTCAACTTTGAAGATCTGACGGTGTGCCCAGGCGAATGAGCACTCGACCAGGCCTCGTACAAGGCCGCGGGTCGATATGTCGACCCTCACCGCTAATCCATTCTCCAATCTGCTGTCAGGCCGATCATTCCTCCAACCAAAGAGGTCAACAGAGCACAGTACCATCTCTGCCGCATTAAATGCACTAATATGCGGCATCCTTCCATATTTATGGCACATGCCGCCCCCTTACCGCCTGGCGCGGCAAGCACGTCAACAATATCCTACCCTGTCCCTAAAACCTAGGAATGCAACCACCTAGAATAGTACATGGGTGGAAGATGACTAATGGCTCATTATGCAAGGACAAGGGTCCTCCCTACACATCAAGGGCATCTCAGACAAATCCCCAGGGAGAGAAGGCTATAAATACCCCCACTCCAGCCTTTCAAAAGTATGCTCCATATATACAAAAAGCCCCCACTCTGTTGCTCATATTATCTAGTCGACCTATATTGACTTGAGTGTCGGAGTGCCTAAGCTGAGGGCTCCTCGACTATCCTGACGTTTGCTAGTGAATGCAAGATTCAACCCATCAATACTCATTTATCGACCAGAGAGGTCGAACCTCGTTGGAATATCTATCTGATCCAACCTTCAACAGATCACACCCTCATCAAGTATACTCAAACCCTTCTTTCTCATTCATAATGAGAAAAATGTCATAGATATAAAGCGCAATAAACTTTGTTGAACTCTCATTTGCCTTTTTTATACACACAAAGCTCATACATTTTTGACAAAGTGAAATGATTTGATTGTCTCATCAAAATGCATGTTCCAACTTCAAGATGCTGCTTTAGTCCCAAGATGGACCTTTGGAGTTTGTAAACCTTTTACTACTCCCTTTGGATGTAAAACCTTAAGGTTACTCCATCTAGAAGAAATCCTCTTCAATATTTCCATCGAGAAAAGCAGTCTTTACATTCATTTGCCATATCACATAGTCGTAGTTAGCGGCTATGGCAAGTATAATCCTAATGGACATAAGCATAGCAATCGGTGAAAATGTTTCCTCAAAATTAATACCGGGTCTTTGAGCATAACCTTTTGCCACTAGTCTAGCCTTAAAGGTCATCATCTCTCCATCAGCTCCTAGCTTTTGCTTGTAGATCCACTTGCAACAAATGGGTACTATACCTTCGGTAGATCTACCAAAATCCATACTTTGTTAGAGTACATAAAGTCCATTTCAGATTTCACAGCCTCAAGCCAATGTCCTGAATCTATGTCCAATATAGCTTCCTCATAGATCTTTGGATCACTATTCATTTGCCCCTTTCCATGAAGGAATCCAAGCCTTTTAGGTTGTTTCTTAATTCAGTCCGACCTTTTTGGAGGTTGAGTGTTAGGCTCGGGATGCTCTATTGTTTCTACCACTTGTGAGATGATATGATCATCTTGAACTTCATTAAGTTCAACGATAATGTCTTTTCTGTCCAATAGAAACTCCTTTTCCAAAAGGTGGCATTCCTTGAAACAAACACCTTTTGTTTCGAGGATCATAGAAATAATAACCCAAATACTCTTTTGGGTATCCCATAAACTTGCACAAAGTGGACCTCGCATCCAACTTGTCTCTCACTAGTCTCTTGATGTATACGAGAGACCCCCAAACTCTTAAAAAAAAGTAAGAAGGTGATTTGTGATACCACATCTCATGTGGTGTCTTTAGTACCAACTTTAAAGGTAGTACATTTAGTAGCCTCATCGTCGTCTCAAGGGAGTATCTCCAAAAGTATATGGGCACATTGGTAAAGCTCATCATGGAACGTACCATGTCCAACAAGGTACGATTTATCCTCTCAGTTGATCCATTATGTTGGGGTATATCGGCAGTCCTCACTTCTTTCTACTAACGGTCCCTTTTAGAACTAGTTCGTCCATGCCTATACTCCTTATGGCATCCTCCTTGAATTTACTGCACTCATCCATATATGTGTCTGCCATTGCGGTAAAAGTGATACCATTTGTTTGACTATAGCTTCTTAGAGTCCTTTGTGGTGTGCTACGTGGTCATTGAATGAGGCCGCATTGCGATGCTACTGTCAAAATATCCATGTAGATAGTAAGTGGTGTGGACATGGTGAGCGCACGAGGGGGCTTGCACTTGCAGTCTCCTTGCTTCCTATTACTATTACTCACTTCGTCGCCACCTTCCATTTGTGGTCTTCCGAGCAATTACAACTTTTTCTATCCAAATCTACTTTTGAGTATACATTAGGAGCTCTTTTAGCATGGTATGAGGTTTCTAGGCAATCAACTGCTTGAATTTTAGGTGCCTAAAATTCTATTAGATGATGCTGGGTGTAAGCTCTTAGCTAAGATAAGGGATCTCATAGATAGCTTGGATGAAGCAATTGAGATAAGGCCTTAAGGACACTTCATCTTTTTCTTTAATGGTAAACATATAAGCTATTATTTTTGGGTACCTATGGTTGATGGAGAAGTTCTAGAGAAAAATTTGTGCGAGCACCTCCTATTCAATGATAGATATACTAGCATTTAGCTAAACCATGTAAGGTCGTGCTTGGTAAGTGTGGGTCAGAAGAGCCTGTAGTATGTGGCTTCACTTAAATCATAGAGCTTTATCCTAGCTAAAAAGTTATCCAAGTGCTCTCGGGGTTCTGCAATTCCATCGAACTCTAATAGTTGAGCTATTTTCTTTCCAAGGATAGTACTTCCACTATAACTAAAAGCAATAACTAAGGAATGATATTGATTTTTTACTCCTCCAGATGGATACAACATGAAAGAATGCTTTTAAATTCCAATATCTATGGGCACATGCTAGGCAGAATCCAAGTGGAGCGAAGAGTGCATATCTCCTTATACGAGCGGAGAAAGAGGAACGATGTTAGGTCCAAAATTAGTTCTTCATTTAGTTCTCTCTAGGGAAGAGAAAGGTCCATAGCTCTAATGAGAGAATTCTTGTAGCTCCTAAAGGTGCTTCTCGATGTATTGGGCAATTGCTTTAATTGCGGCTTAGGTAATTATGTTCTCTAGTTGGGTCTTCAATACTTCCTAGTTATGGATAGAATGAGATCTCCAAGAGGACGAGCCTACTATGTATTTTAAAGCTTTAGAAATGTATTATGACCACCATAGCTATAATTGCCCAAATCCTAAAGAACACTAACACCAACACCAACATGACCCCAACAATCTCCCAACAACAAGAGTCATTTTGGTGATATCTGGAGGACTAGTCAGAGGAGACTCTTCCAAATGCAAGAAAAAGTACTAGCATGAGTACTAAGGTAAGCACAAGCTCATGCAATTTATCCAATCTCGGGAATATTCTAAGTATGCCTTCCTATATCCTACATCAGCTTTGGCAAAGAGGACATAGAGCTTGAAAAGAGAGGTCACAGTGATGCCCTAGTGATCTCGGCATCCTTGGCCATCTTCTGGGTTAAGAAGATATTAGTATACAATGGTAGTTTGGTGGACATCTTATTCCATAATGTATTCCTCCATCTTGGAGTGTATAACATACAAATGCAGAAGACTAACACCCCCTACTGGGATTCACAAGCAACGTTGTAGAAGTAATTGGAGAAGTACCGTCATCTCTCTTCCCAAGCACTTACCCAAGAAAGGCAACAAATATTGTAAGGTTCTCAGTCATGAAGACTTTATCTGTGTACAACGTAATTTTAAGAAGGCCAACCCAGCAACCCTGAATCTATTCCAAGCTGCAACCTTTGCATACCACTTAAAGATGAAGTTCCCTACACCGAATGAAATTGGGGAAGTGGTGGAGGCTCTAAGCTAGAGAGTGTTAAGCTAACACTTTGAGAGCATAAGTCTCTCACTCCCCTGGCAGATCAAGCAAAAGGCCCATGAAAAATGCAAGGAGAGGATAAAGACAAAGGTTTACTGCAGGGTGTCAGCTTTGTGGAAGCATACACACCTAAGATACTCTTAAGTCTTGACGGTGATTAAAATGCATCACTGGTGATGCTCCCTGATGATAAATTAATTACTTTGGCATAGTTTCTGCTTTGACTTTTATTGTTATCTTCTTTCAAATTCAAATAAAACATATCCACTTGGGGATAGCACCCTTTCTTTTAGTGCTGAATAATTGCATAACTCTTTAAATTCTTCAGATTATTATTGATATGACTAAAATTGAACCTAATGACATTTTGGTCATTTGATTAAAAATAGTGAATCAACTATAAAATTAATTAACTAAATAAATAGGCCAAAGAGCCTAAAGGACAAACCAAGCCTATAAAAAGCAAAGAAAAACCCCAAATGAGCCTAAGCTTTAAAATCTTTGAATACCAAGTTCTAGAGAGAAATAGGACACAAGAAATTATTTATAAAATTTCTTGAAGTGGAAGAACCCTTGAGAAAAGCCTCTATGCGCATTCCTAAAAAGATAAATCGCCACTTTACTATTTTTTGGGAAGGACCTCACTCTATTTTTGAGCAACATCAATAATTTTTTTTCTATCCTTGAACCTTGCAGCTCTTCCAAGATATTTTGAAAATCTTTTAGGTGTAATCCCACTATAAAGCTTCTCGAGGAATGCAAGGAGTTTATGGTAGCTACCGGGCATAATTCTACTGTACAGGCCCTTTGGGTTACGTGTTGCTAATGTAATCCCACTATAGGCCCCTAAGAAGATACACGGTAGTCACTCTAAAAAAGCCTACCATTGGCTCCAGTTAAGAGTACATGGCAACCTCTAAAAAAACTTATTATCGACTCCCCTCAAGAGTACGTGGCAATCTCTAAAAAAGCATACTATCAGATCTCTTTAGGAGTATATAACAACCTTTAAAAGGTCCACTCTCGGCTACCCTTGGGAGTACTTGGCAACTTCTAAAAGAGCCCACTATAGGCTCCTCTCAATAGTACGTGGCAACCCTCTGAGAAACTCACTAAGAAGCACATTTGGAAGACACCTACACAACTAAGCAAAAGAAGTCTACCTTGAGTCCTCATGAGGAGGAGGAGGGTGGCAATATCTCGACACTTAGAGAAGTAAAGAAAATTCACTAAGTCCAGTGACTTAACAAGTTACTGCACACCCACTATGAAGTCTCACAAAAGACCCATAAACACACCCTTCCTCATTGCAATACTTGAACTCTATATTAGTATCTATGCAACTCAAGCATGGAACCAATTTTCTTCCTTGGAGGACCATGCCTCGCAAAAGGTGAACTAGTGCCCATGAAAGGGGAGGTTTACGCCTCCTTAGAATAATTCCACTACATATACAATAATCATTTAGAACTCATAAAACTCGCTAAAACTATCGTACGACATCACCAAAAAAAATTTCTAAGTCCCCAAGCAATCAACAAAGCCACCACGCCATCATTAAGCTTAACAAAGACTTATAAAAAAAATAATAAAGAGAAGCCCCACAATGGACGCCTCACGTAGGAACTCGAGATGGGCATCCCCTAGTGCCCGAGTCTCATATCTTCATAGGTACCTTGGATGGTGTCATCCTACCTCCTGCTGCTCAACTCTTAAATTACAAGTATGCAAAATCAATAATCATTTAATTAGTTAAGTACTCACGTGAACGCAAAATAAGTAAAAGCAAAGAAACATTATTGAAACTAAATGAAAAAGACAAAAAAAAATCAGACCAATACTTGGCCTCCAAAAGTAAATAATAATGTGGAAGGAAAAACATACCAAAGCACTACTCAACAAGCTAACTAGAAAATGCTAAGTAGTGACAAGGTCCTAAACATGAACTGGCTACTACTATAAACCTGCTTCCACTAGCTCTTTTACCATAGTCTCTAACCCAACTTCAGGAACTTTCTCATGCTCTCCCACAATAAGGTTAACTGGGATAATTTGGTCTAACATTAACAAGTCTTTTGTGGGATTATTGTCCGATCTTACTCAAAATACAACAACTTAAGATAGTTTGCTCGTAGATCGCCATAGCCTCCAATTCAACTACTTTAAAGAAATCATAAGAACCCTTAAACTCCTTGATCGTATCCCTCCGAGCAGTATTTATGAGGGTCTTTCCAGTAGAAGAGTCTATGAACTTTTCCCCACTCTTCGTCTCTTTCATGTACATTGCCTTCAAGCATTTATGCTTCTTTAGTAGCTTGGTTAGCTTCTCTTCTTTTAACTCCGCTGCTTAACCACTTCAACAGACTCCTTCTTAAGGCGCTTCACCATCAACATAGCTCCCTCTACTCGATGAGATGTCTACTCAACCAAATTTCGTCCTTGCTCTTCAAAAATACAAAATATGTTCAATAGTCAGAAATCACTGTAATACTATGAAGAAAAGAAATGACAATAAAAATGAATCAAAGTAATAAAACGAACTCATACCTAGGCAATATCATCAGTAGCTATCTCAATCAATTGAGAAGAGGAAAGTAACTATAATTTTTCTTGGTCATACTTATTCACTGCATCCCACATACGATGAATGCTAGAAGTTATCTCATCCACGTCCTAATGGGAAACTATCCCACAACTCCATTGTAAGCCATAGTGAAAAAATCCTTTGCCCTCACCAGCGTAAAAAGGACAAGTAGTATGGAGACAAATAATAGATCCATGAGCATATTTCCTCACATATCAAAAGGCAATAGCTTAGGCTCATCGTCCACAATAGGTGCACATGTCGCCCATGCTTAGCAGAGCATGTATCTTGCTTAACTACTAGCCCAGGGTGCTCAGATGGTACTCTCCTAGTGGTGTCTCCCTCTAACACTACTCTTAAACATGACTCCCATGAGTTTCTCCTTCTACTCTCCGAGCACAAATCTGGGCAACATTGATTTTCTTTCCTACCATGAAAAGAAAGGAAAATAAAGTCAAAATGCAAATTATGCATGAAAACATTGATGGAATAGTGCCCGACAAGCCAATAGAATTAGCCTTGTAAAATCTATTTCCTTGTAAAATAATCTTGATTGAATGATATTCTATACATGGCCATCTTCATCTTATGCTCTTTATTACTTCATTCGCATTTAGATGAAGCCCTTAGATCATTCATGACTAGGGACTTTGTTCGATGGTCATGGAATAAGTCTTATATGGTCGTGATCTTAAACCTTCCAAATCATAGGATCTTATGAGACGAGGCATCTAAGATCTGGATAGACTTGCACTAACGATGCATAAATCAAAAAGTTGGATATTACTTCATTCCACGAGCAATTATATGAAATATAGGTGCATGTTAGTGAGTGCTTATTAGAGAACAAGGCACTGAATACCCACCAGAGAATCCACTAGATAGCTGTAGTGGCAAGCTCTCCAGCTTATGCTAGTGCATATTATTAGTCCTCTGACCTGAGGATCCACGGTAACCTTGTGTTTGGTCCTCATGCTTTGACTCTTCCTTAACCACTTAACAGGTCTTTTAGGTTGAGATTTGGTATAAGCTACTAGGCATGGAGGTTTGTGAAATCCAAGATGGAATTCGACTGCTCACTTTTTTAAAGGGCGGGTACATCTCCTATGTATTCTATCATTTCCAAGAAATCCTTACACAATGTGGTGTGACAATTTGGAAAAGAAGTTTTCCAAAGATGAGGTCATACAAAGGAATCGAACATTAAGAATAGTGACATAATATCGAGGCTATTAGGGAGCTGACAAATATCTTACCATAGGCCTCTTTTGGGAGATAGGAGATGGAAGGCCTGCATTTGCATGGTACGTGTAGAGCTATAATTGTTCTCCAAAAGCATTCATTTCGGCCAATTAGTTAGGCTCCATGGGCTTTAGGTTGGACATCGATCATGGAGATTGGGTACTCTTCAATTAATGAGATTAATTGAATTGGATCGATTAGTTTAAAAGTGTTTTAAACTAAAATGAATATATGATATTCAAAAGTCACAAGGAGTTGTGAGCTCATATCCAATGAATGGTAGAACATATTGGGTCACACACAAAATCCAATTGGCTTCCAAAGTTGAAGGATGAATTTTTCTAAGAGTTAGAAAATTACTTCTAGGTGACCGATTTTGAGGTGCCGATGGAGGGTCAGTTTTTGGCTTGATTAATTTAAGTGTTAAATTGATCGACTAATCTAAGGAGTTAATTATTTGGTTCCTAGTGACCATCAATTGGTCAAGTTAACGTAAAGAGTTAAGTTAACAATATTGAGCTTAGGAGTTAAGCTTATTGACTTAAGAGTTAAGTCTAAGATAAATTAATTAAACTAAAGTGTTTAATTTAATTAATGAGAAGAATTACTTTTGAAGGGAAGAATCAAATGAAGAGCTTATTTGAGTTGGCATTTTAATTAATTTGAAATTGGATTCCAAATTAAATTAAAATGCACATGAAATTCAAATGAGATCTGAATTCAAATTTTCCACCTTGGCACACCACTTGGCCGCCCCCTGCTCATGGAAGGTGTGATGCCACCTTGGCATCACACCATCCAACATTTGTATATAGATATAGAGAGGAAGAGTTCAACAACTTTGCAAAAAGTGTGAAGAATTAGATTCATTTACACTTCCCTCCAAAAACTCTTTTTCAAACATTACTTCATGCGTTGATGTTTTTTCTTCTTTTCCTACCTCAAAAATTGGCCTTCTCCATTAATATTCTGCTCATTTTCTCCAGCTAAAAGTAAGTGGAATTTGGAGGATCAATTGGTGTGTGTGGATCATCACAATAGAGGCAAAGCATTTGATTTGCTAGCTTTGGAGATCTACTGGAACAAAGAAGTCACTTGCAGAATTTTTTCCTAGTGATCCAGATAGAGTTTTGCTCCAAAAGTTTTACAGAGACTTCCTCAAGGAGTTGAAAAGTTCCATATTTTTGTTTTGTGATTTTTGGAGCACTCTAAGCAAGGTAAAAGTTTCTGGTTCTCCGCTATGCCAAAGTCTGCAAAAATCTGGATCAGTGAAGTGTTCACCTTTGTGACCTTGGAAATGTTCTTTTTGAGGGAAATCTCTAACTAAATCTGAATTTTAAGCATGAATAGATCCTTGGTAGGTTGTAAGCACTAGTTAATTTAAACTTTTGAAGTTTTAATTATTGGATCCCAGTGGCTTACTAACCTTCAAACATGAAAAAGCAAGCACATGTACTCAAGCAGATGCTACAAATCAAAAGGCAAAATATGCTAAGTACCGGCAGGAAACATGTGAGCGATGTTGATAGAGGCATGCCTATAGTTTTAAGGACCCCTTATGAATGCAGCCCAGATAGAAATTTTTTGTTTGCTTTAGGAAAATAATGGAAGATTAGTTTATTTGGCACTCTTCGCACCATAAATAAAGTATGATAGCTACCCAAAGATACTAACAAGCCCAACTTACTCAAACACTATTGAAACCCTACAAAAGATGAAAAAACGTTAGACATGAATTGGCCCAAACACACACCATAACTTCACACTATATCCAATAGAAAAGTGTTCAGAGGAAGTGAAAACCCACAAGTGAAATAATTGCTGAAGACAATAAAATGCCCTTTAGGAGGTGATGCCATGTTGTCTCGAGATAAAGGAAGGATGAACTTAAACTCATCAGAAACACATATCCTATGCCATAAGATATCTATTTCCTCCTATCCAAGTAATGTAAGTGCTATGGCCGAGATAAGCCAAACAAATTCAAGATTAAATAGCAAATCTCGATCCAAAGCAACATCCCCAGGCATATATCATACAACATAAATGGATTAATCAGAGGATACCAACCTGAATTGCTCAAAATCCAAGGAGATGATGGATGATTCTTCCTATCACAGATTTCCGGCAGTTTCTGGCACAGCGGAGAAAAAGGAGAATATCTTCCAATTCCGACCTCCAAATGAAATGAGGAAAAATTATCCAGAAATCTAACTCGAATTCAGATATTATGTGAAAAAATTGGCTTAAATATCCATCAGATCGCTCCAGGAGAAAATCGTGAAGTGGACTGTTCTGCAGAAATTGAGTGGCCTCACTTGTGGTCACCTCCAATGCAATTCCACACACCTTAAAGCAATCCTAGAACGTCCAGATATTTAGCTGGATCAGATCTGGAGTTGTTTGGTGAGAAGGAGGTTTTTGAGTGAGAGAGAGAATGGATGGAAGTTAGATCTCTACTAACTTTTGAGAGAATTTTGGAGGAAGGATTTAGCTTGCAAAATTCAGAATTTTGGCTAATGAATCTGGACTGATTTTTGGCCACTCCACCTCCCCTTATATAGAGGTGTGATAGGTGTGATTCCAAGGTGGCATCACACCTCCCATGCTAAGGGGGGGGACCGAAAATTCCAAGGGCATAATTGTAAGTTGGTAATTCCACTATCATGTGGTGTTGCCAACTTGCTTAATTGGAATCCAATTCCAATTAATTCAAATCATATTTGAATTCTTCCCTCCAATAATATATTATCCTATTAATTAAATTAATCCAATTAATTTAATTAATTCAACTTGATTTAACAATTAAATCAAGCAAACTTAACTCTTTAAGTTTTCTTTAGTTAACTTAACTCTTTAAGTCAACTTCAATTATTCAACTATCAATGTGACTCAAATAATCAACTCCTTAATTATTTGCCTAATTTAACTCCTTAAATTAGTTGATCAATTTAACACTTAAATCAATCAAGCCATAATTGATCTTGAAATCTCTCTCTCAAAATCGGTCCCTTAAGAGGGACGTATTTTCTAACACTTAGAAATTCTTCTTTCACCACTTAGAAAAGTTCAAGGCTTTTGTGTGTGACCCATTAGGTTCAACCATTCATCAAACATAGGCTCACAACTCCTTGTGACTTTTGAATATCAAATATTCATTCTAGTTTAAAACTCCTTTTAAACTAGTCGACTCGATTCAATCAATCTCTATCAATTGAAGAGTACATAATCTCCATGGTCGATGTCCAACCTCAAGCCCATGGAGCCCAACTAATTGGTCGAAATGAATGTCTCTGTATGAACCTTTTAAAGCTCTACGCGTTCCATGCAAATACGGTCCTTCCGTTTCCTATCTCCATGAAAGAGGCCTAGGGCAAGATATTTGTCGGCTCCCTAATAGCCTCGATTCTATGCTTCTATTCTAAATGTTCAATTCCAATGTATGACCTTATCTTTTGGAAAACTCTTTTCCCAAACTGTCATACCACCTTGCGCAAAGATTTCTGGAATATGATCATTATACAATGCATAGGAGATGTACTCGCCCTTCACAAAAGTGAGGAGTCGGATTCCATCTTGGATCTCATAAACCTCCATGCCAAGTAGCTCATACCCAATCATACCCCGAACGGCCCGCTGGGTGACCAGGGATAAGTCAAAGCATGAGGACTGGACACAAGGTTACAATGGATCCTTAGGTCAAAGGACTAATTTATATGCACTAGCGTAAGCAGGAGAGCTTGCCACTACCGATTTGCCACTACGGCTACCTAGTGGAGTCTCCGGTGGGTCTTCAGTGCCTTGTTCTCTAACAAGCACCCACTAACATGCACCGGTATCATATACAGTTGCTCATGGAACGAAGCAATATCTAACTCTTTGGATTTATGCATCGTTAGTACAAGTCTGTCCAGATCTTAGATGTCCCGTCTCGTAAGATCCTATGACTTGGAATATTTAAGATCACGACCGTGTAAGACTTATTCCATGATCACCACCCAGTGAACTGACCAACTCCCGTAGTCATATGTGATCTAAGGACTTCATCCAAATGCCAGTGAAGTAATATAATGCATAAGATGAATGTGGTCATATGTAAGATACCATTCAATCAAGACCGTCTCTTTAGAAAATAGTTTTACAAAGCCAAAATCATTGGCTTGCCGAGCACTATTTCTAACAAGTAAACGCCTAATCTCTATCACCTTAGTAAAGCTACTATCCAAAGCATGAGTAGCCTTGGATTCCTTATCATAAAAACACTCATTTTCAAAATCAAAATGATGTGATGAAGATTATTAACTAGTTTTACCTACTATGAGACTTCGGAGACTTTTCCAAATTTTATAACGCCATGACTGACAGCACATTCAATGAAGGACTGACGTATGTTGCAACACCATGACCCGGCGTCCCACCCTAGAGCACCGTAGGCACCCAAAGCCAACACCCAGTGGGCACTAGCCCCAAGCACCATGTAGGCACCTTGGGCAATCGCCTATAAAAGCTCGCCCCCGGGTGCCGCACAAGTACTCAGCTTAGTGCCTCTTAGTGCACAAGCAGCTGCCTCAGGCACCTACCGTTGTAGTTATTGGTGATTAGCCACCCAGTGATAAAACCTCCACCACGACTCTTTATCTACTATCTCCTCTTTGATCACTCGTAGACTTCTTTCCTAAACTTGCCTCAGAACTAGACTTCTCTCAAACATATTTTGCCTCGACGAACTGGCTCAAAAAAGTTGCAGAGAAATTCGAGAGTATGAAAGTCAAGAAGCAGACAATAAATGAAGAGTCTAAGAAGTAAAGAGGGCATTACCTTGAGAACTCATCTCAACACTCCTGTGGGAACCTTCTTTCCTCTTTTTCTCTCCACTTGTTTAAGATGGAATCTTTCTTATTTTCACTAACTCCCCAGGTGCCAATGAAGGCACCTTTATGGAGCACTTCTTAGAGATCCTGAAGACTTTGAGACCTACTCAACCTCAAACTAGACAATAGCTAAAAATTTGCAAACACCTCACTCAAGAATAATTATTCATTTAATAAACATTATATTTAATAAATTAAAATAAAGGAGAAAATTCACAAATCCAACTTATAATATATTTTTGACATGAAATTAATTTTTTTCTATCAAGAATAGAGGGCTTAATAATACTGCTAAAAATTGACTATAAGAATAATTTGGTAAATTGATTAAAAATGAAATTAAATCTAAAATTAATTAATTAAGCAAAAGGACCGGAGAGTTCAATGGACAAACCAAGCCCATAAAGAAGATTAGAAAAATCCTAATGTGCCTAAGCCCATTAATACTAAAAACTTTAAATACTGAGTCCCAAAAAAAACTTGAGCACAAGAAATCATTAGCAAAAAATTCTCAAAGTCGAAGAACTTTCGACAAGAGAATATCTCTCTGCATGCATTCCAGAAAAAAAAAAAATTGAGACATACTGTTGCTTTTTGAAAAGTACCTGACTGCATTTCCAAGCAACATCAAGTACCTAAAATTTCATTAAGTTAAACTAAAATGTTTGCAACAGAATGTAGAAGAATATATAAATTTTCAAATAATTACAATTTTACTATAATTATAATTAATAATAGGAAAGAAAAAATTGTTATAATCTGGAGTATGAATATTGAGCTGATGAAATTAATTAATCTTACAACTTCAAAACTCATTTTTTTATTATAATAGTTTTTTGGATTCGTTAATGACGTTTTTTTTATTAAAGATTCATTTGATCTTTGTTTTTAATTTTTCTATGTATTTATTTTCTAGATTATGTTAATTTTTTGTTAATTATTATATTATTTATTTATATTTGATCTGGAGTTGTTTATTTATCTTGAATTTATTTCTCTTAGTTTCAATATGAATTTTCTCTTATTACACAAAATTAATTTTCTAGGTTTAGCTTTATTTTTTTGTAATTTTAAACTCCTCTATTTGAGGTTTGACTTTTAGGTCGTTTATTATTTATTATTTATTTTTATTTTGAAACTTTTGTTAGCTTACTAAATTTGCAGGAATTAGTTTGGTTTCTAAATTTTATTTTGATATCTTCTTAAATTATCTTATATGGAGCTTGGCTTTAAATTTATTTTTTGGTTATACCAAGATATTTTTCAAGTATTTATTTTTTGGATTTTCTCTTTGAGTATTTTAATTTTAATTCAAGCTTTTTTATTATCTTGATTTTCTAAGTTTTATTTCAAATTTTACTTTACCTTTTATGTTTCTATTATAAATGTTTAAAATACTACATGAAAATTTTAGAAAACAATATCTAAAATTTTATTGAGTTAAAACTACAACTTTAAATGTGAAAGCGAAAAACATGTATAAAAATTTAGATTATTCAAACATTGAATTGATTTTAGTTAAATTATACTAAAAAAAAAAACTTAGAAAATCTGCGCAATCTTGAATGTGAAAATTAAATTCATGAAATTAATTGGTGTTGAAATTTCAAAAGGTAATTCTCATCTTATAATATTTTTTAGATTTTGGTTATGATATTGTTTTTACTAAAAACATATATATAAATTTAGATTATTCAAATATTTCATCTATTATCATTAAAATTAAATAAAAGAAATATTTTAAAAAATATACAACAATTTTGGCTATGGATATTCATTCATAAAATTAATGAATTTTGAAGCCTCAAAACTATATTATTTTTGTTATAATAGTTTTAATTTTCTAAGCATGACTATGAACTTTCATAATTCATTATTCATGCTTCTCTTCTCAAGGTTTAAATTACTACACGAAAAATTAAAAAATAATACATAAAATTTTATTAAGTAAAACAATGTGTATGCAACAAAATGTAAAAAATATGTAAATTATAAATAATTAAAATATTACATCAATTATAATCAAAAATAGAAAAAAAACAAATAGAAATATATTATAGGGGCACTTATTTAAAAGTACCAAAAGCACTTTCCAATTTCATGTTCAGTCCCCACTTAATTTTTGTTAGAAGAAACTCCCTAGTTTTGTTAAAATTTTAGAGATCACTCCCTACTCACTTGATTTGACAAAAATGCCCTTAAGTATAATATTTTTCACTCATTTTTTCTCACTTCTTCTTCATCCACACAAGCAAACAGTAAACCCTATCATACGCTCATTACCAGAAACAGAAAAAATAGAAAAAAAACGCAACAAGCTCCACAGCGAGAACGAGAATAACGTCAGAGCCAAAAACTACCAACCCGATAGCTGCATTGTTTTTTTCTCTTTTTATTTTCATCATTTTTGGGTTTCATCTTCTTCTCAGTTGCTTCTAAGTTTCTTATATTTTTCCGACAATGTCAACCAGTAGTGAAGCAAGTGTGTTCAATCAAGTGTTGGGGAGTTGCCGCTACAAAGACCTGCTCCATATAATATCAATTAAGGATAGTATATATGTACATTAATCTCGCAAGAAAATGGAGTGAAATCAACATCGAGCACTTCAGTTTGCAATATATAGCTCCACATCAAAGATTGTACATGAGTTTAACTGATGACGACGATGTCAAGAATATGGTCTTACTGTATTTGATATTGAAGATGAATATTGTTGACATCCTGATAAATCGAAAGGATGAATCAAGCAACAGAGCAAAGAAGAGCAATGATGTTTTAAGGTAATACTTCTACAAAATCTAAACTGTACTGCAGTTTGTAAAGTTTTGTACTTGAAGTGTTCTGAAATTGCACTATGTTTATTTGAAAATCTTTCTTTACTTGGAGTGTTCTACATTATACTTCATTGCAATTAACATTGTACTTCATCTCACAAAAATTACACTCTCTTATGTAAGTTTTATACTTCAAGTGTTCTACTAATGGATTATCTAAAATTGTACTGCAACTTGTAGCGGTTTATACTTGAAGTGTTCCCAAACTGTACATATTCTATATAAAATTATACTTTCAATTTTCTGAAATTATAATTCATTTTACCAAAACTGTATTGCAGTTGCTAGGATTTTATACTTCAATTGTTCAGAAATTGTACTTCATTTTATACAAATTTGTACTCCAATTATCTGAAATTGTACTTCATTTCACTAAAATTGTACTATATTATTTAAGTTGTATACTTCAAAGTATTCTATTAATTGATTATCCAAAGTTATACTGCTATTGCTAGCAGTTTATACCTGAGTGTTCCCAAACTGTACTTCTTTTTACTTAAAATTGTACTTCAATTTTTTGAGACTATACTTTATGTTACAAAATCTTTACTCTATTTATTGAAGATCTATACTTTAAGTGTTATATTTATCGATTATCCAAAATATATTGCAGTTGCTAGGGCTTTATACTTCAAGAGTTTGAAATTGTACTTCACTTTATCTAAAATTGTACTTCTATTTTCTGAAATTATACTTTCTTTTGTACTTTATTTTACAGAAACCTATACTCTATTCATTGAAGTTCTCTTCAAGTATTCCTCAATTGTACTTCATTTTATCTAAACTTGTACTTCAATTATCTGAATCTATTATTTGACTTTCAAGTTTTCTACTAATAAATTATCCAATTTGTACTGCAATTGCTAAGGTTTTATACTGCAAGTGTTCTGAAATTGTTCTTCACTATATCAATTTTAAAATTATACTTCATTTTATACATCATTTTACTTAAATCTGTACTATTGTCATTGAAGTTCTATATTTCAAGTGTTTTCAAATTGTACTTCATTTTATCTAAACTTGCACTTCAATTATCTGAATCTATTAAGTAAGTTTTATACTTCAAGTGCTCTACTAATTGATTATACAAAATGGTACTGCAATTGCTAAGAATTTATACTTCAAGTGTTCTGAAATTATACTTCTTTTTATATAAAATGGTACTTCTATTTTCTGAAATTATACTTCATTTTATCTAAGCATGTACTCTATTCATTGAATTTATATACTTCAAGTGTTCCAAAATTGTACTTCATTTTATCCAAACTTGTATTTCAGTTATCTAAATCTATTATTTAAGTTACTAGTGTTCTACTAATGGATTATCCAAAAATTGTACTGCAATTGCTAAGGTTTTATACTTCAGGTGTTCTGAAATTGTACTTCACTTTATCAAAAATTGTACATATATTTTTTGAAATTTTACTTCATTTTATACATCATTTTACCTAAACTTGAATTCTTTTCATTGAACTTCCATACTTCAGGTGTTCTAGAATTGTACTTCACTTTATCAAAATTGTACTTCTATTTTTTGAAATTATACTTCATTTTATACATCATTTTACCTAAACTTGTACTCCATTCATTGAAGTTCTATACTTCAAGTGTCTGAAATTGTATTTCATTTTATCTAAACTTGTACTTCAATTATCTGAACCTATTATTTAATTTTGAAGCGTTCTACTAATGGATTATCCAAAAATTATACTGCAATAGCTAAGGTTTTATACTTCAAGTGTTTTGAAATTGGACTTCCCTTTATATTGAAAATTGTACTTCGGTTTCTTGAAATTATACTTCAATTTTTACATAATTTCACCTAAATCTGTATTCTTTTCATTAAAGTTCCATACTTTAGGTGTTCTGAAATTGTACTTCACTTTGTCTAAAATTGTACTTCTATTTTTTGAAATTATACTTCATTTTATACATCATTTTACCTAAACTTGTACTCCATTCATTGAAGTTCTATACTTCAAGTATCCGAAATTGTATTTGATTTTATCTAACCTTGTACTTCAATTATCTGAACCTGTCATTTAATTTTGATGCGTCTACTAATGGATTATCCAAAAATTATACTGCAATTGCTAAGGTTTTACACTTCAAGTGTTTGAAATTGTACTTTACTTTATCAAAAATTGTACTTCGGTTTTTTGAAATTATACATCATTTTACCAAAATTTGTACTCTTTTCATTGAAATTTTATTCTTTAGGTGTTCTCAAATTGTACTTCATTTTATCTAAACTAGTACTTCAATTTTCTGAATCTCTTATTTAATTTTCAAATGTTCTACTAATGGATTATCTAAAAATTGTACTGCAATTGCTAAGGTTTTATACTTTAGGTATTCTGAAATTATACTTCACTTTATCTAAAATTGTACTTCTATTTTTTGAATTTATACTTCAGTTTATACATCATTTTACCTAAATCTGTATTCTTTTCATTGAAGTTCTCATACTTCAGGTATTCTGAAATTGTACTTCACTTTATCAAAAGTTGTACTTTTGTTTCTTAAAATTGTAGTTCATTTTATACATCATTTGACCTAAATCTATACTCTTTTCATTGAAGTTCTATACTTCGGGTGTTCTCAAATTATACTTCATTTTATCTTAACTTGTACTTCAATTTTCTAAATCTCTTATTTAATTTTCAAGTGTTCTACTAATGGATTATCCAAAAATTGTATACTTCTTTATACTTCATGCGTTCTGAAATTGTACTTCTTCTTATACAAAATTATACTTGAGCTTTTTCGTAAAATTGTTATCCATTATTTAAGTTTATAAAGTTCTATTAATTTTGCACTTCATTTTACCTAAAGTTCTATACTTAAAGTGCTTTACTTAATGATTATCAAAAATTGTACTGCAATTGCTTGCGTTTTATACTTCTATTGTTATGAAATTGTACTTCGTTTATTTGAAATTATACCACAATGCTGAATTATTCTACATATTGTACTTTATTTTACCTAAAATTGTACTTCATTTGTCAACCTCAAGGGATGCAGTCGAGGAGGAAATTGGTTTGACCAATGCATTGCACACTGAATTAGCTTTAATTAGCAACTCAATTGATGCATGGAGGAATTGCATGTATGGAGAGGGTCAAACATTCAAGGATGCTCGGGAGTTCAGAATTATGTTTAAGAATTATGCAGTGTCTACTTTGCGGTCATTTAAATGTAAGAATAATGACAGCAAAAAAATCATAGCCGTTTGCAGTGATGAAAATTGCAAATGGAGAATCTATGCATCAAGGCATGAGGCTAATAAATTATTTGGAATTAGAAAATGTAATCTAGAGCACACATGTCGTGAGGCTAATCTTCAAACAAGGGAACATCCTAAAGCCGATTCCGTTTGGGTTGCTAACGTAGTGAAGGATAAATTGAGATCAGAACCATGTTATCGGCCCTCTACCATATTGAAAGATATGCACAGAGAATACGGTGTGGAAGCTAGGTACCATAAACATGGATGGGTAAAGAATTAGCTATGTATGACATCCATGGAGCTGAGAAGGGATCTTATGATAAGTTGAGGTAGTACTATGATGCTGTGAAGAGCACAAACACTGGAAGTATTGCAAACTGTGAGATTGACCCAATTAGTCGGAAATTTTTTTGGCTATTTATATATTTCAGTGCCTGCCTTCTTGGTTTTCTCAGGGGATGCAGGCCGTTGATATTCTTAGACGGCGCCCATATTAAAAATAAATACAAAGGAGTCTTACTTAGCGTTGTCAGTAAGGATGCTAATGATGACTTATTCAAGTTAGCATATGCAGTTGTTGACTCTGAAAATGATATTAATTGCGAGTGGTTCTGCTTTAAGCTAAGAAGTGTTTTAGATTCTGAATATCTATCTGGCTTATCAAGGTTTACTTTTTTCTTCGATCGATATCCAGGTCTTCTTAAGGCCCTCCCCATGATATTTCCCGGTAGCCACCATGCATATTGCTTGAGACACTTAGTGGATAACTTTAAGAAACAAATAAGTGTACTTTATCTTTGTTTGTGAGACAATTATGTGAAATAAACTCTAATTCACAACATCTACCACATCACTGTTCTATTATTCTAAATTCAGGTATTAAGGAAGTACCTTCTACATAACAAGAAACATTGGTGTTCTATTTTTATGAAAGTTGCATATGCGCCTACAAGGTAGGACTATACCCGACATATAGATACCATCTTGGAGTTAATGCCGCTTTCCAGAGTTCACCGTATGACTTCACCGATCAATACTACCGAGTTGAGATGTATCAACAAGCATACCAAACAGTGATAAACCTTATTCCTACGTTTGATATGCATTTGTTCCCTCTAGATGACGATGATGTCATTCATGCACCTGATTGCCGATCTCAGCATGGGTGTAGAAGGACATAGAGGATTCCATCACAAATTGAGAAACGTGTAATTAAGTGTAAACGATGTGGTAGAACAGGGCATAATCATCGAACTTGCAAAGAATCAATAAACTAGTTAAATTTTGTACTTCAATATGGGATAATTGTACTTGATTTCTTCACATTTGCACCTCACTTGGGCAATAAGATAGGTGATTTAGCATGAAATTAGCATTCTTGCATTTTGTCCAAGACATAGTTAAATTTCGTACCTCAATCTAGGATAATTATACTTGATTTCTTCACATTTTCACCTCACTTAGGAAATGAGGCAGGTGATTTAGCGAGAAATTAGAATTCTTGCATGTTGTTTGAGACATAGTTAAATTTTACACCTCAATCTGGGATAATTGTACTTGATTTCTTCACATTTGCACCTTACTTGGGCAATGAGGCAGGTGATTTAGCGTGAAATTAGCATTGTTGCATGTTGTCCGAGATATAGTTAAATTTTGTACCTCAATCTGGGATAATTATACTTAATTTCTTCACATTTGCACCTAAATTGGCCAACTTTGTACTTAATATATTAATATTTTTACTAATATTTTTGAATTGAAATTTGTTCAAAGATTTGCTTTTTAAGTCTTGGTAATTAATAACCAAACCATAAATATGTGTCCAATATTTATCATATGAATAAAATAATGTTAAAATTTTTAAGTTGTTAATCACTAGTGTTCAATGAATGAATGTCATCAATCGTAGTAATGAAAGAATACTTATGCTTTCAAAGATGTAAACAAATGAGAATTTGATGATGATATCCACCCTATCACACGTACAAATCCGTACTTCACGAGATCTAATAATCTCAAATTATTGTACTTGACCATCATTATAATTATTGGAGAATAATTATTCAATTGCAATAAGTGTACTTCAGCAAAACACATACTATACTTGGTTTGTTCCGAGTTTGTACTTTACTTCTCTGGAATTGTACTGAGTTTGTACTTTGTTTTCCCTGAATTGTACTCAAATTTCTTGCCCAGTTTCAATTGAATTTAAGTGTTCTTTAGCGAAACACATTTTATACTTTCTTTGTTCCGGGTTTGTACTTCATTGCCCTCAAAATGCACTCAAATTCGCCGCCTAGTTTCTAAACTATTGAAGTGTACTTCAATGAAGCACATTCTATACTTTGTTTATTCTTAGTTTGTACTTCGTTTTCCTTGAATTGTACTCAAATTCCCTGTCCAGTTTCAATTGAATTTAAGTGTTATTCAGTGAAACACATTTTATACTTTCTTTGTTCTGGGTTTTTACTTCATTGCCCTCAAAATGCACTCAAATTTACTGCCCAGTTTCTAAACTATTAAAGTGTACTTCAATGAAGCACATTCTATACTTTGTTTATTCTGAGTTTGTACTTCATTTTTCCTGAATTGTATTCAAATTCCCTGCCCAGTTTCAATTGAATTTAAGTGTTCTTCAGAAAAACACATTTTATACTTTCTTTGTTCCGGGTTTGTACTTTATTGCCCTCAAAATGCACTCAGCCGCCCAGTTTCTAAACTATTGAAGTATACTTCAACGAAGCACATTCTATACTTTGTTTATTCTGAGTTTGTACTTCATTTTTCCTGAATTGTACTCAAATTCCCTGCCCGGTTTCAATTGAATTTAAGTGTTCTTCAGCAAAACACATTTTATACTTTCTTTATTCTGGGTTTGTACTTCATTACCCACAAAATGCACTCAAATTCACCTCTCAGTTTCAATTGAATTGAAGTGTACTTCAACGAAGCACATTCTATACTTTGTTTATTCTGAGTTTGTACTTCATTTTTCCTGAATTGTACTCAAATTCCCTGCCCAGTTTCAATTGAATTTAAGTTATAAATAATTAATGGAAAATTACACTTACATACAAAATAATATTATAAACAAAGTATGCTTCAATTTACACATGTATTTACATACAAAGTGATTCAAATCTTGGCATTTTCATGACTTAATATTGTATATGCCATTTTCATACAATATTTATCAATTTCAATTGTTCTAGCATCCCTCTAGAACTCAGGGGTGTCTCTAGCAAAACATTCTGCCCAAGGGCACACATAGACACCACAATCTAATGTACCCACTTGCTGCTTGCTTTTTTTCTACTTTATGTATTCGTTCACACAACTCCCCAATGAAAGCTTCATGTACTGAGAATACAATAAAGCCTACAAAAATATTGATCAGTTGTTGACTCCCTACTTTATGAAGAAATCATAGGGAAAGGAAGCAAACTTACAATGGCAATAGCTGTCGATTTGTATCTGGCGGCCATTATTGAATTCATGTATAAGAAAGAACGAGTCAAGGTGTCGAGGACAACCAAGAACCAGTGCTAGTACCAGCAAATCGATAGGATTATGTAACGACACTAGTTTAAAACATCCACCGTGAGCTCTTCCAAATCTTTACAGGTGAAGGTGTTAAGTTTAGGTATCAATTCCACAAATTCTTCATCCGTAATATCCTTAATGTTGCGTCCCTCGAGTCGATCTAATATATCGGCCTATGAAGTATAAAACAAATGGTTAGACTCATTGGAAATGTGAACTAAATTAAGTTAGGAAACTGCTACATACCTGTGCTATTTAGGACTCAAACCACACCTTATGGTGAAACTTCTTGCCGAAAGATGGGCTATATAATATCGACATGCAGCAGTCCACCATGTCATCGGTAAGTTCTCCTCCAAATAAAAGCTCATAAAAGTTTCTTCCATCTAGAAACCGTCTTGCTCCCTCCCAGACAGTCGCCTTACACAATTGTTAATTGTTAGCTCATATACCAATTTATCCAAAAGAAAAATAATAAGCAAATTTTGTTACCTCAAATTATCTCTTCTGACAAAGTTGTCGATGACTTCTCGCTCTTCTACTGGAATAAGAGCAAGACCTCTATAATCAGCCCTTCTTTTATAGGGATCAGCCACTTCAGTCTTTGGGCTGGTTGGTTTATCTACCACCTGGGGTACAAAACACAGCACATTAGGTACAAAGTATCAACTATTGAAGTAGAAAAGATAAGCACATAAAGTATAGATATCACCAACATAGAGTACAAAACACTCGCACATAAGGTATAAAGTATCAACTATTGAAGTAGAAAAGATAAGCACATGAAGTACAGATATCACCAACATGGAGTACAAAACACTAGCACATAAGGTATAAAGTATCAACTATTGAAATAGAAAAGATAAGCTCATGAAGTACAGATATCACCAACATGGAGTACAAAACACTAGCACATAAGGTATAAAGTATCAACTATTGACGTAGAAAAGATAAGCACATGAAGTACAGATATCACCAATATGGAGTACAAAACACCAGCACATAAGGTATAAAGTATCAACTATTGAAGTAGAAAAGATAAGCACATGAAGTACATATATCACCAACATGCAGTACAAAATACCAGCACATAAGGTATAAAGTATCAACTATTGAAGTAGAAAAGATAAGCACATGAAGTACAGATATCACCAACATGGAGTACAAAACTCAAGCACATTAGGTATAAAGTATCAACTATTGAAATAGAAAAGATAAGCACATGAAATACAGATATCACCAACATGGAGTACAAAACTCAAGCACATTAGGTATAAAGTATCAACTATTGAAATAAAAAAGATAAGCACATGAAGTACATATATCACCAACATAGAGTACAAAACACTAGCACATAAGGTATAAATTATCAACTATTGAAGTATAAAGATTAGCACATGAAGTACAAATATCGCCAACATTAAGTGCAAAAGATTAGCACATTAAGTATAAATATCACCAACTTGGAGTACAAAAGATTAGCACATTAAGTACAAGTATCACCAGCATGAAGTATAAGATATCATCCATTAAGTGCAAATATCAACTAATAAAGTATAAGATATCATTACATTTATTACAAACAGACATTTTACAAATGAAATGCAAATAGTAAAAAAAATAAAACATTAAGTAGTGTACAACACCTTCTTCTCTTCTTGTTCTTTATTTTTTCGTGCACGAGGACGAGCACGAGTGGTCTTTGTCACTTGTCTTGCTCTTTTGGCTGGTGTGGTGCTCGGGGGGCTGACAAAATCTGGAGATTTCTATTTTGGCTTCATATCTTCTTGATTGCGCACATTTGTCACAATCGAGGACATAACATTTGCCACTTCAATCTCAGATTCCTCAAACTCAGCCGCTTGAGTTGGTATATAACGTTCTGTCTTCAAAGGTATGGGGGAATCTGAAGGATCATGATGGTGTTTTGTTCGACTTTCTTCATCCACCATGTCTTCAGAATCATCCCCTTCTTTCTGTGCATCATGTACCAAATCAAGTCTCCCCCCATGCACATACTCCCCAGCTTCCTGCTCAAGCTCCACCCTATCGGTTTTGTCTTCAGCTGGATGTTCCTCCTCACCATGCTCCTTCATTGCCATGTATTCGAATGAAGCAATTTTTTCTTTCAATAATTTAATTTCTTCAACTTTCACTGCAATAATTATTTCATATATTGTATGATCACAGACATGGACTTCACTGATGGCAGTACTGGCAGTCTCTAATTTCTTGATCAAAAACTGCCAATTCTAACTCCTTTGGAGTAGGGTTGAGGGCTACAACCTATTACAATGGAAATAATTATCAAATTCAAATTATTATACAAAAAACCAATAATGAATTATTACAATTATTACCATATCTGTTGTAACTTGCTTCAATTTATTCTCTGCATGCTCGACATTATGTGGGAGTTTGCTATCCTTCCATAGTTAAAAGCGTGGAAACTCAAACAAACTCACTAGTGAAGCCAATGACGGGATGCGTTCATAAACCCATGCATGTCATTCATAAATCAAAAAATTATACTCACTTGAATATAAATATAATCAATGTTATTAGAAAAATAAAGCAAACACTTACCATCAATCCGACTGTACACCCATCAATGTATTTCTTGGTTCTTTTTCCACCTACTCCTAAATGGTTCCTCATATCTTGGAGAAGAAAATTGTATGCAGCTATGCCCTACGCATACAGACTAACTCTAAACAAATTGTCCAAGTATGGTAGGAGAAATCGTGGAGTCCAATAATTAGATGTTGGAAACAGAATACAATTAAAAACAAAAAGTATGTACTACCTACAAAAATTATTCAAGTCCTCCACACTATCCTTATATACATACTCCTCAAACTTTTTTGCTATTTCAGATCTAGTTATATTCTACAACTTTCCAGAAAAAAGGTGGTCAAAGGTTGAAGACTTCATCTTCAATGTTATATCAACAGATTGCCCCACATGTGGCAACCCTAAAACCATAGAAAATTTAGCTGCAGAAAAAGGAACCTCAACCCCCTCCGCAAAATGAAATGACAGCTTTTTTGGGTCAAACCTCCTAAGTATAGCTTCAAGCCGAATGAAGCTTGAACTTAACTTAGGCATATCCATGTATATATAGAAAGGGGTTTTCTTCAATGCATCAAAATGTTTGGACCCCATCTTAGACTTCACAAGCTCCAATTTACTCTGAAAATATTGGGGGGAGCAACAAAAGCATACCTCACAATGTCTTGGCTTTGCTGCAATGAGAAAAAAAAATAGTATATATATAGATAATAAACTAACCCTTTTAGATAAAGTGTTTGAATGTTTTGTACTAAAGATGCTTCTAAAATGTACTTAAGAAACACATAATATATACTATACTTTCAGTTATTCTATACTTCAGGCTTGAATGTTTTATACTAAATTTGCTTCTAAAATGTACTGCAGATACACAGATTATATACTAGAGTTCCATTTAATGTATACTGCAGGCGTAAAGGTTTTATACTTTAGTTGCTTCTAAAATGTACTGCAGATGCAAAGATTATATACTACATTTTCAGTTAATGTATAATGCAGGCTTGAATGTTTATGTACTAAAGATGCTTCTAAAATGTATTGCAGCTCTATAGATTATATACTACACTTATGCCTAAAGTGTACTATCAGTTTGAATGTTTTATACTACATTTGCTTCTAAAATGTACTGCACCTACAGAGATTATATACTACACTTTTGCCTAAAATGTACTCCAGATGCTCCTAAAATGTACTGCAGCTATACAGATTATATACTACCTTTCGCCTAATGTATACTGCAAGCTTGAATGCTTTATACTACATACACTTGCTTCTAAAATGTACTGCAGCAACACAAATTATATATTACACTTATGCCTAAAGTGTACTACCAGTTTGAATGTTTTATACAACATTTGCTTCTAAATGTACTGCAGCTCTACAGATTATATACTACACTTATGCCTAAAGTGTACTGCCAGTTTGAATGTTTTATACTACATTTGCTTCTAAAATGTACTGCAGCTCTACAGATTATATACTACATGTATGCCTAAAGTATACTGCAAGTTTGAATATTTTATACTACATTTGCTTCTAAAATGTGCTGCACCTACATAGATTATATACTACACTTTTGCCTAATGTGTACTGCAGGTGCTCCTGAAATGTACTGCAGCTGTACAGATTATATATTACCCTTTTGCCTAAAGTGTACTGCCAGCTTGAATGCTTTATACTACTTTGCTTCTAAAATGTACTGCAGCTACACGATTATATACTACACTTATGCCTAAAGTGTACTGCAAATTTGAATGTTTTATACTACATTTGCTTCTAAAATGTGCAGCAGCTACACAGATTATATACTATAATTTTGCCTAATGTGTACTGCAAATGCTCCTAAAATGTACTGCATACACATTATATATAACAAACTTTTGCCTAATGTGTACTCCATGCTTGAATGTTTATACTACATTTGCTTCTAAAATGTACTGCACCTACACAGATTATATACTATACTTTTATCTAATGTGTACTGCAGATGCTCCTAAAATGTACTACAGGTATACATATTATATACTATACTACCATTTTGCCTAATGTGTACTGCAAGTTTGAATGTTTTATACTACATTTGCTTCTAAAATATACTGCGCTTACCCAGATTATATACTACACTTTTGCTAATGTGTACTACATGCTTGGATGTTCTGTACTACAGATAACACACTACCACTTTCAGATAGTTTTATCGTATAATTTCACCATATAATTTCATGTAAAAAGAAGTATAAACCCCTAAAAGGTGAAGTGCAGCTTTCATGCCCTTCAAGTACAAATCAGAAACTTCCCATCTCACAATAGAAATCATATTGTATCAAAGGGGTTCAAGTGTTTAACGACTAAAAAAGGAATAAATACCCTAAACATGAGAAAATAGACAAGAAATGAGTGTAACACTGAAAAATCACGGACATTTGAAATTGCAAATGCAGAAAAAATACCTTTGTTTCTTTTCATCACTTCTTTTTGTACTTTGCTTCTTGTTCCGACTGTTTTTCCTTCCATTGTCACAGAAAAATAGCAGAAATGTTGGTGCCTTTTTTTTTTCATTTCTTCTTCTTCTTCTCGCATCAATGGCAGAGGAACGGTTTCGCGCCCTTTTCTTTTGGCGCTTATAGAAGTCGATTTTAGGCAAAAATAAAAAAAGGAAAGCATTCTTCTTCAAGAGAGAACGCATTTCCCAGGTATTTTTGGTATTTTTTCCAACTACAAGGGTATATAGGTCTTTCTAAAAGATATGGGGAGTGATTCCTAACTTTTGTGAAAAAGTTGGGAGTTTAGTGTATAAAAATTCAAATAGGGACTGAACACTAAATTAAAAATAGGGTTAGGCATTTTTTTCTAATTAACAGTATATTATAAACCTTATTGAATATAGATTTGATAAATTAATGGATATTAAATTGAACAATTTTTTCATTGAATCTTCTCTTGTTATCAGTTCTTAGTTAGTTGCTAGGAGTAGTCTACAGTGCAATCTTGATTGCACATACCTTATATGAGTGATGTATAAATGTACTTAATATAAGCCGTTTGATTTACAATGTAAAATTATAACCTTTCATTTTAATGATTTGTTGGAAACATAATAAGTACATTTAACCTGCTACCTGTTCGACTGGTTGATGGTTAATTCTGATTGTATGTTAATGATTCATTGTACTAAAAAAGTGACTACCAATAATAAAATTTTTATTATTAAAAACTTATTTAATTAAACTAAATTGAAAAATTGCCTCTTTTAGTTTTATGATTTAACTACGCGTGCACTATTAATCTCAAACTTATGATATTGAACATTTGTAGTTCAAATTCTATAACTTTTTAAATATTTTTTATTCTCTGTCTAATTTTCAATTGAAAACTTGATGAAAATTATTACCTATTTATAAAAAAGAAACTAAAATTTGATCTATTTATAAAAAAAACCTCACAAAATACGAAACATCTATTTAACCCTCACTAAAAAAATTAAAAATTAAATACCACAAAAGTCCTCCACAAAAATATATTTTAAAATAATATATATTTACATATACATATATACACATATACACACATCTATATTATACATATAAATATATACACATATATAAATATTTCTATTTATATAAATTCCATCCCCATTCCCAAGACCAACCCCTCCCAAATCCGGCGGCCGACCGGCCGGTGGTCGGGCGATTGTTAGCTAGCAGGGAATGGATGTTGGCGAGAGTAATGGGGGGACATGGGGCTTTGGGAGATTTGCAGTTGGAGAGGGGAAGAGTGGGGGAGAAGAACATCAATGGGGCTTTTTTTTAATTATAAATTAATTAATTTATTATTATTATTTTATTTAATCAAACTATTTTGAATATGTTTATATTTTTATATAGTATTAGTATTAATCCAAAATAATTATTTTTTTAACTTATTTAAAATGATTAAATCTATTAAATTGCTTATTTAAAATTAAATTATATTGTTAGGATGATAGTTTTAGATTTTATATTCATTTTTTTATTTTAGTTAATGAGCAAAGATAATTATATTTAACTATATTATTTTAAATATTACTTATTATTTTAATATTCTAAATATATAATTCAAAATTATGAAGTTATGTTATCTAATACAATTTTTTTTTTAAAATATCTTTTAATTATTAATTTTAAATATTTTTCAGGCCTTTAATGTACTAAAAATGTAAACCAACAACTTATTGTACAATTAATAGTAACCTGTGGTACTAATGATACCTCACATGAGGTAAATACAAGCATACCTCACCGTAGATATGCCCTAGTTGCTAGTGGAATTTCTTAGTTAGTTGCTGATGGAATCATACATATGAGATCGATTAAATAATACAAAAAGTTTGAATGAATATACCAAAAATTATAGGAAGTTTAAATTTTGAAAATCAAAATATTATAATTTCAACCATTACATGAATGTACATGATCAATTTTATCAATGCTCAATGGGTTTGATGACATTGTGTGTAGGACGCTCTCTCTCTCTCTCCTCTATCTTTTCTCTCTATATGAGTTCCACTTTCGACTATCTTTTAAATGACTATCCATTTCTTCAAATGAACAAAATAGACCTTATTAATTAGGGGAGAGCATTGGTCCGTTCGGTAAATTAATTGACTAAACTAATCTGTTAATTCATCAAAAACATATGAATATTTATTAACTATTTACCACACCGAATTTTTCGATTAACCGATGAAATTAACCGAAAAATTTTGATTTGGTTCGGATAATTTACTAGTTGACCAATTTTTATCTTATCTTTTTTTTTTCAATATTATTATTCAACAACATAATATTATAGTTGAAATAAAAACTTAATTATTGCAGTTCAAGCAAAAACAAACAATCTAATCATTTCCATAAGCATAGTAAAGAACTTTTAGAACTATAAAATAGGTAACATGTATCAGTAAGTAAAATATCTAAAAATTATCATAGCCCTACCCTTACTTAGCAAGCTTCTGGAGAACTTTTGAACATTTTTTAATTAGAGTATAACAAGGAAAATCCAGAATTAAATGGACTCAATTCAAAAATTAAAACTTTATTTAGTTGAGATTGTATTTGCATAAATAGTTTTCTAGTAAACAATTTAGTAAGAATGCATCTTGAACTCCATAAATCAAAAGCTACTCCTTGTTATTTTTAGTGCCCATATGCTTCTTCCCACAGTTATAAAATTTGTAAAGAAAAGTCCGAGCAATCCACACAATGGTTGGGAATTTATTAAAATTCGATTAAATCAATTTTTGATCAATTTTTTATAAAAATTAACCATACTGCACCGTTAGCCAAAAATTATAAAAAACAAATTAACCATTAACCAAACCAAAAATCAATTGAACAAAATGATTTGGTAAATTCAATTTCGGTTTAGTCGGTTAATCAATTTTTTTGATTAATAGATAATTTTGTTCACTCCTACCATTAATATAGAAAAATCACTCAAAAAGATAGATCAATATAATAGAACAAATTCAGCAAAATTCTCGTCTTACACAAAGCAAAACAAAGAGAGAAAGAAATGTTCGCTGCCGATAAGAATTAGAGCTCGAGCTTAAGTTCTTCCTTTTGATCGGAGTAGTGAAGAAGATAAGGGATGGCTCAAATGACATCAACCCATACTCCGAACATAGCCACATGGCTTTTTAATTCAACATCGTCGCCTTGCCTAATTTTTGAATAAATAGGGAATATTTTCACATCTTTTCTTGCTTTTTCCTTTGTCTTTTTGTACCACTTCTGAGTATTGAAATTAAATTAGCTCTCTCACCAATTTTCTCCATCTAAGTTCCACTTCCACAGCTTGGGAATCCCTTTTTTCCCAACCTGCAAAGCAGTCTAATACTACCAAAAATTGAATATAAGGATAATTTTAGTAAATTAACTAAAAAGGTAATAAACCTAAACTTAGGCAACTGAGTAAAAGGGTCATAAAGCCTAAAGGATTAGCTAAGCCTATAAAAAAGGACAAAAAAATTTAATGGGCTAAAACCTATCAAGACTAAAAACTATAAATACCAAGTCATAGAGAGAAATCTAACATAAGAAATCATTCACAAAAGTCCTTGAAGTCAAAGAACTTTTGAGAAGATAAGATCTCTCTGCCCACAATTCAAAGAAAACGAACTGATACTCTATTGTTTTTCGAAAAGGACCTTACCCTATTTACAATCATTTTGGCATTATCTGTGTGAACTTAAAGGCATAAAAGGACCATTATGGATGTAAAAGAGATCTAGGACGAGAATCACTAGCCTCACATGACCTTCCAACACAAAAGGATGAGTGATGATCCTCAAGACCCTCACTCACTATATATAAGGAGGGATGATGCTGGTGCGAGTGACCTGCACCATCGAGCCTCAAAGCAGGAAGAAGAAAGTTGAGAAACCAGAACTCAGAGTGCTAGAAGAGCTGAGAGCTTGGAGATTTTCCATGGAGATCTCTTGAGAACTACTAAGATTAGAGCCCTTCTAGACCCTGACTTTAAGAAGTAGGTGGTGTATTTCCTAAGAGATAATCGCAACGTATTAGCTTGGAGTGTGATAGATCTAGAAGGAGTCTCCCTGAATATTATTATGCTCCACCTCAAAGTGGACCCAAATGCATGGTTAGTCCAGCAAAAGAGAAGAAACTTTAGAATGGAGTGAAAGCAAATAATCCAAGAAAAGGTGGCTAAGTTGTTGCAAGCAAAGTACATCTAGCCAGTCCAGTACTCGAAGTGGCTAACTAATGTGGTGCTGGTACCCAAGTCCAATAGGAAGTGGATGATGTGCATCGACTTCACGATTGCAACATAGCTTGTCCAAAAGACTTATTCCCACTCCCTCTTGTCAATACCTTAGTGGATGCTGCTACTAAGTGTGGACTGATAAGCTTCTTGGATGCCGATCAAGGTTACAACCAGATTTGATTAGCCCACCAGGACTAGAGCAGACGAGTTTTATAACTATTCATGGGATTTATGGTTGCAATGTAATATCGTTCGCACTCAAGAATGCAATCGCTATTTATCAAATGGTTGGTCAACCATATATTTGAAGGAATGATCGAGAGGAACATGGAAGTCTACATCGATGATATGCTAGTCAAAAGTAGTGAGGAAGGAAACCATCTCCAAGACTTGAGAGAGTGTTTCAAAATCTTGAGAAGATTCAACTTGCAATTCAACTCAACAAAGTATCCTTACGGAGTACATACAGGCAAGTTTCTAAGATACATGGTGTCCAGGGGCCGGATTGAGGCTAATCCCGACAACATCAAGGCAATATTAAGGATGCCATCCCCACACAACATCAAGGAGGTACAGATGTTGGTAGGGCTTTGGGCTGTGCTGAATTATTTCATCTCTCTTTCTACTAAGAAGAGACTATCTTTCTTCAAAATATTATGCAGAACCAAAGCCTTCAAGTGGACTAATGATTGTGAAAGAGCCTTCTTACAGTTGAAGAAGTATCTTATGTTACCACCATTACTAAAGAATCTGAGGACAGATGGGAGTTATAGTGTTTCTAGCCACAATAGATGTTGCAGTCAGCGTTGCCTAGTGCACAAATAGGAAAAAGAACACCAGTCAATGTATTACTTCATCCATCTATTACAAAGTCTTGAAACACTATATGCTCCCATTAAGAAATTGGCATTGGCATTGGCATTGGTGGTGGTAGCCAGGAAGCTATATCAGTACTTTCAAGAACTCCTAATCGTGATACTTACTAACTATCCTCTAAAGAAAGTACTTAGTAGCCCAGAAGCTCAAAGAAAGCTTGTCAAGTGGGCAGTGGAGTTGAGTCAGCGGGGGATCGAGTATTACACCTGACTTGCCATTAAAATAAAAGTCCCATGAGACTTCCTGGTATAAGGAATAAGAGAAGATGTAAAGAGCTCCCTCCTCACTTGGGGCCTTTACATAGATGGGTCAACCATTAGAGTGGGCAGCAAAGTTGGATTATTCTTAAAAAGCCTTATGGTGAAAAGATGGAATATATGGTAAGTGTACATTCTCTTGCTCAAATAATGAAAGTTGGATACAAAGATTGATTGTAGCAATGAAGCGAGCTTATACAGTTGGAGCATGGCGTTTAGCTACCCATAGTAACTCCTAATTGGTGGCAAACCAAGTTATTAGGAGCTATGAAGCTAAAGAAGAGAGCATGGTTGGGTATCTAAATCGAGTAAAGGCAATACAATAGTTGTTCGAAGAATTCACCCTCACATAGATCCCCCACAAAGAAAATAAAAACATCAATCGGTTAACCAAGCTTGCCAATTTGATGGTTGATGTAGAAAGTAGATGAGTAATGTTCTTAACTTGGGATACCATGGACCAACAACCTTTTAGAGAAACAACCAAACCTACCTTCAAAATAATGGATGTAAACGCCCATGTTGATACATGGATGATTCCTATCGTCAAGTATTTACGAGATAACATCATATTAAGTGACCCAAAAGAGGCGCGCCAAGTGAAAGTGCATCAGCCTGATTTATCTTTGATGATGGGGACTTAGCCTTACCTGAAATGTCCACCACCTATATGTGCTCAGGGAGATTCATGAATGGTTTTTATGGGAATCACTCAAAAGCTAGATCGCTAGCGTCCAAAATATTTTGGTAGGAATTTTTCTAGCCAATCATGTTAAATGATGCTCAAGCTTTGGTGAGGGGTTGTAAATCTTGTCAAGATCATGCTGTCCTAAATCACTACCCCAATGCTCTCTTGTAGCCCATAGGTGACCCTTGTCCCTTCACTCAGTAGGGAATGGATATTATGGGACCATTCTTTCAAGCCCCAAGCTAGAGAAAGTTCCTCATCATGATGGTAGATTACTTCTGCAAGTGGGTGAAAGTGAAACCTTTGGTGTGAATATCTAAGAAAGAAGTGATACTATCCTTTTGGAGAAACATATATTACTTATAGATTTGGAATACCCCAAGCACTAGTATCTGACAATGGTAGTTGACTCATAGGGGCGAATCTTAGAGAGTAGTGCTAGGAGTTCTCATTCAAATAATTCTTTATATCAGTAGCCAACCCTAGAGCAAATGGGCAGAAGGAAGTCACAAACAGAACTATCCTACAACAACTCAAGGCACATCTCAAAAATGCGAAAGGCACGTGGGTAGATGAACTTGCATTAGTACTGTGGGCATACAGAACTACCGCACGAGTATCTACTAGTGGATTCATGTTCAACCTGGTGTACGGAACAAAAGCAGTCACTCTAGTAGAAGTAGGAGAAATCAACTAAAGAGTTAAGAATTACGGCGCACCACAAACTTGAAGCAGTTGAGAGTTAATCTCGACCTACTGCCTAGAAAGAGAGAAGTAGAACATCTGCGCTAAAAGATAAAAAGCAATTATGGTTAAAGCCGACAATGCAAGAGCACACCTTGTAAGTTTCCAAGTCGACGCCTTGGTAATGAGGAAGGTTGAAACTTTAGGACCTATTGACAAACAGAATGCTAAATAGGAAGGCCCTTATAGGTGTTTGAGATAGTCAACTAAGGAGCATATAAGCTGCAGATAATAGAAGGTAGAAAAGTACCTAAGACTTGGAATGTCTCCAACCTATGAAGGTTCTTAACTTGATGAGTAAAGATTGTCATCCTAAACTCAACACCCATAATGCTACTTAAGTATTATTTGCTTTCTCATATTTATTTTTTGAATTTGCTTGTTTGCTTGAGAATTCATCAATCAGCACACTTTTTCTGTGCTTCATCTTTCACTTGAATGAACTTGTAATTTTATATTCTTCACATTATGCTCTTTTTCTATGATTTTAAACCTAGTAGCATCTGTAAAGAGTTATTGGAAAGCTTTTAGACGTAATCCCATTATAAAGGCCCTCCAGGGTATGTGGTCATTGACATAATCCCACTATAGGCCCTAGAGAGGTAAGTGGTAGTCACTCTAAAAAAGTCCATTATTAGCTCCCATTAAAAGTACGTGATACCTTCTTAAAGAGCCCATTATTGGCTCCCCTTGGGAGTACATGAAACAACTCTCAAGAAGCTTGTTAAGGAACACCTTGGAAGACAGCTACACAATCAAGCAAAAAAGGCCCATCTTGAGTACTCACAAAATAGAGGATGGAAATATCTCACCACTTTGAAAAAAACACAAAGAAAAATCTCTAAGTCCAGCAACTTAGCATATCATTATGTGCTTGCAATGAAGTCTCTCAAGAGACCTATAAACACATTCATCTTCATCATAATATTTAAGCTCTAAAACATGTCCATCCTAGCACGTAATTAATTTCCCTCCCTAGGAGGACTTCACTTTTTACTTTTTATGAGGTGAATTAGTGTCTAAGTCTCCCTAAGATAACTCCATAATATGATTACACTCACAACTATGATCGTCACTCCAAACTCATAAGCTCGCTAAAGTTCCTATGCTACTTTGCTAATCAAATTTCCTAAATCCCCAAGTGATTGATGAAAAACATCGTGAGCTTGAAAAAGAGAGAAAGAAAATAAAAGAGAAGTCTTCTATGGCACCCTAAAGCTGGCACCTCTTTGGGCACCCAAGATGCACCATTTTCTCATGTCTCTTATAGCTCAATTCTTAAAACATGAATACATGAGGTCAATAGTCATTTGATTGGTCAAGTACTTGCCCAAATAGAGAATAAGTAGAAGCATATGAGCTTTGTTGAAACAAGTAAGAAAGATACAAAAGATGTCCCGCTAGCACTTAGCCTCCGAAAGTAAATAATAATCCAAAAGAAAAAACATGTCATAATACTGCTCAAGCTGAATGGAAAATGCTAAGTTGTAAAAAGTCCTAAACAAGAATACTCGCTACTACTACTAACCTAAGTAGAATATTTTTAGTCTTATGGAGCTACTTCCGCTCGTTCCTTCACCATAGTCTCCATATCAACTTGAAGACCTTTCCCAGGCTTTGCTACTGTGAGGTTGACTCGGATAGTGGGATCTAATATCAATAAGTCTTTTGTGGGATATTGCTCGGTCTCATTTTTAAAACATTGATAACTCTAGATAATTTGCTCGTAAATCGCTATCCCCCCAATTTCAACTACTTCAGATAACTCATCAAACCCCTTGAATTCCTTAACCATATCTTTGCAAGCAGCATTTAAGAGGGTTCTTCCAATAGGGGATCTATGAGCTTTTCATTGCCTTCGCATATTTCGCCTTCAAACGTTCATGCTCCTCAAGTAGCTAAATCAACTTTTCTTCTTTTCGATGTTGTTGCTCAACTATTTCAATTGCTTCCTCTCTAAGGCAAGCCATCATTAACGTAGCCCACTCTACTCGACTAGATATTTGCTCAACTAAGTTTCACCTTAGTAGTCGAAGATGCAAAGATATGCAAGAATGAAAAATCTATACAACACTGTGGAGAAAGAAAAGAAGGTGAAAGACAAATCAAAGTAACGGGACAAACCCTTAATCGGACAAAGTCATTAGCAACTGCCTGAATGAAAGAAGGACAATTCCAATTACCTTTGATCGCACTCATGAACTACACCCTACATTTGATCAATGCTAAAAGATGCCTCACCTCCTTTATAATGAGAATCTATATGATTGTTTTGGCATGGATGCCAAAAGAAAAGTCCCTTACCCTTATTGCATTAAAAGGTCAAGTTGCCAAAAGATAAGTAGCCACTCTATGCACATGATTCTCAACGAGCCTGGAATGCACCAACTTGGACTTTTCAATGGCGGTACACGATTGCACCACCAAAAGTCACAAAGAACACACCTTACTGACATAGATGAGGCTTAAACAATTTTCAATATACAATGTCTCCTTACATTACCTCTTTGGTACATGCCTCTCACGCACTCCTCTCTCTGCCTTCATGGTTGCATAAACAACCTCACAAATTCTAAAAAATGACTAAGTATTGCGCTAAGATCGCTCCTACAAAATGCCAGAGTAGACCCTTATGTAAGTAAGAACATATCACTCTAGTAGAGCTCACCTTAAAACTCACATTATCACGTGCCCATCTAATGCAGCACCTTATTAATAACAACAAGACACACTTAAAAAAAAAATTAAGTCTCTGGATGACTATGATGCAAGACCTTTCTAGGCTCCAAATGTCTAACACATAAAATTTATTTAGGTCTTTAGGTGAGTTTCATGTTAAACTCCGCCAACTCTTTTAATACACGCCATTGGTTCTACCCACAATAATTAATTCAATCAATATCATTTTTAATAATTAACATAAAGTACAAATCAAAATAAAACTTGATATTATATTTTTAATAAGAAAATAAAGTTTTCCTATCAAAAATAAGGGGCTTGATGTACTGCTAAAAATTAAGTATAAGGATAATTTGGTAAATTAACTAAAAAAAGCAATAAACCTTAAAATAATAAACTGAGTAAAAGAACTAGAGAGCTCAATGGAAAGCCAAACTCATAAAGAATGGAAGAAAAACCCTTATGGGCCTAAACTCATCAAGACATAACACTATAAATACCAAGTCCAAGAGAAAAATTGAGTATAAGAAATCATTCACAAAAATTCTCGAAGTTTAAGAATTTTGAGAAGAGAAAATCTATCACCGCTTATCCAAAAAAATGCTTCATTTCCAAATAGCATCACTGTCCTTTTCTCCTCTTATCTAATTGTACTAGTATGTATTCTCAATTTTTTTCAGTTAACTTTCATCTAAAGTTACTTTTAAAATACAACTTCGTTGACATTGAAAAATCAACTTCTTGGATTTGATTGTTTAAATTATAAATAGACTTTCTATAAGTTTAACAATATAATATTATTGAAATTTTATTTTTTTTAAAAATATCTCAAAATATTTTAAATAAATTTAATTAAAATATTCATGCCAATTACAAAAATCTATTTTTATCTCACAAGAACTTGATCAGGATGAAGATTTCTCACCCCGCTCCTCCTCACCTTTGAACAGTTATTTCCTCCCTCATAACTGCTATTTCTCTCATTGATTTCTCAAAACCCAAATTTTCTTCAATTTCAAATGCTTTCTTTTTCTTTTTCCACAAAAATGCAGATTCCTCTCTCTCTCTCTCTCTCTCTTCCCCCTTCCCCCACTTCAGCCCGCCCCACCATGAAAAAGAAGAGTGGCTATGCCTTCTATTGATTTCTCAAGACCTAAATTGAAGATATGATTACCCCTATGTGAGTAAATGTGTTAATAATGGTGGTGGCTGGTGTTTGGGTGTGGCCACTGACACATCAAAACTGATAATTGTGAAAATGGTGAATAGAAAGAAGATGTGTGACCAAGGTTGGGAGTGTAAAGGGTTTAGGGTTGTCCAAATACTGTTGCAACCAAAAGATATCGAATTTCTTCTAGACTTCTCTTCGCCAAGAGGAATACACCTATGGCCCATGCTGCTGGCTTCTAAGACTATAAGTCTTTCATCACCGCCACCGCTACTTATTAGCCACTGTGGTTTGGGACAATCACGCCCTTACAGATGAAGGAATTCACCTCTTTTCTTGGCCACGCCAGTGCCCACACTTTTTATGAGTATTTCTCCATTTTTTTGCCCTTTTATTTTCATTTTTTTCATCCATTTTTTCCTTTCCTTTTTGATTGTGTCTCATTATTTCTAAAGGGGTTTGCGTGTTATCATCTACCAAACTGATGTAATAGTTTTGAAATTATTCAGCACATGGAAGAAATGTATATTTCTTGATTTTTCCTATTAAGATACATCAATGAAATATTTGATATTAGTTGTTGGATGCTTCATTCCTTTAATGCTTTTGGAAAGTTAGAAATAGATGAAAATATTGGTCGATTACTTAATTTTTTTCCTTTCCTTTGTGGCTGACTATTTGCAAGTGTTGGGTATTATCACTTTTGCCTTTTAATTACTAAATTTTTTTTAATAGAATAAAAGAGAACTGATGATATCATTGTTAGTGACTACAACACGGTTTGTGGTTTTTTTTTTTCCTCTTTTTTTTGAAAGGTTTAAACTTGTCAACAATTTTGGATGCTAAAATTTGGAGTTTTAAAATTATTTTACCTTAGGTACTGTTTATAGGTCATAGACATTATCACTTTTCTTCTCTTGTTAACTAAAAGGTTCTGTAAAGAATAGAAGCAAATAAGTGATATATTACTGGCAGTGACCACAACTACATGATTCTTTAGAATTTTTTCAACTGCTCAATTCTTTGAATGTAAAAATTGTGGTCTTCTAGAATTATTTTGGCTTAAGTGCATGTGTATTGTTGGATGTCATTGGCAACATTTCAATGATATGATTTATTATTGTACCATATACAGTCGCTCAGGATTAAAATCTTCAATTTGACCCTATTTTGGATGTTGAATACATCTACGATTATTTTATGGATTTTCTATTCATGTGCAAAAATCTAAATATATTAAAAACTTGTATTTTTTTCTTCTTTCTTGTGTTATCCAACATCTCTTTTTGTGCAGCCATCCTTAATCTAATTCTGAGTTTTAAAGCTAGATGGAGCATGCCATTTCATGCCAATATAAGATACATTCTAAAGTTTGTATCCGTCGCTGCTTGGTAGGTCATCCTTTCTCTTACCTATGCTTATACATGGAAAAATCCTTCTGGGTTTGCTCAAATATCGAAAGTTGGGTTGGCAATAATTCAAAGTCTCCTTAGTTGTTTATCTTGGCTATCGTTATCTATGTATCACCAAATTTGCTTGCTACCCTGCTGTTTCTTTTTCCCTTCATTTGTTGGTTCCTTTGAGCTCCAGTTAAAAAAAATGTAATGCTAATGATCACAATTGTCAAAAGCGCTCATACCGTGCTATGCAACAAGGTTAAACATAACACGCGCTTTGCTGCGCTACTTGTGTTATAGTAAATCCAGAGAAAGAAAAAATGAAAATGAAATTGCTACTTAGTTTTTAGGAAAAAGAAAGGGTTTACCGTGTTAGGCTTTAAGCTTTTGCCCAAAACTCTAAAACCCAGAAAATCCGTTCCCTCTTCATGACTTCTGCCCTTTCCACCAGCAAGAAACGAGTAGCAACAGCCTTCTTCTTCATACGATAAGCAACAACATCCCTTTCCTTGCATTCTCTACGAAACTAGCAACCTACTTTTTCTTTTTTTTATTATGTCATTTCTTGTTTTTCTCACCTTCTTCTTCCAAGTCTTTTTATCTTTTTTTCTTTTCTTTCTATGTCTTTTCATCTTACTATACTTAAATGCTGATTTTAGTTTCCAAGGGTAGGCAAAAATTGAATATTAATTAGTGGGTAATTAAATGCTAATTTTGGTTTTCAAAGGTGGACAAAAACTGAATATTAATCACTGGGTAAAAATGGTTTCAGGCTTTGAAATAAATTCTTGATTTACTAAATTTATGTAATTGTTCAAGTGTTAAAAGTTTTAATTCTTAATTATTATGCTCAAATGCTGAATTTAATTTATTAATCTTTTTTTCATGTTGAATTACTGGTTTGGTATTTAAAAATATCTTCATCGTTTTTTTGACTATTTAGTTGTTTATTCTTTATAATAGGTAAAATATATTGATATTTAGGTATATATTAGAAATATATACATATATAATTATTGTGCGCTTTATTTCAATAAAGCGCACGCTATGCGCTATAGCCCCAGCGTGCCTTTGCGTGTCACTGCACTTCACACTACTGACAACTATGCTAATGATGTGCTGGTTATAGGTGTGCAGTATGTTTTGCATATAAGCATGTCTCTTAATCAATACGAAACTCATATAGTAATTCTGTGTTTCTATCTTGTCTTACAACTTTAACTTTATGTTGGAAGGGGAATGCATGAAAATCCTTTTCTAAGGTGAGAGACAGGTGACCAAAAGGTGAACGGCATTGAAGAAACAAATGTATCTTAAGTGCATTGGAAAAAACAAATATCAATAGAAATAGAAAAAAAAAATAAGAAAGCTGGAAAACAGGGGGAAAAATAGAAACCAAAAAAATATAAAAAAGGGCAAAATAGAAAAAGAGAAAAACAAAAAAACAAAAAAAGGTAAACTAAATAGAACAAGAAGTAGGAAAAAAATGAAGAAATTAGAGTCAAGAGAAAACACGCGAAAACAAGGAAGAGAAACAAAAGAGAGAAGAGGACGAAAAAATAAAGAAGAAAACTTCAAAGGGTTCTCTCATCAGTAATTCTTCAAGGTTTTTTTTTAATACGTGGAACAATACTTTTCTCCAACTTGTTTGATTCCAGTAGTATGTATTTTCAATATCATTTCTTTCTTTTCTTTTCATAGTTTTGATTTTTAGGATTCTCTTTATTTTTGTAGATATAGGTTTTTCTTTAGGGATAATGACATTTTTCTTGATTTTGATCTAGTTCAACACCATCTTGGTAAATCTTGAATTCAGTTCTTGGTGAGTTCCCGAACGTTGAGAAGAAGGTTCCAATATAGAGATGTTGATGGAGGAAGATATGATTATTACAAGACTTCGAGATTCAATTTGTTGAATGAGCCATTGCTTGGAATAGAGATTACAATTATAATAAACACTCTGAGGTATTTTACTTTTGAGAAATGCAAAAATTTGAATAAAAATTAACATTACATTGAAGGAATTGGAGTATAAGTTAATTGTGTATGTATATATTGGTGTAAATTTTTTATGTGAAAGGGCCAAGCACTAGTGAATATTTTGGATGATAAATGGAGTAAGAAGTGAACATTAAACCCTGCTCTTTTCAAATGTAATTGCACAGTGGGTACAATGGTTAGGTAAGCATTTATCCAATTTATAGTTTTTGATTTTTTTAAAGAAGAAAGAAAGCATTTATTAACTTTGAAAATGTAGTTGCTTTTGCTTGAGAAGGTGAATTAACTCTGCTACTACTTATTCATTTCCTAATTGTGAAATATGACTAAAATTTCTAGAGAAATATAAGATGCATAGTATATGTATTAATTTTAGAATGCTCTTGTACATTATGGGTTTGGTTCATGATATACCCTTGATAGCTCTTACAAATATAAACAAGTTAATGAATCATTTTATCGTTTCCTTTTCCAGCAAATACTGTCCTCAGGCACTCAAAATGGAGCAAACAGCAACCTTCCCTTTGTTTTACCTAGTCTCTTGCAGGTATCTTCTAGCAACTTCTTTGAGCATTTTCCAAGTATATGAGTTGCTGCATTTTTATTTTCCTTTATGCTTTGTGCTACGAGATGAGTATTTAGTTGCACCCTCCTAAGATGTAATTTTCATTTGTATGGTAAGAGGATGATTAAAAAAACATAGTTGATTAATATATTATGGGACATAGCTATTTTAGTGATATAGTAGCCGCCATCCCAATTGTGAAATGAAAAATGTTGCCATCAACTTAAACACACAATTTGTGACGATGCTTCCTAAGAATTTATCACTTTCACCATTATCAGGTGGTGAGTTGACATAAGTTCAATACTATGCTTGTGAGCCTTCAAAGAGAACTAACTAGAGTGATGCTGGGATAACTTATAAAGCTGAAATTATCGTTAGGTTCATATGAATATTGTAAGGAAGTGTGCTATATATATGCTACAATTTGAATTTTGAACCTACCAGTCACTAATAGTGAAGGGTAACTTGTAACCTACTCAAATGCTAAGGTAGAATGCGAAACACCCTTTTCTGATAGGATGAATGATTATCTTGGTGGTTGTTCTTAACTTTCATATTTGAATTAGTTAGTCCGGTATTGTAATTTTGTTTTTTTTACTTGCTACATATTCTTACTTTCCTATATATTCTTCCATAATTTTGGGCACATATTCCAACACTTATCTTTGATTCTTGAGTTAGGTTGATCATAGGAAACAAGCTTAAACTTTCTAAAATAGAGGCTATAAGTTCCTCTTGTTGGCTTTTCAGAGCATCAAATTTGTATTTCTCTCTATTTTTTCAAAACATAACCTTTACTTGTACCATTTTAAGATTTAGCGACTTGAATTTCCTATCTTTCAAGATAATTAAGTTTTTGGCATTAACAAAACACATTTTTCAAAACCTTTTCCTTTTTCTTTTCTTTTTCCAAAATAAAGGGAAACCATATTTAGAAGTTGATCAAAATGCATATGCCAGTGAAAGATTGTTAAGATTTCTTCTACAAAAGTATTAATCATTTTGTGGTTATTGGTTTTCCTGGAAAATAAATGTTTTCTACAATTTGTTAGTACCTGATTATGGTTGTAATTGCTTTAACTTGATAATGAGGCATTTGCATAGAAATATAGGCCATGCACAAAGTAATATTTAATGACTTTTATGCACACTTTTATGCATGCCCAAAGATTATGGTTTTTCTATTATGGGCTTGACCTTTATCCTTATTTTATGTCAGATTCGAACACTAGGAACGCTTAGATCCTGATTTCAATCATTGCCTTGTGCTTTCAATTCATGCTTAATCCCAGTCATAGTTATTAAAGACCAGAGGCAGACGAAGATACTTTTTAAAGACTAGTGGCGAGTGACCAAAAGGTGAACGACATTGAAGAAACAAATGTATGTAAAGTGCATCGAAAAAAAATAAATATCAATAGAAATAGAAAAAAAAAAGAAAACAGAAAAATAGGGAAAAAAATAGAAAGCAAAAAAAATATAAAAGAAATGGAAAAATAGGGGGAAAATGTCAAAAAGAAAAAGAAATAGAAAAAGAATTGAAGAAAAAGAGAGAAATACAAAAAGGAAAAAAAGGAAAAAAAAACCAAAAAAAAGTAAACTAAAAGGAACAAGAAGCGAAACAAAAAAAAGATGAAGAAATAAAAGTCAAGATAAAATATGATAAAACAGGGAAGAGAAACGAAAGAGAGGAGAGGAGGAAGAAATAGAGAAAATGAGAAAAAAGGGTTCTCTTATCAATAATTCTTCAAGGTTTTTTCCGAATACGCAGAGGAGTACTCTCAATATCATTTCTTTCTTTTTTCTCAATAGTTTTGATTTTTAGGATTCTCTTTATTTTTTTGTAGATATGGGTTTATCTTTAGGGATAATCACGTTTTTCTTGGTTTTGAGCTAGTTCAACGTCATTTTGGTAAATCTTGAATTCAATTCTTAATGAGTCCTCAAACATTGAGAAGAAGGTTCCAGCATGGAGACGTAAATCAAGGAAGATATGATCATTACAAGACTTTGAGATTCAGTTTGTTGAACGAGCTAGTGCTTGGAATAGAGATTATGATTATAATAAACACTCTGAGGTATTTTATTTTGATAAATGCAAAATTTTGAATAAAAAAATTGACAACTTTGCATTGAAGGAATTAGATTATATGTTAATTGTATGCGTATATATTGGTGTAAATTTTTTATGTGGAAGGTCCAAGCACTAGCAAATATTTTGAATGTTAAATGGAGTAAGGAGCGGCTGTGTTGAACGCTGATCTTTTCAAATATAATCGCGCAATGGGTACAATAATTTGGTAAGCATTTATCCAATTTTTAGTTTTGACTTTTTTTAAAGGAAAAAGAAAGCATTTATTAACTTTGAAAATGTAGTTGATTTTTCTTGAGAAGGTGAATTAACTCCGTTGCTGCCTATTCATTTCCTAATTGTGAAATATGACTAAAATTTGTAGAGAAATATAAGATGCATAGTATATGTATTAATTTTAGAATGCTCTTGTACATTATTGGTTTACTTCATCATAGACTCTTAATAGTTATTGTAAATATAAACAAGTTAATGAATCATTATATCTTTTCCTTCTGCAGCAAATATTTTCCTCGGATCTAGCTCTCTACTTAGACAAATTTTACTGTTTATCTTTGGCATTCAAAAAGGGCAAACAAAAATCTTCCCTTTGTTTTACTTAGTCCCTTACAGATATCTTCCAGCAACTTCTTTGAGGATTTTCCAGGTCTATGAGTTGCTGCTTTTTTATTTTCCTTTCTGCTTTATTCTAGGAAATGAGTATTTAGCATGCACCCTCCCAACATGTAATTTTCATTTACAAGGTAATAGGATGATTAACTGAACATAGTTGATTAGCTTCTTATGGGACACAACTGTTTTAGTGATACTGTAGTTCTTATGTTAGTTGTGGAATGAAAAATATTTCTATCAACTCAAAGACACAATTTGTGATGATGCTTCTTTAGAATTGATCAATTTCGCCACAATTAGGTGATTAGCCGACATAAATTTCAATAATATGTATTCTTCCTTTTCAAGGTTGGCAGATTCATATCGTTGGAGAATGTAATCTTCTTTTCCAAGACATATGTGGTTCATATTTCTTTTCTTCCTACATTTACTTGACTTTTTATTAGGTTTTTCCCTTTTATTGTTTCTTTGTACTAATAACATTTGCCAGATTTGTAGATAATATGTTGTTGTTATGAAGAATATATATCTAGAAGGTGGAATTCATGGAGAAAACTTGTCCTCTTTTCCATCTTTCTGCTTGTGTTGCTCTCCTAAGATAATCCTGCAAAATGAGAAAGCATAGAACTATGTGTGGGGAAGCAATTTAAAGTCGAGTGTTTATGGTAATTTTAGCAGTATCTTAGGAGAAACAATTTGGGAAAATGTATTTAAGTGAAACATACAAGGGAATTTGTAAAGAACATAAGTGTTTTAGGTTCAAGGTGTAAGGAAACATTTTCTGTTGGAAATGTCTTTTCATTTAAGGTTTTATGTAATTAGTGGTGTCACGTAAAAATTCTTTTATCACTATATGTTGTTATATTTGTACAATAATTGGAAAATATATGTTTATATTAAAATAATGATTTGGAAGATAAAACTATATGTATATTTTCTATTTATTAATTTGAAAAGATTGGAATTTTTTTAAGATATTATAGCGAAAGGAAAATATTTGTTGGAAAGTGTTTGAGTTTCCATGAGGTGAGGTTGTATATTCTTCCCAAGTGCTATGCAGTTACAATGAAGGGGAAATTTGATAGACCATAGCATTTTAGGGCAGGAAAAGAAGGATGGAGTTGCAGGCAAGCTTTTGCATGATGCTCTCCAATGTAGTCCATACAAATTTGCATAGACAAATAGGAGTTTCATTCGTGCTTTCTGGATTTTCTCTATATTTGGCATACTTGTATTATACTCATAACATAATGGTGCACCTTTATTCTTTTATGCCAATATTTTCTTAGTAATGATAGCTGGTGTAATACTTCCACAATTAGTATTAAGGAGTTGTATTGCCGAATGTCAGGCTTGTTTTGCGATTTCTTGTAATCATTTAGATCATGATTTAATATTGTCAAGGTGGATTTTGAATTTGACTGATTTTGACTCTATTCATGGTTTAGCTTATTGTTTGCTGGCTTTTGTGAACTTTTAAGAAGTGAAAATAATTTGCATATGTAAGATTCTTTTTTTTTTTTTTAACATGTGCTTCTCTTCCTAACTTTTATATGTACTTATTCTTTTCACTTTTTCCCTACTCTTCACATTGATAGGAAGCATTTCAAAACTTGTTGCATAAGAGGGATGGAAACAGATTGGAATGTGGAGAACGACTTACATGAAAATGTGCATGTTAGTGAGTTTATTATTATCCATAAGTCATTGGTCTCATTAATGATTTTGGTAGGCACTAAGTACTGCCATCTTGTTCACAAAGTTACAGCTTCCAGGACTTTATATTTAGAGGACTTCTATTAAAAAGTGCTGCTGATGTGAATCACATTAGTGATTAATTTATGCCTTCATTACTTTAATGTGCTTTTTTAACTGACCGATTGCACAATACTGATGAATTTTCTTCCTTTCCAAAGTCATTTTTCTTTTGTTTAAAGTATCTTAATGTAAACTATTTTGTTATTTTGTGTTTTCATACTTTTCTACTGGTCTACAACATTGCATAAATATTGTTATTTGGCAACAAAGAATCATTCGATGGATTTTTTAGGTTCCCTCGCCCTTCATTGGAAATTGAAACAATGATAATCCCCATAGACAAAACAATGTTTTAACAATTGATTTACCAAAAATAGCTAGAATTATTGATGTTTATGTTAGAACGGGTAAGGGCTTGCATCCCCAAGAGCTTGCTTGTCTGGCCTTCTGTTAGGCACTTGATTTGATTCCTTTCCTATTGGGTTAAATAATTCTTTGGTTTATTCTTTTCACTGGCACTTCTTTAATTTATCTATGCGCAAGAATGCCTGGTTTTGTTTTATTCTTTTTACTAGCACTTCTTTTATTCACCTTTTTCACGTTTTATGCACAAAAGTGCCTAGTTATACTTTGTTGTCATTTTATGATAAAATTGCATTTGGTTTGGAGAGATGTTTTGAGAAGCTTAAATATATACAAGAAGGAAAAGTAGTTGGCACTTTTTTTATGTCACAGGGGTAAGGGATACTGACAAAAGCATAATGGGAAAAAAAATGTGACATGGGAAACATTGCATAAAATTGGAGGAAATAGATTATGCAGATGACATAATGTATGCTCTTCAGCTTATTATATATGGGTGATATCCTGGAATATGGTCGAAAGAGTAATAATTTTCTTCCCATCTATTTTCCAATGTTGCCAATTGTTTATATTCTTCCACTTAAAGTTTTCTTCCCCACAATGGAGTAATGATAACATCACTATTTCCCTATTGCATGTCTATTTTGAATTATTATAAATTGCTTCTGCTCTGCTTAAAAGAAATATGCAGTTTGAATTAGTTTCTGAGGCATTAGCTGTAAATAAGTCTTTGAGGCATTAGTTATGGTATTTTGTAATTTAATTAATTTTTTGAATATTTTATGCTTTTGTGGTAAACTCTTTTATGGTGAATAGTCTTACTATATTGCTATTATATTTTTACCTCTCTCAGATCGAGATTCGCTCCACAGTTGCTTTGCAACATCATGCTATTTGCGGTCTACCAGCAGATTGTATTGGTAAGAGAGATTAGGAAAAACAAACCTGTAATGTTAGTGTCATACTGTGCCACATGCAGACATTGGTTTACCAAACATCAATAATGGAGCCACTGTTGGTTCAAGCCTTGTTTATGATGATTATATATAATTCACTTACTACTAATCGCTGATTGTTGTTGATCTGTGAATTTTTTATACTTAAATTCAATCTAATTAGAGTAGTAAGTTACTTTTGTTCTTTTCGTTAGGTCGTTAAGTCATCAATACTTGAATGACTTAATATGTATATGTGATATCTCAATGAATAGGGTGGAATTGACTTTGAGAGTAATCTCATTAGTTTTTCAACCACTTTTATTTCTCTTGTTATAGATTAAGCATTACTATTCTTTACTGCAAAATATCAAAATTTTCCTTTATTCTTTTAGGGACCAAATCAGTTGTTAAATGTTATCCGAGCATCTTATCGTTTTCTCATATTGGAGTTGGAGGCTTTTACAAAGTTGTGGGTTTGGTCCTGTATTTTGGACTGCTCATAGATTTTACCCTGGTAAATGGTGCTGGTTGAGGAATTTCGTATTTGATTTGAAATGGTGCAACACGGTTATTCTATTTGTGGTATTGAGGTTAAGACAAATGCAAACCTCAGTATTGACTCTGAAGAGGCTCATCGGAGTTTTCTGTGGTAAGCTAATGTTTTGTTATAAAGGTTGATTTCTAAATGTTCAATAGAATAAGTCAATCGTGGTGCAAAAGATGGGAAGCATGGAAATAATACAATGTATTCTTGATCAATATCTAGCTATATATCATATCGATCACTAGAGTATAAATTAGCATGTAGATACTGAGGTTTCTAATTATGGGAAAATGGAATTCTTCTAATACATTTTGCATCTGAAGCTTAGAAAATAAGTATTTATTCGAAGAAAGGTATTCCATGGAAGATAAGAGATGCTATACTAGCAAAAAGGAAATTATTTCAATCTAGAGTTTGATAAAATGTCTATCTTTTGATTCTTAAATTGTTAATTTTTTCTGGGATTTTCTCTGCAAACTTTGGATGTTAATTGTATATCTCTCATGATTTTAGATATTTGCAGCTGGCAAGAATTTTATATGGATGTATCCTTGGAGAAAAGATGTTATCTTGAGTCTTTTGCAAAACAAGCTTAGTCAATGGTTGTACCAGTATATCTCAAGGCTTGACTCATGATTTTGGCTCTACCTATCAACACTGTTCTTGTCAAGGTAGGATATCTTATTCAGCAAATGTTATTTGAAAGTCATCTCCTAACAATATGTCTTACAAAATCATTAAAAGTAGCCAAGAAATTGGTGAGAAATCTTATGTTCCTTGATTTGTTTGAAAATGAATTCCATAGAAACTTGGCTCATTATAGTAATCTCTAGCTTGTTTGCAAACTCTAAACCTTGAGTTTGGACTAAAATACTGTTTATTTCTTCTTTCTGATATCTTACTGCTGTGGTTTCATCTCTTAGTTATGTTAGATTGAGAAAAGATCAAAATCTACATGATTAAAAGTAGCCAATAAATTGGTGAGAAATATTGTTTTCCTTGATCTGTTTGAAAATGTGTTCTGTAGAAACTTAACTTGTTACAGTAATCTCTAGCTTGTTTGCAAACTCTGAACCTTGAGTTCGGACTACAATACTGTTTATTTCTTCTTTCTGGCATTTTACTACTGCGGTTTCATCTCCCAGTTATGTTAGATTGGGAAAAGATTAAAATCTATAGGATTATAAATTTCTTGTAATATTTAGTATTCTTGTTACATAATCTAGAAATTTTAACTCCCATTTATTTTTTTTGGAAGGCTTTCTCAGCCCTGGAATTTCGGGCACTCAAATTTGAGCCTTTGTAATGTTCTAGAGGCTCATATTGTTGAGGAGAGTTATTCTTCTTTGCAATCAAGAGAGTTATAAAATAACTTGAATGCCAATGGTGAAGAAAGTAGAAATAAACTTGATTCCTATTTTAACAATGCCCTCAAGGAAAATATAAGCACATCCTCAGTACATTTTCGGTCTCTGCATTATGATGTGCTCTCGGTGAAGAGTCATTAAAGAATATCATTTTTGAAAAAGATAAGAGTATCTGCTTTTAGATCTTATTTCTATGTTTGTTCATTATAAATTTTCAAATTGATTTTGCTATGAATTTAGTTGACATGTTTATATTTTTCCCTCAGGGGAGAGTTCTCAGCTATTTTGGAGATAATAATCCAGGCATAAATTCTTCTATTTGCATATAGTATGCCTTATTGGATATGATATTAGCATTTGGCATAATCTTCTATAGGATTTTCTTGTCATCAATAATATAGTATGTTTTTACCTAATTGAAGCGTTAGTGGATATAGCAAGTATGCTAGGGATGTAGCTTGAGCATAGTATGTCAAGTTGCCTAGCATGAAAATACCTTGTAACCAAGATAACAACTTCTCTTTTCTCTATTAAGTAGATGATACACGAGAAGAACAAGAAAAGCTAAAGGCAGAATACCTTGAAAAATAAATGAAAGAAAAGAACTAACTTTTGAGCCACTAAGTTTTTTATTATATGTAGGTATGTAAAGTGACCTATGCACTTGCACACTCTTACTTCACTATTTGCTAAAGGATTTGGTACTGCTGAGGACAAACAAAATGGTAGTGTGAAAGAAGCAACCAAAGATGTAATTATAGCTAGTATAGCTAAGGGTGCAAGATTAAATGAAGTTAGTGATCAGATAAATAAGATCATCAACTCCTAGGGACCTCTGAAACGATATGAAATTGCTTGTTTAGATCTTTCAGTTGGAATAGATTCTCAATACACAATCCTAAATTTGTTGTGAACTTCTGAAGACAAATAAAGAGTGTGATGTCTGACATGCCAAGTAAAGATGAAAAAGGAACAAAGATGGCAGCAAGACTTTATTCTTTCTTGAGGCATTCAGTGTTGGTGAGGATTCTAAAGATGATGAAAATAAAGATGATCAAGATTAGAAACTAGAGTCCGCTATGGTAAGGTTGGTGCTAATAGTGACGTAGTTTGGTTGTTGCCCTGGGAAAATTTTCTGGATATAGTTGTACAAATTAACTTATATGAGCAGGTCAGCAAACCTTGTTAGTTGTGAATATTCATCCTTTGTTTCCTTCTATTTTAGTTTCTTCCTTCTACCTTGGCACTTAGTGTTATTTTAACTGGATCTTCTTTCTTCAGATGGACATTATATATTTGTTAGGGTCCGATTTGCTAGGTGAAAGTGATGGATGAATAATACAGTTTGCATGGTCCTGTAGCATCCTTCTTTAGGTGGGGCAACTTACTCATTCTTCGTTACAAAACTGTTGTTCTTTCTTCTCTCATCTACCTCTCCTCCTTCTTAGTTTGTTTGTCAATATTTTGTGAGTTGCTTCAGTGTAATTATCTATTGAGTAAATTAGTTTCAACTAAAAATATCAATTGGGTTGTTAATGTGGCAAGAGACTTTGTCTTTCATTTGATAATTATTTCCCGTAAATTGTTGATCATTTTACTAGCTTAGAGCATGGAGTTGATGACTCAACTTTAAAAATTAAGATTTAAATGCAATTTTGGACCATCAGACTTATGTTTTCATTCTTGAGCTAGGCCATTCTTTCAAGTGACCAATATCTTTTTGAGTTCTTGCATGTCGAAATCCTTCCTATCAAGGAGGTAGTTGGATAGACCTTCCTAAATCCTTTCTCAACTGATTCACTGAGGTATGCTCATTTTTGTACTTGACTTTCTCTTAGCACGTGAATTTTGTATTTAAAATACTTAAGAATGTTGTTTAAATGTTCTGATGTTTGTGTTTATCAGTTAATATTTTTTTAACTTCATATTGATTCATGTCTATGTTGACAACCTAGTTGATGAATATTATCTTTCTATATGCAGCTTGTTCAAAGACCTATCTTTTCATTGTTGGTTGTGTTTAGTAAAAGGTTATGTTATGGGACTATATTATATGACAAATTTGGTCAAGATGATCCCCATAAGTGTTTAATCTCTACGATGTGATCCATTCTTTCCAAATTATGCGAGGTATGTACTTATTTTTCAATATGCTGATATATCTTTTGCTTGACTTGCTTAGAAATACTCATTAAATGTTTTTTATGCCTTTGAGAAGTCAAAATCTAATTGTTTCCTGGGTTCCATTTACCTGCGAAGAATGGCAGTTGATCGAGTAGAACTTACGAAATAGTATGAAAAACCATTTACGGTAAAGCCATTCGTAATTCCACACCCCAGAGTAAAGCTCAATCTCAATTCATTGATTGTTGGAAACATATCCAATTTAAAGGTATATATGTGTCAGTCATATGGGATGTCAAGTAATAATATGCTTAAGATTCTGCCTTGCTTACATCCTTACTTACAAGCTGTGGGACAGTGTGTAGAACATTAGTGATTATGCATATTAGTTGGTCCTCTGTTTTTGGGAAGACCTCACTACTAAGATTGTTGGTTGAGCTAACTAGATATGTACTAAATGAATTAAATATTTCATCCACAACTAATATATTTGAACAACTTGGTTGTTTTGAGCAATGTAATGCCTCCCTTTAGTATCATATTTCTATCATTTGAGTTGAAAAATATATGAACGAGTCCTGCAATTTGCAGTTAGAGTATTCTCCAGTGGCTTGGGGGGTTGAACTCAAAAAAAAATTCAAATGGGGAATAAAAGTAGCTTTTGTTACTTTTCTCCAATTAACAGAAAAACTTAGGGTGTGCTTGCTTGTGGAAAATTTTCTCAAATTTTTTTTTTTTCAGTTAAAAAAATTAAGAAGTGGTGTTTGGATGTGAGAATTTTCTCACTCACTAAAAAAATACTCATTTCCTTCTTATCCCATATTTGAGAAATATTCCTCTTCTCTCGTTTGCTTGCTTTAATATTCATAATAGACACAATCCAACTCAATTCTAATGTTTGGTTCATTTTTAGAAGCCCTTGATACAGTTAGAGCCCGGCATGCATTAAGGTCAAACTTGACTTGTGTATCAAGACCTTTGGGTGTGATATGTTTTCCTACCTAAGTTAAAAATAAATTATAATTTATTAAATGGGATAATCATGCCAAACAAACAATCAAAGTTAGATATCATGTTATTTAAAATATGCAAACAAACATTAGATATGATACACAATAACCCACTATTTATCCTAGTCATGTGTATCATACCTAATCCAAACATACCAAGCAAACGAGCCCTAGCATTTCTTTGCATTCTCTCAAAAAATAGATTCTTCTTCTCAAGAAAATTTTTGAAATTTCTCTCTTGATTTTTCATCCACTTGTATACATATTAATTCTATTTTATTTTAATAAATATATATATATATAAATATGGGCCACTTATTTTTAAAGTACCAAAAGCACTTTCTAATTTTGTGATAAGTCCCCACTTGATTTTCTTTAGAATAAGCTCCCTAGTTTTGTTAAAACTTTAGAGATTACTCCCTACTCACTTGATTTGACAAAAATGCCCTTAAGTATATATTTTTCACTCATTTTTTTTCACTTATTCATCATCCACACAAGCAAACAGTAAACCCTAGCATATGTACTTTCATTACCAAAAATAGAAAGAAAAGAAAAAAACATAAGAAGCTCCACAGTGGGAACGAGAATAATTGTCGGAGCCAACAACTACCAACTCGACATCTGCATTGTTTTCTTCTCTTTTATTTTCATCATTTTTGGGTTTCTTCTTCTTCTCAGTTGCTTCTGAGTTTCTTGCTTTTTCCGACAATGTCAACCAGTAGTGAAGCATGAGTGTTCAATCAAGTGTTGGGGAGTTGCCGCTACAAAGACCAGCTCCATATAATGTCAATTAAGGATGGTATGACTTTAATGGACATGTATATTAATCTCACAAGAAAATGAAGTGAAATTAATGCCTAGCTCTTCAGTTTGCAATACATAGCTCCATATCAAAGATTGTACGTAACTTTAACTAATATGACGATGTCATGAATATGCTCTTACTGCATTTGACATTGAAGATGAACATTGATGACATCCTGGTAAACCGAAAGGATAAATCAAGCAGCAGTGCAAAGAAGAGCAGTGATTTTTAAGATAATACTTCTGCAGAATCTAAACTATACTACAGTTTGTAGAGTTTTATACTTGAAGTGTTTTGAAATTATACTCTATTTATTTGAAAATCTTTCTCTACTTGGAGCGTTCTACATTATACTTCACTACAAATAAAATTGTACTTCATCTCACAAAAATTGTACTCTATTATGTAAGTTTTATACTTCAAGTGTTCTACTAATAGATTATCCAAAATTGTATTGCAACTTCTAGCGGTTTATACTTGAAGTGTTCCCAGACTGAACGTCTTCTATCTAAAATTATACTTTTGATTTTCTGAAATTATACTTCATTTTACCTAAACTTGTACTTCAGTTATCTGAATCTATTATTTAAGTTTTCAGTGTTCTACTAATGGATTATCCAAAAATTGTACTGCAATTGCTAAGGTTTTATACTTCAGGAGTTCTAAAATTATACTTCACTTTATCTAAAATTATACAATTGCTAAAGCTTTATACTTCAGGAGTTCTGAAATTGTACTTTGCATTGCTAAGGATTTATACTTCAAGTGTTCTGAAATTATGCTTCTTTTTATATAAAATTGTACTTCTGTTTTCTGAAATTATACTTTATTTTACCTAAACCCATACTCTATTCATTGGAGTTCTATACTTCAGGTGTTCTGAAATTGTACTTCATTTTATCTAAACTTGTACTTCAATTATCTGAATCTATTATTTAAGCTTCAAATGTTCTACTAATGGATTATCCAAAATTTGTATTGCAATTGCTAAGGTTTTATACTTCAGGAGTTCTGAAATTGTACTTCATTTTATCTAAACTTGTACATCAATTATCTGAATCTATTGTTTTAGTTTTATACTTCAAGTGTTCTACTAATGGATTATCCAAAATCGTACTGCAATTGCTAAGGATTTATACTTCAAGTGTTCTGAAATTGTACTTCTTTTTATATAAAATTGCACTTCTGTTTTCTGAAATTATAATTCATTTTACCTAAACCTGTACTCTATTCATTGAAGTTCTATACTTCAAGTATTCTGAAATTGTATTTCATTTTATCTAAACTCGTACTTCAATTATCTAAATCTATTAATCTAAGCTTCAAGTGTTCTACTAATGGATTATCCAAAAATTGTACTGCAATTGCTAAGGTTTTATACGTCAAGTGTTCTGAAATTGTACCTCACTTTATCTAAATTATACTTAACATTTTACGTAAAATTATACTACATTATTTAAGTTTTATAAAGTTATATTAATTTTTATACTTTATTTTACCTAAAGTTCTATACTTCAAGTGCTTTACTTATTTATTATCCAAAATTGTACTATAATTGCTAGTGTTTTATACTTTTATTGTTCTGAAATTGTACTTCGTTTATTTGAAATTATACCACCATGCTGAATTGTTCTACATATTATACTTTATTTTACCTAAAATTATACTTCATTTGTCAACCTTAAGGGATGCAGTCGAGGAGGAAATTGGTTTGACCAATGCATCGCACAATTAAATGGCTTTAATTAGCAACTCAATTAATGCATGGAGGAATTGCATAAATGAAGAGGGTCAAACATTCAAGGATGCTCAGGAGTTCAGAATTATGCTTAAGAATTATGCGGTGTCTACTTTGCGGTCATTTAAATACAAGAAAAATGACAACAAAAAAGTCATAGCCGTTTGCAGTGATGAAAATTGCAAATGAAGAATCTATGCATTAAGGCATAAGGCTGATAAATTATTTGGCATTCAAAAATGTAATCTAGAGCACACATGTGGTGAGGCTAACCTTCAGACAAAGGGACATCCTAAAGCTGATTTCGGTTACTAACATAGTGAAGGATAAATTGAGATCAGAGCCATGTTATCGGCCCTCTACCATATTGAAAGATATCCATAGAAAATACGGTGTGGAACTTATGTACCATAAAGCATGGATGGGTAAGGAATTAGCTATGCATGATATCCATGGAGCTGAGAAGGGATCTTACGATAAGATGAGGTGGTACTGTGATTCTGTGAAGAGGACAAGCCCTAGAGTATTGCAGACTATGAGATAGACCCAATTAGTTAAAAATTTCATCGGTAATTAATATATTTCAGTGCTTGCCTTATTGGTTTTCTCAGGGGATGTAGACCGTTGATATTCTTAGATGGCACCCATATTAAAAATAAATACAAACGAAGCTTACTCAGTGCTATCAGTAAGGATGCTAATGATGACTTATTCACGCTAGCATATGCAGTCATTGACTCTGAAAATGATATTAATTGGGAGTGGTTCTGCTTTAAGCTAAGAAGTATCTTAGATTCTCAATTGCCTGGCTTATCAAGGTTTACTTTCTTCTTCGATCGACATCCAAGTCTTGTTAAGGCCCTCCCCATGATATTTTCTGGTAGCCACCATACATATTGCTTGAGACACTTAGTGGATAACTTTAAGAAATAAGTAAGAACTTTATCTTTGCTTGTGAAATAATTATGTGAAATAAACTCTAATTTATAACATTTAGCACATTATTGATCTATTATTTTAAATTCAGGTATTAAGGAAATACCCTCTACATAACAAGAAACATTAGTGTTCTGTTTTTATGAAAGCTGCATATGCACCTACAAGGCAGGAGTATACACAATATATAGACATCATCTTGGAGTCATTACCACTTCTTAGAGACTTTATTATGCAGTCTGACCCACAATGTTGGGCAAATTCCTTATTCAGCGGAGATCGATGGGGGGTAATAAAATAATCAAGCAAAATGTTGGAATAATTGGGTTAAATCGGCCCGATTTATGCCAGTTGCAGCCATGGTTGATCACATACGCATGCAAATAATGGTTATGATGCATGATCGATGAGAAGAATCTCATAAGATGGTTGGTCAATTATGTCCCAAGCAAGAGAAGAAGTTGGCAATCAATCATATGCATTCTCGTAACTTAAAAGTAGTCGTGTCTAGCAGTTGGAGCTTTGAGGTGATTGAGCAAGATAAATTGTATGCTATAGATTTACATAGCAGGGTTTGTTCGTGCAGAGCATGGCATATTGATAAAATAACATACAAACATGCTTGTGCTTGTATCAAGTCAAAGTCACTTTCACCGTATGACTTTACCGATCAATACTACTGAGTTGAGATTATCAACAAGCATACCAAGTAGTGAAAAACCCTATTCCTACGTATGATAGGCATCTGTTCCCTCTAAATAAAGATGACGTCATTAATGCACCTGATTGTCGATCTTAGCCTAGGCATAGAAGGACACAGAGAATTCCATCACAAATTGAGAAATGTGTAATTAAGTGTAAAAGGTGTGGTAGAACAGGGCATAATCGTCGAACCTGCAAAGAATCAGTAAACTAGCTAAATTCTGTACCTTAATCTGAGAGATTTATATTTGATTTCTTAACAATTATACTTTATTTAGGCAATTATGTATTTGATTTAGCGTGAAATTAGCGTTTTTGCATGTTGTCCGAGATATAAGTGATTTTGTACCTCAATCTGGGAGATCTATACTTGATTTCTTGACAATTGTACTTCATTTCCATGATATTATACTCAAAATCGCTACCCATTTTCATTTTAATAGAAGTGTACTTCAACATAGCACCATGTATACTTTATTAGTTCTAGGTTTGTACCTTATTTCCCTCATATTTTACTCAAATTCAGTGCCAAATTTCAATTAAATTGAAGTGTACTTCAACGTAACACTATTTATACTTTGTTAGTTCTAGGTTTATACTTCATTTCCCTGATATTGTACTCAAATTCACTATCAAATTTCAAATGAATTAAATTGTACTTCAACACAACATCATTTATACTTTGTTTGTTCTACGTTTGTACTTCATTTTCATCATATTGTACTAAAATTCACTGCCCTATTTCAATTGAATTGAATCGTACTTCCACATAGCACCATTTATACTTTGTTTGTTCTATGTTTGTACTTTATTTCCATCATATTGTACTCAAATTCGCTTCTCAGTTTCATTTTAATAGAAGTGTACTTCAACGTAACACCATTTATACGAAAAAATTGCCATGGACCCCCCTGTGTTAAGAAAAATAGGCAAATTACACCCCTGTGAAAAAATAAATTTCAAAGAACACCCTCATATTTTAAAAAATCATGCAACGAACCCCCCTGAGAGAGTGGGTGTAGCACACGCGCCTGTGCATGCATCTAGGTTTAAATTTTGTATATAAAAAGATAATTATACCCTTGTTCATCAACCGATGGATCTTCTTTTAAAAAATCAACGGTTTATATTAAATCATATTATATATTTTTTAAAAATATAAAATATATATATGTACATAATATAATATATTATTATATATAATGTTATCTATATTATATATGTGTATATATATTATATACAAGTGTATATATATACAATTATGTTTATAAATGATACCCACCCCACCAGACTGCTAGCAGCCGCAGTCGGCAACCCCCACCGGCGGCCAGCAGCCGCTGCTGGCATTTGTAAGAAAAAAAAAAGGAAAATCAAAACAGATGGTGGTCGTCTGCCGCGATGGCCACGGCCGCCCGTAAAGATGGGGGTTTGGGAAGACGGGGTGGGTTGGGGTTTGGGGAGAATCGAAACAGATGGCGGCCAGTGGCCGGATATGGCTAGATTTGGCCACAATGCTGCCATGGCTGCCATGGCCATGGCCACTGCTGCCATGGCAGCTAGGCAGCCCGTAAGGGTAGGGGTTTGGGAAGACGGAGTGGGGGGTGGGGGTAGAATTTTGTATTTTATATATATACATATATATATTATCATATATGTATTATATTAAATATATTATTGTATATTTTATATATATATGATAATAAATATATAAATATAACTATCTTAAAAATATATATCACTAAATAAATATATAATATCATAAATATGTATATAAATATATATAATATTTAATTTGAAATAAATAATTAGAATGAAAAAAGATATAAATAAAAATTACGTAAATTTTATTTATAAATTTATATAAAGATGATGCTATTAAATAATTATATATAATATCATGTATAGGATAATAACATCATATATACTAATATATATCTTATCAACAAAAATATATGTATATAAATATATTATATATTTTAATAAATATACATAATATTTAATTTAAAATGAATAATTAGAAAGAAAAAATATATAAAGAAAAATTATTTAAATTTTATAGATAAATTTATATATATGTATATATGTGTTATATATGTATTTAAGTACAAATAAAAAATATATTATATATTTTATGAAATTTAAATTTTATTTACTTTGGAATGAATTAATAGAAAGAAAGATGGATATAATTGGTAAGATAAAAATCAAAGTGATTTTAATTTTATAAATAAATTTATATATGTATAAAATAATGGAGGAAGAGAGAAATGAGAATTAAAAAGAAAAGAAAAGAATGAAAGAAAAGGGGAAAAAATGATAATAAAAGATTATTTAAATTGAATTGAAAATATATTAAATGATTAAGGGTAAATTAGTCTTTTCATATTAAAATTATGTTAAATAGGCAGCAAATGAGAAGGGGGAGGCGGTGTGTATGATTTTTTAAAATATGGGGAGGTATTTTATAAATTTATTTTTCATAAGGGGGTATATTGCCTATTTTTTAAAATACAGGGAGGTAAATTGCTATTAGCCCCCATTTATACTTTGTTAGTTCTAGGTTTGTACTTTATTTCCTTCATATTATACTCAAAATTCAATGCCAAATTTCAATTAAATCGAAGTTTACTTCAACATAACACCATTTACACTTTTTTAGTTCTAGGTTTGTACTTCATTTTCCTGATATTGTACTCAAATTCACTTCCAAATTTTAAATGAATTAAATTGTAATTCGACACAACACCATTTATACTTTGTTTGTTCTATGTTTGTACTTCATTTCTATCATATTGTACTAAAATTCACTACCCCTTTTCAATTGAATTGAATCGTACATCCGCATAGCACCATTTATACTTTGTTTGTTCTATGTTTTTTCATCATATTGTACTAAAATTCACTACCCAATTTCAACTGAATTGAAATGTACTTCAACATAGAACCATTTATAATTTGTTTGTTCTATGTTTGTACTTTATTTTCCTCATATTTTACTCAAATTCAATGTCCAGTTTCAAATGAATTAAATTGCACTTCAACGTAACACTATTTATACTTTATTAGTTCTAGGTTTGTACTTCATTTTTTTCATATTGTACTCAAATTCACTGCCAAATTTTAAATGAATTGAATTGTATTGTACTCAAATTCGCTGCCCAGTTTTAATTTAATTGAAGTGTACTTCAACATAACACAATATATACTTTGTTTGTTCTATATTTGTACTTCATTTCCATCATATTGTACTCAAATTCGCTACCCAGTTTCATTTTAATAGAAGTGTACTTCAATGTAACACCATTTATACTTTGTTAGTTCTAAGCTTGTACTTCATTTCCCTCATATTGTACTCAAATTCAGTGCCAAATTTCAATTAAATTGAAGTGTACTTCAACGTAACACCATTTATACTTTGTTAGTTCTGGGTTTGTACTTCATTTTCCTGATATTGTACTCAAATTCACTTCCAAATTTCAATGAATTAAACTGTACTTCAACACAACACCATTTATACTTTGTTTGTTTTACTTTTGTACTTCATTTCCATCATATTGTACTGAAATTCACTGGCCAATTTCAATTGAATTGAATCATACTTCCGCATAGCACCATTTATACTTTATTTATTCTACATTTTTCCATCATATTGCACTGAAATTCACTGCCCAGTTTCAACTAAATTGAAATGTACTTCAATATAGAACTACTATTAATTTGTTTGTTCTACATTTGCACTTCAATTTTCTCATATTGTACTCAAATTCAATGTCCAGTTTCAAATATATTGAATTGTACTTCATCATAACACTATTTATACTTTGTTAGTTCTAAGTTTTGTATTTTATTTTCCTCATATTGTACTCAAATTCACTGTCAAATTTCAAATAAATTGAATTGTACTTCAACACAACACCGTTTATACTTTATTTGTTCTACGTTTGTACTTTATTTCCATCATATTATACTCAAATTCGCTGCTCAGTTTCAATTTAATTAAAGTGTACTTCAACACAGCACCATTTATACTTTGTTTGTTCTATGTTTGTACTTCATTTCCATCATATTGTATTCAAATTTGCTTCTTAGTTTCATTTTAATAGAAGTGTACTTCAATGTAACACTATTTATACTTTGTTAGTTCCAGGTTTGTACTTCATTTTCCTGATATTGTACTCAATTTCACTGCCAAATTTCAAATGAATTATATTGTACTTCAACACAACACCATTTATACTTTGTTTGTTCCACGTTTATACTTCATTTCCATCATACTGTACTGAAATCAAAATATTATAAATACTTGATAGAAAATTACACTTACATAAAAAATAATATTATAAACAAAGTATGCTTCAATTTACATATGTATTTACATACAAAATATCATTCAAGCGCTGGCATTTTCATGACTTAAAATGCTTTGTGCCATATGTCCATGATATTGATCGATGTCTATTGTTTTAGCAGTCCTCCAATGCTCGATGGTGTCTATAGCAAAATATTCTGCCCAAAGGCACACATAGACACCACAATCCACTGAACTATGTTGTTGTTTGCTTCTTTTTACCCTCATATTTTTGTCCACACGACACCCCAATGAAAGCTTCATGTACCGAGAATAGAATGCAGCCTGCAAAAGTATTGATCAGTTGTTGACTCCCTACTTTATAAAGAAATCTTAGGGAAAGGAAGCAAACTTACAATGGCACTAGCTATCGGTTTGTATCGGGGGGCCATTATTGAATTCATGTACAAGAAAAAATGAGTCGAGGTGTCGAGGACAACCAAGAACCAGTGATAGTGCCGACAAATCGGTAGGAGTATGAAACGACATTGGTTTACAACATCCAACGTGAGCTCTTCCAAATCTTTACGGGTGAAGGAGTTAAGTTTATTATGAACTCCAACAATTCTACATTTGTAATATCCTGGATGTTGCGTCCCTCGAGTCGATCTAATATATCATCCTATGAAGTATAAAACAAATGGTTAGACTCATTGGAAACGTGAACTAGATTTAGGAAACCGCCACATACCTGTGCTATTGTGGACGTAAACCACACCTTGTGGTGACTCTCATTGCTGAAAGATGGGCTACATAATATCAACATGTAGCAATCTACTATGTCACCAGTAAGTTCTCCACAAATAAGAGCTCACAAAAGTTTCTTCCATCTAGAAAGTGTCTTTCTCCCTTCTAGACAGTCACCCTACACAATTGTGAATTGTTAGTTTAGACACTAATTTATTGAAAAGAAAAATAATAAGCAAATTTTGTTACCTCAAATTATCTCTTCTAAGAAAGTTTTCGATAACTTCTCGCTCTTTTTCTGGAATACTAACATGACTTCTAAAATCAGTTATTCCTTTATAGGGATTATGCGATTCAATCTTTGAGCTGGGTGGTTCATCTGCCTCCTAGATTGGGCCATTGTCTTCTGTTTCTTGGGGTACAAAACACAACACATTAGTACAAAGTATCAACTATTAAGGTATAAAATATTAGGACATTAAGTACAAATATCACCAACATGGAGTACAAAAATATCAGCACATTAAGTACAAATATCTCCAACATGGAGTACAAAATATCAGCACATTAAGTACAAATATCACCAACATGAAGTATAAGATATCATCACATTAAGTACAAATATCACCAATATGGAGTACAAAATATCAGCACATGAGGTACAAATATCTCCAACATAGAGTACAAAATATCAACACATCAAGTACAAATATCTCCAACATGGAGTACAAAATATCATCACATTAAGTGCAAATATCCCAACATGGAGTATAAAATATTAGCACATCAAGTACAAATATCTCCAACATGGAGTATAAAAGATCAGCAGATTAAGTACAAATATCTCTAACATGGAGTACAAAATATAGCACATTAAGTACAAATATCACCAACATGAAGTATAAGATATCATCAATTAAGTACACATATCAACCAATCAAGTATAAGATATCGTTACATTTAGTACAAATAGATAATTTACAAATGAAATGCAAATAGCAAAAAATCAAAACATTAAGTAGTTTACAACACCTTATTTTCTTCTTGTTCTTTGTTTTTTTGTGCACGAGCATGAGGATAATAGGTCTTTGTCACTTATCTTGCACGTTTGGCTGGTGTGGTGCTCGGGGAGCTGACAAAATCTGGAGATTTCCTTTTTGACTTTCTGTTAGCTCAATTACGCACATCTATCACAATCGAGGACATGACATTTGCCACTTCAATCTTAGATTCCTCGAACTTTGCCACATGAATTGGTAAATTAAGTTCTATCTTCAAAGGAATGGGGGAATATGAAAGATCATGATGGTGTTATGTTCGACTTTCTTCATCTACTGTACCTTTAGATTCATCCCCTATGTAGTACATACTCACCAGCTTCCTGTTCATGCTCCCCCTCCTTGGCTAGATGCTCGTCTTCACCCTGCTCCTTCATTGCCATCGTATCGAATTAAGCAATATTTTCTTTCAATGTTTTAATTTCTTCATCTTTCGCTTTAATAATTGCTTCATATATTGTATGATCACAAATATGGACTTCACTTATGGCAGTACTGGCAGCCTCTGATTTCCTGATCAAAACTGCCAATTCAAACTCCTCTGGAGCAGGGTTGAGGGCTACAACCTATTAAAATGAAAATAATTATCAAATTCAAATTATTATACAAAAAACTAATAATGAATTATTACAATTATTGCCATATCTGCTGTAACTTGTTTCAATTTATTATCTGCCTCCTCCACATTATTTGGGAGTTTGCTATCCTTCCACCGGTAAAAGTGTGGAAACTCAAACAAACTCTCTGGTAAACCTAGTGATGGGATACATTCGTAAACCTGTGCCTGTCATTCATAAATCAAAAAATTACACTCACTTAAATATAAATATAATCAATGTTATTAGAAAAATGAAGCAAACACTTACCATCAAACCGACTGTGCATCTGTCAATGTACTGCTTGGTTCTTTCTCCACCTCCTCCTAAATGGTTCCTCATATCTTGGACTAGAAAATTGAATGCAGCTATGCCCCATGCATATAGACCAACTCTAGACAAATTTTCCAAGTATGGTAGGAGAAATCGTAGAGTCTAATAATTAAATGTTGGAAACAGAAAATAATTAAAAACAAAAAGTATGTACAACCTACAAAAATCATTCAAGTCTTCCTCACCATCCTTATATACATATTCCTCAAACTTTTTTGCTATTTCAGATCTAGTTATATTATGCAACTTTCCAAAAAAAAGGCGGTCAAAGGTTGAAGACTTCATCTTCAATGTTATATCAATAACCCCCTCCACAAAAAGAAATGACAACTTTTTTGGGTCAAACCTCCTAAGTATAGCTTCAAGCCGAATGAAGCTTGAATTTAACTTAGCCATATCCATGTATATATAGAAAGGAGTCTTCTTCAATGCATCAAAATATTTTGACCCCATCTTGGACTTCACAAACTCCAATTTACTTTGAAAATATTGGGGGGAGCAACGAGAGTAGACCTCATAATGTCTTGGCTTTGCTGCAATCAGATAAAGAAAAATTAGTATATAAACAGATTATAAACTAACACTTTTAGATAATGTGTACTGAAAGCTTGAATGTTTTGTACTATAGATTCTTCTAAAATGTACTGTAGATACACATAATATATACTACACTTCCAGTTAGTGTATACTGCAAGCTTAAATATTTTGTACTACAGTTGCTTCTAAAATATACTGCAGATACAAAGATTATATACCACACTTTCAATTAGTGTATACTGCAGGCTTAAATATTTTGTACTACAATTGCTTCTAAAATGTACTGCAGATACACAGATTATATACCACACTTTCAGTTAATGTATACTGCAGGCTTGAATGATTTTGTACTACAGATGCTTCTAAAATGTACTGCATTGGCACATATTATATATTATAATTTTATTTAATCTGCAGGCTTGAATGTTTTTGTACTATAGATGCTTCTAAAATGTACTGCAGATACACAAATAATATACTACACTTTTAGTTAATGTATACTACAGGCTTGAATGATTTTGTACTGCAGTTACACAGATTATATACTATAATTTCATTTAATTTGCAGGCTTGAATGATTTTATATTACATATGCTTTTAAAATGTACTGCAAATACACATATTATATACTACACTTTCAGTTAATGTACACTACAGGCTTGAATGATTTTGTACTACAGATACTTCTAAAATGTACAGCAAATACATAGATTATATATTACACTTTCAGTTAGTGTATATTGTAGCTTAAATGTTTTGTACTACAGTTGCTTCTAAAATGTACTGCAGATACACATATTATTTACTACACTTTCAGTTAGTGTATATTGCAGGTTTGATGATTTTGTACTACAGATGCTTTTAAAATATACTGCATGAACACAAATTATACTACACTTTCAGTTAGTGTATACTGCAGGCTTGAATGTTTTTGTACTACAGATGCTTCTAAAATGTATTACATGTACACAGATTATATACTATAATTTCATTTAATCTGCAGGCTTGAATGTTTTGTACTACAAATACTTTTAAAATGTACTGCAGTTACACAGATTATATATTGCACTTTTGCCTAATGTGTACTGCAAGCTTGATTGTTTATATTACATTTGCTTCCAAAATGTAGTGTAGTTACACATATTATATACTACACATTTGCTTAATGTGTACTGCAGACTTGAATGTTTTTTACTATAGATAATATACTGCCACTTTCAAATAATTTCATCGTATAATTTCACCATATACTTTCAGGTAAAACGAAGTATAAACCTCAAAAAGGTGAAGCACAACTTTCATGCCTTTCAAGTATAAATCAGAAACTTCCTATCTCACAACAAAAATCATATATATATCAAATGAGTTCAAGTGTTTAACAACTAACAAAGGAATAAAAACCCTAAACATGAGAAAACAGACAAGAAATAAGTGTAACACTGAAAAATCACGGACATTTAAAACAATAAATGCAGAAAACATACATTTGTTTTTTTTGCTCACTTCTTTTTGTACTTTGCTTTTTGTTGCCGTTGTTTCTCATTCCATTGTTGCAAAAAAATGACAGAAATTTTGAGATTTTTTTTTCCTCTTCTTCTTCTTCTCGCGTCAATGGTAGAGGAACGGTTTCGCTCCCTTTTGTTTGGCCGCTTGGAGAAGTCGTCGATTTCAGGAAAAAAAAAAAAAGGAAAGCATTCTTCTTGAAGAGAAAAATGCATTTCTCAGGTATTTTTGTTGTTTTTTTTCTAGTAACAAGGATATATGGGTCTTTTAAAAATAAATGGGGAGTGATTTCTAAGTTTTGTGAAAAAGTGGGGAGTTTAGTATGTAAAAATTCAAATGAGGATTGATCACTAAAATGAAAGTAGGTTAAGAATTTTTTTTACTTAACTGTATAAATATTATATAAACAATATTACATACTCAACACTTTTAACTCATATCTCACAACCAAACACTATCTCACACAAAATATCACAATTAATCACCATTTCATAACTTTTTACATGTCACATCAATTGTAATCATTACATTTTTATTTGACAAACAATCACTTCCTCATAAACAAATTTTTTACTCATAAATACAAAAGTTTCACTATTCTTTCTCAAAAATGAAAAATGAGAAATGAAATCACAACCTAAATGATGATATGTCCATATTAACAATTCCATATTTCAGCAATTATTTTCTGATAAGAATGCACATGTAATTCAACACTGGATGAAGTTGACCAAAATCACCATTCAAATTTTTAAACCTCCGGACGATTTCTTTCCTTTTTCCTTTTCCTTGAAGATCCCTTGAAGATCTTCTACCCAAGTCTCAACGGTCACTAGCTAAGTCGAAGTATGTTTCTACTAAAAATCCCAACTTTCATCCAGCTTAGGCGCCACTATACCCACCTTCCATCCCGAGGCCCTCCTCCTTTCTTATCATTCTTTCATTCTCTCTCATTATTTGTAGTGATATATATCAGTAGTTAAGTCTTTTCTCTACGACCTTATTCCTCTTGAAACCTTCTTTATGTCAAACAAAGTGGTAGACCGATCAAGGGGTTTTGGTTTGTAACTTCAGTTTGATCAAGAGGTCAACAACGGCATTCGAGTGTATTTGGATGGCTCTGTAAGTATCCTGTTGTACACAAAATTTTCTGATTTGTTTAGCCACGCAAATAATCGATTCATTGCTTGTGCAGACATATTTCAACCCGGATGAGCACTGGCAAGCTCTTGAAGTAGCCTGTCGCACCGTATTTGGGTAAGCGAAAATGTGAATCAACTATTGTTATATTTTCTTGGGTGGATCTGTCTTTTCTTCTTCTTCTTCTTCTTCTTCTTCTTCTTTTCTAATTGTTGCTTAAAAATGTAAGGTATGAGCATTTGGCGTGTGAATGGGAACAGGGTATAAGGAGCTACTTATGGACATTTCACCCGGTTAAGATCTCGCCTTTCCGCGTCTTGATTCCCCTTGGTTCATGGTACTTATGTTTTTTGTTTTAATTATCACAATGTTAATAAATTTTAGTATCATCCTTATACAATTTAAAAACATTTTGCAAAATTTTAACTTGAATGCATTTTTGGAATCATCTGCTCTTAAATTATGACATCATGCTAATGTAAAACCTTAAATTGAGCTTGATGAAGCATGCACTATTAAAGCTTTTGTTGAAATAGTTTTATGTCATTTTACTATCTCATTACACTGCTTTATTTTTCTATAGCAAATTATCCTATGAATATGTGCTAAATATTGCTATCCTGCACAAATAAGGGCTCCGTGGTTGCTGCAGTCCATTTTGTCTGCTATATGTCAATTTGTTTTTCTAGTATTCTTTCAGTCCCACTTTGTTTTAGTTTGTGATCTTCTGAGTTTCCTATTGATAGCCTTCATATGGCTCTAGAACTCACTTTTTGGTTCAATGAATTATATTTACATATTCTTAATACTTCAACCTTGTGACAGCTCTTTGCACAGCTAACCAACTGGTTCATGTTTTTTTCGCATCACTTGTAATCTATATGATAGTTTTTCTATTACTGGGCCTGTTTGAGAGCACCTTCCATAATTGTTCCATCTGATGCATATATCCATGGATCTACTGGAACGTGGAATTTATATGTGGTTTTTGTGTTTATGTGCATTTTAAAGTCTCTCCTCTTTTCCCCCCCCTTTTACACTATAATGTTTGCGCCTTTCTTGGTCTTGAATATTGTTTGACAAGCTATGTTGGTATGCATTGACAACTTGAAATTTGAGCTTTGATATCTTCTCTGTCTTGAAATCCTTTTTTTTTGTTCCATCATCTTGCCCCAAGTGCAAGAATTTTAGCCATATAATCATGTAATAGTTTACTAAATGACTGCACTTGTTCAAATTCTTTGTTCAACCTCTGTGGTTGGTTTCTATTCCATCTCTCTTATTGCTTAATTTGGACCAATATCTATGACTGGTCTATACTTCTGTACTAATATAGTATCTATAAAGACTTTGTTTATTACTTATTGTTTCATTTGAATTTTTTGTTACAGGACCTTAATGGCAGACCTATTTGAATTAGTTGTGCTGAAGCCCATCCAATGCTCACTAAATCGTTCAAGATCCTCCTGATGATCATGATTTATTCACGGTATATTTAACTTAGTTGTGCAATATCCTTATGGTGTTCTTTTGGTTGTGGGATTAGCAGCTGAGTGCCACATCTCTTTTGTGCTACCTTTCTATGGGAGAATAGTTTGAGAAAAATTAAGTTTTATAATTGTTTGTTTGAAGTCTTTTTCTGTCTGCTATACTGCCAAATGACATTTTTATCAGAATTTTCAGCTTAAGCGATGTGCACATGTGCTTCTCCTTCAAATTATGCTGTTTTATCTTGTATGTCCCAATTAAATGCGACTTTTTCACTTCATAGCTGATTTTTGTCTCAAAGGTATCAAGAGTTACATGTGCGGTTGTCTGGAGCTGATGCTGAAATGAACTAGAAGAACTTGTCGCCTGCACTCAAATTGCAACAGTAGATTTTGACACCTGCAACTGTACTGACTTTGTAATCGCTTGTTCTTTCTCCCTACTTCTTTCTATCTTTGTTTCTTTTTCTTTCATTCATTATTTGTTTAATCGTAGTGATATCAATAGTTTGCAGACATACTTTGCTGTTAAGTTCTGTTTCTCTGGCTTTTCCTTCTGGTGTAGATTGATTATACAGATCAGAATTGAGAATGAAACTATGACTTGTGGCTGGGATATTCACTTTGCTCGGTGGAAGTCTGACACCTGCAAGGGCATTTACTTGTCATTCCCTATCTGCAGTGCTATGTTTTCCACTTTACATGCTTGCCGCTGCACCAATGCAGGTATATTCTTGTTCAATTTGTACATAGGAGGTGATGTTTGGCCGTTTATTGGCCCCTTTATATTGAAATGGCCTTTAGATGTCAGTTGCACTGATTTCCATGCCATCACCCAACTCGAACCCATACATCTTCATGTTTATATAGTTTTAACACTCTTTCTCTCCTAAAACACCCTCTCTGCACATAGGATGCTAATTTATCTTATTGGTGACACTATAGTCCATACAACAAGGGGATCCAGCTTTAATTGGTTACATCTATGCATTCTCAATTTTTGTTGGAGTGGTATCTAATAAAGTACCTGTTTCGTCATTATATTTTAAGACACTTAATTCTTTTGGTGGTTATTTAAGCCATTTGGATTTTGTGCTTTTCAAATTAGCTTTGCTGGTCATTTTGAAGATATACTGCAGCTGGCATGGATATTATGTGAAGAGTTCTTGTACCTTGCTGGCTGCTGTTTTCTTCGTGCTGTACTTCTGTTAAATGCCAAACTGGGAGATTCAACATAGCAGTTAAAAAACATGTAGGGGGTCGGATTAAACATTTAGCTTTAAGTAGCTAAAAGTTGCACAAAATATTTGGGGTTGGGACATACTAAAGTAATAATATGCAGCAGGAAGGTACATATTTATGATGGTGTAGACATTCGATTATAATTGTTTATAGTCATACCTTCTATGGACATTCATTCATTGTTGGATGTTGCTCACCCCAATTGTGTCTCTTCCTTCACTCCTTTCTTTCAGACATGAAGTTTCACTCTGAAAGTTATCGTGATATATTTTCCACAACAAATTTCCTTGGGTTATATGCACAATCTTCTAAATTAGCACTATTGCCGTAGTGTTTCAATCCAGCTGTTGTCTAACAATCTTTACTAGCTTATGCCCTTTGGACATGTTTGCATATATGGATTGGGCTTGATAGATTATATTGTCAAGCTCCATCAAATGTTTGGTTTTGGAAAAATAAGCCCTTGATGGATAAAGGGCCCGGTCTATAATCCACAAATCAATTGATAAATAATCCCCTCAATTTGGCCTAGATTATATAATTTTTTATCATGGTGGGAAAAAATAGCTAGTTATTTGAAACTCATAAGATTTGACAATATTGCATGGCCCAATTATTTAATTTATATATCCATACAAGAGATTGATAAAATAAATACATATCCAAAATGTCTAACCTTAGTGACCAAACACAATATTATATTATTTTCAACAGTATAATCCCACCATATCAATATAATTTTATCAATCCTATCTATATATCCAAACATCTCCTTTGTGTTTAAATGGTTTCCAAATCATCCTTTTATTTCTTATCATGATAATTCACATTCCTAATGGCTTTTATATCTCCATTTCTCTCTTCTTCCTTGAGGTTTTTGGCATGTTATGTGGAGCTTAGTATTTTCAAAATGTAATACGCGTTGGCTATTGTTTGAGATCAGATCTGGTAAGCAAGTGTTCTTATCGTCTCATAATCTTCAGATCTCAACTATTAGTTTAGTTTGTTTGCACGTTAGTAACATTTTCGAGTGCTAGTATTGCTATCATAAATGGTACTGCACTGGCTATATAAGAACCAAGGTATGGACTTGTTCTTGGTTTGCGATTCATGTATACTCTTTATTACAGATTCATAGACAGTTAACCTGCTTTGAAACAACTTAAAGTTACTGGGTTCTGGTGAATTTGTAGAGATGTATTATAGGATCTACTGGATACTTTTGCAATTTAAATTCCAGCATATATCTTGGTTTATTCTCTACTTGTTGTATTCTTGTTTTGTTGTTTCCCCTCCTTAATTGGGCATTTGGGTGAAGATGGGGATGTATCTTGGTTTTTTATATTGATGGGAAGCTTTATAGTTCTATAAAGAACATCGTATGCAGTGGCATTTTGAGGTTCCATGTGCATAGGTGCAGTCTGCTATTTTTTCAGAGATTTTAAGCTTCTTAATCCTCTTGAATTCATTTGGAACATGTTTTGTATGATTCTGCAAGCAAATCTTTGAGTCTGACTCATCAGAATTGCACAAGTTTTTCATTTGGAAAAATTACAAATTTAATGACAATAAATCCCAAAGCTCTTCAGGTATGTTTTCTATTTCATTGAATACATGCATGTGTTCTTACTTGAGATTTCTTCCACTAAATCTACTGACTGATGCTCGCATATCATGAGAGGTTTTATAATTTCATCCCAATGTGATGGCATCTATGATATACAATATGCAATATATTCTGTAGAACGGCACAAACTGAATATATTTTGGATGATAGATATGTAATTCAATGACACTAAGTGAGTCCAATATGCACCAAAGATTTTGGCTATTTATACATGTCTGCAGACAAAAAATCAGTACTCATTTATTGTTCTATGATGTGAATGATTTTTCTGGAAGAGTTATTTTGTGCAAAGTATCTATGATGGCTATTGACTGTTCACTTAGATGCATATGAAATGGAGGATCAATTGAGTGTCTTTTCTCAATTCTCAATGCATATGGGATAAGGTGGTTAATTAAATAAATAGTCAACTAAAGTTGTTGACCGCGCCCACTCTTTCTACTTTTTCTATTTCTTTTTCTGGGTAATGTGAATTTTGTTCACCATATGCTTTCAGTGAGCAACTTCGAGGAATGTGCGGTAGGTGGTGCGGTGCAAAATGTTAACTTCTCTATTTTTATATCTTAATAAATGAAGGACGTCTTGTAATTTTATATTTCATCTCTTTTTGCAGTAAGTATGCCAATCCTTCCACATTTTGTGGTCAGCTCCTATTTGTACCATTGTTGCACTGGTTCTTCTTCACCAGCAGCTGGATGTTCCTTCACTTAAGGGTGCACTGATGGTTATTCTTCCGTTCCCCATACGAGATCCTCATATTGAGTATTAGCCTCTTTAATTTTCTTTTTCGTTTTTATCATGCAAATCCCCTTTCCTTGCATATTTGGATTTGATGTGTTTTTTAACTTTTGACAAATTTATCTGTCAGCTAATGGTAATACTGCCTTCCTAATTAATTGCATGCTGCTAGTTAGTATCGATGTTAGTGAAAAAGAACCATGGTCCTGTCATGTTGGCAGGTTATGGTGATGTTGAAAAGTAATCTCTTTTCTATTTATATAATTAGCCATTTTATTCATTCCTACAGGTTTCAGAAAGAATACTATTTAATCTAGGAATTCTATCTTCTAAATATTGTTTTCTTTTGGTTCCCTTGTTATTTATTTACCTGTTCATTGTAGTTATATCTTAATACTTTTGAGCAGAAGTAGATATGATATTTTTTTGGTTTCCTTATAATTGTTTAGATGCAGTGGTTCATTGCCATGAAGGTCGTTTCATGAATCCTCACTTGGCAAACTTTGGATTAAATGCTAGCACTTTTAAATTTAGCTTTCCATTAATTTGAATCACCAAATATTTATAGGGTGTTTGGTTTCATTTCCAAGCCCCCTTTTCATTTTCTTGTGGGAATGGAAATTGAAAACAAACACTTTCTCCAATTTTTTTCAGAAAAAAGACATTTTTTCTTCCCAAAACCCATTTCTAAACCTACTCTATTATCCTATTACAAATCAATCAAATTCAAATTTGATTTGACATAAAGTAACCCACTATCATTTTTAAATTCATAAAATATATATATATTTTAAAAAATAAATCTTTTTAAACATAAAAAATATAAATTAACCTACTTTTCAATCCTATAACCTATTATAATCATTACTTTCCAACATTTCATTCAAATACATCTCAATTTCTATTTCTATTTCATAACTAACTTTCCAACTTTTAGAAATGGCTAGAAATGGAAATGGCCTTTGGAAATAAAACCAAACGGGCTGTTAGTTTTTCAATATGTCTCTCTTGTGTTCTGAGTTTCAGTGGCTCACCTTTCTTATCTACAAAATCTGTGTCAATTGCTTATTTGTTAATTGAATATTCTTACTGTTGGAGTTGATGACTTATCCAATCAGAGATTTATAATAAGCAAGATGCAGCAATTCATACATGAGAAGGATTGTGGCAAGAAGATAAGAGAATCGGACTTATAAATGAAAATTTGGATGCTATGGACACTGCAAGCAAGATTCATGTACTGAAAAAAAATTGTCTCATTGCATCTTATTAGTCATCTGATCACAAGTATCTTTTCATGCGAAAATGGATTTAGATGTTACACTTGGGAGCATAGCTTCTAGACAAAAGTTCAAACTGTCTGAGATGAGGAGCTGTCTATTTACTAGAGAGCTCAGACGCAGGTAGTTGTATGGTCTTCCTCTAAAAAGCTACCTTGATTAATAATGATTACGAGATACTTTCTCTTTTCTCCCATCCTCTCGTAATCGATCTAGACGGAAAGCAAAAGCAACTTACACTGACTAGGTGGAAACTATTCGCTCGGCTGGACCACCTGTTACAGCATAAGGAGACCGTGAACCTGCTATCCAAGATAGGACGAACTGCTACTAGAAAAAGGTACTGCTATTAGAAAAAGAATCGGCACTCGAACTCGCTCCAAGGCGGAAACTGGAATTGTCAGGGTGAAGAGAAGAAAAAGAACTTCCCTTTTTTCCTTTCTTATCCTAGGTTGAATGGTCTATCATATGTCACTACTTTTGTTTATTTGCAGCTGAATAGTTTCATGCTTAACAACGTTCCTATTGTGGTGATTGTGAGTTCATTTGGGATATTCACTTTGCTTAGCGGAAATTTGACACCTGGAAGGGCATTTACTTCTCTTTCCCTGTTCGCAGTGCCATGTTTTCCACTTTACACGCTTGCTGCTGCAACAAGACTGGTATCTCATTTCACTCTCAAAAGATCTTCTTTCATGTGCAAATCTACTTCTAGAATCTGTTCAGCTTTCTCTTTGCAATAAAGTTCAATCTATTTCTTAATTTGTTCTAGATTCTATTTTATAAACAGGGAAAGATAGTGTTTTTCATTGTGCTGCATATATCTGCATTTGTTGTATGAAAATCTTCTAATGTTCTAGAAGTTTTTATGTTTATACTGCCCCCTACTTATAATTATGCTGAATCACATGTATAGTTAAACTCATGCAATTGTCGAGACTACAAACTATGAACTTTTAGGGCCCGTTTGGTTTTATTTTCATTTCTAATTTTCATTTACATCATTTTCAAAATGTTGCAAAGTAGTTAATGGGAATGAGTTCAAAATGAGTTTGTATTTGGATGGATTGTTGGAAAAGTAATGATTATATTGGTTTTAATAGGTTGTAGGTGAAGAGAGATAAAAATAATGGAATAAAGATAGAAGATATATAGGTTATTGGGAGAAGATATATAGGTTATTGGAGAATGTGTTTTGAAAATGAAAATGAAAATGATGTTGGGTGAAAATGTGTACAAAGTGATGTGTTTCATTTTTGGAATAGTAGAAAATATAAAAATAGGCTTTGAAAATGAAACCAAACAAGCCCTTAGTTATTTGCTGCTGTTGACTTTTAATTAAGATGAATGATAATTGTATATAGTTTTCTGTAGGATTTTAAAATCTATCATGTCTTTTAATGCTTTAGAGGTAGGAAATATTCTTGTCCCATATTGTCTTTAAAAGAAAAACAATGCACTAATTGACCTCTCTTTTCTTCCTTTTTCTCATATAGAAGAAAACTGTAGTTCAGATCTTTCATGTGCCTTTGGTTTTACACTTATCTGGTTGTTAATGCGAATGTTACATTAAAACATTTTGGAGGAACTTCTTTCAACTAAGGAACAAATTCTTCTGCTTAACTCGCCCATAAGACCAAGATTGCTAGCTATCTCAATCAAGAATGGAAACTTTTCTTGGAAGCCAAAGGTTTGCTAGTACTGTTCTTGTGCATAAATATAATTAGGTAGACCCTACTAGTTGACTGATCAGAATGGTGCTAGTCCAAGTTTTCATCCCACAACAGCCAACATATTACAGCATGAAAATCAACCTAACTGTTGCAGTTCCTAAGCTCAACAATCCTCATTTTCTTTCCTAACATTAAATAATTGCTTCCTACAGATGAGATTATGTCCAACAATGGTGCCTGTGGATGAGATTCTTGTGGAATTTTTCTCCTCTCTCCAGTAGTGAAAGTCGCTTTGCTTGTATTAATTTAGTTTTTGTATTTTCCAGATAACAATGTGAGGGAAGATTATATATTTATGTGTAACATGCTTGATCTAAATTTAACATCCTATTATCAGACCGTGTTTCTCACTCCAAAGGGGAAGGGTCCGTGTCATTGAACCTTGCTGGAATGGGGAAAGGAGGTCAAGCATGGGTAAATGTTCAGAGCATACGGCAATATTGGTCTTCTTATCTCTCAGCATCAAGTGGTCATTCAGAGGACCATAGAGGAACTTATAACCCATCAAAATGTTTTAAGAAGTGTGGCCAACCTGCTCAAACATTGTAAATATAAGTAGATATCAGGTTAGTTTCTTTTCTGGTTGGAACTTATTTCTGCAATGGATATCCATACGAAATCAACTCTAGCTTCTTTCACTCTTTCCAATTACTCTTCATGAACTAGTTATGCTGTATTCATATAAATCAGATCGATTCCCAAAAAGCCGTTCTGGACATTCCTGACTGTCAATGGAATGTGAGAAGAAGAAGAGGAGAAAGAGATGAGGATGTTGATGATGATTGTGAGGGAATAGAGAGGAGTGAATTGGAGAAAGTCTTCGCAGATGCCATTAAACTATCTGGAGCATGGAGGGATGGGGAAGGAGAAAGACAACGATTGGTTGGCAAAACTAGGTAGTGATGTCAAATGAAGTTTATATGGACTTCATAAGGTTGCATCGGAAGGGCCTTGCCATGAGCCTCAACCCATGGTACTCAAGGTGTCCGCCTGCGCTAAATGGTATTTGATCCCTATATTGTCATTGATCGGTATTTTCTATTTAAGTTTTTGGGCAGTTTCTCTTTTTCCATTTCCATTGAAACTAGAACTCCAAAGGTTATTGGTCTATCATGAGTAAGATGAGGGAAAACCAGTTGAATTCCAATGAACTATTACAATTAGAATGACAGTTGAGATCCTTGTCAAAGTTTTGATCCATATTTGGACCAGCGTTATGGGACATTAATTAACTTTATTTGATCCATTTGCATAAATTTTCATGAGGAAACTGTCACAAATTTTAAGAATGACGAGGCATTACATTTATGTTCTCTTGCCATTTTGTACCACTGTTAACCCTCAGATTACTTATATGATTATCCTTAAGACTTAGCCAATTGGTGTTCTCTCAAATTTGTTAGCCTAGTAGGTACTTGAGAGCTGTTAAATTTAGAATTCTGATAGGGAAATGAAGAAGTTAGGCAGGGGTTCGAGTTTTGTATGAATAACATAGATGCCAAAACGACTAATATTTTGAAAATCATTAAGATAACTTTGATGCAGTGAGCTGGAGCAGCTGCCAGGATATAGTTTATCTCTAGAAAACATAGAACTACCAAATGAAGAAGGCGTAAATCAAAAAGATGTTCTTAATGCCGTGAGAAGATCAGGCCTATCCCTCAGTAGTTGTCGGGGTATAGTTCGATTAATTAGGGGTAACTAGTTCAAAGAATGCATGGCTAACACTGGGAAGCATGAGTTGGAAGGTGGCTATGGAGCATTATATTAGAATGCTGTCAGATTTTCAAACAAGACTTTTCAAGAATCAAAGATATTCAAATAGAACTTTTCAAGAATCAAAGACTTCCAATCAGAAAGTTCAAGAATCAAAGATTCTTCAACAGCAAATTCAAGAATCCAAAAATACTCATTACTGATTACTGTTTTTACACTATTATTGTAGGTCACGTACTAGACTTTTAACTCGCAATTTAATTATAGTCCATCTTCAACTTAATCATGTATTGGTGGAATGTGAACTCTCATATAAATGAGCTGATTCTATAGCACAACGTAAAATGTTATTTGACTTAACTTTTCTCAAAATTGGCTTTTCATCAGACTTGATTCTTGAAAATTTAGGTGTTTTACATGTTTGAGAGTGGTCCCACTTCCAGGAAAGGACAAGTTAGAAGACTAAGTTTGGTTGCTGCTTGGTGATAAACTCTATATGTCTATCTTGTGTCTTCAAATATTTTACGAGCTTTCAGTCTGTAATAGAAATTTGTTGTTCATTTTTCTAAGGGTGATTTTAAAATGGAGCTTGCAAACTGACTCGACATTGAAAAAATCCAATCTTTAGACACTACTGGAGATTCTTCAAGGCCGTGAGTATTTGATAGAAAAAGGGCAGTTAATTGCAAATAATTTGATTCTACACAAATGTTGATTTTGATTTTTCCTCGACAAGAAGCTCAAGGTGGCTTATAGTAATAGTAACTTTAAACATCATAGAGATTCGTTTCTTTCTATAAGATGTGATCAAAGCAATTTTTTTCTGAATAACGCATTATGGTAGACTCATTCATTGATTTTATGAAATTATTGATTTAACCTTCATATTTGTTCCTCTGGTGCTTATACAAATGTATCTTGGAGGTCCAATAAATGCACAAGAAAAGTAAGGAGAACTTTTATGTCTGGTAAGAAGCTATTTTTTTGCTTATACTAACAATGATGAATGATGTTATGTGTTCATCTTATTTGAGAAATGGCTAGTCAACGAGATGACACCACGAGGTTATGTTATATTTATTTTTCATTTACCTATATCTTTTATCAAGGGTCTTTCTGAAGCATTGTTACTAACAAAGTACATAGCATCTTGAAGGTCATGTTCCTTGGCTAATAGTATCAAGTGAGCCTTTCATGATAAATAACTAGTCCCAAAATTTTCAAAGATGTCAAGGATTCTGATTTAGAGCTTCCTTCAAGTTGCTCTGAACATCACGATGATGTTGAATTTTCACATTACTAAAACCACTGAATTTATAAGCGTCTTCCATATTGTAGGCGCAATATTGACACTTTGTCATTGCTTCCCTATATAAGCTACTTTCAAACTTTGTCTGAGTTGATTTTTTGTTGTTGTTGTTGTTGTTTTTCTTATGCACGAAACTTTGTATGGGAGAAGATGGTAGCGAACAAGTTTGCATTGTTGGACAGTAGGAATTTGAAGTCTCAGATATTCAAATTGTGAAAGAATATATTGAGAGGGGAAATGCAACAAGAAGTACAGGGTCCACCAGTGCTGATGATGTTTCTTGAAAGTGTGCAATTTTGCAATTAGTTCTGAAGTTGCACAATAAGATGAAAGAGTTTAAGATGCTTAATGATGTAAATGAATCCAGGAATGAGGAGGTTGTTGGCAAAATTACTTTTATTGATCTTGCTGGCAGTGAGAGGAGTTGATACAATGGATAATGATCGGCGAACAAGGTATTAATTTCTACAGACACCCACAGGACATGGTTTATGTGGTTCTAATATTTGACTTACCATTGGTGAAAGATCATTGTGCATTTCCTTTGTAATGGCCAAACATGTAGCTAGTATTGTTTGAACCCTTTAAAAGTAGTAATACCTCATGTTATCTGGTTTTCAGTAAAGGTATTTGAGTACCAGCTTCCTATGATCTATTATGGCTTATGGGAGTCAGGAATTATCTATTGTGTTGTTTCCATTTAAAATGAGCATGGTCAAATGCTGAAGTTTGAGAAGAATGCTTGTCCTTATATTAGAATTTCCGTACACTTATCGAACACATATCTGTTATCGAAGCCAAAGACTTAGTAATGGTCATTTAAAGTCCTTGAAGAAAAAATTATTTTCATGACTGGTAGACGTAGTCTTCATTTTCATATAGGGCAACCAGATTCGCATCCCATTTTGTGGAAGCAAACTTATTGAGGTTTTTAATGACTCATTTGTTGGCAATTCAACGACTGTTATGTTCTCTTGCATTTCTCCAAATGCTGGTTCATGTGAGCTACTCTAAATACTTTGAGATAATGCCGATCGGTAAGATTGTTTTCTTTCCGTGTTTGCTTCTTTTTTAAGATAGTGAAAGTGGCATCTTATTGCTTTACTAAGGATGGTTACATTGCTTGAACTGAGAAATGCCCATTATTTGATAGGGTTAAAAGTCTTTCCAAGTGTGGGAACCTAATGAAGGACAAAGCTAGTTCCTTCCCACCTGTGCCAAGGAATCATCAGCACCAGCTTTGTCTGTTTCAAGATGATTATTAGTGACTTCAAGAATTTGATGTAGTAGGTACAAGTATAAAGAAAAGGAAGCTTCATCTTACAATTCTTTTGCTGATGATGAGAGGCAATTCTCTAGTTCTCCCAATTTTACCTTTCACAGCAAAGAAGAATGTGGGATAACTATAGGTGGGTTGGAAAGGGAACGGAGTCCTGTTAAATAGACTTGTAAGCTGTCTACCAGCCAAAAAGGATATAGCAATGAAAGGTTCGAAAAGCTGGGGCATGGGCCAAAAAAGACTGATATAGTTTGGATATGTCATAGAGTAGTTATAAGCAGGAAAATATAAACAATAATGCAACTAGTATTGGCTTTAAACAGTATGAACCTGAGCCACCACCTTATGAGAGTACGAATGGGGTACTTGGCCTTAAGTATCTCTTTTCAAACAATTAATGTAATTAGCTTTATCAAAAGTCTATTATATAGATGATGTTTCCTTTGAACATTTTATTTTGTGTAGGAAGAAGAGGCCATAATTGCTGCCCATAGAATGTAGATTCAAGATGCAATGGAGATAGTTCGTGAAGTAGGTAATAATTGCTCTTATTTTATTGCCCTTAATTTTTTCTTTTTCACTTGATATCAATCTTCATTCAAGGTGCATCGGTTTACAATTCTTGCTCTTTTGAAAGAATGTTCATAACTGTTCTGCTGGTGAGTTGGGGTTTTCTTGATTTCAATTTTGCGGCTTTTGTTTTTGTTTTTTGTTTTTGTTTTTCTTTCTCTGGAGCAACTGAGGTCCGGCTATGATTGAAAAAAAAAAAACGAGAAAGGCGGTGAAGATGGATTAGTATTTCATATTTTAATGTATTTACTATTTTTCACTTTGGAGTTCCATATATCTTTCATCTTTATTTTTTATTTTTTTTTATTTTTTTGGTGGTTGTAAACTAGATTGTTGAAATGTGATGATTTGCTAATGGAATCAATATTTTCCAGGTAAAAAAGAATTTGTCAAACGACCAAAATTTCTTTTCTCTTTTTTTTGTTTTGTTTTGTTTTGTTTTAAATAGCCAATGTGGTATTTTTGATTGTGTTATTGATAAAAGACCCACACGTACATGTTCAAGAAGAAAAACCCGTGGCAATCAGCTTGACTGGGTCTAGATGCATTAGTTATTTGGTTTTGCCCAAGTAGAGGTTGAAGGAGTCAAGGAAGATGTGGGCCAACTTATCCCATGATGCTTATGCACGTTCTCACTTTGTCAACTACCTTCTTGTCATGTTTCTCCAAGCACTAGTTACTTGTTAGGGTGTTTTATTTTTACTATAAATGTTCTTGTAAGTTCTGTTTTTTATCTTTAGATTAGAATTTGTCTTTTGTATTTGGAGAATTGTTCACTCCACATTAACAACCTTTGGATAAATTTTTTGTTTAAGATTCTTTCACATTATTTGGCCAATATTATATATATATATATATATATATATTTTCAAGTATTCATTCAAATTATATAAATTTACTGCACCTTACAGTTATTTATTTATTTTTTTATTTCACAATTGTTTAGCTGGCACTTGAAAGGTTGTGAATTGAATTTACACTCTAAACTAGAAACGTCGTAGGTCTTCTTCCTTACTGCATTTTTTTGCGAAAATCAACACTTATTTTTTAATTATTATTATTACTATTATTTTTATTGTTAGTTGTCAGCTAGTTGATCAAGCTGTGCATAAAGAGGTTTAACTAACTTTTGTTTTTATTTTTTTCTTATTCGTTTCATTTAGTTTTTACTGTATTGTTTTCATGCCATTTTATTGTTGTATGTCTTTCATTTTTCTTTCAAGATTTATATTGGTTTGAAGAGTATTTATTAATGAAACCTTTTGTTCATTATTGATTTGTTTGGTTGCTCTTGAAAAGCATGTGGCATGGTTCTCTGATGAAATATTGTTAAAACCTCATCTTTGCTATATTTCATTTAGGATTTGCTCATTTTCTTTGTGTTTGGTTTTTTATTTTTTTAATTAATTCATTTCACCTGCTACTTACCTTTTTGTTGTGAATTCTTTTGATCTACTATACTAGGCTATTTGAGTGAACAATCCAATTTTCTATTGCCCTTGCCTCCAATGTCATTTTTTTATATAAGCATGGACTCTTATGGTTACATTTATGGTTTGATTTATTTATGAAATAGATGGTCTACAAATGTGCATTTGTTCAGAATTTGTACATTGATTATGTAAAATCAAATTTAAGGAGTGCCAAGTGAATGATAGTCGAGTATATGTGTCTGATCCCCATTGATATATATTGTTACTTATCTTGCGGTTGTAACAGTTCTTCTCGATTCAAGATATGAAATTTTTTTATTTTTCATCATCTTTTATCTTTGTTTTGCTTTGATGGACACTCTATTTATTATTCTTTAGTGACAATAACATTTGATAGTTTTGGCTATTGTGTTTTCCAATTAAGTGGTTTGAGATTTCAGTAATTATCTGTGGGGAAATTGATAGATTTGTTTCAATCAGATTGAATTCTGGTTCAGTTGTAAGGAACCAATTGATATACACCTTTGATTCCAATTTTCTCTCTTTGAGTGTTTTGAACTTCAATCCTTGTATTTAATTATTTGTTTATTTGTTTTTGTTAATTTCACCCCATGATTGATTGTATAGAGGAGAGATCAATTTTTATTAGTATGTTCATTAGTTCCTTATTGTTAGTTATCATTATCATCTTTTTAAATTTATTGGATTTTGGCTACAAATGGGATGATCAATTCTTGTTTAATTTGTCGAAATTGTGTCTTTTTCTTGGTTGAAGTGTGGAAAAAGTAAATCTCGTAAATTGGCTCTGCAAAAGATATCAATGCGCCATGTGGGTGGCCAAATGCAGTAGAGTAATGCAGCTACCACCCTTTATGACAATGCCAAACATGTGGTCTCGAAGGTGATGCAACTGATTAGTGATGGCGCAGTAGCTCCAGTCTGCTGGATTGCAACATCTTGCCTCTCTAATGGAATCCAATACAATCGATCATCGCCTGTTACCTAAACTCCTAATGCAGGTCTATATATTGTTCTCTTTGTTCAATTTGGTGATGGTGATTCTATCTAATGTTTGTTCAACTAGCCATAAATGTATTACTACTTTTATTTGGAACATGGAATTTGGAATTGGAACTTTAATTAGCAGCAGGTGGGACTTTCTTTGCAATGTAGGATATTGGAAGGGAATTCAAGATTTCTTACTTTTGGCTTTATACTTTACTGGCATTGTCTTTGTAGGGATAGTTCTTGGTTGTTTCCTTTTTCTTTCTTTCTTTCTTCTTCTTCGTCATTCCTTTTAAGGTGAGTTGATGTGTGAAAAATGGTTTATTTGCTATTTTTTGTGTACATTGACCTTTTGAATCCATGATTGATTGCAGAAAGTTTGATTATGTGTGAAGGGTTATGGACCACCATTTGCAGAAGAGAAACAAAGCTTTCCAAACTAATGAGGAATCTCAACTTTAATAGTGGGACTGTTCCCGGGCCTTATACCTGAAGCACACTAAGTTCTTATTCATTTGTTGTGTCAGATGGATTTTATTTTCCTGAATTGTAAGGGGACTTTGGAGATGATCTTTTGTATCTAGACTCTATAGATGAAATGGAGATCTTATCTTATGTATGTTGCACCTATTATTGACTTGAGAATATTATTTCCTTTTTATCTTTTGAAACAAGGACGGATCCAGCCTAATAATGGATGATTGCATTTAATATTTTTTTTCCACATGTTATTTCAAAGATATTTGAGCCATCACCTTGGATGCTTGCTCTGAAATATTTGTAGTGATATCTGGAAAATATCTTATTTAGTTTGTACAATAATGAAAGAGACCTATAGAAATTTTTGTAGTGAACTTTTGTGGGCTTTGAACCAAATTGAGTACTGTTGAGTTGTTATTAAATATACATCATCAGCTTGCCTACAGGGTAAATAGAGAATGATTGCAACAACAATTAGATATGTGAAATTTATCATCTTGCTTAGTTCATATGTATTTATGTTTTGTTTAAGTGTGGAAATCAAGAAAGCAAAACAGTGTCTTTATTCATACAAGTTTGATGAGTTTATGCATGAAAATTAATAGAACTAGAACTAGATTTTCCCCTTAAATATATTTGGCTTTCATTTGCATAATTTAGTTTATTTGTGTCTGTATGTAGGTAAATCTTGGACTTCGATGGTAATTGTTTCAAGTGCAAATACTGTGTAAGTACAATTTGGGAACATACCCTAATCAATTATGAAGCTAATGACTCAAATCCTTAGATTTGGAACTGTTGCTTTTTTCGCTTTATAGAATATATGATTCATTATGTTATTTCTTTTGTTTCTGTATGTAGTTGGTGATGTTATCTAAACAGCTACTAAGATAGGTGCAACATTCTGATATTTCAATTCTAATTTATGCGAACTTGAGTGGTTTGAGGTTTTGAAAACGGCTCCAAGTGGCTCTAATGGTTATGTTGAATGTAATTGCAACGATAACACCACTATCTACCATGTTACAAAAACGTATAATTCTCACATCTTATCACTTATTATTATTTGATCAGCACTTTTATACATTTTTTACTTCCCTAGTCACTATATAGTATATGGAATCTAATATGTCTTTCTTGCGTAGTTTGGCATTTCCATCTTATATCAGTATCATCTTCTTTAGATTGTTCTATCTTGGATAGGATTTTATTGAAAGTTTGAAAGGTGGTCAAGAATACAAAAGCATCCAAAAAAGATGTAGGCCATTCTTTATTGGTCAAAACAAAAAACTAGCTTCATTTCAATGCTCTTCATTCAAAGAAGTGAATGAAGGCTTCATTAGGCATTCAATGAGAAATGGATAATATTCATCTAATTTATTGCATATGGAGCTCATAATCTTCTCTGAATAGGTTTTGTACTGTAAGTGAAAAGGTCAGGATCTTATGTTGATCATCTAATTGCTTTTATGATTTCTACTTTGAATGTTTTTATGACTGTTATGGGTTTAAGGGATGGGGTGGTTGTGGAGTTGGAATGTGGTTTAGATTTGTAGATTGTCGAAACTAGAGTTTAAGATGTTTAGTTCTAAATGACTAGAAACATTTCTATTCTTAGTCAATCAATTCTGTATTATATTTAGTTGTAAGTCTGGTTTCTTTTGCAAATTGCATAAGCATTTCTAACTGCTTTGCAGAATGATGAAATGGTAAACTACCAATTTGATGTCAAGTTACCTACATAAAGTTGCTCTCTTTTGCCATGACAACTGTTTGGAAGGGCCATTTTGGAGAATAATACTGGAGGCACTGACGTGTACAGTTGTGTTGTAGATGGAATGGGCTTGATGAGCTAGAGGAGGGGAAACTTACTAATATCCGTGGTGAGTAGTTCTTAATTATCATGCACAATATGCATGTGGCTCACTGATTGGTTTATCCCATTATGTACAATCTTATATCTAAATGAAATACTACCTCAACTGTGAATGATGATGCTAGACGTAAGTTAAACAAGAAAAAGAATGAGTTCTATTAAACTTCTTCCTAGCTGGTTTATCTGTTGTGTCTTAACTAAGTTGTTGACCCAAGTAGAAGATCCTGGATTTAAGTAATAATTATTTGTTTATGGTCTTAATCCTAGCTAGTTGCACTACTGTTGACCAGTTGTGTATGTTAAGATTTTCACCGGGCTTACCCTCCTAAATTTATGTCCATTGTTTCTTGTTCGCCCTGTTTCATTAGGCTAATCAGTTATAGAGTGGATTTTTAATAAATCAACTGTCACGAGTAAAGATTTACTTGGAAATTGTCCTGCTTATGTACTTTTCCTTTTTATATTTTGTACATCTATCGAAATGAAATCTATCCTTTATGTTCATCTATAGTTTCTGAATGAAATGTGGAGTGCTTGAATAACAAAACATTGCAGTTAATTTGTATGAGAAGGATAATATTCAAATAAAGATTGTAATATTTCTTCACTAAGATTATTCTATGGGAATAAGCACACAATTTCTTTTACAGTAGATCTTTAGTATTTCTTCAATTTGAGTTGAGCTTTATATACTATCTTTTCATACCTGGAAAAAGGCATATCTCCTATTGAAGCTTGGATTTTTTTTTTCCTCATGCTGATGTTGAGATATTTTGACAAACATCACAATAGATCTAAGTTATTTTTGATTATCTGTTCATATCAATTGTATAATTATAATAAGATGTATAATGTGCTAGTATGCATATTCGACAGTTGTCTCTGGCCGAGAGCATGTTGATGAGATTATTGGAGTTGCTTCTACTGATGGAAAAATGACTACAAAGGTGCCGTCACTGATCAAAATACTTCGAAGTCCTTGTTGAACATGTCGCAAGGTTCTTCCTAAGGTCAATTGAGTATAACAAACACATCGCATGGGTTTTTGCTAGCTATTTCTTTCATACAACAATTAACTTATCCTTTATCTATGCAGGTTTTTGCAGAGCTCCCATCTTTAAGTTTTGCCAAATCATCAAGTTTGATTGGGCACAACAATAGTTAAGAAATGCGAACCAGCTAAATGCAAGATACAATTGCTTGATTCTAAGATGGTTGTGTATGCTGGACTATCATATGATTTCCCTAAATACTTTATCTTATCTTTTTAACTTATTTGTTATTTAATTTGTTCTGTAGGTAACTACTTTAGTTGCCACTAGTGTTGCTGAAGAGGGACTTGGTATTCAGTAATGCAATGTTGTCATCCGCTTTGATCTTGCCAAAACTATATTGGCTTACATCCAGTCTAAAGGCCATGCATGAAAACCTGGATTAGATTACATCTTGATCTATAAAGAGAATTTAATTTGCTTACTTCATGATTATTGATTCATTTGCAAGGTAATTTGTCCCATCTAGCCATTCTAAAGAATGCTAGGAATAGTGAAAAGACTTTACGAAAGTAGCCATTGAGAGGACTGATGTTAGTCATCTCAAGGATACCTGCAACATACATTCTATAAAGGCTATGGCTGGAACTGTGTACTATCGCGCTTGTGAGCTAAAATTCAGCTGTTGGACTCACCACTTTTACTGCTCCCAGTAGGCCAGTGGTCGATGCTCTCTTTCACTTACTATTCTGTTGCATGCTTATCTTTATTTTTTCTTGTTTCTATAACTTTTGTGCTATATTAAATCTACTCTTCAAGTTCTTGTGGCAAAGGCTATGAAAGCGGTCAATAGCCTTCCCTACTAATGCCTAGTCCTCCTTTTGGGAAAAAAAGGGCTTCAACCCTCATATACTAAAAAGATAGAAGCTGATTCGTAAGGACATCCAACAAAAGGCATTTTCAGTTAGTGAATAGCTCTTTTTATTTCGTCAAGTATATAATAGAATTCTTGCTAGCTAGGGCAATAATGAGGCAAAGTATTTTTTTATTCATATGTAGGTATTCAATTCTTCATCTTGAGTTTATCATAGAGCATTATGAAAAGCCTGGAAGCCATACTGAGTTATCATGCAAGCTTAAACTTCCCTATAATATGCCATTTGAGAACCTAGAGGTATCTCCATACAGGTCAATGTGCCTTGAATAACAGGCATGCTTCATGTGTCACAACCTTTAGTAACTTCATTTAAAGTTTACTAGAAGTACCAATTTGATTTTGTGAGTTGCAAGCTCTTTGGTTGGCTGCTTGCAAGAAGCTCCATGAGATGGGAGCATTTACTAACATGCTATTGCTTGACAAGGGAGTTGGGGGAAAAGCTGAGAAAGTTGAACAAAACAATGATGGAGATCCTCTCCTGAATTGCTAAGCATAGATATTCGTACCTTGAAGGTGTAGCTGAATTTCTTTGGGTTAGTTGCTTTGTTCTTCCTTGTTTTAAGTGCAACTGCTTTATGTTGTTGAAAGATAACACTCTTGATATGGCTTCAACATTGAGCTTTCAATTCATTCTCTATCAAATTAAGATCATAATGATGATTCTATATTTGAATTGTCATTAACCGTTGCCTTTTCAATGATAATGGGAAACATGTCAATTTAAGTAGCTCCAAGGCAAACACAAGCATGGATGTATCTGCACGCATACATAGATGTTTGTCGTCCTCTCTCTCCTTGTGTGATACTAATTTTGAGCTACATAAATTGTCCTTGTATTATTTAGCTAGAACTGATAGGAGAGACACATACATATATATTATACATTGCTATTATAGCGCAAATATATAAGAAAAAGTTAAACAATTATCAGTTTATATTATATATGCTCCCTGATTTAATAGAGAATAATGTCAAATTGCAACAGTAGGTACCTCTAGTTTTCAACATTTGTAGCTTTCACTAAAGAGAGTTAGTAAGATCGCCAGACAAATGACTGATAGATGGATGTCTTTTGACATTGTAGGATACACTAATTTGTCATTTTGTGAAAATACATGCATAATATAGCTAAAATATTAGTTTCATTAATTCTTGTTGCTCTTGTTTTGACCTGATATTGCTAGAAATTGTTACCATCTCATTCTCCAAGTGCACTTGCATATTTGGTGTATGTATTCATTTTCATCAACAGCCCTTGTCAATTTTGCTGAATGCCTATCAACTGGAGAGTTGTTCCATTAAATAGAAAAATATTCTGATTTACATAGCTGAAAATTTGCTCTAAAAATCTATTGTACCTAGCTGTAATGCTGATTTATATTTCTGATACTATGCCTTGATAATCTACCTTATGATATTCTATTCCTAGCTGTATTTACATTCTTGATAATTAAGCCTACAAATTTGCTATCCTTAGCTAAATATTGATCTATATATCTAAAGCTATTTACACATAGTTTATACGGAATATATAGAGCTACAACATTCCTGAAACCATAAGTTGTCACCATGTTAACATCCCCTTTAAAATTGATGCTGGTTGATGAACAAGCATCAATTTGTCAACCATAAATTGATGACACTGTTGAGTTATAGATTTTTTGAGGATATCAGCCATTTGAAGACCACTTGAAATATGTGGAAAAGAAATGACTTCATTATCAAGAGCTTCGCGTATATAATGGCAATCCACCTCATGTGTTTGGTATGCTCATGAAAAATTGGATTGGTGGCAATTTGAATAGCACTCGTATTGTCAACATGGAGGAGAGTAGGATTAGTTTAAGAGAATCTAATTTCTATAAGCAGTCAGGGAAGCTAAATAATTTTAGAAGAAGCAGCAGACATGGCTCGATATTCAGATTCAGTTGAAGATTTTGAAACACAGTCTTGTTTCTTTCTCTTCCAGGATATTAAGGAATCTCCAAGAAACATACACCAACCAGTTACAGAGTGCCGAGTATCAAGACATCTACCCTAATCAGCATCGCTGAAAGCAACAAAGCTAATAGGAGAACTGGCAGAAAAGAATAACCCCTGATATGATGAGCTTAGGAGATATCGAATGATGCAACGCACTGCCACCAAACGTAGATGGCACGGAGCTTGCATGAATTAAGTAAATTGTTGAACTGCAAAAGAGATATCTAATAGTGTAATAGTAAGTAAGGTAATTCAAACTCCCAACCAATTTCTAAAATAGAGTTGGATCAAAAAGAAGATCATCTTCCTCATGATGATACTTAACATTCACTTCCAATGGAGCATCAATTGAGGAAAATTCTTGAAGGCCACCCATAACAATCAAATCTTGAGTATATTTTTGTTGATGTAAAAATACAGCAGAAAAATCAGAATGAATCTCCAATCCTAAGAAGTATGTAAGAGAACCAAGATCTTTCATATGAAAAGAATCCTTAAGATGCTTCTGTAGGCATGTGATCAATAAAGAATTAGTCCCAGTGATAACAATGTCATCTACATATACAAGAAGAAGAACACAACCAGTAGATATTTTACGAAGAAATAAAGAGGAATCATATTTTCTCAAACATAAAAGAGAATTGGAATAAAGTAGGCCTGAACTTTTCAAACCAAGCTCGAGGAGCTTATTTTAAGCCATATAAAAATTGCTTCAACTTATATACATTTGATGTAGGTGAGGAGAGCAAACTAGGTGGGGTTTTCATATAAATGTCCTCTTTGAGATCAACATGGAGAAATGCATTTTTTACATCCATTTGGTGAAGTGGACTATAATATAGTACGCACTGTAGTCATTTTTGCTACAAGAGCAAAGGTCTCCTCATAGTCCACTCCATGCTCTTGTTTGTTGCCAAGAGCAACCAACCGGGCTTTATATCGATCTAGAGTACTATCTGAATAAAGCTTAATAGAATAAACCCATTCACATCCAATAGGCCGCATATATGGAGGGCAAGATATAATATCCCATGTGTGATTCTCTTAAAGAACTTAAAGCTTTTCATTAATTTCCTTTTGCCAACATTTATACTTGGGAGCTTATGAATAACATGATGGAACAGAAACAGTGGACAAAGTTGAAGAGAAACCTTACCACTTAGGTTGATGAGATACTTTAGTAGATCGACGTAGTATAAGCTCACAAGGAGCAGACCCAGTAGAAATTTCAGCAACAGGTTCTTGAGCAGTATCAGGTGCCGGATATGTCTCGGGAAGAAGCAAAGTTGGTTGACATCGCTCATATACAAATCTGGGTTTGAACTACTTAAAAGATGACAAATCCTCAAAAGTTGGAAGAACTGTGGTACCAGGAGAAGACTCAATATGAGTATGAAAGAAGTAGTGGTCCTAAAAAAAACCAACATTTCTAGAAATATGAAATTTGTGAGAACCTAGATCGTAGCAAATAAAACCTTTTTGTGAACTATTATAACCCATAAAGGCGTACTTAGCAAACTGAGCAGAAAGTTTATGATGTTTATAAAAAGGAAGATGTACAAAGCAGACACAACCAAAGGCATGTAAGTTCTGATAGCTAGGATATTGACCATGAAGACGATAATATGGAGAGTCAAGATTTAACACTTGAGATGGCAGTCTATTAATTAAATAATCTGCTATCGACAAAGCTTCAACCTAATATTTAGATGAAACAGAGGACTCAATTAATAAACTATAAGTCACATCCAAAAGATGATGGTTTTTATGCTATCCAACCCCATTTTGCTGAGGTGTATACGGGCATGAGAGTTGAGAGATGATTCCTTTCTTGCTAAAAAAAATATGAAATTCATGAGACATATATTCTCCACCGGAATCATATCTCAACACTTTAATACATGTAGAAAATTGATTGTCAATATAAGCTAAAAAGGTCTTGAAGATAGAGAATACCTTAAATTTTGAATGGAGAAAATACACCTAAGTAAACCGACTGTAATAATTTATAAATATCACAAAGTACTTGTAATGAGCATGAGAATTAATTGGTGTGGGTCTCCAAACATCACTATGAATAACATCAAAATGCTTTGCAGCACGGCTGCCAATAGATGGAAAAGGAAGAATATTGCTCATGCCTAATTTACATGCAGAGCAATCAAAGGAAACATTTGAAAATTGATTTTTATTCCCCAACAAACTAGAGTTCGACAAATGAGACAAAATAGTAAAATTTGGATGTCCTAATCGTTTGTCCCATATCTCACTTTTATTATTAATAGTTGTACAAGCAAAAGATAAGACACTAGGAATGGGGAAATGGATAGGAGACAACCATCCAACTTTAGGCCCCATCATGATTGTCATCCCCCACACTCGATCCTGTACAAGACTACCATTACGAGAGAAATGCACATCACAATTATTATCTACCAATTGACCAATTGAAATAAGATTTGGAGATAGCTTTGGTGAGACAAAAATATTCTTGAAAACTGGAGTAATATCCCTAACCTTAGTAATTGGTAAATTACTTCTGCTGGTAATCTGATTTCTAATGAACCATGATACTTACGAACATTTTTAAGCATACTAGATGAATTGGTCACATGGTTTGAAGCAGCAGAATCAACAAGCCATAACTCAGATGTAGAACCATTATCTTGTAGCCCTAAGGCTGAAAAGGCTGAAATGATAATTTGTTGTACCATTTTAGGAGTACGAGTAACTGATTCAACTTCAGTAGAAGAGCTAGTAGAACTATTTATCCTAGCTTGAAAAGCATTAACCTTGCGGTTTTGAGGATGTGTGGGACACTCCTTGATAATATGCCCTTGTTGTTTACAATAATTGCAGAATGTCTTTCCATAATTAGTAGCAATGTGACCATATTCTTTACTACTGTAACATTAGATTTTGCTCATATCTCTACCTTTTCCTTTTCCTTGAACTGTAAATGCAACATTCACAGTATCCTTTTGCTTGAGACTATTTTGTGTGAAAAGACGCTTCTCTTCGTGAAGTAATTCCCTGAAACGAACATCTAAGGAAGGGGAAGGATCACGGTTCAGATTTAAGCGAATAGACTCAAAATCAGATTGCGACTTCATCAAAAATTGATCTCGCTTGCTTTGCCCATGAGCTCCTTGAATTACAAAAAGAGATTCAGCAGGTATTTTAGCATAAATGATATCAATAAATTCTATCCATAAGTTTTGAAATCCTCAAAAGTAATCTTGAATAGAGGGACCTCCTTGAGAGTAACAAGCAATGTCATGCTCCAATTGAAAACGTCTTGCATTGTTGTCCTGATTGTAAACCTTATTTAGATAATCCCTCATGGCCTTGTTGTCTTATATGGTTGTAGGTTAAGAATAATAAGAGGATCAACTAACGCTAAAATCCAAGTTATTACTCAAGCATCTTTGACCTTCCATTGAGATAATTTCGTAGGATCTATAGGAGCTGGATCACTTCCATCTACATGGCCCCATAATTCTTTTCCTGTGACAAATAATTGGAATTGAAACTCCCAGGCAGAGTAATTATTTCTAGTGAAGTGAACATTTAAAGACTCAAACTGGTTGGAAATCATCTTCTTGATCAACAAAAGAAAAAAAAAGAGAGATTAAGAAGTAGAATAAACAATCTGAATACCCAAAATCTAGGAGTCCTATGGGTCTAAGACTAAATCCCAAAAGAAAACTCGAGAAAATACCCAAAAGAAAAGACCAAGACGGATTTAGAGACTTTGCTTTGGTACCATGTCAATTTTGCTGAATGCCTCTCAACTGGAGAGTTGTTCTATTAAATAGAAAAATATTCTAATTTACATTGCTGCAAATGTACTCTAAAAATTTGCTATACCTAGCTGTAATGCTAATTTACATTCTTGACACTATGCCCTGTAATCTGCCCTATGATATTTTATTCATAGTTGTATTTACATTCTTGATAATCGAGCCTACAAATATGTTATCCTTATCTGAATAATTGATCTATATATCTAAAATCATTTACACATAGTCTATATAGATTATATATAGCTATAAAATTCCTGAAACCATGAGCTGTCACCATGTTAACGGCCCTATAGCTTAAAATAGGGAAAATATTACATTTAATAAGTAAGGATAGGTACTGGTCAGAGAGAGTGGTTTAATACCTCTCTTATTTGGCATAATAAGTTGGGTCTTGTAGTTTTGGCACCATATTATCTTTGAAATATGATATTACTAGATGCTTGAATCATGGATTGAGCTTGCGATTATTGTTAATACTAGATGTTCAAATCTTCAATATTAAGAGCACGTTTCTATGATTTGTCTTTGCAGGGAGAATGGATATTATCTGGAAAAAATTGTGATGAGTCCAAGGTTTTTCATTTTACATGTATTTTGTCAAACGCGAATATGTAGGCTTCTCCAAGATGCCCTCTTAGCTCATGTTTTGGGGTTTTGAAATATTGTTTGGCAATGTGTTGGACCTAGAGGTACCTTATTTTCTTTTGAAGCTTTTGATTAATTGTAAAGTAAGGCTCTTTATGTGCTTGTCTGTCCTTAATAAGTATTATCAATATCGATGGATTTATTTGTTGATCACAAGAAAGGCATCACTTGTCTTTAAAGGTCCTTAGATATTAGAGAAACTCAAGTGCATTGATCCTCTGGTTAGTTATTTAAATTGTTGAAATTCCTTTTGGCAATGATTTGAACATTTTGAATACTTGTCCAAGATATTGATCTTATTTATAGACAGTTGTCATTGCTTAAGAGCTTTCATGTGCGATTGATGATCATTTTGGATATGGATGTTGAACCATCCAACACTCATTGGGACACTATGAAGGCATATTTATTTGTTCCTTTGGCTGGAGAAAAATCTGTTATTCTGATGCATGGTATTGACTGGGCTATGGTCGAGAATGTTACAAAGACAGATGCATGGCGCAATCCCCTTTAGAGAGCTAGGCTAAATGTTTACATCGGCATCAATGAGCAAGTGCTAGATAGAGACCGTAGAGAATATAGATTTGGAAAATTACGACATGGCATGGTTTTTGAACAAAAATGCCAACCTATCTATGGGATTAGAGGAGCTATTGCCCAGTTTGATGTGGTAAAAGCATATGGATTAGCACCTAAATTAGATGCTAGTGAAGTGCCCCATCGATTTGATTTAACAAAAGGCAAATTGATGACAGCTAATTCGTTTGTTGAAGCAGATGATCTAGTAGGAAAAATTGATACTCTTTCTCGAAGGAGGTTCTATGCAGATTCTGTGCACTTTGATATGACTGCTGAGAACTTATTCCAGACGAAAAAAGTCTACCCTGGTATGCCGTTTATTATTAGCAAAGTATGTTCTATTACTGCACTAGATTTTCTTGAATACATTTTTATATTTATGCATCCCTCTCTCCTCTCCTTCTGCATCAAGTCTATGAATATGTCCATGTATTTTGCTTCTCCATTTGTTTATTAGTGTTCCTCCACTTTGTGCCTAGTTTGAAAGTTTGGGTTGGGTTGGAAGAAGGGTTTGTTAACATAGCAATTTAAATAGTAAAACTCTTAGTTATTTTGTTCTAGTTACTTATTAGTTATCTTTATGCAACATTATGCCCTATGGACCTGAATTTTCTTGAAAATTTCCCGAATAGATGATTATTGTAATGCTGGGTGTGGAAGCTTTATGAATATGCTTAAGATGGTTCTAGTGCTTTAACATTGTTTTGAGTGTACTGGTCTTAGTTTCTATAAATCCTCAAAACTTAGAGCAAACTTCTATTTTGTGCTTGTAATATTTGCATTTGACTAACCCCAAATTTATTGTAAGTATGGGGTAGATTTGATGTATAAACAACAACCTCTAATAAGAGCTCGCGTTGTTTCATACTATAGGAATTTATTGTCTCCAAGATTCGAACATTGAGAAGGTATGTTGCTTTCTATTAAATTCTTAGAAGGTTTCTACTATAGGTCATGATAGTGAATTTGAGGAGACACATGAGAAAATATATTATGTTTTTCTCCCTCTCGAGCTCTATTGTGTGCATGCACTTCCCGAATCACTAGTTAGGGATGGTCAAAAATTGCCATCAGTTAGTGGAAGGATTGAAAACATGCTGCTTTCCATACTGCTTAAGGATACCGTTAGTTATCATATTCTTGTGTTGAAAATGTTGTAATCGTCTGTACTGATTCTTATAGTTTGCTTTTACATCATATGTTACGTGTAAGCTTTCTTTGCAGATATTAGAAGCTTTGACTGCAGCATCATGCCATGAGGCTTTTTACCATAAAAAAGTAGAGCTCTTAGGAGATGCTTATCTGAAATGGGTCGTTGTTAGATTTCTTTTCCAAAAATATCCTCAGAAACATGAAGGTCAACTTACTAGGATGAGACAAGAAGTCGTGAGCAATATTGTACTCCATCAGTACGCATTAAATAAAAGGCTTTAGTCATATACCCAGGCAGATTAATTTGTTCAATCTAGATAGGTTGCACCTTGTAATAATGGATTATGCTTTTCTTTAATGGGACAAGAAAGAACTTTCTTTTCATTTTTAACATGTAAACATCTTTTTCTATGCAGGATCATTCAAATCATTCTTAAGCAAAACTATACCAATGAAAGGCCTTTGCAACAAAAGATTATTTAAGTTTATTCAACATATTGGTTTGGAATTGCAAGATCCCGACCACTTAGTTTCAGGCTTGTTGGTGCCAGTGCTAGAAGATCATAGAAGAATCCACTGTCATTTCAAACCAAAAGGATCAAAGAAGTCATCCTCGAGGAGATCACCAAGGAGAAGATGCGTGAAGGTTATACAATGTGTCCACATTGAATTTCAAATCTGAGTATCTTTGCATCTCTAGGTCCATTTTGAGGATAAAAGTTTGAGTCTGTTAAAGATCTTTCTCTTGTGGATATGGTAAGTAGCATAAATATTTGCATCTATATATATGCTCATCTTGATTTATTGATTTCTAGGATGGCTCCCTAGGCCTTATAGCTTATTAATGTTGATGGCAATTATATGAAACTCTATGTATATTCAAGTTCTAAAGTTGGATAAAGCTCAGCTACACTTTACGAAACTCATCTCTCATCTCCCATCTTTCATCTCATGTCTCAGATCTCATATGTAATCTTGTCTCTCATACCATATCTCATCTCATCTTATGATCTTAGATCATATCTCGTCTCATGTCATTTCATTTCTCATTCTTATATCATATCGCACCTCATCCCTCATCTCCATATATCACATCTCATTGTCACCTCTCATCTCTCATTTCATATCATATCCCATCTCTTCTGATTTTTAACTCGGGGGTACATTGTTGTGGAATATATTCCATATACTCTTCGAATCTTTTAAAATTTGGAGTACTTTATATAGGTATTTCTTATAGAATTTGCACCTAGGAGGTCACCTTAGCTGCATGTTCAATAATTTATTACAAATTAAAATACATAGAATAAAAGGATAACAAAATAGAAGTTTAAGTTTATTTTCTCCTCCATGCTCTCAACAAACATTTTCCTGATCAAATATTTAGTTTTGACGCCGTAGTTCTTATTGTATGCATGTTTCATACTCATATGCTCACATGCACTATTACGTAACATTGACGTTGTTTAATAGCATATGCTCATTTAAAAATATAAAATCTATAGCCTATGCTATATTGTGGCTAGACATTTGACCTGACTATATTTAGATTTGTTCTCCCACAGCACACGTGGATATTCATACAGACACACACATGCATGTGCTTGCTCATGTATACTCATATATATACAGACAGTTATGCCACCTTTCTAATAAAACCTAGTTGCTACTTCTAACTTCTTATGTTAATTCAATGACTTGCATGATTAATGTTGAACTATAGAGAAATAAGATTAAATTTTAACATAAAATTCCTCATAATTTAGCTATTTAATGATTTGCCCTTGTATTGTATAATAGAAAGGCTTATGATTGACCATTTGTTTATGATTTTTTGGTCCTAGGAGCTAATTATTTATGGGATATAATATTTCTATTGGTGTCTGAATTCCAATTGCATTTCAAGACATATTGTTAAAATAGGGAAGTGAGCACATTTAAAAGTCTATTAAAATTTTCATATAGAAGAATTTAGGACTTTTTGAAGTTACTTCATCCAAGTACTAGAATTTATGGTGGAAACCAAATCTACTTAACAACTTTCCCACTTATGCTGCTGCTTGGCTCAGGTCTTGGTAATGATGGCTCAAATTCTTTTGAACACACTTAGACATACTATAGTAAAAATGGAAGCAATCAATCTCCTTATTCTGGACAAGTATCATCATGCTGTGAAGAAACATACTTATTCTTAAGTGATGTCCAAGTTCTATCACGCAACACCAAAAGGGAAAAGCCCATCACCATCAGCTTTTGGGATGACCACATCTCTTGTGAACTTAAAGAGGACTGTCAAAGAGGCTGCTCGATCAAGCTCCAAATGAAGTAAATGGGAATTTATGGGAGCTAGAGATGTTGGAGTTGAGGAAGAGCTAAGCTAAATTTATGGTGTGTGTGTGTGTGAATGGACTGAAAGTGATGGTGCTGCTAATTTATCCAAAAATTGAGGGCCATCAACTATGCATTTGGTGAACTAGGTTAATGTTGTGCTTACAAAGTGATGTGATGTCTTTGTTATATTTTTTTTTAACTCCCCTCATTTATAGTTACATGTCCTGTATTGAATGGATAATACTATTATTTTCAGCATATTGATTTACTCTTTAATGCTTTACCAGGGGTGGGGGCACTGGTTTACCAAAGTTGCATGGTATTTACTTTTTCTTTTTCATGAACAATAATTTCTAAAAATTTCCTATGTAGGTTTATTTCATGGATGCACAGATCTGGTATGTTATATTTCTATGATGTTCGGAGGTATATGTGGTGCATTCCGTGACCTTGGAGAGGTCAGCTCAATTTCCCTCAAGTGATATTGATCCTGAAAATAACTATAATCATATAGACAACTGCTTCTTTTTGTCAATTTTTTTAGCTTTGTTCAATTAGATTGAATATTATTATGTTAAGAAATTCCATGAATTCTCAATCTCAATAGCTTTTTGGTTTTTCACAAGATGATGAAAAAATAGTAAAAACATTGTTAGATCTAGATAGAAACTCTGTACACTTGTTCACTGCACAGTAGCGACTTGAATTTCCTACCTTTCAAGATAACTACATTTCTGGAATTAACAAAAAAACATTTTTGAAACCTTTTCTTTTCTTTTCTTTATCTAAAATAAAGAGTAACCATATGCTCAAAAGTTGATCAAAATGCATATGGCAGTGAAAGATTGGTAAGATTTATTCTACAAAAGTATTGATCGTTTTATGGTTATTGGTTTTCCTACAAAATAATATCTTCTACAATTTGTTAGAGGCATTTGCTTGACCTTGATAATAAGGCATTTGCACTAAAATTGAGGCTACACACAAAGTAATACTTAATGACTTTTATATATGCCGTGAGGTTATGATTTTTCTCTTCTGGGTTTGACCTTTGTCTTTATTTTTTGTCAGATTTGGAATGCTTAGATCCCGACTTCAATCATTACCTAGAGCTTTAATGCATGCTTAATCTTAGTCATAGTTATTCAAGGCGAGAGGCGAGGCAAGAGGGAAGAGACGAGAGACCAAAATGCGAACAAGGCGACAATTAAGGAAAAAAATGTATGTAAGGTGCATAAAAAAAACAAATATCAATAAAAATAGGAAAATTAGAAAGAAAGAAAAAGCAAAAAATATAAAAAAAAATAAAAATGGAAAATTAGGAACAAAAATTCCAAAAAAAAAGGAATTAAAAAAGAACAAAAGAAGTTAGAAAAATATAAAAAGAGAAAAATAAATGAAACAGAAAATTGTTAAGGGATGCTGGTAAAGAATAATATTAAAAAAATGTGTTAAACGAAGAAACATTCATCAAATTGGAGAAAGTAGATTGTGCAAATGACATAATGTGATGCTCTTCGGTTTATTTTCTAAATGTTCAGTACATGGTGCGGAAGAGGGAAGGCGTGGAAATAGTACAATGTATGTGTTCTCAATTTTATTTCTTTCTTCTTTTTAATAGTTTTAATTTTTTGGATTCTCTTTATTTTGTATATATGGGTTTTTCTTTAGGGATGATCATAATTTTATTGTGTTTGAAGCAGTATAACGCCACTTTGGTAAATGTTGAATTCAGTTCTTGATGAGTTCCCGAACATTGAGAAGAAGGCTTCTTCTTGGAGATGTTGATGGAGGAAGATGTGATTGTTACAAGACTAAGAGATTTGACTCCTTGAATGAGTCATTGCCTGGGATAGAGATTACGATTATAATAAACCTTCTGAGGTATTTTACCTTGGATAGATACAAAAATTTGAATAAAAAAGTAACAACTATGAATGGAAGGGATTGGAATATATTTTAATTGTGTGTGTATATCTTGGTCTGCTTTTTTATGTTAAAGGGGCAAGCACTAACTAATATTTTAGATGATGAACGGGGTGAGGAACGGTTGCATTAGATACTGCTCTTTTTTAATATAATTGCGCAGTGGGCACAATGGCTAGGTAAGCATTTATCCAATTTTTGGTTCTTGATTTTTTTCAAAGAAAAAAGAAGAAAAAATTACTTCTTTATGTTCTTGTTGTGTTGGTATTGATATTATTTGATTTGGTTTGAACTATAATCTCTATACTTAGGATTTATTGGGATGTGAGTTGCCATTGAGGAATAGATCAAATCAATAATGCTTAACTTTGAAAATGTAGTTGATTTTGCCTATTTGTTTCTTGAATGTGAAATATGACTGCAATCCGTGGAATAGAAATTTCACATAGGTCTGAAGATAAAAAATTTAGGAGAATAAATTTTCTAGAGAAATGTAATGCATAGTATATGTATTAATTTTAGAATGTTGCTGTACATTATTAGTTTGCTTCATGATAGACACTTGCTAGTTCTTATAAATGTAAACAAGTTAACGACTCATTTTATCGTTTCCTTCTCCAACAAATATTGTCCTTGGATCTAGCTCTTTATGTGGACGAATTTTATTTTCCTCTTCTGCTTTATGCTAGGAGATAAGGATTTAGGGTGCACCCTCCCCAAGATGTAATTTTCATTGGTAAGATGATGATTAAAAGAACATAGTTGATTGATATCCTGTGGGACACAACTGTTTAGTGAGATTATATTTCTCATTGCAATTGTGAATTGAAAAATGTTGCTATCAACTCAAAGACACAAGTTGTGATGATGCTTCTTAAGAACTAATCACTTTCACCACAATCAAGTAGTGGGTCGATCTAAGTTCAACACTATGCATGTGAGCTTTGAAAAGAGTTACTATTAGAGTGATTCAGGGATAACTTATAAAGCTGAAGTTATTGTCAGGTCCGTTCATATGAATATTGTAATTAACTATGCTCTATTTATGCTGTTGTTTGTAATGTTTCTTCACTAAGATTATTATGCAACAACATGCACACAAATTTTATAGTAGATCTTTAGTAATTACCTCAATTCAAGCTGAGCTTTTCTCTATCTTTTCAATTGAGTACAACAAACACATCGCATGGGTTTTTGTTGGCTATTGCTTTCAAACAACAATCAACTTGACCTTTATATACGTAGGTTTTTGTGGAACTCCCATCGTTGAGTTTTGCCAAATAGACAAGTTTGATTAGGCACAACAATAGTCAAGAAGTGTGAACCAGCTAAATGTAAGATAGATTTGCTTGATTTTGGATGGTCGTGTATGTTGGGCTATTATGCATCGTGTATGTTGGGCTATTATGCAATTGCCCTAAATACTTTACGTGATCTTTTTAACTTATTTGTTATTTAATTTTTTTTGAGGAGGCAATGCAACATTGTCATCCGCTTTGATCTTGCCAAACTATATTTGCTTACATCCAATCTAGTGGTTGTGCACACCTTACTTGGTAATATGTATTTTTAATTTCTGCCAATTTATCTGTGAAGGGACAATTAATTTTCTTAATTCGTGATTAGGGATTCATTTGTAGAGGAAGTATGTTCCATGTAGCCTTTCTAATGAATGCTAGGAATAATGAAGAGACTTTGCGGAAAGAATCCATTAAGAGGACTAATATTAGTCATCTCAAGAATAACATGCATTTTGGTGAGGCAATGGCTAGAACTATGTACTGACTCTCTTGTGAGCTTAAATTCAGTTGTTGGACTATCTACTTTTACAACTCTGAGCTACCTAGTGATAGGTGCTCTCTCTCACTCACTAGTACTGTTCTAATGCATGCTTATCTTTGTTTTATCTTATTTCTATAATTTTTGTGCCATAGAATCTACTCTTCATTTTCACTTTTGTGCAAGTATTCAATTCTACTTTATGAGTTTATCATGGAGCATCATGAGAAGCTTGGAAGTTATACTGCATATTCGTGCAAGCTTAAACTTGCTTGCAACGCAACGCACCATTTGAGAACCTGAAGGGATCTCTATACAGGTCAATGTGCCTTGAATAATAGGTATGCTTTATGTGTCACAACCTTCAGTAACTTCATTTAAAGTTTACTAGAAGTACCTATTTGAAATGAAGTTACTAGAAGTACCTATTTGATTTATTTTGTGAATTGCAGGCTAATTGTTTGGCTGCTTGCAAGAAGCTCCATGCGATGGGAGCATTTATTGACATGGTATTGCATAACAAGGGAGTTGGTGGAGAAGCTGAGAAAGTTGAACAAAATAATGAAGATCCTCTCTCCCAAACTGCTAAGCATAGAGATTTGTACCCTAAAGGCGTCGCTGAATTTATTTGGGTTAGTTGCTTTGTTCTTTCTTGTTTCAAGTGTAATTGCTTTATGTTGTTAAAAGATAATGCACTTGAATAGCTTCAACATTAAGTTTTTAATTTGTTCTCTATCTAATTAAGATCATTATGATGTTTCTAGATTTAAAATTGTTGAATGCTCCCTTTTTAGTGATAATGGGATACATGTCAATTTAAGTAGTTCCAAGGCAAACCCAAGCATGGGTGCATTTGCATGTATACATGGATATTGTAGAAATTTGTAGCCAGGAAGCTGAATTACAATAGCCTCTAATCACAATATTTCACTACTTTCTTGTTGGAGAGAACTTGGATTTTGTTCACTCTGTACAAAGTTGATTATAGTCTTGTTAATTTTTTGCACTATATGTTCTGAGAAAATTGTTACTACTGTTTAGTTGATCATGAAAGAGTCCCAGCTATCTATTTCACTATAAATTTAGCTTTCGCGTGAATCTATTATCCATTTTCATATGCTTATTCTGTTAAGATGGTTAAAATTGTGCACTACTGTAACACCCTGGATTTTGAATATCATAAAATTAAAATAAGAAAATTTTTAATTTCAATTTTGACAAAATACCTTTTAAATAAAAGAATCAAATCATAGTTAAACCGCTAATTAGATCAATTGATATTTGAGTATAAATACTAACAATTAATGGGTTGAATGTTAATTAAACTTAGGACCCAGTTATATCAAATTAGAAATATTGAGAGTGAATGTGAGCAAAATAAAAGTTTAAAGGCTTTAAAATAAATTAATTTGGACTTAATTGCCTATAATTAATAATTTTTGGGGTCAACGTGCAACAAATAAAACTTTTGAGGACTAAACTAAAGATCTGGGGTTAAATTGCAAGACAGACGGAATTTTAAGGCTAATGTGAAGTCGGCCAAGGTTCTAGAGAGCTTAATTGAAGGCAGTCAAGAACTTGACCCAGTTTTCCACATTTGCAGCTTCCACTAAAGAGAGTTTAGCAAGATACCGTGTCAAATGTCCTTTGATATTGTAGGATGCACTAATTTGTCATTTTGTGAAGATATTGGCATAATAAAGGCAAGTGAAGCACTGTGATCCAATAATTAAAACTTTAAAAGCTAAAATTAACTAGTGCTACACAAGAAAACAAGGATCTAAACATGCATATGATTCAATTTTGGATGGAGAATTACCTTGATTAGCAAAAATCCAAAGGAAAGATGAAGAACACTTCTTCGATCCAGAAACTGTCAAATAGGGACGCAACGGATTTGGAGAAACTTTTGCAAACTCTTCCAAAAATTCTGGAAAAATTATAATGTCTTTTCAACTCTTTTATGAAGCTATAGTAAAAAATTCAGCTTAAAAAGCCACAAAAAAGTGACCAAAAAAAAAAAATTGCCAAGTGGACTGCCCTGACAGTGGATCTTCCAAAAACAAGCAATCCAAATTGTCTTACCTCTAACAACATAATCCACACACCAATGTTAGATCCTAATCTCCTTGGTGTTAGCTGGAAAACACAAAGGAGATTTGTAGAGATGGAGGCTTGATTTGAGGTAGGAGAAGAAGAGAGAAAGTGGAGCTTCAACACATGAGGCAACACTTAAGATTTTAGAGGGAAAATGTGAAAGAATCTAATTCCACACTAGAGCATGACTTGGCCGCCTCTCTCACCCTCCATATCTATATATAGAGTGAGGATGGTGTGATGCCATGGTGGCATCACACAATCCTCCAGGTGACCGCCAACTTGGCCATGCAAGTTGGCAACTTGCAATTCAAATTTGAATTTGAATTTTGTGTGCATTTTAATTTCATTTGGAATCTAATTTCAAATTAATTAAAATGCCACACCAAATGAACCTTTCATTTGAATTTTCCCTCCAAAATGAATTGTTCTCATTAATTAAATTAAACACTTTAATTTAATTAATTAACCTTTGACTTAACTCTTAAGTCAATTAGCTTAACTCTTTAAGCTAGTTATAGTTAACTTAACTCTTTAAGCTAACTTGACCAATTGATGATCATGTTGCACCAAATAATTAACTCTTTAATTATTTGTCTAATTTAACTCCTTAAATTAGTTGATCAATTTAACAATTAAATTGATCAAGCCAAAAATGACCTCAATTTTCGCTGAACTAGGAGCAATTTTTCTAACTCTTAGAAAATTCTCCTCCATCAAGTATGAAATGTAGTTGGCTCTTGTGTGTGACCCGTTAGGTTCTACCATTCATTAGACATGGGCTCACAACTCTTTCTAACTTTTGAATATCATTTATTCTTCTTAGTTTAAACTCCTTTAAACTAGTTGACTCAATTCAATTAATCTCCGTTAATTGAAGAGTACCCAATCTCCATGGTCAATGTCTAACTTCAAGCCCATGGAACCCAACTAATTGGCCGAAATGAATGCTTTTGAAGAACTATTCTAGCGCTACGTGTAACATGCAATACGGTCCTTCCGTCTTCTATCTCCCGAAAGAGGTCTAGGGCAAGATATTTATCGACTCCTCAATAGCTTCAATACTATGTTTCTATTATCAATGTTTGATTCCTTTTATGACCTCATCTTTGGAAATCTCCTTTTCTAAATTTTCATACCACTTTGCACGAGGATTTGTAAGAATTGATCATCATAGAACACATAAGAGATGCATTCGCCCTTCACAAAGATGAGGAGTCGAATTCCATCTTGGATCTCACAAACCTCCATGTCTAAGTAGTTCATGCCCAATCTCTACCTGAACGGCTTGCTAAGTGACCAAGGAGGAGTTAAAGTATGAGGAGGACCTAAACACAAGGTTACCATGGATCCTCAGGTCAAAGGACTAATTATATGCACTAGCGTAAGCTGGAGAACTTGCCACTACTAACTTGCCACTTTGGCTGTCTAGTGGATTCTCCGGGTTGCCTTCAGTACCTTGTTCCCTAACAAGCACCCACTGACATGCATCCATATCTCATATGGGATAGCTCATGGAATGGAGCAACATCAACCCTTAGATTTATGCATTGTTAGTGTAAGTCTATCCAGATTTTAGATGCCCTGTCTTATAAAATCTTATGACTTGGAAGATTTAAGATTATGACTATGTAAACTTATTCCATGATCACCACACAATGCATGACAAGGTCCCGAAGTCTTATGTGATCTAAGGACTTCAACGAAATGTTAGTGAAGCAATAATGAGCATAAGATGAAGATGGTCATATAATGAATATTATTCAATCTAGATTGTCTTACAAGAAAATGTTTACAAGGCCAATCTAATTGGCTTGCGGGGCACTATTCCAACACATAATATAGCTAAAGCATGTAGTTTGATTCATTCTGGTTGCTCTTGTTTTCCCTTGATATTGCTACAAATCATTACCACCTCATTCTCCAAAGGTACTTGCATATATGGTGTATGCATTCATCAATGGCCTTATGATTCAAAATAGGAAAAATATTGCATTTGATAAATAGGGATAGGTACTAGTTAAAGAGATTTGTTTAATCGCTCTCTTATTTGGTATAAAATTAAGTTGGGTCCATTATTTCGGCATGTATTATATTTTCAAAATCTAATATTAGTGGTTGCTTAAATTATGTATTGATCTTGTGATTGTTGTTAATGCTGGGGGCTCAACTTTTAGATCTTAAGAGCACGTGTCCACCATTTATCTTTGCAAGGAGAATAGACATTATTTGGAAAACATTGTGATAAGTCCAAGGTTTTTCATTTTTACATATGTTTTGTCAAATGTGAATATGTTGGCTTTTCCAAAAGTTCCTTTCTTAGCTCATGCTGCAAGTTTGCAATATTGTTTGGTAATGAATTGGACCGGGAGGTATCTCATTTTCTTTTGATTATTCCTCTTATCCTTTTGAGCTAGGTCATGTTCTTATCAATTGAATTAATGACAAAGGTTTCTACTATAGGTCATGGCACTGAATCTAAGGAGATACATGAGAAATATATTATGTTTTTCTCTCTCTTGAGCTCTATTTTGCGCATCTACTTCCTTGGTGCTTAGAAATTGCCATCAATTATGTGAAGGATTGAAGCTTGCTACCTGGCATACTGCTTAAGGATACCATTAATAATCCTATTTCTGCTTCAATGGTGTTGTAAAGTTATCTGCAGTGATTCGCTAGAGTTCACTTTTACATCATACCTATAAGCTTTCTTTGCAAATGTTAGAAGCTTTGGTTGCAGCATCATGCCAAGAGACTTTATGCTAGAAAGAGCCTCTGAGGAGATGCTTGTCTGAAATGGGTTGTTAGTAGATTTCATTTTTAAAATATCCTAAGAAACATGAAGGTCAGCTTACTAGGATGAGACGTCAAATGGTGAGCAACACTATACTCTATTAGTATGCATTGAATAAGGGGTTTCAGTTATATGTGCATTTGACTATAACAACATATTTATTGTGGGTATGTGGTAGATTTGATGTATCAAACAACAATCTCTAATAAGAGGCCGTAGTCTGCAAGAATCTATTGTCCCCAAGATTCACACATTCATAAGGTATGTTGTTTGCAATTAAATTCTTCCTCTTATTCTTTTGGGCTAGGGCATGTTATCAATTGAATGAATAATGAAGGTTTCTACTATAGGTCATGCCGATGAAGTTGAGGAGATACATGAGAAAATATATTATGGTGTTCCCCTCTAGAGCTCTGTTTTGTGCATCCACTTACTGAATCACTAGTCAAGTGTGCTAAAAAATTAGCATCAATTATGAGAAGGATTGAAACATGCTACTTGGCGTACTAATTAATGATATCATTAGTTATCTTGTTCCTACTCCAAAGGTGTTGTAAAATCATGTCTGCCTTGGTTCTTCCTCAAGTCAATTGAGTACAACAAACACATTGCATGGGTTTTTCCTAGCTATTGCTTTTATACAATAATTAAGTTGTCCTTCATATAGGCAGGTTTCCGCAGAGCTCGCACCATAATTTTTGTTAAATCAGTAAGTTTAATAGGGCACGATAATAGTCGAGAAATGTAAACCAACTAAATAAAGATACAATTGCTCGATTTCAAGATAGTCATGTATGTTGGACTATCGTGCGATTGCCCTAAATACTTTAACTTACCTTGTTAACTTATTTAATTTGTTCCACTGGTGGCTATTTTAGTTGCCACTAGTGTTGCTCAGGAGGTCCTTGATATTCAGCCTATTTCGTCTACCATTCCTCAGAATATTCTGTGCCACATCCTTCTCCACTCATCTATCTCATCAAGCATGTTATTCAAGTTCTGAAATTGACTAGTAAATGCCATCATGTACATCACCTTCATATCTGGTGTCATATTAGCTTCTTCATCAAAGGGTTCTTTAACTTCCCTCCTTAGAAGAATAGCATTTATTTTAAAAACCTGCAAGAAGTCTTACCAAAAACAACCTCACAAAAACACTCCCTCACGTGTTTAACTCAAGTAGATATGAACCCTCGTGTTTGCAATCAATTCTGGCTTTTGCCCTCTTTATGTGCTCATCTATTTATGCCTTTTACCTCTCTTGACTACAGTGAATATTTCAATTCAAAAATTAAACTAATTCAATTCAAAGCAATTTCACAAATAGTATGTATTTATATGGGAGTAGCAATGAAAAGCCTAACAAAAAAAGAAAAGCACAAAGTCTAGAGGCAAAGTAAATGTGACCAGCAAGGAAAATGAAGTGATGACACAGGAGAATGTGTATCATGTGATTTTTATGCAAACTAAGTAACAAGAATGCAATATGTTACTTACCTAATGTGAACAAATGCAAATTAGGCTAAAGCAAAGAAAGAAAACACAAAGAGTGAATAAAAATGACAAAATAGACAGTATGTAAAGGATTCGATCAATCCCAATGGAAGGCCGATTATGACTCAATTCTGACCCAATTGATATACAATCAAATCCAAACAACAACTAAAAATAGAGTGAACAAAAATGACAAAATAGACAGTATGTAAAGGATTCGATCAATCCCAATGGAAGGCCGATTATGACTCAATTCTGACCCAATTGATATACAATCAAATCCAAACAACAACTAAAAATAGCCAATTTAACTTATGCAATGGCAATTTGGAATTTGAAAGCCTAGGTCAAAACCCCCAAATTGAATCACTCAAGAACCCTAACTTTAATTTATCAAAATAGAGTAATCTAGGGTGTATATTCTACAAATTCAAATTTTTGTGTTCAAGTGGCATTCTCCAAGACAGGAATATGCAATAATATTGCAAAAGAATCACAAAACCACAGTCAATTCACGATTACATTTTTTTATTGAATTTTTTTTTTTGCTTGAAACAAAAAACAAGATAAATAGGAATTCATCTCAAGTGCTCTAGGTACCAAATGATGCGAAACCCTAAGGATATAATGATCCCAAAACCCCTAACACGCAATTTGATGTTGAACAAACCCTAGAATAAAAACCCTCCCTATTGAACCCCTAAGATACTTGATCTTAGAAATGCAAATAATTGGGAATAAGAATCAAAAATTGAATAAACACTTAAAGGAATTAGTACCTTGAAAGAACCTATTCAATTTCTTGATGCAACAAGCAAAGTCTTGGTTTTTCTTGAAAGAAAAAGGCAAAACAAAAATCAATATTCATCAAAAGTCTATCATACACATTTTTAAAAGAGTTTACACTCTCCTTGCAAGCCCTACTTAAAATAAGATATAAACTAAGCCTACGGATAATAATCCAAGCCTAAATTCAATTAGGAATAAGAATTTGACTTGGTCACAACTTTTTCTTTCTCCATGAGTCCTATACATTTGGGAATTCTTTTGGCCTTCTTAGGCCTTTTCAAGCCTTATATATCAAGCACAAGGTGATGGGCTGTCTAACTTCATTATTTTGGCTTCTTGACATGCTTTTATCTTCCTTAGCCCATTCTTTATGCATCTCTTCAGCACATGACTTAGCCAAATTTGCAAAGACATCTTTCAACCTCTTTGATTTTGCTCTTGTGATAGGTCTCATTGGCATGTTGCAATCTCCATTTTTCCCTCCAATGCCAAAATAACCATCTTGCCCTACAGTGCCTCCAGTGCTAATATCACATATTATTTAATATTTTAATTTATTAACTATATTTTAAAAGATATGGTTTCACTAGAAAATTTATTTGTGGATGATACGGGTAAGCCTACAAGCTCAGTAAAAGCACTGGCCCAGTATCAAGTCTTAGGACTAGGCAGGTTCACCCTCGTTGATGCTTTTGGAAGTTTAGAATGACCTCAGAGGTTAATTCTTCCTGATCGTACAAGGTCGAAACATGCAGATGGTGAGGTGGCCGCCTGGCGGCAGAAGCATTAATAGCAATATTTGCCACCCATCACATCCACATTAAATGCAACCGAACCACCCTCCTATCCACATTTAATGGTTCTAACAATGCATCACTTTCGCATGGTGTTAAGGGTGCCCCTTATGGCCGGCCAACAACAGACATAATGCTAACCTAGGTCGAGAAGACCTAAATCGCCCCTACCCAAGAAAGAAAAGATCTAACACATGTTAGGGTGAAGTTTGTCTTTTCCACTTCTTGCCAAGTACTATAAATACCATCCTCTGAGAGACAATGGTACGTTCTCAAGACATTCTAAGTCATTACCCTACCAAATTATCCTCAGGTCAAATACTGACTTAAGCATCAGAGGGTTTAGCCGGGGACCCTCTCGGCTAGCCTAACGTTTGTTCACTGGTTGCAAGATTCGACCTGCACCTCATATCTTTAACCATCTCTCTGATCGATTTGAATCATTAGGTCAAAATCAAAGAACTTATCTTATCAAAAATTACATCATCATTTGGCACCATTTGCACGGCATTGAATCTACAACCGAAAAATAGTGAACACTATGCGAACTACTTCCGAGAGGCAAAGTGACCATAGGTCACCACCACCACAACCTCAGCCAGACTAGCAAGCCAAGGGCCTGAGCTCTCTACCGAAGTAGGTGATCACTTAACTATCCCTTAGCTCATGCAAATGATTAGTAACCAGATATCAACACAGTTTTCTGCTGCCTTGTAGAGGCACAATAACCAACCAGTGGCTGCAGCTAATGCCACACCGCACCCCTCCTATCAGGAAGAAAGATCCCCAGATGAGCATAAAATAAGGAATGAAGCGCATCGCAATCCCAACAGACTGATGTTATCCCTATTCATTTCTCGCAAGGTGAAACTCACTATCAACCTCGATAGGAAGTAGCAGATTCAGCCAAACACTTTGCCCAACCTAATTGAGCCTAGCGTGCTCGATAGGGTTGAGCGCATAGACCTCAGCCAAGCAAAGACTTGTCTCAAGCAGAAATTTCAATAGTTGAATAGATGATTGGAAGAAATTTCAAGAAGAAACACTGAAAGAATCCAGCTCGATAATACCCCTAGGCTCTGACGAGAAAGAGAATCTTCATTCATTCAAGAGATAATTGAGGAACAAATAGCAATCGATACAAAAGTCCCGATCGAACTGCCCATGTATGAAAGATCAATAAACCCCAATGAGCACCTACTTCAATTCAAGCACATGATGTAACTCCATGGCCATAATAACCATATCCAAGCCGAAATACTGGTCACCACCTTCCAAGGAATAACGCTCGAGTGGTTTGTTAAGTCGGAACCTGCATCTATTTTCTCCTATGATCACCGCTGCGATAAATTCCCACACTAATTTGCCAGTAGGAGGAAAGCAAGGCTCCCCCACACTCACCTATACACAGTGAAATAGAATGAAGGAGAGTTCTTTCAAAATTTCTTTTCCAAGTTCAATACCGAGGTGCTAAAAATTGATAATCCCAAGACTAAATTTTTAATTAATGTGTTATTCCTTATACTAAGGCAAAAGGAGTACACCAATACTTTAGTTAGAGAAAGATCACGAACAATGGAGGAACTCCTCAACCTCGTAGAAAGGTACATGACCCAGGAAGATATGATGAGATGAAGTATAAAAGTGGGGAGAATGATAAAAAAAAGAGAAAGGCGATAGACATCAGAAGGACAGTCACCGATCCCCTATCAAGAGGTTTGATAAGTATGCCCCACTGGATACTCCCAGAAAATAGGTCATGTTCGCAATTCAAAATGACAACCTCCTCAGAAGACCAAGAAAACTCAATGAAACACCGGCGATGAAAAATTCCAAGAAATATTGCCACTTTTATAGGCAAAAGGATCAAGACACAGAGGATTGCTTTAACATTCAGGATGAGATTAAACGACTCATTCATCAAGGCCACTTGAAAAGATATATTGATGAGAAAGCCAAGCAAGCAATGGCCCAACCTGACCTGACTCCCCATAGAGAACAGTAGGTCAGCCCAAGAAAAGATGACACAGGAAAGACAAAGGTCGAAGAAGAACGCCCTCCATTAGGAAACGTGATTGATACTTTTGCAGGAGGACCAACTAGAGGGGACTCCAAATTAGCGAAAAGATAAGCACAGTGACAACTCGAATCAGCCAAGTTAATGCCAACCAAGATGATTTTTCAACTTTCCACCAGTGCAATCCTTATCTTTTTTTTAGATTATGACCTCTCTTGCCTGGGAGGTCAAGGAGTAGAGAGCAAATTAGATTGCCCACTTGTGGTAAGTGATGAGATTTCAAACTTTGAAGTAAGAAAGATCATATTGGACAACGGTAGCTTTGCTAATATAGTCTTTTTGTCGATATTGGAAAGAATGAAGTTAGGAAAGCTGAAATCCGAACCAGTCTGTACCCCACTGGTCAGATTTGGTGGATCAGAGATCATAGTAGTGGGAGCCATCGACTTGTCCACATTGTTCGAAGAAGCACCCAAGAGCCATATGCTCATGGTCAACTACCTGGTCATTGATGCACCCTTCCCTTATAATGCTATAATTGGGAGACCAACACTTAACCATTTCAGAGTGGCAGTTTCAACCTATCATATGAAGGTCAAATTCCCGACCATGGCTGGTACCAAAGAATTGCTTTGTACTGTGAATGAAGCATGGCATTGCTACACTATTTTAATCAAAGCAAGCGAGCAAAAAGCCCGATCAAAATTGAAACCCTCGGGGACATCCTAGTAATGGAACCCGAGGAGGAAGGGATAGACAAATAAGAAGAGAAAGAGAGAAGAGACTAGGGTCGAGCCAGTTGAGGAATTTAAAATATTAGAACTGGACCTAGGAATTCGGACAAGACTTCATTTGGAAAGCAGCTAACCTCTAAGGAAACGACCCCCAGGTTATTATCCATTAGCTTAACGTGGATCCTTCCTTCAAACCAGTCAAACAGAAAAATTAGGGCGTTCAATGCTGGGGGATGCCAGATTATCGATGAAGAGGTGAACAAACTTTTAAAGGCGAGCTACATAGTAGAAATTCAATGTCCTAGTTGGTTGTGTTTTGTAATCCTTATCCCTGAGAATGAGGGTAAATGAAAATTGTGTAATGATTTCACTTATATGAATAAAACATGCCCTAAAGACCTTTACCCACTATCTCGAATAGATTTACTAGTTAATTCAATAGTAGGTTACGACCTCTTAACCATGATGGATGATTTCCAAGGATAATATCAAATCTTCATGGCTCTCGAAGATAGGGACAAAACTGCCTTTGTGGTCCCAGATGGCTTATAGTCTTTCCAGGTCATGTCATTGGGCTTAATGAATGTGGGGCCACTTACCAAAAACTATAAACTTTATGTTCAAGAACAAGATTGGTTGATCCATGGAGGTCTATATGGGACAATATGATTATTAAGACAGAAAATGAATCAAACCATTTATCTGATCTCAACCACATAATTTCAATATTATGGGCTTTTGGCATGAAACTTAATCCCAACAAATGCATATTTGGAGTACAATGTGGATAGTTTTTAGGCTATATGATTAGCCACATAGGCATTGAAGCTAATCCACAAAAGATACATGCAATACAAGACATTTCACCTCCCAAGACAATAAGAGACATCAAGAAACTAGTTGGAAGGATCATTGTTCTAGGGCGATTTATTGCCCGATTGGCAGATAAAAGCTTAGCATTTTTCAAGATCCTTAGGAATGCGATGAAGTTTCAGTAGACAGAAAAATGTGAGCAGACCCTGACCAACCTAAAGTAATATCTGACCACCCATTCGCTACGGTCGGAAAGGTCTTGCAACTATGCTTGGCAGTTTTTGTAGCAGCTGTTAGTTCAGTCTTGGTATCCCCTCAGCAAGGGTTGCACAGCCCAATATACTACACCAGCAAAGCCCTGCAAGGCCCAGAGCACAACTATCTAGAGATTGAAAACTTTGCTCGCGCCTTGATTAAAGCAAAAAGAAAGCTAAGACCTTATTCCCTATCACATGCTATTATTATCATGACAAACCAACCCTTGAAGTTAGTACTATCCAAGCCAGACATATATGGAAGACTGACCAAATAGGCCATCGAAATAGGAGAATTCAACTTCAAGTTTCAGCCATGAACAGCTATAAAAGCCCAATTATTGGCAGATTTCACAGCAGAGCGTATCAACCTCCCTAATGGGGTCGAACAGCAACAGCCAGTTTGGTCCTTGCATGTCAATGGTTGGCCACATCCTCCAAAAGTAAAATTTTCCTTGTGCTCAAGCTAAAGAATATCATTTTGCCATCAAACTCGACTACCCAGTCACGAACAACGAGGTAAAATATGAAGCCCTTATTACCGGTACGAAGATGGCTCTCGATATGGGGTCGAGTGTTTAGCAACTATCACAGACTCGCAATTAGTCGCGGAACAATTTGAAGGAAATTTTGAAGTGAAAGAAATAACCATGAATACATACCTAGTAGAAGTTAGAAGGCTGGAAAGACGATTCAAGAAATTTACACTCAACTAGGTACCCAGGTCGGAAAATGATAAAGCAGACGTGCTGTCTAAATTTGCCAGCTCGACCAAAGGCACCAGAGAAATAACCATAACCTTTTTGGTCTCACATAAGCCCACTATAAGCAACCTCTACTAAAGTCAGAGCTTAGCTATCGATGAGACAAGCCCTAGTTGGCAGGATGAAATAAAATCTTACCTCAAGGAATGAAAATTACCACAAGACAAAGTAAAGGCCAAGAGATTAAGGGCACAAGTAGCCAAGTTTGCTCTCGATGAGTTTGACCAGTTGTATAAGAGATCCATCTCTGGTCCACCATTGAGATGCTTAACACCAAAACAAGCACACGAGGTCCTACTGGAGATCCACTCTGGTATAAGTAGAAAGTACTTTGGGGGATGGGCGCTAGCCCACAAAGTCATTAGGTATGGCTACTTTTAGCCAACTTTGCTCAAAGACGTGATCAACATTGCTCGAAAGTGTCCATCTTGCCAAGTGCATGCCAATATCTCTCATCAACCAGCTACAACCCTCATCCTGGTTCAACTCACTTGGCTTTTCGACCAGTAGGGGATTGATAATGGGGGATCTTTCCCAAAAGCCATGGGCTAAAGAAAGGACATGCTAGTCGCGGTAGAGTATTTCACTAAGTAGGTCGAGGCGGAAGCCGTACTAAAGATAACAAATGCAACGATAATGAGTTTCTTATAGAGAAAAACATCATCTATTGTTTTGATATCCCGAAAGTGCTCATATCCAACAATGGCACTCAATTCCAGAGCAAGAGAACAAGAGATTAGTGCAAAAGCCTAGGAATCAAACAACACTTTATTTCGGTAGGAAACCCGCAAGTGAATGGTCAAATGGAGGTCACTAACAGAACAATCCTGGACCATGTCAAAACTCGCTTAGAAGGATCTAAAGGTAACTGGGTAGATGACCTCCCAGGTGTACTTTTGGGCTTATAGAACCACTCCAAGAATATCCATGGGATAAAGCCTCTATAGCCTCGTCAATGGATTAGAAGCAGTTGTCCTAGCAGAATTAATCCAAAATATAGCTTGGGTAATTCATTATAATCTGATCAAGAATGAAGCAAAAAGACAATCTGATCAAGAATGAAGCAAAAAAATAATTCGACCTCAAGATAAACGACGGGCTACGACAACAAGCATTCACAAAAATGCAAAGGTACAGGTCAATCATAGCCAAACACTATGACAAAAATGTTAAACCATGATGTTTCGAAGTGGGAAATTTGGTGCTCAAAAAGGTCAAAGTCTCAAAAAGTGTCGGGAAACTCGACCCAAAATGGGAAGGCCCTTACTTAGTAGTGAAAGTAGCGAAGCACAACTCCTATCGACCAACGGGTATGAGTGGAAACGAGCTCCCCTGACCATGGAATGAAAATGTTTTATGTGTAAATCGGGTTCCTGTAATCTCATCTCGCCATGCTAGGCCATACGAGATCTAAGCTTTTTCAGGAAAACTGCAAGGTTGTAATTCTCAATCGTATAATGAGAATGAGCCTTTCCAATGCATATAATTTTACCAACCTCGCAGTCGCATGGTTAAGTTCATTTCTAAACTAATTATCAAAGAAATTAAAATTTGACCCCGCAGTCGTACGATTAAGTTGGTTTCTAACCAATTACCAAGGAAAATAAAAGGTGACCCCACAATCACATGATCAACATGGTTTCTGACCAGATTATTAATAGTGAAAGTCAACCTCATTGTCAATTTACAAGAAATTAGAAATAAAAATCTAAACTGACCTCTAGACGAATGAAAGTGACATGATATAGACATAATATAATAATATAATTCGCAAAGATACATGAAATCGACAAAAACATGGTCGTAATTGACATTAGAATTTCCAGAATATCCAACATACGGTTGAAAATGAAAATGAACGTTATTCAAATGCCCATTTGGGCTTCACATCATACAAAGATAATTAAAAAAAAAATAAAGAACTTTTCTAGCTAGAATTAGTGCCATCTCCTCGACTCCCCTGAGCAACAACTTTTGCAGCAACCTCGTCGATAGCTTTATCAAGCTCATCTGTTATGTCGATGCCAACATCCAGAGGCAGGCCTCCAACCTCTTGCTCAGGCCCAGAAAAGAGAACCCTCGTGGGATGAGAAGGGCCAACCTTATCTATTAAGAAGGGGCGTTCAACAGCAGGGAAGAATTGTGCCACATCCACCTCATTATTCTTGATCTCTAGGGCAAAGGTACTAACGAAAGAAAACTCCTTCCCTCCTTCAACAGCCTTAGGATGTGGCAGAGCTTCAACCTCTTTAATGGAAGCATTACCATCAAAATCCTCGAGGCGCTCATTCTTCAGAATATTGAGACGAGCTTTATCTTCTGCTTGAATCTCATACCCAAGGAACTTAAGCTATTTCACCGCTCTATCAAATACCTCATTGGTGTTGTTAATTATAAATGTTAACTAGCATTAGTAAATGCTAAACTTAACATAAACTGCTAAACGGCCTCCTTTCGGATGTTGGGCAACACTTTGAAAAACTTGACCCTAGCATAACGAAGGCAACTCTCATACCCTTGGGCCTAACTTGATAAAGAAGCTTGTTGGATCTTGGACATCGACTTCTTCAACTGCTCTTATAGTTGACTATCTCCTTCAACAATAGCTAAGAGCTCAGCATCATTCTCCCTGAGCTGTTGAGTCAGCTTTGCGATCCTCAACTCCAAAGATTCGACCTTAGTCTTGGTCAAATCATTCTACTCCTTCTCCAACTTATCACATTTCTTTTCCAACCTTTACCGGGTAGTTTTGCGCAGCTCGAACCACTGATGGAGGTTATACCCTTATTGCCTAACCTACAAGCAAAAAGAGATATATTAGGAAACAACTAATTCCAATAATTAACTACACTCAAAATTATACAGCTCGCTCAATGTGTAACTTTACCATGCTAGCATGGTATGGAAATGCCTTCAGGGTGTCAACTTGTTTGTGGTTAAACATCTCAACCTGATCTTTTTGGAACAGATTAGCTAGTTGCAAGAATTGTTGAGGGCGTTACAGCCGTCGGGCCAGCTCCCATCATAGTTGTAGTATTTGATACCCCCACTTTTAGACCAAAATGGGGCTCGGGAATAAAGGCAAATTTCACAACTACTCCTCAAAGAGAGTCCCACTCATAAGTAGTCGCGTCAGGTTCAACAACTTTTTCTTCCCCTTATCAACTGCAGATTTCTTGGGGACACCTATACCCTCTACCTCCATGATCTTCCTCTTAGGTTAGGGGGCTCGACTAACCATCACTCTTGCACTCGAAATGGCAGGATGTGGAGTAGAGAAGGGCTCTAGTTTAGCTCCCATAGCTTGGGATGCCACTCTCGATGAATAGCGGCAGCTGTGAAATGCTCTAAAGCCCTCTATTGCCTATTCATCGCTATTTATCGGGCTCGATTTATGTCAGATTGACCTGCAAGAACATATATCATCTCGATCAAAAACTATAACATGTAATGCATACCAATAAGAGGTCAGATAAGTCAGTTCTACCTAAGCATGGGTTAGCGTACAATCTCAAAGGGGCTGTCGATAATCCTGCCAAAACCAAGTTCCGCTCCCTAATGAATTTAGATGCATCTATTTCTCCAAACTTGAGCAGATCTCGAATGAAAGTATTGTTCCAGGTCAAGTTCTCATCATTGTTCATCTTGACCTTACCCATCCACCATTCCCAAGGGATATTCTTATTGACCCTACTGAAGGCTCAGACATAGAAATACCTCTTCTTCCAGGTTTGACCATGGGAAGAAAATGAGGTCACAAAAATTTTCCTTCAAGGTCAAGCAGTTAGGCAGTAAAATCCCGACTCTCTAGTACTCCATGACTTCTGAGATACTAGAAGATGAAAAAGATTGCTAAAGTTGGCCCAAGAAGAAGGCTGGTCACGAATCATCATCAAGACAATAAAATTGTATAGGAAAAACAATGGGGCCATAATTGGGTTATGCAAAGATGGAGACCTCTTAATCGGTCTATTGTGGGCTAAGATAAAGGAAATCTAAGCCCATATTTTAGCGCATCCTCAAAGACAGCCACACACCCTTAAGGAGGTGTATGAATCCTATCCCCCTCCCCCAGGCCTAATTAGTTCAAATTCCTCGGGAATATAATACTTTGACCTAATGACATCAAATCATTTACGATCACCTCAGATATATGATTTTCTATAATGGGCTGTTGTAAATAGCCTATCCCTCAATCGGGGAGGCTGACCAAGGGCTCGCCTCGTCGATCACAGGCATAGAAACACTAGCCTTATCGATAATAAGACTGGAAGGCCCAACACCCTCATCAACATCCAATGCCATCCTAACGATATCCACTTCCTCAGGCCACTAAAAGAACCTAACCCGTCGCTCGAAGTCTCAGCATTTAACGACTGAGTTGCATTGGAGTCAGAACTCTCAACTCTACCCTTATCGATAATCTTAGCCATTACTATAAACAAAAATAGAAGAATGAAAAGTGGAACAAATGAGATAAGTAAGTGGACAAGGAGACTTACACAAGATACACACAAAAACTAAGAATTGCAGAACTCTGAAACTCGACCAAAATTCTCCAAAACTCAACCTCTCAAAGATGCCATAAAATTAGTAAATGGGCAATAAAAATGAGTATTTATAAATCGGGTCCATCACACCAACGATTAAATTGACCAACTACTAGCAAATTAATGCACAACCATTGGTCATCACTACACAAACACTAGCATAACCCCCCATAAAACATTTCTTGCCTCCAAAACCTCGATCAAGATTAAAAAATGATTCATGTCTCTGAGATTCTGGTCGATAGTAAAGCAATGAAATGTGCTACTCCTCATTCTGACCTCCACAAGGTCAGTTAGACTACGAAGTGGGGGAGACTTATGATATGGGTAAGCCTACAAGCCTAATAAAAGCGTCGGCCCAGTATCAAGCCCAAACAAATTAAGTCCTAGGACCAGGCAGGTCACCCTCGTCGATGCTTTTGGAAGTTTAGATGACCTTAGAGGTCGATTCCTCCCGACCATACGAGGTTGAAATATGCAGATGGTGAGGTGGCTGCCTAGCAGTAAGAGCATTAATGGCAACATATGCCAGCCATCACATCCGCATTAAATGTAATCGAACTACCCTTATATCTGCATTTAATGGTCTTAACAGTATATCACCTCCACATTAATGGCGAAAATGGTGCCCCTTATGGCTGGTCGGTTATAAACATGACGTTAAGATAGGTCAAAAAGACCTAAATTGCCCCTACCCAAGGAATAGAAGATCTAACTTATGTCAGGGTGAAGATTGTCTTTTCCATTTCTTGCCAAGCACTATAGATACCCTCCTCTGAGAGACATAGGTACGTTCTCAAGACATTCTAAGTTGTTATTCTACCAAATTATCCTCAGGTTGAATATTGACTGAAGCATCAGAGGGTCTTAGCTGGGGACCCTCATGACTAGCCTGACGTTTGTTCACTAGTTGCAGGATTCGACCTGCACCTCATATCCTTGACCTATCTCTCTGGTCGATTTGAACCATCAGGTCGAAATTAAGGAACCTATCTCATCAAACATTACATCATCAATGGAGTTTATTAATAAATCATATATTTTAGCTAACATTTCATATGGAATACGATTGGACATTTTTTTAGAATTACTAGAATTTAGAAATCAATTAATGGGATAAGGTTAATAATTCAAATAAAACTCGAACTATTGTAAAATATGATTAATAAAATTATTGACTAATTAATTAATTTTTTCCTATCTAAACATAAGTTGTTGTAGAAATAAAATCATATAATTATAGATAACAAATGACGACGTGGTTTTATTATTGATAGATTTATTTATAAAATTATTAATAAACTATATGATTTACTTACATAATGTGTTTTATATTACATTTAAGATAGTGCAAAATAACATTATCTAATTCTTAAAATTAGTGAAATATAAAAATATGCTACATTTATATGTGTTTTGGAGAATGAGGATTATTTTCTAAATATTGAATAGGTTCTTTCAAGGTACTAATTACTTCTAGTGTTTATTCTGTTTTAATTTTTTTTTATTCCTAATTATTTGCATCATTCAATAGGGAGGATTTTTATTCAAGGGTTTGTTCAATATCAATTTGTGTGTTTGGGCTTTCAGAATCATTATATACTTAAGGTTCCACATCATTTGGTATCCAGAGTCAACTAAGATAAATTCTTATTTATCTTGTGCTTGTTTCCAGCAAAAAAGAATAATAAATAAATTCACAAAAAAATAAAAGAAAAAATGATCATGAATTGACGATGGATTTTGTAATTCTTTTACAATTTTGTGCATATTCCTGTCTCGGACAATGCCAATTGAACACCAAAAGTTGAATTTACAGAATTGACACTCTAGATTGCTCTAATTTTGAGAAATTAAAGTTAGGGTTCCTTGAGTGATTTAATTTGGGAGTTTAACCTAGGCTTTCTAATTCCAAATTAGGATTAGTTAAATGAAATTAGTTGTTTTAATTGTCATTTGGAGCCAATTATTTATCAATTCGGTTAGAATTGAGTCATAATTGGCCTACCATTGGGATTAAATGAATTCTTTTGCATACTTTCTATTTTTTTTCATTTTTATTGATTCTTTGTGTCTTCTTTGTTTGTTTTAGCCTAGTTTGCATCTGTTCACATTAGATAAGTAACATATTGCATTCTTGTTACTTAGTTTGCATAAAAAAAAACATGATACACATTCTCGTGTGTCATCGCATTATTTTCCTTGCTGACCATGTTTACTTTGCCTCCAGACTTTGCGCTTTGCATTTTTTGTTTGGTTTTTCATTACTTTCCATGTATAAATACTACTTGTGAGTTTACTTTGAATTGAATTAATTTGTTTTTGAAGTGGAACACTCAAAGAGGTCAAGAGAGGTAAAAGGCATAAAAAAAGTGAGCATATAAAGGGTAAAAGCCAAAATTAAATGCAAACAAGGGTTCACATCTACTTAAGTGAACACGTGAGAGAGTATTTTTGTGAGGCTATTTTGCTAACATTTCTTGCAGGTTGTTGAAATAAGTAATATTTTTCCAAGGATAGAGGGTAAGGAACCTTTTGATGAGGATGCTAATATGACATCAAATATGAAGGTAGTGTACAGGGCATTTATGATATTAGCATTGGAGGCAATGGAGGGCAAGTTGGTTATTTTGGCATTGGAGGGCAAATGTAGATTGCAACATGCCGATGGGGCCTATCACAAGAGCAAAAGCAAAGAGATTGAAAGATGGCTTTGCAAATATGGCTAAGTTATTTGTTGAAAAGATGCATCCATTGGGCTAAGGAAGATAAGAGCATGTCAAGATGCTAAAAGAATGAAGTTGGACAGCCTATCACCTTGTGCTTCGTGTATAAGGCTTGAAAAGGCCCAAGAAGGCCAAAAGAATACCCAAACGTGTGGGACTCATAGAGAAAAGAAGAAGCTATGACCAAGTCAAAACTCTTATTCCTAATTGGATTTGGGCTTGGATTATTATTCGTAGGCTTAGTTTATATCTTATTTTAATTAAGGCTTCCAAGAAGAGTATAAATACTCTCTTTAAAATGTGTATGGCAGTTTTTTTATGAATATTGATTTATTTTTTGTGTTTTTCTCTCAAGAAAAAATACGAAGTTGCTTGTTGTATCAAGAAATTGAATAAGTTCTTTCAAGGTACTAATTCCTTCTATTGTTTATTTAATTTCTAATTCTTATTCTCCACTATTTGCATTTCTAAGATCAAGTACCTTATGGGTTCAATACGAAGGGTTTTTATTCTAAGGTTTGTTTAATATCAAATTAGGTGTTTGGGGTTTAGGGATCATTATATCCTTGGGGTTCCATATCATTTGGTATCTAGAGCCAACTTGAGATAAATTCCTATTTATCTTGTTTTTGTTTCCAGCAAAAAAAGAAAAAAAAAGAAAAAAAAAATAGATCGTGGATTGACTGTGGTTTTGTCATTCTTTTGCAATATTATTGCATATTCCTGTCTTGGAGAATGCCAATTGAACACAGAATATTGAATTTGCATAATATACACCCTAGATTGCTCTAATTTTGAGAAATTAAAGTTAGGGTTCTTGAGTGATTCAATTTGGGAGTTTTTGACCTAGGCTTTCAAATTTCAAATTGTCATTGCATAAGTTAAATTGGCTATTTTTAGCTGTTGTTTGGAGTTGATTGTACATCAATTGGGTTAGAATTGAGTCATAATCGGCCTTCCATTAGAATTGACTGAATTCTTTGCATACTTTCTGTTTTGTCGTTCTTATTCACTCTTTGTGTTTTTTTTTTCTTTGTTTTAGCCTAATTTGCATCTGTTCACATTAGATAAGTAACATATTGCATTCTTGTTACTTAGTTTGCATAAAAATCACATGATACACATTGTTTCTCGTGTGTCATCACATTATTTTCCTTGCTGGTCACATTTACTTTGCCTCTAGACTTTGTGCTTTACTTTCTTTTTTAGGTTTTTCATTGCTACTCTCATATAAATACTACTTGTGAATTTGATTGGAATTGAATTAGTTTGATTTTTGAAGTGCAACATTCATTGTGGTCAGGAGAGGTAAAAGGCATAAATAGGTGAGCACATCAAGAAGACAAAAGCGAGAATTGAGTGCAAACACAAGGGTTCACATCTACTTGAGTGAAACACATTAGGGAGTGTTTTTGTGAGGCTATTTTTGCTAACACTTCTTGCAGATTTTTAAATGAGTCCTATTATTCCAAGGAGGGAGGGTAAGGAACCCTCTGATGAGGAAGCCAATTGATACCAGATATGAAGGTGATGTACAGGGTATTTACTAGTCAATTTCAAAAGTTGAATAGTAGGCTTGATGAGATGGATGAGTAGAGAAGGGAGGTGGCACAGAACATTTTTGGGAATAGTAGACGAAATAGGTGTGGGAGAAAAAGGTGGAATAGATCTTTGATTGCCATAACTAATCTAAAGAAAAGAAAATGAAACTAGCAGCAGTTGAATTTACTGACTATGCATTAGATTGGTGGGATCAATTAGTGCAGTCTAGGAGGAGGAATGGTGAGAGTCCTATTGAGACTTGGGCATATATGAAGGGCATTATGAAGAAAAGATTTGTTTCATCTTATTATTACATGGAGATACACCAATAACTACAAAAACTCATTCAAGGGTCTAGGTCAGTTGAGGACTACCATAAGAAGATGGAGATGTTGATGATTAAGGCCAACATAGAGGAGGATACAGAAGTGACAATGGCTAGATTTATTAGTGGTTTGAATAGAGAAATTACTGATGTTGTGGACCTACAATATTATGTGGAGATGGAGGATTTGGTGAGTATGGCTATGAAGGTGGAGAAACAACAAAAGCAAAGAAGGGCAACCCAAGCATTTTAGAATCCCAATTGCAGAGAGTCTGGATGACACCTCTTGTATTTTCTCTAACTCCAGCATCTTATCAAAGACCTTGACTATATATTTTGAGTAATAACACCCAAGACCAACAGAACAATAGCAACTAATACAAATGTGTTGTAAAACATATCACTTGCCTTTTCCTTTGCTATATATATTTAAGATTCCAATCCCAATAGATGTAACAATAGGGATTAAATAGACAAGCACATCACAAACACAACAAACCATATATATTAAGTGCTTTAATCGCCAAAAATAGAGACCCAACGCAGAAGTATTTCAAACAAGATAATGTCTCTCATACTATTCGTAATATCCTTAATATGTAAATAATGACAAATCTCACTTGGAGTACTCAATAACAGAAACACAAAATTGTCGCCGTCGAGGAGTCATCTGCCGATGAGAACTCCTTTCACTGTAAAATTGTACTAAACCTCTGAAAAACTTCTTAGTTTATATGTATGAATGTGTGAGAGTTGTTTGGGTGGGTATGTTTGATTTTGTGTGAGAAAAGGGCAAGAGATTTGTGTAGGAATTAGGGGGATTTGGGTTAGGAATTTGGGGTGAAGTATCTTGAGAATGAAGAAAAACCCAGAGCTTTTTTTGAGAAGTTATCAATTCTTTTTATCAAAAAGGCACCAATAATTTTTTTTTTTTTTTGATTTTTTAGAATATTTCAAATATTATGGGACAATGTTATAAGTGTTGTAACATACATATAATTACTAAATTCAAACATGGTATTTTTAAAAAAATTCCTTAGAAAAAGTGTTTATAAAACACTTTCAAAAAAGAGTTGCAATAAAATTATAAAAATGTGACATTTTCTGTAAAAGTGTCTCCATGAAATATGTTAATAAGACACTTTTTAGGAAGTGTCATGGTAAAAATTTAAATAACTTGATTATTGAGACACTTTTTTATTAAGTGTCTCAATAGATAGATTATTGTGACATTTTTATAAAGGTGTTACTTAGAATGTGTCACATTAGACCTTTTTTCTAGTAGTGACACAATAAATTATTTGCAAAATTTCTCAGAGTGGAAGAACTTTCGAGAAGAGCAGTTGTCTACGCGTGTTCTTGAGAAGACGAACCGATACTCTGCAGTTTTTCAGAAAGGACCTCGCTCCATTTTTTAGCAGCATCACATATATTTCAATTATAATTTCGTATCAAGCTAGGTATATGATGCAAATATTTTTATAAAACACAACTAATAATAGAGTATAGTTGATAAAATTAAATATTTAAGTTTTGACACCTTACTAAAACATAATATAGAAATAATTTGGTAAAATATAAATAATAATGTAATAGAATATTTTAGAAAATAACAAAATTAAATGCTTGGAATCATATAATATTTAGAATAATACAATTTGAATAAAAAATACACTGCTTCAACCAATATTTATGCTGGATACTGATCCATTTTTTATATTTAATATATCTTCAAAGTCTAGAGACATCTTATCTAAATTCTTGAGATAAGAAATTTAAAATATTCATGCATGTTTTAAATTGAATTCTTAGAGATAAAATGAGATAAAATACTGAAAGAATGAGAGATTAAATATTAAATATTATAGCCTTAAGGACCATAATATTATGCAGTGAGATGCATTTCTCCAAGTGCTTTTAATTTTAAATGGGCCTTAATATTCTATTAGACTCATTTGAGCCTATCTGGCCACTATATCCTTTTCTTTCAAAAGAAATATGGCAAATGTGAGCAACAAAAGCCCCAAAATTAGTCAATTACTAGAAGAACCAAATTCACAATCTCCATAACCTATGTTTCCTCCTAGCAATTCATGTTCTATGCGTGTGTTAACTTTTTTATAATTAAATAAATAAAAAATATTTATTTATTTTATATAATACTATAACTTTTTAAATAATTTTAATGTATTTAATTTAACTTTTAGATAGATGGAAAGAAAAAAAAAACTGTAATAAATTGATAGTAGTAAAATTATACAATGTTAATAATGGGTTTAAATGACAGTTATTTTATGGGGAAAATTACCTTTTTGGTCCCATAATTTAACTGTGTGTGCATTGTTAGTCCCGAGCTTGTGGCATTCAACACTTTTGATCCAAATTTCATAACTTTTTTAACACTTTTGGTCCTCCTCCCAATTTTTCATTAGAATTTGGACAAAAATGTTATCTATTTATGAAGACTCCCTAAAATTTTATCTATTTATGAAAAGATCCACAAAACATACCATTTAATCCTCATAAAAAAAATTAAAAATAATAAAAAATTAGAAATTAAATACCATAAATACCTTCTAAAAATATTTTAATATATATATATTCAAACGTATATGGATATATATACACATCTATATTATGTATATATATTTGAACACACACAAACACATATACACACATATATATTATATAAGGGAAAATGTATTTGTAGCCCCCTCGGAAAATGCATTTTGGTGGTTTACCCTTCGTGAAAAAAGGAAGGAGTAAAAAACCTACTCGTGTTATTTTTATGAATTGCCTCGCCACTCTGAGGCTGTAGGTGATGTTCACGCACGCTATTGTGCAAGTAGGATATTGTTTTTCCTAACTTTTATTAATTGAAATTATATTTTTATCCCTCCATCATATTTTCCTTTTTTTCGACTTTTCCCATTTCATTCCTTTAATTTCCATCGTCTTCTTCATTCCTTCGTTATCCCTCCATCAAACCCTAAAAATCTGCTGAATGCCCTCATCTAATTCAAGAGTGAAGAAAAAAAGTAAAGAAGGACAGAAGCAAGTCGCCCTTGACTTGAGGTATGGGAAAACTCTAGAATGTGGATGTAATATACGAGCCGAAATTCGAGTGGTGGAGTCTGAGACGAAGCCTTCAAAGGGAAAGTTGTACTGCTCTTGTTCGAAGCACCAATGTAACTTCTTTCGTCGGTGTAATCCACAGCAAGCTATATGGGCAGCAACTGGCCTTCCAATAAGCCCACCAGTGACACTGGACACAAGTGCAGTAATGGAAGAAAGCAATGTTCCTGACATTAATGAAGTTTTGTCAAGGGTGTCTACACACATGGAGTCTAAGATGCCTAAAAATTATATGTGGTGTTTTATTAACAATGTCAATTTTCAACATCTTCATGAAGTACTTTATCTATTTTCAATGTATTTCTAGTAAGTTTAATGTACTTTCAATATAATATTATGTTTATGTTAATATGGAACTTTGAATTTCTTCATTCTAGTAAGAATTTATTAATTTGCTTGTATCTCTGATGGTCATTATTGAAAAAATCAGCAACCCAGGGGGGTTGTATTCTTCGCGTTATATAACATAAGGGAGTTGAACACTTCTTTTAAAAAACACAAGGGGGTTAAACACGTATTTTAAAAAATAGAAGGGGGTTAAACGCTTTTTTTTAAAAATAGAAGGTGGTGAAAGGCTTATATTTTTGTAGGAAACTGCAAAAATAGGTCCACTGCACAAAAGCAATCCCTAACCAACATAAAAGCAATCCAAAGGCAACCAACCAATCAGCAATCCAAAGCCAGCCAAAAAGCAATCCAAAACCAATCCAAAACCAACCAATAAGCAATCCATAACCAAGCAAAACCAAGGAACTAAACAACTATGAAATATAACTATAATAACATTACACATTCTCAAAAATAACAATGTCAACATAAAGTTGTCATAAGCAAACTTCATACATAAGGAGTTCTACTACCCTAAAACTTTCCAAAAAGATCCAACAAATTCAGCTTCAATATTAAATGTTCTAGAATATTGTAAGCATCAATGTTGAAGAATACTACAACTTCAATACTATATTTGGCTTCTAAAAAGTTCAAGAAATTACAACTTTACATCTCCTAATTTTTTTTCCTCATTTGCAATGCCCTTGCCCTAAGGCCTTTTAATACATCAAGTGCAGCTGCTTTCCTTTTTCTCTGCACACTTCCAACTTTGGATCCAGAACCCATTGTTGCACTTGTTGGAGCAGAAGTAGCTAGATCTAACCCAGTAGGACCTGATCCACCAAGAGCTAGAGCTGATGCACTTGGAGCTGCTCTTGAATATGGCCTTGATCTATTTGACTTTCTTTTGTTGGATTATCTGCCAAGCAATGCTTCATTCCTAAAGCTTTGGTATGTTCCTCCACCTCTAGAAGTTGACTGTTTGTAAAGTTTTTAAATATAAAAGTTATTAAATTACTAGCAATTCATACTACATGAAAAATAAATAAGAATTACTTATCCTTGTTGTTCTTGGTTGAGGAACAGAGGTAGGAGGTGGCTAGACATTAGTTGGAGAAGCTTGACTAGTAGGAGGGGCACTTGACCCTTCAGTATTCATCTCTGTTGGAAGGTTCCCCTGTAAAGAGAATTAGTATATTAAAAAGGAAGGAAAGAAATTAAAACACTAATAAAATGAACATGTATATAATGGCATACCTTATATAGTTTAGAATTAGGATGCACAAGATTCTTGCAAGTAACTTTTTTATGGCCTATTTGCAAGCATCTATTGTAGGTATGAGTCAAGCGTTTTCTTGTCGAAGTGCTCCCTTGCACCTCATCTGGTCCTCTCCTCCTCAACCTTTTATGTCTTCCCATTTTCTTTTTCAAGAATGGGTGCCTCAATGGCTCAAAAGATGTCTTGATGTAATGCTTCTGGCCAAGAACACCATAAATCCTGAATTGATAAACTTTTTTTGTGCAACTCCACACTGTAATAAGCATTGACATGATCCTCAATCTTGCCTCACTTCTCAGAAATGGCAGCATATGCATGACAACATGGGTATCCATTCAATTGGAACATACCACATGTGTAACTGTCATTAGCTAGGTCAACAACATACTTATCAATAAAGTTGTCCACTTCAAATTCATCTCCTATACACCATCTCGTCCACCAATTCTTAGCTAGTTTGTGCTACTTGTTGATCTTTTTCAAAATGGTAGGACAAATTAATCAGCATATTTTTCAATACCCTCCCTTTTGCACTAAATTCTTGTCATAAGTCTAGTTTTCACCCATTCAACCATCATGATGATTGACTTATCTCTAGCCTCAAGAATGTAATTATTGAAAGACTCGCACAAATTATTCACCAAAATATCACACTTATAGTAAGTTTGAAAATGAGATCTACTCCAGTGTGGGGGAGGGATGTTTCTCAACCACTCAGCAATAGTCTCTTTCTCTTGATCCAATTAGGGTTTGCTTTCTCAATATCCTCCATGTAGTCTTCAAAATCTATCTTGTTTGCTGTAGATGCAGCCTTCCACAATAGTTGTTTAAGCTTGTCCCTTGAATTTTTTCTTGAAATTTTCATACACATGTCTAATGCAAAACCTATGCTCACTTTCAGGGACCAAATCTTTAAGGCCTCCATTAGACCCTTCTGCCTATCAGATATAAACACCCATTTTGACTCCTTAAGACCCCCATATCATCCAAAAGTTCTTGAACAAACCAAGTCCAGGTCTCTCTATTCTCCGCAGGGACCAATGCTATGGCAATAGGCCAGAAGTTGTCATTGTCATCTCTAACAACAGCCACCAGAAGTTGTCCCTCAAAAGCAGTATTCAAAAAGCAACCATCAAGGCCTATAATAGGCCTACAACTAGCTAAAAATCCCTTCTTCATGGCATCAAAACTGAAATACATTCTCTCAAACACAAAGGGATCACTTCCATCAACCTTTCTAAGGATAATTTTGCTGCCAGGATTCTTGTGCCTCACAGTTTCACAATAATCCCACAAGCTTCCATATTGCATCCCATCATTCCCTATTATGTTTGCTAAAGCCTTTTTCTTTGCAAAAATTGTTTTCCATTTGTTGACTTGAAGCCCCATTTTTTTGTTAATAACAACTTGCAATTTCTCTATTGGAATATGTGGATTATCTCTAATTGTGTTCTCCAACCTCTTAGCTAAGTAGCCACACTTAGCTGGTTTGTTTTCATACTTTCTTGTGCACACATGCTCCCCTTTAATAGTTTTTATTTGAAAGACTTTGTACCCTATTTTGGTGAAGCATGAATCCTCCATGTGTATTGTTCATAGGCACACCTTGCAATGATTCTAGCATTCTCATTTTTCATGAACTCTAACTGAAATCCTTCACTAATATAGTAGTGTCTGAGCACCTCTCTGAAGACTTGAGCACTTGGAAATTTTGTACCTACAACCATTTGGATGTTCTTCAAATCCTCTCATTCTCTATAAGAATGATGCTTAGGTGCATCACCATCTGAACCAAACAAGCTAATCAACTCATCTTCATCTCCAGCCTCACTGTACCATTATTCTTCACCCACATTCTGGGCCTCTGCAGCTTTCTTCCTTCTAGTATGATCATCATCTGCATCTCTCAGAATCATTTTCAACTTATCAATTAAGTCACTTTTGATGTGCCTTCTCTTAGTCAATATGCCATCATCAGTAGACCCTTCAACATCTTCCAAGGCACAGCTTGGTGTATCTGAATAATCAATCTCACCAGACTTATCATCTGCTTCATTAGGTTGTATGTAATCATCATCAGTTGATGCATTATCATCTTGCCCAATTTCACTCATTGGCCTTTTTCCTTTGTTCTGTGTGGCATCCTTATTAAATATTGGCTGACTGTGTTGTACATTATCATCTTGCCATGACAAGTCAAGGTCTGCTTCTTTCCCCTCTAAGCTCAAGTCTGCTAATGATGGTGCTCCCTCCTGTGTTGATGGATTCTCAACATGAACAGCTGCTGGTTCCTTTTCAACTATCTCCTCACATGGTGGCTCACAAGCTATTTGCCTTGTTTTCTTGGTGATTGCCTCCAAAAGTTGCCTCCAATGGTCAAGTGTTGCCTAAACCACAGATTCATTTGATTCCTCAACTTGCACAACTAATGGTTGCTCAACTTGTATTGCTGGTGACTCATTTGCTTCCTCATTACCCTATTTTGAGTAACATAAGGGGGTAAATGACTCAAACATAAAATACAAGGGGGTAAATCACTCAAACATAAAATACAAGGGGGTAAACCAATGTTTAGTAAAAATACATGTCGTTTAAAAGTACCTCATGTGCATGATCAACTACTGCCTCAGCAGCTGCCCCAACTCCTTCATTTATTGCCCTAGGAACTGAACCACATTCTTGCCCAATGCCTGCCTCAACTGCTAGCTCAGAACCTGCCCCTTCTGTTACATGTTCATTAGTGAAATCATGTGCTTATTGTTGCTGCACCTCCGATGCTGTCCCAAATCCTTCATTTACTGCCCCAGAACCTGACCCACATTCTTGCCCAATACCTGCCTCAACTGCTGGCTCATGTGATGCCTCTTCTGCTACAGCCTTATTAGTGAACTCATGTGCTTGTTGTTGCTATACCTCAGAAGCTACCCCAAATCCTTCATTGCATGCCTCAGTTGCTGCCTTTTATGCTATATGATCATCTGCTGGCTCTTGTGCTCCGTGCTCATTAGTTTCTACAGACTCATGTATTTTTTCTACCTTAGGTACTTGCACTTTTGTTGCATGCTCATGTTTTTCTATAGTCTCATGTGCTTGTCCATTCCTTACCTGTTCATCTATTGGCTCATATGTAGATTTTTCTGCTGGTACATATGGAACTATCATGCCCTCATTAGGTGCCATAAATCCCAGAGTGTCTATCACAATCATTGGAGGGGGCACATTCTCTACATAGATCACAACAGGTATGTTTACACGTTCATAATATGAAACCATTTCTGCAATTTCCACGATTGCATTCAAACTAATATTCCTCAATCCTATGTGTAGTGGAAGACCAGGCACACAGTAGTAAAAGAGGCAACTACAACTCTCACTTCCAGTGATGCTTGTAAGCATGCCATACAATTATTCCATCCCAATGAAATCTAAGTCAACTCTGCTAAATACATGTTTCTCACTTCCCTTGAATTCAACTTTTCTCTCCATGTATACAAACCCCCCCCCCCCCAAATGTAGACCTCATGCAACATTGTATCTATATTTACAAAAAATAACTCAACAGTAATTAACATAATAATTCTCCTATTACATCAACAAATAATCAACAAATAACTCATAAAGAATTAAGCATAAAATTCACTAACAACTACATGAGCAAACACATCAGCAACTAATTCATGGAAAAGAAAAAAAAATAAAGTCAGCAAAATTTCTAAGGAAAAAATTCACCAAAAAAAAAATTAAAAAAATGGGCCCCAAATGCTGTTCAAATTTTTGTCCCCGAATGTGGGGTGTTACTTCTTTCCTCTCATGAGGGACCAGAAACCTCCCACCAACAAATATTAATATCAGACATACACCCCACATACACACCACATGGAGGACAAAAGCGAACAAAAGTGAATCTTTTACCCCAACTCTAGAAGAATCTCGCAAACACTTGCTAGATATATTTACAACCATATCATACACTCAGTTGTCACTTCAAATAAAGGATAAATAAATATTAAGTCAACACATTATTCATAGTTTTAGGTGTTGCAAGCACATACCTTGTCCAACTTCCCCGTGTAAAGCTTATTTGACAACTGCCTTTCTCCATCCAAAATCGTCACCCACCTCGGTCTCTCTTCCATTTAGAAGCTATGTAAATCCCTTTTTCGGTGATTGGGAATTCCTTTCCTCACTTGTATTTTAACTTATGCTCTGAAGATTGTAGAAAAACTTCGAATCTGTTGAAGAACTAGGGTTCGCAGAATCATTTTCAAATTTGAGTTTTGCAGACTGGGAAATTTGAGTTGCTAATTGGAGAAAGAAGGGGCTCTTATTTATCTAAGGGCATTTTTGTCTACCCATCTCAAAATTGAACAAAAGTACATGGGAGGAAGCAGTGATCCAATTTTTATAAACATAAAGGGGCATTTAGCCCTTTTTATCACAAAGGGGTAAATCGGTCATTTAGTATAACACAGGGGGGTAAAATACTATTCACCTTATTATATAACTGTATAACTATACATATTATATATAAACCCCACCTTCACCTCCACCTCCACCTCCATCTCCACCTCCACCTAAATCTAGGTAACTGGCAATGCCTGGCCATAGCTTGCTACAGTGCCTGACGCAGATCATGTACAGGTAGCTTGGCCACTAGCCGCTTAGCCACGCAGTGACTACCCCGATTGTGGCTAGTGAGGGTTCGGGGGATGGTACGGCGAATGAGTGCAGAGGGGTTAGAGGGAAAGAAGAGGTGATAGTGGTGGTGGTGGCGAAGAAAAAGATAACTTTTTTTTTGTTATTTTATTTTTTTAATATTTATTTTTATATTAATTTATTGGGAACTTATTTATAAATCCCCAAACCTATTTTTTATTTAGCATTCAGCCATAACTCATCACTTTCTCAATTTCAACTTCCTATCTCAAGTTTTAATTTTGAGTTAGCTCCCCAACCACCGAAATTGACAAAAATATCCTCATTTTACTTTCTTTTTTGTTTATTCCTAAATACGAATCAATTCCCAACTCTCTCTCTCTCTCTTTCTCTTTCTCTCTCTCTTAATCTTTATGTTCTATTTTCTGTTTCTTGTTTCACTCCCATCAGAATCAAACCTTCATCTTTTTTTTTTGTTTTTCTATAATAGCCTACAATATCCTAGCAGAAAGAAGAAAGTTTTTTCTCCTTCGTATTCTATTTTCTGTTTCACTCCCATCGGCATGAGAGCCTTCATTTTTTTTTCTCCAATACTCTACAATATTCTAGCAAGAAGAAGAAATTTCGGTACGGTGAAGCATCAATTTACTCTTTTATAGCAACAGTTCTTTTTTTTTTTTTGAGCTTGAGAAAATGTTGGATCAAATTCAACTGTTAGGGAGTTGTTTGTACAATAAGGAACTCTATATCTCATTCAACTCACAATAGAAAAAGGTCTAGAAGACTGAAAGGTAAGGGCTATGGGTCCTGATACTTCTAATCTTATGGATTTCCTTTGCTGGTTTGTAAGATTTACATGGAATGTTTGGATTTCTTTTGATGTAGTTTGTTTAATAAGGTGAAATTTAGTAAGCCTGTCGCTTCAAAATTGGTTGTTATTGTCTTTAAGCTGTATTTTTGGCTTAAAGATGTTAGTTTAGATATGCAGATTATTGTAAGGAATTGATTGACTATTATTGAATGTATTTGGTTGTTAATCAACTCTTTTTAAGAGTCTATTGTTTTGTTTTGATATTGATTGGAAAATGCATCATGTTTGAGTTGGTGATCTCTACATATTCCTGGATTTTATTTCAGTTTGCTACTGTTGCTACTGTGCTTGTGGCAGCGTCTCTTTTGTGTAGCACATTTTGCAATAATAAGGAATATACTGCTCAGGTTTCCTAGTTTCAGATTGTTTTCAAAAATTAGGAATGCATAGCCTCTGTTGTTTAGTTTCTTGTTTCCATACAGAGTTCAAGTGTTTGGGTTTCATTGATTCAGATTTTCATGGAAACTTTTGAAATGACATGTTTGTGCTACTTCTCTTTGATTTGGATTTTGCATTAACCTTGTTTTTGGTGGTTCAGGGCTTACCTTAATGTTGAATTGTTGGGATAATTTTGATAGTTTTGTTCCATTTGAACGCTACTATTTATTCAAGTACAAAAAGTTGTTGCTCTTGCTATTAATAAACAAAGTTTATTTTAGTTGAGGCTTGAATTCTACTGCCTAGTTTGGTATATATGGATTTTAGTTTGTCCTTTTGGAGTCTGCCCTTTTGAGGCGTCCAGATTTTTATCTGCCAATGAATGTGCTATTGAATTGGTGTGATCGCCAATTTGTGGGAAATTACTTTCAACAGGAATCAAACTTTGTATTCCTTGGCACATGTCCTTTGTTTCTATAGGAAGGAGGATTCAAAACATGGCAGTTTGTGTAACAACTCATGCCTAATTTTGCAGCAAGGTGGATTCGATTTGTGGACATTTGATGCTTGATTTTTCCTCCTTTTGCTTATTATGTTAGAATAGACAATCGAACTACTGACCGTTTGCTTGTTAGCGCATGAGGAAGCATTCTCCATTCGGCCTAATCTAGCCATTGCTGATTATAAGACCATAACATATTAGTCTTAGGACTCATATAGGCATTATAGGTTCAATGGTTTTCAATGGTGGTGTTGGAAGGATTCATTTAGCTCATGCATTAATGATTTATACTACTATGAATAAGAACGCAAGTGGTTGGATGTGGGTGTTTGAATTCCCAATCATTTCAACATGTACTATCATGACTATTTATTCAACAAACCATGGTTTTGTCGCATCAAGTTATTTTATGTGTTATTGCACACATCGATTGAGCCTCATCCTAGCCTTTGGAAAAGCAAGTACATAAACACGAAAAATAAATACACAACATTAATAAATTAAGTACATAAATGCAATTCTGGAGTACATAACTTCCAAAATTGGGTACTTTTTCGCCAATTTCGGTATCAATCTCAGCACATAAGGGATCGAGTTCAATTCGGCCTAATCTGGCCATTATGTGATCATGAGATCATGACATATTAGTCCTAAGACTCATATAGTCATGATAGTTCAGTGGTTCCCAATGATGACGTGGGAGAGTTCATTTGGCTCATGCATCAATAGTTTATACTACTATGAATGAGAACGCAAGTGGTTGAATGTGGGTATTTGAGTTCCCAACCATTTCAACATGCACTATCATGACTATTTCTTCAACAAACCATGGTTTTGTCGCATCAAGGGTGTCTTCTGTGTTATTGCACGCATCGAATTGAGCATCATCCTAGCCATTGGAAAAGCAAGTACATAAACACGAAAAATAAGTACACAACATTAACAAATTAAGTACATAAATGTAGTTTTGGAGTACATAACAACCAAAACTGGGTATTTTTTTGCTGATTTCTGGTATCATTCCCAGCACATAAGATATCGAGTTCAATTCAGCCTAATCTGGCTATTGCATGATCATAAGACCATAACATATTAGTCTTAGGAATCATATAGCCATGATAGATTCAATGGTTTTCAATAGTGGTGTCGGGAGGATTCATTTAGCTTATGCATCAATAGTTTATACTATTATAAATGAGAGCGCAAGTAGTTGGATGTGAGTGTTTAAGGTCCCAACCATTTCAACACGTACTATCACGATCATTTTTTTCAAGAGACCACAGTTTTGTCACGTTAAGGTATCTTATGTGTTGTTCCACGCATCGAATTGAGCCTCATCTCAGTCTTGAAAAAAACATACAGAAACATGTATAATAGGTACATAACATTTGCAAATTAAGTACATAAATGTAATTCTGGAGTACAAAAATGCCAATACTGAGTACTTTTTTTTTCTTCATATTTTCAATGTCATTCTCAGCGCATAAGGCATCGAGTTCAAATTCGACCTAATCGGTACCTTTTTTTAAACAAGGTTCCAGCTATGTATTAAAGATTAAATAAAGGATTACAAGTCACAAAAGATTGAGCATAAATTTAAATGAGGAAGTACTTACTTCCCTTACAAAATATCAAAATACAAAGCACCCTAAAAGAAAGAAAGAGAAAAATATTATAAATTACATCAAATTCATGAAATTCAAAACAAATGAAATTAAGTGCTAAGCTTGCTACACACATAAGACATCTCGATGCAACAAAACCATGGTTTGTTGAAGAAATGATCATCCCCATCTGAGTTCTTGAGAAGAAGAAGACCCACATCCAACCACTTGTATTCTCATTCATAGTAGTATAAACCATTAATGCATGAGCCAATGAATCCTCTCGACACCACCATCAAAAGCCATTGAACCTGTCATGACTATATGAGTCCTAAGACTAATATGTCATGGTCTTATGATCATGCAATGGCCAGATTAGGCCGAATTGAACTCAATCCCTTATGTGCTGAGAATGATATTGGAAATCGGCAAACAAATACCTAGATTTGGAAGTTATGTACTCCAGAATTACATCTATGTACTTAATTTGTTAATGTTGTGTACTTATTTTTTGTGTTTATGTACTTGCTTTTCCAAAAGCTAGGATGAGGCTCCATCGATGTGTGCAATAATGCATAAGATACATTGACGTGATAAAACCATAGTTTGTTGAAGAAATGGTCTTGATAGTACATGTTGAAATGGTTAGGACCTCAAATACCCACAACCACTTGCGCTTTCATTCAGAGTAGTATAAACCATTGATGTATGAGCTAAACGAATCCTCCCAACATCACCATTGAAAACCAATGAACTTATCATAACTATATGAGTCCTAAGACTAATATGCCATAGTTTTATGATCATACAATGGCCAGATTGGACTAAATTGAACTCGATCCCTTATGTGCTGAGAATGATACAAAAAATCTGCAGAACAGTACTCAGTATTGGCATTTATGTACTCCAAAACTGCATTTATGTACTTACTTTCCTAATATTTTGTACCTATTATGCATGTTTATGTACTTACTTTTAAAAAGGCCGAGTAAAGGCTCAATTCGATGAGTGAAACAACACATAAAACGTACTAACACGACAAAATCATGGTTTGTTAAAGAAATGGTCGTGATAGTACATGTTGAAATGGTTGGGAACTCAAACACCCATATCCAACCACTTGCGCTCTCATTCAAAGTAGTATAAACCATTGATATATGAGCTAAACGAATCCTTCCGACACCACCATTGAAAACCAGTTAACCTATCATGACTATATGAGTCCTAGGACTAATATGTCATGGTCTTATGATCATGCAATCGCCAGATTAAGCCGAATTGAACTTGATCCTTGATGTGCTAAGAATGATACTGAAAATCAGCAAAAAAGCACCTAGTTTTGGAAGTTATGTACTCCAGAACTGCATCTATGTGCTTAATTTGTTAATGTTGTGTACTTATTTTTCATGTTTATGTATTCGCTTTTCTAAAGGCTAGAATGAGGCTCAATCGATGCGTGCAATAACGCACAAGATACCTCAATGCGAGAAAACCATGGTTTGTTGAAGAAATGGTTGTGATAGTACATGTTGAAATGGTTATGAACTCAAATACCTACATCCAACCATTTGCGCTCTCATTCATAGTATAAGCCATTGATGCATGAGCTAAACAAAACTTTCCGACACCACTATTGAAAACCAGTGAACCTATCATGACTATATGAGTCCTAGCACTAATATACCATAGTTTTATGATTATGCAATGTCCAGATTGGACTAAATTGAACTCGTTCCTTTATGTACTGAGAATAATATTGAAAATCCGCAGAAAAGTACTCAGTATTAGCATTTATGTACTCTAAAACTACATTTATGTACTTAATTTGCTAATGTTGTGTACCTATTATGCATGTTTCTATACTTGCTTTTAAAAAGGCCGAGTTGAGGCTCAATTTGATACGTGGAACAATACATAAGAGATACTAACACGACAAAACCATGGTTTGTTGAATAAATGATGGTGATAGTACATGTTGAAATGGTTGGAAACTCAAACACCCACATCCACACACTTGCGCTCTCATTCAAAGTAATATAAACCATTGATGTATGAGCTAAACAAAACCTTCCGACACCACCATTGAAAACCAGTGAACCTATCATGACTATATGAGTCCTAGGACTAATGTGCCATAGTCTTATGATCATGTAAGGGCAAAATTAGACTGAATTCAGCTTGATCCCTTATGTACTGAGAATGCTACTGGAAATCGGCGAAAAAGTACCCAGTTTCAATAGTTATATACTTCAAAATTGCGTTTATGTACTTAATTTGTTAATATTGTGTACTTATTTATCGTGTTTTTGTACTTACTTTTTCTACGTTCATCCGTGTTGAGTTCTATTACTTATGTACTTATTTTGAGCCTACCTGTAACATATATATCTTTACCAGCATCTATTTATAAATGAGTTTCTAAATTATACTATAAATTGTAAACACCATCCATTTCTAATCTTACAAAATATACAAATTATAAATGTTACATAGTAAGAATGTCAGAAATACTGAAATACAAAATAACAAAATAGTCAATTCATTCAGATAATAACTAGTTGAACATCATCATTCTCCCTTAGAATACATTAAACCATGCTTATCAATCAGAATTTGTACAGCAATATGTGCTTGATACTCTCATCCATAGAACATTCATTTGCACAATGCAAGAAATCCTTCGTGTTTTTTGCATAACACTCAGCCTAAAGACATATTTATCCATAGCGCAGGTCCCCATTTATGGGATCTTACTCTCATACATCGAAGGAATCGTGGAAATGAACGCAATGAATTTGCCGTTCCTAAGCAAGGAATATGTTCATAACCTAAGCTTGTCATTCAAAAGAAGAATTATGCAATGTTATAGTTACTCAATAATAGTAATAAAAAATATTAATGGTAACAATGCCATTAACGTACCATTAGGCTAATAATGCATCCATCAAAATATTTCTTTTTTAGACCTTTCCCCATTTCACCTCCTAGATGCACCAAAATCTCATCATGCAAAAACTTAAATGCACCAACTCCATATGCATAAAGACCAATGGAAGATAAATCATCCACGTACGGCAGACGGAATCTAGGGGTCAAATAGTTACTAGTTGGAAACATAATACAGTTGAAAACTAGTAGCGTGTACATCATAACAAAATCATCTATATTCTGATCGCTATGATTTTTTGCTAACTCTTTCAATCTTTTACAAATCTCGACTCAAAGTGACATTCTTATTATTTTTCTTCAAATAATCGTTTAACAGTTTCTAACTCTATTTTCATATCAAAATTCATAGGTTGCCGTACGTGCTACAACCCACAACAATAGAAAAATCCCTCGCAGGAAAAGGAAGCCTAATATCGTTACCAAAAATAAAAGAACAAGACCTAATATCAAGCCTCCTTAAGAGAGCTTCAACTCTAATAACACTATTAGTACTCAATTTGCTTAAGATAGTCATTTTAAGGTATGCAAAAAATGGGGTTCTCTTTAGTGCTTCAGTGTGTTTGAAGCTCATCTTACCATCCAACTCTTTCATAATTCTTTTAAAGTACCTTGGAGAGCACAGAGAATATAACACGAAGTCTCTGTTACCTTCGATACTTTGGTATTCAGGTCCCCGAGTTTTAGCCATTATTTTTGCAGAAAATAGAGGCTCAGAGACATACATAACTACATAAATGCATTGGAGATTTCGGAACAATAAGTCACAATCTAAATACTAAAAGTTTGAATATTTGTACCAAAAAGACTTGCACATAATACTGAATTGGAGGTTTTGTGTACTGTAACTCAAAATTTAAATACTAAAACTTTGAATTTTTGTACCAAAAAGACTTACACAGAATACTGAATTGGAGGTTTTGTGTACTGCAACTCATAATTTAAATACTAAAAGTTTTAATTTTTGTATAAAAAAAACTGCACAGGTTAAAGTTCGGGTACTACATTTCAACATATATCATTAAAGTTCAAGAACTACAAACACGTTAAGAAGTACTAAAAGCTTGTATTTTGGTATAATAATTACTTATAAAGAGTATTAAAAACTAAGGTTCTGGTACTGGAACCACAGTTTGACATACTGAAATTTTAAATTTTTGTGCCAAGATCACTTACACAAAATACTACACATACCTTATGTTAATTTTATTTGATCAACAATAAAAACAAAAATACTTTACCCCATTCGTACAATTTATAATTGAAATAGTATTCCTGAATTTAATTTACAAAATTCCTAGGGCTCTTTCTTTGCCTAGAACATCCAAATGATTAAATTAAATCATGATGATAGTATTAAAATTATAGCTATAGAGAATGCACCAAGCTTTGGATTTCTTCTAATAGAAACCATGATGATGTCCTTATTAACAAACTTATGATTGAATTTCATATATACTCTCTCATGTCTCTGCAAAATATGTAGGGAACTAGTAATAAAAATAAATACCCATTTGTGGATTATATGAAAAACATTATATTGGAGTTTTCTCTAAAATTTGAAATGGGTGAATTTAAAAGGATGCCCATAATCAAATTAGGGTTCATAATAAACAAAACAATATATATTAACTAAAATGATAGGCAACATAAACAAATTTTAGGATTTTTTTTCAATCCCGCAACCACAAAATCTGAATGAAAATAAAATATATTATTGCAAAAATGAAGTACGCTATCCAATCTTCAAAATATGAATGAAACTGAAAGTTTTCTTCTCGTTGGCAACAACAATGGCAGACAACAAGTTGGAGAGATGAGGTAAAGTGTTACATAAAAAAATGGAGAAGATTAATCAGTGAAGGTTTTTGAAAATGGAGGAAAATGAAAAGTGAAAGCATGAAAGAAAAGTGAAAAAAAAAACATGGAAGATAAAAAGAATATTGGGTATTTTGTAGTTTGAAATTAAAGTCATGGGTATTTTAGTATTTTTGACACCACTAGGGAGTGAAGTCTAAATTGAACTTTGAACTGAGAAGTTAAAATTAAGAAAAGAGTGGGTGGGGACTAAACATAAAAGAAAAAATGGGTTTGGGGATTTATGACTAGTTAACCATTAATTTATTAGGTATTAATTTAGATATTATCATTAAGCATTAACCTAACATTATTCAAAATAATTAATTTCTTACATTTATTAAAATTATTAAATTATATAGTCCAAAATAACTTAAACTATGTTAAAATAATTAAAGTTATCAAATTGTGTATCTAAAATTATTAAAATCATATGTTAGTTTTAAATTATTTTATCATTTTAGATATATTTATTATTTTTAATACAATGAAGTATGTAATTTAAAATTATAAAATTATATCTTTTAATAAATGGGCTAAATTTTAATTTTAATTTTTTTATTTTTTTACTTATTTTTATTTTAATTAATAAATAAGTTTAATTAAATTTGATTAAATTAATTTAGATATGTTTATGATTGTTATTTTTATTTTTTAATTTGACTTGAATTTAAAGATTGTTCAATATTTAAACAATTTGATTAATAATAAAATATAGCTAAATTTATTATGAGTAATTTAAACAATGTTAAAATTATGCATGGTATAAAATTAAAAAATTACAAATAGGTTTAAGGGCAATTTTGCCTAAAAAATAATTGTAATAGTTATCCGAGGATGTTTTTGAACTTTCACATAAATTTTCAGACAATATCAATGAATTTATTAGTCAAAGCTAACGATTCTTTAAAAATTTCAGTCAGAGTGAAATTAGGTAATCATTATAATTTCTTTTGGTTTATTTGTAAATGAGTCAAATCTAGGGGGTTTTGTGTAATTGATTCAAATAAGAATGTTAAAAATATTAATATTTAATGGAATTTGTGGTATTTTCCATTAATTTTAATGGCAAAGGACCAAAAATGTTAAAAAATTATGGAATTTAGATAAAAAATATTGAATCCCACAAGTTTGGGGTTAACAGTGCACATACAGTTAAATTATGAGATCAAAAGATAGATTTAAGGGTTAATTAGAAAAAAATCCCCCAACCTACTTTTAATTTAGTGTTCAGTCCCCATTTAAATAATTACACACTAAACTCCCCACTTTTTCACAAAAGTTAGGAATCACTCCCCATATCTTTTAAAAAGACCTATATACCCTTGCAGCTGGAAAAAACAACAAAAATACCTAGGAAATGCGTTATCTCTTAAGAAGAACGCTTTCTTTTTTTATATTTTTGCCTGAAATCGACTTCTCTAAGTGCCAAAAGAAAAGGGCGCGAAACCATTCCTCTGCCACTGATGTGAGAAGAAAAAGAATAGGAAGAAGAAGTGAAAAAAAAAAAAGCAATAAAATTTCTGCCATTTTTCTACAACAATGGAAGGAAAAACAGTGGCAAGAAGAAGTAAAGTACAAAAAGAAGTGACGAAAAGGAACAAAGATATGTTTTCTACATTTGAAACTTCAAATGTCCGTGATTTTTCAGTGTTACACTGATTTGTTGTCTATTTTCTCATGTTTAGGATTTTTATTCATTTTTTAGTCGTTAAACACTTGAACCCATTTGATATATATATGATTTCTATTGTGAGATGGGAAGTTATGATTTGTACTTGAAGGTCATGAAAGTTGCATTTCACCTTTTAAGGGCTTTATACTTCTTTTTAACTGAAATTATATGGTGAAATTATATTATAAAACTACCTGAATGTGGTAGTGTGTTATCTGAAGTACAGAACATCAAAGCATGCAGTACACATCAGCAAAAGTGTAGTATATAATTTGGGTAACTGCAGTAGAGTGCAGTGTGTTATCTGTAGTACAAAACATCTAAGCATGCAGTACACTTTAGTCATAAATGTAGTATATAATCAGTATAGGTGTAATACATTGTAGGAGCATCTGGAGTACACTTTAGACAAAAGTATAGTATAAAATCTCTATAGGTGCAGTACATTTCAGGAACAAATGTAGTATAAAACATTCAAACTGGCAATACACTTTAGGCATAAGTGTAGTATAAAGCATTCAAACTTGCAGTACACATTAGGGAAAATGTAGTATATAATTGTATTACTGCATCTGGAGTACACTTTAGGCAAAAGTGTAGTATAAAATCTCTGTAGGTGCAGTATATTTTAGAAGCAAATGTAGTATAAAACATTCAAACTGACAGTACACTTTAGGCATATGTGTAGTATAAAGCTTTCAAACTTGCAGTACACATTAGGAAAAAGGTAGTATATAATCTGCATAGTTGTAGTACATTTTAGGGCATTTGGAGTACACTTTAGGCGAAAGTGTAGCATAAAATCTCTGTAGGTGCAGTACATTTCAGGAACAAATGTAGTATAAAACATTCAAACTGACAGTACACTTTAGGCATAAGTGTAGTATATAATCTGTGTTGCTATAGTGCATTTTAGAAACAAATGTATGTAGTATAAAGCATTCAAGCTTGTAGTATACATTAGGCAAAAGGTAGTATATAATCTGAATAGTTGCAGTACATTTTAAAAGCATCTGGAGTACACTCTAGGCAAAAGTGTAGTATAAAATCTCTGTTGGTGCAGTACATTTTAGAAACAAATGTAGTATAAAACATTCAAACTGGCAGTACACTTTAGGCATAAGTGTAGTATATAATCTGTATTGATACAGTACATTTTAGAAGCATCTTAGTACATAAACATTCAAGCCTGCATTATACATTAACTGAAAATGTAGTATATAATCTTTGCATCTGCAGTACATTTTAGAAGCAACTAAAGTATAAAACCTTTAAGCATGCAATATACATTAAATGGAACTCTAGTATATAATCTATGTATCTGCATTACATTTTAGAAGCAACTGTAACATAAAAAATTCAAGCATGAAGTATAGAATAACTGAAAGTGTAGTACACTCTATCTAAAAGGGTTAGTTTATTATCTGTTTATATACTTCTTTTTTCTCATTGCAGCAAAGCCAAAACACAGTGAGGTCTGTTCTCGTTGCTCCCCCCAATATTTTCAGAGTAAATTGGAGCTTGTGAAGTCCAAGATGGGGTCCAAACATTTTGATGCATTGAAGAAGTCCCCTTTCTATATATACTTGGATATGCCTAAGTTAAGTTCAAGCTTCATTCGGCTTGAAGCTATAGTTAGGAGGTTTGACCCAAAAAAGTTCTCATTTCATTTTGCGGAGGGGGTTGAGGTTCCTTTTTCTGCATCTGAATTTTCAATGGTTTTAGGGTTGCCACATGTGGGGCAATCTGTTGATATAACATTGAAGATGAAGTCTTCAACCTTTGACCGCCTTTTTTCTAGAAAGCTGCAGAATATAACTAGATCTGAAATAGCAAAAAAACTTGAGGAGTATGTATATAAGGATAGTGTGGAGGACTTGAATAATTTTTGTAGGTTGTACATAGTTTTTGTTTTTAATTGTATTCTGTTTCCAACATCTAATTATGAGACTCCACGATTTCTCCTACCATACTTGGACAATTTGTCTAGAGTTGGACTGTATGCATGGAGCATAGCTGCATGCAATTTTCTTGTGCAAGATATGAAGAACCATTTAGGAGTAGGTAGAGAAAGAAGAAAGAAGTACATTGATGGGTGTACAGCCGGCTTGATGGTAAGTGTTTGCTTCATTTTTCTAATGACATTGATTATATTATATTCAAGTGAGTATAATTTTTCGATTTATGAATGACAGGCATAGGTTTATGAACGCATCCCGTCACTGGCTTCATCAGTGAGTTTGTTTGAGTTTCCATGCTTTTACCGGTGGAAGGATAGAAAACTCCCACAAAATGTGGAGCAGACAGAGAATAAATTGAAGCCAGTTACAACAGATATGGTAATAATTGTAATAATTCATTATTTATTTTTTGTATAATAATTTGAATTTGATAATTATTTCCATTGTAAAAGGTTGTAGCCCTCAACCCTACTCTAGAGGAGTTAGAATTGGCAGATTTGACCAAGAAATCAGAGGCTGCTAGTACTGCCATCAAGTCCATGTATGTGATCATACAATATATGAAACAATTATTGCAGCGAAAGGTGACGAAATTAAATCATTGAAAGAAAAAATTGCTTTATTCGAATACATGGCAATGAAGGAACAGGGTAAGGAGGAGCATCTAACTGATGAAGAGACTGATGGGGTGGAGCTTGAGCAGGAAGCTAGTGAGTATGTGCATGAGGAGCAATTTGATTTGGTACATGATGCACAGAAAGAAGGGGATGATTCTAAAGACATGTTGGATGAAGAAAGTTGAACCAAACAACGTCATGATCATTTAGATTCCCCCATACCTTTGAAGACAGAACATTATATACCAATTCAAGCGCCTGAGTTCAAGGAATCTGAGATTGAAGTGGCAAATGTCATGTCCTCTATTGTGACAAATGTGCGCAATCGAGAAAACAGGAAGCCAAAATAAAAATCTCTAGATTTTGTCAGCTCCCCGAGCACCACACCAGCCAAAAGAGGAAGACAAGTGACAAAGACCTATCGTGCTCGTCCTTGTGCACAAAAAAACAAAGAACAAGAAGAGAAGAAGTTGTTGTACACTACTTAATTTTTATTTTTTTGGTACTTGCATTTCATTTATAAACTGTCTGTTTGTAATAAATATTATGATATCTTATACTTGATTGGTTGATATTTGCACTTAATGGATGATGTCTTATACTTCATGTTGGTGATACTTGCACTTATGTGCTGATCTTTTCTAATTAAATAGTTGACACTTTATACCTAATGTGCTTGAGCTTTGTACACCATATTGGTGATATCTGTACTTCATGTGCTTATTTTTTCTATTTCAATAGTTGACACTTTATACCTATTGTGCTTGAGTTTTGTACTCCATGTTGGTGATATCTGTACTTCATGTGCTTTATACTTTATACCTAATGTGCTGGAGTTTTGTACACCATGTTGGTGATATCTGTACTTTAAGTGCTGATCTTTTCTACCTCAATAGTTGACACTTAATACCTAATGTGCTTGAGTTTTGTACACCATATTGGTGATGTCTGTACTTCATGTGCTTCTCTTTTCTACTTCAACAGTTGACACTTGAGTTTTGTACACCATGTTGGTGATATTTGTACTTCATATGCTTATCTTTTCTACTTCAACAGTTGACACTTTATACCTAATGTGCTTGATTTTTGTACTCCATATTGGTGATATTTGTACTTCATGTGCTTATCTTTTCTACTTCAATAGATGACATTTTATACCTCATGTGCTTGATTTTTGTACTCCATGTTGGTGATATCTGTACTTCATGTGCTTATCTTTTCTACTTCAATAGTTGATACTTTGTACCAATGTGCTGTGTTTTGTACCCCAGGTGGCAGATGAACCACTCCAGGTGGCAGATGAACCAACCATCCCAAAGACTGAAGTGGCCAATCCCTATAAAGGAAGGAATGATTATAGAGGTCTTGTTCTTATTCCAGTAGAAGAGCGAGAAGTCATCGACAACTCTGTCAGAAGAGATAATTTGAGGTAACAAAATTTGCTTATTATTTTTCTGTTGGATAAATTGGTTTCTGAACTAACAATTAACAATTGTATAGGGTGACTGTATGGGAAGGAGCAAGACAGTTTCTGGATGGACAAAACTTTTGTGAGCTCTTATTTGGAGGAGAACTTACCGGTGACATAGTGGACTGTTACATGTCGATATTATGTAGCCCATCTTTCAGGAAGAAGTGTCACCACAAGGTGTGGTTTACGTCCTCAATAGCGCAGGTATGTGGCAATTTCCTAACTTAATTTAGTTTATGGTGACAAATGAGTCTAACCATTTGTTTTATACTTCATAGGCTGATATATTAGACCGACTAGAGGAACGCAATAGCAAGGATATTACGGATGAAGAATTTGTGGAGTTGAAGCTTAAACTTAACAACTTCACCTGTACAGACTTGGAAAAGCTCACAATGGATGTTTTAAAGGAGTGTCGTTACATAATCCTACCGATTTGCCGGCGCCATCACTGGTTCTTGGTTGTCCTCGACACCTCGACTCGTTCTTTCTTATACATGAATTCAATAATGACCACCAGATACAAACCGATAGCTATTTCCATTGTAAGTTTGCTTTCTTTCCCTATGATTTCTTCATAAAGTAGGGAGTCAACAACTGATCAATATTTTTGTAGGCTTTATTCTATTCTTGGTACATGAAGCTTTCATTGGGGAGTCGTGTGGATGAACAGATAAAGCCAAAAAAAAGCAGGCAGCAAGTGGGTACAGTGGATTGTGGTGTCTATGTATGCCTTTGGGCAGAATGTTTTGCTAGAGACACCCCCCGAGTTCTGGAGGGATGCTAGAACAATTGATATTGATAAATATCGTGCGAATATGGCGTATAGAATATTAGCTCATGAAAATGCCAGGATTTGAATCACTTGTATGTAAATACATGTGTAAATTGAAGCATAATTTGTTTATAATATTATTTTGTATGTAAGTGTAATTTTTCATTAATTATTTATAACTTAAATTCAATTGAAACAGGGCAAGGAATTTGAATACAATTCAGGGGAAATGAGGTACAAACCCGGAACAAAAAAAGTATAAAATGTGTTTCGCTAAAGAACACTTAAATTCAATTGAAACAAGACGGGGATCTTGAGTACAATTCATGGGAAACAAAGTACAAATTCAGAATAAACAGAGTATAAAATGTGTTTCGTTGAAGTACACTTCAATTCAATTGAAACTGGGCTGTTGATTTGAGTGCATTTTGAGGGCAATGAGGTAAAAACCTGGAACAAAGAAAGTCAAAAATGTGTTTCGTTAAAGAATACTTAAATTCAATTGAAAGAAGGCGGGGATCTTGAGTACAATTCACAGGAAACAAAGTACAATTCAGGGGAACGAAGTACAAATGAAGTACAACTCTTGAGATATGAAGTACAAAATCGGACAATCTAAGTATAAGATTTGTTTTCTTGAAGTACACTTATTCAAATTGAATAATTATTCTCTAATAATTGTAATAGTGGGCAAGTACAATACTTTGAGATTATCGGATCTGGTGAAGTATAAATTTGTACGAATGATAGGGTGGATATCATCGTCAAATTCTCATTTCGTTACATCTTTGAAAGCATAAATATTCTTTCATTACTGCGATTGATGACATTCATCCGTTGAACACTAGTGATTAACAACTAAAAAAATTTAATATTATTTTATTCATATGATAAATATTGGACACATACTTCAATAGTTTGGTTATTAATTACCAAGAATTAAAAATCAAATCTTTGAACAAATTTCAATTCAAAAATATTAGTAAAAATATCAAGATATTAAGTACAAAGTTGCCCAAGTGAGGCGCAAATGCGAAGAAATCAAGTACAATTATCCCGTATTGAGGTACAACAGTTAACTATGTCTTGGACAACATTCAAGAATACTGATTTCACGCTAAATCACCTGCCTCATTGCCCAAATGAGGTGCAAATGTGAAGAAATCAAGTACAATTATCCCATATTGAGGTACAAAAGTTAACTATATCTCGGACAACATGCAAGACTGTTGATTTCACGCTAAGTCACCTACCTCATTGCCCAAGTGAAGCGCAAATATGAAGAAATCAAGTACAATTATCCCGTATTGAGGTACAACAGTTAACTTCTCGGACAACATGCAAGAATGCGGATTTCATGCTAAATCACCTGCCTCATTGCCTAAGTGAGGTGCAAATGTGAAGAAATCAAGTACAATTATCCCGTATTGAGGTACAAAAATTAAATATGTCTCGGACAACATGCAAGAAGGATAATTTCACGCTAAATCACCTGCCTCATTGCCCAAGTGAGGTGCAAATGTGAAGAAATCAAGTACAATTATCTCGTATTGAGGTACAACAGTTAACTAGTTAACTGATTCTTTGCAAGTTCAACGATTATGCCCTGTTCTACCACACATTTTACACTTAATTACATGTTTCTCAATCCGTGATGGAATCCTCTATGTCCTTTTACGCCCAAGCTGAGATCGACAATCAGGTGCATAAATGGCGTCATCATAATCTACAGGGAACATTTGCATATCAAACATAGGAATAGGGTTTATAATTGCTTGGTATGCTTGTTGATACATCTCAACTCGGTAATATTGATCGGTGAAGTCATACGGTGAAAGTGACTTTGACTCGATACAAGCACAAGCATGTCTGCATGGTATTTTATCAATCTACCATGCTCCGCACGAACAAACTCTGCTCTGTAAATCTACAGCATACGATTTATCTTGCTCAATCACCTCAAAGCTCCAATCGGCAGATATGACAACTTTTAAGTTATGAGAACGCATATGATTGATTGCCAACTTCTTCTCTTGCTTGGGACATAATTGACCAACCATCTTATGAGATTCTTCTCATCTATCATGCATCATAACCATTATTTTCATGCGTATGTGATCAACTATGGCTGCAATTGGCATAAATCGAGCTGGATTAACCCAATTATTCCAACTTTCTGCTTGATTATTGTTTATTACCCCCCACCGATCTCCATTGAATAAGGAATTTGCCCAACATGGTGGGTCAGACTGCATAATAAAGTCTCTGGCAAGCGGCATTGACTCCAACACGCTGTCTATATATCAGGTATACTCCTGCCTTGTAGGCGCATATTCAGCTTTCATAAAAACAGAACACCAATGTTTCTTGTTATGTAGAGGGTACTTCCTTAATACCTGAATTTAAAATAATAGAACAGTAATGTACTTAATGTTATGAAGTAGAGTTTATTTCACATAATTGTCTCACAAACAAAGATAGAATACACTTACTTGTTTCTTAAAGTTATCAACTAAGTGTCTCAAGTAATATGCATGGTGGCTACCAGGAAATATCATGGGGAGGGCCTTAAGAAGACCTGGAAGTCGATCGGAGAAGAAAGTAAACCTTGATAAGCCAGGCAGATATTCAGAATCTAAGACACTTCTCAGCTTAAAGTAGAACTACTCCCAATTAATATCATTTTCAGAGTCAACAACTGCATATGCTAACGTGAATAAGTCATCATTAGCATCCTTACTGACAGCGCTGAGTAAGACTCCTTTGTATTTATTTTTAATATGGGTGTCGTCCAAGAATATCAATGGCATGCATCCTAAGAATATCAATGGTCTGCATCCCCTGAGAAAACCAAAAAGGCAGGCACTGAAACATATAAATAGCCTACGAAATTTTCAACTGATTGGGTCAATCTCACAGTCTGCAATACTTCCAGGGTTTGTCCTATTCACAGCATTACAGTACCACCTCAATTTATCATAAGATCCCTTTTCAGCTCCATGGATTTATGCATAGCTAATTCCTTACCCATCCATGCTTTATGGTACCTAAGTTCCACACCGTATTCTCTATGAATATCTTTCAGTATGGTAGAGGGTCGATAACATGGCTCTGATCTCAATTTATCCTTCACTACATTAGCAACCTAAGCGGAATCGGCTTTAGGATGTCCCTTGTCCGAAGATTAGCCTCACCATATGTGTGCTCTAGATTGCATTTTTGAATGCCAAATAATTTATCAACTTCATGCCTTGATGCATAGATTCTCCATTTGCAATTTTCATCACTGCAAACAGCTATGATTTTTTTGCTGTCATTTTTCTTGTATTTAAACGACCGCAAAGTAGACACTGCATAATTCTTAAGCATAATTCTGAACTCCTTAGCATCCTTCAATGTTTGACCCTCTCCATATATTCAATTCCTCCATGCATCAATTGAGTTGCTAATTAAAGCCAATTCATTGTGCGATGCATTGGTTGAACTAATTTCCTCCTCGACTGCATCCCTTGAGGTTGACAAATGAAGTACAATTTTAGGTAAAATAAAGTACAATATGTAGAATAATTCAGCATTGTGGTATAATTTCAAATAAACGGAGTACAATTTCATAACAATAGAAGTATAAAACGCAGCAATTGCAGTACAATTTTTTGGATAATTCATTAGTAGAACACTTGAAAATTAAATAAGAGATTCAGAAAATTGAAGTACAAGCTAAAATAAAATGAAGTACAAATTGAGAACACCTGAAGTACAGAACTTCAATTAAAAGAGTACAGATTTAGATAAAATGATGTATAAAATGAAGTATAATTTTAAGAAACAAAAGTAAAAGAAGTGAAGTACAATTTCAGAACATCTGAAGTATAGAACTTCAATGAAAAGAATACAGATTTAGGTGAAATTATGTAAGAACTGAAGTATATGTTCAGAAAATTGAAGTACAATTTTAATAATGTGAAGTACAGTTTCAAACACTTGAAGTATAAAACCTTAGCAATTGCAGTACAATTTATGGATTAATTCATTAGTAGACGCTTCAAAATTAAATAACAAATTTAGATAATTGAAGTACAAATTTAGATAAAATGAAGTATAACTTCAGACATTTGAAGTATAGAACTTTAATGAATTGAGTACAAGTTTCGGTAAAATGATGTATAAAATGAAGTATGATTTCAAAAAATTGAAGTACAATATTAGACAAAGTGAAATACAATTTCAGAATACCTGAAGTATAGAACTTCAATGAAAAGAATATACAGATTTAGGTGAAATTATGTAAGAACTGAAATATAAGTTCAGAAAATTGAAGTACAATTTTAGATAATGTGAAGTACAATTGCGAACTCCTGAAGTATAAAACTTTAGCTATTGCAGTATAATTTTTTGATAATCCATTCGTAGTCGCTTCTAAATTAAATAATAGATTCAAAAAATTGAAGTACAAGTTCAGATAAAGTGAAGTACAATTTCGGATACTTGAAGTATAGAACTTCAATGAATGGAGTACAAGTTTAGGTAAAGTGATGTATAAAATGAAGTATAATTTAAAGAAATAGAAATATAGTTTTAGACAAAGTGCAGTACAATTTGAGAACACCTGAAGTATAGAACTTCATTGAAAAGAATACAGATTTAGGTTAAATTATGTAAAAATTGAAGTATAATTTAAAAAAATCTAAGTTCAATTTTATATAAAGTGAAGTACAATTTCAAACACTTGAAGTATAAAACCTTAGCAATTGCAGTACAATTTTTGGATTAATACATTAGTAGACGCTTCAAAATTAAATAATAGGTTCAGATAATTAAAGTACAAGTTCAGATAAAATGAAGTACAACTTTAGACATTTGAAGTATAGAACTTTAAAGAATGGAGTACAAGTTTCAGTAAAATGATGTATAAAATGAAGTATGATTTCAAAAAATTGAAGTACAATATTAGACAAAGTGAAATACAATTTCAGAATACCTGAAGTATAGAACTTCAATGAAAAGAATATATAGATTTAGGTGAAATTATTAAGAACTGAAATATAAGTTCAGAAAATCAAAGTACAATTTTAGATAATGTGAAGTACAATTTCAGAACTCCTGAAGTATAAAACTTTAGCTATTGCAGTATAATTTTTTTATAATCCATTTGTAGTCGCTTCTAAATTAAATAATAGATTCAGATAATTGAAGTACAAGTTCAGATAAAATAAAGTACAACTTCGAACACTTGAAGTATAGAACTTCAATGAATGGAGTACAAGTTTCGGTAAAATGATGTATAAAATGAAGTATGATTTCAAACAATTGAAGTACAATATTAGATAAAGTGAAATACAATTTCAGAATACCTGAAGTATAGAACTTCAATAAAAAGAATATATAGATTTAGGTGAAATTATTAAGAACTAAAATATAAGTTCAAAAAATCTAAGTACAATTTTAGATAATGTGAAGTACAATTTCAGAACTCCTGAAATATAAAACTTTAGCTATTGCAGTATAATTTTTTTTATAATACATTAGTAGACGCTTCTAAATTATATAATAGATTCAGATAATTGAAGTACAAGTTCAGATAAAATAAAGTACAACTTCAAACACTTGAAGTATAGAACTTCAATGAATGAAGTACATGTTTAGATAAAATGAAGTATATTTTGAAAACACATGAAGTATAGAACTTCAATGACAAGAGTACATATTTAAATAAAATGATGTATAAAATGAAGTATAATTTTAAAAAACAGAAGTACAATTTTTCATTAAGTGAAGAACGATTTCTGAACACTTGAAGCATAAAACCTTAGCAATTTCAATACAAATTGGATAATTTATTAGTAGAAAACATGAAAGTCAAATAATAGATTCAGGTAATTGAAATACAAGTTTATATAAAATGACGTACAATTTAGGATACTTGAAGTATAGAACTTCAATGAAAAGAATACAGGTTTCTATAAAATGAAGTACAAAAGAAAATATAATTTCAGAAAATAAATGTACAATTTTAGATAAAGTGAAGTACAATTTCAAACTCTTGAAGTATAAAGCCCTAGCAACTGCAGTGTATTTTGGATAATCGATATATATAACCCTTAAAGTATAGACCTTCAATAAACAAGTAAAGATTTTGTAAAATAAAGTATAATCTCAAAAAATTGAAGTACAATTTTGAATAAAAAGAAGTACAGTTTTTGAACACTTCATGTATAAACTGTTAGCAATAGCAGTATAACTTTAGATAATCAATTAGTAAAACACTTTGAAATATAAAACTTAAATAATAGAGCACAATTTTAGTGAAATGAAGTACAATTTCAGATAATTAGAGTACAAATTTGTGTAAAATGAAGTATAATTTCCGAACAATTGAAGTATAAAACCCTACCAACTCAGTACAGTTTTGGTTAAATGAATAATTTTAGAAAACAGAAAGTATAATTTTGTATAGATTACGTACAATTTGGAAACACTTCAAGTATAAAACTCTACAAGTTGCAGTACAATTTTAGATAATCCTTTAGTAGAAAACACTTGAAGTATAAAACTTTCATAATAAAGTATAATTTTTGTGAGATGAAGTACAATGTTAACTGCAATGAAGTATAATGTAGAACGCTACAAGTACAGAAAGATTTTCAAATAAACAACGTGCAATTTCGGAACACTTCAAGTACAAAACTTTACAAACTGCAGTACAATTTAGATTCTGTAGAAGTATTACCTTAAAACATCACTACTCTTCTTTTCTCTGCTGCTTGATTCATCTTTTTGATTTACCAGGATGTCAACAATGTTCATCTTCAATGTCAAATGCAGTAAGACCATATTCATGACATCATCGTCATCAGTTAAACTCCCGAACAATCTTTGATGTGGAGCTATATATTGCAAACTGAAGTGCTCGGCGTTGATTTCACTCCATTTTCTTGCGAGATTAATGTACATATTCATTAAAGTCATACTATCCTTAATTGACATTATATGGAGTTGGTCTTTGTAGCAACAACTCCCCAACACTGGATTGAGCACACTTGTTTTCACTACTGGTTGACATTGTCGGAAAAATATAAGAAACTTAGAAACAACTGAGAAGAAGATGAAACCCGAAAATGATGAAAATAAAAAGAGAAGAAGACAATGCAGCTGTCGGGTTGGTGATTTTTGGCTCTGACGTTATTCTCGTTCCCACCGTGGAGCTTGTTGCGTTTTTTCTATTCTTTCTGTTTCTGGTATGATAGAGTTTACTGTTTGCTTGTCCGGATGAAGAAGAAGTGAGAAAAAATGAATGAAAAGTATTGTACTTAAGGGTAGTTTTGTCAAATCAAGTGTGTAGGGAGTGATCTCTAAACTTTTAACAAAACTAGGGAGTTTTTTCTAACAAAAATCAAGTGGGAACTGATCACAAAAGTGGAAAGTATGTTTGGTACTTTTAAATAAGTGTCCCAATAGATTTAATTATGATAATTAAATAATAATAACAAGTAGAGCGACTTATCTTTATGTAAGAGGTTTAGACTCATACTTTAATTAGAATTTTATATGTATATAAGTAAATATAAATATAAATAAATAAATAAAAGATAATGTATATATAAATAAGAAAATGATAATAATTAGGACTTTTTCCTCAACTTACTCAAAAACATATATATATATATATAATATAGTTGGGCTTTTTGGACAATATGCTGCCTTCTTTACCGTTGTTGGAGTTTGCATACCAAAATTGCAATGGCTCCAAACTCCAAAAAAAAAAAATCCTTGCCCATTTCCCCAATTATCAACGGCTCTAAGAAAAATTCACCCAAAATTGCAACAGCTTTTTTGTTCTTTGTAAGAAATTTTTTTTACCCATTTCCCCAGTAATCAAATCTTACATTTTCATTGCACAATTTGTGACTAAGAAGTGAAGAAAGAATGCAGAGTATCGGAGGAAGTATTTCGGCGAAGCTCGTACGATGCTGGGTTTGTGATGGAGAAGGCAGACGCATTTATTCGGAAATTTTACGGTCAAACGAAACGGTCAAGGCGGAGGCTGACGCCGCTTCTGCATCGTCGAGCAAGCGCGTTTCCTCATCGAACAGAAATACGTTTCCCTTTCTGCGGAATAAGCCTCCTCCAGTGGCAGCACTCCGAACTCAACTTCTGATTGTGATTGATGAAAGAGAATATGGCGAGAGCCATGGGTTCAGTGCGTATTGGTCATTGTCTCCTTGGTCCACCAACAACCAAAGATTGGTAATTTACCTCTAGCCCAGTCCGTGCATGTACATATCTCTTCTGGTTTGGAACTAGATTTTAATCATTCATTTCTTGCCACACATACACAAAATCTGTATAGATGTTATAAATTTGGGTATGAGATAATATACTTTATGATTTATCATCAATTTAATTGATCTACTTTCTATGCCAAAATTACAGTTTAGTGATAGCAGTTCTTTCATACAACTATAGTTAAGGAAATGTATGTTAAATAATTAGCTGATGTTACAAGATATAAACATATACTAAAATAAACTCTTGAAGAATAAATCTTATAAGAGTGTGCGTGTAACACTTCTATGCATTTGTCTTTTTATATGGGCATATGCTTGTATACTTGTGGATGGCCCATTCGACATGGTGCTAATGTTTGCATGTATTTTAGTTGCATGCAAAGAGTAAAATATGACATTAGAGGGAAGATATTTCTCGTTTTGCCTTACCTCCAGGGACCAATCGAGCTAGAATTGACTGAATGGGTGGGTGATGCCTTAAAAAAAGCTTCATTATGATCTAAATTGTGCCTAATAATTTCTACCTTGATGAAATATCATAATGTTCAAAGTCTTAAGATTTTCAGGAATGTACAAGTTATTATTTTTGTGAAATTCCTTGGTGCAGTCTTATATCTACATGATTGTTATTTGGTCCACCTAGTATTTGATTTTGGCTTCTATGAATGAGTTGTCGGATACCATCTAATAGATTCTTTGTTTCTTTTTTATCGCATCATTTGCAAATGCATTGTCTGTTGATGTGAAGGGAAAATCTTTTTTTGGATAGTTTGACCATGGGCCCCCTCTCAACTGTGTTTTTCCCTAATAATGCTCCCTCGCATGGCGACTTTTTAGGCACTCTAAACCACTAAGAAAGAAGCTCTCCTGCAGCACTCTATAACACAAAAAACATTAGGAGAGAAAAGAACAAGATAAATGGATGCAGCGTAGGTAATTAAACTAATAATGATCCATTCTTGCATCAAATTAAATGAATTATTTTGCCAAATTTTAATTTGAACTTTTGACTCATCAGTAGTATTCATAGTACCTCAAACAAACTTTGTTAAATAAAGCTGTGATTGAGGTTCCAAACCATTCTAAATCTGATATCACACTTGATATGAGCGATAGGTGGAGGATGTGGCATGTCGTGCTACTAAGTTGGTATTTCTGTTCAAGAATTAGATTTCTTGCCATTGCACTCTCAGTTGGATCCTTTGGCAGTTGTAGGTGTTCTCCATTGTCCTTAGCCCTTTAAAGTTGTTGCAGGGGTGAAATTGCTCAATCTTTGTGCCATTATTGAAATTGACATCTTTGTTTCTTCTTACAGATTCTTCTATGCATCGACATAGCTCCAGCATGTTCGAAGTTACCAAACATGTCTTTGAAGCTTTTGAATCAAGTAATGTGGCCAACCCAGTTAGAAGATGTTAACATGTTTTTGAGGCCATCTAATAATTTCATACTAGAGGTTCTGTGGGGGTGGATATGGGGATGGTTTCTATGGCCTACTTTTTCAATATTGGTTTATATCTTTTAGCTTCAACAATGATACTGGAGGTATCTTTCATGAATTATTATGGTTTAACATGAAATAGATGCTTCAAAGTCTGCTTCAGTCTATGTGATCAATTTTGACATACAGGCACAAATTGTGCTTTTGAGATCTGCTCCAAAGATTAGATCAACTTATTGGGCAACCAAAAGGCAAATGAGGCTAGAATGAAGGAAAAGACATATATAAAGTGCATTAAGAAAAACAAATATAAATAAAAATAGAGCAAAAAAAGAAGAAAAAAAACCAGGGAAAAAACAGAAAGAAAAAAAATATAAAAATGGAAAAACTGGGGTAGAAAATGTATAGAAAAAAGGAAGATAAAAGAAACAGGAAACAAAAAAAGTACAGAAGCAAAAGGGAAAAGTACAAAAATACAAAAAAGAAGGAAAATAGATAAAGTAAACTGAAAGGAACGAGAAGCACAAACAAAGATGATGAACTAAGAACTTAGAGAAAACATGTGAAGAAAAGAGAGGAGAAAAGAAAGAGAGGAGAGAAGGCAAAAGAAAGAATAGGAGAAAGAAAAAAAAAAAAAAAAAAGAGATAAAAAAACCTACCTTGTTGCCGCAGTCTACTGGAGTTGCTGGAGACTGCGAGGTTATACCCTCTCAAGTTGGACGTAGTGAAGCATCTTGTCAAGTTATCAACTGTCAGGGCAGTCTTGGCATGTGTATTTGAAAGTACTATTTTGTACTGCAGCAGTGATTCAGCTATCTCTAGTTCCTTAAGTGCCTTAAGTGATGGCTTATTCCGATGCCTGATGTTGATAGATTTTTCTATGAATTTGTTCTTGATCAATCAGAGAGGTTAGTTTCAGCCACAATATGTGATGTCATTATGTATAATTTATTGCATGGTTGCTTATGTAGTTCTTATCTTTTACAAGCAGGTTTCCAACCTTGAGTTGCTGGATTCAAATGCAAACTAACCTTCATCGAGTTTCTGTGTTTGCTGTCATGATTGAACATGGAACAGATGATGTAAATGACAAGTTAGCACCCAAAACTGCTATGATCTCATGAAAATGACAGCAACACTGAATCAAAAATTGATGATGTGGCTGTTGGCAATAACATTTCATTATCACTGAAGCAATAACTTCTGATGCATGGCATGAATCTCCAAAGTCTAAAACTGCTGAACATGATGACACAATTTTCCTTTCTTTTGATTCGGAGAATGAAGGACCCTATGAAAAAGCTGTAGAGAGGTAACCTTTTTTTACTATTGTGTAGTTTTTTCGGAGTCTAGGGAGGGTATTGTTTCTGATAGAATCTACAACATATTTTGTCTTTTCTTTTTGTTAAATCATTATTATGTTTTCTCTTTCAACAAGTTGAAAACCAACTTATTATAAACAATTTAATCAGAATTTTTGCGTGATGGGAAGAGCACCGTAAGAAAGTTTATAATATCAAAAAGTTTCGTATTATGTTAGAGATTAGATTTGGGCTTAATGGCTTTTGTTAGGTGGATTTGGTTTGTGATAAGTTCTAGGGTTTCTGGATGTTGGATACTGCATGTTGCATTTGAAACAGAATAGGTTTCCAATCTGTACGGTTGGCTAAGGCTTTTGATCTTACTGTGGCAGATGTTCCTCAGGCTTGATGATAAACTAGTTGACTAACCCAAAACCTAGCTCTCTATTTATTTTCTTGATCTTTTTCTTTGTTTGTTCCTACACATGGGAGAACTCCTAATCCTTTATGTTGTACCTTTTTCCTACAGTCGATGACTTTTTGGATTCAAATACTCTTAACCTCTTGAAACTAAGAGAAGTTTGCTAGAGGACCTATGATCTAAATCTGCATCTTTCGTTGGATGGCTTAGGAGAAATATATCACCGATTTGACAATGAGAATGAAAGTATACATTTTTGTATACATGGTTAATAGAAGATCATTTTAGTCACCTGTTTCTTTTGTTTATTCTCTGAACTTTTCCCACATTTGGTGATTTCACACTCTATTTTTCTGAGTTGTAGGCTTCTTTTGTTTGATGAATTTATGTTACTTTACCGGTTCCAAAAGTATGGAAACTTATCTACACTCGTTTTTTAACTTTTTTACCATCACAGATTTATGGAAGAAGGAAACTGATGGATACTCTTTTCTCTATCAAACCGCTTCTTGCGCTATGGGGCCTCAGACTGGTGGCTTCAGATGCTCATTATAGGTGGAGAGGATGATGCTTTTTTAGGACAACCTCAATGCAGTTCAGTCCCTTGTATCTGGAGCGAAGTTGACTGTATTTTCCACTCCTGAAGGATAAACAACTGGCAGCTAGACTTGCTTAGAAGTCTGGCTATTGGTTCAGATAGGAGGTTATTATACAAGTATGTTAGTTGTAAAATTGTAGATGATCATGACTTGTTTTGCTTTCTCTGATTTGTACATATTTAAATATAGTCAGTTCTTTAATCCTTTTATTTTCTTTTCCTTTCTTCCTAATAAATGCTTTACTTTTTTAATTTAATATCTTAATCCTTAATCTTAGCTTTTTTACTAGTGCAGCTTGTTGAATCCTTTAATTTTCTTTTCCTTTTTTTCCTTATAAATGCTCTTTGTCATTTAATGTATATAGTCTTTGCTTTTGTACTCGTTCTTTCCTTTTTGCAATAGCTTGTTTAACTGATGCCAAAAATTGGTTTTTTTTTTTTTTTTCAGATGTTTGCACAGATGGGAGCTAGAAGCAGCTTTAGATGTTCTCCCTATGTGCAGTTGCTATTTGCCTGACCGTAATCCACCTAAAATTGAGGTATTTGAATTGGCTAATATCTTTTCCTATTGAAAAGTAGAATTTAAATTTATATGAGGAGTTTTTCTTTGTGGTGGATTGTTAGGATCAAAATTTAACAGACCAAGTAAAAGGAAAAGTATGGAAAGAAGAACTTTTATTGGCAATAAAAGTGTAAGAATCTTGAACACAAGTACAACCAATAATCTGTCAATTCGAGATGACTAATCTCCAATATGAAATTCAAATAACAAATCAAAGATAGATATTAACAAACTCTTCCTAGGATATTTATAATACATATCTAGGAGTATTCTTTGCTAACAAACCAAAATAAATGCCTAAAAAACAGGAAATGAAACATAGCGGAAGTCATGGTTTGTGGAGATAGTGGGGACACTCTGCTTGCTGTCAATCGTGGACTCAACCCACTTGGCCCAGTAGTAGTTTCAATTGGAGTGAGTCAAATACACTTCCTCGTTCCTTGTCACGTGCTCTCCATCTCTTTCTGGAGTATGTATTTATGGGAGGACAAATATCAGTACTTCCCCCTTGAAAAGTCGCCTTGTCCTCAAGGCGAAAAGTTGGAAATTGGCCAGCAAAAAGATCATAATTCTCCTAGCTAGCTTCTTTAACAAGGCAACCTTTCCATTGAACTAATAACTCCAATATGGGAATACCTCCTTCACGACCCCATCGATGAGCTAAAATTTTTTCAAGTGAAAGGATAAGTTCCTAGTAATAATTAATAGGGAGAGGGTTTGGTGGCGATGCGGGCAGCTGTCCCAAAGCTAGGAGGAGCAAGGAAACATGGAAGATCGGGTGAACCTTGGAGGATGCGGGAAGTTCTAGTTCATAAGCCACTGGCCCCACCCGGCGGAGGATCCTGTAAGGTCCAAAAAATCTTAGTGAAAGCTTCTCATACCTACGTTTAGCAAGAGAATGTTGGCGGAAAGGTTGAACACGTAAAAAGACTGCATCTCCTTCTTCGAAAGTCAGCTCCCTTCGCTTAGAATCAGCTTGGGTTTTCATTCAGGAATGGGCCTTCAACAAATTATCTTTGAGGAGTTTCAACATTTCATCCCGAGCAATAAGTTGGTCTTCGAGTTCTACCAAATTAGTTTCACCTGGGACAAATGGATGCAACGGAGGTGGATCTCGCCCATATACCACCCTAAAAGGTGTTGTTTCCGAAGAAGTATGATAGCCAGTATTGAAAGAGTACTCCGCCCAGGGAAGATATGTACTCCAAGCAGTAGGTTGTTCGTGGGCAAAACAACGCAAGTAGGTCTCCAAACACCAATTGACCACCTCAGTTTGTCCATCGGATTGCGGATGATAAGAGGTACCCATTCTCAGTTTAGTCTTGCTCAACTTGAATAATTCCTGCCAAAAATTGCTGAGAAATATGGTGTCACGATGTGAAAGAATTGATCTAAGGATGCTATGAAGACGAACAATTTCCCAGCGAAACATTTGAGCAACTGTTTTTGCAGTAAATGGGTGAGTAAGAGAAATAAAATGGGAGTATTTGCTGAGGCGATCAACGACCACCAAAATGGTATCAAACTTGTTGGATTTAGGTAGCCGCACAATGAAGTCCAGCGAAATATCTTCCCATATACGTTTTGGAACAGGAAGTGGCTGCAAAAGTCCAGCAGGAGTTAAAGCTTGGTATTTGTTTTGTTGACAAATTAATCAATTTTGGACAAAAAGCCTGGCATCATGTTTCATTCTTGGCCAAAAAAAACTGGAGGTAAGCCTCTTTAGTGTCTTTAGATACCCTCTGTGACCCGCAGATAACGAATCATGGCATTCAGATAAGAGCTTCTCTCGCAAAGAGGTTTAATCAAGGATAACTAGACGACCTTTGAAATAAAGTTTCTGATTTACCACCTGAAAGTTCGGATAAGAGTTGTATCCTTGTGCTATAGATTGCATAATCTCTTTAGTGTAAGGATCCCTCTGGAGAGCATCTTGTAATTCCATAAAATCCAAAGGCATCGGTATAGCCAAGGCCAGGAAATCTGCATGTTGTGGGCAGCGGGAAAGTGCATCAGCTCCTTTGTTTTCTTTTCTTGCTTTGTAAATGATGGAGAAGTCAAATGGTAAGAGCTTCATAAGTAGCCTCTGCTATTTGTTGGTAGTAATCCTCTATTCCAATAAGTACTTAAGGTTGAAATGATTAGTCTGAACAAAGAAGTGTCTCCTAAGAGGTAATGCTTCGATTTCTGTAAAGCTAAAACAAGAGCAAGTAATTCCCTCTCATATGTAGACTTTAAAAAAGAGAATCCCTTACTAAAGTATGCGATTGGGTGATCTGCTTGCAATACGATAGCTCCAATTCCTTCTGAGGATGCATCACACTCCACTATGAATGGTTCGCAAAAATTTGGGAGACGTAGAATCGGTACAGAAATGAGTGCTTGTTTGAGCTTTTGAAAAGCTTCCTCCGCTGCTGGGGACCATTTGATGCATTTTTTCGGGTCAGGTCTATTAGAGGTTTTGCAATTTGACCACAACTCTGTACAAACCAGCGGTAATACCCTGTTAACCCTAGGAATCCACGCAGCTCCTTCACGTTGGATGGTATGGGCCAATTTCGGACAACTTGCACCTTATCTTGTTCAATTTCGACCCCTTTAAAAGAAACCTCATGACCCAAGAAGGTTATTTGACTCTGGCCAAACAGGCACTTGGAGGCCTTAGCAAAAAATTGGTTATCCCGAAGGAGCTGAAGTACCATCCGTAAATGTTGTAGGTGCTGCTCAACTGTTTGACTGTAAATTAATATATCATCAAAGAAAACCAGAACAAACCTTCATAGATGAGGGCGAAAAAGGTCGTTCATAGCTGCTTGGAATGTTGAAGGCGCATTGGTGAGACCGAACAGCATTACTAGGAACTTATAATGTCCGGAATGAGTACGAAAAGCTGTTTTGGCAATATCTGCTGGATTTACACAGATTTGATGGTAACCCGAACGAAGGTCAATCTTGGAAAAGATGGCCGCACCATGTAATTCATCAAGGAGCTCGTCTATATTGGGTATGGGATATTTGTTAGGTATGGTGATCTTGTTGAGGTATCTGTAATCAACACACATTCGCCAAGTATCGTCTTTTTTCTTGGTTAGAAGGGTAGGACTAGCATATTGACTGGAGCTGGGGTGTGTAAAACCAAAATTGAGTAAATCGAAACTTACTTCTAAATTTCAGATTTTTGAGAGTATGGGTATCGATAAGGTCGGATATTAGGAGGTTTGAAGTTAAGGATAAGTGGTATGGAATGAGTGTGTGATCGCAAGGGGGGTAAAGACTTTGGTTCCTGAAAGACAGAGTCAAATTCGTTAAGTAAAAGTTGAATTTCAGGAATTTGGGGTTTGGAAGTACCTTGTTCATCCTTTCCTTTAGCCAAATACTGAAGGCTAGTCCTTGTCTGCTCAATTTTTGGAACTCCTTGCAGCTTGTACCGCCTTCCATTCTAATAAAAAATGAGGAACATCTTATTCCAGTTTGCTTGCACAGTATGAAGTGACGCTAACCATTTTATGCCCAACACCAACTCTGTGCCTCCAAGTGAAGACGGATAATAATTTTCCGTGATAGTTAAACTCGACAGTTGAACCTGCACTTTTCGGCAAAGTCGATTACATCGGACCATATCGCCATTTCCCATTTGAACCCCAAATGTTGGAACCTTTTGCACCGGCAATTTTAGTTCGTTCACTAATGACTCGGCTATAAATTTGTGAGTTGAGCTACTATCGATCAAGATGAGAACTGACCATCCTCCCAAAGTACCTTCAAGCTTCATAGTTCTGCCATTCGATTTGCCCAAAATTGCATGAAACGAGATTTCTGCAAGGTCACCCGGACTCGTTTCTTCTTCATACTCTGCATTGACTGGTGGTTCCGTGGGTTCACTATCTTCCGCCACTTCCATCAACGCTAAATTGGAGGGTTTACAACGATGCCTAGGTCTGAATTTTTTGTTGCCTCGGAAACAGGGACCCTTTGCAATCCTTGCTTGTCGTTCGGCTTCCCAAGGTTGAGATTGAAGGTGTCGCGGTGTTTCTGTCGAATTTTGCAGTGATCTGTGTTGTGGGAAGATTGGTTCTCGTGAGTTCTGTTTAGGAAAGGGGGACTTGGGCTGTCCTTTCGGCTTTTGATTTAGGCTCAACTTATTTTCAAATTCAAGGGCTCATGGCCTTGTAAATTGACCTGGGCTTGTGAATTCTAACATCAGCCTTCAACTCCTCTTTGAGCCCATTAAGAAATACAGCCAACAAATAATGTTCAGGCCAATTCTTGACTCCGGCCGAATGTTTAGCAAACTCTTGACGATATTCTAGAATCGTTCCTGTTTGTCGAATGCCACATAGATGCTCATTGGGGTTTTGAAATTCAGTTGGCCCATAATTTTCCTGTAAAGCTTTGACGAGTTCCTCCCAATGCAACAAAGTACGCTCGTTGTTAATCCATGCAAATAAATCAAGAGCGTCACCCTCCAAATACATGGCGGCGATGTCCACCTTCTCATCGTTTGGCGTTTGGTAGTAGTAGAAATACTTCTCAGCTTTCAATATCCACTCTCGTGGGTCGTCTCCTTCAAATCGGGGAAATTCCACCTTGGTATGCGGTCTCCGTGAAGGGTTCTTAAGCCACCAAGGGGTATCCGTGTCATCTTCTTCTGACCACACAGCCTTGCCTTTCTCACAATCATGAAAACTAGTTTCCCTCTATTGGGTGTTGCTAGCTTGGGCTTTGAGAGCTGCAACATCCGCTTTCAATTCATCTATGGAATCTAATTTAGATGCAATGGCGGATAATTGTTGGATGATGGGATCGATGGGCGGGTTTGAGGGATCATTTTGGGAAGCAGTGGATCTGGTATTAACCATGATGGATCGAACTGGGCCAAAATATGTTAGGATCAAAATTTAACAGACCAAGTAAAAGGAAAAGTATGGAAAGAAGAACTTTTATTGGCAATACAAGTGTAAGAATCTTGAACACAAGTACAACCAATAATCTGTCAATTTGAGATGACTAATCTCCAATATGAAATTCAAATAACAAACCAAAGATAGATATTAACAAATTCTTCCTAGGATATTAATAATACATATCTAGGAGTATTTTTTGCTAACAAACCAAAATAAATACCTAAAAAACAAGAAATGTAACAGAGTGGAAGTTATGGTTTAGTGGAGATACTAGGGACAATCTGCTTGCTGTCAATCGTGGACTCAGCCCACTTGGCCCAGTAGTAGTTTCAGTTGGAGTGAGTCAAATACACTTCCTCGTTCCTTGTCACATGCTTTCCATCTCTTTCTAGTGTACGTCTTTATGGGAGGACACATATCATGGATGCAATAACAAATTGGCCCTTCTGTTCTTAACTTTTACAAATAGGTTGTTCAAAGGAGACAGGCCCTCTACAGACACATTTTATGTGCAGATGACCGTTACAATAGCTGGCAAGAGGTGTAGTTTATTTGCTCTGAATATTATGCACAAAATGAAAGAAAATTGTGATAATGTGAAATTCTGTTCTCAATTCATGGGGTACTTACTATACATAAAATTCTGCTGTATCACATCCAGTTTTTATTTTTAATTAGGCTGAGACTGATTGTAAAGAAGGTCATGAGGGTTTTGTACTTAGATGAGAAAGGAACAGTAACTGCTGCAATAGAAGGGGCTGAAATTGCAGAACTTTCTATTGGACTCAATAGAAAACTTCAGGGCCATCAACTTGTTAATCTTCTCAATTCCGACCTTTAAGCGGTCGAGGCCCTGTAGAAGCTTCACAAATTGTTTCTTCTCCCCGTGACTCTGATGATGCTTTGCCTGTTGCTATGAGTGCAATGCAGCTCTTGCCCAACCTTCGATGAAAGCAACTTCTGGTATGTTGAGAGTTTCTTTCTGTTTTCTAAGTTGATATCTACAATATCACCATGACTTTTCTGCTTTCAATAAGGTGCATTTCTTCCTTAAAGAAGAGATGGAAATCTGTCTGAGGTCGAGGTCTCCCTACTGAACTCATGGGCTTTTAGGCCTTTGTGTATTAGCTTCTCTACTATTGGCATGGCAGCAAAGATGCCCATCCCTACATGAGCACCCACAATTGATTCTAGAAGTTTTGCTGATGAGGAAGCAACTGTAGTCTGCTTCTCTGGTACATTACCTTGTCTGCTAACCACCTTGGTGAATTGATAACTTAAGTCATGAACTATTTGGTGTATTAACTGCTTGCAGATTTTTAAAGAATTCCCTTCATTGAGAGGCAACTGTATGATTCTTGCATATGCTGCCAAAGCTATTGCAATTAACATGAGTTCCCCTCTTTGGGATTCCAAAGTTTCAATTTCAAGTCCAAGACCAAAGCATCATTTAGTAGTGGCCTAAGTCAGTTGCAGAAAGAGGCTCGCCGAGCGTTTTCCTGGACTCTGGATTAATACAATCTAAAAAGGTTGCTTGGGAAGCAATGGCTGGTTTTCAGGAAGCCTATGTTTTAGTATTCAATGTAGATGGGCTAGAAAGGCTTCCTTCTGTTTCAATTGCTGCAGAGTGGATGCTCACAGGTGATCTCAAAAAGGAAGAAGCTGTTTGTTCTTCTCATCCATATGAAAGTGCCCCTAACATTATTCTATTTAAGGTAATGTGGCTGCGTAGCATCTCTTTATGAAATTTGCACAATAAATTGAAAGTCTTTTGGGGTCATGGTGATTCCCAAAGTGTGGTTCAAAGTATGCTTTGATGGATATGTGTAATGTTTGTTGGGTTTCTATTATGAGGTCTTTAAACAGCCCAAATTTACATAAATTCAAACATTTTTCTTTCTATCGAATAGTTATGCTGGGGAATATTTGATTATATGATGTATAAAATACCTTTTTAGCTATTCTGGGAATTAGCTCATAGAAAATGAAATAAGATTTATAACACAACGCTATTTTAAATTTTTCCGGGGCTAAAACAGCCTCTTTGCGCTGCCGAAAATTTTTGCAGTTGTACCATATTTTCAAGAATTAGATTTCTTGTCATTGCTATCTCAGTGGGGTCCTTTGGCAGCTGTAGGTGTTCTCCACTGTCCTTAGCCCTCTAAAGTTGTTGCAGAGGTGAAATTGCTCAATCTTTGTGCCGTTATTAAAATTGACATCTTTTTTTCTCCTTACAGATTCTTCTATGCATCAACGTAGTTGCAGCATGTTCGAAGTTACCTAACGTGCCTTTGAAACTTCTGAATCAAGTAATGTGGCCAACCCAGTGTAGTGTTTCTTTAGTTAGAAGATATTAAGATGTTTTCGAGGCCATCTAATAATTTTATACTAGAGGTTCTGTCTTTCCTTCTTTGTGAGGGTGGATATGGGGCAAGGTTTCTATGGCCTACTTTTTCAATATGGTTTATGTCTTTTAGCTTCAACAATGATACTGGAGGTATCTTTTATGAATTATTATGGTTCAGCATGTTATAGATGCTTCAAAGTGAGCTTCAGTCTAACTATCAATTTTGACATGCAGGCACAGATTATGCTTTTTGAGATCTGCTCCAAAGATTGGATCAACTTACTGGGCAACCAAAAGGCGAACAAGGCCATAATGATGGAGAAAAATGTATATAAAGTTCATTGAAAAAAACAAATATAAATAGAAACGGAAAAAGAAGAAGAAAATAGAAAAATAGGAAAAAAAAGAGAAAAAAATATAAAAAATGGAAAAATTGGGGGAAAATGTATAGAAAAAAGGAAGACAAAAGAACAGGGAATAAAACAAAGAACAGAAGAAAATAGATTAGTATGAAAAAACAAAAAAGAAAGAAAACAGAAATAGTTCACTAAAAGGAACAAGAAGCAGAAAAAAGATGGTGAACTAAGAGCCAAGAAAAAACATGTGAAGAAAAGGGAGGAGAAAAGAAAGAGAGAGAGGAGGCAGAAAAAAGAAGAGGAGAAAGAAAAACCAAAAAAAAAAAAAAAAAAAAGGAGAGGAAAACCCTACCTTTTTGCCGGAGGAGGCGGGTAGCTGGAGTCCCTTTATACCCTTTCAAGTTGGATGTAGTGAAGCATCTTGTCAAGTTATCAGCTGTCAGGGCAGTCCTAGCATATGTATCTGGAAGTACTATGTTATACTGCGGTTGTGATTCAGCTATCTCTAGTTCCCTTAAATGATGGCTTATTGTCCGTGCCTGATGTTGATAGATTTTTCTACGAATTTGCTCTTGATCAATCAGAGAGGTTAGTTTCAGCCACAAAATGTGATGTAATTATGTATAATTTATTGTAGGGTAACTTATTTAGTTCTTGTCATTTTACAAGTAGGTTCCTTGAATTACTAGATTCAAATGCAAACTAACCTTCATTGGGTTTCTGAGTTAGCTGTCCTCACTGAACATGGAATAGAGGATGTAAATGACAATTCAGCACCTAAAAGTGCTGTGAAGTGATGTGGCTGTTGGCAATAACATTTCATTGCTGTTGCCTGAGCTTAAGGATCAAAGCAGTATGATTTCTGATGCATGGCATGAATCTCCAAAGTCTGAAATGGTTGAACATGATGATACAATTTTCCTCTCTTTTGATTGGGGAGAATGAAGGACCCTATGAAAAAGTTGTAGAGAGGCAACCTTATCTTACTATTGCGTAGTTTTTTCGGAGTCTGGGGGGGTATTGTTTCTGATAGAATCTAGAACATATTTTATGATCTTTGCTCTTTGCTAAATCATTATTTTCTCTTTCGACACGTTGAAAACCAACTTATTGTAGACAATATAATCGGAATCTTTGACTTTTGCATGATGGGAAGAGCACCATAAGAAAGTTTATAATGTTAAAAATTTTTGTATTATGTTAGCGATTGTAATTGTGCTAAATGGCTTTTGTTGGGTGCATTTTAATTGTAATAAGTTCTAGGGTTTTTGGATATTGGATACTGCGTATTGCATTTGAAACAGATTAGGCTTTCAATCTGTATGGTGGGCTAAGGCTGTTGATGTTACTTTGGTAGATGTTTCATCAGGCTCGATGACAACTAGTTGACTAATCCAAAATCTAGCTCTTCATTTATTTTCTCAATCTTTTGATCTATTTGTTCCCACACATGACATAACTCCTCATCCTTTATGTTATACCTTTTTTCCTACAGCCAATGATTTTTTGGATTCAAATAGTCTTAGCCTCTTGAAGTTAAGAGAAGTTTGCTAGAGGACCTATGATCTAATTCTGCATCTTTTTTTGGATGGCTTAGAAGAAATATTATATCATCGATTTGACAATGAGAATGAAAGTATACATTCTTGTAGACCTGTTTAATAGATGATCATTTAATCACCTATTTCTTTTGTTTATTCTCGGAACTTTTCCCACATTTGGGGATTTCACACTCTACTTTTATGAGTTGTAGGCTTCTTTTGCTTGATGAATTTGTATTACTTGACTGGTTTCGAAAGTATGGAAACTTATCTACACTCAATTTTTATTGTATTACCATCACAGATTTATGGAAGAAGGAAAACTGCTGGATGCTCTTTGCTCTATCAGACCGCTTCTTGCCCAACAGGGCCTTGAACTGGTTGCTTTAGATGCTCATTATAGGTGGTATGTTTTTAGGACAATCTCAAGGCAGTTCAAGCCATTATATCTGGAGCAATAGTTGGCAGTATTTTCCACTCCTGAAGCATAAACGACTGGTGGCTAAACTTGCATTGTGAGGTATGGCTAATTAGTTCAGCTCTGTGGTTTTTTTACAAGTATGTTAGTTGTAAAATTGTAAATGACCATGACTTGTTTTGCGTTCTCTGATTTGTGCATATTTAAGTATAAATTGTTCTTTAATCCTTTTATTTTCTTTTCCTTTTTTCCTAATAAATGCTTCTTCTTTTTTTTTTAAATTTAATATCTTAATCCTCAATCTTTCCTTTTTGCTATAGCTTGTTTAACTGATGCTAAATATCTCCTTTTCAGATATTTGCCCAGATGGGAGTTGGAAGCAGCTTTGAACGCTCTCGCTATGTGCAGTTGCTATTTGCCTGATGGTAATCCACTTAAAATTGAGGTATTGGAATTGGCTATTATCTTTTCCTATTGAAAAGTAGAATTTATATTTATATGAGGAGTTTTTCTTTGTGGTGGATGCAATAACAAGTTGGCCTTTCTGTTCTTCACCTTTATAAATAGGTTGTACAAAGGAGACAGGCCCTCTACAGATATATACATTTTATGTGCAGATGAACGTTACAAAAGCTGGCAGAGGTGAAGTTTATTTGCTTTATTATGTACAAAATGGAAGAAAACTGTGATAATGTGAAATTTTGTTCTCAATTCATGGAGTACTTACTATACGCAAAATTCTGCCATATCCCATCCAGTTCTTATTTTTAATTAGGTTGAGACTGATTGTAAAGAAGGTCCCTAAGGGTCTTGCACTTAGCTGAGAAAGGAGCAGTATCTGTGTAATAGAAGGGGCTGAAAGTGCAAGGCTTTCTATTGAACTACGTAGAAAACTTCAAGGCCATCAACTTGTCAATCTTCTCAATGCCGACCCTATAAGCAGTGGAGGCCCTGCAGAAGCTTCATGAATTCTTTCTTTTCTCCGTGACTCTGATGATGCTTTGCTTGCTGCTTGGGTGCAATGCAGCTCTTGCCCAACCTTTGATGCAACCAGCTTCTTGTATGGTAAGAGAGTTTCTTTCTGTTTTCTAAGTTGATATCTACAATATCACCATGATTTTTCTGGTAAATAAAGTTGTACTTGCTTTCAATTAGGTGTGCTTCTTCCTTAAAGAAGAGATGGAAATCTGTCTGAGGTCGAGGTCTCCTGGGTGAACTCATGGGCTTTAAGCCTTCGTGTATTATCTTCCCTACTATTAGCACGGCAGCAAAGATCCTCATCCCTACATGAGCAACTACAGTTGATTCTAGAAGTTTTGCTGTTGAGAAAGCAACTGCAGTTTGCTTCTCTGGTACATTTACCTCGTCTGCTAACCACCTTCGTGAATTGATGACTTAAGTCATGAACCATTTGTTGTTTTAACTGCTTGCAGATTCTTAAAGAATTCCCTTCATTGAGAGACAACTGTATGATTCTTACATATACTGCCAAAGCTATTGCAGTTAACATGAGTTCCCCTCTCAGGGATTCTGGAGTTTCAATTTCAAGTCCAAGACCAAAGCATCATTTAGTAGTGGCATAAGTCAGTTGCAGAAAGAGGCTCGCTAAGCATTTTCCTGGACTCCTCGTAACTCGGGAGATAAAGGTGCACCGAAGGATAGATATAGGAAGGAAAGAGCTCTAGATTAATGCAATCTGAAAAGGTTGCTTGGCAGGCAATGGCTGGTTTTCAAGAAGACTGTGTTTCAGTATACACTGCAGATGGGCTAAAAAGGCTTCCTTCTGTTTTAGTTGCTGCAGAGTAGATGCTCACAGGTTATCTCAAAAAGGAAGAGGCTGTTTGTTCTTCTCATCCATATTAAAGTGCCCTTAACATTATTCTATTTAAGGTAATGTGGCTGCGTAGCATTTTTTATGTAATTTGCACAATAAATTGAAAATATTGCAATCAGCCAGCTTGAATTTTGCTTTTCTCAAAAGTCTTTTGGGGTCATGGTGACTCCCAAAGAGTGGTTCAGAGAATTTAAACAGCCTAAATTCAAATAAATTCAAATGATTTTCTTTCTATCGAATAGTTATGCAGGAGAATACTTGATTATATGATGTGTAAAATGCACTTTTAGCTATTATGGGAATTAGCTCATAGAAAATGTTTGATTATATGATGTGTAAAATGCATTTTTATCTATTCTGGGAATTAGATAGAAAATGATATAAGATTTGTAACACATGAAGCTATTTTGAAATTTACCGGGACTGAAACAGCCTCTGTGTGCAAAGCATACTTTCTACAAATACCTGTGTAATAGCACAGCAGATTATGGGGAAAATAATCTCGAGACAGATCGGACTGCTATGCATTATCTGGCTTAAGCACCCAATGGGATACTATATGATTCGCCCTTACTGACTTCACTGGCAATGCAGTATTGCCCATTGATTAAGTGCAACTGAAGCATTTGACAATACTGTCCAATTAATAGAATTAATTATTTTCTCTGATGCGCAACCACCATCCCCAACCCTGAGGACCAACTTTAGCACTTAGGGACTAGTGCTTTACGATGAAGCTTTATGGCCTCCTTATGAGATATGGGACAAATATAATTCGACTACTGAGGCTATCATGACATTGGAACCTGATTTATTGGCTGCGAGCCAATTCCTAATTCATGTTTTAGTTGCGTGAATTTTTTTTTTTTGGATGTAGATTTTGAATTTCTTTTAGTTCAAATATTAGGTTTCTACTTTCTTCCTACAAGTGGTTAATTCTCATCATGCATATTTAAGTTTGGGCCTGGATCAATTGCATTTTTATTAATGCATTAAGAACAATTGATGAAGTTCCATAGGGGGCTAACCGTAGTATCTGTTGTCCCCAAGCATTACTTTCATTATTTTCAAATGAAACCGCATCAGGCAAAGGCGCTTTGGACATGTGTGTTAATCAGATGAAAAATGTCTTGAGCTCCCAGTAATTACCTGAAAATGTATCTGTGGAAACAATTGGCCGAGTATATCATACTACAGAAACATTTATGCAGGTATCCAGTTTGGAAAATCTTTCAAGCTAATGCAGAATGCTTCCATAGATTGTAACATATTGAATATTTGTGATGCATCTTGCAGGGTCTACTCTTTGATAAATCCCTCAGAAAACTTTCTGGGGCCAGTGATGTGTCTAGTAATTCTAAAAATACCTAGGATGCACAGATGATGCATCCTGTGATGCCGGCACGCTAGAATCAAAGACATATAGATAGGATGCACTGAACTGCTGCAAAGTCCTTTAGGATCAGGCATAGCTGCCTCCTTTGATGAAATTGCGATAAAGTGTCATCTGCACGTTTTTGAGATTGATTGATCCAAAAGGAACGACATAGCATGGCTATATATACCTGCAAGAAATGTAAGGTACAAATATAGCGTATCATTTATAAGCTCAATTTCCCCTGTAATGCCCAAGAGCTGACATTTCATTCTTGCCCTTCGGAGTTCGGATTGAGGTTTTTCCTGTTTGGAATTCATGAGGCCATGTATCTGAGTGCACTTTATGTTAAAAATATACAGAGTGCATCTGAGTGCATTTGCATGTCAAAAGCTTGTTGCATGACCAATTTTCATTTTCTTCTCTTCCATTTAGTCAGAAGATGTGTGCTTCATGTATTTGCCATAGCTTATTTGATAATCTACAGGCAAGCTCTTCAGTTACACAAGTATGATTCTGCATCTGTGATCCTAGAGATCATACATACTATTGAAGGCGGTCTTCCAGTAGATGTTGCTTCTGTCCTGTCCATGTAAGACTGCACCTCTGAAAATTATGAACCATTTAACTTACTCTATCTTATGTGATTGTGTTAATCTGTTCTTCTTACAAGATACATCCAAATATGAGTGAGATATTAGTTTCAGTCTAATTACGAATCAAATGCTGATAGAATGGAGTATTGCTTATGTAGAAGTTTTCTATCTAATACCGAAACTTAAGTTATAAGGTCTCCGGGTAATCTGACCAATTCTTGTATATTGGAACCAAGATTAATTATAAGATATTGGTTTTTATCAGTTTCAGATCTGAAAAACGCAACTTTTTAACATAAAGTGCTTTTTGTGCGGCATTACTTCTTTAGATATAATATTTCATTTTAATTGAACTCCTCACAAAGGACGGGCTGAATTCCAAAAAGATATGAGAATTGTTAGGACTAAGAGAAGAATGCGGAGGCTAAATTCTAAATTTGGAAAAAAAAAAAACTAACTGGAGATTGAGATTGTGGATCATTGAAGTTACAGATGAGAAATTAAACTCTGGAAAAGCGATCAATTCGACTGCAATTTACAAGTGATACCTTGTCCTGCATGAATTGTATGAAGACTTTAACATGTAGCTGTCTTTCATTATAACCTGAGACTGTAGAAGTATTTATTGAACTATGATCTACATCAAACTTCATGTAATATTCTTTCTAGTTCCCATATCTAATTGCTATTTGCTTAGTGTATTTATTTTTCTAATAGTATCCTTATGATAGAAAGATGTGTTGATGATGCACCCAATACTCTATCCATAATTTTTACAAGAGCTGCACCCAACCATTTCGTGCAAGGTCAGGGGAATTTCCTACTTAATTTTAGATAAATAGAAATGCTTCACCTTTATAATTTGCTTTAGAAGGCTTAATATGCGAATATGATGTTCATTAACACTGAAGTTCTGTTTAAAGGCGTAAACCTGTATGAAACCGGGATATTTTATCGCGATAACTTTATTGCACTCTTCTTTATCGAGTAAAAGAAGATTTAATTATTTGTATATACTATATAGTTATAGTTCTGATTTTCTCCTTAAAATCCCAAATATTTGGTTAGAAAATAAATTTAAGCAGAGCTGTAGCTCTTGGAAATTGCATAATGACAGATGACCCATCCCCTGATTCTTGGTTTCAGTGATTTTTTTCATTTTTCAGCTGGTTTTCAGATAAACTAAAAGAGGAACTACATCATTCTATTTGGTCAAGGATATTTCAGGTAATAGTGAGCTTATGTCTCTAAAATAAGAGACTCCCGTTTCTTTCTATGGTCTCAATGGAATTAACTGATGTATGCTCATCTGTTGGTGTGTTAAATTTCTGTCAAATTCATCTAATAAACTCAATTATGTGTGTTAGCATATTGAGGAAACAGTGCGTTTTATATGCATTTTTACTTCCCCGCGAAGGGTGGAGGAAAAAGTACTTGACTTGCTTGTGTTGAGTGACCTTATTTTAATATGCTTTTTAGCCCATATAGATACCTCCTTGATCATCATATACTCGTGCAACAGTATCATTTCTTCTCAGATCATCTCTTGGCAATATTTAATGAAAGACTTCGGGAACCTACAGGGAATTTTCCCAGCAGAAGTAAAATATTTTCTGCTAGAACTATTTTAGGCTAGTTCTTGTGTAAAACTTACCCTTTTCCTATTATTTTTGTGGAAAGAAGAGTGATTTGTGGGAGATTACGGCAGATATTATGGCAGATCTTTAGGGATTGATTAGCTGTAAATTATGACTGATTTTATGGGATTAGTCATCAATGTAAAATAGGCTGTATATCTTTTCCTTTTTTAGTTCTTTGTAGCTCCTATAAAATCATGTCTTGTACAGCAGTTTAATAGGTGAATAAAATACATTCCTTTCTCCATATGGTATCAGAGCAGGAACTTCTTTCCTGACTCTGTAGTGTGCCCTTCTTTTTTCTCAAATTCTTGGACTTATTCCAAGGAAAGACCTAATCTTTTATAATGTCAGAAGTTACCTGTGACATAGCCCTTTCTTCCTCTAGAGTGACTAAAAATCGCAGCCACCAGAACTTTGAATCCCATTCTACCCTAATTGCAGCAGATGCAAATGTGAGTCGAACAACCCACACATGTGAAACTGCGAACAGCCAGCGTAGAAAAGAGGACAAGCCAGGGGTATGGTGTGATGGATGTAATAAACCTCGTCATACACGAGAGACTTGTTGGAAGATTCATGGGAAACCTACTAGCTGGAAGAGTAATAAGACTGGAGACAGAGTTGCTCGTGCAAATGAAGCTGATTTAGTCTCTTTTAGTAAAGAGCAGATGGATCAACTTTTAAAACTGCTTAAGACCAATTCTCTATCTGGTATTCCTAGTGGTTCTTTGGCTCAAACAGGTAGAGAGTCTAGTGTTTTTTCGTCCCATTCTATTTCAACACCTTGGATCATTGATTCAGGTGCTTCAGATCACATGACAAATCATTCCCATCTTTTCCTTTAATACTCACCTTGTTCCAATAATAAAATGGTCAGAATTGCATATGGAAATTTCTCACCCATTGCAGGGAAATGATATGTAAAAATCTCAGAAAACATAACCCTCAAATCTGTTTTACATGTTCATAATCTTGCATGTAACCTATTATCAGTGAGTCAACTATCTAAAGATTCTAATTGCCATGTTGTTTTCTCCAATTCGTGTTGTGAATTCCAGGACTTGAGCACGGGGATGATGATTGGCAATGCTAGAATGGTGGATGGCCTTTACTACTTTGATGACAACTTTCTCCAAAATAAACAAGCTCAAGGCTTTGGTACTAGTATGAGTTCTCTTTCTGTTTGTGAAAAAATTATGATTTGGCATCTTCGATTAGGACATCCTAGTTTTTCATATTTGAAGTACTTGATTCCAGAATTATTTAAAGGTGTGGATTATTCTTCTTTTAAATGTGAAAGTTGCTTGTTATCCAAAAGCCATCGTTCTACTTATAATCCAAAACCATATTGTGCTTCAAAACCATTCAATTTGATCCATAGTGATGTGTGGGGACCTTCAAGATTCACCACATACTCAGGAAAAAAATGATTTGTAACTTTTATAGATGATCATACTCGTCTTTGTTGGATATACTTGATGAATGATAAATATGAAGTTGAAAGAATTTTTAAGAATTTTTTTCATATGGTTGAAGCTCAATTTCTAACCAAAATAAACATTCTTCATTCTGATAATGGAAGAGAATATTTTAACCAATAGTTAGGGAGTTTTTTAAAGGAAAAGGGATTCAACACCAATATACTTGTAGCAACACTCCTCAGCAAAATGGCATTTCAGAAAGAAAAAATAAGCACTTACTTGAAGTTGCTCGTGCTATTATGTTTTCAATGAATGTACCAAAATACTTATGGGGGATGCTATTAGTGTTTTAAAAGGTATTTTCTTGAATGTAGACTTTTTTCTGATTTACCCTTAAAAGTTTTTGGTGCACTGCCTTTGTCCACATGCCAGTAGGCTCCATTCTAAACTTGATCCTAGAGCAGAAAAGTATGTATTTATTGGATATGCAGCAAATAAAAAGGGGTATAAGTGTTGTAATCCTGAAACAAAAAAGTTTTTTGTAAGTATGGATGTTTCCTTTGTTGAAAACCAGCAATATTTTAGAAAAAACTGTCTTCAGGGGGAGATAAGAAATGAAGATCAGTTTTGGAAAACTTCTATTCCTCTACTTTCTATTCCTCTGCCTAACAATTTTTTACCTCCCTATACTGGTCAAGAAACTAATAATCCGTCTATGTCAAACATAGAAGATTTACAAACAGGGGGAGAAATACTAGGACAGGAACACATTAAACCTACCTTAGAGCTCCGTGTTTATTCTAGGAGAGGTACTCATCAGACTAAAGATATATCTTCTATTCTAGCACAAGACCAATCATTATCTTCGGGCGATGGTTCATCCACCACTTCAAGTAATTCTGACAACCCTACTTTGAATCCTACTATTACTGATCTTGATGTTCCTATAGCACCTAGGAAAGGAGTCCGAACTTGTACCAAGCATCCTATTGCTAAATATGTGTCTTACCATCGTCTTTTTACTACTCATAAAACTTTTATCTCAAATATCTCTAATCTGTTTATTCCCAGAACCATTCAAGAAGCCTTAGATAGTTATAATTGGAAAACAACAGTTTTAGAAGAGATGAACACTTTGCAAAAGAACAAAATCTGGAAGATAGTTTATCTACCAAAGGAGAAAAAAGTGGTAGGATGTAAATGGGTGTTTATAGTTAAGTGTAAAGCTCATGGTAGCATAGAGAGATATAAGGCACAGTTAGTGGCTAAAGGATTCACACAGACACATGGAAGAATCTTGGTGAAGGGAAAGTGTGCAGATTGAAGAAGTCGTTGTATGGACTTAAACAATCTCCTAGAGCATGGTTTGAGCATTTTGGAAAAGCTATAAAGGCCCATGGATACACACAAAGCCAAGCAGATCATACCATGTTCTATAAGCATTCTGAAGAGAAAAAAATTGCTATTTTGATTGTTTATGTTGATGATATTATAATAACAAGTGATGATCTTGATGAGATCAAAAGACTTAAGAAGGTTCTTGCAGAGGACTTTGAGAGTAAGGATTTAGGAGCCTTAAAATACTTCTTAGGAATGGAGTTCGCTAGATCTAAAAGAGGTATCTTTATGTCTCAAAGGAAATATGTATTGGATCTTCTTAAAGAGACAGGTTTACTCGGATGCAGGGCTGCAGAAACACCTATTGATCCTAATGTAAAACTCCAACATGCTAAACCAGAAGAAGTTAAGAAAAGAGAATAGTTCCAAAGGTTGGTTGGGAGGCTAATTTATTAATCCCATACTCATCCTGACATAGCTTTTGCAGTGAGCATGGTTAGCCAATTTATGCACTCTCTAGGCTCAGAACACTTTGAAGTTGTTTAGAGAATTCTAAGATACTTAAAAAGTTCACTAGGGAAGGGTTTACTATTTGAAAGGCATGGTCACCTATGAATTGAAGCGTACACAGATGCGGATTGGGTTGGAAGCACAATTGGCAGAAGGTCAACATTGGGATATTGCACTTTTGTCGGAGGAAATCTTGTCACTTGGCGAAGCAAGGAATAAAATGTAGTGGCAAGAAGCAGTGCAGAAGTTGAATTTAGATCAGTTGCTCATGGAATTTGTGAAGTGTTGTGGATCAAAAGGATTTTAGGTGAACTAAAGGTTGGAAGTAATTATCCCATAAAAGTGTATTGCGATAATAAGGCTGCAATTTCAATTGCCCATAATCCTGTTCGCCATGATAGAACCAAGCATGTTGAGGTAGACAAGCACTTCATCAAAGAAAAGATAGAGAGTGGACAGATTTACATGACTTATTTACCCACCGGCGAACAGGTTGCAAATGTTCTTACAAAAGGATTACCTAAAAAACAATTTGAGAAGTTGATTGGCAAGCTGGCAATGGAAGACATATTCAAACCAGCTTGAGGGGGAGTGTGGGAAGAAGAGTGATTTGTGGGAGATTAGGGCAGATCTTTAGGGATTGATTAGTTGTAAATTATGGCTGATTTTATGGGATTAGTCATCAATGTAAAATAGGCTGTATATCTTTTCCTTTTTTAGTTCTTTGTAGCTCCTATAAAATCATGTCTTGTACAGCAGTTTAATAGATGAAGAAAATATATTTCTTTCTCCATAATTTTCCTTTTTCCTTTTTAACTCCTTTCTCGGTGTTATTATTTTTTCATAGGATATGTTTTATAGGCTCAGTGTTTCTAAACTTTCTTTGTGTAGATTGAGATTAGGGTGTTATCTCATCTTTGTGATTGAGATTGGATGTTGTCTCATCTTTGTATTTGAATTCAAGCAAACCCTTGATCTAGACACATGGTGGATATCCAACTCTGCCTTCATCTACTGACGTATACTGAAAACAGTGCTAGCATTCAAAGCCATAAGATTTGTATGCCTTGTTATTACCACTATCTTTGTTGTGATCTCCTGAAGATCTACACATCTATTTCTCTTAAATTGGGGAAGACGAAGGAGAAAATTCAAACTCCGAAGGTTAGCTCTGTCATTCCTTGTCATTCCTTGCTTTAAATAGGATAATGTGAGAAGATATTGCAATGGATGATATCCTAAAAGCATTAGCTATCTCAGGCTTAGTTTCCCTATGGGTGGGTAGGGGGGTTCCTTTCTTGCTTGAATTTGTTTGACAGTTACAGCTTCTCTAGGTGGCAGGAACTTCTTTCTGAAGAAATAGATGAGAAGGCAACAACATTGTCACCCCACCCAGCAATCATAGAAACACCCACTGTGGCATATATTTCATATGATGTATATGCATGAGTGCATATGTATTGCAATGATACAGACACACAAGTTCTATCAAGCAATAACTTCTGCTCTTGCAAATAAAAGTTAATGAGGAAGCTCAAGCTTTAGAGCAAGACTTGAGCGCTCTGGAATTTGATTTGGATGGCATTGTCAATATTCACAATCAATATTTGGCTTAGTGGACCTTGTTCGAAGAGTAAGTTCACTTTAAACATTTCATCTATTTGCTTGCATGTGTTATGTCATATTTACTTCTATCGTCATATCTACATTTAATCTTTGTGTTGATTTTAGTGTTTCCACATTGGTGTTAGTATTCTTATAATAATGAATACTAGTCAGCATGTGATTATGCGCATAAATTCTCTAGTTTAAGAATATAATTTATTAAGATTCAGGTGAGTTTCAGCAAAGTTAATTTTATTTCTATGAGTTCTCACTGGGTTTTATTAACGTCCATTTTCTCATACCTATTCATGTACAGAACCACCTGATCAGCCTGGCATGGCATCTTGGCATTCAAGTTTCTGCACGGAAAGATTATCTTCCTTTCTTAGCTCTTATATACTGGGAGTAAAAATGATATGATGTTATTGATTTCTATGTAATCTCATCAAAAAGTACTTTGAATATTCTGTATTCTAAATTTTTTATATCCTCTCATTTGCTTGACTCAAATGGTTCATTTTCCTCCTGTTTTGATGCTAAGATTGTGCCCCGGAATTCTTGCTATACCTCTGTTTAGAGCATGATGACGAGTTCATTCTTTCTCACAAATCAACTTGTGCATACAATTTTCACAAGGTGTGTATTTTTTTTTCCTTTTAAGAAATTCGTCTTCTTTTATGTCACAGTAATCCCGTAACTACACTTATTCTTACTTCTTGTTTAGTTCCTATCAGCAATCAAATTCACCCATATGACTAAATTAGTGGAACCAACTGCAATTCTTAAACAGCAAATTCTTTTCCGCCTGAAGGAACATAATGATCATCCTACTCTTCATAAAATTTTACAAATTATTCTGATGATTTTGGCTCTATCTCTTGACACTGCTCCTGCCAAGGTAGAATATCTTAATCATCAAATGTTATTTTGAAAGAGTTACCTCTTAACAGCATTTCTTACAAAATCTATAACATTAGCCAATGGATTGGTTACAGTGTTCTCTATGGTTGTTTGCAAACTACTCCTGTTGAACCTTGAGTTTGGACTAAAACACTATTTATTTCTTCTTCCTAATATCTTACTAATGTGGTTTTATCTACCAGTTATGTTAGATTGGGAAAATATTAAAGTCTACAGTGGTGTGCAAATTATAGTTGTCTTCAGTTATATGTTGATTACATATTCTGTAGTATTTAGCACTTATTGTAGCGGCTCTTTGATAGTTTAGTCAGTTCCCTGTATGAAGGACATTTGTTTCTACAAACATTGAAATCAACCACCTGAATACTTGTTCTAACGTCAAAGACAGAGCAGAAAATATTCATCTATTCATTTAGAAGTTTCTTCCCAACTTTCAAAAATCTAGGGTTCATGAGCAGTCATCTTGTTGTTCTCCTGTTCTCCTGATTGATTGAACCTGGCACTACTTTAGCTTACTTCTATTGGAACATCTTGACAAAATATGCTGAACAACCCACCTTGTTGGAAGTAATGAAGAGATTGCTATGGTAGGAACTTGGTTGCATACCTATGATGTTGCTAACGAAATGTTCCAAAGAAACGGAACAGCCGGTGGATCAGAATTTCAAGTTAATTAGAACATTTGAGAAGAATCTCTCTGTTTTACATGGGTAAAAAGGTGGGTAATGAGCCATTATAAAACTCCTGCTTGGGCATATTGTGATTTATATACATAGGTAGCTATAGATATTATACTACTCAACTCCAGCCTGTTTTTATACTTGATTTTATTCTTAAATTATTTAAATTAAATTACTTCCTAATGAAAACAGTGTTCTAATTTTCAGTGCAAGAAAATGCTTGAAAAGAACTCAAATTTGAGCCTCCGGAATGTTCTAGAGGCTCATATTATTGAAGAGAATTGTTCTTCTTTGCAATCAAGAAAGTTATCAAATAATTTGAATGTCAATGGTGAAGAAAATAGCAATGAAAATTAGTCTCATTTTGACAATGCCTTCAAGAAAACATAAAAGCACACCTGGGTGCATTTCAGAGTGTTGGTTCTCTGAATTATGATTGTGCTCTTGGTGAATAGTGGAAGATCTTATTTGAAAAAGATATAGATATATGCATTTGGACCTTATTTGTAAGTTTGTCCATTATAAATTTTCAAATTGATTTTACAATGAATTTAATTGATGTGCTTATATTTTTTCCCTCAGGGGGACATAAAAACTGTTGTGGAGACAATAATCCAGGCATAAGTTCCTCTGTTTGCATGCAGTTGAGACACTTGTATGCCCTATTGGATATGATAGTGGCATTTGGCATAATCTTTTGCAGGGTTTTCTACTCATCCAGAATATGGTATGCTTTAACCTAACTTTTACCTTGTAACCAAGACAACTTCTGCTTTTTTCTTCATCAAGTAGATGGTGTGCGAGAAGAACAAGAACAAGAAAAGGTACAGGTGGAACATGTTGAATGAATGGAAGAAAAGTGCTGACTATTGAGCCATAATTTTTTTCTGTTTTATGTACGTATCTAAGGTGATGCATGCACTTGCAAACATTCTTGCTTCATTATTTGCTGAAGGATTTGGTATTGCTAAGGATGAAAAAATTGATAGTGTGAAAGAGGCCACCTAAGATGCAATTGGAACTGGTATGGGTGAGGGTGTAGGATTAGATGAAGTTAGCGATCTAATAAATGAAGATCATCAGCTCTTTGGGACCTCTGAGAAGGTATGCAATTTTCATGCTTAGATCTTTCAATTGGAATATTTTCTCAAAACACAATCTTAAATTTGTTGTGGCTTCTAAAGACAAATGAAGAGTTTGATGCCATGTCTAACATGACTAGTAAAATTGGAAAAAGGAATAGAGATGGCAATAGTATTTCATTCGTTCTTGTGGCATTCAGTGTCAGTGAGGATTCTGAAGATGATGAACATGAAGATGATTAGGAATAGCAACTAGAGTCTGCATTGGCTGAGGTTGGTGTTGATGGTGACGTGGTTTAGTTGTTGCCTGGGTGGATTCTCTAGACACACAATTGTACAAATTAACTTATGCGAGCAGGTTAGCTAACCTTATTAGTTGTGAATATTCAGGGTTTCTCTTTTAGTTTTCTCCTTCCACCTTAGCACTTGATGTTATTTTAATTGGATTTTCTTTCTTCAGACACACATTATAGATTTGTTGGGGTCTAATTTGCTAGGTGAAAGTGAAGGAGTAGTTTGCCTGGTCTAATGGCATCCTATTTTACGCGGAGAAACTTGCTTATTCTTCATGGAAAAACTATTGTTCTCTTTTCTCTCCTCTTCATCTTCATCATCATCTTCTTCTTCTTCTAAGTTTGTTTCTCAAGATTTTACCAGTTGCTTCAATGTAATTATCTAATGATTAAATCAGTTTCAACTAAAAAATTCAATTGGGCTGTTAATGTGGCAAGAGAGTTTGTCTTTCATTTAATAACTTTTTTTTCTTTCGTAAGTTGTTAATGATTTTACTAGCTTACATCATGGAGTTGTTGACTTACCTTTAAAAAAGTAGGGTTTGAATGCAATTTTGGACCACGGGGCTAAGTTTTCATTCCTGAGCTAGGCCATTCTTTCAAGTGCCCAACATCTTTGCGATTTTTTGCTTGTCGAAATACTTCCTATCAAGGAGGCAGCTGGAAAGGCCTTCCTAAGTCTTCAGTTAACATCCTTTTAATTTCCTATTGATTTAGGTCTATGTTGATGAGCTAATTGATGAAGATTATTTTTTCATAATAAATTGCTGCAGGAATGTATGAGAATCAATTATTGCAGTATCCTGGTAGTAACGCCTACAAAGAACTGTGCTCATCTGCTGTTTCTGACTCAGACAGGAATGCATGGGATGGCTTCTCATAATGAGCTCTAGTTTAGACGGCAGGAGGACAAAAACAGCACTTGAAATCAATCCAGGTACCATTAACGATTGATATATGAACAAGATTAAGTTGTCTCTATTTTTGGTTTACTTAGGAAGCACAATCACTTACTTTCCAATATAAATTTTCTGTACTTACTTGAATGGTTGCAGAGTCATTACCACCAATTCTTCGCTGGACCAGCAGAACATATGAATCTGAAAAAAGCTACTATAACCACACAATGTGCATAGAGGGCAAGAGTAAAAACTGCATAAAATTGAAGATGGCACCTCTCTCTCCTCAATCCCTATCTGATTCTCCTCCAATATGTCCGATAAAACTGTGGTTGTGTTCTAATTTCTAGAATTCTGAAACTTTTCTGTTTATGAAGTTTGTATTCTTAACAATGTTGAGGACGATGGACAGAATTCCTCGAATGTATTGAAAGGGTTGGAAATTCACCATTATAGGCGCTTCTTTTCATTTTCATGACTGGTTTCGCAAGAGGAGTGACACTGTTTCAGAGTGACAACCATGCTTAGAAAATGTGAACATATAAATGACAGACAAACACCTTAAGCGACCAAGCATTTCTTCTTAAGATTTACAGCCTACTTATGCTATTCTGAACACTCTTGCATGGAATATAAGGCTTTGCCCTTTATATTGTGCCAATGTAGAATTATGAATCTATAAAAATTATAATTTCTTTCTTAAAATCATGAAGAGTAATGCTAAAACAGAATGTTGTCTGAAGAAGAAGCTATTGGTTTTTTATTTTTGGCATGCATTTTTCTTGCAGAATAAATTAATGATTTATGCAATCATGGAAACATATCATGGTCTTTTTGATTCCTTGTGGCTTTATTCAAGAAATGAAGAATCAACCATGGTAGGAAGTCATGGCTGGTTGGGATGGTCATAGAATATCAACGAGGTTTCCATGCTACTATTTCTCACATAGTAAAAGCATATGAAAAATACAAAGTTCTTGCTATAGTGCTATTCTTTGTAGACCAGTAAAAGTTGGATATGTGATTTTTTGCCAAATTTGTGTCTGCTCACTAGTTCAGTCCATGTTACTATTTTGAGTTTTGTACATTGGAAGAGTCCTTTGTCTACCAATTACCTTTAGCATCATGATTAGCTGGAATAGCGATTATGTGATAGTATCATAGGTGGAGGACTGTGAATGTGATGCTTTATATGTTATTATATACAAAGGATGTGTTATCCTGTTCTTTTTTGTGAAACTGGTGAAGGAATTGCCATCATCAATACATAGTAACGTTTCATTTCCTTGAAGTTGGTCCTTTTACTCTCTTAGTTTTGTTTCTGGCTTGTATTTGTTGCTTTCTTCTCATTGCCTCTTGCTTTCTTTGACATTTTACAATCCAATAGTTAGTTGATTAGGGTTTTCACCCCCAATTATCATTAGTGAACCGACTACAGGGAGCATGCATTGGTGCTTGGGATCACGAAGATTGCCTTGCCTTCTATCACTGTCGGTGGTCAGGTTCATTATTTTCTATTTCTTTTCCTATAGACTTGCTTGCTCTTTTCCTTCTCAAATGCTCTTCCTATGTGCTCTCTCTCTCTCTCTCTCTCTCTCTCTAGGGGTTTGGGGAAGAGGGGAGTTAAGAATGCAGTGTTCAATTTTAAGTTGTTGTCTGCCACATGAATTGCTTGCATTTTTAATAAATGTTGATTCTTAATGCAGGTAAAATTGTACATGATCGTGGAAATTTGCCATATATTCAATGGAATATTCAAAGAGCATCTTGATGGAGCATTTGTATCTTCTTCTTGCGGTCTTTCTGTTGTGCAATATCATTTTGTGTGTTATTTTCTTTTGATCTTATTATTTGTTTTGATGTGATTCTCGTAGTCGACCAAGTGATGATTAAATATATAATGCCTTTGATAGCCAACTGCTTGCTGCATTGAAGCACTTGCAGTTTGATAAGCATCTCTTGCTATGGAAAATGTGCAGTAATTAATTACTGAAGCTGATTGATGGATATTAGCCTCATCTTATAGGACCCGAGGAAGATTATCATCTCATTGAAACTGCTTCGATTATTATTAAAGGTCCTGCTGAAGCAGTAAATAATGCGGTGTGTACTTGATGTGTTGTTTTTATCTAGATCTAGGTCTAATGTTATTCCCAGTGGCATTAAAAATGATTTTATTCTTGATATTTTGAGTAAAATTTCCCCATACCATGTCTAGTATTCAATTCTAGTGATGGTTGATGCAGGCAGGTGCTCATGCAAGCTGCATTTGAACTGTTGTCTTTTGTCTATCTTTTTTGGTCTTATGTTGATATCTATAAATGATTTTGTGGACTATTTTGGGCTAGCCCCACTAAGTGATATCAAGAAATGTTGGATTTATGGTCCTTATTGCTTTCAGAAATGAGATGAAGAATTGAAAGTCTTAACATATGTGGAACAGCAAGTATTAGATGATTCTGGAGTTGACTTGACTATGGATCCAGATGTATTCTATTATGCTTAATTGTGAAACATATGTTGGTTGAATTCAAGCTATGCACTTTTGATTGCTATATTCGAGAACATTATGTGAGATGTTGTGTTCATGACATGGTGCCCTTTGTATTTTGAAGTTAAATCAACTATTTTGAGCTATCTCTCATTGCGATATTTTTTTCATTTAAGCATTTAAGGTGCATGGTTAGCTTATGAGTCTATTGATCTTTTATCTTTTCAGGTTCATGCAACATTGAAGGAACTAGTTCACAAGTTGATTATTGAGACCGTGGTAAGTCTCGAACTTGTTTCTATGTTATGTTAATGATTGGTCACGATGTACACAAATGATTATAGCCCGTTGGACACCACAAGCCTCAATTTTTTGAAGTCTGGCCATTTTAATTTTATTCTATTTTGGTAAGGGTTTCTTTAGTTTGATCTTCAATCTGTAAATCATTTACATCGTTAGAGGTTCTTCATCTCCAAGTAGCATACACATTCTTCCTCTCCTCTCAAAATGAGAAAAGGAATTGAGACAACTTGGAAAAGATAGGAGATTAGTGGTACTGCTATGGCTTGACTAAAAATGCTAGACGGAATTGTGTCGATACTTGTCTCTGTTTGTTGCAGGAGCTAAAGCACTATTCCTCTCTCAGAATCAAAGTTGAGAATGCCACTATTGAATATTTAGATATAGGATGAAGTTAGAAAGCAAGAGGGCAACTCTACAATTGGTAGAAATGGAATATAGTTGCTTGATTGTAGATTTCTTTTGGAAGCTTCCTCAACATGTTGAGAAGTGTGGCAATCTAGCCCATTCAATATTCGATTGATACAATGATTCGTATCTCCGCGAAATTGGTTAGTATAAGAGTTTTGATTTTACATATATTAATGCAAACCCCAATCATCACTGAATTTGCTAAATGGGCCTCCAACTTCATAGAGGAACAACGGTCTTGTCTTATGTCAATATGTTATGTTCAAGTATTAGGAACTCTATTCCAAAGTCTATTTTTTATTGTCAAGTCCACGAGGCCAAGCGCAGCTTTCTTGATCATTTCTTTGTTGAATTAGGCTAAAAAGAGGTATTAATCAGCCCGTCAATTTTTAGTCTAGCCTCCTTATGAATGAGTGGGTACATGCAGGAAAAAATTGGATCTCAATTATCCATAAAATGAATTTCTACAAGGAAATAGTTGGGAACATTGTTGGATGAGGATCCGACAATTATGCAGCAATGTGTCTCTCTTGCAAAGAGACTGAAGTTGTACAGAGATCTCAAGCAGTGATTGATTAAGTAGCCTGGTCACAATAGGGGGTTGATGTCTCTCTTACTCCTCATGTACTTTCTATTTTACCTATAGGAAAGCACAGTTGAGTGATACAAGGGCTTAAGTTCTTGTTGTAATGCTATTCTTTGTACACCATAAAGGTTGGGCTATGTCCTTCTTTGCCAAAATTATGCTTGCTTACTTAGTTTTGGTCAATGTAATTATTATTTTGAGTTTTGTACCTTGGGAGTGGCCTTTATCTGACGGGAATAGTGATTATGTGATAGTATCACATCTAGAGGACTATGAAAGTATGAATTCTATGCTTTGTATGTTGTTACATACAAAAGATGCGTGATCCTATTCTTATTTTTGGTGAAACTAGTGGAGGGAGTTTCCATCAATATATAGTATCATCTAATTTCCTTGAGGTTGGTCCTTTTCCTTAGTTTTCTTTCTAGCTTGTATTTCTTGCTTTCTTCTCATTGCCTCTTGCTTTCTAAGAAATGTTATAATCCGAAAGTTAGTTATCTTTATGTTAATCATTGATTAAGGTTTTTACCCGGAGTTAGAGATAGGGAAAACTGATATCATTGGTGAACCCGATTACATGTGGCTTGGTGATCACGGAATAGAGAGTGTATTGCCTGCTCTTCGGGACTCTTTTGCTTCTATAGTCATCGGTGGTCAGGTCTGATTATTTTCATTTTCTTATGCATCTTTCTTTTTAAAAAAATTGGAAAATATATTATTACGTTGATGTTGATCTATTGGAGCTGAGAACTTTATGATTTTAATTGTTCTTACTCCTTTTTGTAGATCATATTGAATGTTTGTTTAGTCGGTGATTTCATGCATTTCTACTTGGATTGGAGTTTAGATATGCTAACGGGTGGTTGTTCATTTGAATTGGCTACCCTTTTTTATTTTTGAATATATTCTCTCGTCTTTTGTTTTATCAATTTTTGTTTTTATGTTGGGCTGTACCATGTACTTGTACTACTATGGCTATTTTTCAGTTTTTTTCCTAATATTATAGTGCTGCATAAGGCTTTGATTTTCTAGCATTAGTCGCTAATACTGCTGTATATTTACAGAATTTAGGCTAATTGAAAATTTGATGAATTCTGATAACACACATGTTGTCCTAAACCCAAACTTCCATGAAGCATTCTGTTTATAAGATTACTTATAGATGCCAAAATATGGCTGCCTGTCTTCTAGCTGATCTGACTTTGAATAGCAAATAGGTAATAGATATATACACAATTTTGATGTTGTGGTGTGATTTGCTATATTGCATATTTGCACATGCACAATGAGAATGATTCTACATGCTTATCAGTTATTTTCATGTTCTTCATGTGATATTGTTATGATAATATTGCTCTTTTTTTTCCGACATGCACTTGTTTAGACACTTTCACTTAATGATTAGCATTTTTCTAGTCAGTTGATCCTAATGTTTGTGTTTTGTAGGCCTGGCGAGTCTTAAGTACTTGAAAATGTTGTTAGCATGGACTTTCTACCTCATGGATCGGGTAACATTTGTCTTTCATATGCATTATCTTGAAGTGGATGACCAAAAGACAAAAATACAAGGATTTATTTCATGTTTAGTACACTGGTATTGTTACACGACATCCACTTATACTACTTGTTTCATCAAATTGATGAAGGTAGAGAATATGCAAAATCTGGATATCTTTCGAGGAAGAGATTCACTAATTTTGGTGTCTATTTTCTCAATTGATCTATCTAGCACTCACATTTCTATTTAGCTATGCTATGAGACCTTCTCTGACACCTTCCTTTGATTAGTTTTTAGAATATTCCTTTTGAGGGTTCACAATGCTTGATTGCTAGTTTCTTAGTAACCCTTTCCTGAATCTTGCATTTGCTAGGCACTTCTTGCATATTCATTGTTCCAATAGTATGTTTAACATGTTTTAATTTTATATCTAAATCTTTGTTATATTTTGTGCAACTGTTGTGAGAAATGAGATATCTGACGAAACTGATAGACAGGACGTGCTAAACAAATTTCTAGTGTCCCAATTTATCTTAGTATTTTATTCACCTAACGATGAGTCAAGAGTGGATTGAATTTCTCAATTTTACAAATGAATTGTGATGATTATACTGGTTCATGTTGGCATGATATTATCGTTAATTAATTTTGAAAAGAATCTTCTGATATTGATTCAAGTTGATTATGAGTCATATGAAATTGCTTTACATAGCAATCATAATTATATAGGTTTCGACATGTCAAGTATACAAAAAATCTAGGTACATTCATATCCAATATCCATCCAAGGTGAAGAAGAAAAGAAAACATTTCCATTTCAGGAATGTGGATTATGTTGCATGTGGATGAAAATGAATTTAATAAAGAAGAAACTGGAGCAAGTATGCTCATGAAGTTACTAATTTTGTGGCAGGTTTTTGTGGTCCTCATTCTTTCTTGATGGTTTCATTGTTTAGAATTTAATATTTTACCTTGTTTTTTGTATTTGTACCATTTTTTCTTTTATTTTTAGTGTTAAGGAGGGATTATCTTCTGCTTATCATGTCGTGTGTGCATATTACTACTAATATATGGGAGGGAATAGCCAAAGCTACAGTGTCAAGTCCATATCAGCGAACCCCACTGTTCTCTTCTTTTTTTTCTTTTTGTCTTTTTCCCTTCCTTTTTGGCGTCTCTGTTCAAACCAGCTTATCTTTGCATGTGTCTGATTCATATACTGCCTTGCTCCATGTTTTCAATTGATATTTATTCCGCTAAATCTATTTAGGTTTGCAGCTATCACAGTGATGAAAGAGAAATATGGAGAATGTTGATTGTTCAACAGTTGGTCGAGACCGCTTGGCTATGCTCTTGGCCCATCTTTCGGCTTTGATTGATCACTATGGTGGCATTTCAATCAAGATTCTCGAATACTCTGGCTGTTTCGCTACTGTGGCGCCTCCTCCAAATCTCAAAGGCTCATTGACTTTGATTGATGAGTATAGCAAAAAAAGTTATGTTGCCATCTTGGAAAAAAGCACTACTAAGGCCACAAACTTTAAGAAGGTAGTTCCAAAATTTAACAAATTATTGTTTTTATTAATTCTTTAATTTTTTTTCAAGGTTTTATATATGCGAATTTTTATGCCATATTTTATTCCATTAATTTCTTTTGTCCTAATTATTTGTGGCTATAATATTTACTTTAGATAAGGTGAGGACTGGGTTTAGTTGAAGTTATTGGTTTCATAATTATAGTGCTTTGGTACAGGCTCTGGAAAGTTAATACTGAACAAAAATTGAATGTTTAACTGAAGATTTATATGTATGAACCTTTAATTTAAGTAATTATTGTCGGCTTGAGATTTATAATATAAGCTACTGTTGTATATAATAATAGGAAAGAATGACAAAGGGCTAAAGCTTTATTATCAGGGATACCTTAACAAGACGCTTGTTTGATCTCCAATTTGCTACATTAGTGGCGATGAAGGGATTCTTAGATACATGGGTTATCCAATTGAGGAGCTGGGTGGCGGGAGTTCATTTCTGGAAGTAGCTGATCTTTTGAATAAGTGTTATTACTAACATCTAAATTCTTTGTTTGAAGACTCTAACTTGGATATTTTGTTGTTAAGTTAAAGTCCACGGCTTGAGAAATGCTCTGTCGTAAGGATCTTCTTTGAATTTCTTTTGACAAAGGGTGCATGTGTGCCAATTGCCACATGTAGAGTATTTGTAAATATGAACCTTGTATTAGTTTTGAACTGGAAAGACACTTGTAGTTTTGCTTGTCCCATTTACTAGCAGAAATGTCTCACTTATCTCAATTAATGGCTTCTCAGTTTTTACTGTCAACTTTTTGACTCATCGTTTGAGTTTTGATATCAGTGTATGGGAATCTACCAGCTGAAGGTCAGATGGTAGATATAGAAAGCTTGCCTTTTCCAGCATTCAATTGTTCTTACGGAATATTGGTATGCATTCTTTTTGTAGTCAGAAATGTTCATCTGGAAAGTATTTGGTATCAATTATAATTCATACTTGTAATGCCTCATTTTACTCTGAGTAAGATGCAAACTATTCTTTTGATTTAATGATCCACATTTTGTGTCTTTTTCCTCCATCTTATATAATCATGTCACATTAGAATTCATGAAACCTCCAACTCAGCTTAGCAGTTGAATGTAAGGTCTTGTTCTCTTATGTTTTGGCCATTTTCTAAAACAAATTTTGGTGGAGTAGACTTTTGGGAGAAAATTTGGAGAATGTGCTAAACGTTTCTTTTTATTTTAGGAAAATATGAAAAAAGATTTTAGAATGAGTTGTTTGTTTCTTTATGTTTTGAGAGACAAACTTTACTATTGATATTTAAATCAGTTGTTTTTTTGATGGGTTTGCAGGGTAAAAGTAATTTTTTTTATGTAATATTATATATATATTTATATTTATATTTATAGTTGGATGATGTGTGTGTGTATATATATATGTATTAATTGATATATTTTTGTAATAAAATGATGTGTAATTAATTTAATTGGTGCTTTATTTTAAAATTTAGATTTTTATGAATTTATTAACAAATATTAATTATTTATGAAATTATAATTATATCATAATTATTGATATTAGCTTATATGAAAAAATTTAATTATTGTACATTAATTATAGACTAATTATTGTTTATGCTTAAAATATAATTATTTAACTATTTATTATTTACAATTTATGTATAAATAAAACTTAGTTATTTGTTTAAATAAAATTCACTTAATTTTAATAAATTCTTTTGATAATTATTTTAAGGGTTAATTAGAAAAAAATTCCTCAACCTACTTTTAATTTAGTGTTCAGTCCCCATTTAAATATTTACACACTAAACTCCCCACTTTTTCACAAAAGTTAGGAATCACTCTCCATATCTTTTAGAAAGACTTGTATACTCTTGCAGCTGAAAAAACAACAAAAATACATGGGAAATGTGTTATCTCTTAAGAAGAATGCTTTCTTTTTTTATATTTTTTCCTGAAATCGACTTCTCTAAGCGCCAAAACAAAAGGGCGCGAAACCGTTCCTCTGCCACTGATGTGAGAAGAAGAAGAAGTTAAAAAAAACAAAACAGCAACAAAATTTCTGCCATTTTTCTGCGACAATGGAAGGAAAAATAGCGGCAAGAAGAAGCAAAGTACAAAAAGAAGTGACGAAAAGGAACAAAGGTATGTTTTCTGCATTTGAAACTTCAAATGTCTGTGATTTTTCAGTGTTACACTGATTTGTTGTCTATTTTCTCATGTTTAGGGTTTTTATTCATTTTTTAATCGTTAAACACTTGAACCCATTTGATATATATATGATTTCTATTGTGAGATGGGAAGTTCTGATTTGTACTTGAAGGTTATGAAAGTTGCACTTCACCTTTTAGGGTTTTATACTTCTTTTTAACTGAAATTATATGGTGAAATTATATTATAAAACTATCTGAATATGGTAGTGTGTTATCTGTAGTACAAAACATCGAAGCATGCAGTACACATCAGCAAAAGTGTAGTATATAATTTGGGTAACATAGAAACAAATGTAGTGTAAAACATTCAAACTGGCAGTACACTTTAGGCACATGTGTAGTATAAAGCATTCAAACTTGCAGTACATATTAGGAAAAAGGTAGTATATAATCTGCATAGCTGTAGAACATTTTAGGGCATTTGGAGTACACTTTAGGCAAAAGTGTAGAATAAAATCTCTGTAGGTGCAGTACATTTCAGAAACAAATGTAGTATAAAACATTCAAACTAACAGTACACTTTATACGTAAGTGTAGTATATAATCTGTGTTACTGCAATACATTTTAGAAACAAATGTTTGTAGTATAAAGCATTCAAGCTTGCAGTATACATTAGACAAAAGGTAGTATATAATCTGAATAGCTGCAGTACATTTTAGAAGCATCTGGAGTACACTTTAGGCAAAAGTATAGTATAAAATCTCTGTAGGTGCAGTACATTTTAGAAGCAAATAGAGTGTAAAACATTCAAACTGGCAATACACTTTAGGCATATGTGTAGTATAAAACATTCAAACTTGCAGTACACATTAGGGAAAAGGTAGTATATAATCTGCATAGCTGCAGAAAGTGTAGCATAAAATCTCTGTAAGTGCAATACATTTCAGGAACAAATGTAGTATAAAACATTCAAACTGATAGTACACTTTAGTCATAAGTGTAGTATATAATCTGTGTTGCTACAGTACATTTTAGAAACAAATGTATGTAGTATTTAGCATTCAAGCTTGCAGTATACATTAGGCAAAATGTAGTATATAATCTGAATTGCTGCAGTACATTTTAGAAGCATCTGGAGTACACTTTAGATAAAAGTGTAGTATAAAATCTCTGTAGGTGCAGTACATTTTAGAAACAAATGTAGTATAAAACATTCAAACTGGTAGTACACTTTAGGCATAAGTGTATGCAGTACATTTTAGAAGCATCTTAGTACATAAACATTCAAGCCTGCATTATACATTAACTGAAAATGTAGTATATAATCTTTGTATCTGCAGTACATTTTAGAAGCAACTGAAGTATAAAACCTTTAAGCATGCAATATACATTAAATGGAACTCTAGTATATAATCTGTGTATCTGCATTACATTTTAGAAGCAACTGTAATATAAAAAATTCAAGCATGATGTATAGAATAACTGAAAGTGTAGTACACTCTATCTAAAAAGGTTAGTTTATTATTTGTTTATATACTCTTTTTTTTTTCTCATTGCAGCAAAGCCAAGACATTGCGAGGTCTGTTCTCGTTGCTCCCCCCAATATTTTCAGAGTAAGTTGGAGCTTGTGAAGTCCAAGATGGGGTCAAAACATTTTGATGCATTGAAGAAGACCCCTTTCTATATATACATGGATATGCCTAAGTTAAGTTCAAGCTTCATTCGGCTTGAAGCTATAGTTAGGAGGTTTGACCCAAAAAAGCTCTCATTTCATTTTGCGGAGGGGGTTGAGGTTCCTTTTTCTGCAGCTGAATTTTCAATGGTTTTAGGGTTGCCACACGTGGGGCAATCTGTTGATATAACATAGTCTTCAACCTTTGACCGCCTTTTTTCTGGAAAGCTGCAGAATATAACTAGATCTGAAATAGCAAAAAAACTTGAGGAGTATGTATATAAGGATTGTGTGGAGGACTTGAATAATTTTTGTAGGTTGTACATAGTTTTTGTTTTTAATTGTATTATGTTTCCAACATCTAATTATTGGACTTCACGATTTCTCCTACCATACTTGGACAATTTGTCTAGAGTTGGTCTGTATTCATGGCGCATAGCTGCATACAGTTTTCTTGTGCAAGATATGAAGAACCATTTAGGAGTAGGTGGAGAAAAAAGAAAGAAGTACATTGATGGGTGTATAGTCGGCTTGATGGTAAGTGTTTGCTTCATTTTTCTAATGACATTTGATTACATTTATATTCAAGTGAGTATAATTTTTTGATTTATGAATGACACGCATGGGTTTATGAACGCATCCCGTCACTGGCTTCACCAGTGAGTTTGTTTGAGTTTCCACGCTTTTACCGGTGGAAGGATAGCAAACTCCCACAAAATGTGGAGTAGGCAGAGAATAAATTGAAGCAAGTTACAGCAGATATGGTAATAATTGTAATAATTCATTATTTATTTTTTGTATAATAATTTGAATTTGATAATTATTTCCATTATAATAGGTTGTAGCCCTCAACCTTGCTCCAGAGGAGTTAGAATTGGCAGATTTGATCAAGAAATCAGAGGCTGCCAGTACTGCCATCAATGAAGTTCATGTCTGTGATCATACAATATATGAAGCAATTATTGCAGTGAAAGGTGAAGAAATTAAATCATTGAAAGAAAAAATTGCTTCATTCGAATGCAATGAAAGAGCAGGGTGAGGAGGAGCATCTAACTGATGAAGAGACTGATGGGGTGGACCTTGAGGAGGAAGCTGGTGAGTATGTGCATGAGGGGGAACTTGATTTGGTACATGATGCACAGAAAGAAGGGGATGATTCTGAAGACATGTTGGATGAAGAAAGTCAAACCAAACAACGTCATGATCATTTAGATTCCCCCATACCTTTGAAGACAGAACATTATATACCAATTCAAGCGGCTGAGTTCGAGGAATCTGAGATTGAAGTGGCAAATGTCATGTCCTCTATTGTGACAAATGTGCGCAATCGAGAAAACAGGAAGCCAAAACAAAAATCTCCAAATTTTGTCAACCCCCCGAGCACCACACCAGCCAAAAGAGGAAGACAAGTGACAAAGACCTATCGTGCTCGTCCTCGTGCACGAAAAAATAAAGAACAAGAAGAGAAGAAGGTGTTGTACACTACTTAATGTTTTATTTTTTTGGTACTTGCATTTCATTTATAAACTATCTGTTTGTAATAAATGTCATGATATCTTATACTTGATTGGTTGATATTTACACTTAATGGATGATGTCTTATACTTCATGTTGGTGATACTTGCACTTATGTGCTGATATTTTCTAATTAAATAGTTGACACTTTATACCTAATGTGCTAGAGTTTTGTACACCATATTGGTGATGTCTGTACTTCATGTGCTTATCTTTTCTAATTTAATAGTTGACACTTTATACCTATTGTGCTTGAGTTTTGTACTCTATGTTGGTGATATCTGTACTTCATGTGCTTTACACTTTATACCTAATGTGCTAGAGTTTTGTACACCATGTTGGTGATATCTGTACTTTAAGTGCTGATCTTTTCTACCTCAATAGTTGACACTTAATACCTAATGTGCTTGAGTTTTGTACACCATATTGGTGATGTCTGTACTTCATGTGCTTATCTTTTCTACTTCAACAGTTGACACTTGAGTTTTATACACCATGTTGGTGATATCTGTACTTCATGTGCTTATCTTTTCTACTTCAACAGTTGACACTTGAGTTTTATACACCATGTTGGTGATATTTGTACTTCATGTGCTTATCTTTTCTACTTCAACAGTTGAGACTTTATACCTAATGTGCTTGATTTTTGTACTCCATGTTGGTGATATTTGTACTTCATGTGCTTATCTTTTCTACTTCAACAGATGACATTTTATACCTCATGTTCTTGATTTTTGTACTCCATGTTGGTGATATCTGTACTTCATGTGCTTATCTTTTCTACTTCAATAGTTGATACTTTTTACCTATGTGCTGTGTTTTGTACCCCAAGTGGCAAATGAACCACTCCAGGTGGCAGATGAACCAACCATCCCAAAGACTGAAGTGGCCGATTCCTGTAAAGGAAGGAATGATTATAGAGGTCTTGCTCTTATTCTAGTAGAAGAGCGAGAAGTCATCGACAACTTTGTCAGAAGAGATAATTTGAGGTAACAAAATTTGCTTATTATTTTTCTGTTGGATAAATTGGTTTCTGAACTAACAATTAACAATTGTATAGGGTGACTGTATGGGAAGGAGCAAGACAGTTTCTGGATGGACAAAACTTTTGTGAGCTCTTATTTGGAGGAGAACTTACCGGTGACATAGTGGACTGTTACATGTCGATATTATGTAGCCCATCTTTCAGGAAGAAGTGTCACCACAAGGTGTGGTTTATGTCCTCAATAGCACAGGTATGTGGCAATTTCCTAACTTAATTTAGTTCATGGTGACAAAATGAGTCTAACCATTTGTTTTATACTTCATAGGCTGATATATTAGACCGACTAGAGGAACGCAACATCAAGGATATTACGGATGAAGAATTTGTGGAGTTGAAGCTTAAATTGAACAACTTCACCTGTACAGACTTGGAAGAGCTCACGTTGGATGTTTTAAACGAGTGTCGTTACATAATCCTACCGATTTTCCGGTGCCAGCACTAGTTCTTGGTTGTCCTCGACACCTCGACTCGTTCTTTCTTATACAAGAATTTAATAATGGCCGCCAGATACAAACCGATAGCTATTGCCATTGTAAGTTTGCTTTCTTTTCCTATGATTTCTTCATAAATTAGGAAGTCAACAACTGATCAATATTTTTGTAGGCTTCATTCTATTTTTGGTACGTGAAGCTTTCATTGGGGAGTCGTGTGGATGAACAGATAAAGCCGAGAAAAGGCAGGCAGCAAGTGGGTACAGTGGATTGTGGTGTCTATGTATGCCTTTGGGCAAAATATTTTGCTAGAGACACCCCTAAATTCTGGAGGAATGCTAGAGTAATTGAAATTGATAAATATCATGCGAAAATGGCATTTACAATATTAAGTCATGAAAATGTCAGGATTTGAATCACTTGTATGTAAATACATGTGTAAATTGAAGCATAATTTGTTTATAATATTATTTTGTATGTAAGTGTAATTTTTCATTAATTATTTATAACTTAAATTCAATTGAAACTGGGCAGGGAATTTGAATACAATTCAGGGGAAATGAGGTACAAACCCGCAACAAAGAAAGTATAAAATGTGTGTCGCTGAAGAACACTTAAATTCAATTGAAACAAGGTGGGGATCTTGAGTACAATTCACGGGAAACAAAGTACAAATTTAGATAAACAGAGTATAAAATGTGCTTCGTTGAAGTACACTTCAATTCAATTGAAACTGAGCTGCAGATTTGAGTGCATTTTGAGGGCAATGAGGTACAAACCCGCAACAAAGAAAGTATAAAATGTGTGTCGTTGAAGAACACTTAAATTCAATTGAAATTGGGCTGCAGATTTGAGTGCATTTTGAGGGCAAGAGGTACAAACCCAGAACAAAGAAAGTATAAAATGTGTGTCGCTGAAGAACACTTAAATTCAATTGAAACAAGGCAGGGATCTTGAGTACAATTCAAGGGAAACAAAGTACAATTCAGGGGAACGTAGTACAATTATGGAGATATGAAGTACAAAATCGGACAATCCAAGTATAAGATTTGTTTTCTTGAAGTACACTTATTCAAATTGAATAATTATTCTCCAATAATTGTAATGATGGGCGGGTACAATAATTTGAGATTGTCAGATCTGCTGAAGTACGAATTTGTGCTGATGATAGGGTGGATATCATCGTCAAACTCTCATTTCATTACATCTTTGAAAGCATAAGTATTCTTTCATTACTGCGATTGAAAACATTCATCCGTTGAACACTAGTAATTAACAACTTAATAATTTTAATATTATTTTATTCATATGATAAATATTGGACACATACTTCAATAGTTTGGTTATTAATTACCAAGAATTAAAAATCAAATCTTTGAACAAATTTCAATTCAAAAATATTAGTAAAAATACCAAGATATTAAGTACAAAGTTGTCCAAGTGAGGCGCAAATACGAAGAAATCAAGTACAATTATCCCGTATTGAGGTACAAAAGTTAAGTATGTCTCGGACAACATACAAAAATGTTAATTTCATGCTAAATCACCTGCTTCATTGCCCAAGTGAGGCGCAAATGCGAAGAAATCAAGTACAATTATCCCGTATTGAGGTACAAAAGTTAACTATGTCTCGGACAACATGCAAGAATGCTAATTTCACGCTAAATCACCTGCTTCATTGCCCAAGTGAGGCGCAAATCAAAGAAATCAAGTACAATTATCCCGTATTGAGGTACAAAAGTTAACTATGTCTCGGACAACATGCAAGAATGCTAATTTCACGCTAAATCACCTGCTTCATTGCCCAAGTGAGGCGCAAATGCGAAGAAATCAAGTACAATTATCCCGTATTGAGGTACAACAGTTAACTAGTTTACTGATTCTTTGCAAGTTCGATGATTATGCACTGTTCTACCACACCTTTTACACTTAATTACACGTTTCTCAATCTGTGATGGAATCCTCTATGTCCTTCTACGCCCAGGCTGAGATCGACAATTAGGTGCATGAATGACGTCATCATCATATACAGGGAACATTTGCATATGAAACGTAGGAATAGGGTTTATAACTACCTGGTATGCTTGTTGATACATCTCAACTCGGTAGTATTGATCGGTGAAGTCATACGGTGAAAGTGACTTTGACTCGATACAAGCACAAGCATAAGCATGTCTGCATGGTATTTTATCAATCTGCCATGCTCCGCACGAACAAACTCTGCTCTGTAAATCTACAACATACGATTTATCTTGCTCAATCACCTCAAAGCTCCAACCGCTAGACATGACAACTTTTAAGTTACGAGAATGCATATGATTGATTGCCAACTTCTTCTCTTGCTTGGGACATAATTGACCAACCATCTTATGAGATTCTTCTCGTCTATCATGCATCATAACCATTATTTGCATGCGTATGTGATCAACCATGGCTGCAACTGGCATAAATCGGGCTGGTTTAACACAATTATTCCAACTTTCTGCTTGATTATTGTTTATTACCCCCCATCGATCTCCACTGAATAAGGAATTTGCCCAACATGGTGGGTCAGACTGCATAATAAAGTCTCTGGCAAATGGCATTGACTCCAACATGCTGTCTATATGTCAGGTATACTCGCCTTGTAGGCGCATATGCAACTTTCATAAAAATAGAACACTAATGTTTCTTGTTATGTAGAGGGTACTTCCTTAATACCTGAATTTAAAATAATAGAACAGTAATGTACTTAATGTTATGAAGTAGAGTTTATTTCACATAATTGTCTCACAAACAAAGATAGAGTACACTTACTTGTTTCTTAAAGTTATCCACTAAGTGTCTCAAGAAATATGCATGGTGGCTACCGGGAAATATCATGGGGAGGGCCTTAAGAAGACCTGGATGTCGATCGGAGAAGAAAGTCTAAGACACTTCTCAGCTTAAAGCAGAACCACTCCCAATTAATACCATTTCAAAGTCAACAACTGTATATGCTATCGTGAATAAGTCATCATTAGCATCCTTACTGACAGCGCTGAGTAAGACTCCTTTGTATTTATTTTTAATATGGGTGCCGTCCAAGAATATCAATGGCTTGCATCCCCTGAGAAAACCAAGAAGGCAGGCACTGAAACATATAACTAGCCGACGAAACTTTCAACTGATTGGGTCAATCTCACAGTCTAGAATGCTTCCAGGGTTTGTCCTATTCACAGCATCACAGTACCACCTCAACTTATCATAAGATCCCTTCTCAGCTCCATAGATTCATGCATAGCTAATTCCTTACCCATCCATGCTTTATGGTATCTAAGTTCCACACCGTATTCTCTGTGAATATCTTTTAGTATGGTAGAGGGCCGATAACATGGCTCTGATCTCAATTTATCCTTCACTACATTAGCAACCCAAGCATAATCGGCTTTAGGATGTCCCCTTGTCCGAAGATTAGCCTCACCACATGTGTGCTCTAGATTGCATTTTCGAATGCCAAATAATTTATCAGCTTCATGTCTTGATGCATAGATTCTCCATTTGAAAATTGCAAATGGCTATGATTTTTTTGTTGTCATTTTTCTTGTATTTAAACGACCATAAAGTAGACACTGCATAATTCTTAAGCATAATTCTGAACTCCTCAGCATCCTTGAATGTTTGACCCTCTCCATATATGCAATTCCTCCATGCATCAATTGAGTTGCTAATTAAAGCCAATTCATTGTGCGATGCATAGGTCGAACCAATTTCCTCCTCGACTGCATCCCTTGAGGTTGACAAATGAAATACAATTTTAGGTAAAATAAAGTACAATATGTAGAATAATTCAGCATTGTGGTATAATTTCAAATAAACGAAGTACAATTTCAAACCAATAGAAGTATAAAACGCAGCAATTGCAGTACAATTTTTTGGATAATTCAATAGTAGAACACTTGAAAATTAATTAAGAGATTAAGAAACTTGAAGTACAAGCTAAAATAAAATGAAGTACAATTTGATAACACCTGAAGTACAGAACTTCAATTAAAAGAGTACATATTTAGATAAAATGATGTATAAAATGAAGTATAATTTTAAGAAACAGAAGTAAAATAAGTGAAATACAATTTCAGAACACCTGAAGTATAGAACTTCAATGAAAAGAATACAGATTTAGGTGAAATTATGTAAGAACTGAAGTATATGTTCAGAAAATCGAAGTACAATTTTAATAATGTGAAGTACAATTTCGAACACTTGAAGTATAAAACCTTAACAACTGCAGTATAATTTTTGGATTAATTCATTAGTAGACGCTTCAAAATTAAATAACAAGTTTAGATAAAATGAAGTACAACTTCAGACATTTGAAGTATAGAACTTTAATGAATGGAGTACAAGTTTTGGTAAAATGATGTATAAAATGAAGTATGACTTCAAAAAATTGAAGTACAATATTAGACAAAGTGAAATACAATTTCAGAATTCCTGAAGTATAGAACTTCAATGAAAAGAATATACAGATTTAGGTGAAATTATGTAAGAACTGAAATATAAGTTCAGAAAATCGAAGTACAATTTTAGATAATCTGAAGTACAATTTCGAAACTCCTAAAGTATAAAACTTTAGCTATTGTAGTATAATTTTTTGATAATCCATTCATAGTCGCTTCTAAATTAAATAATAGATTCAGAAAATTGAAGTACAATTTCAGATAAAGTGAAGTACAATTTCGGACACTTGAAGTATAGAACTTCAATGAATGGAGTACAAGTTTAGGTAAAGTGATGTATAAAATGAAGTATAATTTAAAGAAATAGAAATATAATTTTAGACAAAGTGAAGTACAATTTGAGAACACATGAAGTATAAAACTTCATTGAAAAGAATACAGATTTAAGTTAAATTATGTAAAAACTGAAGTATAATTTCGAAAAATCTAAGTTCAATTTTATATAAAATGAAGTACAATTTCAAACAACTGAAGTATAAAACCTTAGCTATTGCAGTATAATTTTTAGATAATACATTAGTAGACGCTTAAAAATTAAATAATAGGTTCAGATAATTAAAGTACAAGTTCAGATAAAATGAAGTACAACTTCAGACATTTGAAGTATAGAACTTTAATGAATGGAGTACAAGTTTCGGTAAAATGATGTATAAAATGAAGTATGATTTCAAAAAATTGAAGTACAATATTAGACAAAGTGAAATACAATTTTAGAATACCTGAAGTATAGAACTTCAATGAAAAGAATATACAGATTTAGGTGAAATTATTAAGAACTGAAATATAAGTTCAGAAAATTGAAGTACAATTTTAGATAATGTGAAGTTCAATTTCAGAACTCCTAAAGTATAAAACTTTAGTTATTGCAGTATAATTTTTTGATAATCCATTTGTAGTCGCTTCTAAATTAAATAATAGATTCAGATAATTGAAGTACAAGTTTAGATAAAATGAAGTACAACTTCGAATACTTGAAGTATAGAACTTCAATGAATGGAGTACATGTTTAGGTAAAATGAAGTACATTTTGGGAATACTTGAAGTATAGAACTTCAATGACAAGAGTACAGATTTAAATAAAATGATGTATAAAATGAAGTATAATTTTAAAAAATAGAAGTACAATTTTTGATTAAGTGAAGAACGATTTTTGAACACTTGAAGTATAAAACCTTAGCAATTTCAGTACAAATTGGATAATTTATTAGTAGAAACATGAAAGTCAAATAGTAGATTCAGATAATTGAAGTACAAGTTTATATAAAATGACATAAAATTTAGGACACTTGAAGTATAGAACTTCAATGAAAAGAGTATAGGTTTCTATAAAATGAAGTACGAAAATATAATTTCAGAAAATAAATGTACAATTTTAGATAAAGTGAAGTACAATTTCAAACTCTTGAAGTATAAAGCCCTAGAAACTGCAGTGTATTTTGGATAATCGATAAATATAGACCTTCAATATATAAGTAAAGATTTTGTAAAATAAAGTATAATCTCAAAAAATTGAAGTACAATTTTGAATAAAAAGAAGTATAAAGCGTTAGCAATAGCAGTATAACTTTAGATATCAATTAGTAGAACACTTTGAAGTATAAAACTTAAATAATAGAGTACAATTTTAGTGAAATGAAGTACAATTTCAGATAACTGGAGTATAAATTTGTGTAAAATTAAGTACAATTTCTGAATAATTGAAGTATAAAACCCTACCAACTCAGTACAGTTTTGGTTCAATGAATAATTTCAGAAAACAGAAAGTATAATTTTGTATAGATTACGTACAATTTGGAAACACTTCAAGTATAAACCTCTACAAGTTGCAGTACAATTTTAGACAATCCTTTAGTAGAACACTTGAAGTATAAAACTTACATAATAAAGTACAATTTTTGTGAGATGAAGTACAATGTTAACTGCAATGAAGTATAATATAGAACGCTACAAGTACAGAAAGATTTTCAAATAAACAGAGTGCAATTTCGGAACACTTCAAGTACAAAACTTTACAAACTGCAGTACAGTTTAGATTCTGTAGAAGTATTATCTTAAAACATCACTGCTCTTCTTTTCTCTGCTGCTTGATTCATCCTTTTGGTTTACCAGGATGTCAACAATGTTCATCTTCAACGTCAAATGCAGTAAGACCATATCCATGACATCATCGTCATCAGTTAAACTCATGTACAATCTTTGATGTGGAGCTATATATTGCAAACTGAAGTGGTCGGCGTTGATTTCACTCCATTTTCTTGCGAGATTAATGTACATATCCATTAAAGTCATACTATCCTTAATTGACATTATATGGAGCTAGTCTTTGTAGCGGCAACTCCCCAACACTTGATTGAGCACATTTGCTTCACTACTGGTTGACATTGTCGGAAAAATATAAGAAACTCAGAAGCAACTGAGAAGAAACTGAGAAGAAGATGAAACCCAAAAATGATGAAAATAAAAAGAGAAGAAGATAATGCAGCTGTCGGGTTGGTGGTTTTTGGCTCTGACGTTATTCTCGTTCCCAACGTAGAGCTTGTTGCGTTTTTTCTGTTCTTTCTGTTTCTGGTATGATAGGGTTTACTGTTTGCTTGTCCGGATGAAGAAGTGAGAAAAAATGAATAAAAAATATTATACTTAAGGGCATTTTTGTCAAATCAAGTGAGTGGGGAGTGATCTCTAAACTTTTAACAAAACTAGGGAGTTTTTTCTAACAAAAATCAAGTGGGGACTGATCACAAAAGTGGAAAGTGTGTTTGGTACTTTTAAATAAGTGTCCCTTATTTTAATTATATTAATATTAATTTATTAAACTTAATAGATTATTAAATCAATATCACACTATAATTAATTTTTTATAATAATTTTAAATAAATGTGAATATTAATATATTTAATAAAGATTAATTTTTTTGAAGAAGATTAATTTATTTATAATATCAAATTAAAACATCTTAAATTATTCATTAAATGAATAAATATAATATTTAATTAATACATTAAATATTAAATATAATTAGTACATTATTTAATTACTAAGTAACTTAATTAATTTAATACGTTATTTAGTAAATAAATTATTTATTAAATTTAATCAATTTTCTTGACAATTAGTTTGATTAAATTTGTAAACATAAGTTTTAGAATTTTTTAAGTAGTAAAATTTTAATATTTTCATATATGCAAATATGTGTGTATATATATATATGAGTGAAGTGAGAGTGATAAATGAATGAGTGATGTGAAAGATGGAGTGAGAAAATGAGGGGTAGGTGTGCTTTCTAGGGTATAGGGTTTGTTTGGGCGAATTGTGAGGGTTTTTTTAGGTAACAAATTGTAGTATTTTGGAAGAAAATTGGGGAATGTGCCTGTATTTTGAAATTTTTTGGGGGGTTCGAAAACATTTCCCGAAAACGTAGGAGAACAAGCCCTAAATTTCCTAAATGGCTTCATTTTTTGCAAAACCATCATATAGGCAATGCCCCATGATGCTCATTCAATGGATGGGTGGGCTTGTTGGCACAACAAGTGCTCTTTTTGCTTTTCATTAGGATGCGAATCCAGCTTTAGGAGTAAGTCAATCATCATAGTTTTTCCAACTCTTGTTCTCCCTTTTGTTGTTTTGGTACTCCTGCTCCTACTTGTGGATTGAGGATTGAGGATGAAAGTTTATGGGAGTTTTAAATGCTTCCGAAATGTTGCCCTTGGTTTTACAGGACAATTTGAACTAAAAGGTTTTACAAGACAATTTGGACATTTTAGTTTATAGAATGTTAGTGGCATGTTCCCTTTTCGAAAGATTCTAATCCTATTTATACATCTTCTTTCCTTGTTGCATTAGCTAGTTAAGATGATACATTATAATTCTGATCTCATTTTCCATTTAGGGGAAGAACATTTACAAACCTAAACAAGTCAAAGATAACTAATTGTATGCATACTATGAAAGGTGATATCTTTTATGTCTTCATTCTACTGACAAGTCTATTGATTGTTTCATTACTAAATTTTGTGCACATAGATTGCAAATGTATCTTTGCATTAATGATCGGCTTATTATAAGTTCCGGTTGCAGCAACAATAAAAGGCCTACTAATCATGTTTGTAGGCTCCCACAATTGTTGTAGCATATTTGAGGATGGCAGGGAGGCCAGCTGTTCTTCTGGCCAGCAACCTCTCATACTCAGAGAACTTCTTATGTATGTTTGACTCTCTGTATAATCTCTTTCTGCTTCTGAATCTACTTAGTACAAAAATCAAATTTCAGTATTCCCTGGTTTAATTAGATTAACATTTGTCTCTCATTTTAAGGTGATTGGACAACTGTATTTATTCATTGCAACATGAAAATAAATTGTCAAGTTCCTATAATCCTTAAAATTTGAGTTGTTGTTCTAACTAAGGGTTTTAATTATGGAATAAACAAAGGTGATTATGGAACAAACGTGGGTAATAGGTTGGAAACCAAATCCTAGACTGGCATGTGCACTTTGATATTCTTTTCATATTACATGCAAAACATGAAATGAATTGCTCCACTATACTAAAAGACACTTGCTTCGAGGTTGTGTCTAATTGTCTTGTTGAAGATGGAATGGTTCATTCTTTTAGTTTGTAACTCATGCATATCTGCATTTACAGTTTTGTTGATATATATATAGCTCTTTCTGGGGAAGCTAGATCCTTGTATGGTCCTCTTAATGGTGGAGCAAATGAGGTAATTAGCATTCTAGGCCTATGAAGCTGCTTCTAGGACTAAGTTGTTTATTTCGGTACATATATATGTACTCGGCTTGACTTGCGCAATGTTGGGGTCTCAATTATATTGGAAATGTCATTTTCATAATAAATAAACAAAGAGATCAACATATTGGTTCTCCAGGGAAGTGGATAAAAAGTCTTTGAGAGGGCCTACTTGTCACGAAGATTTTGAGAGTCCTACTAATTCTCGATATCTCACACACTAGATAAAAATCTTGATGAACGATAAATTAACTGTGACTTTTGAATTAAGAAAATGTCACAGAAAGCAAGAGGCAAAGATAAGTAAGCAACAAATACAAGTCGGAAAGAAAAATAAGAAAGTACCCAACCTCATGGAAATAAGATGTTACTGTGCATTGATGGCAATTCCCTCCATCGGTTTCACCAAAAAGAACAGGATTGCACATCTTTTGTTTATAACAACATACAAAGCATCACATTCGTAGTCCTCTAGCTGAGATACTATTACATAATCTCTATTCCAGTAAACAATGATGCTAAAAGCAATTGCTGAACAAAGGCCTCTCAGCCAAGGTATGAAAGTCAAAGTTTATATGGACCAAAACTTAGTGATCAGGCATAAATTTGGCAAGGAAGCGCATAGCCTAACCTTTATTAGTGTACAAAGAATAACATTACAACAAGAACTCAAGCAACTCATAATACTCAACTCAAATTTCTTTTCGGCTTGTATTTCTTGCTTGCTTATCTTTGCCTCATGCTTTCTGTGACATTTTCTTAATTCAAGAGTCACAATTAATTTATCGTTGATCAAGGTTTTTATCTAGTGTGTGAGATATCGAGTATTAGTAAGACTCTCAAAATCTTTGTGACAAGTTGGCCCTCTCGAAGGCTTTTTATTCACTTCCCTGGAGAATCTATATGTTGATCTCTTTGTTTATTTTGTTCCTTAGATTTTCTTCAGTTCTTGATTTTATTTGCTAGTCTGGTGATGCATTACTATTTTGCAGAAAATTTCTATGGACATCAACAAGGCATTTTTTACTCTTAATATGCTTTCTCTAGTTATCAAGAGTTACAGATAGAGTTTTGTGTCTTATCCTAAAGTCATTGAAAATGAAGTTAGTTATATAGAAAAAATATATTTGGATCTTTGCATTGAAGGGAAATGACCTATTTCTTGCAGATGAGATGTCTTTAGCTGATGATGGTGTTTTTGTGTGACGCTAGTATAGGATGCCATTCTTACCTTCTAAGCTTATCTTCATGCAATCTTTAGGTGACTTTTAACGATCTCTTGCAAAATATTAATGTTCATGAGGTCAGGCCAATAGCACATTCGTCCCTTAATGTTGTAATCAATTTAATGAGTAAATAGTTTTTTTCCTTTCCTTTTTTTTTTTAAGAGATTTGGCGAGCACTCGAAAAAGCTAGTGAATTTTGCAACTCTATTATGTTGCAATCATGCATTGGTCTTTGCAATGTTAATACTTTTTTAGTTAGCCAGTTTCATTATCATAAAGCAGGCAACAACAGGCTTGGTTTGAAAATGTAAAATTTATATTGAATCACCATTTAGTGGGTCTACTAGGATTTGAGTCTCTTTTTTGAATAGCGTATCAATTAGATATATATTTACCGAGTAAATCCTAAAGAGAGATCGTTTTCTCATAAATTTATCTTGAATTGCAATTTTTTGGCCCAACCATATCTAAATTTTGCGAAAGAAGCAACCCCTTCCTTAATAGCCTTGAATTGGTCAAAATTTGTGGATTTTTTTTGCTTTTTTTTTCATGGAGGATTAGATTCAATAATTGGGGGAGGGGAGGCTCTATTGCAATATTGCGCATCATCATTTAGATATTGTAGTTTTGTTCCTGATAACAGGTCATATGTATGGGACCAACTAAGGAATTGATCGTCACATAAAAAATATTTTAAAAGCTCATAAGGTCTATTCAGAAGATGGGGTCATAAAGGCCTACGTGAGATCCTAACAATGTCATGTGGTATGCTCAATGATCTCCTAATCTAGTCATATGAGGCTCTTTAACTATTATTGTAGCCCACCAATCACCATACGTATTCCACTCCCCCTTATACATATCTAGTTATTGATTATGGTACACAACTATCATTGTTCGCACATAACATGTGGATTGGTGGCAATTCCTCAATCAATTCAATTACGTACCTAAAAAGATTGACCTAGAAGTGGATTACACTACCTTTGAAGTACAATAAGAATTCATTACTTTGTTTGAATATCAAGAAAGAAACCAAATTTCAAGTTAAGTCAAATTGTGTTGCCACATTATAGTCAACCAACTTTTAGCTAATTATATTGATCTATTCTTTTAGAAAACAATCAAGTTTTTTTTGCCTCTGGAACATTCCTGCATTTTCGCTCTTCAAATTTGTCAATAGCTATTGGAAGCTCATTTGTATCAGCCAACAACTCATTCTACGAGCAATGGTTTATGTTAGTTGACACCAGTGTTCTTTAATGTGCAATTAATTATGTAGTACATGCTAGGAAGAGAATGTAAATTATGCGTAGCACATAAATGCATATTCAATTCCTCCATTTGTTGCCAGAGAGCTAATTAAAAGGAAGGCACTTAACCTTATATTGTGACGAAAGGCGAGTGGCAAAAAAGGAAGAGCTATGATCAGACAAAACTCTAAGTATGATTTTGAATTATTTGAAGGGTTCAAAGATACTTAGTCCAAAGCAAGCACAAAATCCTTTACTTCTGGCAAAAAGTCAAGTGCACAAAGCATAGAGACCTAAGAAGGAAAGGAATGTCAGTTTTGGTACCAAGCCAATCAACTTTGTTCATTTCTTATCTTTCATTCAAATGTAAGATCACGAATCTTCCAAGCCCATTCACAAGATCAGAAGATGCTCTCTCCTCAAACTGGCACTTTTCTGTTAGGTTAAATAACCGAATCTCCTTGCTCTCGATCAAAGCCTTATCTAATTGCCATTCAGAAAGGAATCCATTGAAATCTTTATCATTTGATTGCAAGTATCACCTGAATAATAAGGCACAATAGACCACATACCAAGTGCTTGAGCTATTTTCGGAAAAGAAGGGTTTTTCAGTTCAAGGTTGTCACACCTAGAAATGGGAGCAAAAAGTCTCTTTGAGAGGAAAGATTAAGCCCATGCGTACACTCTTGTGGAGGAGTTGATAGCAAAAAGACATGTGAGGGAAAACATGAGTCCGTGTGATGTACCTTTGCTATTGGTTCCGAAAAAGAATGGAACTTGGCAAATGCATGTGGATTGTAAAGCAATCAATTGAGATTGAATGCGATGCAATTGGGATTGAAATTAGTGTTTTTAGGATGCAAGAAAAATGTCTCATTGCATATTTTAGTGAGAAGTTGAGTGGTGCCCAACTTAGATATTCCACTTGTGATAAGGAATTATTAGTTCATGCAATGGATGTTTGGAGACACTACTTGCTTTCTAGAAAATATGTTATACATGCTGATCATGAATCTTTAAAGTATTTAAAGGGCCAAGGGAAATTGAATAGAAGGCATGCTAAGTGGGTAGAATTTATTGAGGCTAAAGGTAAGGAAAAGATTGTTGTTGATGCATTCTCTAGGAGATATGCTTTAATTACTACACTTACGTCTAAGTTAGGATTTGGGCAAATTTAAAGATATTTACGCAACTGATGTTGACTTTGCTGATTTGTATATTGCATTGCATTTAATAAATTCTATAGACATGAAGCTTTTTTGTTTTATGGTAATAGAATATGCACTTGCTTGTTTTATGCATGAGTGGTTAGGGAATCACATAGTGGTGGATTAATGGGTCATTTTGGTGTCTGTAAGACTTCAGATTTTTTGAGGGAGCATTTTCATTGGCTTGGTATGAGAACAGATATTGAGAAAATGTGTTCTAAATGTATTGCATGTAAATAGGTTAAATCTAAATCTATGCTGCATGGATTGTATACACTTTTACTTGTTTCCACTGCACCTGGGATTGATATTTCTATGGATTTTGTGTTTCGTTTGCCTAGAACTAGGAGTCAAAAAAGAAAAAAAGAAAGAAAGAAAGAAAAACAAAAAAAGAAGTGTAGAGATAGTATCTTTTTTGTGATATATAGATTCAACAAGATGACACACTTTATTGCTTGCGTAAAATAGATGAAGCCACTAGCATTGCTGATTTTTTTCTTTAAAGAAGTTGTGAGTTGCATGGTGTCCCTAAATCTATTGTTTCTGATAGGGATGTTAAGTTCTTGAGCCACTTTTGGAAGGTTTTGTGGGGTTAGAGATAGTATCTTTATTGTGATTGATAGATTCAACAAGATGACACACTTTATTGCTTGTTGTAAAATAAATGAAGCCACTAGCATTGCTGATTTTTTCTTTAGAGAAGTTGTGAGATTGCATGGTGTCCCTAAATCTATTATTTCTGATAGGGATGTTAAGTTCTTGAGCCACTTTTGGAAGGTTTTGTGGGGTGAGTTAGGTACTGAACTTTTGTATTCTACTACTTGTGATCCACAAACTGATGGACAAACTAAAGCGGTAAATAGAATTTTGGGTACTTTGATGCGTGCTGTTGTAGGAAAGAATTTAAAAACTTGATAGGATTGTTTGCCTTTTATTGAATTTGCTTATAATAGGTCAATACATTCTTACCTTTTAAGATTGTATATCGTTTTAGTTCTTTAACTGTTTTGGATTTAGCGCATTTGCCTTTTAGTGAGATGATTGAAAAGAGAAATAGGTTGGCTGCCCAAAGCATGAATAAGGGGCAAAAACAGGTGATATTTGTACCTGGTGATTGGGTTTGGGTTCATTTGAGAAAGGAAAAGTTTCTTAATCAATGAAAATCCAAACTTGATGCTAGAGGAGATGATCCACTCCAAGTGCTGGAAAAGATTAATGGCAACGCTCACAAGATTGACATTCCAAGTGAGAGTATAAAGTTTCTACTAACGACAACTTTGTTTTCTCCATTCCTCTTTGAAAGAAGTATCTCAAAAAAAAAGAAAAGAAAAAAAAAAGGAAAAGAACAAGAGCACTAGGGAACACCATGGAGAGAGAGGAAGTTGTAGAAATCTTTCTAGATCTCATTCATGGAAGAAGGAACAATGAAAAAACAACACTTTCCATCTCCATCATAGAAAAAAACGTATTGTGACAAAGTCAAAATCCATTCCTAATTGGATTTGGGCTTGGACTATTATCCACGGGCATAGGTTATATTTTATTTTAATTAAGGCTTGCAAGACGAGTATGAATACTCTCTTAAAAACGTGTATGAGAGATTTTTTAACATAATTTTATTTTTTTAATTTTTCTCTCAAGAAAAACCACTACTTTGCTTGTTTCATCAAGAAATTGAATAAATTCTTTCAAGGTACTAATTCCTTCTAGTGTTTATTTAATTTCTGATTTTTATTCTCAGTTATTTATGTTTCTAAGATTTACCTTAAGGGTTCAATGAGGAGGGTTTTATTCTAGGGTTTGTTCAATATCAACTTGTGTGTTTGGAGTTCCATTGAAGTTGCTTTTTGGCAAATTTGGAATCTCCGCTTGAAGGCGCTCTTATGATGGGACACCAATTACCCCACACGGGGGAGGGGAAGGGGGAGGGGAATTGTCATAATCTGCTTTCTATTTAGCCTTTTCCTCTTTGTGTGAACTGTAATTTTGTAGACTACTCTGCTATTCATGCACATCTGCCAAGTTTCATCATTCTTCATAACCAATAGCACATGTGCAATACACGAACTCGTGCTCTCTCTCATATATCTTTTCGCTAGCAACTCCTCCACTTGCCTTTGAAGCTCCTTTATCTCTTAGGATTACATTTGTAAGCTGGTCGGTTAGGAATTTGATATCCAGGTACAAAGTTAATTTATGCTAAATTCCTCTCAATAGTGGTAAACCCATGGGCATCTCATTAGGGAATACATCATCAAATTCTTGCAATAAAGAGACAAAAACACTAGGCAAAATCAGGGTTAAGGTCAGTTTTAGATAATAAAATCTTTCTATACCTAATCACTATCAAAGCTCTATTGCTTAGAAAAGCATTCTTTAAATCTCTCTCTTTTGCATAGAAACATTGCTTTTACTCAACTTTTTCACTATTCACTAACTCTTTCTTTTCACTCGCTTCACCTTTCTCATATTTTCTCTCTTTTCACTCACTAACTTTTTCTCTCTTGCACATCCCTCTTTCTTGTTTGCACTTGTGCAGTCACTCACCATTGGGCCCTTATCTTTATTCTTTTCTCTCATGGCCTCTTTTCTCTCATTATTTTTTTAACCTCACTACTCGAACTCCCACAAGAAGATCGTTGAAGTTTAATTTGGTCAAGGTGAACTTTCTTGAGTGATTGAGGTGCAAGAGTTACTTTATGTCCATTATGCTCAAAGGAATATCTATTCTTGTACCCATCAAGCATTACACGCGTTGTCAAATTGCCATGGCCTACCCAACAAATATGGTCAACTTGTATGGGCACTACATCACAAACCACCTCATCACTATATCTCACAATAGTAAAAGCTACCACAACCTGCCTAATAACTTTCACCTCTCCACTATCATTCACCGGTTGCAGCTTATATAGATTAGGGTGCTTATCACACTTCAGTCACCAATTTCTCAACTAAAGTGGTACTAACCACATTAGCACAACTACCCCCATCAATTATTAAGCTACACACGTTACCAAATATCAAGCATCTTGTGTGAAATATATTTTCTCTTTGTTTTAAGCTTTCCTTCTTAACATTCAAGTTCAATGCACGCCTAGCAACAAGAGATTCACCATGAACAACATATTCAACATTATCTCATCCCTAGTAACATCCTCTAAAGGTGCCCCTCTTTGCTTTTGTTGTTTCTCCACCTGCATAGCCATACTCACCAAATCCTCCATCTCCACATAATGTTATAGGTCCATAATTTCATCAATTTCTCTATTCAAACCACTAATAAATCTAGCCATTGTCACTTCTATATCTTCCTTTATGTTGGCTTTAATCATCAACATCTCCATCTGCTTATAGTAGTTCTCAACTAATTTAGACCCTTGAATGAGTCTTTGTAGTTTTTGGTGTATCTCCCTATAATAATAAGATGGAACAAATCTTTTCTTCATAATGGCCTTCATATCTTCCCAAGTCGCAATAGGTCTCTCACCATTCCTCCTCCAAGACTGCACTAATTGATCCTACCAAACTAATGCATAATTAGTGAATTCTCTTCAAAGTAGTTATGGCAATCAAAGATCAACTCCACCTTTATCTCCCACTCCAAGTATGCTTTAGCGTCATTTCACCCTTTAAATGATGGAATTTTCATCTTGATGGCATTTAAATTGTTGTCCCTCCTAGCTTTGAATCTAGCTTCAACCCCTCTATTCTTAACCAAACTACTATCATCAAACTCACCCTCGAACGTCTCTTGATTAAACCCATATGGTGGCCTACTTCGTCTAGCATTCCCAAAAATATTCTATGGCACCTCCTTTCTCCACTCATCCATCTCATCAAATATGCTATTCAACTTCTAAAATTGACTAGTAAATGCCCTGCACATCACCTTCATATATGGTGTCATATTAGCTGCCTCATCAGAGGGTTCTTTAACCTCTCTCCTTGGAAGAATAGTACTCATTTTAAAAACCTGCAAGAAGCGTTAGCAAAAGCAGCCTCACAAAAACATCCTTCATGTGTTTCGTTCAAGTAGATGTGAATCCTCCTGTTTGCACTCAATTTTGGCTTTTGCCCTCTTTATGTGCTCACCTATTTATGCCTTTTACCTCTCTTGACCACAGTGAATGTTGCACTTCAGAAATCAAACTAATTCAATTCAAAGCAAATTCACAAGTAGTATTTATATGGGAGTAATAATGGAAAACCTAACAAAGAAAAAAAAGCACAAAGTCTATAGGCAAAGTAAATATCACCAGCAAGAAAAATGATGTGATGACACACGAGAAAGAATGTGTATCATGTGATTTTTATGCAAACTAAGCAACAAGAATGCAATATGTTACTTATCTAATGTGAATAGATGCAAATTAGGTTGAAGCAAAGAAAGAAAACACAAAGAGTAAATAAAAACGACAAAATAGAAAGTTTGCAAAGGACTCGATCAATCCCAATGGAAGGCTGATTGTGACTCAATTTTGACCCAATTGGCATACAATCAACTCCAAACAACAACTAAGAAATAGCCAGTTTAATTTATACAATGGCAATTTGGAATTTGAAAGCCTATGTTAAAAACCCCCAAATTGAATCACTCAAGAACCCAAACTTTAATTTCTCAAAATTAGAGCAATCTAGAGTTTATATTTTGCAAACTCAATTTTGTGTGTTCAATTGGTGTTCTCCAAGATAGGAATATGCAACAATATTGCAGAAGAATCACTAAACTACAGTTAATTCATTCTTTTGGCTTCTTGACATGCTCTTATCTTCCTTAGCCCATTCCTGATGCATCTCTTCGACAAATAACTTAGCCAAATTTGCAAAGCCATCTTTCAACCTCTTTGCTTTTGCTCTTGTGATAGGTCCCATTGGCATATTGCAATTTCTATTTTGCCCTCCAATGCCAAAATAACCATCTTGCCCTCTACTACTACCTCCAGTCCTCATATCAAAAGTATGCTAGGTTCTCCATTTGAAGTAAACTCGAAAGGAGTTCTAAAATTTTGAGGTAGAATTTGTGTACCTCGGAACGATGATTTGAGAAAGGAAATTTTAGAAGAATCCCATTGATCCCGCTATAGTATCCATCCAGGGGGTAATAAAATGTACCAAGACTTAAAGCAACACTACTGGTGGACCAATATGAAAAGGGAGATTTCAGTGTGTGGCAAATGTGTAGTATGCCAATGAGTGAAAGTTGAACATCAAAGACCATAAGAGCTTCTCCAACCATTGCCGATACTACCATAATGTAAATGGGAAGCAATGAACATGGACTACTTCGGACTAGAAAGGGGCATGATTTAGTTTGGGTCATTATCAATGGACTTACTAAATCAGCCCGCTTCTTGCCAGTTAACATGGGGTATAAAGTGGAACGACTAGCTGAGATGTATAAGGATGAGGTTATTCGACTGCATGGAGTACCCATCAACATTATCTCGGATCGAGATCCAAGATACTTGTCACAACTATGGAAGAAAGTTCAAGAAACTCTAGGAATCAAGTTACAATTCAGTACTGCTAGTCACCCACAAATGGTTGGGCAATCTGAAAGGACTATACAAATACTTGAAGATATGTTTTGTGCTTGTGCCCTAGATTTTCAAGGGAATTGGGACAAAAATCTTCCACTAATTGAATTTGCATATAACAATAGTTTTCATTCAACCATCAAGATGGCTCCTTATGAAGCATTATATGGAAGAAAGTGTAGATCTCCTATATTCATTGGGATCTTGGAGAACATAAAACATTCGCAAAAGAATGTTAACCGCACAGAGTCGTCAAAAGAGTTATGCTGATCATAGAAGAAAAACTTGGAATTTGCGGTGGGAGACAAGGTATTTCTCAAGGTATCTCCTCGAAAAGGATTGGTGAAGTATGGAAAGGGTGGAAAGCTTAGCCCCCAATATGTAGGACCCTTCAAAATCATAGAAAGAATTGGCAATGTGATTGTCAAATCTTGGAGGAATACATAATGTCTTCCGTGTCTTCCTTTTAAAGAAATATCATCATGACCTATTGCACATAATCAAGCATGAACCACTCTAGTAATGAAGATCCATCATATAAGGAGAAACCTATTCTCGTATTTTGGATCGAAAATTTTGAGAGCTACAAAACAGGAGAATCCCTCTAGTGAAAGTACTGTGGTGACAACATAACATTGAAAAAGCCACTTGGGAATCAGAAGACAACATGTTCAAACATTACCCTGAGCTCTTCAAAAATTAGGTATGAATTTGGGGACCAAATTCTTTTAGGTGGGGGGGGCTTAGGAATACATCTATACCTCCAATTCTTTTAAAAATCTAATATTTACTCTAGATTCATGATTATTTTTATCTTTATTTTGTTATGACACTATTCATAAAAGTGATACTTGATTTTAGAAATTTGGAGTGAACTTGCCATCTATAGATATAAGATTCTTTAATTTAAACTATTTGAGGAGCAAAAGGAGAATTCTAAAATTTGGGTAGGACTTTGAAATAATTAGTTAAAATTCAGCCTTTTATTTTATTTTGACAAATAAAATTGTTCAAATTCAAGGAGTTAAAACTAAATACCAAAAAGTAAATAACTTAAATAGGATAGGTGGCAACTTGAGGTGAAGCCACATATTTTGACCAAGCCTAATAAACCTTACCCATTTAAAAAAAGTATTTCTCCCTTCATTATCAGCAAAATCGGGATATTTAGGTAGAAAAAAAGAAAAAGGGATTTATTATAGCATATGTGTTTATTATAACATATATATTCAGGTTATGGTTTAAATTATGTATGATTTTGTGTGCTTAGAGTTGGACATAAACTCAAGATAGCTTGACAAGTGGAAGGGCTTATGAAGTTTGAACTTGCATAGGTCTTATTTTTCTGAATTTTATGGCTGCAAATGCGTAAGTAGGTCCAAAAATAGAGGGGTTTAATTCAAGCCTAGATGATTTAGAATTAAATTAAGAAAATCACATTTCTATAGTTAACCTTTGGATTTTGGGATTGGTATCAAGATAGAAGTGTTATTATAGCTGTATTATCACCACATTATGTTAGTTGATAAAATTTGTGAGTTACTAAATGATAAGTAGGAAGAATTATAGAGGAAAAAAAATGAAGAAGTACTTGATTAGAATACTCTAGTTGGTTGGAAATGAGAATTAGAGTTACATATGTAAATAGGAACCAAAATATCTTATTATTGAGTGTATGTCATATTTATAGAACTATGAATTATATGGAAAAAAAAATGTATAGAAACAAAATAGTAAAAGAGATTTAGGAAATGAAATGTAGAATGGGAAGGAAAAGAGAGGGATGACATAGTTAATGAAGTTGAAGAAATACTCTTTAGTTAAAGAAGAAGAAGAAACACATTCACATCATTATCTTTCGCTGATCATCATGTCATTATGCATGCAACATAGTATATCTAGATAATTGAAAAGTGAATCGACATGAATATGCTAGTCCATCTCATAGAGGTGTAGTACTTTATCTCACCTCAATTGCTTGACTTTGATATCATGTATATCGTGCTATGCTTTGAAATTCTAACAATTGAGCCCATTCGGCATGAGCTATTTGGGTGGCATTGGGTTTGTTGAGTAGGATTTGTGTACCTCATGGCCTATTCCCCATAAATGCATGACTAGAGTTGTCATGGTGAGAAGGGGTTGTAGGATTGGCATGATCCTGGGCATGTCTACCGAAGGCAAGGTCGCGCCTTGTTCGGAGCAATTGAGTTAATTATGGCCGGCAAGATAAGGGTGACGAGATCAACAATCTTTAGTTGTATCCTACCTTGCTAAATGATTTATTCGCTATCGTACTTGTCATTGCATACATATTATAATGATAAGTTAACTAATAACCAAGTTGAATCAATTCCTTTAGGAACGAAAGACGGGGAGCAAGGCAAAGACTTTGGCATAATATAGGAACCAAATATGTAAATATTAGAGCGGATCTTTTGCTGGCTTTGATTGTATAGAAGGCGATGGTCCACCCTATGTTTTATATTATGTATAGACCGGCTATGTTATCATGACATGGTTTAGATTGCACAAGCTAGAATGTATTAATATTTTAAGATAATCACCATCCTGTAATTTTCATTTGTAATGGTTTGTGCATTTGGAAAAAAAAAATATTAGGTTGAGGTTGGATTCACATTTTAGATGCTCTATTTCCTAAAAAAGATAAATCAAGTTCATACTTGGGGATCATGACAATTTAGTGGTATCAAAGCCTAGGGTGACACCAAGGCTAAACTAGGATAAGATCCTTAGATAATAATGATTATGGGGTTTGATAGGTTGTACTAATAATAGCCTTGAAATTTTACGAATGCTTGTGGTTTTGCATAGTGCTTTAATTATGATAAATCAATGCTAGGGGGCCCACTAGTGTGTGATTCATTATAATTGTGGCACTATGCCTAAGAAATATTGAGACTAAGGAAAATCTAGACTAGGAAAATGATTGTTTGGATCTTTAATTTTTTTAAAGAAGTAAATTATTTTAGATTACTACTATTTCTGGTTCTAACATCTTGAGTTTTCTTAAGATGGATAATGAGGATAATGCACCGAGAGAAGATTCTCCTCCAAGAACAATTCTTGTTAGGAGGAAGTGAACCTCGTATTATCTATACCCCACCAGCGACTCGAGGGCGTGCCATGGGAATGCTAAGAAGGCTTCATGGGGCTAAATCCAACATCAAGTTCATGAGCTTCAGAGGCATATTCGACACTTGGAGGTTGAGATTTCTAGAGCAAGGATGATGAGGGAGGGGGAGAGGGAGAGAGAGCATAATAGAAATAATTACCAGAGGGTTAGGAGGAATGCCAATTACCTCTATGAAATACTAAGGAAGGAAGCTTGGACAGATCTTGAATCTAGTACAAGGCATGAAAGTGACGTCGGTCGAGATTCATCTGAAGATTCAGTAAGAAACGCTTAGGAAAACACAAAACTTAAACTTAATAAAAACAATAAACCTACTAAAAAAACTCAAACTTTAAAAAAAACTAAACTACTTTTATTTATTTTATTTTTTTTAAGAAAGTTTAACAAACTAAAAACTCAAACTTAATTAAAAAAAAAAAAAAACAAACTACCTTTTTTTTTGCTTAACAAACTAAAAACACAAACTTAATAAAAACTACTTCCTTTTTTTTAACTAATAAAAATAACTAGACTACCCTTTTTTTTTCAACAAACTAAAACTCAAACTTAATAAAAACTACTTCCTTTTTTTTTTTTTAACTAATAAAAATAACTAGACTACCCTTTTTAAACTAAAAACACAAAATTACTAAAAACAATTAACCTACTACAAAAACTCAAACTTTAAAAAAAAAACTAAACTACTTTTATTTATTTATTTTTAAAGAAAGTTTAACAACCTAAAAACTCAAACTTAATAAAAATAATTAAACTACTAAAAACTCAAACTTAATTAAAAAAAAAACAAATAAACTACCTTTTTTTCTCTTAACAAGCTAAAAACTCAAACTTAATAAAAACTACTTCCTTTTTTTTAACTAATAAAAATAACTAGACTACCCTTTTTTTTTTTCAACAAACTAATAAAAACTACTTCCTTTTTTTTAACTAATAAAAATAACTAGACTACCCTCTTTTTTTTCAACAAACTAATAAAAACTACTTCCTTTTTTTTAACTAATAAAAATAATTAGACTACCCCTTTTTTCAAGGAAAAATATGTTTAAAATAAACTCATGACTGAACTTAGAGAATATCTAAGCTGCCTACGTACCCAATAAAGGGATTAAGTCATAACATAGTTCAAAGAAATCAACATTTTAAGGGGGGTGCCGTTCACAGTTTATACTCATGCGGGCCAAGAGTATCCATTGCTTAACCACCTTGGACTAGGTGGGGTATTTGATATTTTAACCACATAAAATACCTTTAGTGGGATAAGTTAGCAGTTTAATCACATGACTACCTTTGGTGGAGTAAGTTAGCAGTTTATCCACATGTACTGCCTTTGGTGGGTATCGTTCACAGTTTATACTCATGTGGGTCATGAGTAACATGCAGTTTAGACTCATGCATCACAGAGCAATCTCCCAACTTTATGCATAGGATCGCTTTAAGAACTTCCCATTTATAGGGCCAATCCTTAATCCATCTTCGGCAATCAACTTATATGCACCATTTCTATAGACTTCTTTGACAACAGAAGGACCATCCCATTTTGATGTGAATTTATTTCCAGTTCGATGAGTCATGATGATGGGCCTTCTCACAGCGAGCACCAAATCTCCAACTTGAAAAGATCGTGATCGCACCTTCTTGTTAAATGCCCTGGAGCCTAGCTTGGTAACACTCAAGTCTTTGTTGTGCTTCCAACATTTTCTCATCAAGGGACTCCAATTCTTCAAGACATAAGCATGCATTTTCTTCCTCAGTCTCCTTCTTGTATGGCTATCCTTAATGATGAAATTTGCTGCTCAAGAGGTAAACAACTTCAACACCACAAATAAATGAATACAGAGTTGCTTGTGTAGGTGTTCTATGAGTAGTTCGATAGACCCATAAAGCTTCTCCGATCCTTTCGTGCCAATCCCTCTTCGACTTTGAGACTACTTTCTTCAGCAAATTGCATAGAGTTTTATTGAATGCCTCAGCAAGACCATTAGCCACGGCATAATACATGGAAGATTTCCTGTGCTTAAAATTGAATTTCTGACAAAGTTTATCTATCAGACTATTACTAAAGGGCTTTCCATTATCAGTGATTATGTATCAAGGAACCCCATAGAGATATATAATGTTGATGCGGATAAAGTCAGCAACATTTTCCTTCTTTACTTTTTTGAGGGGTATTGCTTCAGCCCACTTCGAGAAATAGTCTGTTGCGGCCAAAATATACAAGTGCGTAGCAAAAGACTTTGTCATGGGCCCAACCACATCTAATCCCCAAGCATCAAATGGCCATAAAGTGACAGTTGGATGTAATGGCTTGAGTGGTTGGTTAATGAAATTTGCGTGAAATTGGCAAGCTTGACATCTTTGAGCATAATACATGCAATCTTTTACCATTGTTGGCCAGTAGTAGCCTATTCTTTTTATTCAAAAATGTAATTTTGGACCCGGTTGGTGGGAGCCACAAACTCCAGAATGAGCTTCTTCCATGGCTTGGATACATCGCAAGAAGACTCCATCAAATGACCATCTATAAAGCACACCTTTATAATAGATGAAGCGAGCCGCGCGACACTGGATATCAACTCTTTGGCATGGATCATCAGGTAACTTCTCGTATTTCAAATAATCTATGATTGGTTGGCGCCAATCCTCATTCTCTATCTCAAATACTTAAACAACATGGCTTTCATCTTCTTCATAATCCTCATCCTCAAAAATTGGTGGCACAACCCAGCTTCTACATATTAGAATACATACTTCATTTTCAGGTATGGCAAGTGAAGAGGCCAATTTAGCTAACGCATTAGCTTGCTTGTTTTCTTTCCTTGGCACATGTTCAATTTCTACATCCCAAAAGCCATCCAATGAGTCTTTTTGCATAATTAAAGTATGGGAGTAACTCAAGCTTCTTGACTTTATATGATCCAAACAACTGGTTGACCACCAACTTAGAATCTCCATAGATTTTAAGGTGCAACTGTTTTATGTCAACCACCATCTCCAGCCTAAGAATAAGATCTTGATATTCAGCAATATTGTTGGAACAATTTTCAATTAAAGTGAAGGAATATTACCATACTTCATCATTTGATGTGATGAATACCACTCCAGCATCAGATCCTTCTCTGTGGGATGCTCCATCAAAGTACATCTTTCAAGGAGGTGTAATTTCAACTATCAAGACATCTTCATCGGGTAGGTCATCAGATAATTCCCACTCAGCAGGGATGGGATGATTAGCCAAGAAGTCAGCCAAAACTTACCTTTTTATTGCCTTCTGCGGAACATAGATAATCTCAAACTGTTGCAACTGAAGATAGCATCTTGCGAGTCTATCAGAGAGGACAAGTTTTGACATGACATATTTTAATGGATTTGCTTTTGAGACAAGATGGATAGTATGTGCCTGAAAGTAATGTTTCAACTTTTGGATTGCAAAAATTAGAGCCAAACATATTTTCTCAATTGGCGAGTATTTCACCTCATTTGGCATCATCATCCTGCTCAAGTAAAGCTCCAATGGAACATTCTTAAGCAGCAATATAAAGGATCAGTGGGCGTCCAGGTACTGGTGCGACCAACATAGGACGCATCATTAGATAAGCTTTTATACTCTTAAAAGCACTGCTAGAAGCTTCATTCCATTCAAATGGAACACCTTTCTTCATCAGACGGCTGAATGGTTGACACTTACCAGCTAAATTTGATATGAATCTCCAAAGATAAGCTAGTTTTCCTTGCAAATTTTGAGTTCATGTATGTCTTGAGGTTCTAGCAGTTTCAAATTTGCATCAATCTTTGCTTGCTCGATTTCTATGCCTCAATGATGAACAATGAATCCCAAAAACTTCCCCGATGCAACACCAAATGCACACTTTAATGGGTTCATTTTGAGTTGATATTTTCTTAGGCGCTTAAAAACTTGTCTCAAATATTGGAGATGATCTTCTTACCTTTTGGACTTAGCAACGACGTCATCAACATAACGTTCAATGTTCTTGTGGAGCATATAATCAAAAATCTTCTGCATAGCTCTTTGATATGTGGCACCAGCATTCTTCAACCCAAACGGCATCACTTTATAGCATTATATACCCTTAGGAGTATGAAATGCCATCAACTCCTCATCTTTTGGTGACATACGTATTTGATTATACCCGAATGATCCATCCATAAATGATAGCGCTTCATGCCCTGTGGTGGCATCAATCATGAGTTCAGCAATGGGTAATGGAAAATCATCCTTAGGACAAGCACCATTCAAGTCTCTAAAGTTAACACAAACTCGAATTTGGCCATTTTTCTTTCTTACTAGGGCAATACTAGAGATCCATGTTGGATATTTAACCTCTCGAGTAAACCCAACCTCAATGAGCTTGTTTACTTCAGCTTGAATCAAAGGAACTAATTCGGGGCGAAATCGCTGTTGAGCTTGTTTGACTGGACGAGTTCCTTTCTTCGCTGATAGATGATGGACTACCACCTTTGGATCCAACCCAGGCATCTCTTTGTACGACCATGCAAACACATCTTTGAGTTCATATAATAATTCAACATATACTTCTTCTTCCTCAGCAGTCAATGAAGCACTAATGTAGATAGGCCAAGGGTCACTGGCATCACCTAAATTAATCTCTTTCAATTCATCTACAGTAGCCTTAACACTTTCTTCAAACTTAGGCGGAGCAATTTCAGCATCTTCTTCTTCAATCAAAAATTCTTCACTCAAAGTAATATGGTATGCTAGTGCAATATCCTCTTCCACGGGCTCAATCTTCTTAACTTTGACACACGTCCTTGTTTGTCCACCCTTTCTTCTTATATGGACTATCTTCATAACACCATCTTTCTCACTTATGTAACCGCTGCGGACAAGCTTGGAGATTTGCTTGAAAAGATGATCTATAGCATTTTGACTAGTTGGCCGACTAGTATTATCAACAATATGATATGAAGAGGCCATACTTTCTCTATCGTCTTCTTCGTCCATTTGAGTTCATGTGAAGATAATGGTTTGCAGTTTAACCTTCAAGGTTCTACTATAAGGTATATTCAAAATAAAGCACCGCTTCATGCGTGAAGGAATTGAACTCCTTAGCGTTTTTGGCTCGCTAACCCACTTCAAATACTTTGGCATTTTGGATGAATTTAATCTCCAATTATGGGTTCTTTTATGCCGCCACTTTCCAAGTCTATCAAAAACTAAGATTCACCGGACTTTCTTCCCATTTATATCAAAAATATCATTTGTTGAAGAAAATTCCTCTCCAACTGTATGATTACTACTGACTCTCCTAATTGCAATACAAATAGGATTATGAGGGACAAATCCAAGTCTCGTTCGAGAACTTTGAACACCATGACCTTTTCCTTCAACATCTTTTGGGTAGTATTAAATCCATACGTTTGCTTTCAGAAGCCTCAGGAGAGACTTCTCCCAAAATGGAACGTTCTTGTGGATTATATCCGGCTTTAACAAGAAGTTTATAAGCTTTTGGATCAAAGCAACTCTCATTTTGAAGATGCAGAGATTCTCCATATTCCTTTTCGACTCCTTGAGTTGGGCGAACAAACCCTTTCAGTGGCTGAGGGGATAGCTTCTTCACATCAAGCTTGGTTAGAGGAAATATCAATTCTTTCAATGACTCAGATCCTACCAGAGGTGACTCTCTCTTTATGTGATCTTTACCGCTGCATGCTGGAGTCAAGTCTTTAACATTGTTTCCTCCATCAAGATCATCTTGTTGCTTGGATTCCTTTTATTCTTTAGCCTTGGCGGTTTACATACTTTCGGTGTAGTATTTAGCATCTGCTAAGTGTGATTCAGCTTCAGTGAAAGGTTTGCTATCTCCAAGCACTTTCTTTATCACACCTTCTCGACAATACTTGAAATATTGGTGCCAAGTAGAAGGAACTACACCATTTTCATGTAACCAAGGTTGGTCTAAAAGCATATTGTATGATATCTTGGCATCTATGACATGAAATAATGCCATTGACAACATATCATCCATCAATAACTTTACCCTTATTATTCCAAGAGCTCTTTGCCCCCCTTGATTGAACCCTTAGATCATTAGGCGACTGTTTGTCAATTCATCCGTGGAAATTCCTAAATCCTTCATCACACCCAATGGCAAAATATTAACTGCAGAGCCTCCATCAATCAAAATTCTATTTATTTTCTGCTCATGAGCATAGCCAATTACAAATAGTGGCTTGTTGTGGGGCTTGGAGCCAAGCAACAAATCTTCATCGGTGAAAGTCATTGCCGACATGCACTCCTCAATTACATCATGATTTTCTTCATCAGATAAACATGCTTCACTAGAGGAAATCTTTTCTTCACTTATTATGTAGCACGCAATGTCATTGTCGTGATCACCAAGTACATCCTTTTCAATCTCGATAGTAGCATGATTTGAGGCAGCATTATCCTATTTAAGTGAGATTTTCCCTTGTCAGGCCAATTGCATCACTTTATCTTTGAATACAAAGCAGTCATGGATTGGGTGACCCACCAACTGATGGTACTTGCAATATTTTAGGTCATCAATTTTTCCAGCTTCTTCAAGTCACTTCATTTCAGGTAATTCAATGAGATTTGCATTTAGCAAATCATCAAATATTCTAGAGACATCATAATCGAGGAATGGGTATGTCTTAGCCTGCATCTCCTTTAAAGTAATTTTCTTTGTCCTCTTTCTTGGGAGACATCATTCCTTTCGTCCTTTATGCTTTCTGCCTTCGTACGACATTTTATGGTTGTTGCATTCATTGCCATAGCTTCTTTACTTTGCGCCTTAGCAAGAGGTTTACCCCCTTTATTGAATTCTTGCTTTTCCTTAGATTTCCGAGGCTCTTGAATTGGTGGCCCTTCTCCTCCACTAGCAAACATACTTAACTCCATATCATGGGCTCGAGTAGCCAATTCTTCAAATGTTTTGGGTTGAATTCCTAGCAGAATATATCGAAGTCCTCAATGCATCCCTTGAATGCACATCTCGATGGCTGAAGCCTCAGACAATCTGTCTTTACAATTAAGGCTTAAATTTCTCCAACGATTAATGTAATCAATGATTGGCTCTTCTTTCCACTGGCAGGAGTTGGTGAGTTCAATCATACTAACTGTTCTTTGGGTACTATAGAAACGATTGAGAAGTTCTTGCTCCAATTGTCCCCAACTATCAATTGAGCCTGCTTCTAAGTCAGTATACCAATCAAAAGTATTACCCTTCAAGGATTGAACAAATTGCTTAAATATGTAATCTCCATATGTCCCAGCATTGTTACAAGTTTCAATGAAATACGTCACATGCTGCTTTGGATTGCCTTTGCCATCAAATTGCTGGAACTTTGGTGGTTGATAACCAGTCAGCATCTTTGAGTTGTTAATCCTTTGAGTATATGGCTTGGAAAAAGTCATAAATGACTTAGAGCTTCTTCAAATTTGTCTTTGATAGTTCCCATGATAAACTCCATTAGCTGGTCAACAGGAATCAGTCCATCGGTGGAAACTTGCAGTTCCTTTGTTTTAGGCTTTTCATTTTTAGCTGGCTGCCTCTTTGTGGATGTTTCAACTTTATCTTGAGCATCTATTTGTTTCTCTATCAAGCGACTAGTCTCGACATTACCACCTTGTTCATCAACTTGGAGATTTGAGAATCTTGCTCTTGGATATGCTTTGCTAGCCCTTCAACAATCTTCATCAAATTAGCAATTTGTTCCTCCAAAGTCGTAGCACTTGTCACCATCACTGGCACTATGCATGAGGAACTTGAGGTTGAGCAAGGAGAGGATGCTGTTGATTCTTCCTTTGAGTCTCCACCACCTTAATTAGTATCAATAGCATGCAACAATGCCTTTTCCACAACTTCAAGTGAATGATTTACCTTTGAAGATGATTGCGACTTTTTGGACATACTCCTTGTGGTGACGCCAACACTTCTTGCTCTAGCGTTTATGGAATTTCAGGTAGTCATCTTCAATGCAACAGTCTTGTTGGTAGCCATGATAATTCAATCTTCGATGAGAGGTAGAGATAGTCCCACTAGGCGGGCAAAATTTTGTGATAACAAATTTTCTTGTCTGCAATAATTAAAATCACAAAAAAAGAGAAGTTGTACAAATAAAATTAAAATTTAAAATCAATTAATCAACTGTGGATTCTATCTCTAATCTAATCCTCTAATTCTTTTCTTCTAAATATAATCTTGAATTTAATGAGCTCCACAAAAAGTGCCTTAAATGCCATAGATCTCCTTTGAATTTGAGTTGAATAGAATAACGCCAATTCGAGGGCCTCGCACCTTAATCTCGAATCAAATGCCAAAAATATATGGATTTCGCGAAGAATGCCTTGAACGTAGTGGATCTCCTTGAACAAAAATAACATCAATTCGAGGTCTTCGCACCTTAATCTCGAATCAAACGCCAAAAATATATGGATTCCACAAAGAACACCTTGAACGTTGTGGATCTCCTTGAACAAAAATAACACTGATTCAAGGGCTTCGCACCTTAATCTCGAATCAAACGCTAAAAATATATGAATTCCTCTAAGAACACCTTGAACGTCGTGGATCTTCTTGAATTTGCTTGAGAGAATTGCTGGACTCCTTCAAAGTTTCTCTCGTCTGTTGGAATTTTCTGTTGTGTCAAATGAGCTTAAATCGCCCATTTATATAGGTGCTTGATGGAAGACTTCTAGGTTGACTTGAACTCCTTGAAAGGTTATCTCTTCGATAAAATAATATCAAATATCAAGAGATAATATCATATATATTTGATTTGATAATATCAAACATTAAAAGATAATATCAATAGCAAATATCTTTAATTTGATTGGTCCATAGATGCAGACACTCCATCTTTGATATGTGTCAATATTTGATTTGAGTATAAAATAAATATTAAATTATTAATTAAAATTAAGTATTTATTTTTTTAGAATTACATTTAATATATCCCAAAATTTAAATAGAAAATTTTAAATTAATATTTAATATATTATTTTACATGTGTCACTTCCCAATTGGTCAAACATTTAATATGTTTACACACCTTTCCTTAGTGTGGGCAGCATAATCACAATAATTGCTGAATGTTGGTTGGGACAACTGGTATGGGCTCATCGTGGATGACTGACTATAATAGTTAAGTTCCCTTTGATAAGGACTTTGAGCTTTTTGTCCTTCTCCTGGTTTCCTACTGGTTTGCCAATGCAATGCTGGAGGCCAAGGTCTTTTGCCTTATCTTAGTGAGTCTCCAAGTTCAACTAAGCCAATTTCCACTCTAAATGCCCCCTCTACTGCCTCCGTGTACACTTCTACATGATGAGAAAGAAGATTCCATAGAATTTCTCTATGAAAACCCTTTAAAATTTTCTTGTGCATCGAGGCCCAATGATGACTGATTGCATAAATGTGGACAAGAAAGAGGGATGTGCAGTAGAGAAGTTACTGAGTGAAAATAGAGAAAAGAATGAGAAAAGTGAAGGTAGTGAAAAGAAAGAGTTAGTGAAGAGTGAAAAAAGTTGAGAAAAAGCAATGTTCCTATGCCAAAGAGAGAGATTTAAAGAATGCTTTCCTAAGCAAGAGAGCTTTGATAATTGTTAGCTATGGCAGGTTTTATTATCTAAAACTGACCTTAACCTTGATTTGCTTGGTGTTTTTGTCTCTTTATTGCAAAAGTTTGATGATGCATTCCCCAATGAGATGCCCACGGATTTACCACCATTGAAAGGATTTGAGCATAAAATCTCAAATTCCTAACTGACTAGCCTACAGTTGTAATCATGAGGAAACAAAGGTGCTTCAGAGGCAAGTGGAGAAGTTACTAGCAAAAGGACGTGAGGGAAATCATGATTCTGTGTTTGTACTTGTGTTATTGGCTCCAAAGAAGGATGAAACTTGGCGGATGTGTGTGGATACTAGAGCAGTCAACAAAATTATAGTTAAGTATCGCTATCCTATCCTTAGGTTAGATTCTATACTTGAAGAATTACATGGTGCATGCATTTTAACTAAGATTGATTGGAAAAGTGGTTATCATCAAATTAGGATGAAACCTGGGGATGAGTGGAAAACTGCATTTAAATCAAAATATGGGTTATATAAATGGTTGGTTATGCCATTTGGTTTTACTAATGCACCTAGTACTTTCATGAGATTGATGAACCATGAATTGCGTGATTTTTTGGGTAAATTTGTTGTTGTCTATTTTGATGATATCTTGATATACAACAAATGCTTAGATGATCATATAATACATGTTAGGGTGTTTTGACTGTTCTTAGGAAGGAGAAGTTGTACACGAACCTTAAGAAATGTACTTTTTGCATTGATAGACTTGTATTTCTTGGCATTGAGGAGGATGAGAAGAAGGTGAAGGCTAGTGAGGAATGGCCAACACCTAAGACAGTTAGTGAAGTTAGGAGTTTTGATCGTTTATGCCTTAGTTCGTGCATTGGATGTTTGCCAACATTACTTGCTTCCTAAAGAATTTTTTATACATACTAGTGGAGGTTTGTGCATGATTTTTCTACTATAGCTGCTCCATTGGCTGAGATTATTGAGAAAGAAATTGGGTTTAGATGGGCAAAGTAAGAAAAACATGCATTCAATACATAGAAAGATAAATTATGTTATGCTCCTGTTCCTATTTTACCTGATTTTAATCAAACTTTTGAGATTGAGTGTGATGCATATAGGATTATGATTGGTGCTATTTTAATGCAAGAAAAATGTCCTATTGCATACTTTGGTGAGAAGTTGAGTGGTGCCAGCTTAGATACCCCACTTATGCTAAGGATTTACATGCCTTAGCTCATGCATTGGATGTTTGGCAACATTACTTACTTCCTAAAGAATTTTTTATACATACTGATCATGGATCTTTGAAGCATTGAAAGGGTCAAGGAAATTGAATAAAAGGCATGCTAAGTGGGTAGAATTTATTGAGGCTTTTTCATATGTGATTTGCTATAAGCAGGGAAAGGAAAACATTGTTGCTGATGCATTGTCTAGGAGATATGCTTTAATCACTACACTTACATCTAAGTTGTTAGGATTTGAGCAATATGAAGTTATGTACGCAAATGATGTTGACTTTGTTGATGTGTATATTTGTATGTGAGTATGGTGCATTTAATAAAATTCAATAGAAATGAAGATTTTATATTTCGTGGAAATAGAATTTGTGTGCTTACTTGTACTATGCGTGAGTTGCCAGTTAAGGAATCACATAGTGGTGGATTGATGTGTCAATTTGGCGTGCATAAGACTTTGGATGTTTTGAGTGAGCATTTCTAGTGGCTTGGTATGAGAAAAGACATTGAGAAAGTGTGTGTTCTAAATGTATTGCATGTAAACAGGCTAAATCTAAGTCTATGCCTCATGGATTATATACACCCTTACCTATTCCTACTACTCCTTGGATTGATATTTTTACAGATTTTGTGCTCGGTTTGCCTAGAACTAGGAAAGGTAGAGATAGTATCTTTATTGTGGTTGATAGATTCAGCAAGATGCCACACTTTATTGCTTGTCAGAAAACTGATGATGCCACTAACATTGCTTGTTTGTTCTTTAGACAAGCTGTGTGATTGCATGGTGTCCCTAGATCTATTGTTTTTGATGGGGATGTTAAGTTCTTGAGATTGTATATGGTGTTAATCCTTTAACTGTTTTGGATTTGATGCATTTGCCTTTGAGTGATATTATGATGGTGAAATCGAGGCTAAAATGGTTAAAGCTATACATATGAAGGCACATGAGATGATTAAAAAGATAAACAAGTTGACTGCCCAAAGAGTGAATAAGGGGCTGAAGCAGGTGATATTTGAACCTGGTGACTAGGTTTGGGTTCATTTGATAAAGAAAAGGTTTAGTAATCAAAGGTGATGCAGAACCCCAAGGATATATTGATCCCGAAACCCCAGACACACAAATTGATATTGAATGAACTCTAGAATAAAAACCATCCTTATTGAAGCCCTAAGATACCTGATCTTAGAAACGCAAATAATTGGGAATAAAAATCAGAAAATTGAATAAATACTAGCAGGAATTAGTACCTTGAAATAACCTATTCAATTTCTTGATGCAACAAGCAAAGTTGTTGCAAGCCCTAATTAAAATAAGATATTAACTAAGCCTACGGATAATTATTCAAGCCCAAATCCAATTAGAAATAAGAGTTTGACTTGGTCATAGCTTCTTCTTTTCTTAATGAGTCCCACACATTTGGGACTTATTTTGGCCTTCTTGGACCTTTTCAAGCCTTATACACCAAGCATAAGGTGATGGGCTATCCCAACTTCATTCTTTATGCATCTCTTCAATAGATAACTTAGCCAAATTTGCAAAGCCATCTTTCAGCCTCTTTGCTTTTGCTCTTGTGATAGGTCCCATTGGCAGGTTGCAATCTCCATTTTGTCCTCCAATACCGAAATAACCATCTTGCCCTGCAGTGCCTCTAGTGCTCATATCAGTCCCTCCCTCCTTCGAAAGATTTGTCCTCGAATCTGAATCCATATCAAAAGAAGAAAGATCATAAACATTAAAAGTAGCAAAAACTTTATACTCACCTTGAAGTCAATCTTGTAAGTGTTATCATTAATCTTTTCTAGCACTTGGAATGGACCATTTCCTCTAGCATCAAGCTTGGATTTTCTTTGATTAGAAAACCTTTCCTTTCTCAAATGAACTCAAACCCAGTCACCAGGTTCAAATATCTTCTACCTCCACCCCTTATTCTCTCTTTGGGTAATCAATCTATTTTTCTTTTCAATCATCTCAGATACCTTCATATGTATAGTTTTTACCTTTTCAGCCTTGCTTTCACCATCTAAATTAGCAATAGCACTCAAAGGAAAATGAGTCAAATCCAAAACAGTCAAAGGATTAAAACCATATACAATTTCAAAAGATGAAAAAGCTGTAGAAGAATTTATTGACCTATTATAAGCAAATTCAATGAAAGGCAAACAATCCTTTCAAGTTTTCAAATTATTTCCTACAATGGCACGCAACAAGGTACCCAAAGTTCTATTTATCACTTCAGTTTGTCCATCAGTTTATGGATGACAAGTAGTAGAATACAAAAGTTAAACCTTCCAAAAGTGGCTCAAGAACTTAACATCCCTATCAGAAAATAATAGATCTAGGGACACCATGCAATCTGACAATTTCTCTAAAGAATAAATCAGCAATGTTAGTGGCATCATCAATTTTATGACAAGCAATAAAGTGTGCCATCTTGCCGAATCTATGAACCACAACAAATATACTATCTCTACCCTTCCTACTTCTAGGAAAATCGAGCACAAAATCCATAGAAATATCAACCCAAGGTGAGATAGGAATAGGTAAGGGTGTATAAAATTCATGAGGCATGTTTACATGCAATACATTTAGAATACACTTTCTCAAAATCTTTTCTCATACAAGGCCAATAGAAATGCTCGCTCAAAACATCTAAAGTTATGCACACCAAAATGGCCCATCAACCACTATGTGATTCCCTAACTAGCAACTCACGCACAGAACAAACAGGGATGCAAATTCTATTACCACGAAACAGGAAACCTTGATGTCTATAGAATTTATTAAATGCACCATGATCACATGTAATATACAAATAAGCAAAGTCAACATTAGTTGCATACATATCTTTAAATTGCTCAAACCCTAACAACTTAGATGTAAGTGTAGTGATTAAAGCATATCTCCTTGACAATGCATCAGCAACAATGTTTTCCTTTCCTTGCTTATAGAAAATCACATATGGAAAAGCCTCAATAAATTCTACCCACTTAGCATGCCTTTTATTCAATTTCCTTGGCCCTTTAAATGCTTCAAAGATTCATGATCAGTATGTATAACAAATTCTTTAGGAAGCAAGTAATGTTGCCAAACATCCAATGCACGAACTAAGGCATATAATTTCTTATCATAAGTGGAATATCAAGCTGAGCACCACTCTAGGCAATGGGACGTTTTCCTTGCATTAAAACAGCACCAATCTCAATCCCAGATGCATCACACTTAATCTCAAAAGTCTTATTAAAATCAGGCAAAACAAGAATAGGAGCATAATAGAATTTATCTTTTAATGTATTCAATGCATGTTCCTGTTCCTTTCCCCATCTAAACACAACTTCTTTCTTAATAATCTCAGTCAATGGAGCAGCAATAGTAGAAAAATCACGCACAAACCTCCTATAAAAGATAGTTAATCCATGAAAACTCCTAACTTCACTAACTGTCTTAGGAGTTGACCATTCTTTAATAGCCTTCACCTTCTCCTCATCCACCTCAGTGCCATGTGTACTCACGACAAACCCAAGAAATACAAGTCTATTAATGCAAAAAGTACATTTCTTAAGGTTTGCATGCAACTTCTCCTTCCTAAGAAGAGTCAAAACAGCCCTAACATGCATTATATGATCATCTAAGCATTTGCTGTATATCAAGATATCATCAAAATAAATAGCAACAAAACTACCCAGAAAATCACGCAATATATGGTTCATTAATCTCATGAAAGTACTAGGTGCATTAGTCAAACCAAATGGCATAACCAACCATTCACATAGGCCATATTTTGTTTTAAATGCAGTTTTCCACTCATCCCCAGGTTTCATCCTAAATTGATGATAACCACTTTTCAAATCAATCTTAGTGAAAATGCATGCTCCATGTAATTCTTCAAGCATATCATCCAACCTAGGGATAGTATAGCTATACTTAATTGTAATTTTGTTGACCACTCTACTATCCACGCACATCCGCCAAGTTTCATCCTTCTTTGGAACCAAAAACACAGGTACAACACACGGGACTCATGCTCTCCCTCACATGTCCTTTTGCTAGCAACTCCTCCACTCGCCTTTGAAGTTACTTCATCTCCTCAGGATTACATCTGTAGGCTGGTCGGTTAGGAATTTGAGATCCAGGTACAAAGACAATTTGATGCTTAATTCCTCTCAATGGCGGTAAACCTGTGGGTGTCTCATTCGGGAATACATCATCAAACTCCTGCAATAAACAGACAAAAACTAGGCAAATCGGGGTTAAGGTCAGTTTTAGATAATAAAACCTCCCCATACCTAATTACTACCAAAGCTCTCTTGCCTAGAAAAGTGTTCTTTAAATCTCTCTCTTTTGCATAGAAGCATTGTTTTTTCCCAACTTTCTCACTCTTTACAAACTCTCTCTTTTCACTCCCTTCAACTTTCTCATTCTTTTCTCTCTTTTCACTTACCAACTTTTTCTCTCCTGCAAATCCCTACTTCTTGTTTGCACTTGTGCAATCACTCACCATCGGGGCCTTTATCTTTATTCTTTTCTCTCATGGCCTCTTTTCTCTCATTACTTTTTTTAACCTCACTACCCAAACTCCCACAAGAAGATTGTTGAAGTTTAATCTAGTCAAGGTAAACTTCCTTGGGTGATAGAGGTGCAAGAGTGACTTTATGTCCATTATGCTCAAAGGAATATCTATTCTTGTGCCCATCAAATTGCCCTGGCCTACCCCAACAACGTATGGCCAGCCTACATGGGTACTACATCACAAACTACCTCATCACTATATCTCCCAATAGTAAAAGCTACCACAACCTACCTAGTAACTTTCATCTCTCCACAATCATTCAACCATTGTAGCCTATATGGATTATGGTATTTATCACACTTCAGCCCCAATTTCTCAACTAAACTAGTAATAGCCACATTAGCACAACTTCTCCCATCAATTATTAAGCTACACACCTTACCACCTATCAAGCATCTGGTGTGAAATATATTTTTTCTTTGTTCGAAGCTCTCCTCCTTAAAATTCAAGTTCAATGCACGCCTAGCAACAAGAGATACACCATGAACAGCATATTCAACACTATTATCATCGCAAGTGACATCCTCTAAAGGTGGCATATCATTATCACTACCATAAGACTTATTATCATCATCAGACTTAGATACAATTTCACTACCCATGAGAATCAAAGTTCTTTTGTTTGGACATTCATATGCATAATGACCTAAACCTTGACATTTAAAGCACTTAATATCCCTATGTCTAGAAGTATAGTGGAAGAAGAAGAATTAGAAGTACCATTTTGTAGAATGGACTTCTTATTCTTGTTCCTTGATGCATCCAGTCCTTTCTCTTTGGAAACTAAGCCCCTATCTCTTTTCTTTTTCATCATAATTTTGCCATTTTGAACCCCATTTTGAGTTGGATGGAATGCACGGGCTGCCCCCTCTTTGCTTTTGTTGTTTCTCCACCTTCATAGCCATGCTCACCAAATCCTTCATCTCCATATAATGTTGTAGGTCCATAACATCAGCAATTTCTCTATTCAAACCACTAATAAATCTAGCCATTATCACTTAATCATCAACATCTCCATTTACTTATGGTAGTCCTCAACCGACTTAGACCCTCGAATGAGTCTTTGCAGTTTTTGGTGTATCCCCCTGTAATAGTAAGATGGAACAAATCTTTTCTTCATAACGGCCTTTATATATGCCCAAGTCTCAATAGGTCTCTCACCATTTCTCCTCCTAGACTGCACTAATTAATCCCACCAAACTAATGCATAGTCAGTGAATTCAACTGCTGCAGGTCTCACTTTCTTCTCTTCAAAGTAGTTATGGGAAGTCAAAGATCAACTCCACCTTCCTCTCCCACTCCAAGTATGCTTCAGCATCATTTCGCCCTCTATTCTTAGCCGAACTACTATCATCAAACTCATCCTCAAACATCTCTTGATTAAACCCATATGGAGGCCTATTTTGTCTACCATTCCCAGAAATATTCTATGCCACCTCCTTTCTCCACTCATCCATCTCATCAAGCCTGCTATTCAACTTCTGAAATTGACTAATAAATGCCCTATACATCACCTTCAAAGCTGGTGTCATATTAGCTTCCTCATTAAAGGGTTCTTTACCCTCCCTCAGAAGAATAGTACTCATTTTAAAAAAACCCTGCAAAAAGTGTTAGCAAAAATAGTCTCACAAAAGAAACAATCCCTCATGTGTTTCACTCAAGTTGATGTGAACCCTCATGTTTGCATTGAATTTTACCTTTTGCCCTCTTTATGTGCTCACTATTTATGCCTTTTACCTCTCTTGATCACAATGAATGTTGCACTTCAGAAATTAAACTAATTCAATTCAAAGCAAATTCACCTGTAGTATTTACATGGGAGTAGAAACGAAAAACCTAACCAAAAAAAAAAAAAAAGAAAAGAAAAGCACAAAGTCTAAAGGCAAAGTAAATGTGACCAGCAAGGAAAATGATGTGATGACACACGAGAGAATGTGTATCATGTGCTTTTTATGCAAGCTAAGTAACAAGAATGCAATATGTTACTTATCTAACATACACAGATGCAAATTAAGCTAAAACAATAAAACAAAACACAATGAATGAATAAAAAAAATGACAAAATAGAAAATATGCAAAGAATTCGGTCAATCCCAATGGAAGGCCAATTATGACTCAATTCTAACCCAATTGAAGTACAATCAACTCCAAACAGCAACTAAAAGTAGCCAATTTAGCTTATGCAATGGCAATTTCGAATTTGAAAGCCTAGGTCAAAAACCCCAAAATTGAATCACTCAAGAACCCTAACTTCAATTTCTCAAAATTAGAGCAATCCAAGGTGTATATTCTACAAATTCAATGTTTTGTGTTCAATTCGCATCCTCCAAGATAGAAATATGCAAACTATTGCAAAAGAATCACAAAACCATAGTCAATTCAGAATTTAATTTCTTTTTTTTTTCTTATTTATTTTTATTTTTATTTTTTTGGCTGGAAACAAAAACAGGATAAATAGGAATTTATCTCTAGTTGGCTCTAGATACGAAATGATGCGGAACCCCAAGGATATATTGATCTTGAAACCCCAAACACACAAATTGATATTGAACGAACCCTAGAATAAAAACCCTCCCTATTGAACCCCTAAGATACCTGATCTTAGAAATGCAAATAATTGGAAATGAGAATCAGAAAATTGAATAAATACTAGCAGGAATTAGTACCTTGAAAGAACCTATTCAATTTCTTGATGCAACAAGCAAAGTTGTGCTTTTTCTTGAGAGAAAAACGCATAAGATAATTCAAAATTGGATTGATTTCATAATTATTATAGTATTGAACTCAATCATCTCAAAGGAATACCATTAGGACCTTAAGTAAGATCTTAATCATTGTTTATCGACTCATCGAGTTAAGAACAATGATATGTGACTATGTTAAACATTTCAGCGTAGCATGAAACTTGAGAAAATTATGAATAAAACAGCTAAAGTAATTGAGGAACATGATAAGGACGTTTAATTACATTAAGAATTATGATTCAAAAATCAACGAATGGTGATTTAGGTTATTTTATTTTGAACTTTGAATTGATTAGAAGCCAAGGAAGTGGACTCTACAAGCAACTAAGGATTACCATATTCAACTGTCTTAAGCATCTGGATATGGAATCCAATCACTAGAATTATATCAAAATAGCCCTGAGTTTGACGAAGACATTAATTATATTTACACTTAAGATTCAAGGAATTGATAGAATGATAACTCGGGTTATCTTATGACAGTTCTTGGTTTGATTAGGAACCCAAGACATGATCAACCATACAACTAGGAATTCCTCTGCATTTACCATGTGAGTTTATACTCAATAGTATGAGATTTCTTTGTTGGGAAAAGAACATATATACTTGTTATATATCCTGGTTGCTTGATTCCTTTCAATCTACATGTTGAGAAAGTAACCACACATCGCCACTTTATGCTGATTATGATTCCTGTCGATTTTTATTTACGATATTCACCTAAAATTGCCGACTGTGTGCAAAAACTAAAAAAGGATTTTGATGTATATCTTTCTATCAATGCCATGCCTATCTTGGAATAAGTCTGGTGCAATTTTTTTATTTTTTTTTTGTGCTAATTTAGTAAGTATCTGTTTATCATGGTGAATTAAAGTATTTAGTGAAATATTGTTGGACATACTCAACGACAACAGTGATATACTTAATACCCTCGGGGTGGGTCCTTGGATCGGCTTTGGGAGACGGTCGTGTGGAATGGACCGACGGTGATAGATCTTTATGTTGATACCCGTACGCGATGTATATATAATCCATACTCATAGGCCAACTGGAGGTAGCCGTCTATGAGCGGGATCAGGCATGCGGATAGCCATGCCTAGTGAGTATTTAAGTATTCAAGCCGATCACTCAGTACTTTGGAGGGATAAGGATTTTCGTGTTTTCGAAAGTGGATGACAAGGTAGGAAAACCAACAACAGCAAGTCTGTAAAAGTGTCTATTAATTTCTTCTTGATCAATTTTGCTAGTCAATTGTATTTCTTAAAGAAAAGATATGTTGATTCTTTGGTTGCATTTGAGATTCAAATCTCTACAAAAAGGCAATAAGTTTTATGAAGTCTCACCACTGGTATGGGATAATGGTGAGATGGATCACCTAAAATTTTGACTAAAATCTTCTCTCATGACTTATGAAAATTTTAATGCTTTCTATATGTCATTTGAGAAATTGTCACTCTATTGTCATTGCTAAGATATCTCATTAGGTCATTCAGACTTATGTTGTTTTATTGTTATTTTCCATTCTTTATCCCAAATAAGAACAAGTAACAAAGATACACTAACCCAAGTGACACATGGGCAATGAAGATTGTGGAAGTACTAAGTGTGATTCATGATATTTTAGTTCATAGTTGAACCTCCAATGGATGTCGCTTGTAGAAATTAAATACTTTGAACTTTGAGAAATGTACTTTTTGTTATTCAGAAAGCTTGTTGTATAGAGTGAGTAGCACCTCGGACGGGAGCAGGTGCCTCTCGGTCAGGCGCTACACTTCCATTGGGATTGACTGAATCCTTTGCATAATTTTGGTTTTGTCATTTTTATTCACTCTTTGTATTTTCTTTCTTTGCTTTAGTCTAATTTGCATCTGTTCACATTAGGTAAGTAACATATTGCATTCTTGTTACTTAGTTTGCATAAAAATCACATGATACACATTCTTTTTTGTGTTTCATCACATCATTTTTCTTGCTGGTCACATTTACTTCACCTCTAGACTTTGTCCTTTTCTTTCTTTGTTAGGTTTTTCATTGTGACTCCCATATAAATACTACTTGTGAATAGGATTTAAATCGAATTAGTTTGATTTCTGAAGTGCACGATTCACTGTGGTCAAGAGAGGTAAAAAGCAAAAATAGCACATAAAGAGGGCAAAAGCCATAATTGAATGCAAACACGAGGGTTCGCATCTACTTAAGTGAACACATGAGAGAGTGTTTTCATGAGGCTGTTTTTGCTAACACTTATTGCAGGTTTTTAAAATGAGTACTATTCTTCCAAGGAAGGAGGGTAAACAACCCCTCTGATGATGAAGCTAATATGACACCAGACATGAAGGTGATGTATAGGGCATTTACCAGTCAATTTCAAAAGTTGAATAGCAGACTTGATGAGATGGATGAGCAAAGAATGGAGGTGGCACGAAATATTTTTGGGAATGGTAGAATAAATAGGCCTCCACGTGGGTTTAATCAAGAGATGTTTGAGGATGAGTTTGATGATAGTAGTTCGGCTAAGAATAGAGGGATTGAAGCTCACTTCGAAGCAAGGAGAGACAACAATTTAAATGCCATCAAGATGAAAATTCCATCATTTAAAGGGCAAAATGGTGCTAAAGCAGACTTGGAGTGGAAGAGAAAGGTGGAGTTGATCTTTGATTGCCATAACCACTCTGAAGAGAGGAAAGTGAGACTTGTAGTAGTTGAATTCACTAACAATGCATTAGTTTCATGGGGTCAATTAGTGCAGTATAGGAGGAGAAATGGTGAGTGACCTATTGAGACTTGGGGAGATATGAAGGCCATTATGAAGAAAAGATTTGTTCGATCTTACTATTATAGGGAGATCCACCAAAAATTACAAAAGACTCATTCAAGGGTCTAAGTTAGTTGAGGACTACCATAAGGAGATAGAGATGTTGATGACTAAGGCCAACATAGATGAGGATACAAAAGTGACAATGGCTAGATTTATTAGTAGTTTGAATAGAGAAATTGCTGATGTTGTGGACCTGCAAAATTATGTGGAGATGGAGGATTTGATGAGTATGGCTATAAAAGTGGAGAAACAACAAAATCAAAGAGGGGCAGCCCAAGAATTTCAGAATTCCAACTTAAAATGGGGTTCAAAATAGTAAAAATATGATGAAAAGAAGAGAGAAGGTGGCTTAGATTCCAAGGAGAAAGAGCAGGATGCATCAAGGAACAAAATAGTACTTTTAATTCTTCTTCGTCCACTAATACTTCCAGACATAGGGATATTCAGTGCTTTAAATGTCAAGGTTTAGGTGATTATGCATCTAAATGTCCAAACAAAAGAACTACGATTCTTATGGGTAGTGAAATTGTATATGAGTCTGATGATGATAAGAAGTCTGATGGTAGTGATAATGATACACTTTAGAGGATGTTATTAGTGATAAAGATAATGTTGAATATGTTGTTCATGGTGAATCTCTTGTTGCTAGGCATGCATGAACTTGAATGTTAAGGAGGAGAGCTTAGAACAAAGAGAAAATATATTTCACACCAGATGCTTAATGAGTGGTACGGTGTATAGCTTAATAATTGATGGGGGCATTTTTGCTAATGTGTCTAGTACCACTTTTGTTGAGAAATTAGGGCTTAAGTGTGATAAACACCCTAATCCATATAGGCTACAATGGTTGAATGATAGTGGAGAAATTAGGGCTTAAGTGTGATAAACACCTTAATCCATTAGAGGGAAAGATGGTTATTTTGGCATTGGAGGGAAAAATGAAGATTGCAACATGCCAATTGGACCTATCACAAGAGCAAAAGTAAAGAGGTTGAAAGATGGCTTTGTAAATCTGGCTAAGTCTTTTGTTGAATAGATGCATCAAGAATGGGTTAAGGCAGGTAAGAGCCTGTCAAGAAGCCAAAAAAATGAAGTTAGACAGCTCAACACCTTGTGCTTGGTATATAAATCTTGAAAAGTCCCAAGAATGCCAAAAGAATTCCCAAACGTGTGGGACTCACGGAGAAAAGAAGAAGTTGTGACCAAGTCAAACTCTTATTCCTAATTGGATTTGGGCTTGAATTATTATCTGAATGCTTAGTTTATATCTTATTTTAATTATGGCTTGCAAGGAGAGTATAAATACTCTCTTGAAAATGTGTATGGCAGATTTTTTGATGAATATATATTTATTTTTTGCTTTTTTCTCTCAAGAAAAATCAGAACTTTGCTTGTTGCATCAAGAAATTGAATAGGTTCTTTTAAGGTACTAATTCCTTCTAGTGTTTATTCAATTTTCTAATTCTTATAGCCAATTGTTTGCATTTCTAAGATCAAGTATCTTAGGGGCTCAATAGGGAGGATTTTTATTCTAAGGTTCGTCTAATGTCAATTTGTGTGTTTGGTGTTTCAGGATCAATATTCTTGGGGTTCCGCTTCATTTGGTATCTAGAGCCAACTTGAGATAAATTCCTATTTTTCTTGTTTTTGTTTCTAGCAAAGAAAAAAAATGGGAAAAAAATGGGGAAAAAAAAGAAATCAAATCGTGAATTAAGTGTGGTTTTGTGATTCCTTTGCAATATTTTGCATATCCCTATCTTGGAGAACACCAATTGAACATAGAAAATTGAGTTTGCAGAATATACATCCTTGATTGCTCTAATTTTGAGAAATTAAGGTTTAAGGTTCTTGAGTGATTCAACTTTGGGGGTTTTTGACCCAAGCTTTCAAATTTCAAATTGCCATTGCATAAGCTAAATTGGCTATTTGTAGTTGTTGTTGTTTGGAGTTGATTGTACATCAATTGGGTTAAAATTGAGTAATAATCGGCCTTCTATTGGGATTGACCAAATTCTTTGCATATTTTCTGTTTTGTCATTTTTTTATTCACTCTTTGTGTTTTCTTTCTTTGTTTTAGCCTAATTTGCATCTGTTCACATTAGATAACATATTTCAATCTTGTTACTTAGTTTGCATAAAAATCACATGATACACATTCTTTCTCGTGTGTTATCACATCATTTTCCTTGCTTGTCACATTTCCTTTGCCTCTAGACTTTGTGCTTTTCTTTCTTTGTTGGGTTTGTCATTGCTACTCCCATATAAATACTACTTGTGAATTTGTTTTGAATTGAATTAGCTTGATTTACGAAGTATAACATTCATTGTGGTCAAGAGATGTAAAAGGCATAAATAGGTGAGCAAATAAAGAGGGCAAAAGCTAGAATTGAGTGCAAACACGAGGGTTCACATCTACTTGAGTGAAACACGTGAGGGAGTGTTTTTGTGAGGTTGTTTTTGCTAACACTTCTTGCAAGTTTTTAAATGAGTACTATTCTTCCAAGGAGGGAGGATAAAGAACCCTCGGATGAGGAAGCTAATATGACACCAGATGCAAAGGTGATGTACAAGGCATTTACTAGTCAATTTTAGAAGTTGAATAGCAGGCTTGATGAGATGGATGAGTGGAGAAAAAAGGTGGCACATAATATTTCTGGGAATGGTAGATGAACTAGGCCTCCATATGGGTTTAATCAAGAGATTCTTGAGGATGAGTTTGTTGATTGTAGTTCGACTAGGAATAGAGGGGCTAAAACTAGATTTGAAGCTAGGAGGGACAGCAATTTAAATGCCATCAAGATGAAAATTCTGCCACTTAAAGGTAGAAATGATGCTGAAGCATAATTGGAGTGGGAAAGAAATGTGGAGTTGATCTTTGATTGCCATAACTACTCAAAAGAGAAGAAAGTGAGACTTGCAGCAGTTTGAATTCACTGACTATGCATTAGTTTGGTAGGATCAATTAGTGTAGTCTAGGAGGAGAAACAGTGAGAGACCTATTGAGACTTGGGCAAATATGAAGGCTGTTGAAGAAAAGATTTTTTCCATCAGGGAGATATACCAAAAACTACAAAGACTCGTTCAATGGTCTAAGTCAGTTGAGGACTACCATAAGGAGATGAATATGTTGATGACTAAGGCCAACATATAGGATGATACATAAGTGACAATGGCTAGATTTTATTAGTGGTTTGAGTAAAGAAATTGCTTATGTTGTGGACCTACAAAATTATGTGGAGATGCGGGATTTCGTGAGTACTATGAAGGTAGAGAAACAACAAAAATGGGGTTTTTGGTGAGTGTGGCCAAGGCATTTCAGAATTCCAACTCAAAATGGGGTTCAAAATGACAAAAATATGATGAAAAGAAGGGAGATAGGGCTTAGGTTCCGAGGAGAAAGGGCTAGATGCATCAAGGAACAAGGATAAGAAGCCCATTCTACAAAATAGTACTTCTAATTCTTTTTCTTCCACTACTACTTCTAGACATAGGGATATTAAGTGCTTTAAATGTCAAGATTTGGGTCATTTGGCATCTGAATGTCCAAACAAAAGAACTACAATTCTTATGGGTAGTGAAATTGTATTTGAGTTTGATGATGATAATAAGTTTGACCGTAGTGATAATGATATGCCACTTTTAGAGGATGTTACTAGTGATGAAGATAATGTTGAATATTCTGTTTGTAATGACCCAAAAAAAAAATCTCCTTAAAGAATGTAAATTTTGAAAACTTTTACATTAAAGAATTCCTTTTGAAATTTTGGTACTCTATAATAATTTTTCTATATGAAAATATCATGGTTTACTCCATTCTAGGATTTCTAGAAATTATTACACCTATTTTACAAGATTTATATTAACATTTTCTTTGAGTTTCTAAATTTTGTAAACTTTCTAAAATATCTCCTTATTTAAAATACCTTTTTAAAATTCAAGGAGTTATACAAAATTTCTTATTTTAGAAATTTTAGAAATTTTACACCTATTTATAGAATTTTCTCCAAATTCTGATTTTTCTAAAAATATTACCAAAAATTTCCTTCTTAAAAACTACTAAATAATTTTACTCCAAATACCTTAAAAATTCGGTCATGAAGATCATTCAATAACAAAGAAATTAAAATTTTATTCTATAATATCTCATGTGAAATTCTCTACAAAATTCCCTAAAATATTGTTTCACACATGGCCCCTAAAATGTTAGAATACTATTGGAGGGTTTGGCATTTAATAAATGAACTTATAACTCACCCACCACATGACATTTTTCTATTTAAACCTCATAATTATCTAATTAGGAAAATCTAAGAAAATACCCTTTAGGCCTAATTGGAAGAATCTTACTTGGCCAAGCCCCTAATCTACTTAGACACCTCATAAATGCTACTTTAGCCCCTAGGACCTAGTCATTAATATTAAATTGGCCCCCTAAAACTAACTTTATTTACAAAAATATCCTTGAATCAAATCTATAAATAGCTAACCAAACCCATAAATTTTCTTCAACACATACAACACACACCAAACGCAAAAAAACATATTTAGCCCATAAAAGCTCCAAGAAAATTGAGCTATGGTTGGTGAAGGAAAGAGAAAAGAAATCAAGCCAAAATTATCGACAAAAGCTTGGAAATTTTTGGTAAAGTTTATAACTTTTCTTACTATCTTTCTTGCTTTATTCCTTGATTCTTGAGAATTATTTTGGTTCTTGAATCATGTTATTTGCTATTCTACTTCATTACTTTAAATCAAAACTATTTTCAAAATATACCGAATTTTAAAATTTTACCACAAAATTTCTCTAAAGTTTAGGGAAAAAAAACTTATGCTTTTCAACTTTAACCTGAAATCTTTATTTCATTCATATTCTTTGTTCTATTCCTTGCGTCTTGTTCCACATATCGTTATGGCTTTGAAAACATATTGTTGAATTCATTCTATCATTCTTGATGAACATTGGCACGTTCATCAAAAGCAATGAAACGTTTAATAACAATATTGATTGCAATTATTCATGAATGTTGGGCCTTGGAATTATTCGGTATGCGAACTAGGGGGTGTCGGGCCGACAGTAATCTTGTGCCAAATTATTCCATTGTTGGTTGGTCTCGCGATTGTCTGGAGGTTAGGCATCCCAACAGACCAATCTACAACACGTGGTCGACCGTGTCACCATTGTTTCCCTCTTGAGCAGCTACTTGAGGTAGGCATTGGGGAGGCACAAGGGTGAATTAATGTTGAAGACAATAAGGGTGATTGATCAATTAGTTCAACCATAATTCATAATTCATACTCTTGTTCTTTATTAATTCTATAATTGCTTCATTCCTTCCTCTTCAATTATAAATTTTACTAAGTTCTATGAACTTACGTTTTATCCCCAAAATATTATTTTGTAGGAGAAGAAAGATAGAAAAGAGTTGTGTTATTTTTTGCTAGCTCAAGTTTATTTTATTTACTCCCTTCTACACATTAAAGCTTGTATTATGAAAAAAAAAAAAGTTGATCAATAAAGATGTTTATTTGTAAATCTTGTGAAACGATATCATTTTTGTAACATCTGGATCTAGAGGTAGAAGCTCTAGTTTCGGGGTGCTAAACTATTTATGGTGAATCTCTTGTTGCTAGGCGTGCATTGAACTTGAATTTTAAGGAGGAGAGCTTAGAACAAAGAGAAAATATATTTCACACTAGATGCCTGATAGGTAAGGTATGTAGCTTAATAATTGATAGGGGTAGTTGTGCTAATGTGACTAGTACCACTTTAGTTGAGAAATTAGGACTGAAGTGTGATAAACACCCTAATCCATATAGGCTACAATGGTTGAATGATAGTGGAGAGGTGAAAGTTACTAGGCAGGTTGTGGTAGCTTTTACTTTTGGGAGATATAGTGATGAGGTGGTTTGTGATGTAGTACCCATGAAGGCTGGCCATATGTCATTGGGTAGGCCATGGAAATTTGATAGGTGTGTAATATAGGATGGGTACAAGAATAGATATTCCTTTGAGCATGATGGACAAAAAGTCACTCTTGCACCTCTATCATCCATGGAAGTTTACCTTGACCAAATTAAGCTTCAACAATCTTCTTGTGGGAGTTCGGATAGTGAGGTTAAAAAAAATAATGAGAGAAAAGAGGCCATTAGAGAAAAGAATAAAGATAAAGGCTAAAATGGTGAGTGACTACACAAATGCAAACAAGAAAGAGTGATGTGCAGGAGAGAAAAAGTTAGTGAGCGAAAAGAGAGAAAAGAATGAGAAAAGTGAAGGGAGTGAAAATTAAGAGTTACTGAAGAGTGAAAAAGATGAGAAAAAGCAATGCTTATGTGCAAAAGAGAGAGATTTAAAGAATGCTTTTCTAGGCAAGAGAGCTTTGATAGTGATTAGGTATCAGGAGGTTTTATTATCTGAAAGTGACCTTAACCTCAATTTGCCTAGTGTTTTTATCTCTTTATTGCAGGAGTTTGATAATGTATTCCCTAATGAGATGCCCACGGGTTTACCACCATTGAGAGGAATTGAGCATCAAATTGACTTTGTACCTAGATCTCAAATTCCTAACCGACCAGCCTATAGATGTAATCCTGAGGAGACAAAGGAGCTTCAAAGGCAAGTAGAGGAGTTGCTAGCAAACGGACATGTGAGGAAGAGCATGAGTTCGTGTGCTGTACCTGTGCTTTGGTTCTAAAGAAGGATGAAACTTGGTAGATGTGCATAGATAGTAGAGCAGTTAACAAAATTATAATTTGAGGATGAATCTTTTGAAAGAGCGAGAGACTAATATGAGCACTGGAGAGCAACTTGGTTATTTTGGCATTGGAGGGCAAAATGGAGATTGCAACATGCCAATTGGACCTATCACAAGAGTAAAAGCAAAGAGGTTGAAAGATGGCTTTGCAAATTTGGCTAATTGTTTTGTTGAAGAGATGCATCAAGAATGGGCCAAGGAAGATAAGAGCCTATCAAGAAGCTAAAAAAATAAAGTTGGATAGCCCATCACCTTGTGCTTGGTGTATAAGGCTTGAAAAGGCCCAAGAAGGCCAAAAGAATTCCCAAACGTATGGAACTCATGGAGAAAACAAGAAGCTGTGACCAAGTCAAACTCTTATTCTTAATTGGATATGGGCTTGGATTTTTATTCGTAGGCTTAGTTTATATCTTATTTTAATTAGCGTATAAAATACTCTATTAAAAACGTGTGGCATATTTTTTGATGAATATTCATTTATTTTTGGCATTTTTCTCTCAAGAAAAACAACGACGTTGCTTGTTGCATCAAGAAAGTCAATAGGTTCTTTTAAGGTACTAAATCCTTCTAGTGTTTATTCAATTTCTGATTCTTATTCCTAATTATTTGCGCTTCTAAGATCAAGTATCTTAGGGGTTCAATAGGGAGCATTTTTCTTCTAGGGTTTTATTCAATATCAAATTGTGTGTGTTTGGATTTCGAGATCATTATACCCTTGGGTTTCTGCATCACCTATATCTGGAAGTAGTAGTGGAAGAAGAAGAATTAGAAGCACCCTTTTGGAGAATGGACTTCTTATAAATCTAGCCATTGTCACTTATGCACCCTCCTCTTTATTGGTCTTTATCATCGACACCTCCATCTCCTTATGGTAGTCTTCAACTGAGTTAGACCCTTAAGTGAGTCTTTGTAGTTTTTGGTGTATGTCTCTGTAATAGTAAGATGGTAGAAATCTATTTTTCATAATGGCCTTCATGTTTGTCCAAGTCTCGATAGGTCTCTCACCATTCCTCCTCTTAGACAACACTGATTGATCCCAGCAAACTAATGCATAGTCAATGAATTCAATTATTGCCATCACTTTCTTCTCTTTGGAGTTGTTATGACAATCAAATATCAATTCCACCTTTCTCTCCCACTCTAAGTATGCTTCAGCATCATTTTTACCTTTACATGGCAGAATTCTCATCTTGATGGAATTTAAGTTGCTGCCCTCCGTGCTTTGAATCTAGCTTCAATTCCTCTATTCTTACCCAAACTAATCTCATCAAACTCAACATCAAACATCTCTTGATTAAACCCATATAGAGGCCTATTTCTTTCACCTATCCATCTACCATTCCCGGAAGTATTTTAAGCCACCTCATTTCTCCACTCATCCATCTCATGGAGCCTACTATTCACTTCTTAAATTGCCTAGTAAATTGATGCAAAATCCCAAGGATATAATGATCTCGAAACCCCAAACACACGATTTGATGTTGAACAAACCCTAAAATAAAAACCCTCCCTATTGAACCCCTAAGATACTTGATCTTAGAAATGCAAATAATTGGGAATAAGAATAAAAAATTGAATAAACACTAGAAGGAATTAGTACATTGAAAGAACCTATTCAATTTCTTGATGCAACAAGTAACGTCGTGGTTTTTCTTGAGAGAAAAACAAGAAAATAAATCAATATTCATAAAAATTCTGCCATACATATTTTTAAAAGAGTATTTATACTCTCCTTGCAAGCCCTAATTAAAATAAGATATAAACTAAGCCTATGGATAATAATCCAATTAGGAATAAGGGTTTGACTTGGTCATAGCTTCTTCTTTTCTCCATGAGTCCTACATGTTTGGGAATTCTTTTCACCTTGGGCCTTTTCAAGCTAACACGAAGCACAAGGTGATGGGTTGACCAACTTCATTCTTTTGGCTTCTTGACATGCTCTTTTCTTCCTTAGCCCATTCTTGATGCATCTCTTCAACAAATGACTTAGTCAAATTTGCATAGCCATCTTTCAACCTCTTTGCTTTTGCTCTTGTGATAGGTCCCATTGGAATGTTGTAATCTCCATTTTGCCCTCCAGTGCTCATATCAGTCCCTCCCTCCTCCGAACGAGAGAAAGATCAGAAACATTAAACGTAGCAGAAACTTTATATTCACTTGGAATGTCAATCTTGTAAGCATTATCATTAATCTTTTTCAGCACTTGGAATACACCATCTCTAGCATAAAGCTTGGATTTTCTTTGATTAGGAAACCTTTTCTTTCTCAAATGAACACAAACCCAGAGTCACTAGGTTCAAATATCACTTACTTCTGCCCATTATTCACTCTTTGGGTAGTCAACCTATTTTTCTTTTCAATCATCTCACGTGCCTTCATGTGTATAGTTTTAACCTTTTCAGCCTTCCTTTCACAATCTAATTTAGCAATATCACTCAAAGGTAAAGGAGTTAACTCCAAAACAATCAAAGGATTAAAACCATATATAATTTCAAATGGTGAAAAACCTGTAGAAGAATGTATTGACCTATTATAAGCAAATCCAATAAAAGGCAAAACAATCCTCCCAAGTTTTCAAATTCTTTCCTACAACAACATGCAACAAAGTACCCAAAGTTCTATTTACCACTTCAGTTTGTCCATTAGTTTGTGGATGACAAGTAGTAGAATACAGAAGTTTAGTACCTTAACTTACCCTACAAAACCTTCCAAAATTGGCTCAAGAACTCAACATCCCTATCAGAAACAATAGATCTAGGGACACATGCAATCTCACAATTTCTCTAAAGAATAAATCAGCAATGTTAGTGGCACCATCAGCTTTATGACAAGCAATAAAGTATGCCATCTTGCTGATTCTATCAACCACAACAAATACACTATCTCTAGCTTTCCTAGTTCTGGGCAAACCAAGCACAAAATCCATAGAAATATCAACCCAAGGAGTAGTAGGAATAGGTAAGGGTGTATATAATCCATGAGGCATAGACTTAGATTTAGCCTGTTTACATGTAATATGTTTAGAACACACTTTCTCAACATCTTTTCTCATACTAGGCCAATAGAAAATGCTCACTCAAAACATCTAAAGTCTTATGCACATCAAAATGACCATCAATCCACCACTATGTGATTCCCTAACTAGCAACTCACGCACAGAACAAGCAGGCACACAAATTCTATTGCCACAAAACAAAAAACCTTTATGTCTACATAATTTATTAAATGCACCACATTCACATCTAATATAAAAATCAGCAAAGTCAACATCAGCTGCATACATATCTTTAAATTGCTCAATCCTAACAACTTAAATGTAAGTGTAGTGATTAAAGTATGTCTCCTTGATAATGCATCAGCAACAATGTTTTGCTTTCCCTGCTTATAGCAAATCACATGTGGAAAAACCTAAATAAATTCTCCGCACTTAGCATGCCTTTTATTCAATCTCCCTGGCCCTTTAAAGATTCATGGTCAGTATGTATAATAAATTCTTTAGGAAGCAAGTAATGTTGCCAAACATCCAATGCACGAACTAAGGCATATAATTCCTTATCATAAGTGGAATATCTAAGTAGAGCACTACTCAACTTCTCACTAAAGTATGCAATGAGACGTTTTTATTGCATTAAAATAACACCAATCCCAATCTCAGATGCATCGCACTCAATCTCAAAAGTTTTATTAAAATCAGGTAAAACAAGAATAGGAGCATAACATAATTTATCTTTCAATGTATTGAATGCATGTTCTTGTTCTTTTTCCCATCTAAACACAACTTTTTTCTTAATAATCTCAGTTAATGGAGCAGTTAATCCATGAAAACTCCTAACTTCACTAATTTTCTTAGGAGTTAGCCATTCTTGAATAGCCTTCACCTTTTCCTCATCCACCTCAATGACATGTGTACTCACAATAAACCCAAGCAATACAAGTCTATCAATGCAAAAAGTACATTTCTTAAGGTTCACGTACAACTTCTCCTTCCTAAGAACAATCAAAATAGCCCTAACATGCATTATATGATCATCTAAGCATTTGTTGTGTATCAAGACATCATCAAAATAAACAACAAATTTACCCAAAAACTCACGCAATACATGGTCCATTAATCTCATGAAAGTACTAGGTGCATTAGTCAAACCAAATGGCATAACCAATCATTCATATAAGCTATATTTTGTTTTAAATGCAGTTTTTCACTCATCCCTAGGTTTCATCCTAATTTCATGGTAACCGCTTCTCAAATCAGTCTTAGTGAAAATGCATTCACCATGTAATTCTTCAAGCATATCACCCAACCTAGGGATAGGATAGCGATACTTAACTGTAATTTTGTTGACTGCTCTACTATCAACGCACATCGACCAAGTTTCATCCTTCTTTAGAGCAAATAGCACAGGTACAGCGCACGGACTCATGCTCTCCCTCGCATGTCCTTTTGCTAGCAACTCCTCCACTTGCCTTTGAAGCTCCTTTGTCTCTTTAGGACATTTATAGGCTGGTGGTCTGTTAGGAATTTCAGATCTAGGTACAAAGTTAATTTGATGCTCAATTCCTCTCAATGGTGGTAAACCTATGGGCATCTCATCAAGGAATATATCATCAAACTCCTGCAGTAAAGAGACAAAAATACTAGGCAAATCAGGGTTAAGGTTAGCTTTAGATAATAAAACCTTCATATACCTAATCACTATCAAAGCTCTCCTACCTAGAAAAGCATTCTTTAAATCTCTCTCTTTTGTATAGAAACATCGCTTTTTCTCTACTTTTTCACTCTTCACTAACTCTTTCTTTTCACTCCCTTCACCTTTCTCATTCTTTTATCTCTTCACTCACTAACTTTTTCTCCCCTGCATATCCCTTTTTATTGTTTGCACTTGGGTAGTCACTCACCATTGGGCCTTTATCTATAATCTTTTATCTCATGGCCCCTTTTCTCTTATTATTTTTTTTAACCTCATTACCCGAACTCCCATAAAAATATTGTTGAAGTTTAATCTAGTCAAGGTAAATTTCCTTCAGTGATAGAGGTGCAAGAGTGACTTTATGTCCATTATGCTCAAAGGAATATCTATTATTGTACCCATCATGCATTACACGCCTGTCAAATTGCCGTGGCCTACCCAACAACATATGGCCAACCTACATGCGTACTACATCACAAACCACCAATCACTACATCTCCTAATAATAAAAACTATCACAACCTACCTAATAACCTTCACCTCTCCACTATTATTCATCCATTGCAACCTATATGGATTAGGGTCCTTATCACATTTTAGCCCTAATTTCTCAACTAAAGTGGTACTAGCCACATTAGCACAACTGCCGCCATCAAATATTAAGCTACACACCTTACCACCTATCAAGCATTTGGTGTGAAATATATTTTCTCTTTGTTCTAAGCTCTCCTCCTTAACATTCAAGTTCAATGCAAACCTAGCAACAAGAGATTCTTCACCATGAACAGCATATTCAACATTATCTCCGTCATTAGTAACATCCTCTAAAGGTGGCATATTATTATCATCATCAAACTCAAATACAATTTCAGTACCCATAAGAATGTTCTTTTGTTTGGACATTCAGATGCATAATGGCCCAAACCTTGACATTTAAAGTACTTAATATCCCTATGTCTGGAAGTAGTAGTGGAAGAAGAAGAATTAGAAGTACCGTTTTGTAGAATGGACTTCTTATCCTTGTTCCTTAATGCATCTAGCCCTTTCTCCTTGGAACCTAGGCCCCTATCTCTCTTATTTACATCATATTTTTGCAATTTTGAACCCCATTTTGAGTTGAAATTATGAAATGCCTGGGCTGCCACTCTTTGCTTCTGTTGTTTCTCCACCTTCATAGCCATGCTCACGAAATTCTCCACTCCACATAATGTTGTGTAGGTCCACAACATCAGCAATTTCTCTATTCAAACCACTAATAAAGTCTAGCCATTGTCACTTCTGTATCCTCCTCTATGTTGGCCTTAATCATCAACATCACCATCTCCTTATGGTAATCCTCAACTAACTTAGACCCTTGAATGGGACTTTGTAGTTTTTGATGTATCTCCCTATAATAGTAAGATGGAACAAATCTTTTCTTTATAATAGCCTTCATATCTGCCCATGTCTCAATAGATCTCTCACCTTTCTCCTCCTAGACTACATTAATTGATCCCACCAAACTAATGCATAGTCAGTGAATTCAACTGTTGCAAGTCTCACTTTCTTCTCTTTAAAGTAGTTATGGCAATCAAAGATCAACTCTACCTTTCTCTCCTACTCCAAGTATGCATCAACATCATTTTGCCCTTAAAATGATGGAATTTTCATCTTGATGGCATTTAAATTGCTATTCCGCCTAGCTTCGAATCTAACTTCAACGCCTCTATTTTTAGTTGAACTACTATCATCAAACTCATCCTCAAACATCTCTTGATTAAACCTATATGGAGGCCTATTCCGTCTACCATTCCCAGAAATATTCCGTGCCACCTCCTTTCTCACTCATCCTTCTCATCAAGCTTGCTATTCAACTTCTGAAATTGACTAGTAAATGTCATGTACATCACATTCATATCTGATGTCATATTAGCTTCCTCATCATAGGGTTCTTTACCATCCCTCCTTGAAAGAATAGTACTCATTTTAAAATCCTGCAAGAAATGTTAGCAAAAATAGCCTCAGGAAAACACTCCTTCATGTGTTTCACTCAAGAAGATGTGAATCCTCATGTTTGCACTCAATTTTGGCTTTTTCCCTCTTTATGTGCTCACCTATTTATGCCTTTTACCTCTCTTGACCACAATGAATGTTGTACTTTAGAAATAAAACTAATTTAATTCAAAGCGAATTCACAAGTATTATATGGGAGTAACAATGAAAAACCTAACAAAGAAAGAAAAGCACAAAGTCTAGAGGCAAAGTAAATGTGACCAACAAGGAAAATGATGTGACGACACATGAAAAAGAATGCATATCATGTGATTTTCATGCAAACTAAGCAACAAGAATGTAATATGTTATTTATCTAATGTGAACAAATGCAAATTAGGCTGAAGCAAAGAAAGAAAATACAAAGAGTGAATAAAAACGACAAAATAGAAATTATGCAAAGGATTATGACTCAATGGAAGGCCGATTATGACTCAATTCTGATCCAATTGATGTATAATTAACTCCAAACAACAACTAAAAATAGTTAATTTAACTTATGCAATGGCATTTTGGAATTTGAAAGCCTAGGTCAAAACCCCCCAAATTGAATCACTCAAGAACCCTAACTTGAATTTCTCAAAATTAGAGCATTCTAAGGTGTATATTCTGAAAACTAAATTTTTTGTGTTCAATTGGTGTTCTTCAAGGGAGGAATATGCAACAATATTGCAAAAGAATCACAAACCATGGTCAATTCACGATCAGATATTTTTTCCATTTTTTTTTCCCAGAAACAAAAACAAGATAAATATGAATTTATCTAAGTTGACTTTGATACCAAATGATGCAGAACCCCAAGGATATAGTGATCCCAAAATCCCAAACACACAATTTGATATTAAAAAAACCCTAGAATAAAAACCCTCCCTATTGAAACCCCTAAGATACTCAATCTTAGAAACACAAATAATTGAGAATAAGAATCAGAAATTAAATAAACACAAGGAATTAGTACCTTGAAAGAACCTATTTAATTTGTTGATGCAAGAAGCAACACTGTGGTTTTTCTTGAGAGAAAAACGCAAAAAATAAATCAATATTCATCAAAAATATGCCATACACGTTTTTAAAAGAGTATTTACACTCTCCTTGCAAGCCCTAATTAAAATAAGATATAAACTAAGCCTATAGATAATAATCCAAGCCCAAATCCAATTAGGGACAAGAGTTTGACTTGGTCATAGCTTCTTCTTTTCTTCATGAGTCCCACACATTTGGGACTTCTTTTGGCCTTCTTAGGCCTTTTCAAGCCTTATACACCAAGCACAAGGTGATAGGCTATCCAACTTAATTCTTTTGGCTTATTGACATGCTCTTGTTTTCCTTAGCTCATTCTTGATGCATCTTTTAACAAATGACTTAGCCAAATTCGCAAAGCCATCTTTCAACCTCTTTGCTTTTGCTCTTGTGATAGGTCCCATTGGCATGATGCAATCTCCATTTTGCCCTCCAATGTCAAAATAACCATCTTTCCCTTCAGTGCTCATATCAATATTTTTTCCATTTCTTCTAGCCATGTTTCATCTTTCAGATCATTTGGTTCCCCAAAAAAATTTGGAGGTTGAAATCATAGAAAATGATCTAACGTTTGACTAGGTTATACCCATTTTTGTCTAAGTTGATTTTGAATCACTTAAGTAAATTGTTCTAACGCAGCCGCTAGGCGATCCTTTCTATCATTCCCTATTGCTATAGGTTCTTCCCCTTGTTCTTCTAAATCTTGTTCCCTTATATCAAGGTATGAGCATTTCGATGTCCACTTCATGTTCTTTTTTGTGGTAATATCTATATATTTCAAAATGCAATTAGACTTTAAAATATAAGCACATCATGTGTAAGTTTCAAAAGTATAGTAGTGAGAACAAAAGGTGCCATTTATATAACACAAGCAGAAACTTTTATATCATACAAGGTTGAGCGTTTGCAGAAAACTTAAACCTATACAAACAAAAGGGAGCACTCAACCTAAACTTGTACAAGCAAAACTAACAATAAGTTTATTAAGTTTTCTTAGAAAAACAAAAAAGTAGTTTAGTTGTTTTTTATTAAGTTTGAGTTTTTAGTAGTTTAATTGTTTTTATTAAGTTTGTGTTTTTAGTTATTAAGTTTTCTTAGAAAAAAAAAAGTAGTTTAGTTGTTTTTTATTAAGTTTGAGTTTTTAGTTTCTTAAGTTTTCTTAAAAAAAAAAAAGTAGTTTAGTTGTTTTTATTAAGTTTGAGTTTTTAGTTTGCTATGTTTAAAAAAAATCAAAAGGTTGCAAGATAGAAAAGAAAGAAAAAAAATTAAAAATGCAGCATATTTCATTAAAAAGAAGGGTGGGGGGGGGGGCGGAGTGGGGGGCAAAAAGTTCTAAACAAATTTCAAGCAAAAGGACTCAAGTTCTTCAAATCTTCTTTGATAGCCTCCAAGTGTTCCATTGAAGTTTGCAAATTCTCAACCACTTTATTACTCAATGGAGGAGTACTCTTGATAACAGCAATTTCCTCTTCAATCTCATGAATTTCAGCTTGAACACTTTGAAGAAGTTGTTGTTGGCGTTTCAATGATGAAGTTAAATTCTTTTTGCGTTCCTTCAAATTATCAAGCTCCTTCCCAACACATTCCAGCTCTTCTTGGGCGGATTTAATTTGGTTCATTTCTTTGCTTTCTCTAACTTGAGCGTTATGGAGATGACTTTTTGGCCTCATCTAATTCTTGTGTAAGAATTTCATTAGAGGTTTTCTCAAAAGGTGCTGACTTTGCTTCATCATAAGCAAGGGTCTTGTCAAATAATACTTGCAATAATTCTTCGACATTGGAGATGTCAAATTTGCTGAAGCCCCTTATTAATTCAAGCACAAATTGAACACTATCTTTGATAGATGAGAAGGAATCAAGTGGAGTATTTGCTATTCTCTTGCGAAGGCCATCCCACAATATTTGAAGATATTCTTTTTGATGATTAAGTAAAACTTTCTCACCTTCAAATACTGAGACTGGAGCACAAAGAGATGGTTGTTTAGCTTTCATACTGTGAAGTACCTCATTTTGCATGGTTGTGTCAATTAGAGCACTCATGGTCAACAAGTTAGGTCCCATGATTGAACCTCGACTACCTTGGGATGTCTCATCTTTATCAACATTAATAATTTCATTTTCCAACTGAAATGTTACATGATTTGAGTTAGCTAATGACCAAAATGGGAATTATTTAAAGAAGAAAAGGAAGATGAAGAAAAGACAATATCCTCTTTGGCAAAGTTCTTTGTTAGTGAAGGATAACTTGGCTTTGGAGATTTGGGATCCTTTTTAAGCCTTTTCCAATGACGATCTGCATTAATATTGTTGCTCATTTCTAAAGGATAAGGATTCATTTTCTTTTATTTTGGAGGCTCAATGTTTTCTAAGTTGGGAGGATTTTGAATATCCTCAACAAGTGGTCTATCCCCTTTATCAGCATCCTTGTCCCTCAGTGAAATTTTGATTGGACTCAAGTTGATTAACTTATAAAACTTTCCTCAAAGTAATCTCCATGAATTTTAGTCCACCACTTCTTGTAAGCATCTAAAGAGAATTTTTTTGCATCTGGAGGCACACAAGGAAACCATGCTATAGGCATAGAATTATGCAAAGTGCATAAGCGCCAGTAGCAAAGTCCTTCATCAAAATAGGTTGTGCGAATGTCATGAGCGAGAATCCTAGGAACTTCTTGATGATATCCAAATTGACGACTGAAGCGATGAGGACTATAAGGTTCAATAATAAAATAACTGCCTTGCCGCAAAGGAAGATAATGTGAGCGAATAGCAATAAAATATTTTTGCTCCAATTCTCTAGCCTTCCCATCATTAACATATGAAAGTCCTTTGTCTTTAGTAATCATGGTGCAAGTCCAAGAAACAAAATCCCCTTGTGAATTCTCTTGCAAGCCTCCTTTGAATCATAATATTTTGTGCCTCCTTCGCTGGAATAAATTGTCATATTTGGACCACACATTCCTTGCCAAACTAGATAATCTGTTTTGAAGTAGTGCGCCAACCCAGCATAGACAAAGTGGATGGGAAAAGAAGAATGGACATGACTCGGCCTTGGGGAACCTAAAATTTTATTTAAACCATTGTAGATGCTGACTAAAACTGGAATAGCAAGACTAACCTTTCTACCGGTGGCCATGATACATGCTATCTTCAAAGTGTTGGGGCGTATTGAATTAACATCATTGGTAGAAAAAACAAACAAGCAAAGCCAACAAGCCAAATATGCCGCCAAATAAGTTTCTTCTCTCAAGTTCCCAGGAATTCCAAGTTTTGAAAACAATGCCTCCTCTGGAGTGGACCATTCTCCATGAACACAAAATTCGCCAAGAGGATTATGAGTTGATTTGGGCCGGACCATCTTTTTCTCCTTGCGTGATGGTGGTTGATGGTGTTTTGTTGCTTTCCAGGACCAATACTTCACCCATTTTTCCATAATAACTTGAGAAAGTTGACCTCCATGGGCACTCCTTTGAAGTAAATGATAAGCTTGAAATAAGTATTTGCAGGAATTAGGGATAAATTTACATCCTTTCTCATCAATGCCAGTAAGCTTCTTGGCACAAGGAATCACTTCATTATAAAGAATTCCTATAATAGGGGGGCCTGCAAAGTTGTGCAAATCCCATAGCGATATGGACAATTCTCCAAAGGAAGTTAAAAAAGTATTTGTAAGTGGACACCATACCTCACAAAATGCTTTGATAATCTCAGAATTTCTATCATATGTGAATAATGAAGCATACACCGGATCATATATTTGTGCGGCAATCAGCTTGTGCTTGCATCGGCTAAGGACATCTTCAGTCCACTCCCAGTATCCTTTGATATAATGGAATTCGCCATTGAATTGAAGAGTTTCTCCCCACTTGGCTTTCCCCTCAATAATGTTGCGACCCAATGTTGGAAAAAGAATTGATTCATTTGATTGTTGATGACGACTTAATTCGTTTGGAGGACAATGATGAGTTACTCTTAAAGCCCACACCTTGGAAGTTTTGATCTCCTAGGACCACTCCTTGTTATCAAGTAAGTTAGTTAGCCTTGGCCACTTTGCTGCATATCTACGAATAAGTAGATTATAAGTAGTCAAAAGTGTGCCTTTCTCCATAGGTTGATTCTCTTCAATAAGAATAATCAAGTGTTGTACTCCAACGCCAGTTGAAACATCTTTAAAGTGAAACATGGTGCAATCCGCAATAATATGAGAAAAGTCAATCAAGTTGTTGAAAAAGAAAAGAAGAAGAAAATAGGATGTTTTAAGAAGATTGATAATCATAAAGGAATCAAGTAATGGTGGAAATACCCTTTAGTTTGATGACTTACTTGAAATATGCTAGTCAATTGATACCTGGGTGAAACTCATGTTTGGATGCTAAAGAATGGTAGAACAATCTTCCTTCAATTGCAACAATCGATCCTTGAATGAATAGAGTTGACAATTGTGTAAATTCTGTGAAATTCCTTTTGTCAAACAATTGGCGTGCAGAAACAAAGAAAGAAGCATATGATTGAATGGAGAGATGGAAAAACCCAACAATTCCCAATTCAATGTTCCAAACTTTGCTAGATGGGTCTGATTCTGTGGTGACATGTTTTTATAGCCTTATTTTGAAGAGTTTCAATCCAAGTGCATATCAAAGATTAAGTCTTAGTCCCAATCAATTTAATCTCTTGAAGTGTTAATCCTAGCGAATGATGAACACATTTGAGTTTCAATTCAAGTCTAACTCTAAGGAAAAGGATTCGGTTTGCACGTCAGTAGCATGGTGGAATTAAAATAAGATGTCAACTTACAGCTTTGCCTAATGCCGCTTTGCAAGAAAAGAAGTCACATGCCAAGCAGAGATGTGTTTGACCGTGAGGTTTAGAGTTGATATAATTGTAAGGTCTAGTGGAGTAAGAATTTGAATGGGATAAATTTGGCTAGTGCAGACATAATGTAAATTTGTGGCTGTCAATTGGGTCCGCTTAAATTAATGCAAACAAATGGAATTATGGTCATGTGATATATATACATAATATATATGTATTACATATATATACGGGTATATATAGTATAAAGTGTGGAGAATTATATACTTCAAGTCATACCTCTCTCGTAAATGATTTATGCCTCGGTCGTCAAGCCTTGAAGCGGGGGCATTAGCAAACATATTAAATTTTTGACCAATTGAGAAGTGACACATGTAAAAAATATATTAAATATCAATTTAAAATTTTCTATTTAAATTTTGGGATATATTAAATTTAATTCCAAAAAAATAAATAGTTAATTTTAATTAATAATTTAATATTTATTTTATACTCAAATCAAATATTGACATGTGTCAAAGATGGAGTGTCCGCATCTATGGACCAATCAAATTAGAGATATTTGATATTAATATTATCTTTTAATATTTGATATTATCAAATCAAATATATATGATATTATCTCTTGATATTTGATATTATTTTATCAAAGAGATAACCTTTGAAGGAGTTCAAGTCAATCTAGAAGTCTTCCATCAAGCACCTATATAAAGGGGTAATTCCAGCTCATTTGACATAACAGAAAATTCCAGTAGACGAGAGAAACTTTGAAGGAGTCCAGCAATTCTCTCAAGCAAATTCAAGGAGAACCACGAAATTCAAGGTGTCCTTTGAGGAATTCATATATTTTTGGCATTTGATTCGAGATTAAGGTGCTAAGCTCTCGAATCAGCGTTATTTTTGTTCCAGATATCCACGACGTTCAAGGCGTTCTTCACGGAATCCATATATTTTTGGCATTTGATTCGAGATTAAGGTGCGAAGCTCTTGAATTGGCATTATTTTTGTTCAAGGAGATCCACGATGTTCAAGGCGTTCTTCGTGGAATCCATATATTTTTGGCGTCTGATTCGAGATTAAAGTGCGAAGCCCTCGAATTGGCGTTATTCTATTCCAATCAAATTCAAAGGAGATCCACGGTGTTTAAGGCGTTTCTCACGGAGCTCATTAAATTCAAGATTATATTTGGAAGAGAAGAATCAGAGGATTAGATTAGAGATAGAATCCACAGTTGATTAATTGATTTTAAATTTTAATTTTATTTGTACAATTTCTCTTGTTTTGTGATTTTAGTTATTGCAAACAAGAAAATTTGTTGTTACAATGTGTCGAAAAAAGGCTGGGTGGTGTTTCAGGTGCAGGAGCGATCAACATGTTCTCAAAAATTATCCAACAGATGAGTAAGCCACAACCTCCACTTGCAAGTAGTGGAAAATCACAAGAACTAAAAATTCCAAGTCGTGTATTTGCATTGGGAAATGAAGGCCTTATCGAGCCAGACCTAACCTCTATAGTTGAACCTACAATACTCATCTCTCAAAATCTTGGCAAAATTCTTTTTGATCCTGGAACTTCACACTCTTTTATTGCATCTCATTTTGCTCAAGGCCTAGAAAAAAAACCAGAAACTTGCCCTATAATGTGGAAATTAGTTTGCCTATGCGTACATCAATAGCAACAGATGTTGGATTTAATGGTGATAAAAGTTTTCTTGCCAATCTAATTGTACTTGCAATGGATTGGTTGTCATCAAATCATGCCCAACTTGATTTTCGTCGTGCTAAGATGGTTAACTTTGTGTACTTGAGAAACTAGAGGCAGAATCGAGGAAATTTGGATATGATGATTATGTCAACTGCTCAAGCCCATAAGATTTTATGGAAAGGTGATATGAGCACTGGAGGCACTAGAGGGCAAGATGGTTATTTTGGCATTGGAGAACAAAATGGAGATTGCAAATTGCCAATGGGACATATCGCAAGAGCCAAAGCAAAGAGGTTGAAAGATGGCTTTGCAAATTTGGCTAAGTCATTTGTTGAAGAGATGTATCAAGAATAGGCTAAGGAAGAGAAAAACATGTCAAGAAGCCAAGAGAAAAACTTGGGAGGATTGTTTGACTTTTATAGAATTTGCATTTGGGCATGGATAATCCATAGGTTATGCTTATATCTTATTTTAATTAGGGCTTGCAAGAAGAGTATCAACACTCTCATAAAAAAGTATATGGCAGATTTTTTATGAATATTAATTTATTTTCTACGTTTTTTCTTGTGAGAAAAACTACGATGTTGCTTGTTACATCAAGAAATTGCATAGATTCTTTCAAGCTACTAATTTCTTCTAGTGTTTATTTAATTTGTTATTCTTATTCCCAATTATTTGTGTTTCTAAGATCAAGTATTTTAGGGGTTCTGATGCGGAACCCCAAGGATATATTGATCCCGAAACACCAAACACACATATTGATATTGAGCGAACCCTAGAATAAAAACCCCTCCCTATTGAACCCCTAAGATACCTGATCTTAGAAACGCAAAGAATTGGGAATAAGAATCAGAAAATTGAATAAATACTAGCAAGAATTAGTACCTTGAAAGAACCTATTCAATTTATTGATGCAACAAGCAAAGTTGTGGTTTTTCTTGAGAGAAAAACGCAGAAAATAATTCAAAATTCATCAAAATCTGCCATACACATTTTTAAGAGAGTACTTATACTCTCCTTGCAAGCCTTAATTAAAATAAGATATAAACTAAGCCTACAGATAAACTTATTAAATTGCCACAAAATAGAAAACCTTCATGTCTATAGAATTTATTAAATGCATGCTCATATGTAATATACAAATCAGCAAAGTCAACATCAGTTGCATACATATCTTTAACTTGCTCAAACCCTAACAACTTAGATGTAAGTGTAATGATTAAAGCATATCTCCTTGACAATTCATCATCAACAATGTTTTCCTTTTCCAGCTTATAGCAAATCACATATGGAAAAGCCTCAATAAATTCTACCCACTTAGCATACCTTTTATTCAATTTTCCTTGGCCCTTTAAATGCTTCAAAGATTCATGATCAGTATGTATAACAAATTCTTTAGGAAGCATGTAATGTTGCCAAACATCCAATGCACGAACTAAGGCATATAATTTCTCATCATAAGTGGAATATCTAAGCTAAGCACCACTCAATTTCTTACTAAAGTATGCAATGGGATGTTTTTCTTGCATTAAAACAGCACCAATCCCAATCCTAGATGCATCACACTAAATCTCAAAAGTCTTATCAAAAATCAGGTAAAACAAGAATAGCAAAACACAAGTTATCTTTCAATGTATTGAATGCATGTTCTTGTTCCTTTCCCCATCTAAACACAACTTCTTTCTTAATAATCTCAGTTAATGGAGCAGCTATAGTAGAAAAATCACACACAAACCTCCTATAAAAACTAGCTAATCCATGAAAACTCCTAACTTCACTAATTGTCTTAGGAGTTGGCCATTCTTTAATAGCCTTCACCTTCTCCTCATCCATCTCAATGCCATGTGTACTCACAACAAACCCAAGAAATGCAAGTTTATCAATGCAAAAAGTACATTTCTTAAGGTTTGCATACAACTTCTCCTTCCTAAGAAGAGTTAAAAATAAGCCTAACATGCATTATATGATCATCTAAGCATTTGATGTATATCAAGATATCATCAAAATAAACAACAACAAATTTACCCAGAAAATCACGCAATACATGGTTCATTAATCTCATGAAAGTACTAGGTGCATTAGTCACCCAATGGCATAACCAACCATTCATATGACCCATATTTTGTTTTAAATGCAGTTTTTCATTCATCCCCAGGTTTCATCCTAATTTGATGATAACCGCTTTCAAATCAATCTTAGTGAAAATACATGCAAAATGTAATTCTTCAAGCATATCATCCAACCTAGGGATAGGATAGCAATACTTAATTGTAATTTTGTTAACTGCTGTAGATCAATGCACATCCGCCAAGTTTCATCCTTTTTTGGAACTAGTAGCACAGGTATAGCACACGGACTCATGCTCTCCCTCACATGTCCTTTTGCTAGCAACTCTTCCACTTGCCTTTGAAGTTCTTTCGTCTCCTCATGATTACATCTGTAGGCTGGTCGGTTAGGAATTTGAGATCTAAGTACAAAGTTAATTTAATGCTCAATTCCTCTCAATGGTGGTAAACATATAGGCATCTCATTAGGGAATACATCACCAAATTCATGCAATAAAGAGATAAAAACACTAGGCAAATCGGGGTTAAGGTCAGTTTTAGATAATAAAACCTCCCTATACCTAATCACTATCAAAGCTCTCTTGCCTAGAAAAGCATTCTTTAAATCTCTCTTTTTTGCATAGAAGCATTGTTTTTTCTCAACTGTTTCACTCTTCACGAACTCTTGCTTTTCACTTCCTTCAACTTTCTCGTTCTTTTCTCTCCTTTCACTCACCAACTTTTTCTCTCTTGCAAATCCCCTCTCTCTTGTTTGCACTTGTCCAATCACTCACCATTAGGCCTTTATCTTTATTCTTTTCTCTCATGGCCTCTTTTCTCTCATTATTTTTTTCAACCTCACTACACAAACTCCCACAAGAAGATTGTTGAAGTTTAATCTGGTCAAGGTAAACTTCCTTGGGTGATAGAGGTGCAAGAGTGACTTTATGTCCATTATGCTCAAAGGAATATCTATTATTGTACTCATCACGTATTACATGCCTATCAAATTTCCATGGCCTACCCATCAACATATGGCCAGCCTGCATGGGTACTACATCACAAACTACCTCATCACTATATCTCCCAATAGTAAAAGCTACCACAACCTGCCTAGTAACTTTCACCTCTCCACTATCATTCAACCATTGCAGCCTATATGGATTAGGGTGTTTGTCACACTTCAGCCCCAATTTCTCAACTAAGGTGGTGCTAGCCACATTAGCACAACTACCCCCATCAATTATTAAACAACACAAATTACCACCTATCAAGCGTCTAGTGTGAAATATATTTTCTCTTTGTTCTAAGCTCTCCTTCTTAACATTCAAGTTCAATGCACGCCTAGCAACAAGAGATTCATCATGAACAACATATTCAATATTATCATCATCACAAGTAACATCCTCTAAAGGTGGCATATCATTATCACTATCATCAGACTTATTATCATTATCAGACTCAGATACAATTTCACTACCCATAAGAATCATAGTTCTTTTGTTTGGACATTCAGATGCATAATGACCCAAACCTTGACATTTAAAGCACTCAATATCCCTATGTCTAGAAGTAGTAGTGGAAGAAGAAGAAGTAGAAGTACCGTTTTGTAGAATGGACTTCTTATTCTTGTTCCTTGATGCATCCAACCCTTTCTCCTTGGAAACTAAGCCCTTGTCTCTCTTCTTTTCATCATAATCTTGCCATTTTGAACCCCTTTTTGACTTGGAATTCTGAAATGCGCAGGCCGCCCTCTTTGCTTTTGTTGTTTCTCCACCTTCATAGCCATACTTACCAGATCCTCCACCTCCACATAATGTTGTAGGTCCACAACATCAGCAATTTCTCTATTCAAACCACTAACAAATCTAGCCATTGTCACTTTTGTAGCCTCCTCTACGTTGGCCTTAATCATCATCTCCATCTCCTTATGGTAGTCCTCAACTAACTTAGACCCTTGAATGAGCCTTTGTGGTTTTTGGTGTATCTCCCTATATTAGTAAGATGGAACAAATCTTTTCTTCATAACGGCCTTCATATCTGCCCAAGTCTCAATAGGTCTCTCACCATTTGTTCTCCTAGACTGCACTAATTGATCCCACCAAACTAATGCATAGTCAGTGAATTCAACTGCTGCAAGTCTCACTTTCTTCTCTTCAGAGTAGTTGTGGTAGTCAAAGATCAACTCCACCTTTCTCTCCCACTCCAAGTATGCTTCAGCATCATTTTTCCCTTTAAATGATGGAATTTTTATTTTGATGGCATTTAAATTGTTGTCCCTCCTAGCTTTGAATCTAGCTGCACCCCCTCTATTCCTAGCCGAACTACTATCATCAAACTCAACCTCAAACATCTCTTGATTAAATCCATATCAAGGCCTATTTCATCTACCATTCCCAAAAATATTATGTACCTCCTCCTTTCTCCATTCATCCATCTCATCAATCCTGCTATTCAACTTTTGAAATCGACTAGTAAATGTCCTGTACATCACCTTCATATCTGGTGTCATATTAGCTTCCTAGTTTTTTACCCTCCTCTTTAGAAGAATAGTACTCATTTTTTTTAAAAAAAAAAAAAAACCTGCAAAAAGTGTTAGCAAAAATAGCCTCACAAAAGAAACACTCCCTCACGTGTTTGACTCAAGTAGATGTGAACCCTCGTGTTTGCACTCAATTCTGGCTTTTTGCCTTCTTTATGTGCTCACTTATTTATGCCTTTTACCTCTATTGACCACAGTGAATGTTGCACTTCAGAAATCAAACTAATTTCAATTCAAAGCAAATTCACCAGTAGTATTTATATAGGAGTAGCAATGAAAAACCTAACAAAAAAAAAGAAGAAGAAAAAGCACATAGTCTAGAGGCAAAGTAAATGTGACCAGCAAGCAAAATGATATGATGACACACCAGAAATAATGTGTATCATGTGATTTTTATGCAAGTTAAGTAACAAGAATGCAATATGTTACTCATCTAACATGAACATATGCAAATTAGACTAAAAAGTAAAAACAAAGAATGAATAAAAAACGACAAAACAGAAAATACACAAAGAATTTGGTCAATCCCAATGGAAGGCCGATTATGACTCAATTCTAACCCAATTAATGTAATCAACTCCAAACAGCAACTAAAAGCAGCCAATTTAGCTTATGCAATGGAAATTTTGAATTTGAAAGACTAGGTCAAAAACCCCCCAAATTGAATGACTCAAGAGCCCTAACTTTAATTTCTCAAAATTAGAGCAATCCAAGGTGTATATTCTGCAAATTCAACTTTTTTTGTTCAATTGGCATTCTCCAAGACAGGAATATGCAAAATATTGCAAAAGAATCACAAAACCATAGTCAATTCACAATCTGATTTCTTTTTCTTTTTTTTCAATTTTTTTTTGGGGCTGGAAAAAAAGAAAAGATAAATAGGAATTTGTCTCAAGTTGGCTCTAGATACCAAATGATGCAGAACCCCAAGGATATATTGATCCCGAAACCCCAAACACACAAGTTGATATTGAACGAACCCTAGAATAAAAACCCTCCCTATTGAACCCCTAAGATACTTGATCTTAGAAATGCAAATAATTGGGAATAAGAACCAGAAAATTGAATAAATACAAGTAGGAATTAGTACCTTAAAAGAACCTATTCAATTTCTTGATGCAACAAGCAAAGTTGTGGTTTTTCTTGAGAGAAAAATGCAGAAAATAATTCAAAATTCATCAAAATCTGCCATACACATTTTTAAGAGAGTACTTATACTCTCCTTGCAAGCCTTAATTAAAATAAGATATAAACTAAGTCTACTGATAATAATTCAAGCCCAAATCGAATTAGAAATAAGAGTTTGAGTTGGTCGCAGCTTCTTTTCTCAGTGAGTCCCACACATTTGGGATTTATTTTGGCCTTCTTGGGCCTTTTCAAGCCTTATACACCAAGCGTAAGGTGATGGGCCGTCCAACTTCATTCTTTTGGCTTCTTGACATGTTCTTCTCTTTCTTAGCCCATTCTTGACGCATCTCTTCAACAAATGACTTAGCCAAATTTGCAGGTTGTTTGGTTCTTTACCTTTTTTTTTTTTTTTAAGTAAATTGTTTTAGATTATTATTTCTGGTTCTAGCATTTTGAATTTTCTTAGGATGGATAATGAGAATAATGCACCAAGAGAAGACTCGCTTGCAAGGATAATTTTTGTTAGGAGAGCAGGACCTCAAATTATATATACCCCACAGGCGCCTCGATGGCATGCGACGGGAACATTGAGAAGGCTTCATGGGGCATACCCAAACCGGATGTTTCACCACTTAGAAGAAATAGGAATCGATACTATAGGCTAAGTACAAGGGTAGGAATTGTTGAAGAACTCCAGCATCAAGTTCATAAGCTCCAAACGCATATTCAATACCTAAAGATTGAGATTGCTAGAACAAGGATAATAAGGGAGAGGGAGAGAGCATAATAGAAATATTTGGCAGACAATTAAGAGGTATGCCAATTAACTCTATGAAATAATATGGGATGAAGCTTGGGCAAATCCTAAACCTAGTCCGAGGCATGGAAGTCACGAAGGTTGAGATTCTTCTGAGGATCTTCTGAGGGTTCAGCAAGAAATGCTTAGCAAAACATAAAGTAGTTCCTATACTATAATAATGATAAGAATAATAGGATGGTTTAGTAATTTGTTACTTTTTCTTGTACACGTTTGGGCTGAGTGTTCCTTTTGTTTGTATAGGTTTTATGTGAATGTTCAACCTTGTATGATATAGAAGCTTTGCTTGTATTATATATAAATGGCTCTTTTTGTTCTCCCTACTATGCTTTTGAAATTTATACATGATGTACATGTATTTTAAAGTTTAAATGCATTTTGAAATATAAATAGATGGCAACACAAAAAAGAACAAGGAGTAGACAGCGATATACTCAGTCCTCGACATCTATAGGGGGAACATGATTTAGAAGAACAAGGACAAGAACCTATAGCAGCAAGGAATGATAGAGAGGATCGCCTGTGATATGAGCACTGGAAGGCAAGATGGTTATTTTGGCATTGGAGGGCAGAATGGAGATTGCAACATGCCAATAGGACCTATCACAAGAGCAAAAGAAAAGCGGTTGAAAGATGGCTTTGCAAATTTGGCTGAGTCTTTTGTTGAAGGGATGCATCAAGAATGGGCAAAGGGAAATAAGAGCATGTCAAGAAGCCAAAAAAATGAAGTTAGACAGCCCATCACCTTTTGCTTGGTGTATAAGGCTTGAAAAGGCCCAAGAAGGCCAAAAGAATTCCTTAATATGTGGGACTCATGGAGAAAAGAAGAAGTTCTGACCATGTCAAACTCTTATTCCTAATTGGATTTGGGCTTGAATTATTATTCGTAGGATTATTTTATATCTTATTTTAATTAGGGCTTGCAAGGAGAGTATAAATACTCTTTCAAAAACATGTATGGCAGATTTTGATGAATATTGATTTATTTTCTACGTTTTTCTCTCAAGAAAAACCAACTTTGCTTGTTGCATCAAGAAATTGAATAGGTTCTTTCAAGTTACTAATTCCTGCTAGTATTTATTCAATTCTTTGATTCTTATTTCCAATTATTTGCGTTTCCAAGATCAGGTATCTTAGCGGTTCAATAGGGAGGGCTTTTTATTCTAGGGTTCATTCAATATCAATATGTGTGTTTGGGGTTTCGGGATCAATATATCATTGGGGTTCCGCATCAGCATGGTGGCTGCATTAGAATAATTTACTTATGAGATTCAAAATCAACTTAGACAAGAGCAGGTACAACCTAATCAAATGTTAGATCGCTGCCTATGTTTTCAACCTCCAAAATTTTTGGGGAACTGATGATTTGAAGGCTTTCATTATGGCTAGAAGGAATGAAATAAATATTTAAGGTCCTTACTCATTTAAGGGGTTTCCATGGTGAAATTTAATGGAATCTTCTCTCTCGTAATATAGAAGTGTAAACGAAGGTAGTAGAGAAGACATTAAGAGTGGAAAGTGGCTTAGTTGAACTTGGAGACTCACTAAGACAAGGCAAAAGGCCAAGGCCTCCAGCAGTGCATTGGCAAACTAGAAGGAATCAAGGAGAAAGACAAAAAGCTCGAAGTCCTTACAGAGAGAACTTAAATATAGACAATCATCCAAGACAAACCCCTACCAGTTGTCCCAACCAACATTGTGCAATTATTGTGGTTATGCTGGCCACATTAGAAGGAATAGAAAACCTAACCTAATCTTGTAATTGAATTCTCCAACAAACTTGTAAGCTCAATTGCCTGGATTCAAGATTCAATAGTTATTGATTGTTCTTTTGGTAATAAGTGTATTATGAAAAACTAATTTAATTTGGAGTACTACTATGTGTCATTTTAATTTTGGATCTAATTGGCACTGTTATCTCAAATACTTAAGACAGAGAAATTATTATCTGATAATCTAAGTGATTAATTTCACTAATAGCTTAAGTATAAGGGTGACCTTTGCTACCTATAAATTCCTAAATGAATCAAATATGTCCTAATACTTTGCTTGTCATGTAGTTCCAAAATCACATTTAATAACAACATTATTATCTAAATCATGTTTCATTTTTTTCCACCAAATTCAATTAACTTCAAATTCCAATTATCCAATATAACTCCATAATCTGAGGATTCATTCTCAACCACATTTATCAAAAGGAAAATGTCAAGTTATCACCATCACAAACACCCACAATCATTTAACACAATCTACCCATATCCAAGACCCATCTCCTACATTGGCAGCTTTGATAAATTTCATCAAAACTATATTTTAGCCAAATCTAAGGAAGTTGAACGGTGATATCTACCTGAAAAGGTCTTGCGACTCAATGAATTTTCTAGTTGTAGCATCAATTTGATGATCAAACGGGTTGATCTTCACTAATTCCCATTCAAAGTTGAGTTCTGACCATGGTTGCGTCTAGGTGGTGGGTTGCAGTATTTAACACTTTTTAGGCCAGAATACAGACTCAATTTCAGTGAATCCTACTTTCATTCTTATCTACACTTGGAGGGCTAGGGCTTCATTCTTATCTACACTTGGAGGGCTAGGGCTTTTTCTATCCGTGGTACCCTTTTCTAATTGGATGGTGGTTTCTCCAGTTTTAAGCAAAATAATATCACCTCATGTTCTGCCAGCGTGTAGCAATGTCAATTTCGACAGCAATTCAGGTGTGATTTCTGCATAATTCTTGAAATCCTACTCCACCTCGAAAATTACTTATGAGAAAAGAAGGGATGTGATAAACCCAAAAGGAATTCTAAAATTTTGAGGTAGAATTTGCGCAAAACGATGATTTGAAAAAGGAAATTTTAAATTAAGCCCATCGATCCTACTGCAGTATCTATCCCAGCAGTAATAAAATGTACCATAGAGTTTGGGAGTAGAATTTTGGGGAATTTTTCTGAGGATTTTGATTCTTTTTGGGCTAAAGAGGATTTGGCTATAATTTTGACGGCCAATGGATGAGGGGCCGGAGTGTTAGAAGCTGGGTTTTTGGCAGCCTACAGAGAGAAAGAAGTTCTGTGTGGAAAAGGCTCCCATTTATAGAAGTACAAGTTTTGTTATTTGCCAAGGGAGGTCCTTGAAATTTTTACTTTATTTTGAATTGGCCCAAAGATATTAAATAAGTCAGACAAATTCTTTATAGAAGATATTATTATATATTTATCACATTTAATTATATATCCATGATTTAGGAGGTATGTTTTTTGTTTTTTATCATCTAAGTATATATATATATATATTATATATGGATACATGTATTTAGTGATTTATTAAGGTCGAATTTTGATTAACCCATAAAATTTGAAATCGCGTTAATTTTATCCAAATGACAGCCTTTATAACATAGTTTATTTACCACACATAATTTAATAATTTTTTATAATCTTGATTTTCTATAGTTATCTAAAAGGATTTAATAATTCAATTTTTTTAAGAGAAAATTACTTATGAGAAAAGATGGGATGTGATAAACCCAAAAGGAATTCTAAAATTTTCAGGTAGAATTTGCGCAAAACGAAGATTTGAAAAAGGAAATTTTAAATGAAGCCCATCGATCCTACTGTAATATCTATCCCAGCAGTAATAAAATGTACCATAGAGTTTGGGAGTAGAATTTTGGGGAATTTTTCTGAGGATTTTGATTCTTTTTGGGCTAAAGAGGATTTGGCTATAATTTTGACGACCAATGGATGAGGGGCCGGAGTGTTAGAAGCTGGGTTTTTGGCAGCCTGCAGAGAGAAGAGAAGTTCTGTGTGGAAAAGGCTCCCATTTATAGAAGTACAAGTTTTGTTATTTGCCAAGGGAGGTCCTTGAAATTTTTACTTTATTTTGAATTGGCCCAAAGATATTAAATAAGTCAGACAAATTCTTTATAGAAGATATTATTATATATTTATCACATTTAATTATATATCCATGATTTAGGAAGTATGTTTTTTGTGTTTTATCATCTAAGTATATATATATATATATATTATATGGATACATGTATTTAGTGATTTATTAAGGTCGAATTTTGATTAACCCATAAAATTTGAAATCGCGTTAACTTTATCCAAATGACAGCCTTTATAACATAGTTTATTTACCACACATAATTTAATAATTTTTTATAATCTTGATTTTCTATAGTTATCAAAAAGGATTTAATAATTCAGTTTTTTTAAGAGAAAATTACTTATGAGAAAAGGTGGGATGTGATAAACCCAAAAGGAATTCTAAAATTTTGAGGTAGAATTTGCGCAGAACAATGATTTGAAAAAGGAAATTTTAAATGAAGCCCATCGATCCTACTGTAGTATCTATCCCAGCAATAATAAAATGTACCATAGAGTTTGGGAGTAGAATTTTGGGGAATTTTTCTGAGGATTTTGATTCTTTTTGGGCTAAAGAGGATTTGGCTATAATTTTGACGGCCAATGGATGAGGGGCCGGAGTGTTAGAAGCCGGGTTTTTGGCAGCCTGCAGAGAGAAGAGAAGTTCTGTGTGGAAAAGGCTCCCATTTATAGAAGTACAAGTTTTGTTATTTGCCAAGGGAGGTCCTTGAAATTTTTACATTATTTTGAATTGGCCCAAAGATATTAAATAAGTCAGACAAATTCTTTATAGAAGATATTATTATATATTTATCACATTTAATTATATATCCATGATTTAGGAGGTATGTTTTTTGTGTTTTATCATCTAAGTATATATATATATTATATATGGATACATGTACTAAGTGGTTTATTAAGGTCGAATTTTGATTAACCCATAAAATTTGAAATCGCGTTAATTTTATCCAAATGACAGCCTTTATAACATAGTTTATTTACCACACATAATTTAATAATTTTTTATAATCTTGATTTTCTATAGTTATCAAAAAGGATTTAATAATTCAATTTTTTTAAGAGAAAATTACTTATGAGAAAAGATGGGATGTGATAAACCCAAAAGGAATTCTAAAATTTTGAGGTAGAATTTGCGCAAAACGATGATTTGAAAAGGAAATTTTAAATGAAGCCCATCGATCCTACTGTAGTATCTATCCCAGCAGTAATAAAATGTACCAAGACTTGTAGCTACACCACTGGTCGAACAATATGAAAAGGAAGATTTCAAAATATGTGGCAAAAATACCTAGCATGCAAATGAGTGACAGCTGAACATCAAAGATCGTCGAAGCTTCTCCAATCATTGCCAATACCGCAATGGACATGGGAAGCAATAGCCGTGTACTTTGTTGCTGGGCTACCATGAACCGAAAATGGGCATGATTTCGTTTGGGTCATTATCGATCGGCTTACTAAATCAGCACACTTCTTGCCAATTAATACGGGGTATATAGAGAGTGGAATGACTAGCTAAGATGTATAAGGATTAGGTTATTCGGCTGCATGGGGTACCCATCAATATTATCTCAGATTGAGATCCAAGGTACTAGTCACGAGAGGTGGCCCCCACCATACACCCTTGTCAACAAGTGTGGCACTTAGTTCCCGATTCCACAAGTAGGATGAGAACATTTATAATAATTAGAAAACACGAAATAATTTATTTGGAGTAAGAAAAATTTTTCATAAAAATTTTCTTCTTTTCATTTAAACACTCCTTATGAGATGCTCTGAAAGTATTTGGCATCGGGGGGGGAGAGGGGTTCTCACATTGATTGTTTGAGTAACATAGTTTTGATTTTGAAGAAGCAAACGAAACAATTATTGATAACGACACGATCTTTTGATTGAAAGAAAAGAGGAATAATTCAGGATTTCAACCGGCTTAACCTTACCAAGAAGGTCAAACAATTATCACCATAATAAGTGAGGCATTTTTAGGAAGTGCGTAAAGGATATATGATTTCAAGAAGTAGCTACTAACAATTAACAAATAGAAATTAGAAAGGAGTGGAAGACCTTACCTGTCACTAATAAAGGTCTTCGGGGAAACATAAGATAGGTATGTGATTTCTGGAAAATATTAACAAGTAATAGGATGAAATAAAGAGGGCACAGGAGACCCCACATACCAATAATCGAGGTGTTCCAAAAACTACAAGATAGGTATATGATTTCAGAAAAGATATTAAGAGGTAAAAGAGTGAAATTGCGGAGGAACAGAAGACCTCGCGTATCAATACCCAAGGTGTTTTAGGAAAAAGAATTAAGGTAAGATAATAAAAATTTAGAAGGAATAGAAAACCTAACCTAATCTTGTAATTTAATTCTCCAACAAACTTGTAAGCTCAATTGCCTGGATTCAAGATTCAATCGTTATTAATTGTCCTTTTGGTAATAAGTGTATTACGAAAAACTAATTTAATTTGGAGTACTACTATGTGTCATTTTAATTTTGGATCTAATTGGCACTGTTATCTCAAATACATAAGACAGAGAAATTATTATCTTATAATCTAAGTGATTAATTTCACTAATAGCTTAAGTATAAGGGTGACCTTTGCTACCTATAAATTCCTAAATGAATCAAATATGTCCGAATACTTTGCTTGTCACATAGTTCCAAAATCACATTTAATAACAGCATTATTATCCTAATCATGTTTCATTTTTTTCCACCAAATTCAATTAACTTCAAATTCCAATTATCCAATATAACTCCATAATCTGAGGATTCATTCTCAACCACATTTATCAACAGGAAAATGTCAAGTTATCACCATCACAAACACCCACAATCATTTAACACAATCTACCCATATCCAAGACCCATCTCCTACATTGGCAGCTTTGATAAATTTCGTCAAAACTATATTTTAGCCAAATCTAAGGAAGTTTAATGGTGATATCTACTTGAAAAGGTCTTGCGACTAAATGAATTTTCTAGTCGTAGCACCAATTTGATGATCAAACGGGTTGATCTTCACTAATTCCCATTCAAAGTTGAGTTCTGACCATGGTTGCGTCCAGGTGGTGGGTTGCGGTATTTTACACTTTTTAGGCCAGAATACAGACTCAATTTCAGTGAATCCTACTTTCATTCCTATCTACACTTGGAGGGCTAGGGCTTCATTCTTATCTACACTTGGAGGGCTAGGGCTTTTTCTATCCGTGGTTCCCTTTCTAATTAGATGGTGGTTTCTCCAGTTTTAAGCAAAATAATATCACCTCATGTTCTGCCAGCGTGTGGCAATGTCAATTTCGACAGCAATCCAGGTGTGATTTCTGCATAATTCTTGAAATCCTACTCCACCTCGAAAATTACTTATGAGAAAAGATGGGATGTGATAAACCTAAAAGGAATTCTAAAATTTTGAGGTAGAATTTGCGCAAAACGATGATTTGAAAAAGGAAATTTTAAATGAAGCCCATCGATCCTACTGCAGTATCTATCCCAGCAGCAATAAAATGTACCATAGAGTTTGGGAGTAGAATTTTGGGGAATTTTTCTGAGGATTTTGATTCTTTTTGGGCTAAAGAGGATTTTAGCTATAATTTTGACGGCCAATGGATGAGGGGCCGGAGTGTTAGAAGCTGGGTTTTTGGCAGCCTACAGAGAGAAGAGAAGTTCTGTGTGGAAAAGGCTCCGATTTATAGAAGTACAAGTTTTGTTATTTGCCAAGGGAGGTCCTTGAAATTTTTACTTTATTTTGAATTGGCCCAAAGATATTAAATAAGTCAGACAAATTCTTTATAGAAGATATTATTATATATTTATCACATTTAATTATATATCCATGATTTAGGAGGTATGTTTTTTGAGTTTTATCATCTAAGTATATATATATATATATATTATATATGGATACATGTATTTAGTGATTTATTAAGGTCGAATTTTGATTAACCCATAAAATTTGAAATCGCATTAATTTTATCCAAATGACAGCCTTTATAACATAGTTTATTTACCACACATAATTTAATAATTTTTTATAATCTTGATTTTCTATAGTTATCAAAAAGGATTTAATAATTCAATTTTTTTAAGAGAAAATTACTTATGAGAAAAGATGGGATGTGATAAATCCAAAAGGAATTCAAAAAATTTGAGGTAGAATTTGCGCAAAACGATGATTTGAAAAGGGAATTTTAAATGAAGCCCATCGATCCTACTGTAGTATCTATGCCAGCAGTAATAAAATGTACCAAGACTTGTAGCTACACCACTGGTCGAATTAATACGGGGTATATAGAGAGTGGAATGACTAGCTAAGATGTATAAGGATTAGGTTATTCGACTGCATGGGGTACCCATCAATATTATCTCAGATTGAGATCCAATGTACTAGTCACGAGAGGTGGCCCCCACCATACACCCTTGTCAACAAGTGTGGCACTTAGTTCCCGATTCCACAAGTAGGATGAGAACATTTATAATAATTAGAAAACACGAAATAATTTATTTGGAGTAAGAAAACTTTTTCATAAAAATATTCTTCTTTTCATTTAAACACTCCTTATGAGATGCTCCGAAAGTATTTGGCATCGGGGGGGAGAGGGGTTCTCACATTGATTGTTTGAGTAACATAGTTTTGATTTTGAAGAAGCAAACGAAACAATTATTGATAACGACACGATCTTTTGATTGAAAGGAAAGAGGAATAATTCAGGATTTCAACCGGCTTAACCTTACCAAGAAGGTCAAACAATTATCACCATAATAAGTGAGGCATTTTTAGGAAGTGCGTAAAGGATATATGATTTCAAGAAGTAGCTACTAACAATTAACAAATAGAAATTAGAAAGGAGTGGAAGACCTTACCTGTCACTAATAAAGGTCTTCGAGGAAACATAAGATAGGTATGTGATTTCTGGAAAATATTAACAAGTAATAGGATGAAATAAAGAGGGCACAGGAGACCCCACATACCAATAATCGAGGTGTTCCAAAAACTACAAGATAGGTATATGATTTCAGAAAAGATATTAAGAGGTAAAAGAGTGAAATTGCGGAGGAACAGAAGACCTCGCGTATCGATACCCAAGGTGTTTCAGGAAAAAGAATTAAGGTAAGATAATAAAAATTTAGAAGGAATAGAAAACCTAACCTAATCTTGTAATTTAATTCTCCAACAAACTTGTAAGCTCAATTGCCTGGATTCAAGATTCAATCGTTATTAATTGTTCTTTTGGTAATAAGTGTATTATGAAAAACTAATTTAATTTGGAGTACTACTATGTGTCATTTTAATTTTGGATCTAATTGGCACTGTTATCTCAAATACATAAGACAGAGAAATTATTATCTGATAATCTAAGTGATTAATTTCACTAATAGCTTAAGTATAAGGGTGACCTTTGCTACCTATAAATTCCTAAATGAATCAAATATGTCCGAATACTTTGCTTGTCACATAGTTCCAAAATCACATTTAATAACAGCATTATTATTCTAATCATGTTTCATTTTTTTCCACCAAATTCAATTAACTTCAAATTCCAATTATCCAATATAACTCCATAATCTGAGGATTCATTCTCAACCACATTTATCAACAGGAAAATGTCAAGTTATCACCATCACAAACACCCACAATCATTTAACACAATCTACCCATATCCAAGACCCATCTCCTACATTGGCAGCTTTGACAAATTTCGCCAAAACTATATTTTAGCCAAATCTAAGGAAGTTTAGTGGTGATATCTACCTGAAAAGGTCTTGCGACTTAATGAATTTTCTAGTTGTAGCATCAATTTGATGATCAAACGGGTTGATCTTCACTAATTCCCATTCAAAGTTGAGTTCTGACCATGGTTGCGTCCAGGTGGTGGGTTGCGGTATTTTACACTTTTTAGGCCAGAATACAGACTCAATTTCAGTGAATCCTACTTTCATTCCTATCTACACTTGGAGGGCTAGGGCTTCATTCTAATCTACACTTGGAGGGCTAGGGCTTTTCCTATCCGTGGTTCCCTTTTCTAATTAGATGGTGGTTTCTCCAGTTTTAAGCAAAATAATATCACCTCATGTTCTGCCAGCGTGTGGCAATGTCAATTTGGACAGCAATCCAGGTGTGATTTATGCATAATTCTTGAAATCCTACTCCACCTCGAAAATTACTTATGAGAAAAGATGGGATGTGATAAACCCAAAAGGAATTCTAAAATTTTGAGGTAGAATTTGCGCAAAACGATGATTTGAAAAAGGAAATTTTAAATGAAGCCCATCGATCCTACTGCAGTATCTATCCCAACAGTAATAAAAAGTACCATAGAGTTTGGGAGTAGAATTTTGGGGAATTTTTCTGAGGATTTTGATTCTTTTTGGGCTAAAGAGGATTTGGCTATAATTTTGACGGCCAATGGATGAGGGGCCGGAGTGTTAGAAGCTGGGTTTTTCGCAGCCTATAGAGAGAAGAGAAGTTCTGTGTGGAAAAGGCTCCGATTTATAGAAGTACAAGTTTTGTTATTTGCCAAGGGAGGTCCTTGAAATTTTTACTTTATTTTGAATTGGCCCAAAGATATTAAATAAGTCAGACAAATTCTTTATAGAAGATATTATTATATATTTATCACATTTAATTATATATCCATGATTTAGGAGGTATGTTTTTTGTGTTTTATCATCTAAGTATATATATATATATATATATTATATGGATACATGTATTTAGTGATTTATTAAGGTCGAATTTTGATTAACCCATAAAATTTGAAATCGCGTTAATTTTATACAAATGACAGCCTTTATAACATAGTTTATTTACCACACATAATTTAATAATTTTTTATAATCTTGATTTTCTATAGTTATCAAAAGGGATTTAATAATTCAATTTTTTTAAGAGAAAACTACTTATGAGAAAAGATGGGATTTGATAAACCCAAAAGGAATTCTAAAATTTTGAGGTAGAATTTGCGCAAAACGATGATTTGAAAAAGGAAATTTTAAATGAAGCCCATCGATCCTACTGTAATATCTATCCCAGCAGTAATAAAATGTACCATAGAGTTTGGGAGTAGAATTTTGGGGAATTTTTCTGAGGATTTTGATTCTTTTTGGGCTAAAGAGGATTTGGCTATAATTTTGACGGCCAATGGATGAGGGGCCGGAGTGTTAGAAGCTGGGTTTTTGGCAGCCTGCAGAGAGAAGAGAAGTTCTGTGTGGAAAAGGCTCCCATTTATAGAAGTACAAGTTTTGTTATTTACCAAGGGAGGTCCTTGAAATTTTTACTTTATTTTGAATTGGCCCAAAGATATTAAATAAGTCAGACAAATTCTTTATAGAAGATATTATTATATATTTATCACATTTAATTATATATCCGTGATTTAGGAGGTATGTTTTTTTGTGTTTTATCATCTAAGTATATATATATATATATTATATATGGATACATGTACTTAGTGATTTATTAAGGTCGAATTTTGATTAACCCATAAAATTTGAAATCGCATTAATTTTATCCAAATGACAGCCTTTATAACATAGTTTATTTACCACACATAATTTAATAATTTTGTATAATCTTGATTTTCTATAGTTATCAAAAAGGATTTAATAATTCAGTTTTTTTAAGAGAAAATTACTTATGAGAAAAGGTGGGATGTGATAAACCCAAAAGGAATTCTAAAATTTTGAGGTAGAATTTGCGCAAAACGATGATTTGAAAAAGGAAATTTTAAATGAAGCCCATCGATCCTACTGTAGTATCCATCCCAGCAATAATAAAATGTACCATAGAGTTTGGGAGTAGAATTTTGGGGAAGTTTTCTGAGGATTTTGATTCTTTTTGGGCTAAAGAGGATTTGGCTATAATTTTGACGGCCAATGGATGAGGGGCCGGAGTGTTAGAAGCCTGGTTTTTGGCAGCCTGCAGAGAGAAGAGAAGTTCTGTGTGGAAAAGGCTCCCATTTATAGAAGTACAAGTTTTGTTATTTGCCAAGGGAGGTCCTTGAAATTTTTACATTATTTTGAATTGGCCCAAAGATATTAAATAAGTCAGACAAATTCTTTATAGAAGATATTATTATATATTTATCACATTTAATTATATATCCGTGATTTAGGAGGTATGTTTTTTGTGTTTTATCATCTAAGTATATATATATATATATATTATATATGGATACATGTACTTAGTGATTTATTAAGGTCGAATTTTGATTAACCCATAAAATTTGAAATCGCATTAATTTTATCCAAATGACAGCCTTTATAACATAGTTTATTTACCACACATAATTTAATAATTTTTTATAATCTTGATTTTCTATAGTTATCAAAAAGGATTTAATAATTCAATTTTTTTAAGAGAAAATTACTTATGAGAAAAGATGGGATGTGATAAATCCAAAAGGAATTCAAAAAATTTGAGGTAGAATTTGCGCAAAACGATGATTTGAAAAGGGAATTTTAAATGAAGCCCATCGATCCTACTGTAGTATCTATGCCAGCAGTAATAAAATGTACCAAGACTTGTAGCTACACCACTGGTCGAATTAATACGGGGTATATAGAGAGTGGAATGACTAGCTAAGATGTATAAGGATTAGGTTATTCGACTGCATGGGGTACCCATCAATATTATCTCAGATTGAGATCCAATGTACTAGTCACGAGAGGTGGCCCCCACCATACACCCTTGTCAACAAGTGTGGCACTTAGTTCCCGATTCCACAAGTAGGATGAGAACATTTATAATAATTAGAAAACACGAAATAATTTATTTGGAGTAAGAAAACTTTTTCATAAAAATATTCTTCTTTTCATTTAAACACTCCTTATGAGATGCTCCGAAAGTATTTGGCATCGGGGGGGAGAGGGGTTCTCACATTGATTGTTTGAGTAACATAGTTTTGATTTTGAAGAAGCAAACGAAACAATTATTGATAACGACACGATCTTTTGATTGAAAGGAAAGAGGAATAATTCAGGATTTCAACCGGCTTAACCTTACCAAGAAGGTCAAACAATTATCACCATAATAAGTGAGGCATTTTTAGGAAGTGCGTAAAGGATATATGATTTCAAGAAGTAGCTACTAACAATTAACAAATAGAAATTAGAAAGGAGTGGAAGACCTTACCTGTCACTAATAAAGGTCTTCGAGGAAACATAAGATAGGTATGTGATTTCTGGAAAATATTAACAAGTAATAGGATGAAATAAAGAGGGCACAGGAGACCCCACATACCAATAATCGAGGTGTTCCAAAAACTACAAGATAGGTATATGATTTCAGAAAAGATATTAAGAGGTAAAAGAGTGAAATTGCGGAGGAACAGAAGACCTCGCGTATCGATACCCAAGGTGTTTCAGGAAAAAGAATTAAGGTAAGATAATAAAAATTTAGAAGGAATAGAAAACCTAACCTAATCTTGTAATTTAATTCTCCAACAAACTTGTAAGCTCAATTGCCTGGATTCAAGATTCAATCGTTATTAATTGTTCTTTTGGTAATAAGTGTATTATGAAAAACTAATTTAATTTGGAGTACTACTATGTGTCATTTTAATTTTGGATCTAATTGGCACTGTTATCTCAAATACATAAGACAGAGAAATTATTATCTGATAATCTAAGTGATTAATTTCACTAATAGCTTAAGTATAAGGGTGACCTTTGCTACCTATAAATTCCTAAATGAATCAAATATGTCCGAATACTTTGCTTGTCACATAGTTCCAAAATCACATTTAATAACAGCATTATTATTCTAATCATGTTTCATTTTTTTCCACCAAATTCAATTAACTTCAAATTCCAATTATCCAATATAACTCCATAATCTGAGGATTCATTCTCAACCACATTTATCAACAGGAAAATGTCAAGTTATCACCATCACAAACACCCACAATCATTTAACACAATCTACCCATATCCAAGACCCATCTCCTACATTGGCAGCTTTGACAAATTTCGCCAAAACTATATTTTAGCCAAATCTAAGGAAGTTTAGTGGTGATATCTACCTGAAAAGGTCTTGCGACTTAATGAATTTTCTAGTTGTAGCATCAATTTGATGATCAAACGGGTTGATCTTCACTAATTCCCATTCAAAGTTGAGTTCTGACCATGGTTGCGTCCAGGTGGTGGGTTGCGGTATTTTACACTTTTTAGGCCAGAATACAGACTCAATTTCAGTGAATCCTACTTTCATTCCTATCTACACTTGGAGGGCTAGGGCTTCATTCTAATCTACACTTGGAGGGCTAGGGCTTTTCCTATCCGTGGTTCCCTTTTCTAATTAGATGGTGGTTTCTCCAGTTTTAAGCAAAATAATATCACCTCATGTTCTGCCAGCGTGTGGCAATGTCAATTTGGACAGCAATCCAGGTGTGATTTATGCATAATTCTTGAAATCCTACTCCACCTCGAAAATTACTTATGAGAAAAGATGGGATGTGATAAACCCAAAAGGAATTCTAAAATTTTGAGGTAGAATTTGCGCAAAACGATGATTTGAAAAAGGAAATTTTAAATGAAGCCCATCGATCCTACTGCAGTATCTATCCCAACAGTAATAAAAAGTACCATAGAGTTTGGGAGTAGAATTTTGGGGAATTTTTCTGAGGATTTTGATTCTTTTTGGGCTAAAGAGGATTTGGCTATAATTTTGACGGCCAATGGATGAGGGGCCGGAGTGTTAGAAGCTGGGTTTTTCGCAGCCTATAGAGAGAAGAGAAGTTCTGTGTGGAAAAGGCTCCGATTTATAGAAGTACAAGTTTTGTTATTTGCCAAGGGAGGTCCTTGAAATTTTTACTTTATTTTGAATTGGCCCAAAGATATTAAATAAGTCAGACAAATTCTTTATAGAAGATATTATTATATATTTATCACATTTAATTATATATCCATGATTTAGGAGGTATGTTTTTTGTGTTTTATCATCTAAGTATATATATATATATATATATATTATATGGATACATGTATTTAGTGATTTATTAAGGTCGAATTTTGATTAACCCATAAAATTTGAAATCGCGTTAATTTTATACAAATGACAGCCTTTATAACATAGTTTATTTACCACACATAATTTAATAATTTTTTATAATCTTGATTTTCTATAGTTATCAAAAGGGATTTAATAATTCAATTTTTTTAAGAGAAAATTACTTATGAGAAAAGATGGGATGTCATAAACCCAAAAGGAATTCTAAAATTTTGAGGTAGAATTTGCGCAAAACGATGATTTGAAAAAGGAAATTTTAAATGAAGCCCATCGATCCTACTGTAATATCTATCCCAGCAGTAATAAAATGTACCATAGAGTTTGGGAGTAGAATTTTGGGGAATTTTTCTGAGGATTTTGATTCTTTTTGGGCTAGAGAGGATTTGGCTATAATTTTGACGACCAATGGATGAGGGGCCGGAGTGTTAGAAGCTGGGTTTTTGGCAGCCTGCAGAGAGAAGAGAAGTTCTGTGTGGAAAAGGCTCCCATTTATGGAAGTACAAGTTTTGTTATTTGCCAAGGGAGGTCCTTGAAATTTTTACTTTATTTTGAATTGGCCCAAAGATATTAAATAAGTCAGACAAATTCTTTATAGAAGATATTATTATATATTTATCACATTTAATTATATATCCATGATTTAGGAAGTATGTTTTTTGTGTTTTATCATCTAAGTATATATATATATATATATTATATGGATACATGTATTTAGTGATTTATTAAAGTCGAATTTTGATTAACCCATAAAATTTGAAATCGCGTTAACTTCATCCAAATGACAGCCTTTATAACATAGTTTATTTACCACACATAATTTAATAATTTTTTATAATCTTGATTTTCTATAGTTATCAAAAAGGATTTAATAATTCAGGTTTTTTAAGAGAAAATTACTTATGAGAAAAGGTGGGATGTGATAAACCCAAAAGGAATTCTAAAATTTTGAGGTAGAATTTGCGCAAAACGATGATTTGAAAAAGGAAATTTTAAACGAAGCCCATCGATCCTACTGTAGTATCTATCCCAGCAATAATAAAATGTACCATAGAGTTTGGGAGTAGAATTTTGGGGAAGTTTTCTGAGGATTTTGATTCTTTTTGGGCTAAAGAGGATTTGGCTATAATTTTGACGGCCAATGGATGAGGGGCCGGAGTGTTAGAAGCCGGGTTTTTGGCAGCCTGCAGAGAGAAGAGAAGTTCTGTGTGGAAAAGGCTCCCATTTGTAGAAGTACAAGTTTTGTTATTTGCCAAGGGAGGTCCTTGAAATTTTTACATTATTTTGAATTGGCCCAAAGATATTAAATAAGTCAGACAAATTCTTTATAGAAGATATTATTATATATTTATCACATTTAATTATATATCCATGATTTAGGAGGCATGTTTTTTGTGTTTTATCATCTAAGTATATATATATATATTATATGGATACATGTATTTAGTGATTTATTAAGATCGAATTTTGATTAACCCATAAAATTTGAAATCGCGTTAATTTTATACAAATGACAGCCTTTATAACATAGTTTATTTACCACACATAATTTAATAATTTTTTATAATCTTGATTTTCTATAGTTATCCAAAGGGATTTAATAATTCAATTTTTTTAAGAGAAAATTACTTATGAGAAAAGATGGGATGTGATAAACCCAAAAGGAATTCTAAAATTTTGAGGTAGAATTTGCGCAAAACGATGATTTGAAAAAGGAAATTTTAAATGAAGCCCATCGATCCTACTGTAATATCTATCCCAGCAGTAATAAAATGTACCATAGAGTTTGGGAGTAGAATTTTGGGGAATTTTTCTGAGGATTTTGATTCTTTTTGGGCTAGAGAGGATTTGGCTATAATTTTGACGACCAATGGATGAGGGGCCAGAGTGTTAGAAGCTGGGTTTTTGGCAGCCTGCAGAGAGAAGAGAAGTTCTGTGTGGAAAAGGCTCCCATTTATGGAAGTACAAGTTTTGTTATTTGCCAAGGGAGGTCCTTGAAATTTTTACTTTATTTTGAATTGGCCCAAAGATATTAAATAAGTCAGACAAATTCTTTATAGAAGATATTATTATATATTTATCACATTTAATTATATATCCATGATTTAGGAAGTATGTTTTTTGTGTTTTATCATCTAAGTATATATATATATATATTATATGGATACATGTATTTAGTGATTTATTAAAGTCGAATTTTGATTAACCCATAAAATTTGAAATCGCGTTAACTTCATCCAAATGACAGCCTTTATAACATAGTTTATTTACCACACATAATTTAATAATTTTTTATAATCTTGATTTTCTATAGTTATCAAAAAGGATTTAATAATTCAGTTTTTTTAAGAGAAAATTACTTATGAGAAAAGGTGGGATGTGATAAACCCAAAAGGAATTCTAAAATTTTGAGGTAGAATTTGCGCAAAACGATGATTTGAAAAAGGAAATTTTAAACGAAGCCCATCGATCCTACTGTAGTATCTATCCCAGCAATAATAAAATGTACCATAGAGTTTGGGAGTAGAATTTTGGGGAAGTTTTCTGAGGATTTTGATTCTTTTTGGGCTAAAGAGGATTTGGCTATAATTTTGACGGCCAATGGATGAGGGGCCGGAGTGTTAGAAGCCGGGTTTTTGGCAGCCTGCAGAGAGAAGAGAAGTTCTGTGTGGAAAAGGCTCCCATTTGTAGAAGTACAAGTTTTGTTATTTGCCAAGGGAGGTCCTTGAAATTTTTACATTATTTTGAATTGGCCCAAAGATATTAAATAAGTCAGACAAATTCTTTATAGAAGATATTATTATATATTTATCACATTTAATTATATATCCATGATTTAGGAGGTATGTTTTTTGTGTTTTATCATCTAAGTATATATATATATATATTATATATGGATACATGTACTTAGTGATTTATTAAGGTCGAATTTTGATTAACCCATAAAATTTGAAATCGCATTAATTTTATCCAAATGACAGCCTTTATAACATAGTTTATTTACCACACATAATTTAATAATTTTTTATAATCTTGATTTTCTATAGTTATCAAAAAGGATTTAATAATTCAATTTTTTTAAGAGAAAATTACTTATGAGAAAAGATGGGATGTGATAAACCCAAAAGGAATTCAAAAAATTTGAGGTAGAATTTGCGCAAAACGATGATTTGAAAAGGGAATTTTAAATGAAGCCCATCGATCCTACTGTAGTATCTATCCCAGCAGTAATAAAATGTACCAAGACTTGTAGCTACACCACTGGTCGAATTAATACGGGTTATATAGAGTGTGGAATGACTAGCTAAGATGCATAAGGATTAGGTTATTCGACTGCATGGGGTACCCATCAATATTATCTCAGATTGAGATCCAATGTACTAGTCACGAGAGGTGGCCCCCACCATACACCCTTGTCAACAAGTGTGGCACTTAGTTCCCGATTCCACAAGTAGGATGAGAACATTTATAATAATTAGAAAACACGAAATATTTTATTTGGAGTAAGAAAACTTTTTCATAAAAATATTCTTCTTTTCATTTAAACACTCCTTATGAGATGCTCCGAAAGTATTTGGCATCGGGGGGGAGAGGGGTTCTCACATTGATTGTTTGAGTAACATAGTTTTGATTTTGAAGAAGCAAACGAAACAATTATTGATAACGACACGATCTTTTGATTGAAAGGAAAGAGGAATAATTCAGGATTTCAACCGGCTTAACCTTACCAAGAAGGTCAAACAATTATCACCATAATAAGTGAGGCATTTTTAGGAAGTGCGTAAAGGATATATGATTTCAAGAAGTAGCTACTAACAATTAACAAATAGAAATTAGAAAGGAGTGGAAGACCTTACCTGTCACTAATAAAGGTCTTCGGGGAAACATAAGATAGGTATGTGATTTCTGGAAAATATTAACAAGTAATAGGATGAAATAAAGAGGGCACAGGAGACCCCACATACCAATAATCGAGGTGTTCCAAAAACTACAAGATAGGTATATGATTTCAGAAAAGATATTAAGAGGTAAAAGAGTGAAATTGCGGAGGAACAGAAGACCTCGCGTATCGATACCCAAGGTGTTTCAGGAAAAAGAATTAAGGTAAGATAATAAAAATTTAGAAGGAATAGAAAACCTAACCTAATCTTGTAATTTAATTCTCCAACAAACTTGTAAGCTCAATTGCCTGGATTCAAGATTCAATCGTTATTAATTATCCTTTTGGTAATAAGTGTATTACGAAAAACTAATTTAATTTGGAGTACTACTATGTGTCATTTTAATTTTGGATCTAATTGGCACTGTTATCTCAAATACATAAGATAGAGAAATTATTATCTGATAATCTAAGTGATTAATTTCACTAATAGCTTAAGTATAAGGGTGACCTTTGCTACCTATAAATTCCTAAATGAATCAAATATGTCCGAATACTTTGCTTGTCACATAGTTCCAAAATCACATTTAATAACAGCATTATTATCCTAATCATGTTTCATTTTTTTCCACCAAATTCAATTAACTTCAAATTCCAATTATCCAATATAACTCCATAATCTGAGGATTCATTCTCAACCACATTTATCAACAGGAAAATGTCAAGTTATCACCATCACAAACACCCACAATCATTTAACACAATCTACCCATATCCAAGACCCATCTCCTACATTGGCAGCTTTGATAAATTTCGTCAAAACTATATTTTAGCCAAATCTAAGGAAGTTTAATGGTGATATCTACTTGAAAAGGTCTTGCGACTAAATGAATTTTCTAGTCGTAGCACCAATTTGATGATCAAACGGGTTGATCTTCACTAATTCCTATTCAAAGTTGAGTTCTGACCATGGTTGCGTCCAGGTGGTGGGTTGCGGTATTTTACACTTTTTAGGCCAGAATACAGACTCAATTTCAGTGAATCCTACTTTCATTCCTATCTACACTTCGAGGGCTAGGGCTTCATTCTAATCTACACTTGGAGGGCTAGGGCTTTTTCTATCCGTGGTTCCCTTTTCTAATTAGATGGTGGTTTCTCCAGTTTTAAGCAAAATAATATCACCTCATGTTCTGCCAGCGTGTGGCAATGTCAACTTCGACAGCAATCCAGGTGTGATTTCTGCATAATTCTTGAAATCCTACTCCACCTCGAAAATTACTTATGAGAAAAGATGGGATGTGATAAACCCAAAAGGAATTCTAAAATTTTGAGGTAGAATTTGCGCAAAACGATGATTTGAAAAAGGAAATTTTAAATGAAGCCCATCGATCCTACTGCAGTATCTATCCCAGGAGCAATAAAATGTACCATAGAGTTTGGGAGTAGAATTTTGGGGAATTTTTCTGAGGATTTTGATTCTTTTTGGGCTAAAGAGGATTTGGCTATAATTTTGACGGCCAATGGATGAGGGGCCGGAGTGTTAGAAGCTGGGTTTTTGGCAGCCTACAGAGAGAAGAGAAGTTCTGTGTGGAAAAGGCTCCCATTTATAGAAGTACAAGTTTTGTTATTTGCCAAGGGAGGTCCTTGAAATTTTTACTTTATTTTGAATTGGCCCAAAGATATTAAATAAGTCAGACAAATTCTTTATAGAAGATATTATTATATATTTATCACATTTAATTATATATCCATGATTTAGGAGGTATGTTTTTTGTGTTTTATCATCTAAGTATATATATATATATATATATTATATATGGATACATGTATTTAGTGATTTATTAAGGTCGAATTTTGATTAACCCATAAAATTTGAAATCGCGTTAATTTTATACAAATGACAGCCTTTATAACATAGTTTATTTACCACACATAATTTAATAATTTTTTATAATCTTGATTTTCTATAGTTATCAAAAGGGATTTAATAATTCAATTTTTTTAAGAGAAAATTACTTATGAGAAAAGATGGGATGTGATAAACCCAAAAGGAATTCTAAAATTTTGAGGTAGAATTTGCGCAAAACGATGATTTGAAAAAGGAAATTTTAAATGAAGCCCATCGATCCTACTGTAATATCTATCCCAGCAGTAATAAAATGTACCATAGAGTTTGGGAGTAGAATTTTGGGGAATTTTTCTGAGGATTTTGATTCTTTTTGGGCTAGAGAGGATTTGGCTATAATTTTGACGACCAATGGATGAGAGGCCGGAGTGTTAGAAGCTGGGTTTTTGGCAGCCTGCAGAGAGAAGAGAAGTTCTGTGTGGAAAAGGCTCCCATTTATGGAAGTACAAGTTTTGTTATTTGCCAAGGGAGGTCCTTGAAATTTTTACTTTATTTTGAATTGTTCCAAAGATATTAAATAAGTCAGACAAATTCTTTATAGAAGATATTATTATATATTTATCACATTTAATTATATATCCATGATTTAGGAGGTATGTTTTTTGTGTTTTATCATCTAAGTATATATATATATATATATTATTATATGGATACATGTATTTAGTGATTTATTAAGGTCGAATTTTGATTAACCCATAAAATTTGAAATCGCGTTAATTTTATACAAATGACAGCCTTTATAACATAGTTTATTTACCACACATAATTTAATAATTTTTTATAATCTTGATTTTCTATAGTTATCAAAAAGGATTTAATAATTCAATTTTTTTAAGAGAAAATTACTTATGAGAAAAGATGGGATGTGATAAACCCAAAAGGAATTCTAAAATTTTGAGGTAGAATTTGCGCAAAACGATGATTTGAAAAAGGAAATTTTAAATGAAGCCCATCGATCCTACTGTAATATCTATCCCAGCAGTAATAAAATGTACCATAGAGTTTGGTAGTAGAATTTTGGGGAATTTTTCTGAGGATTTTGATTCTTTTTGGGCTAGAGAGGATTTGGCTATAATTTTGACGACCAATGGATGAGAGGCCGGAGTGTTAGAAGCTGGGTTTTTGGCAGCCTGCAGAGAGAAGAGAAGTTCTGTGTGGAAAAGGCTCCCATTTATGGAAGTACAAGTTTTGTTATTTGCCAAGGGAGGTCCTTGAAATTTTTACTTTATTTTGAATTGGCCCAAAGATATTAAATAAGTCAGACAAATTCTTTATAGAAGATATTATTATATATTTATCACATTTAATTATATATCCATGATTTAGGAAGTATGTTTTTTGTGTTTTATCATCTAAGTATATATATATATATATATATTATATGGATACATGTATTTAGTGATCTATTAAAGTCGAATTTTGATTAACCCATAAAATTTGAAATCGCGTTAACTTCATCCAAATGACAGCCTTTATAACATAGTTTATTTACCACACATAATTTAATAATTTTTTATAATCTTGATTTTCTATAGTTATCAAAAAGGATTTAATAATTCAGTTTTTTTAAGAGAAAATTACTTATGAGAAAAGGTGGGATGTGATAAACCCAAAAGGAATTCTAAAATTTTGAGGTAGAATTTGCGCAAAACGATGATTTGAAAAAGGAAATTTTAAATGAAGCCCATCGATCCTACTGTAGTATCTATCCCAGCAATAATAAAATGTACCATAGAGTTTGGGAGTAGAATTTTGGGGAAGTTTTCTGAGGATTTTGATTCTTTTTGGGCTAAAGAGGATTTGGCCATAATTTTGACGGCCAATGGATGAGGGGCCGGAGTGTTAGAAGCCGGGTTTTTGGCAGCCTGCAGAGAGAAGAGAAGTTCTGTGTGGAAAAGGCTCCCATTTGTAGAAGTACAAGTTTTGTTATTTGCCAAGGGAGGTCCTTGAAATTTTTACATTATTTTGAATTGGCCCAAAGATATTAAATAAGTCAGACAAATTCTTTATAGAAGATATTATTATATATTTATCACATTTAATTATATATCCATGATTTAGGAGGTATGTTTTTTGTGTTTTATCATCTAAGTATATATATATATTATATATGGATACATGTACTTAGTGATTTATTAAGGTCGAATTTTGATTAACCCATAAAATTTGAAATCGCATTAATTTTATCCAAATGACAGCCTTTATAACATAGTTTATTTACCACACATAATTTAATAATTTTTTATAATCTTGATTTTCTATAGTTATCAAAAAGGATTTAATAATTCAATTTTTTTAAGAGAAAATTACTTATGAGAAAAGATGGGATGTGATAAACCCAAAAGGAATTCAAAAAATTTGAGGTAGAATTTGCGCAAAACGATGATTTGAAAAGGGAATTTTAAATGAAGCCCATCGATCCTACTGTAGTATCTATCCCAGCAGTAATAAAATGTACCAAGACTTGTAGCTACACCACTGGTCGAATTAATACGGGGTATATAGAGAGTGGAATGACTAGCTAAGATGTATAAGGATTAGGTTATTCGACTGCATGGGGTACCCATCAATATTATCTCAGATTGAGATCCAATGTACTAGTCACGAGAGGTGGCCCCCACCATACACCCTTGTCAACAAGTGTGGCACTTAGTTCCCGATTCCACAAGTAGGATGAGAACATTTATAATAATTAGAAAACACGAAATATTTTATTTGGAGTAAGAAAACTTTTTCATAAAAATATTCTTCTTTTCATTTAAACACTCCTTATGAGATGCTCCGAAAGTATTTGGCATCGGGGGGGAGAGGGGTTCTCACATTGATTGTTTGAGTAACATAGTTTTGATTTTGAAGAAGCAAACGAAACAATTATTGATAACGACACGATCTTTTGATTGAAAGGAAAGAGGAATAATTCAGGATTTCAACCGGCTTAACCTTACCAAGAAGGTCAAACAATTATCACCATAATAAGTGAGGCATTTTTAGGAAGTGCGTAAAGGATAAATGATTTCTAGAAGTAGCTACTAACAATTAACAAATAGAAATTAGAAAGGAGTGGAAGACCTTACCTGTCACTAATAAAGGTCTTCGGGGAAACATAAGATAGGTATATGATTTCTGGAAAATATTAACAAGTAATAGGATGAAATAAAGAGGGCACAGGAGACCCCACATACCAATAATCGAGGTGTTCCAAAAACTACAAGATAGGTATATGATTTCAGAAAAGATATTAAGAGGTAAAAGAGTGAAATTGCGGAGGAACAGAAGACCTCGCGTATCGATACCCAAGGTGTTTCAGGAAAAAGAATTAAGGTAAGATAATAAAAATTTAGAAGGAATAGAAAACCTAACCTAATCTTGTAATTTAATTCTCCAACAAACTTGTAAGCTCAATTGCCTGGATTCAAGATTCAATCGTTATTAATTGTTCTTTTGGTAATAAGTGTATTATGAAAAACTAATTTAATTTGGATTACTACTATGTGTCATTTTAATTTTGGATCTAATTGGCACTGTTATCTCAAATACATAAGACAGAGAAATTATTATCTGATAATCTAAGTGATTAATTTCACTAATAGCTTAAGTATAAGGGTGACCTTTGCTACCTATAAATTCCTAAATGAATCAAATATGTCCGAATACTTTGCTTGTCACATAGTTCCAAAATCACATTTAATAACAGCATTATTATTCTAATCATGTTTCATTTTTTTCCACCAAATTCAATTAACTTCAAATTCCAATTATCCAATATAACTCCATAATCTGAGGATTCATTCTCAACCACATTTATCAACAGGAAAATGTCAAGTTATCACCATCACAAACACCCACAATCATTTAACACAATCTACCCATATCCAAGACCCATCACCTACATTGGCAGCTTTGATAAATTTCGTCAAGACTATATTTTAGCCAAATCTAAGGAAGTTTAGTGGTGATATCTACCTGAAAAGGTCTTGCGACTTAATGAATTTTCTAGTTGTAGCATCAATTTGATGATCAAACGGGTTGATCTTCACTAATTCCCATTCAAAGTTGAGTTCTGACCATGGTTGCGTCCAGGTGGTGGGTTGCGGTATTTTACACTTTTTAGGCCAGAATACAGACTCAATTTCAGTGAATCCTACTTTCATTCCTATCTACACTTGGAGGGCTAGGGCTTCATTCTAATCTACACTTGGAGGGCTAGGGCTTTTCCTATCCGTGGTTCCCTTTTCTAATTAGATGGTGGTTTCTCCAATTTTAAGCAAAATAATATCACCTCATGTTCTGCCAGCGTGTGGCAATGTCAATTTGGACAGCAATCCAGGTGTGATTTATGCATAATTCTTGAAATCCTACTCCACCTAGAAAATTACTTATGAGAAAAGATGGGATGTGATAAACCCAAAAGGAATTCTAAAATTTTGAGGTAGAATTTGCGCAAAACGATGATTTGAAAAAGGAAATTTTAAATGAAGCCCATCGATCCTACTGCAGTATCTATCCCAACAGTAATAAAATGTACCATAGAGTTTGGGAGTAGAATTTTCGGGAATTTTTCTGAGGATTTTGATTCTTTTTGGGCTAAAGAGGATTTGGCTATAATTTTGACGGCCAATGGATGAGGGGCCGGAGTGTTAGAAGCTGGGTTTTTGGCAGCCTGCAGAGAGAAGAGAAGTTCTGTGTGGAAAAGGCTCCCATTTATAGAAGTACAAGTTTTGTTATTTCCCAAGGGAGGTCCTTGAAATTTTTACTTTATTTTGAATTGGCCCAAAGATATTAAATAAGTCAGACAAATTCTTTATAGAAGATATTATTATATATTTATCACATTTAATTATATATCCATGATTTAGGAGGTATGTTTTTTGTGTTTTATCATCTAAGTATATATATATATATATTATATATGGATACATGTACTTAGTGATTTATTAAGGTCGAATTTTGATTAACCCATAAAATTTGAAATCGCGTTAATTTTATCCAAATGACAGCCTTTATAACATAGTTTATTTACCACACATAATTTAATAATTTTTTATAATCTTGATTTTCTATAGTTATCAAAAAGGATTTAATAATTCAATTTTTTTAAGAGAAAATTACTTATGAGAAAAGATGGGATGTGATAAACCCAAAAGGAATTCAAAAAATTTGAGGTAGAATTTGCGCAAAACGATGATTTGAAAAGGGAATTTTAAATGAAGCCCATCGATCCTACTGTAGTATCTATCCCAGCAGTAATAAAATGTACCAAGACTTGTAGCTTCACCACTGGTCGAATTAATACGGGGTATATAGAGAGTGGAATGACTAGCTAAGATGTATAAGGATTAGGTTATTCGACTGCATGGGGTACCCATCAATATTATCTCAGATTGAGATCCAAGGTACTAGTCACGAGAGGTGGCCCCCACCATACACCCTTGTCAACAAGTGTGGCACTTAGTTCCCGATTCCACAAGTAGGATGAGAACATTTATAATAATTAGAAAACACGAAATAATTTATTTGGAGTAAGAAAATTTTTTATAAAAATATTCTTCTTTTCATTTAAACACTCCTTATGAGATGCTCTGAAAGTATTTGGCATCGGGGGGGGGGGGGGGGGGAGAGGGGTTCTCACATTGATTGTTTGAGTAACATAGTTTTGATTTTGAAGAAGCAAACGAAACAATTATTGATAACGACACGATCTTTTGATTGAAAGAAAAGAGGAATAATTTAGGATTTCAACCGGCTTAACCTTACCAAGAAGGTCAAACAATTATCACCATAATAAGTGAGGCATTTTTAGGAAGTGCGTAAAGGATATATGATTTCAAGAAGTAGCTACTAACAATTAACAAATAGAAATTAGAAAGGAGTGGAAGACCTTACCTGTCACTAATAAAGGTCTTCGGGGAAACATAAGATAGGTATGTGATTTCTGGAAAATATTAACAAGTAATAGGATGAAATAAAGAGGGCACAGCAGACCCCACATACCAATAATCGAGGTGTTCCAAAAACTACAAGATAGGTATATGATTTCAGAAAAGATATTAAGAGGTAAAAGAGTGAAATTGCGGAGGAACAGAAGACCTCGCGTATCGATACCCAAGGTGTTTCAGGAAAAAGAATTAAGGTAAGATAATAAAAATTTAGAAGGAATAGAAAACCTAACCTAATCTTGTAATTTAATTCTCCAACAAACTTGTAAGCTCAATTGCCTGGATTCAAGATTCAATCGTTATTAATTGTTCTTTTGGTAATAAGTGTATTATGAAAAACTAATTTAATTTGGAGTACTACTATGTGTCATTTTAATTTTGGATCTAATTGGCACTGTTATCTCAAATACATAAGACAGAGAAATTATTATCTGATAATCTAAGTGATTAATTTCACTAATAGCTTAAGTATAAGGGTGACCTTTGCTACCTATAAATTCCTAAATGAATCAAATATGTCCGAATACTTTACTTGTCACATAGTTCCAAAATCACATTTAATAACAGCATTATTATTCTAATCATGTTTCATTTTTTTCCACCAAATTCAATTAACTTCAAATTCCAATTATCCAATATAACTCCATAATCTGAGGATTCATTCTCAACCACATTTATCAACAGGAAAATGTCAAGTTATCACCATCACAAACACCCACAATCATTTAACACAATCTACCCATATCCAAGACCCATCTCCTACATTGGCAGCTGTGATAAATTTCGTCAAGACTATATTTAGCCAAATCTAAGGAAGTTTAATGGTGATATCTACCTGAAAAGGTCTTGCGACTCAATGAATTTTCTAGTTGTAGCATCAATTTGATGATCAAACGGGTTGATCTTCACTAATTCCCATTCAAAGTTGAGTTCTGACCATGGTTGCGTCCAGGTGGTGGGTTGCGGTATTTTACACTTTTTAGGCCAGAATACAGACTCAATTTCAGTGAATCCTACTTTCATTCCTATCTACACTTGGAGGGCTAGGGCTTCATTCTAATCTACACTTGGAGGGCTAGGGCTTTTCCTATCCGTGGTTCCCTTTTCTAATTAGATGGTGGTTTCTCCAGTTTTAAGCAAAATAATATCACCTCATGTTCTGCCAGCGTGTGGCAATGTCAATTTTGACAGCAATCCAGGTGTGATTTATGCATAATTCTTGAAATCCTACTCCACATCGAAAATTACTTATGAGAAAAGATGGGATGTGATAAACCCAAAAGGAATTCTAAAATTTTGAGGTAGAATTTGCGCAAAACGATGATTTGAAAAAGGAAATTTTAAATGAAGCCCATCGATCCTACTGCAGTATCTATCCCAACAGTAATAAAATGTACCATAGAGTTTGGGAGTAGAATTTTGTGGAATTTTTCTGAGGATTTTGATTCTTTTTGGGCTAAAGAGGATGAGGGGCCGGAGTGTTAGAAGCTGGGTTTTTGAAAGCCTGCAGAGAGAAGAGAAGTTCTGTGTGGAAAAGGCTCCGATTTATAGAAGTACAAGTTTTGTTATTTACCAAGGGAGGTCCTTGAAATTTTTACTTTATTTTGAATTGGCCCAAAGATATTAAATAAGTCAGACAAATTCTTTATAGAAGATATTATTATATATTTATCACATTTAATTATATATCCATGATTTAGGAGGTATGTTTTTTGTGTTTTATCATCTAAGTATATATATATATATATTATATATGGATACATGTATTTAGTGATTTATTAAGGTCGAATTTTGATTAACCCATAAAATTTGAAATAGTGTTAACTTTATCCAAACGACAGCCTTTATAACATAGTTTATTTACCACACATAATTTAATAATTATTTATAATCTTGATTTTCTATGGTGATATCTCCCTGAAAAGGTCTTGCGACTCAATGAATTTTTTAGTTGTAGCATCAATTTGATGATCGAACAGGTTGATCTTCACTAATTCCCATTCAAAGTTGAGTTCTAACCCTGGTCGTGTCCTGGTGGCAGGCTGCGGTTTTTACACTTGTTAGGCGTACACAGAATCAATTTAAGTGAATCCTACTTTCATTCCTATCTACACTTGGAGGGCTAGGGCTTTTTCTATCCGTGGTTCCCTTTTCTAATTGGATGGTGGTTTCTCCAGTTATAAGCAAAATAATATCACCTCCTGTTCTGCCAGCGTGTGGCAATGTCAATTTCGACAACAATTCAGGTGTGATTTCGTCATAATTTTTGAAATCCTAGTCCACCTCGATAATTTACACAGATAGAGATTTCTAATGGTATATCTGCGTGGGTGATCAGGTGGTTGGAGGGATGGGTTTTGATTTTTTGAAAATTTAAGTTTGGGCAGCCATTCTACAAACTAGCAGGTTCCTTCTAGATTATGATAGAAATTCTAGAGTTTGGGACTGGAATTTTGGGGAAATTTTTTGAGGATTTTTATTTTTTATGGGCTAAAGAGGATTTGGCTATAATTTTGACGGCCAATGGATGAGGGGCCGGAGTGTTAGATGCTGGGTTTTTGGCAGCCTACAGAGAGAAGAGAAGTTCTGTGTGGAAAAGGCTCCCATTTATAGAAGTACAAGTTTTGTTATTTGCCCGGGGAGGTCCTTGAAATTTTTACTTTATTTTGATTTGGCCCAAAGATATTAAATGTGTAAGAGAAATTCTTTACTAAAGGTATTATTATATATTTATCATATTTAATTATATATCCATGATTTAGGAGGTGTGTTTTTTGTGTTTTATCATCTAAGTATATACATCATATATGGATACATGTATTTAGTGATTTATTAAGGTCGAATTTTGATTAACCCATAAAATTTGAAATCGCGTTAATTTTATCCAAATGACAGCCTTTATAACATAGTTTATTTACCACACATAATTTAACAATTCTTTATAATCTTGATTTTCTATAGTTATCAAAAAGGATTTAATAATTCAATTTTTTTTAGGGAAAATTACTTATGAGAAAAGATGGGATGGGATAAACCCAAAAGGAATTCTAAAATTTTGAGGTAGAATTTGCGCAAAATGATGATTTGGAAAAGGAAATTTTAAATGAAGCCCATCGATCCTACTGTAGTATCTATCCCAGCAGTAATAAAATGTACCAAGACTTGAAGCTGCACCACTAGTCGAACAATATATATGAAAAGGAAGATTTCAAAATTTGTGGCAAAAATACCTAGCATGTAAATGAGCGACAGCTGAACATCAAAGACCGTCGAAGCTTCTCCAATCATTGCCAATACCGCAATGGAAATGGGAAGCAACAGCCGTGTACTTTGTTGCTGGGCTACCATGAACCGAAATGGGCATGATTTCGTTTGGGTCATTATCGATCGGTTATTCGACTGCATGCGGTACCCATCAATATTATCTTAGATTGAGATCCAAGGTACTGGTCACGAGAGGTGGCCCCCACCATACACCCCTGTCAACAAGTGTGGCACTTAGTTCCCGATTCGACAAGTAGGATGAGAACATTTATAATAATTAGAAATCACGAAATAATTTATTTGGAGTAAGAAAACTTTTTCATAAAAATATTCTTCTTTTCATTTAAACACTCCTTTTTGAGATGTTCTGAAAGTATTTGGCATAGGGGGGGTTCTCACATTGATCATTTGGGTAACATAGTTTTGATTTTGAAGAAGCAAACGAAACAATTATTGATAACGACATGATCTTTTGATTAAAAGAAACGAGGAATAATTCAGGATTTCAACCGGCTTAACCTCACCAAGGAGGTCAAACAATTATCATCATAATAACCGAGGCATTTTTAGGAAGTGCGTAAAGGATATATGATTTCAAGAAATAGCTATTAACAATTAACAAATAGAAATTAGAAAGGAGTAGAAGACCTTACCTGTTACTAATAAGACAGGTATGTGATTTTTGGAAAATATTAACAAGTAATAGGATGAAATAAAGAGGGCACAGGAGACCCCACAAGCCAATAATCGAGGTGTTCCAAAAAATACAAGATAGGTATATGATTTCAGAAAAGATTTTAAGAGTTAACAGAATGAAATTGCAAAGGAACAGAAGACCTCACGTATCAATACTGAAGGTGTTTCAGGAAAAAGAATTAAGGTAAGAGAATAAAAATTTAGAAGGAATCAAAAACCCAACCTAATCTTGTAATTGAATTCTCCAACAAACTTGTAAGCTCAATTGCCTGGATTCAAGATTCAATCGTTTTTTATTGTTCTCTTGGTAATAAGTGTAGTACGAAAAACTAATTTAATTTGGAGTACTACTATGTGTCATTTTAATTTTGGATCTAATTGGCATTGTTAAGACAGAGAAATTATTATATGATAATCTAAGTGATTAATTTCATCAATAGCTTAAGTATAAGAGTGACCTTTCCTACCTATAAATTCCTAAATGAATCAAATATGTCCTAATACTTTGCCTGTCACATAGTTCCAAAATCACATTTAATAACAGCATTATTATCTAAATCAGGTTTTATTTTTTTCCACCAAATTCAATTAACTTCAAATTCGAATTATCCAATGTAATTCCACAATCTGAGGATTCATTCACAACCACATTTATCAAAAGGAAAATGTCAAGTTATCACCATCACAAACACCCACAATCATTTAACACAATCTACCCATATCCAAGACCCGTCTCCTACATAGGCAGCTTTCATAAATTTCATCGAAAGTATATTTTAGCCAAATCTAAGGAAGTTTAATGGTGATATCTACCACAAAAGGTCTTGCGACTCAATGAATTTTCTAGTTGTAGCATCAATTTGATGATCAAACGGGTTGATCTTCACTAATTCCCATTCAAAGTTGAGTTCTGACCACGGTTGCGTCCTGGTGGTGGGTTGCGGTATTGTACACTTTTTAGGCCATAATACAGACTCAATTTCAGTGAATCCTACATTAAAACCTTATCTACACATGCAGGGCGTTTTCTATCCATAGTTCCCTTTTCTAATTGGATGGTGGTTTCTCCAGTTATAAGCAAAATAATATCACCTCCTGTTCTGCCAGCGTGTGGCAATGTCAATTTCGACAACAATTCAGGTGTGATTTCGTCGTAATTTTTGAAATCCTAGTCCACCTCGATAATTTACACAGATAGAGATTTCTAATGGTATATCTGCGTTGGTGATCAGGTGGCTGGAGGGATGGGTTTTGATTTTTTGAAAATTTAAGTTTGGGCAGCCATTCTACAAACTAGCAGGTCTCTTCTAGATTATGACAGAAACTCTAGAGTTTGGGACTGGAATTTTGAGGAAATTTTCTGAGGATTTTTATTTTTTATGGGCTAAAGAGGATTTGGGTATAATTTTGACGTCCAATGGATGAGGGGCCGGAGTGTTAGAAGCTGGGTTTTTAGCATCCTGCAGAGAGAAGATAAGTTTTGTGTGGAAAAGGCAATGGGGCTTGGCTCCCATTTATAGAAGTACAAGTTTTGTTATTTGCCAGGGGAGGTCCTTGAAATTTTTACTTTATTTTGATTTGGCCCAAAGATATTAAATGTGTAAGAGAAATTCTTTACTAAAGGTATTATTATATATTTATCATATTTAATTTTATATCCATGATTTAGGAGGTGTGTTTTTTGTGTTTTATCATCTAAGTATATACATCATATATGGATACATGTATTTAGTGATTTATTAAGGTCGAATTTTGATTAACCCATAAAATTTGAAATCGCGTTAGTTTTATCCAAATGACAGCCTTTATAACATAGTTTATTTACCACACATAATTTAACAATTCTTTATAATCTTGATTTTCTATAGTTATCAAAAAGGATTTAATAATTCAATTTTTTTTAGGGAAAATTACTTATGAGAAAAGATGGGATGGGATAAACCCAAAAGGAATTCTAAAATTTTGAGGTAGAATTTGCGCAAAATGATGATTTGGAAAAGGAAATTTTAAATGAAGCCCATCGATCCTACTGTAGTATCTATCCCAGCAGTAATAAAATGTACCAAGACTTGAAGCTGCACCACTAGTCGAACAATATATATGAAAATGAAGATTTCAAAATTTGTGGCAAAAATACCTAGCATGTAAATGAGCGACAGCTGAACATCAAAGACCGTCGAAGCTTCTCCAATCATTGCCAATACCGCAATGGAAATGGGAAGCAACAGCCGTGTACTTTGTTGCTGGGCTACCATGAACCGAAAATGGGCATGATTTCGTTTGGGTCATTATCGATCGGTTATTCGACTGCATGCGGTACCCATTAATATTATCTTAGATTGAGATCCAAGGTACTGGTCACGAGAGGTGGCCCCCACCATACACCCCTGTCAACAAGTGTGGCACTTAGTTCCCGATTCGACAAGTAGGATGAGAACATTTATAATAATTAGAAAACACGAAATAATTTATTTGGAGTAAGAAAACTTTTTCATAAAAATATTCTTCTTTTCATTTAAACACTCCTTTTTGAGATGTTCTGAAAGTATTTGGCATAGGGGGGGTTCTCACATTGATCATTTGGGTAACATAGTTTTGATTTTGAAGAAGCAAACGAAACAATTATTGATAACGACATGATCTTTTGATTAAAAGAAAGGAGGAATAATTCAGGATTTCAACCGGCTTAACCTTACCAAGAAGGTCAAACAATTATCATCATAATAAGCGAGGCATTTTTAGGAAGTGCGTAAAGGATATATGATTTCAAGAAATAGCTATTAACAATTAACAAATAGAAATTAGAAAGGAGTAGAAGACCTTACCTGTCACTAATAAGACAGGTATGTGATTTTTGGAAAATATTAACAAGTAATAGGATGAAATAAAGAGGGCACAGGAGACCCCACAAGCCAATAATCGAGGTGTTCCAAAAAATACAAGATAGGTATATGATTTCAGAAAAGATTTTAGGAGTTAACAGAATGAAATTGCAAAGGAACAGAAGACCTCACGTATCAATACTGAAGGTGTTTCTGGAAAAAGAATTAAGGTAAGAGAATAAAAATTTAGAAGGAATCAAAAACCCAACCTAATCTTGTAATTGAATTCTCCAACAAACTTGTAAGCTCAATTGCCTGGATTCAAGATTCAATAATTTTTTATTGTTCTCTTGGTAATATGTGTTGTACGAAAAACTAATTTAATTTGGAGTACTACTATGTGTCATTTTAATTTTGGATCTAATTGGCATTGTTAAGACAGAGAAATTATTATATGATAATCTAAGTGATTAATTTCATCAATAGCTTAAGTATAAGAGTGACCTTTCCTACCTATAAATTCCTAAATGAATCAAATATGTCCTAATACTTTGCCTGTCACATAGTTCCAAAATCACATTTAATAACAGCATTATTATCCAAATCATGTTTTATTTTTTTCCACCAAATTCAATTAACTTCAAATTCTAATTATCCAATGTAATTCCACAATCTGAGGATTCATTCACAACCACATTTATCAAAAGGAAAATGTCAAGTTATCACCATCACAAACACCCACAATCATTTAACACAATCTACCCATATCCAAGACCCGTCTCCTACATAGGCAGCTTTCATAAATTTCATCGAAAGTATATTTTAGCCAAATCTAAGGAAGTTTAATGGTGATATCTACCTCAAAAGGTCTTGCGACTCAATGAATTTTCTAGTTGTAGCATCAATTTGATGATCAAACGGGTTGATCTTCACTAATTCCCATTCAAAGTTGAGTTCTGACCATGGTTGCGTCCTGGTGGTGGGTTGCGGTATTTTACACTTTTTAGGCCATAATACAGATTCAATTTCAGTGAATCCTACATTAAAACCTTATCTACACATGCAGGGCGTTTTCTATCCATAGTTCCCTTTTCTAATTGGATGGTGGTTTCTCCAGTTATAAGCAAAATAATATCACCTCCTGTTCTGCCAGCGTGTGGCAATGTCAATTTCGACAACAATTCAGGTGTGATTTCGTCATAATTTTTGAAATCCTAGTCCACCTCGATAATTTACACAGATAGAGATTTCTAACGGTATATCTGCGTGGGTGATCAGGTGGTTGGAGGGATGGGTTTTGATTTTTTGAAAATTTAAGTTTGGGCAGCCATTCTACAAACTAGCAGGTCTCTTCTAGATTATGACAGAAACTCTAGAGTTTGGGACTGGAATTTTGGGGAAATTTTCTGAGGATTTTTATTTTTTATGGGCTAAAGAGGATTTGGGTATAATTTTGACGTCCAATGGATGAGGGGCCGGAGTGTTAGAAGCTGGGTTTTTAGCATCCTGCAGAGAGAAGATAAGTTTTGTGTGGAAAAGGCAATGGGGCTTGGCTCCCATTTATAGAAGTACAAGTTTTGTTATTTGCCAGGGGAGGTCCTTGAAATTTTTACTTTATTTTGATTTGGCCCAAAGATATTAAATGTGTAAGAGAAATTCTTTACTAAAGGTATTATTATATATTTATCATATTTAATTATATATCCATGATTTAGGAGGTGTGTTTTTTGTGTTTTATCATCTAAGTATATATATCATATATGGATACATATATTTAGTGATTTATTAAGGTCGAATTTTGATTAACCCATAAAATTTGAAATCGCGTTAATTTTATCCAAATGACAGCCTTTATAACGTAGTTTATTTACCACACATAATTTAACAATTCTTTATAATCTTGATTTTCTATAGTTATCAAAAAGGATTTAATAATTCAATTTTTTTTAGGGAAAATTACTTATGAGAAAAGATGGGATGGGATAAACCCAAAAGGAATTCTAAAATTTTGAGGTAGAATTTGCGCAAAATGATGATTTGGAAAAGGAAATTTTAAATGAAGCCCATCGATCCTACTGTAGTATCTATCCCAGCAGTAATAAAATGTACCAAGACTTGAAGCTGCACCACTAGTCGAACAATATATATGAAAATGAAGATTTCAAAATTTGTGGCAAAAATACCTAGCATGTAAATGAGCGACAGCTGAACATCAAAGACCGTCGAAGCTTCTCCAATCATTGCCAATACCGCAATGGAAATGGGAAGCAACAGCCGTGTACTTTGTTGTTGGGCAACCATGAACCGAAAATGGGCATGATTTCGTTTGGGTCATTATCGATCGGTTATTCGACTGCATGCGGTACCCATCAATATTATCTTAGATTGAGATCCAAGGTACTGGTCACGAGAGGTGGCCCCCACCATACACCCCTGTCAACAAGTGTGGCACTTAGTTCCCGATTCGACAAGTAGGATGAGAACATTTATAATAATTAGAAAACACGAAATAATTTATTTGGAGTAAGAAAACTTTTTCATAAAAATATTCTTCTTTTCATTTAAACACTCCTTTTTGAGATGTTCTGAAAGTATTTGGCATAGGGGGGGTTCTCACATTGATCATTTGGGTAACATAGTTTTGATTTTGAAGAAGCAAACGAAACAATTATTGATAACGACATGATCTTTTGATTAAAAGAAAGGAGGAATAATTCAGGATTTCAACCGGCTTAACCTTACCAAGAAGGTCAAACAATTATCATCATAATAAGCGAGGCATTTTTAGGAAGTGCGTAAAGGATATATGATTTCAAGAAATAGCTATTAACAATTAACAAATAGAAATTAGAAAGGAGTAGAAGACCTTACCTGTCACTAATAAGACAGGTATGTGATTTTTGGAAAATATTAACAAGTAATAGGATGAAATAAAGAGGGCACAGGAGACCCCACAAGCCAATAATCGAGGTGTTCCAAAAAATACAAGATAGGTATATGATTTCAGAAAAGATTTTAAGAGTTAACAGAATGAAATTGCAAAGGAACAGAAGACCTCACGTATCAATACTGAAGGTGTTTCAGGAAAAAGAATTAAGGTAAGAGAATAAAAATTTAGAAGGAATCGAAAACCTAACCTAATCTTGTAATTGAATTCTCCAACAAACTTGTAAGCTCAATTGCCTGGATTCAAGATTCAATCGTTTTTTATTGTTCTCTTGGTAATAAGTGTAGTAAGAAAAACTAATTTAATTTGGAGTACTACTATGTGTCATTTTAATTTTGGATCTAATTGGCATTGTTAAGACAGAGAAATTATTATCTGATAATCTAAGTGATTAATTTCATCAATAGCTTAAGTATAAGAGTGACCTTTCCTACCTATAAATTCCTAAATGAATCAAATATGTCCTAATACTTTGCTTGTCACATAGTTCCAAAATCACATTTAATAACAACATTATTATCTAAATCAAGTTTCATTTTTTTCCACCAAATTGAATTAACTTCAAATTCTAATTATCCAATGTAACTCCACAATCTGAGGATTCATTCTCAACCACATTTATCAAAAGGAAAATTTCAAGTTATCGCCATCCCAAACACCCACAATCATTTAGCACAATCTACCCATATCCAAGACCCGTCACCTACATAGACAGCTTTGATAAATTTCATCGAAAGTATATTTTAGGCAAATCTGTGGAAGTTTAATCGTGATATCTACCTCAGAAGGTCTTGCGACTCAATGAATTTTCTAGTTGTAGCATCAATTTGATGATCAAACTGGTTGATTTCAATAAGTAGCTATTAACAATTTACAAATTGAAATTAGAAAGGAGTGGAAGACCTTACCTATCACTAATAAGATAGGTATGTGATTTCTAGAAAATATTGACAAGTAACAGGATGAAATAAAGAGGGCACAGGAGACCGTACATACCAATAATTGAGCTGTTCCAAAAAATACAAGATTGATATATGATTTCAGAAAAGATATTAAGAGGTAACAGAATGAAATTGCGAAGGAACAGAAAACCTCACGTATCAATACTCAAGGTGTTTCAGGAAAAAGAATTATGGTAAGAGAATAAAAATTTAGAAGGAATAGAAAACCTAACCTAATCTTGTAATTGAATTCTCCAAAAAACTTGTAAGCTCAATTGCCTGGATTCAAGATTCAATCGTTATTGATTGTTCTTTTGGTAATAATTGTTTTATGAAAAACTATTTTAATTTGGAGTACTACTATGTGTCATTTTAATTTTGGATCTAATTGGCATTGTTATCTCAAATACTTAAGACAGAGAAATTATTATGTAATAATCTAAGTGATTAATTTCATTAATAGCTTAAGTATAAGAGTGGCCTTTCCTACCTATAAATTTCTAAATGAATCAAATATGTCCTAATACTTTGCTTGTCACATAGTTCCAAAATCACATTTAATAACAGCATTATTATCTAAATCATGTTTCATTTTTTCCACCAAATTCAATTAACTTCAAATTCTAATTATCCAATGTAACTCCACAATCTGAGGATTCATTCTCAACCACATTTATCAAAAGGAAAATGTCAAGTTATCACCATCACAAACACCTACAATCATTTAACACAATCTCCCCATATCTAAGACCCATCTCCTACATGGGCAACTTTGATAATTTTCATCAAAACTATATTTTAGCCAAATCTAAGGAAGTTTAATGGAGATATCTACCTCAAAAGTCTTACAACTCAATGAATTTTTGAATTGTAGCTTCAATTTGATGATCAAAGGAGTCGATCTTCGCTAATTCCCATTCAAAGTTGAGTTCTGATTGTGGTCGTGTCCTAGTGGCGAGTTGTGGTGTTTAGACTTTTTAGGCCAGAATACAAACTCCATTTCAGTGAAGCCTACCTTCAAACCTTATCTACACTCGTAGCGCTTCTTCTATCCACGGTTCCCTTTTCTAACAGGATGGCAGTTTCTCCAGTTACAAGCAAAGCAATATCACCTCATGTTCTGCCTGCGTGTGGCAATGTCAATTTCGACAGCAATTCAGGTGTGATTTCGGCATAATTTTTGAAATCCTAGTCCACCCCAATAATTTACACTGGTAGAGATTTCTAACGGTATATCTAGTGTGGGTGATCATGTGGCTGGAGGGACAGGTTTTCAATTTTTTGAAAATTTAAGTTTGGGCAGCCGTTCTACAAACTAGCGAGTTTCTTCTTGATTTTAATAGTAATTCTAGAGTTTGGGACTGGAATTTTGGGGAAATTTTATGATGATTTTGATCTTTGATGGGCTAAAGAGGATTTTGCTATAATTTTTGATGTCTAATCGATGAGGGGTTGGAGTTTTAGAAACTGGGTTTTGGGCAGCCTGCAGAGAGAAGAGAAGTTTTGTGTGGAAATGGCAATGTGGCTTGACCCCTATTTATAGAAGTACATGTTTTGTTATTTGCTTGGGGAGGTTCTTGAATTTTTTACTTTATTTTGAATTGGCCCAAAGATATTAAATAAGTAAGAAAAAAATTTTAAACTTGATTTTCTGAAGTTATCAAAAAGATTTAATAATTTAATTTTTTTTAGAGAAATTACTTATGAGAAAAGATGGGATGTTATAAACCCAAAAATGAATTCTAAAATTTTGACGTAGAATTTGCACGAACCGACGATTTGAAAAAGGAAATTTTAAATGAACCCCATCGATCGTGCTATAGTATCATCCCGACAGTAATAAAATGTACCAAGACATGAAGCTACACCATTGGTAAAATAATATGAAAAGGAAGATTTCAGAATATGTGGCAAAAATGCCAAGTAAGCCAATGAGCGACAGCTAAACATCAAAGACCATCAGGGTTTCTCCAATCATTGCCAATACCACAATGGAAATGGGAAGCAATAACCGTGTACTTTGTTACTGGGCTACCTCGAACTAGAAATGGGCATGATTTCATTTGGGTCATTATCGATCAGCTTACTAAATCAGCACACTTCTTGCCAATTAATATGGTGTATATATAGAGTGGAATGACTAGCTGAGATATATATAAGGATGAGGTTATTCGACTGGATGGGGTGCCCATCAATATTATCTCGGATTGAGATCCAGGGTTCTTGTCATGCGAGGTGGCCCCCGCCGCACAACTCCCGTCAACAAGTGTGGCACTTAGTCCCCAATTCGACAAGTAGGATGACAATATTTTTAATAATTAGAAAACTAGAACCTTTTCAAGTTATAATTTATTTGGAGTAAGAAAACTTTTTCAGAAAACTATTCTTCTTTTCTTTTAAACACTCCTTTTTCAGATGTTCTGAAAGTATTTGGCATAGGGGGCTCTTGCTTTGCTTATTTGAGTAACATAGTTTTGATTATAAAGAAGCAAACGAAATAGTTATTGATAATGACACGATCTTTTGATTAAAAGAAATTAGGAATAATTCAAGATTTCAATTGGCTAAAACTTACCAAGAAGGTCAAACAATTATCACAGCATTTTTAGGAATAGCATAAAGGATATGTGATTTCAAGAAGTTGCTATTAACAAGTAACAAATAGAAATTAGAAAGGAGTAGAAGACCTTACCGTATCACTAATAAAGGTGTTCGAGGAGACATAACATAGGTATGTGATTTCTGGAAAATATCAACAAGTAATAGGATGAAATTAAGATGGCATAGGAGTCCTCACATACCAATAATCGAGGTGTTCCAGAAAATACGAGATAGGCATATGATTTCAGAAAACATATTACCAGATAACAGAATAAAATTGCGAAGGAACAAAAGATCTCACATATCAATATTCAAGGTTTTTCAGGAAAAAGAATTAAGGTAAGAGAATAAAAACTTAGAAGGAATAGAAAACCTAACTGATTCTTGTAATTGAATTCTCCAACAAACTTGTAAGCTCAATCACCTGGATTCGAGATTCAATCATTTCTTGTTGTTCTTTTGGTTATAAGTGTATTATGAAAAACTAATTTAATTAGGAGTACTACTATGTATCTTGTTAATTTTTGATTTAATTAGTATTATTATCTCAAATACTTAAGACAGAGAAGTTAATTATCTAATAATCTAAGTGATTAATTTCATTAATAGCTTGAGTATAAGAGTAACCTTTCCTACCTATAAATTCCTAAACGAATCAAATATGTCCTAATACTTTGCTTGTCATATAGTTCCAAAATCACATTTAATAACAAAATTATTATCTAAATCATGTTTTTTTTTTCCACGAAATTCAATTAACTTGACATTTTTCTTTTGATAAATGTGGTTGAGAATGTAACTTGACATTTAATTTGACATTCTCAACCATCACAAACACCCACAATCATTTAACACAATCACCCATTTTCAGAACCTGTATCCTACACAGGCAGCTTTGATAATTTTAATCAAAACTATATTTTAGCCAAAGCTAAGAAAGTTTAATGGTGATATCCACCTCAAAAGGACTTACAACTCAATGAATTTTCTAGTTGTAGCTTAAATTTGATGATGAAACGGGTTGATCTTCACTAATTCCCATCCAAAGTTGAATTTTGACCTTGGTCACGTCCAGGTGGCAGGGTGCGGTTTTTACACTTGTTAGGCCGGTACACAGAATCAATTTCAGTGAATCCTACCTTCTAACCTTATCTACAGTTGTAGGGCTAGGGCTTTTTCTATCCATGGTTCCCTTCTCTAGTTGGATTGCGGTTTCTCAAATTATAAGCAAAACAATATCACCTCATGTTATGTCTGCGTGTGACAATGTCAATTTTGACAGCAATTCAGGTGTGATTTCGGCATAATTTTTGAAATCCTAGTCCACCTCGATATTTTACACAGATAGAGATTTCTAATGGTATATTTGCGTGGGTGATCAGATGACTGGAGGGATTTGAAATCCCGTTAATTTTATCCAAATGGCAGCCTTTATAACATAGTTTATTTACCACACATAATTTAATAAGTTTTTATAATCTTGATTTTCTATAGTTATCAAAAAGATTTAATAATTTAATTTTTTTTAAGAGAAAATTACTTATGAGAAAAGATGGGATGTTATAAACCCAAAAGAAATTCTAAAATTTTGAGGTAGAATTTGCGCAAAACAATAATTTGAAAAGGGAAATTTTAAATGAACCCCATCGATCTTGTTGTAGTATCTATCGCAGCAGTAATAAAATGTACCAAGACTTGAATCTACACCACTGGTCGAATGATATGAAAAGGAAGATTTCAAAATATGTGGCAAAAATGCCTAGCATGCAAATGAGTGACAGCTGAACATCAAAGACCATCATGTTGATATATATTTTGAGTGACAATGGGTTATTAGTATGACTTCCGCACTCTGATATTATTGTATTAAGTTAAAGCATGCCATGAGTTGTGATCACTGTAGTTTATTGGAGAGTTTTGGAAAAAAAATTTATAGGCCTATCGGATATGTTATTGCATGCTATAGGATTGATTTGAGTGGCATTCTGGCATTTGGGTGATATCTCGAGTGGGGGTGCTAAGAGGTGGTATCAGAGCTTAGGTTTGGGAAACCTGAGCTATATTGATACAATATTTAAGGAATTAACTTTTGTACTGTTTTGCCTGGGACAAGATTGTAATGTGTTTTACAACTTTAGCTTTAAGTGAATTGTTGTTAATCAAAAGAAGTCATGTATTTTAGGATGGCGAATGGGCAAATAGCGGGTAATGAACCTATGGAAGAAGACGAGAGTTTGGAGTCTCTTAGGAATAGAATTGAGGCATTAGAAGCTGAAAAGAAAAAGATGAATGAAATATGTAAAAATCTTCAGGATAGACTTTATGATATGAGAGAAAATCTGAGAGACAGCCAGGCTGAGAATAATTATCTGAGGTCTGTTATGGTGAATAGGAATTATTTGGTGGCTAAGTCGATGGAAGATGTGGAAAGGGAAGAACGAAGGGTTATCATTGCTCAAGCTCAAGTTGAAGAGCTTCGTTCTATTTGTGAGCATTTGGAAGAAATTTTTAAGTTGTTGCAAGTTGACTCTATGAGAATTCATGAGCTGAATCACCTCAACATAAATGAGATTCGAGGAATGATGGCTTATTTTGATAGAGCTATTGATCAGGTTATTGGTGTGGGTTTAGGTATCGATGTTAGTGCAGGACCTTCGAGTATACGTCCTACCTCAGAGCAGGGACAAGGATCCGGCATATGTATCAAGGGGGTAGTTGAGAGAGTCCTGACTGCGGCACCTGCAGTAGAGCCAGTAGAGGACAGAGATAATGAGGATCCAGAGGAGGAGCCTGAGATAGATCCGGTACTGGAGTTTTTGGTGGATGAGCCACCTGAGGATGTTGATGTAGAGATACCGATACCTGATGAGGATGTAGAGATATTGATACCCAATGAAGATGTAGAGATACCAATACCAGATGAGGATGTGGAGATATTGATGCCAGATAAGGTGGATATGGAGTTGATGATACCCGCTGATGATGATAAGATAGAGATACCTATGGATGATGAAGAGGTTGATGAGGAGGACACTGAGTCAGTTATTACTGATGTTGAGGATGTGGACTGAGTATTTCTAACTAAGATGTGGGCTTTTGTGTATATAAATGGTAGTAGGCCTAGATATGACACTTTTATGTATATAGACTATCGGTATGACCTAGGTAGGTTAGTACGAGCTTGTAGCTTGCAGGCGATGAGTGATCTCTCACATTAGTCCGGTCATTTTCCAAGACCTGGCATATAGTTTAGCAACTTTTTGAAATTTTGAATTTTGACTTGTACATACTATCGTAACTGCTAATGCTAACTTATTTTATAAATGAAATTTCCACCTGTTATTATGAACTATATGGTGTGTGGTATTATATAGGTTTTTCTTTAAAAAATTTTGAAATTTTCAGAATTTATTAATGATTGAGAATTACTCATGAATTGATGATTCATGCTTGAGTATTTAATAAAGGCGATGGCGTCTCATGCTTGAGTATTTACTGGGTCGTAAGGGAAGGCCAATTGGAAGGAGACCTAATGTGGCTCGAAACCTTAGATGAGAAGCCCCTATATATCAGCAACCTTGGAATGAAGAGGAAGTTTCACAGACAAATTTGGATGGTCAGTCGCCTATAGGTCAACCTACTGAACCTAGAAATTCAAAGGGGCTTAGGCAACAGCCACGTGGGCATGCAAGAGGAGGAAGGGCGAGAGTAGTTCATGAGGTTGTTGATGATCGAGCTTCGGAGAGATTCTTACGATTCTAACCTCCTAAGTTTTCAGGAAAACCTGATGACAGAAAAGCAGAAGAGTGGTTAGATAATATGGATAACATATTTGAAACTCTTCACTATTTGGATGAGCAAAAGGTTCATTTTGCTGCTTTCCTATTAGCTCGTCTTGAACGCAGTTGGTGGAACATGGTTGACTGAAGATGGACTACAGTAGGAACCCAACGGACTTGGGCAAATTTTACCGGTGAATTTACGGGCAAATATGTTCCGCTGGTAGTTAAGCAGTCGTAGGAAAGAGAGTTTATGAACTTGATACAAGGAGGGCAAACCATTAGTTAGTATGATGCTGCCTACAGTCGATTGATTTAGTACGCTCCTTACATTATTAGAAGATGAAAGTCGACAAACATGGTAATTTATTCAAGGATACGACCATAATTTATACGTGGATTAGCTCTTTGTTATATACCAAAACTATATAATGTGGCGATCAGTAAAGCTCTACAACTGGAGTTAGAACTCCAAGACATTCGAAGGATCGAGGACATAACTCGAAAGAATAGGCCATATCATGGAGGACAAAGCAGGTCGGGAAGAAAATAGCCTTGTTTATAGATTGGGAATTCACTATCTCGTGTACCCCAGTCTGGTAGAAATCTCAACTAGACACACAACGACAGTGTGGATATTGTGGTAGATCAGGACATGAAGAGGCTACTTGCTGGTTGAAACAAGGGAAGTGTCTGAGATGTGGCAGTGACCAACATTTCTTAAAAAACTGTCCTAGAAGGGAAGCCCCGACCATAGCAGCTAAAGAGAAACAAGTGGTGGGTGCTAAAGGCAAACAAAAGGTTCAGGCTCGCGCATATGCTTTAACTGAAGAAGACGCACCTAGCCCAAATGAGGTAGTTGAAGGTATGGTCTCCATAACTGGTATTTTTGGTAATGCCTTATATGATCCTGGTGCATCTCATTCCTTTGTATTTTCTACTTTTTCTCAAAAATTGAGCAAACAACCAGAAACTATGACCTATCAAATAGAGATTTTTGATTCCACTAGGGTAAAGTTTGACCACAGATATAATGTACCGGGATTGTCCAGTGCTGATAGGAGATGAGATATATTCGGCTAACCTTATATAGATGCCTCTTTAGGGATATGATCTGATTTTTGAATGGATTGGTTATATAAACATTAGGCGCAAATGAACTGTTACACAAAAAGTATCACACTTGGAGGTAAAATGCCGATATCTAATCACTCCACCTTGGATAAAACTACCTCGTTGTCACTAATATCCGCATTGGAGGTAGAAAGAATTCTCAAGGAAGGTGGACAAGGATTCTTAGCTTATCTCATAAATAAGCCTCGAGATACCGCAAAGTTGGAAGAAGTGGATATAGTGGCTAAGTATCTTGAAGTATTTCTAGAAGAGCTGAATTCAATACCTCCTCTTGATAGAGAAATAGAATTTGTTATTCAAACTCTACCAGGAGCAGAGTCTATATCAAAAACTCCCTACAGAATGGCTCCAGCAGAGTTGAAGGAGTTAAAGGAGCAACTTCAGGAGCTGTTGGAGAAAAAAGTTTATTAGACCAAGCACTTCTCCTTTGAGAGCCCCAGTGTTGTTTGTTAAGAAAAAAGATGGATCTCTGAGAATGTGCATTGATTATAGGAGCTCAATAAGGTCACAATTAAAAATAAGTATCCCCTACCACACATAGAAGAGTTATTTGATTTGTTACAAGGGGCTACAATCTTTTCAAAATTGGATTTAAGGCAAGGGTATTACCAGTTAAACATCAGAGAAGAGGATATACCGAAAACTGCCTTCAATTCCCGGTATGGTCATTTTGAATTTGTGGTGATGCCTTTTGATTTGACCAATGCTCCAATAGCATTTATGGATATGATACATCGAGTATTTCAACCATATCTAGACCAATTTTTCATTATCTTCATAGATGACATCTTGGTATATTCGAAGACTAGAGAAGAGCATGCAAAGCATTTACACTTAGTACTTAGAACTTTGAAGGAGCATCAGTTATATGCTAAGTTTAGTAAATGCGAGTTCTGGATAGAACAAGTAACATTTCTTGGACATATCATTTCTCAGAATGGAGTAGAAGTTGATCCCTCCAAGGTAAAGGCAATAACTAATTGGAAGAGACTTGAAAATGTTACAGAAGTTCGTAGTTTTTTGGGTTTAGCTGGTTATTATCGAAGATTTGTTCAAGACTTCTCTAAAATAGCCAGTCCCTTGACTAAGTTTACCCAAAAGAATCAACCCTTTGACTGGAATGAAGAATGTGAACAGAACTTCCAAGAGCTAAAGATTCGGCTAGTCACAGCCCCGGTTTTAGCCTTGCCTGATAGGTTAAAAGACTTTGTGGTTTATACAGACGCTTCCAAGGAAGGATTGGGATATGTACTGATGCAAAGAGGACGTGTTATTGCTTATGTGTCTTGGAAACTTAAACCACATGAAGGGAATTACCCAACTCATGATTTGGAGTTAGCTGCGGTGATATTCGCTTTATCTAAATGGAGACATTATTTATATGGGGCCATATTTGAAGTATATACTAATCATAAGAGTCTCAAGTGTCTACGCTATCAAAAATATTTGAATATGAGGCAACGACGATGGGTGGAATTCCTTGAGGATTATGATTTTTCAATTTCATACCACCCAGGAAAAGCCAATGTGGTAGCGGATGCACTGAGTTGTGGAGTTGGATTAGCTCATTTGACAGGAACAAAGATGAAGGTTCAACAGTCAGATGGAGTGATGAGAATGAAACAAAAAGTTTGGCTTGCGAGAGTAAACGTGTAATCAGAATTGCATGCAAAAATACAGCAGGCTCAAACTAATGATAAATGGCTATTTGAAAAGAATAAAATATTCAAGAAGTTTGGGGAATCAGAATTCAGCACCGACAGTCAAGGTACTATTTTGTTTCGTTAGAGAATTTGCGTGCCTGAAGAATTAAGAGCAAGATTATTGGAAGAGGCACACAAATCAAGGTTTCCAATCCATCCTGGAGGTACCAAAATGTACCGAGACTTGAGAAAACAGTTTTGGTGGAACGGAATGAAGAAAGATGTCACTGAATATGTACGAAGATGTCTAACCTATCAGTTAGTAAAGGCAGAACACTAGCGACCGTTAGGATTACTTCAGCTACTCCCAATACCAGATTGGAAATGGGAACAAATCATTACAGCCAGTAGTTCAAGGTGGATAAAATAGTATATGGGTAGTCGAGAAATTGGCTGAAGTATATATTAAGGAGATAGTCAGGTTGCATGGAATTCCAGTTAGTATCGTGTCTGATCGGGATCCCAAGTTCACATCGAGACTTTGGAAGGCCCTGCAGGAACATCTAGGCATGAGGTTGTATTTCAGTTCCGCTGTTCACCCTCAAACGGATGGACAATTGAAAAGAACTATACAATTTTTGGAGGATATGTTACGCGCATGTGTTTTGGATTTTAGTAAAAGTTGGATCGACATCTACCTCTGGTTGAATTTACATACAATAATAGTTATCAAACAACAATTCAGATGGCTCTGTATGAAGATCTATATGGCAGAAAGTGTCGATCTCCACTACATTAGGATCTTGAGGAATATAAGAGCAATAAACTTTAGTCTTTGGAAACCATAAGACCTGAACTGATCCAGGAGACTATTGAAAAAACACAGATCATTAAGCAGAGAATGAGAACTGCACAAGACAGATAAAAAAGTCATGCAGATAAGAGAAGAAGGGATTTGGAATTTGAAGTCGGTGATCAGGTATTTCTTAAAAAATTTCCAAGGAAGGGTACTCGAAGAATCAAAAAAGGTGGAGAACTTACCCCTAGATATATTAGACCCTATCGAATATGCGAAAGAATCGGATCAGTAGCATATCGATTAGAGTTACCTCCTGACGTGACGGGCATTCATGATGTTTTCCACGTATCACAACTTCAAACGTATCATCCTGACCCCTCTCATATCATTCCCTATACTAGTATGTCTCTGCAGAGTGATCTTATATATGAAGAACAACCGGTCAAAATTGTGGATCAAATATTTCGGGAATTGAGGAATCTATTCCTCAAGTAAAAGTCCTTTGGCGAAACCATAATGTTGAAGAAGCAACTTGGCAGCTTGAAGAAGTTATGTGCCAACAATATCCCGGTCTTTTTCAGTATTCAGGTGAGAATCTGGGGGACCGGATTCCTTTAAGAGAGGGGGATTGTAACATCCCTAGAATTTTATTTTAATAATAATTTTGAATTTTTCCAAAATTAATAATTAAGATAATATCTAAACTAATAAATATATATATATATTTTGTTAATTCGTGGGTTTAAATATAGATTTAGAGGATTAAATTTCATCATTTTATTTTTAATAGGGGTTAATTTTTGAAATTTTATTAGATTTGGATTCAATGTGAAACCATCATTTAATTCTATGACTCATTTGAGGTAAGTTCTGAATTGAAGGACTTAAGTATGACCAGTAGAAATTCTGTGGGCTCAATTGTGATTATGAAAAAATTTAATAATAAAAATAAGTTTTTTCTTTTTCCATTTCCTCCCCCTCCATTCATCATCTTCACCACCGTATACACACCATCTCTTCACCACCAACAACACTGAACTCCACCTTGAACCACCCTATATCAACCAACATTCACCATCACCCAACCACCCTAAACTCGGAAACCACCAAACCTAGGCCATTTCTGGTGAGAAAACCGGCGAACTTGAGGAGGACTGACTGAAATGGAAGAGAAAATGGGTTATTATTTTGGCAACTTTTGGCTGCCAAAATCAGTACCGTTCTATCGGGCTCAGCTCAAGGATCACTCCAGTAGTCTCGGATCGTTGAACGGACCACCGTAGAGGGAGAAACTCCACAAAAATTGCACGGTGGTATTGGTGGCAGAGCTATTATTTTCTGGCAATTTGAGGGTCTTCCCGGTGTTGGATTGAAAAAGCAATTGGAGCATTGGATTCATGGGGTTGAGGAGCAGTTTTGGTGGCGATTTCAGAAGTTTCAGAAGTTTTCGGTAGTGATGACCGGACAGAATATTCGTCTCATCGAGGAGAAGACATGCATGAAGGCTGATCATCGTTTCTCTTTTTTGATAACTCAATATTTGGGTAATTGTCTGAAAATGAAATTTAGATTGTTTCATGTATTTGTATACATGTATTCCTTATTCAAATCTTGTATTTTGGAGGATAATGAAGGAAATGATAGATCAGAACAACCATGCATAAGATTTGAACGTTCATGCATGATAATTAAGTTTATTGAATTCGATATGGTATTATTTCATGTGAACTATAGGTTAGATGGCTTATTAAGTATAGAAAACCCTAAATTTGTGTTATGGCGACTTAGGTAAAAAAATTTGGGATGTTATAAAAAGTTGGATTGTTATTATTGATTAGCATGTGTTATAAGGGTTAAATGGGTAAGTTAAGAACTGAATCGTATTATCTTATTAGGTGACGAGGACTTGGGGCCTGGTGACCAATGAGGATCCACCAATTTGGCAACCTTTGTACCTTTTGATTCCGTGATAAACCCCTATGAGGGTTAGTATTACTTTGTTTATCGTACTCTGTTGATTATTGTTACCCCTGTGAGGGTTCTACCGATTGCTTCTCGATTTGTTTGAGCCTAATCTATAGTTATCGTTGAGCTTGTTAGGTTCTGCTATTGATATCTATCGTAATTTGTTATTGATTCTCGAACCTGTGAGGTTCTTTTGATTTGAAATTGATTGATATTTGTTCCGTTTTATTGAAAATGACTGTCCATATCGGCTTCTATGAAGCTTTGTGAAAAGTGATTTCTTTTTTTGAAAATTGAACTTTGCAGCTGAGTGGCCTGTGTTTTCTTTAAAATCATTCTGAACACACTGATTTACTGTTCTGGCGCCATGAACTTTTCACAATGTTACTATATCATTCCTATTGAATTGGTGTTTTGAGTGTTAAATATCGTATTGATTTCCTTAATTGATCCGTATATCGTGGATTTGCCGTGTTGGCATCATTGTTCAATTACTTTGCCATGTTGGCAATTGATCGTTCAAAATATTGATAGAAAATGATACAGGAGAATTGTTGAGCAGAGAGCCTTCCCAAGCTGTTATGCTTGTGCTATTGTTTTGCCAAGTCGTCGTGCTTGTGCCACTGTTGTTACCAAGCTGTCATGCTTGTGCTATTGTTATTACCGAGCTGTCCTACTCGTGCCACTAAATTGTTATTGATTGATCGATTGTACTATTATCGAGGCATAAGGAAAATCTTATATGCATAATTATTTTTATTTGATATGCATAGTCTGTTGGGTTTGCACTCTTAAATTGTTTTAGCTCGTGGAGCAATAAGGCTGGAGTGAGTTTCCAATCTGGATCGGGCTGAAGCCAAGCCAACTGAGTCTGTCTGTATTCCCTCCCGACTGTGATCGGTTGAGATGCTCTAAACCTCCCGACTGTGATCGGTTGAGATGCTCTAAACCTCCCGAGCAGCATCAATCGAGATGATCCCGGGCCTTTTGAGCTGACGATTACAGCATCCCGACCTGACAATTGTTATTGTTTGAAAAATGTTCATTATCTTCATTCTAGCTTGTTTTGAGCTTCCACAGTTTCGTGTTATCGAGCTTCATTGTTATTATTGACTCTAGACAGCCATCCATTGCTTTGCCTTATTCCTCACTGAGTCCTTATGACTCACCCTCGTATCGTTTATTGCCTTTCAGATAAGTATGAGACTGGAGGCTTGGACTGAGAGTTATGGCCTGACATTTTGTATTAAGTTTGGTGAATGTATGTTCATATATGAATTCACCATTTAATATGTATGGATATTAGAAACGATGTGATATGTCAGGAAGAGTATGAGACTTTTGGCATGTATGTATAATATTTCTTATGTTGATATCTATTTTGAATGACAATGGGTTATTAGTATGACTTCCACACTCTGATATTATTGTATTAAGTTAAAGCATGCCGTGAGTTGTGATCACTGTGGTTTATTGGAGAGTTTTGGAAAAAAATTTATGGGCCTATCAGATATGTTATTGTATGTTATAGGATTGATTTGAGTGGCATTCTAGCATTTGGGTGATATCCCGAGTGGGGGTGCTACACTTGCAATTTTGTACCTTGTGGCCAATGATGCCACAATAGAAACAAAATTCTCCAAGCCTTTCATAGCGAATTTCCACTAAGATTTCCTCTCCATTCCCTTTGTCAAGAAAGAAATAGTGCTGGAGTGGTCTAGAAATATCCACCTCTACTCCAATACACACGGCCACTTTGCAGGGGTGGGTATCTGAATAAAGGTCTATTTTGATGAAGCATCCAACAGCATCTCCAATTTTTCTTGCGGTTTCGTGGTTAACAAGACGGATAGGAATATTAAAAGCTCTTACCCAGATGCGAGTCTTTGAAAGATCAACTTCTTGAAAAGCTTTGTCATCAGTCCATTTTTGTATGACAATATGGTTTCTGTTGAAATTCCATGGAGCCGATTCCCAAACCTTGTTATAGTATCTGTCATCTTCAAAAATAAAGGCAATTGTATTTTTCCCCAAGTTGTTTGATATCACTTTACTCCTAGGACTCCAAACTTGGATTAGAATATTTCTAAGGGCAGTAAGGTTTATGCTTTATCACTTAGGACTCTAGCAATGATGGCAATATTGGTTTTAGTAGTGGGATTTGAAGGCTGGGGGATGGTTTCTTTGGGATTGCAATCAAATGACAGATTTGTATCTTGAGTTTTGTTGCCCATAATTGCATTATGGGTATTGCAATAATTGCTCACGATTGAGTAAAAAGATGAGGGATAAAGTGTTGGGGAAAAGGATAAAAGGGGAGTAGATGGGCCAGTTACTAGAAATAAAGAAGGAAAAGAACACAAAAAAAGAGGAACAATCTGATGGGGAATCAAGAAAGGGACAATGGAAGCAAACCAGGAAGATGAAGGAAAAAAACCCACTATAATAGCGGGAAGAAATCAGGCAAAGCTCTTGAGTTCCAGAGAGGAGTTCCACTCAGAATGAGAGAACAGAAAGAAAATTGGTAAACGGGTCGATCTTTAGTAATTCCTATTCAAAGTTGAGTTCTGACCCGAGTCGCGTCTTGGTGGCAGGTTGCGGTTTTTACACGTTTAGGCCAAAATTCAATTTCAATGAATCCTACCTTCTAACATTATCTACACTCGTAGGGCTTCATCAATCCATGGTTCCCTTTTCTAATTGGATGGTGCTTTCTCCAGTTATAAGCAAAACAATATCACCTGTTATTCTGCTTGTGTGTGGTAATATCAATTTCGACAGCAATTCAAGTGTGATTCCAGCATAATTTTTGAAATCCTATTCCACCTCGACAATTTACATAGATAGAGAGATTTCTAATGGTATATTTGTGTGGGTGATAAGGTGGCCGGAGGGATGGTTTTCTATTTTTTGAAAATTATAGTTTGGGCAGCCGTTCTACAAACTAGCGGGTTTCTTCTTGATTTTGATAGAAATTCTAGAGTTTGAGACTGGAATTTTGGGGAAATTTTATGAGGATTTTGATTTTTGATGGGCTGAAGAGGATTTGGCTATAATTTTGATGGCTAGTGAATGAGGGTTTGGAGTGTTTGAAACTGGGTTTTGGGCAGCCTTAAGAGAGAAGAGAAGTTTTGTGTGGAAATGGCAATGGGGCTTGGCACCTATCTATAGAAGTACATGTTTTGTTATTTGCCTAGGGAGGTCCTTGAAATTTTTGCTTTATTTTGAATTGGCCTGAAGATATGATAAGTAAGAAAAATCTTTACTAATGATATTATTATATATTTATCATATTTTATTATTTCTCCATGATTTAGGAGGTATTTTTTTGTATTTTATTATCTAAGTATATATATATATATATGGATACATGTATCAAGTGCTTTATTAAGGTCGAATTTTGATTAACCCACAAAATTTGAAATAGCATTATTCTATTAAAATGACAACCTTTATAACATATTTAATTTACCAAACATAATTTAATAATTTTTTTAATCTTTATTTTCTATGGTTATCAAAAATATTTAATAATTTAATTTTTTTTAAGAGAAAATTACTTATGAATTCCATAATTTTGAGGTAGAATTTGCATGAAATGATTATTTGAAAAAGAAAATTTTAAATGAAGCCCATCGATCCTGCTATAGTTCCTATCCAGACAGTAATAAAAGGAACCAAGACTTGAAGCTACACCTGTAACACCCCTAAAATTCGGTATTTTGGAAAATAAGAATTGAGAAAAAATAGGAAATTGATTGGTCGGATTTTAGGGCTCGAAAAAGAAATATAAAGGATGTGATTGCAAAATTTAGAAAGTTTTGGGGTGAGATTTACAATTTTAGGAAACCTAATTGATCATCTTTTGAAAATATTAGGAATTACCGAGTTAATTAGACGAGAAAACCCTAATTTTATGAATTTGGGACCTAATGGCAATAATTGGGTTATTAAGCTAATTAACCTATTGTTGATGATTTGGGATCAATATAAGGTTAATAGTAAGATTGTAATTATTGAAAGTTATCGAGGTTGAATAAGGATTGTGATTATGGATTATTCCTTTGGTTAGGTGACGACGAAGTGGGTCTCGCAGATCTGTAGGCGGCAACAACTTTTTTGAGAATACAGAGGTGAGGGTCTGCCAATCTGGTACCCTTCCTAACTATCTATTATTGTGATAAGCCCCTGTGTGGGTTTTCTATTTCTATACCGTACTCTGTTTGTTTGAAATCTGAAATGTGTTGATTTCTGATTTTATCTATTATCCGATTTGAACACCCCTGTGAGAGTTATCTTTGATATCAATTTTGTTTTTGTCTGTTTGGCACCCAGAACTCCTATTTGTTATCTGTACTGATCTGTTATCTGTTACTGTCTGTTATCTGTTCTGTTTTGTTCTGTTATCTGTTGCCTTGTCGGCATTTCTGGACTGTTCTGCACTGTTTGTACTATTATTTGTTCGATCAGTTATTTGACTGTTTGTTATCTGCCTGTACTGTTATTTTGGGAATGTTAATCCTTACTGTGTGAGCATGGGATAAGTCGTAAGCCCTGAATCCCTGCTGTGTGAGGGATAAGCTGTAAGCCCTGGGACGTTAATCCTTTCTAGGTGCGCAGGATAAGCCGTAAGCCCACAACTTGTGATAAGAAAATCTGATCGACAAGTTCTGTTCTATTTTCTGACTGTATTCTGATTGTTCGTATATCGTTCATGGAGCAATAAGGTTGCATAAGTTTATTGGTCTAGATCGGGTTGTTGTCCAGGCCGAATTGATTCGATTGAGATAGACCATTCCTCTTGAATTGATCCGGTTGAGACGATCCCAGGCCATTCGAGCCGACAGCCACAACTCCTGAGCCAGTTCCTACAGATACTCTTGAAATTTGAAAATGTATGTTCTGCCTGAAAATATTCTGATTTCCTATTATGATCTGTTTGTCTTTTTGTATTCAATTCGCTTGTAATCTGACTGTTTTCTGTCTGATTGTACTCTGCTTGTAATCATTTAATATGCTCTTATTTTGATTGACTAATAATAATTTATTGAGTTGCTTCTTCCTCGATAGATTTTTTATAGTTACTATTATGATTATCCCACACTAAGTCCTTTGGACTTACCCCCCCTATATTTCATTAATGTTCTCAGGCAGGGTTAAGTCATGGATGTGGACGTCTGGTTTGAATTGGAGGAAAATTATCTTTTGTAATAGAATAGGTATTTCAATGTATATATATGGAACCATTTGAATATTTAGCTTGAACTTGAGACATTATGATGATATCATGTTGATGCTGATAACTTAAGGCATGTAAATGTTGCTAGATATAAGAAGGTGAATTATGGCATTTACTTAATGATTTGATGAGTCAATTAAGTTTAAAATTTTTGTTGCTTTTGATAAATTGGATTTGAGATTTGATGGCACATGTTTAGTATATGTGCTGTTTATTATGGGTTTATTTAAGGTTTTCTTCAAATTGGAATCCATTGTTATTTCTGATACGTTTGAAATGCATGGTTGAGGGTCTTTTGGTTTGTATTTTGGGTTCAATTTAAGATTGAACTGAGTGGCGCTTCGGCTTTGGTGTTGTCCCGAGTGGGGGCGCTACAACACCACTAGTGGAAGAATATGAAATGGAAGATCTCAGAATATGTGGCAAAAATGCCTAGTATGCCAATGAGTGACAGCTGAACGCTGAACATCAAAAACCATCAAAGCTTCTCCAATCATCGCCAATACCACAATAGAAATGGGAAGCAGTAACTGCATACTTTGTTACTGGGCTACCGCTAACCGAAAATTAGCATGATTTCGTTTAGGTCATTATCGATTGGCTTACTAAATCAGCACACTTCTTGCCAATTAATATGGGGTATATATAGAGTGGAATGACCATCTGAGATACATAAGGATGAGGTTATTTGACTGCATGGGGTACCCATCAATATTATCTCGAATTGAGATCCAAGGATATCATGAGAAGTGGCCCCCACCGCACAACCCCTGTCAGCAAGTGTGTCATTTAGTTCCTAATTTGACAAGTAGGATGAGAAGATTTATAATAATTAGAAAACACAAGCCTTTTCAAGTTATAATTTATTTGGAGTAGGAAAACTTTTTCATAAATATATTATACTTTGCTTATTTGATTAAAATAGTTTTGATTACAAAGAAGCAAACGAAACAGTTATTGATAAGGACATGAACTTTTAATTAAAAGAAAAGAGGAATAATTCAAGATTTTAACCGGCTCAAACTTACCAAGAAAGTCAAACAATTATCACCACAATAAGTGAGGCATTTTAGGATGTGCGTAAAGGATATATGATTTCAAGAAGTGGCTATTAACAAGTAACAAATAGAAATTAGAAAGCAGTAGAAGACCTTACCGTATCACTAATAACAGTGTTCGAGGAAACATAAGACGGGTATTTGATTTCGGGAAAATATTAACAAGTAACATGATAAAATTAAGGGGGCACGGGAGACCTCACGTATCAGTAATCGATGTGTTCCAAAAAATACGAGATAGGTATATGATTTCAAAAAAGATATCAACATGTAACATAATGAAATTGCAAAGGAACAGAAGACCTCACATATCAATATTCAAGGTGTTTCAAGAAAAAGAATTAAGGTACGAGAATAAAAATTTAGAAGGGATAGAAAACCCAACCGATTCTTGTAATTGAATTCTCCAACAAACGTGTAAGCTCAATGACCTGTATTCAAGATTCAATTGTTATTGATTGTTGTTTTGGTAATAAGTGTATTCTGAAAAAGTAATTTAATTTGGGTACTACTATGTATCATTTTAATTTTTGATTTAATTGGTATTGTTATCTCAAATACTTAAGACAGAGAAATTATTATCTAATAATCTAAGTGGTTAATTTCATTAATAGCTTGAGTATATGAGTAACCTTTCCTACCTATTAATTCCTAAATGAATCAAATATGTCCTAATACTATGCCTGTAACATAGTTCCAAAATCATATTTAATAACAAAATTATTATCTAAATTACGATTAATTTTTTCCCACCAAATTCAATTAACTTCAAATTCCAATTATCCAATATAACTCCATAATTTGAGCATTCATTCCCAGCCACATTGATCAAAAGAAAAATGTCAAGTTATCACCATCACAAACACCCACAATCATTTAACACAATCTACCCATATCCAGCACCTGTCTCCTACATAGGCAGCTTTGATAATTTTCATCAAAACTTTATTTTAGCGAAATCTAAGGAACCTTGATGTTGATTTCAACCACAAAAGGTCTTCCAACTCAATGAATTTTCTAATTGTAGCTTCAATTAGATGATCAAACGGGTCGATCTTCACTAATTCCCAGTCAAAGTTGAGTCTGACCTTAGTCGCATCTGGGTGGCAGGTTGCAATTTTTACACTTTTTAGGCAGCAATACAGTCCCAATTTCAGTGAATCCTGCCTTCAAACCTTATCCACACTCGTAGGGCTTTTTCTATCCATGGTTCCCTTTTCTAATTAGATGGCGATTTCTCCAGTTATAAGCAAAACAATATCACCTCCTGCTCTGCTTGCGTGTGGTAATGTCATTTTCGAATGCAAATTAGGTGTGATTCTGGCATAATTTCTGAAATCCTATTCCACCTCGATAATTTACACATATAGAGATTTCTAATGGTATATTTGCATGGGTGATCAGGAGGCTGGAGGGAAGGTTTTCAATTTTTTTTAAATTTCAGTTTAGGCAGCCGTTCTACAAACTCGTTGGTTTCTTCTTGATTTTAATAGAAATTCTAGAGTTTGGGACCGGAATTTCGGGGAACTTTTATGAGGATTCTGATTTTTGATGGGCTAAAGAGGATTTGGCTATAATTTTGGTAGCTAATGGATGAGGGGTTGGAGTGTTAGAAACAGGGTTTTGGGCAGCCTGTAGAGAGAAAAGAAGTTCTGTGTAGAAATGGCATCGAGGCTTGGCCCCAATTTATAGAAGTACAAGTTTTGTTATTTTGCTTAGGGAGGTCCTTGAAATTTTTACTTTATTTTGAATTGGCCCTAGGATTTTAAATAAGTAAGAAAAATTCTTTACTAATGATATTATCAAATTTAATTATTTATCCATGATTTAGGAGGTATGTTTTTTGTATTTTATTATCTAAGTGTATATATTATATGGATACAATTATTTAGTGATTTATTAAGGTCGAATTTTGATTAACCCATAAAATTTGAAATAGCTTCAATTCTATCAAAATGACAACCTTTGTAACATAGTTTATTTACCATGCATAATTTAATAATTTTCTTTAATTTTGATTTTCTATACTTATCGAAAAGATTTAATAATATAATTTTTTTGAGAGAAAAAATTACTTAAGGGAAAAGATGGGATGTTATAAACCCAAAAGGAATTCTAAAATTTTGAGGTAGAATTTGCACGAAATGATGATTTGAAGAAGGAAATTTTCAATGAAGCCCCTCGATCCTCCTATAGTATCTATCCCAGCAGTAATAAAATGTACCAAGATTTGAAGCTACACTACAGGTGGAACAGTATGAAAAGGAAGATTTCAGAATGTGTGGCAAAAATGCCTAGTATGCCAATGAGTGACAGCTGAGCATCAAAAACCATCAGGGCTTCTCCAATCATTGCCAATACCGCATTGGAAATGGGAAGCAATAACCGTGTACTTTATTACTAGGCTACCGCGAACTAGAAATGGGCATGATTTCATTCAGGTCATTATCGATCAGCTTACTAAATCAGCACACTTCTTGCCAATTAATATGGGGTATATAGAGAGTGGAATGACTTGCTGAGATATATAAGGATGAGATTATTCGACTGCATGGGGTACCCATCAATATTATCTCGGATTGAGATCCAAGGAACTTGCCCGGAGATGTGGCCCCGACCGCACAACCCCTGTCAGCAAGTATGGCACTTAGTTCTCGACTCGACAAGTGGCATGAGAAGATTTATAATAATTAGAAAACACAAACCTTTTCAAGTTATAATTTATTTGGATTAAGAAAACTTTTTCATAAAAATATTTTTCTTTTCTTTTAAACACTCCTTTTTGAGAAGTTCTGAAAGTATTTGACGTAGGGGGTTCTTACTGTGCTTATTCGAGTAACAAACATAGTTTTGATTATAAAAAGGCAAATGAAACAATTATTGATAATGACACGATTTTTGGTTAAAAGAAATGAGGAATAATTCAAGATTTAAACCGGCTCAAACTTACCAAGAAGTTCAAACAATTATCACCACAATAAGTGAGGCATTTTTAGGAACTGCGTAAAGCATATATGATTTCAAGAAGTAGCTATTAACAAGCGACAAATAAAAATTAGAAAGGAGTAGAAGACCTTACCGTATCAATAATAAAGGTGTTCTAGGAAACATAACATAGGTATGTGATTTCTGGAAAATATTGACAAGTAACATGATAAAATTAAGAGGGCACGGGAGACCTCACGTATCAATAATCGAGGTGTTCCAAAAAATACGACATAGGTAAATGGTTTCAAAAAAGATATCAACAGGTAACATAATGAAATTGCAAAGGAACAGAAGACCTCACATATCAATATTCAAGGTGTTTCAGGAAAAAGAATTAAGGTAAGAGAATAAAAATTTAGAAGGAACAGAAAACCCAACCGGTCTTCACAACTGAATTCTCTAACAAACTTGTAAGCTCCATCTTCCCGTAATTGAATTCTCCAACAAACTTGTAAGCTCAATGACCTGCATTCAAGATTCAATTGTTATTGATTGTTGTTTTGGTAATAAGTGTATTCTGAAAAACTAATTTAATTTGGAGTACTACTATGTATCATTTTAATTTTTGATTTAATTGGTATTGTTATCTCAAATACTTAGGACAGAGAAATTATTATCTAATAATCTAAGTGGTTAATTTCATTAATAGCTTGAGTATATGAGTAACCTTTCCTCCCTATTAATTCCTAAATGAATCAAATATGTCCTAATACTTTGCTTGCGACATAGTTCCAAAATCATATTTAATAACAAAATTATTATCTAAATCACGTTTCATTTTTTCCCACCAAATTCAATTAACTTCAAATTACAATTATCCAATATAACTCCATAATTTGAACATTCATTCCCAGCCACATTGATCAAAAGAAAAATGTCAAGTTATCACCATCACAAACACCCACAATCATTTAACACAATCTACCCATATCCAGCACCTGTCTCCTACATAGGCAGCTTTGATAATTTTCATCAAAACTTTATTTTAGCGAAATCTAAGTAACCTTGATGTTGATTTCAACCTCAAAAGGTTTTCCAACTCAATGAATTTTCTAATTGTAGCTTCAATTTGATGATCAAACGGGTCGATCTTCACTAATTCCCAGTCAAAGTTTAGTCTGACCCTAGTCGAATCTGGGTGGCAGGTTGCAAGTTTTACACTTTTTAGGCCGCAATACAGTCTCAATTTCTGTGAATCCTGCCTTCAAACCATATCTACACTCGTAGGGCTTTTTCTATCCATGGTTCCCTTTTCTAATTGGATGGCGGTTTCTCCAGCTATAAGCAAACCAATATCACCTCCTGCTCTACTTGCGTGTGGTAATGTCATTTTCGAATGGAATTCAGGTGTGATTCTGGCATAATTTCTGAAATCCTATTCCACCTCGATAATTTACACGTATAGAGATTTCTGATGGTATATTAGCATAGGTGATCAGGAGGCTGGAGGGAAGGTTTTCGATTTTTTTTAAAATTTCAGTTTAGGCAGCCGTTCTACAAACTCGTTGGTTTCTTCTTGATTTTAATAGAAATTCTAGAGTTTGGGACCGGAATTTTGGCGAACTTTTATGAGGATTCTGATTTTTGATGGGCTAAAGAGGATTTGGCTATAATTTTGGTGGCTAATGGATGAGGGGTTGGAGTGTTAGAAACTGGGTTTTGGGCAGCCTGTAGAGAGAAAAGAAGTTCTGTGTAGAAATGGCAACGGGGCTTGGCCCCAATTTATAGAAGTACAAGTTTTGTTATTTTGCTTAGGGAGGTCCTTGAAATTTTTACTTTATTTTGAATCGGCCCTAGGGTTTTAAATAAGTAAGAAAAATTCTTTACTAATGATATTATCAAATTTAATTATTTATCCATGATTTAGGAGGTATGGTTTTTGTATTTTATTGTCTAAGTGTATATATTATATGGATACAATTATTTAGTGATTTATTAAGGTCGAATTTTGATTAACCCATAAAATTTGAAATAGCTTCAATTCTATCAAAATGACAACCTTTGTAACATAGTTTATTTACCATGCATAATTTAATAATTTTTTTTAATCTTGATTTTCTATAATTATCAAAAAGATTTAATAATATAATTTTTTTGAGAGAAAAAATTACTTAAGGGGATGTTATAAACCCAAAAGGAATTCTAATAGTTTGAGGTAGAATTTGCACGAAATGATGAATTGAAGAAGGAAATTTTCAATGAAGCCCCTCGATCCTCCTATAGTATCTATCCCAGCAGTAATAAAATGTACCAAGATTTGAAGCTACACTACAGGTGGAACAGTATGAAAGGGAAGATTTCAGAATGTGTGGCAAAAATGCCTAGTATGCCAATAAGTGACAGCTGAGCATCAAAAACCATCAGGGCTTCTCCAATCATTGCCAATACCGCATTGGAAATGGGAAGCAATAACCGTGTACTTTATTACTAGGCTACCGCGAACTAGAAATGGGCATGATTTCATTCAGGTCATTATCGATCAGCTTACTAAATCAGCACACTTCTTGCCAATTAATATGGGGTATATAGAGAGTGGAATGACTTGCTGAGATATATAAGGATGAGTTTATTCGACTGCATGGGGTACCCATCAATATTATCTCGGATTGAGATCCAAGGATCTTGCCTGGAGATGTGGCCTCGACCGCACAACCCCTGTAAGCAGGTGTGGCACTTAGTTCCCGACTCGACAAGTGGCATGAGAAGATTTATAATAATTAGAAAACACAAACCTTTTCAAGTTATAATTTATTTGGATTAAGAAAACTTTTTCATAAAAATATTTTTCTTTTCTTTTAAACACTCCTTTTTGAGAAGTTCTGAAAGTATTTGACGTAGGGGGCTCTTACTGTGCTTATTCGAGTAACAAACATAGTTTTGATTATAAAAAGGCAAATGAAACAATTATTGATAATGACACGATTTTTGGTTAAAAGAAATGAGGAATAATTCAAGATTTAAACCGGCTCAAAATTACCAAGAAGTTAAAACAATTATCACCACAATAAGTGAGGCATTTTTAGGAACTGCGTAAAGCATATATGATTTCAAGAAGTAGCTATTAACAAGCGACAAATAAAAATTAGAAAGGAGTAGAAGACCTTACCGTATCAATAATAAAGGTGTTCTAGGAAACATAACATAGGTATGTGATTTCTGGAAAATATTGACAAGTAACATGATAAAATTAAGAGGGCACGGGAGACCTCACGTATCAATAATCGAGGTGTTCCAAAAAATACGACATAGGTAAATGGTTTCAAAAAAGATATCAACAGGTAACATAATGAAATTGCAAAGGAACAGAAGACCTCACATATCAATATTCAAGGTGTTTCAGGAAAAAGAATTAAGGTAAGAGAATAAAAATTTAGAAGGAACAGAAAACCCAACCGGTCTTCACAACTGAATTCTCTAACAAACTTGTAAGCTCCATCTTCCCGTAATTGAATTCTCCAACAAACTTGTAAGCTCAATGACCTGCATTCAAGATTCAATTGTTATTGATTGTTGTTTTGGTAATAAGTGTATTCTGAAAAACTAATTTAATTTGGAGTACTACTATGTATCATTTTAATTTTTGATTTAATTGGTATTGTTATCTCAAATACTTAGGACAGAGAAATTATTATCTAATAATCTAAGTGGTTAATTTCATTAATAGCTTGAGTATATGAGTAACCTTTCCTCCCTATTAATTCCTAAATGAATCAAATATGTCCTAATACTTTGCTTGCGACATAGTTCCAAAATCATATTTAATAACAAAATTATTATCTAAATCACGTTTCATTTTTTCCCACCAAATTCAATTAACTTCAAATTACAATTATCCAATATAACTCCATAATTTGAACATTCATTCCCAGCCACATTGATCAAAAGAAAAATGTCAAGTTATCACCATCACAAACACCCACAATCATTTAACACAATCTACCCATATCCAGCACCTGTCTCCTACATAGGCAGCTTTGATAATTTTCATCAAAACTTTATTTTAGCGAAATCTAAGTAACCTTGATGTTGATTTCAACCTCAAAAGGTTTTCCAACTCAATGAATTTTCTAATTGTAGCTTCAATTTGATGATCAAACGGGTCGATCTTCACTAATTCCCAGTCAAAGTTTAGTCTGACCCTAGTCGAATCTGGGTGGCAGGTTGCAAGTTTTACACTTTTTAGGCCGCAATACAGTCTCAATTTCTGTGAATCCTGCCTTCAAACCATATCTACACTCGTAGGGCTTTTTCTATCCATGGTTCCCTTTTCTAATTGGATGGCGGTTTCTCCAGCTATAAGCAAACCAATATCACCTCCTGCTCTACTTGCGTGTGGTAATGTCATTTTCGAATGGAATTCAGGTGTGATTCTGGCATAATTTCTGAAATCCTATTCCACCTCGATAATTTACACGTATAGAGATTTCTGATGGTATATTAGCATAGGTGATCAGGAGGCTGGAGGGAAGGTTTTCGATTTTTTTTAAAATTTCAGTTTAGGCAGCCGTTCTACAAACTCGTTGGTTTCTTCTTGATTTTAATAGAAATTCTAGAGTTTGGGACCGGAATTTTGGCGAACTTTTATGAGGATTCTGATTTTTGATGGGCTAAAGAGGATTTGGCTATAATTTTGGTGGCTAATGGATGAGGGGTTGGAGTGTTAGAAACTGGGTTTTGGGCAGCCTGTAGAGAGAAAAGAAGTTCTGTGTAGAAATGGCAACGGGGCTTGGCCCCAATTTATAGAAGTACAAGTTTTGTTATTTTGCTTAGGGAGGTCCTTGAAATTTTTACTTTATTTTGAATCGGCCCTAGGGTTTTAAATAAGTAAGAAAAATTCTTTACTAATGATATTATCAAATTTAATTATTTATCCATGATTTAGGAGGTATGGTTTTTGTATTTTATTGTCTAAGTGTATATATTATATGGATACAATTATTTAGTGATTTATTAAGGTCGAATTTTGATTAACCCATAAAATTTGAAATAGCTTCAATTCTATCAAAATGACAACCTTTGTAACATAGTTTATTTACCATGCATAATTTAATAATTTTTTTTAATCTTGATTTTCTATAATTATCAAAAAGATTTAATAATATAATTTTTTTGAGAGAAAAAATTACTTAAGGGGATGTTATAAACCCAAAAGGAATTCTAATAGTTTGAGGTAGAATTTGCACGAAATGATGAATTGAAGAAGGAAATTTTCAATGAAGCCCCTCGATCCTCCTATAGTATCTATCCCAGCAGTAATAAAATGTACCAAGATTTGAAGCTACACTACAGGTGGAACAGTATGAAAGGGAAGATTTCAGAATGTGTGGCAAAAATGCCTAGTATGCCAATAAGTGACAGCTGAGCATCAAAAACCATCAGGGCTTCTCCAATCATTGCCAATACCGCATTGGAAATGGGAAGCAATAACCGTGTACTTTATTACTAGGCTACCGCGAACTAGAAATGGGCATGATTTCATTCAGGTCATTATCGATCAGCTTACTAAATCAGCACACTTCTTGCCAATTAATATGGGGTATATAGAGAGTGGAATGACTTGCTGAGATATATAAGGATGAGTTTATTCGACTGCATGGGGTACCCATCAATATTATCTCGGATTGAGATCCAAGGATCTTGCCTGGAGATGTGGCCTCGACCGCACAACCCCTGTAAGCAGGTGTGGCACTTAGTTCCCGACTCGACAAGTGGCATGAGAAGATTTATAATAATTAGAAAACACAAACCTTTTCAAGTTATAATTTATTTGGATTAAGAAAACTTTTTCATAAAAATATTTTTCTTTTCTTTTAAACACTCCTTTTTGAGAAGTTCTGAAAGTATTTGACGTAGGGGGCTCTTACTGTGCTTATTCGAGTAACAAACATAGTTTTGATTATAAAAAGGCAAATGAAACAATTATTGATAATGACACGATTTTTGGTTAAAAGAAATGAGGAATAATTCAAGATTTAAACCGGCTCAAAATTACCAAGAAGTTAAAACAATTATCACCACAATAAGTGAGGCATTTTTAGGAACTGCGTAAAGCATATATGATTTCAAGAAGTAGCTATTAACAAGTGACAAATAAAAATTAGAAAGGAGTAGAAGACCTTACCGTATCAATAATAAAGGTGTTCGAGGAAACATAACATAGGTATGTGATTTTTGGAAAATATTGACAAGTAACATGATAAAATTAAGAGGGCACGGGAGACCTCACGTATCAATAATCGAGGTGTTCCAAAAAATACGACATAGGTAAATGATTTCAAAAAAGATATCAACAGGTAACATAATGAAATTGCAAAGGAACAGAAGACCTCACATATCAATATTCAAGGTGTTTCAGGAAAAAGAATTAAGGTAAGAGAATAAAAATTTAGAAGGAACAGAAAACCCAACCGGTCTTCACAACTGAATTCTCTAACAAACTTGTAAGCTCAATCTTCCCGTAATTGAATTCTCCAACAAACTTGTAAGCTCAATCTTCCCATAATTGAATTCTCCAACAAACTTGCAAGCTCAATGACCTGCATTCAAGATTCAATTGTTATTGATTGTTGTTTTGGTAATAAGTGTATTCTGAAAAACTAATTTAATTTGGAGTACTACTATGTATCATTTTAATTTTTGATTTAATTGGTACTGTTATCTCAAATACTTAAGACAGAGAAATTATTATCTAATAATCTAAGTGGTTAATTTCATTAACAGCTTGAGTATATGAGTAACCTTTCCTCCCTATTAATTCCTAAATGAATCAAATTTGTCCTAATACTTTGCTTGTAACATAGTTCCAAAATCATATTTAATAACAAAATTATTATCTAAATCACGTTTCATTTTTTCCCACCAAATTCAATTAACTTCAAATTACAATTATCCAATATAACTCCATAATTTGAACATTCATTCCCAGCCACATTGATCAAAAGAAAAATGTCAAGTTATCACCATCACAAACACCCACAATCATTTAACACAATCTACCCATATCCAGCACCCGTCTCCTACATAGGCAGCTTTGATAATATTCATCAAAACTTTATTTTAGCGAAATCTAAGGAACCTTGATGTTGATTTCAACCTCAAAAGGTCTTCCAACTCAATGAATTTTCTAATTGTAGCTTCAATTTGATGATCAAACGGGTCGATCTTCACTAATTCCCAATCAAAGTTGAGTCTGACCCTAGTCGAATCTGGGTGGCAGGTTGCAACTTTTACACTTTTTTGGCCGCAATACAGTCCCAATTTCAGTGAATCCTGCCTTCAAACCTTATCCACACTCGTAGGGCTTTTTCTATCCATGGTTCCCTTTTCTAATTGGATGGCGATTTCTCCAGTTATAAGCAAAACAATATCACCTCCTGCTCTGCTTTCGTGTGGCAATGTCATTTTCGAATGCAATTTAGGTGTGATTCTGGCATAATTTCTGAAATCCTATTCCACCTCGATAATTTACACATATAGAGATTTCTAATGGTATATTTGCATGGGTGATCAGGAGGCTGTAGGGAAGGTTTTCAATTTTTTTTAAATTTCAGTTTAGGCAGCCGTTCTACAAACTCGTTGGTTTCTTCTTGATTTTAATAGAAATTCTAGAGTTTGGGACCGGAATTTTGGGGAACTTTTATGAGGATTCTGATTTTTGATGGGCTAAAGAGGATTTGGCTATAATTTTGGTGGCTAATGGATGAGGGGTTAGAGTGTTAGAAACAGGGTTTTGGGCAGCCTGTAGAGAGAAAAGAAGTTATGTGTAGAAATGGCAACGAGGCTTGGCCCCAATTTATAGAAGTACAAGTTTTGTTATTTTGCTTAGGGAGGTCCTTGAAATTTTTACTTTATTTTGAATCGGCCCTAGGGTTTTAAATAAGTAAGAAAAATTCTTTACTAATGATATTATCAAATTTAATTATTTATCCATGATTTAGGAGGTATGGTTTTTGTATTTTATTGTCTAAGTGTATATATATTATTTAGTGATTTATTAAGGTCGAATTTTGATTAACCCATAAAATTTGAAATAGCTTCAATTCTATCAAAATGACAACCTTTGTAACATAGTTTATTTACCATGCATAATTTAATAATTTTTTTTAATCTTGATTTTCTATAATTATCAAAAAGATTTAATAATATAATTTTTTTGAGAGAAAAAATTACTTAAGGGGATGTTATAAACCCAAAAGGAATTCTAATAGTTTGAGGTAGAATTTGCACGAAATGATGAATTGAAGAAGGAAATTTTCAATGAAGCCCCTCGATCCTCCTATAGTATCTATCCTAGCAGTAATAAATGTACCAAGATTTGAAGCTACACTACAGGTGGAACAGTATGAAAGGGAAGATTTCAGAATGTGTGGCAAAAATGCCTAGTATGCCAATAAGTGACAGCTGAGCATCAAAAACCATCAGGGCTTCTCCAATCATTGCCAATACCGCATTGGAAATGGGAAGCAATAACCGTGTACTTTATTACTAGGCTACCGCGAACTAGAAATGGGCATGATTTCATTCAGGTCATTATCGATCAGCTTACTAAATCAGCACACTTCTTGCCAATTAATATGGGGTATATAGAGAGTGGAATGACTTGCTGAGATATATAAGGATGAGTTTATTCGACTGCATGGGGTACCCATCAATATTATCTCGGATTGAGATCCAAGGATCTTGCCTGGAGATGTGGCCTCGACCGCACAACCCCTGTAAGCAGGTGTGGCACTTAGTTCCCGACTCGACAAGTGGCATGAGAAGATTTATAATAATTAGAAAACACAAACCTTTTCAAGTTATAATTTATTTGGATTAAGAAAACTTTTTCATAAAAATATTTTTCTTTTCTTTTAAACACTCCTTTTTGAGAAGTTCTGAAAGTATTTGACGTAGGGGGCTCTTACTGTGCTTATTCGAGTAACAAACATAGTTTTGATTATAAAAAGGCAAATGAAACAATTATTGATAATGACACGATTTTTGGTTAAAAGAAATGAGGAATAATTCAAGATTTAAACCGGCTCAAAATTACCAAGAAGTTAAAACAATTATCACCACAATAAGTGAGGCATTTTTAGGAACTGCGTAAAGCATATATGATTTCAAGAAGTAGCTATTAACAAGTGACAAATAAAAATTAGAAAGGAGTAGAAGACCTTACCGTATCAATAATAAAGGTGTTCGAGGAAACATAACATAGGTATGTGATTTTTGGAAAATATTGACAAGTAACATGATAAAATTAAGAGGGCACGGGAGACCTCACGTATCAATAATCGAGGTGTTCCAAAAAATACGACATAGGTAAATGATTTCAAAAAAGATATCAACAGGTAACATAATGAAATTGCAAAGGAACAGAAGACCTCACATATCAATATTCAAGGTGTTTCAGGAAAAAGAATTAAGGTAAGAGAATAAAAATTTAGAAGGAACAGAAAACCCAACCGGTCTTCACAACTGAATTCTCTAACAAACTTGTAAGCTCAATCTTCCCGTAATTGAATTCTCCAACAAACTTGTAAGCTCAATCTTCCCATAATTGAATTCTCCAACAAACTTGCAAGCTCAATGACCTGCATTCAAGATTCAATTGTTATTGATTGTTGTTTTGGTAATAAGTGTATTCTGAAAAACTAATTTAATTTGGAGTACTACTATGTATCATTTTAATTTTTGATTTAATTGGTACTGTTATCTCAAATACTTAAGACAGAGAAATTATTATCTAATAATCTAAGTGGTTAATTTCATTAACAGCTTGAGTATATGAGTAACCTTTCCTCCCTATTAATTCCTAAATGAATCAAATATGTCCTAATACTTTGCTTGTAACATAGTTCCAAAATCATATTTAATAACAAAATTATTATCTAAATCACGTTTCATTTTTTCCCACCAAATTCAATTAACTTCAAATTACAATTATCCAATATAACTCCATAATTTGAACATTCATTCCCAGCCACATTGATCAAAAGAAAAATGTCAAGTTATCACCATCACAAACACCCACAATCATTTAACACAATCTACCCATATCCAGCACCCGTCTCCTACATAGGCAGCTTTGATAATTTTCATCAAAACTTTATTTTAGCGAAATCTAAGGAACCTTGATGTTGATTTCAACCTCAAAAGGTCTTCCAACTCAATGAATTTTCTAATTGTAGCTTCAATTTGATGATCAAACGGGTCGATCTTCACTAATTCCCAATCAAAGTTGAGTCTGACCCTAGTCGAATCTGGGTGGCAGGTTGCAACTTTTACACTTTTTTGGCCGCAATACAGTCCCAATTTCAGTGAATCCTGCCTTCAAACCTTATCCACACTCGTAGGGCTTTTTCTATCCATGGTTCCCTTTTCTAATTGGATGGCGATTTCTCCAGTTATAAGCAAAACAATATCACCTCCTGCTCTGCTTGCGTGTGGCAATGTCATTTTCGAATGCAATTTAGGTGTGATTCTGGCATAATTTCTGAAATCCTATTCCACCTTGATAATTTACACATATAGAGATTTCTAATGGTATATTTGCATGGGTGATCAGGAGGCTGGAGGGAAGGTTTTCAATTTTTTTTAAATTTCAGTTTAGGCAGCCGTTCTACAAACTCGTTGGTTTCTTCTTGATTTTAATAGAAATTCTAGAGTTTGGGACCGGAATTTTGGGGAACTTTTATGAGGATTCTGATTTTTGATGGGCTAAAGAGGATTTGGCTATAATTTTGGTGGCTAATGGATGAGGGGTTGGAGTGTTAGAAACAGGGTTTTGGGCAGCCTGTAGAGAGAAAAGAAGTTATGTGTAGAAATGGCAACGAGGCTTGGCCCCAATTTATAGAAGTACGAGTTTTGTTATTTTGCTTAGGGAGGTCCTTGAAATTTTTACTTTATTTTGAATCGGCCCTAGGGTTTTAAATAAGTAAGAAAAATTCTTTACTAATGATATTATCAAATTTAATTATTTATCCATGATTTAGGAGGTATGTTTTTTGTATTTTATTGTCTAAGTGTATATATTATATGGATACAATTATTTAGTGATTTATTAAGGTCGAATTTTGATTAACCCATAAAATTTGAAATAGCTTCAATTCTATCAAAATGACAACCTTTGTAACATAGTTTATTTACCATGCATAATTTAATAAATTTTTTTAATCTTGATTTTCTATAATTATCAAAAAGATTTAATAATATAATTTTTTTGAGAGAAAAAATTACTTAAGGGGATGTTATAAACCCAAAAGGAATTCTAATAGTTTGAGGTAGAATTTGCACGAAATGATGATTTGAAGAAGGAAATTTTCAATGAAGCCCCTCGATCCTCCTATAGTATCTATCCCAGCAGTAATAAAATGTACCAAGATTTGAAGCTACACTACAGGTGGAACAGTATGAAAGGGAAGATTTCAGAATGTGTGGCAAAAATGCCTAGTATGCCAATGAGTGACAGCTGAGCATCAAAAACCATCAGGGCTTCTCCAATCATTGCCAATACCGCATTGGAAATGGGAAGCAATAACCGTGTACTTTATTACTAGGCTACCGCGAACTAGAAATGGGCATGATTTCATTCAGGTCATTATCGATCAGCTTACTAAATCAGCACACTTCTTGCCAATTAATATGGGGTATATAGAGAGTGGAATGACTTGCTGAGATATATAAGGATGAGTTTATTCGACTGCATGGGGTACCCATCAATATTATCTCGGATTGAGATCCAAGGATCTTGCCTGGAGATGTGGCCTCGACCGCACAACCCCTGTAAGCAGGTGTGGCACTTAGTTCCTGACTCGACAAGTGGCATGAGAAGATTTATAATAATTAGAAAACACAAACCTTTTCAAGTTATAATTTATTTGGATTAAGAAAACTTTTTCATAAAAATATTTTTCTTTTCTTTTAAACACTCCTTTTTGAGAAGTTCTGAAAGTATTTGACGTAGGGGGTTCTTACTGTGCTTATTCGAGTAACAAACATAGTTTTGATTATAAAAAGGCAAATGAAACAATTATTGATAATGACACGATTTTTGGTTAAAAGAAATGAGGAATAATTCAAGATTTAAACCGGCTCAAAATTACCAAGAAGTTAAAACAATTATCACCACAATAAGTGAGGCATTTTTAGGAACTGCGTAAAGCATATATGATTTCAAGAAGTAGCTATTAACAAGTGACAAATAAAAATTAGAAAGGAGTAGAAGACCTTACCGTATCAATAATAAAGGTGTTCGAGGAAACATAACATAGGTATGTGATTTTTGGAAAATATTGACAAGTAACATGATAAAATTAAGAGGGCACGGGAGACCTCACGTATCAATAATCGAGGTGTTCCAAAAAATACGACATAGGTAAATGATTTCAAAAAAGATATCAACAGGTAACATAATGAAATTGCAAAGGAACAGAAGACCTCACATATCAATATTCAAGGTGTTTCAGGAAAAAGAATTAAGGTCAGAGAATAAAAATTTAGAAGGAACAGAAAACCCAACCGGTCTTCACAACTGAATTCTCTAACAAACTTGTAAGCTCAATCTTCCCGTAATTGAATTCTCCAACAAACTTGTAAGCTCAATGACCTGCATTCAAGATTCAATTGTTATTGATTGTTGTTTTGGTAATAAATGTATTCTGAAAAACTAATTTAATTTGGAGTACTACTATGTATCATTTTAATTTTTGATTTAATTGGTATTGTTATCTCAAATACTTAGGACAGAGAAATTATTATCTAATAATCTAAGTGGTCAATTTCTTTAATAGCTTGAGTATATGAGTAACCTTTCCTCCCTATTAATTCCTAAATGAATCAAATATGTCCTAATACTTTGCTTGTGACATAGTTCCAAAATCATATTTAATAACAAAATTATTATCTAAATCCCGTTTCATTTTTTCCCACCAAATTCAATTAACTTCAAATTCCAATTATCCAATATAACTCCATAATTTGAGCATTCATTCCCAGCCACATTGATCAAAAGAAAAATGTCAGGTTATCACCATCACAAACACCCACAATCATTTAACACAATCTACCCATATCCAGAACCTGTCTCCTACATAGGCAGCTTTGATAATTTTCATCAAAACTTTATTTTAGCGAAATCTAAGGAAGCTTGATGTTGATTTCAACCTCAAAAGGTCTTCCAATTCAATGAATTTTCTAATTGTAGCTTCAATTTGATGATCAAACGGGTCGATCTTCACTAATTCCCAGTCAAAGTTTAGTCTGACCCTAGTCGAATCTGGGTGGCAGGTTGCAAGTTTTACACTTTTTAGGCCGCAATACAGTCTCAATTTCAGTGAATCCTGCCTTCAAACCATATCTACACTCGTAGGGCTTTTTCTATCCATGGTTCCCTTTTCTAATTGGATGGCGGTTTCTCCAGCTATAAGCAAACCAATATCACCTCCTGCTCTACTTGCGTGTGGTAATGTCATTTTCGAATGCAATTCGGGTGTGATTCTGGCATAATTTCTGAAATCCTATTCCACCTCGATAATTTACACATATAGAGATTTCTAATGGTATATTTGCATGGGTGATCAGGAGGCTGGAGGGAAGGTTTTCAATTTTTTTAAAATTTCAGTTTAGGCAGCCGTTCTACAAACTTGTTGGTTTCTTCTTGATTTTAATAGAAATTCTAGAGTTTGGGACCGGAATTTTGGGAAATTTTTATGAGGATTCTGATTTTTGATGGTCTAAAGAGGATTTGGCTATAATTTTGGTGGCTAATGGATGAGGGGTTGGAGTGTTAGAAACAGGGTTTTGGGCAGCCTGCAGAGAGAAAAGAAGTTCTGTGTAGAAATGGCAACGGGGCTTGGCCCCAATTTATTGAAGTACAATTTTTGTTATTTGCTTAGGGAGGTCCTTGAAATTTTTACTTTATTTTGAATCGGCCCTAGGGTTTTAAATAAGTAAGAAAAATTCTTTACTAATGATATTATCAAATTTAATTATTTATCCATGATTTAAGAGGTATGTTTTTTGTATTTTATTGTCTAAGTGTATATATTATATGGATACAATTATTTAGTGATTTATTAAGGTCGAATTTTGATTAACCCATAAAATTTGAAATAGCTTCAATTCTGTCAAAATGACAACCTTTGTAACATAGTTTATTTACCATGCATAATTTAATAATTTTTTTTAATCTTGATTTTCTATAATTATCAAAAAGATTTAATAATATAATTTTTTTGAGAGAAAAAATTACTTAAGGGGATGTTATAAACCCAAAAGGAATTCTAAAAGTTTGAGGTAGAATTTGCACGAAATGATGATTTGAAGAAGGAAATTTTCAATCAAGCCCCTCGATCCTCCTATAGTATCTATCCCAGCAGTAATAAAATGTACCAAGATTTGAAGCTACACTACAGGTGGAACAGTATGAAAGGGAAGATTTCAGAATGTGTGGCAAAAATGCCTAGTATGCCAATGAGTGACAGCTGAGCATCAAAAACCATCAGGGCTTCTCCAATCATTGCCAATACCGCATTGGAAATGGGAAGCAATAACCGTGTACTTTATTACTAGGCTACCGCGAACTAGAAATGGGCATGATTTCATTCAGGTCATTATCGATCAGCTTACTAAATCAGCACACTTCTTGCCAATTAATATGGGGTATATAGAGAGTGGAATGACTTGCTGAGATATATAAGGATGAGGTTATTCGACTGCATGGGGTACCCATCAATATTATCTCGGATTGAGATCCAAGGAACTTGCCCGGAGATGTGGCCCCGACCGCACAACCCCTGTCAGCAAGTATGGCACTTAGTTCTCGACTCGACAAGTGGCATGAGAAGATTTATAATAATTAGAAAACACAAACCTTTTCAAGTTATAATTTATTTGGATTAAGAAAACTTTTTCATAAAAATATTTTTCTTTTCTTTTAAACACTCCTTTTTGAGAAGTTCTGAAAGTATTTGACGTAGGGGGTTCTTACTGTGCTTATTCGAGTAACAAACATAGTTTTGATTATAAAAAGGCAAATGAAACAATTATTGATAATGACACGATTTTTGGTTAAAAGAAATGAGGAATAATTCAAGATTTAAACCGGCTCAAAATTACCAAGAAGTTAAAACAATTATCACCACAATAAGTGAGGCATTTTTAGGAACTGCGTAAAGCATATATGATTTCAAGAAGTAGCTATTAACAAGTGACAAATAAAAATTAGAAAGGAGTAGAAGACCTTACCGTATCAATAATAAAGGTGTTCGAGGAAACATAACATAGGTATGTGATTTTTGGAAAATATTGACAAGTAACATGATAAAATTAAGAGGGCACGGGAGACCTCACGTATCAATAATCGAGGTGTTCCAAAAAATACGACATAGGTAAATGATTTCAAAAAAGATATCAACAGGTAACATAATGAAATTGCGAAGGAACAGAAGACCTCACATATCAATATTCAAGGTGTTTCAGGAAAAAGAATTAAGGTAAGAGAATAAAAATTTAGAAGGAACAGAAAACCCAACCGGTCTTCACAACTGAATTCTCTAACAAACTTGTAAGGTCAATCTTCCCGTAATTGAATTCTCCAACAAACTTGTAAGCTCAATCTTCCCATAATTGAATTCTCCAACAAACTTGCAAGCTCAATGACCTGCATTCAAGATTCAATTGTTATTGATTGTTGTTTTGGTAATAAGTGTATTCTGAAAAACTAATTTAATTTGGAGTACTACTATGTATCATTTTAATTTTTGATTTAATTGGTACTGTTATCTCTAATACTTAAGACAGAGAAATTATTATCTAATAATCTAAGTGGTTAATTTCATTAACAGCTTGAGTATATGAGTAACCTTTCCTCCCTATTAATTCCTAAATGAATCAAATATGTCCTAATACTTTGCTTGTAACATAGTTCCAAAATCATATTTAATAACAAAATTATTATCTAAATCACGTTTCATTTTTTCCCACCAAATTCAATTAACTTCAAATTACAATTATCCAATATAACTCCATAATTTGAACATTCATTCCCAGCCACATTGATCAAAAGAAAAATGTCAAGTTATCACCATCACAAACACCCACAATCATTTAACACAATCTACCCATATCCAGCACCCGTCTCCTACATAGGCAGCTTTGATAATTTTCATCAAAACTTTATTTTAGCGAAATCTAAGGAAGCTTGATGTTGATTTCAACCTCAAAAGGTCTTCCAACTCAATGAATTTTCTAATTGTAGCTTCAATTTGATGATCAAACGGGTCGATCTTCACTAATTCCCAATCAAAGTTGAGTCTGACCCTAGTCGAATCTGGGTGGCAGGTTGCAACTTTTACACTTTTTTGGCCGCAATACAGTCCCAATTTCAGTGAATCCTGCCTTCAAACCTTATCCACACTCGTAGGGCTTTTTCTATCCATGGTTCCCTTTTCTAATTGGATGGCGATTTCTCCAGTTATAAGCAAAACAATATCACCTCCTGCTCTGCTTGCGTGTGGCAATGTCATTTTCGAATGCAATTTAGGTGTGATTCTGGCATAATTTCTGAAATCCTATTCCACCTCGATAATTTGCATGGGTGATCAGGAGGCTGGAGGGAAGGTTTTCAATTTTTTTTAAATTTCAGTTTAGGCAGCCGTTCTACAAACTCGTTGGTTTCTTCTTGATTTTAATAGAAATTCTAGAGTTTGGGACCGGAATTTTGGGGAACTTTTATGAGGATTCTGATTTTTGATGGGCTAAAGAGGATTTGGCTATAATTTTGGTGGCTAATGGATGAGGGGTTGGAGTGTTAGAAACAGGGTTTTGGGCAGCCTGTAGAGAGAAAAGAAGTTATGTGTAGAAATGGCAACGAGGCTTGGCCCCAATTTATAGGAGTACAAGTTTTGTTATTTTGCTTAGGGAGGTCCTTGAAATTTTTACTTTATTTTGAATCGGCCCTAGGGTTTTAAATAAGTAAGAAAAATTCTTTACTAATGATATTATCAAATTTAATTATTTATCCATGATTTAGGAGGTATGTTTTTTGTATTTTATTGTCTAAGTGTATATATTATATGGATACAATTATTTAGTGATTTATTAAGGTCGAATTTTGATTAACCCATAAAATTTGAAATAGCTTCAATTCTATCAAAATGACAACCTTTGTAACATAGTTTATTTACCATGCATAATTTAATAAATTTTTTTAATCTTGATTTTCTATAATTATCAAAAAGATTTAATAATATAATTTTTTTGAGAGAAAAAATTACTTAAGGGGATGTTATAAACCCAAAAGGAATTCTAATAGTTTGAGGTAGAATTTGCACGAAATGATGATTTGAAGAAGGAAATTTTCAATGAAGCCCCTCGATCCTCCTATAGTATCTATCCCAGCAGTAATAAAATGTACCAAGATTTGAAGCTACACTACAGGTGGAACAGTATGAAAGGGAAGATTTCAGAATGTGTGGCAAAAATGCCTAGTATGCCAATGAGTGACAGCTGAGCATCAAAAACCATCAGGGCTTCTCCAATCATTGCCAATACCGCATTGGAAATGGGAAGCAATAACCGTGTACTTTATTACTAGGCTACCGCGAAGTAGAAATGGGCATGATTTCATTCAGGTCATTATCGATCAGCTTACTAAATCAGCACACTTCTTGCCAATTAATATGGGGTATATAGAGAGTGGAATGACTTGCTGAGATATATAAGGATGAGTTTATTCGACTGCATGGGGTACCCATCAATATTATCTCGGATTGAGATCCAAGGATCTTGCCTGGAGATGTGGCCTCGACCGCACAACCCCTGTAAGCAGGTGTGGCACTTAGTTCCCGACTCGACAAGTGGCATGAGAAGATTTATAATAATTAGAAAACACAAACCTTTTCAAGTTATAATTTATTTGGATTAAGAAAACTTTTTCATAAAAATATTTTTCTTTTCTTTTAAACACTCCTTTTTGAGAAGTTCTGAAAGTATTTGACGTAGGGGGTTCTTACTGTGCTTATTCGAGTAACAAACATAGTTTTGATTATAAAAAGGCAAATGAAACAATTATTGATAATGACACGATTTTTGGTTAAAAGAAATGAGGAATAATTCAAGATTTAAACCGGCTCAAAATTACCAAGAAGTTAAAACAATTATCACCACAATAAGTGAGGCATTTTTAGGAACTGCGTAAAGCATATATGATTTCAAGAAGTAGCTATTAACAAGTGACAAATAAAAATTAGAAAGGAGTAGAAGACCTTACCGTATCAATAATAAAGGTGTTCGAGGAAACATAACATAGGTATGTGATTTTTGGAAAATATTGACAAGTAACATGATAAAATTAAGAGGGCACGGGAGACCTCACGTATCAATAATCGAGGTGTTCCAAAAAATACGACATAGGTAAATGATTTCAAAAAAGATATCAACAGGTAACATAATGAAATTGCAAAGGAACAGAAGACCTCACATATCAATATTCAAGGTGTTTCAGGAAAAAGAATTAAGGTCAGAGAATAAAAATTTAGAAGGAACAGAAAACCCAACCGGTCTTCACAACTGAATTCTCTAACAAACTTGTAAGCTCAATCTTCCCGTAATTGAATTCTCCAACAAACTTGTAAGCTCAATGACCTGCATTCAAGATTCAATTGTTATTGATTGTTGTTTTGGTAATAAATGTATTCTGAAAAACTAATTTAATTTGGAGTACTACTATGTATCATTTTAATTTTTGATTTAATTGGTATTGTTATCTCAAATACTTAGGACAGAGAAATTATTATCTAATAATCTAAGTGGTCAATTTCATTAATAGCTTGAGTATATGAGTAACCTTTCCTCCCTATTAATTCCTAAATGAATCAAATATGTCCTAATACTTTGCTTGTGACATAGTTCCAAAATCATATTTAATAACAAAATTATTATCTAAATCACGTTTCATTTTTTCCCACCAAATTCAATTAACTTCAAATTCCAATTATCCAATATAACTCCATAATTTGAGCATTCATTCCCAGCCACATTGATCAAAAGAAAAATGTCAAGTTATCACCATCACAAACACCCACAATCATTTAACACAATCTACCCATATCCAGCACCTGTCTCCTACATAGGCAGCTTTGATAATTTTCATCAAAACTTTATTTTAGCGAAATCTAAGGAAGCTTGATGTTGATTTCAACCTCAAAAGGTCTTCCAATTCAATGAATTTTCTAATTGTAGCTTCAATTTGATGATCAAACGGGTCGATCTTCACTAATTCCCAGTCAAAGTTTAGTCTGACCCTAGTCGAATCTGGGTGGCAGGTTGCAAGTTTTACACTTTTTAGGCCGCAATACAGTCTCAATTTCAGTGAATCCTGCCTTCAAACCATATCTACACTCGTAGGGCTTTTTCTATCCATGGTTCCCTTTTCTAATTGGATGGCGGTTTCTCCAGCTATAAGCAAACCAATATCACCTCCTGCTCTACTTGCGTGTGGTAATGTCATTTTCGAATGCAATTCGGGTGTGATTCTGGCATAATTTCTGAAATCCTATTCCACCTCGATAATTTACACATATAGAGATTTCTAATGGTATATTTGCATGGGTGATCAGGAGGCTGGAGGGAAGGTTTTCAATTTTTTTAAAATTTCAGTTTAGGCAGCCGTTCTACAAACTTGTTGGTTTCTTCTTGATTTTAATAGAAATTCTAGAGTTTGGGACCGGAATTTTGGGAAATTTTTATGAGGATTCTGATTTTTGATGGTCTAAAGAGGATTTGGCTATAATTTTGGTGGCTAATGGATGAGGGGTTGGAGTGTTAGAAACAGGGTTTTGGGCAGCCTGCAGAGAGAAAAGAAGTTCTGTGTAGAAATGGCAACGGGGCTTGGCCCCAATTTATTGAAGTACAATTTTTGTTATTTGCTTAGGGAGGTCCTTGAAATTTTTACTTTATTTTGAATCGGCCCTAGGGTTTTAAATAAGTAAGAAAAATTCTTTACTAATGATATTATCAAATTTAATTATTTATCCATGATTTAAGAGGTATGTTTTTTGTATTTTATTGTCTAAGTGTATATATTATATGGATACAATTATTTAGTGATTTATTAAGGTCGAATTTTGATTAACCCATAAAATTTGAAATAGCTTCAATTCTATCAAAATGACAACCTTTGTAACATAGTTTATTTACCATGCATAATTTAATAATTTTTTTTAATCTTGATTTTCTATAATTATCAAAAAGATTTAATAATATAATTTTTTTGAGAGAAAAAATTACTTAAGGGGATGTTATAAACCCAAAAGGAATTCTAAAAGTTTGAGGTAGAATTTGCACGAAATGATGATTTGAAGAAGGAAATTTTCAATCAAGCCCCTCGATCCTCCTATAGTATCTATCCCAGCAGTAATAAAATGTACCAAGATTTGAAGCTACACTACAGGTGGAACAGTATGAAAGGGAAGATTTCAGAATGTGTGGCAAAAATGCCTAGTATGCCAATGAGTGACAGCTGAGCATCAAAAACCATCAGGGCTTCTCCAATCATTGCCAATACCGCATTGGAAATGGGAAGCAATAACCGTGTACTTTGTTACTAGGCTACCGCGAACTAGAAATGGGCATGATTTCATTCAGGTCATTATCGATCAGCTTACTAAATCGGCACACTTCTTGCCAATTAATATGGGGTATATAGAGAGTGGAATGACTTGCTGAGATATATAAGGATGAGGTTATTCGACTGCATGGGGTACCCATCAATATTATCTCGGATTGAGATCCAAGGAACTTGCCCGGAGATGTGGCCCCGACCGCACAACCCCTGTCAGCAAGTATGGCACTTAGTTCTCGACTCGACAAGTGGCATGAGAAGATTTATAATAATTAGAAAACACAAACCTTTTCAAGTTATAATTTATTTGGATTAAGAAAACTTTTTCATAAAAATATTTTTCTTTTCTTTTAAACACTCCTTTTTGAGAAGTTCTGAAAGTATTTGACGTAGGGGGTTCTTGCTGTGCTTATTCGAGTAACAAACATAGTTTTGATTATAAAAAGGCAAATGAAACAATTATTGATAATGACACGATTTTTGGTTAAAAGAAATGAGGAATAATTCAAGATTTAAACCGGCTCAAAATTACCAAGAAGTTAAAACAATTATCACCACAATAAGTGAGGCATTTTTAGGAATTGCAAAAAGCATATATGATTTCAAGAAGTAGCTATTAACAAGTGACAAATAAAAATTAGAAAGGAGTAGAAGACCTTACCGTATCAATAATAAAGGTGTTCGAGGAAACATAACATAGGTATGTGATTTTTGGAAAATATTGACAAGTAACATGATAAAATTAAGAGGGCACGGGAGACCTCACGTATCAATAATCGAGGTGTTCCAAAAAATACGACATAGGTAAATGATTTCAAAAAAGATATCAACAGGTAACATAATGAAATTGCAAAGGAACAGAAGACCTCACATATCAATATTCAAGGTGTTTCAGGAAAAAGAATTAAGGTCAGAGAATAAAAATTTAGAAGGAACAGAAAACCCAACCGGTCTTCACAACTGAATTCTCTAACAAACTTGTAAGCTCAATCTTCCCGTAATTGAATTCTCCAACAAACTTGTAAGCTCAATGACCTGCATTCAAGATTCAATTGTTATTGATTGTTGTTTTGGTAATAAATGTATTCTGAAAAACTAATTTAATTTGGAGTACTACTATGTATCATTTTAATTTTTGATTTAATTGGTATTGTTATCTCAAATACTTAGGACAGAGAAATTATTATCTAATAATCTAAGTGGTCAATTTCATTAATAGCTTGAGTATATGAGTAACCTTTCCTCCCTATTAATTCCTAAATGAATCAAATATGTCCTAATACTTTGCTTGTGACATAGTTCCAAAATCATATTTAATAACAAAATTATTATCTAAATCACGTTTCATTTTTTCCCACCAAATTCAATTAACTTCAAATTCCAATTATCCAATATAACTCCATAATTTGAGCATTCATTCCCAGCCACATTGATCAAAAGAAAAATGTCAAGTTATCACCATCACAAACACCCACAATCATTTAACACAATCTACCCATATCCAGCACCTGTCTCCTACATAGGCAGCTTTGATAATTTTCATCAAAACTTTATTTTAGCGAAATCTAAGGAAGCTTGATGTTGATTTCAACCTCAAAAGGTCTTCCAATTCAATGAATTTTCTAATTGTAGCTTCAATTTGATGATCAAACGGGTCGATCTTCACTAATTCCCAGTCAAAGTTTAGTCTGACCCTAGTCGAATCTGGGTGGCAGGTTGCAAGTTTTACACTTTTTAGGCCGCAATACAGTCTCAATTTCAGTGAATCCTGCCTTCAAACCATATCTACACTCGTAGGGCTTTTTCTATCCATGGTTCCCTTTTCTAATTGGATGGCGGTTTCTCCAGCTATAAGCAAACCAATATCACCTCCTGCTCTACTTGCGTGTGGTAATGTCATTTTCGAATGCAATTCGGGTGTGATTCTGGCATAATTTCTGAAATCCTATTCCACCTCGATAATTTACACATATAGAGATTTCTAATGGTATATTTGCATGGGTGATCAGGAGGCTGGAGGGAAGGTTTTCAATTTTTTTAAAATTTCAGTTTAGGCAGCCGTTCTACAAACTTGTTGGTTTCTTCTTGATTTTAATAGAAATTCTAGAGTTTGGGACCGGAATTTTGGGAAATTTTTATGAGGATTCTGATTTTTGATGGTCTAAAGAGGATTTGGCTATAATTTTGGTGGCTAATGGATGAGGGGTTGGAGTGTTAGAAACAGGGTTTTGGGCAGCCTGCAGAGAGAAAAGAAGTTCTGTGTAGAAATGGCAACGGGGCTTGGCCCCAATTTATTGAAGTACAATTTTTGTTATTTGCTTAGGGAGGTCCTTGAAATTTTTGCTTTATTTTGAGTCGGCCCTAAGATATTAAACAAGTAAGAAAAATTATTTACTAATGATATTATCATATATTTATCATATTTAATTATTTATCCATGATTTAGGAGGTATGTCTTTTGTATTTTATTATCTAAGTGTATATATTATATATGGATACATTTATTTAGTGATTTATTAAGGTCGAATCTTGATTAACCCATAAAACTTGAAATAGTGTTAATTCCATCAAAAAGACAACCTTTATAACATAGTTTATTTACCACACAGTTTAATAATTTTTTTAATCTTGATTTTCTATATTTATCAAAAAGATTTAATAATTTAATTTTTTTAAGAGAAAGTTACTTATGAGAAAAGATGGGATGTTATAAACCTAAAAGGAATTCTAAAATTTTGAGGTAGAATTTGCACGAAATGATGATTTGAAAAAGGAAATTTTCAATGAAGCCCTTCGATCCTGCTATAGTTTCTATCCCAGCAATAATAAAATGTACCAAGATTTGAAACTATATGAAAAGGAAGATTTCAGAGTGTGTGGCAAAAATGCCTAGTATGCCAATGAGTGATAGATGAACATCAAAAACTATCAAGGCTTCTCCAATCATTGCCAATACCGCAATGGAAATGGGAAGCAATAACCATGTACTTTGTTACTGGGCTACCACGAACTAGAAATAGGCATGATTTCATTTGGATCATTATCGATCTGCTTACTAAATCAGCACACTTCTTGCCAATTAATATGGGGTATATATAGAGTGGAATGATTAGCTGAGATATATAAGGATGAGGTTATTTGATTGCATAGGGTATACCCATCAATATCATCTCGGATTGAGATCCAAGGAACTTGCCCGGAGAGGTGGCCCCGACCGAACAACCCCTATCAGCAAGTGTGGCACTTAGTTCCCGATTCGACAAGTAGCATGAGAAGATTTATAATAATTAGAAAACACAAACCTTTTCAGGTTATAATTTATTTGGAGTAAGAAAACTTTTTCATAAAAATATTCTTCTTTTTCTTTTAAACATTCCTTTTTGAGATGTTCTGAAAGTATTTGGCATAGGGGGTTCTTACTTTGCTTTTTGAGTAACATAGTTTTGATTATAAAGAAGCAAACAAAACAATGATTGATAACGACACGATCTTTTGATTAAAAGAAAGATGAATAATTCAAGATTTCAATCGGCTCAAACTTATCAAGAAGGTCAGACAATTATCACCACAGTAAGTGAGGCATTTTTAGGAATGCATAAAGGGTACATGATTTCAAGAAGTAGCTATTAACAAGTAACAAATAGAAATTAGAAAGGAGTAGAAGACCTTACCGTATCACTAATATAGGTGTTTGAGAAAACATAAGATAGGTGTGTGATTTCTGGAAAATATTAACAAGTGACAGGATGAAATTAAGGGGGTGCATGAGACCTCACATACCAACAGTCGAGGTGTTCCTGAAAATACGAGATAGGTATTTGATTTCAGAAAAGATATTAATAGGTTACAGAATGAAATTGCGAAGTAACAGAAGACCTTACATATCAATATTCAAGATGTTTCAGGAAAAAGAATTGAGGTAAGAGAATAAAAATTTAGAAGGTATAGAAAACCTAACCAATTCTTGTAATTGAATTCTCCAACAAACTTGTAAGCTCAATCACTTGGATTCAAGATTCAATCATTATTGATTGTTCTTGTAGTGATAAGTGTATTATGAAAAACTAATTTAATTTGGAGTACTACGACGCGTCATTTTAATATTTGATTTAATTTGTATTGCTATCTCAAACAATTAAGATAGAGAAAATATTATCTAATAATCTAAGTGATTAATTTCATTAATAGCTTGAGTATAAGAGTAACCTTTCCAACCTATTAATTCCTAAATGAGTCAAATATGTCCTAATACTTTGCTTGTCACATAGTTCCAAAATCACATTTAATAACAAAATTATTAAGTATCTAAATCATGTTTCATTTTTTTCCCACCAAATTCAATTAACTTCAAATTCCAATTATCCAATATAACTCCATAATCTGAGCATTCATTCTCAACCACATTTATCAAAAGAAAATTGTCAAGTTATCACCATCACAAACACCCACAATCATTTAAAACAATCTACACATATCCAGAACCTATCTCCTAAAGGTAGCTATGATAATTTTCATCAAAACTATATTTTAGTGAAATCGGAGAAAGTTTAATGGTGATATCTACCTCAAAAGGTCTTACAACTCAATGAATTTTCTAATTGTAGCTTCAATTTGATGATCAAATGGGTTAATGTTAACTAATTCCCATTCAAAGTTGAGTTCCGACCCTGGTCGCGTCCTGGTGGCAGGTTGTGAATTTTACACTTTTTAGGTCAGAATACAGTCTTAATTTCCATAATCTTATGTTCTAACCTTATCTACACTCGTAGGACTTTTTCTATCCATGGTTCCCTTTTCCAATTGGATGGCGGTTTCTCCAGTTGTAAACAAAATAATATCACCTCCTATTCTGCCTGTATGTGGCAATGTTAATTCTGACAGCAATTCAGGTGTGATTCCGGCAAAATCTCTGAAATTCTATTCCACCACGATAATTACACAAATTGAGATTTCTAATGGTACATCTATGTGGGTGATCAGGAGGTTGGAGGGATGGTTTTCAATTTTTTGAAAGTTGAAGTTTGGGCAGCCGTTCTACAAACTAGTGGGTTTCTTCTTCATTTTGATAGAAATTCTAGAGCTTGGGACTGGAATTTTTGGAAACTTTTCTGAGGATTTTGATTTTTGATGAGCTAGTGAGTATTTGGCTATAATTTTGATGGCTAATGGATGAGGGGTTGGAGTGTTAGAAATTGGGTTTTGGGCAGCTTGCAGAGAGAAGAGAGGTTTTGTGTGGAAATGGCAATGGGGCTTGGCCCCTATTTATAGAAGTACAAGTTTTGTTATTTGTTTAGGTAGCTCCTTGACATTTTTACTTTATTTTGAATTGGCCTCAATCTTTCATTGTGAATTGGCCCTTAATCTTTTGTCTTATTTTGAATTGGCCCTAAGATATTGAATAAGTTAGAAAAATTCTTTACAAATGATCTTATTATATATTTATCATATTTAATTATTTATCCATGATTTAGGAGGTATGTTTTTTGCATTTTATTATCTATGTATATATATTATATATGGATACATGTACTTAGTTATTTATTAAGGTCGAATTTTGATTAACCCATAAAATTTGAAACAGCGTTAATTCAATCAAAATGACAACCTTTATAACATAGTTTATTTACCACACATAATTTTTTTTTTAATCTTGACTTTTTATAGTTAACAAATAGATTTAATAATTTAATTTTCTTAAGAGAAAATTACTTACGAGAAGAGATGGGATGTTATAAACCCAAAAGGAATTCTAAAATTTTGAGGTAGAATTTGCACAAAATGATGATTTGAAAATTTTAATTTTAAATGAAGCCCGGTGATCCTGCTATAGTATCCATCCAGATAGTAATAAAATGTACCAAGACTTGAAGCTACACCACTGGTGGAACAATTTGAAAAGGATGAATTTAGAATATGTGGCAAAATGCCTAGTATGCTAATGAGTGATAGCTAAACATGAAAGACCAGCAGGGCTTCTCCAATCATTGCTACCACAATGGAAATGGGAAGCAATAACCATGTACTTTGTTATTGGGCTACCTCGAACCAGAAATGAGCATGATTTCGTTTGGGTCATTATCGATGGGCTTACTAAATCAGCACACTTCTTGCCAATTAAAATGGGGTACATATAGAGTGAAATGACCAATTGAGATATATAGGGATGAGGTTATTCGATTGCATGGGGTACCCATCAATATTATCTCGGACTGAGATCCAAGGTACTTGTCACGAGAGGTGGCCCCCACCGCACACCCCTTTTATACAAGTGTGGCACTTAGTTCCCAATTTGACAAGTAAGATGGGAAGATTTATAAAAATTAGAAAACACGAACCTTTTCAAGTTATAATTCATTTGGAGTAAAAAAACTTTTTCATAAAAATATTCTTCTTTTCTTTTAAACAATCTTTTTTTAGATGTTTTTAAAGTATTTGGCAAAGAGGGTTCTTACTTAGCTTATTTGAGTAACATAGTTCTGATTATCAAGAAGCAAATGAAATAATTATTGATAATGAAATGATCTTTTGATTAAAAGAAAAGATGAATAATTCAAGATTTCCACTGGCTCAAACTTACCAAGAAGGTCAAACAATTATCACCACAATAAGTGAGGCATTGTTAGGATGTGCGTAAAGGATATATGATTTCAAGAAGTAGCTATTAAGACATAACAAATAGAACTTAGAAAGGAGTAGACCTTACCGTATCACTAATAAAGGCATTTGAGGAAACATCAGATATGCAAATGATTTCTGGAAAATATTAACAAGTAACATGATGAAATTCAGAGGGCACAGGAGACCTTGCATACCAATGATCGAGGTGTTCCAGAAAATACGAGATATGTATATGATTTCAAACAAGATATTGATAGGTAACATAATGAAATTGCAAAGGAATATAAGACCTCACATATCAATATTCAAGGTGTTTCAGGAAAAAGAATTAAGGTAAGAGAAAAGAAATTTAGAAGGAATACAAAACCTAATTGATTCTTGTAATTGAATTCTCCAACAAACTTGTAAGCTCAATCACTTGGATTCAAGATTCAATCATCATTGATTGTTCTTTTGGTAATAAGTGTATTTTGAAAACTAATTTAATTTGGAGTACTACTATGTATCATTTTAATTTTTGATTTAATTGGCATTATTATCTCAAATACTTATGACATAGAAATTATGATCTAATAATCTAAGTGATTAATTTCATTAATACCTTGAATATAAGAGTAATCTTTCCTACCTATTAATTTATATATGAATCAAATATGTCCTAATACTTTGCTTGTGACATAGTTTCCAAAATCACATTTAATAACAAAATTATTAATTATCAAAATCATGTTTCAATTTTTTCCACCAAATTCAATTAACTTCAAATTCCAATTATCCAATATAACTCCATAATATGAGCATTCATTCTCAACCACATTTATCAAAAGAAAATGTCAAGTTATCACCATCACAAACACCCACAATCATTGAACACAATCTACCCATATCCCAAACCTATCTCCTACATAGGCACCTTTGATAATATTTATCAAAACTATATTTTAGCAAAATCTGAGTATAATGGTGATATCTACCTCAAAAGATCTTACAACTCAATGAAGTTTCTAATTGTAGCTTCAATTTGATTATCAAACTGAACAATCTTCAGTAATTTTTGTTCAAAGTTGAGTTCTAACCCTGGTTGCTACTTGGTGGTAGGTTTCGATTTTTACACTTTTTTTAGCCAGAATACAGTGTCAATTTCAGTGAATCCTACTTCTAACCTTATCTACACTCATAGGGCTTTCTATCCATGGTTCGCTTTTCTAATTGGATGGTGGTTTCTCTAGTTATAATAAAAACAATATCACCTCCTATTCTGCCTACGTGTGGCAATGTCAATTTCGACAGCAATTCAGGTGTGATTCTAGCATAATTTTTGAAATCCTATTCCATCATGATAATTTAAATAGGTAGAGATTTCTAATGGTATATTTGTGTGGGTGATCAGGTGTCTGGAGGGATGGTTTTCAATTTTTTGAAAATTTAAGTTTGGGCAGTTGTTCTACAAACTAGCGAGTTTCTTCTTAGTTTTGATAGCAATTCTAGAGCTTGAAACTGGAATTTTTGGGAAATTTTCTAAGGATTTTAATTTTTGACGAGCTAAAGAATACCTTTTGAGGTAGATATCACCATTAAACTTCCTTTGATTTTGGCTAAAATATAGTCTTGATGAAAATTATCAAAGTTGCCTTTGTAGGAGACAAGTTCTGCATATAGGTAGTTTGTGTTAAATGATTGTGGGTATTTGTGATGGTGATAACTTGACATTTTCTTCTGATAAATGTGATTGAGAATGAATGCTCAAACTATGGAGTTATATTGGATAATCAAAATCTGAAGTTAATTGAATTTGGTGGGAAAAAAATGAAACATGATTTAGATAATTAATAATTTTGTTATTAAATGTGATTTTGGAACTATGTGACAAGCAAAGTAGTAGGACATATTTGATTCATTTAGAAATTAATAGGTTGGAAAGTTTACTCTTATACTTAAGGTATTAATGAAATTAATCACTTTGATAATTAGATAATAATTTCTCGGTCTTAAGTATTTGAGATAACAATACCAATTAAATCAAAAATTAAATGACACATAGTAGTACTCCAAATGAAATTAGTTTTTCATAATACACTTATTACCAAAAGAACAATCAATAATGATTGAATCCAGGTGATTGAGCTTACAATTTGTTGGAGAATTCAGTTACAAGAATCGGTTAGGTTTTTTATTCCTTCTAAATTTTTATTCTCTTACCTTAATTCTTTTTCCTGAAACACCTCGAATATTGATATGTGAGGTCTTCTATCCCTTCGCAATTTCATTCTGTTACCTGTTGATATCTTTTCTAAAATCATATACCTATCTCGTATTTTCTGGAATACCTCGATTATTGGTATGTGAGATCTCTTGTCCCCTTTTAATTTCATCCTGTTACTTGTTAATATTTTTCAGAAATGATATACATATCTTATGTTTCCTCGAACGCCTTTATTAGCTATATGGTAAGGTCTTCTACTCCTTTCTAATTTCTATTTGTTACTGGTTAATAGCTACTTCTTGAAATTATATACCCTTTTCGCAGTTCCTAAAAATCGCTCACTTATTGTGGTGATAATTGTTTGACCTTCCTGGTAAGTTTGCACTGGTTGAAATCTTGAATTATTCCACTTTTTTTTTAATCAAAAGATCATGTTATTATCAATAATTGTTTCGTTTGCTTCTTTATAATCAAAACTATGTTACTCAAATAAGCAAAGTAAGAACCCCCTATGCCAAATACTTTGAGAACATCTCAAAAAGGAGTGTTTAAAAGAAAAGAAGAATATTTTTATCAAAAAGTTTTCTTACTCCAAATAAATCATAACTTGAAAAAGGTTCATGTTTTCTAATTATTATAAATCTTCTCATCTTACTTGTCGAATTAGGAACTAAGTGCCACACTTGCTGACAGGGGGTGTGCGGTGGGGGCCATCTCTCGTGACAAGTACCTTGGATCTCAATACGAGATAATATTGATGGGTAGCCATGCAGTTGAATAGCCTCATCCTTATATATCTTAGCTAGTCATTCCACTCTATATATACCCCATATTAATTGGCAAGAAATGTGCTGATTTAGTGAGCTGATCAATAATGACCCAAATGAAATCATGCCCATTTCTAGTTCGAGGTAGCCCAGCAACAAAGTACATAGTTATTGCTTCCCATTTCCATTGTGGTATAGACAATGATTGGAGAAGCCATCATGGTGTTTGATGTTCACCTGTCACTCACTATGCATTTTGCCACATATTCTGAAACCTTCCTTTTCATATTGTTCCACCAGTAGTGCACCTTCAAGTTTTGGGACATTTTATTATTGCCTGGATGGAGTCAATGTGCTTCATTTAAAATTTCCTTTTTCAAATCATCGTTTTGTGAAAATTCTACCTTAAAATTTTAGAATTCCTTTTGGGTTTATAACATCCCATCTTCTTTCATAAGTAATTTTATCTTAAAAAAATTAAATTATTGAATGTACCTGATAACTGTAGAAAATCAAGATTAAAAAAAAATATTAAATTATGTGTGGTAAATATACTATGTTATAAAGGTTGTCATTTTGATAGAATTAAAGCTATTTCAAATTTTATGGGTTAATCAAAATTAGACCTTAATAAATCACTAAATAATTGTATCCATATATAATATACACACTTAGATAATAAAATACAAAAAGCATACCTCCTAAATCATGGATAAATAATTAAATATGACAAATATATAATAATATCATTAGTTAAGAATTTTTCTTACTTATTTATTATCTTAGGGCCAATTCAAAATAAAGCAAAAATTTCAAGGATCTCCCTAAACAAATAACAAAACGTGAACTTCTTTCTATAAATAGGGGCCAAGCCCTATCGCCATTTCCACCCAAAACCTCTCTTTTCTTTGCAGGCTGCCCAAAACCTAGTTTCTAACACTCCAATCCCTCAATCATTGGCAATCAAAATTATAGCTAAATTCTCTTTAGCTCGTCAAAAATCAAAATCCTAAGAAAATTTCCTTAAAATTCCAGTTCCAAGCTCTAGAATTTCTATGAAAACCAAGAAAAAACTCGCTACTTTGTAGAACAACTGTCCAAATTTAAATTTCCAAAAAATTAAAAACCATCCCTCCAACCGCCTAATCACCCACACAAATATACCGTTAGAAATCTCTACCTATGTAAATTATCGTGATGGAATAGGATTTCAAAAATTATGCTGGAATCACACCTGAATTGCCGTCGAAATTGACATTGCCACACACATGCAGAACAAAAGGTGATATTGTTTTGCATATAACTAGAGAAATCTGTAGCGCCCCACTAGAGATATAGCCCAAAAGTCGGAATGCCACTCAATCCAATCCTAAAGCATGCAGTATCATATCCTATAGACCCATAAAGTTTTTTCAAAATTCTCTAATAAATCACAATACCCACATTACACAGGATGACTTAACTTAATATAAAAATATCAGAGTGCAAAAGTCATACTAATAACCCATCGTCATTCAAAATGAATACCAACATAAGCAATATCATTCATACATGCCAAAAGTTTCATACTCGTTATGACATATCATAACATTTCTAATACCCGTATATATACAAGGTAATTACATATGTGAATATAAATTCACCCAACTCTACTACATATATATCCATATAACCTCTGTCCTTGGCTCGAGCCTTCTACATCAACTTGTCGGTAAGAAATAATGATGCGAGGGTGAGTCATCAAGACTCAGTAAGGAATAAAGCATGGTACAAGATGGCTATTAGAATCAATAATAACAATAAGGCTCGTTAACACGTAACTACAGAAGCTTAACAACAAGTTAAAATAAAGAAAACACATTTTTAAGCAATAATATTCGCTAGGTCAGGATGCTGTAACCATCAGCTTAGAAGGCCCGAGATAATCTCGATCGATGTTGTTTGGGAGGTATAGAGCATCTCAACCGATCAAAATTGGGAGGAAATACAGACGGCTCAGTTGGCTCGGCTTCAGCCTGATCCAGACTAGGAACTCACTCTAGCCTTATCGCTCCACGAGCTAAAACAATTTAAAAGTGCAAGCCCAACAGACTATGCATATCAAATAAAAGCAAATATGCATATCAGAATATCCTTATGCCTCCGTAACAATACAATCGTTCAACAATAACAGTTCAATAATCACAATGGCACAGGCATTAGCTCAGAAATAATAATAGCACAACATGACAACTTGGCAACAACAATGGCACAAGCACGACGGCTTGGCAAAATAATAGCACAAGCATGACAGCTTGGCAAGGTTCTCGGCCCAACAATTCTACTGTATCATTTTTAATCAAACTTTCCAATGATCAAATTGCCAACAGGGCAGAATAACTGAACAATTATGCCGACACGACAAATCTATGATATACTGATCAATCAAGGAAATCAATACGACATTTGACAATTAACAACTCCAATTCAACAAGAATGATACAGTAATACTATGAAAGTTCATGGCGCCAGAACAGTAAATCAATGCGTTTAGAATGGTTTCAAAGAAAACACCGACCACTTGGCTATACAGTTCAGTTTTCAGAAAGAAAGTCAATTTTCACAAAGCTTCACAGAAGTTGATCTAGACAGTTATTTTCAATAAAATGGATCAAATACCAATCAATTTCAAATCAAGAAAACCTCACAGGGTTCAAAAATAAATAACGATAAACATAACATATATCAAATCAGCAGAACCTAACGGGTTCAATAATGACTATAGAATAAGCTCAAACAATCAACAATCATTTACAGAATATGATAATCGAATCAATATCAATCCTCACAGGGGTTTATCAAGGAATCGATAGGTGCAAGAGTTGCTAGATTGGTAGATCCTCACCTTATCAACCTCGGTAAGAAGTCAAAATCCTACTGGTCTCCAGGGCCCAAATCCTAATCACCTATTAAAAGGATAATTTATAAATTAAAACCCTCGTTCAATCCTGAATATCTCTATCAATCATATTTAATTATAGTCCAATTCAATAATCCCCGAACAACATAATGGTTAGGGTTTTGCTTAAGCATCATTGCCATAGGATATACTATATGTACTGGTTGTATGAAATATGTACGGGTTTCAACCTATACTGTCAAAATAATACAATTGAGTCCTTAGCTTACCAATTTAATCTTATTATAACAAATACTAGGTTGATAATAACAATCCAATTTTTGTAAAATCCCAAATTTTGTCACTTAAGTCGCAATAACATGAAATTAGGGTTTTCTATACTTAATAAGCTATCTAACCTATAGTTCACATGAAATAATAGCATTCTGGGGTACAATAAACTTAATTATCATGCATGAACATTGCATTCTTATGCATGGCTATTCTGATCGATCATTTCCTTCATTATCTTTCGAAATACAAGGTTTGAATGAAGAATACATGTATACAAATATATGCAACAAGCTTAATCCTAATTTTGGATATTTACCCAAATATTGAATTATTGGTAAGGAGAAACGATGATCAGCCCGCATCGCATGCATGTCACCCTTTTGATGAGACGAACAAACTACCCAGTCACTGCTGTCGCGCCGCTGTCGAAAAATTTTGAAACCACCACCAACAGCTGCTCCTCAGCCCCGGTAATCCAATGCTCCAATTAGTTTTTCATTCCGACAACAGGAGAGTCCTCAATTCGCCAAAAACTACACCTCACGACCAACACCGCCGCGTAGTTTTTGTGAAATTTCTCCTCCCACGGTGGTCCGTTCAACAATCTCAAAGCACCGGAGTAACCCTTGAGCTAAGCCCGATAGAATGGTACCAATTTTCACCATCAAAAGTCGCCGAAGTGACAACCCATTTCACCTCCCATTTCCGTCGGTTTTCTTTAGTTTTCCACGGTGTCTTTGCTGAAAATGAAGGATGGAAAGGTTGGTTTTGGGTTCAGGGTAAAAGGATGATGGTAGATGTAGGTTGGTTTCAGGTCGATTCACGGTGGTTGGAGGTTTTCACCGGTGGAAGAGTAGAGATGGTGGAACGGTGGTGAAGATGGTGAAATAAAGGGAAAAATTGAAAAATGTACATATATTTAGGTAACCTTTCCATATTTACAATTTAACCCCAAAATTTTTGCTAATCTGAGATCAAGTCCCCCAACTATGCCTATTTCAATTTTGTCCTTGAATTAGTTGTTGCTTCACATTGAGTCCACATCTAATAAAAATTTAACATTAACCCCTCTTAGATAAAATAATGGGAAAATTAAATCCTCTAAATTTACCTTTAAACCCACGAATTATGGATATATATATTTATTATTATTACTACTATTATTATTATTATCATTTTTTATTTGTAAAAATTCAAAATATTGAAATAAAGAAATTCTAGGGATGTTATAATCCCCCATCTCTTAAAGGAATTTGGTCCCGCAGATTCTCACCTGAGTACTGAAAAAGACTGGGTTATTGTCGGCGCATGCCAAAGGACTTTTACTTGAGGAATTTTTCTATTTCTTAATTCCCGAAACTTTCGATCCAAAATTCTGACCGGTTGTTCTTCATATGTGAGATCACTCTGTAGAGACACACTGGTATAGGGAATAACATGAGAAGGATCAAGATGGTACTTCAAAGTTGTGATACATGGAAAAACATCATGAGTGCCTGTCATGTCAGGAGGCAACTCCAAGCGATATGCTAATGGTCCGATTCTTTCACATATTCTGTAGGGACCATCTGGGATTAAGTTTTTTGCCGCTACCGATCCTTCGAGTACCTTTCCTTGGAAAATTTTTAAGAAATATCTGATCGCCGACTTCAAATTCCAAATCCCTTATTCTCATTCTCTGCTTAATGATCTGTGTTTTTTCAATAGTCTCCTGGATCAATTTAGGTCTTATGATTTCCAAGGACTTGTGGTCATCGCTCTTATATTCCTCAATATCCCAATGTATTGGAGATCAACACTTTCTGCCATATACTTCATATGGGGCCATTTGAATTGTTGTTTGATAATTGTTGTTGTATGTAAATTCAACCACCAGTAGATGTCGATCCCAACTTCTACTAAAATCCAAAACACATGCACGTAACATATCCTCCAAAACCCAAATAGTTCTTTCTGATTGCCTATCTGTTTGAGAGTGAACAGCGGAACTGAAATACAATCTTGTGCCTAGATGCTCCTACAGGGCCTTCTAAAGTCTCGATGTGACTTTGGATCCCGATCAGACACAATACTGACTGGAATTCCATGCAACCAGACTATCTCCTTGATATACACTTCATCCAATTTCTCAACTTTGTACTATGTCTTGACAGGTAGAAAATGCGCAGATTTAGTCAATCTGTCCACTATTACCCATATATTGTTGTACCCTCCTTGGACCACTGGTAAACCTATTACAAAGTCCTTGGTTATTTGTTCCCATTTTCAATCAAGTATTGGGAGCGGTTGGAGTAATCCTTATGGTCGCTGATGTTCTGCCTTTACCAGTTGATAGGTTAGACATTTTCGTACATACTCAACGACATCTTTTTTCATTCCGTTCCACCAGAACTGCTTTCTCAAGTCTCGATACATCTTGGTACCTCCAGGATGTATTACAAACCTCGACTTATGTGCCTCATCCAATAATCTTCCTTTTAGAAGAGTACCTTGACTATCAGTATTGAATTCCAATTCCCCAAACCTCTTGAATGCTTCATTCTTTTCAGATAACCATTTATTATTGGCTTGTGCTTGTCGTATTGCTGCATGCAATTCTGGTTGCACGTTTACTCTCACAAGCTAGACTTTTTGTTTCATTCTCATCACCGCATCTGACTTTTGAATCTTCATCTTTGTTCCTGTCAAATGAGCTAATCCAGCTGCACGACTTAATGCATCTGCTACCACATTGGCTTTCCCTGGGTGGTACGAAATTGAAAAGTCATAATCCTCAAGAAATTCTATCCACCATCGTTGTCTCATATTCAAAACTTTTTTAGAGCGCAGATACTTGAGACTCTTGTGGTCAGTATATACCTCAAATGTAGCTCCATAAAGGTAATGTCTCTACTTAGATAGTGCAAATATCACCGCTTCTAACTCCGAATCATGAGTCGGGTAGTTTTCTTCATGTGATTTAAGTTTCCTAGATGCATAAGCAATGATGCACCCTCTCTGCATCAGCACATATCCTAGTCCTTCCTTGGAAGCATTCGTATAAACCACAAAGTCTTTTAACCCATCGGGCAGAGCCAAAATCAGAGTTGTTACTAGCCGAGTCTTTAGTTCTTGGAAGTTCCTTTCACATTCATCATTCCAGTTGAAGGGTTGATTCTTTTGGGTTAACTTAGTCAATGGGCTGGCTATCTTAGAAAAATCCTAAACAAACCTTTGATAATAACCAGCTAGACCCAGAAAACTATGAACTTTTGATATATTCTCGGGTCTCTTCCAATTGACTATTGCCTCTACTTTGGAAGGACCAACTTCCACTCCATTCTAGGAAATGATATGTCCACGAAAAGTTACATGTTCTATCCAGAACTCGCATTTACTGAACTTAGCATATAACTGATGCTCCTTCAAAGTTCTGAGTACCAAGTGTAAATGCTTGGCATGCTCTTCTCGAGTCTTCGAATATACGATGTCAGCTATGAAGATAACTACAAACTAATCCAGATATGGTTAGAATACTCGATGCATCATATCCATGAATGTTACTAGAGCATTAGCCAAACCAAATGGCATCACTACAAATTCGAAATGACCATATCGGGAATTGACAGCAATCTTTGGTATATCCTCCTCTCTGATCTTTAACTGGTGATATCCTTGCCTTAGATCCAATTTTGAAAAGATTGTAGCCCCTTGCAGCAAATCAGACAACTCTTCTATGTGTGGGAGGGGATACTTCTCAGAGACCCGTCCTTTTTCTTAACAAACAATACCGGGGCTCCCCAAGGAGAAGTGCTTGGTCTTATAAACTTCTTTTCTAGCAGTTCCAGAAGTTGATCCTTTAACTCCTTCAACTCTGCTGGGGCCATTCTATAGGGATTTTTTGATATAGGCGTTGCTCCTGGTAGAGTATGAATAACAAAATCTATTTCTCTATCAGGAGGTATTGAATTCAGCTATTCTAGAAATACTTCTGGATGCTCAGCCACGATATCCACTTCTTCCAACTTGGCAGTGTCTCGAGGCTTATTTATGAGATTAGCTAAGAATCCTTGTCCACTTTCCTGAAGAATTCTTTTGGCCTCCAATGCGGATATTAGTGACGACAAGGTGGCTTTATTTGGGATGGAATGAGCAGATATCGACATTTTGCCTCCAAGCATAATACTCTTTGTGAAACAGTTCATCTGCGCCTAATGTCTATATAACTAATCCATTCCCAAAATCAGATCATATCCCTGAAGGGGCATCTGTATAGGATTAGCTGGCTATATCTCATCCCCTATGAACACCGGACAATCCCGATATATTATATCTGTTGTTAAACTTTCCCCTAATGGTGTCAAAACCTCTATTTGATAGGTCATGGTTTCTGGTTGTTTGCTCAATTTTTGAGAAAAAGTAGAAGATATAAAGGAATGAGATGCATTGGGGGTCATATAAGGTATTACCAAAAATATCAGTTATAGAAACAATACCTTCAACTACTTCATTTGGATTGGGTGCATCTTTTTCGATTAAAGCATAGGCGCGCGCGGGCTTGTACTTTTGTTTGCCTTTAGCTCCCACTACTTGTTTCCATTTCGCTGCTGTGGTCGGGGCTTCTCTTCTAGGACAGTCTTTTAAAAAGTGTTGGTCACAGCCACATCCCAAGCACCTCCCTTGGTTCATCCAGCAAGTAGCCTCTTCACGTCCCGATCTACCACAATCTCCACACTGTCGCTGTGTTCGTTCCTGAATCTGATTGGTGGTTTTGCCAAACTGGGGTACTCGAGATATTAGATTCTCGATCCGTAAATGAGTCTATTTTCTTCCCGTATTGCTTTGTCCTCCAGAGTATGGCCTATTCTTTTGAGTTCTATCCTCGACCCTTCAAATTTCTTAGAGTTCTGACTCCAATTGTAAGGCTTTGCTATCGCCACATTATAATTTGGTATATCACGAAGAGCTAATCCATGTCTAAATTCTAGCCGCAATCCTTGTATAAACTACTGTGTCTGGCAGCTTTCATCTTCTAATATGTGGGGAGCGTACTAAATCAATCGGCTGTAAGCAGCCTCATACTGGCTAATGGTTTGACCTCCTTGGATCAGGTTCATGAACTCCCTTTCTCGCGACTGCTTAACTACCAGTGGAACATATTTATCCGTTTCCCTGGTAAAATTTGCCCAAGTCAGTTGGGTCCCTATTGCAGTCCATCTCTGGTCAACCATCTTCCACCAACTGCGTCTAGGACTAGCTAACAAAAAGGCAGCAAAATGAACCTTTTACTCATCAGAGTAGTGAAGAGTTTCAAATATGTTTTCCAGGTTATCTAACCACTCTTCTGCATTTCTATCATTAGGTTCTCCTAAAAACTTAGGAGGTTGAAATCGTAAAAATCTCTCCAAAGCTCGATCATCAACAACCTCATGAACTACTATCGCCCTTCCACCTATTGCATGTCTACGCGGCTGGTGTATTAGTCCCTTCGGATTTCTAGGCTCAACAGGTTGACCTATAGGTGGTTGACCATCCAAATTGGTCTGTGAAATTTCCTCTTCATTCCAGGGTTGCTGAATATGGGTGCCTTCTGTCTAGGGTTTTGAGCCATATTAGGTCTTCTTCCAACTGGCCTTCCCCTATGACCCCCCCGCACTAGGGCGGAAACATCGTTGCTTTCATGAGACGCCATCGTCTTTATTTCTTAATACTCATGCTTGAAATCATCTATTCATGAACAATTCTAAACCACAAATCAGTTCTGGCAAATTCAAAATTTTAAAGAATAGAAAAGCCAAAAGAGTAATAAACACCATATAAATTATAGTAATGACTGGAAAATTTCATTTATAAAACAAGTTAGCTTTAGCAATTACGATAGTATGTACAAGTCAAAATTCAAAATTTCAAAAAGTTGCTAAGCTAACTATATGCCAGGTCGTAGAAAAATGACCGGACTAATGCGAGAGATCACCCATCGCTTGTGAGCAACTAGCTCGTACTATCCTACCTAGGTTCATACTACTAGTCTATATACAAAAAATTGCCATATCTAGGCTATACGGCTATTCTACATACACAAAAGTGCCACATCTTAGTCAGAAATACTCAGTCCAGGTCCTCAACATCGGTAATAACTGACTCGATGTCCTCTTCCTCAACCTCCTCATCATCCATCGGTATCTCTATCTCATCATCATTGGCAGGTATCATCATCTCCGCATTCACCTCATCTGGCATCAATATCTCCACATCCTCATCTGGTATCAGTATATCCACATTCACCTCAGCTATCGGAATCTCTATATCCTCATCAGCTCTGCACTCTACTGGCTCTATGTAGGTGCTGCTGCCGAGAGTCTCTCAACTACCTCCTCGATACGTATGCCTGATCCATGTCCCTGCTCCGGTGCAGGATGTATCCCCAAAGGTCCCGCACTAACATCGATACCTAAACCCACACCAATAACCTGATCAATAGCTCTACCGTAATGAGTTACCATTCCTTGAATCTCATTCATGTTGGGGTGATTCATATCACGAATTCTCATAGAGTCAATTTCCAACAACTTAAAAGTCTCTTCCATATGCTCACGAATAGACCGAAGTCTTTCAATTTGAGCTTGAGTAATGCTAACCCTTCGCTCTTCCCTCTCTACATCTTCCCTTAATTTAGCCATCATATATTTCTATTCACCATAACTGAAGACTTCGACATATCTTATTCATTTTTTTCTTCTCAACCTCCAAAGCCGCAGTTCTTTCCTTGAGAGACTCCAAACTCTTATTTTCTTCCATAGGTTCCTTACCCTCTCTTCGCCCATTCGCCATCCTGCAATACATAACTTATTTTTATTAACAACAATTCACTTAGATCTAAGTCTGTAAAGCACATTACAATCTCATCTCATGCGAAACAGTCAAAAGTTGATTCCTAAGATCCTGTATCAGTATAGCTCGGGGGAAACCTAAGCTCTGACACCACCTCTGTAGCACCCCACTAGGGATATAGCCCAAAATTCGGAATGCCACTGAATCCAATCCTAAAGCATGCAATATCATATCCTATAGACCCATAAATTTTCTTCAAAATTCTCCAATAAATCACAATACCCACAATACACAGCATGCTTTAACTTAATATAAAAATATCAGAGTCTGGAAGTCATACTAATAACCCATCGTCATTCAAAGGGAATACCAACATAAGCAATATCATTCATACAAGCCAAAAGTTTCATACTCGTCATGACATATCACAACATTTCTAATATCCATATATATACAAGGTAATTACATATGTGAATATATATTCACCCAACTCTACTACATATATATCCATACAACCTTTGTCCTCAGCTCGAGCCTTCTATATCAGCATGTCGGTAAGAAATAATGATGCAAGGATGAGTTATCAAGACTCAGTGAGGAATAAAGTACGGTACAAGATGGCTATCAGAATCAACAATAACAATAAGGCTCGTTAACACGTAACTACAGAAGTCAAAATAAAGAAAACACATTTTTAAGCAATAATATTCGCTAGGTTGGGATATTGTAACCATCAGCTCAAAAGGCCTGGGATCATCTCGACCGATGCATTGCAGGAGGTATAGAGCATCTCAATAGATCACAGTAGGGAGGAAATACAAATGGCTCAATTGGCTGGGTTTCAGCCCGATCCAGACTGGGAATCACTCTAGCCTTATTTCTCTACGAGCTAAAATAATTTAAAAGTGCAAGCCCAACGGACTATGCATATCAAATAAAAGCAAATATGCAACTCAGAATATCCTTATGCCTCTATAAACAATACAATCGTTCAACAATAATTCAATAATCACAATGGCACGAGCATCAGCTCAGCAATAACAATAGCACAAGCATGACAGCTTGGCAACAACAATGGCACAAGCACGACGGCTTGGCAAAACAATAGCACAAGCATGACAGCTTGGCAAGGCTCTCAGCCCAACAATTCTACTGTATCATTTTTAATCAAACTTTCCAATGATCAAATTGCCAACAGGGCAGAATAACTGAACAATTATGCCGGCACGGCAAATCTACGATACACTGATCAATCAAGGAAATCAATACGATATTTGACAATTAACAACACCAATTCAACAAGAACGGTATAGTAACACTGTGAAAGTTCATGGTGCCAGAACGGTAAATCAGTGCGTTCAGAATGGTTTCAAAGAAAACATCGACCACTTGGCCGTACAGTTCAATTTTTAGAAAGAAAGTCAATTTTCACAAAGCTTCACAGAAGTTGATCTAAACAATCATTTTCAATAAAACAGATTAAATACCAATAAATTTCAAATCAAGAGAACCTCATAGGGTTTGAAAATCAATAACGATAAACATAACAGATATAAAATCAGTAGAACCTAACGGGTTCAACGATGACTATAAATAAGCTCAAACAATCAAGAACCAATCAGTAGATTCATCATAGGGGTAACAATCAACAATCATTTACAGAATAGTGTAATTAAATCAATATCAACCCTCACAAGGGTTTATTAAGGAATTGATAGGTGCAAGAGTTGCCAGATTGGCGGATCCTCACCTTATCAACCTCGGCAAGAAGTCAAAATCCTATTGGTCTCCAGGGTCCAAATCCTCATCACCTATTAAAAGGATAATTTATAAATTAAAACCCTCGTTCAATCCTGAATATCTCTATCAATCATATTTAATTATAGTCCAATTCAATAATCCCCGAACAACATAATGGGTAGGGTTTTGCTTAAGCATCATTGCTGCAGGATATACTATATGTACTTGTTGTATGAAATATGTACGGATTTCAACCTATACTATCAAAATAATACAATTGAGTCCTTAGCTTACCAATTTAACCTTATAACAAATACTAGATCAATAATAACAATCCAGATTTTGTAAAATCCCAAAATTTGTCACTTAAGTCGCAATAACATGAAATTAGGGTTTTCTATACTTAATAAGCTATCTAACCTATAGTTCACATGAAATAATAGCATTCTGGGGTATAATAAACTTAATTATCGTGCATGAACATTGCATTCTTATGCATGGCTATTCTGATCGATCATTTCCTTCATTATCTTTTGAAATACAAGGTTTGAATGAAGAATACATGTATACAAATACATGCAACAAGCTTAATCCTAAATCCAGACATTTACCCAAATATTGAATTATTGGTAAGAAGAAACGACGGTCAGCTCGCATGCATGTCACCCTCTCGACGAGACGAACAAACTGCTCGGTCACCGCCGTAGAGCCGCCGCCACCAAAAAATTTTGAAACCACCACCAACAGGTACTCCTCAGCCCCAGCAATCCAATGCTCCAATTAGTTTTTCATTTTGACATCGGGAGAGTCCTCAATTCCCCAGGAAATCGCAGCCCCGCCACCAACACTGCTGTGTGGTTTTTGTGAAATTTCTTCTCCCACGATGGTCATTCAACCGTCTAAAAGCATCGGAGTAACCCTTGAGCTAAGCCCGACAGAATGGTATCAATTTCTGCAGTCAAAAGTTGCCGGAGTGACAACCCACTTCACCTCCCATTTTCATCGGTTTTCTTTAGTTTTCCACAGCGTCTTCACCGGAAATGAAGGATGGAAAGGCTGGTTTTGGGTTTAGGATAGAAGGATGATGGTATATGTAGATTGGTCTCAGGTCGATTCACGGTGGTTGGAGGTTTTCACCGGTGGAAGAGTGGAGATGGTGGAACGGTGGTGAAGATGGTGAAATGAAGGGAAAAATTGAAAAATGTATATATATTTAGATAGCCTTTCCATATTTACAATTTAACCCCAAAATTTCTGCTAATCTGAGATCAAGTCCCCCAACTATGCCTACTTCAATTTGGTCCTTGAATTATTAGTTGTTGCTTCACATTGAATCCACATCTAATAAAAATTTAACATTAACCCATCTTAGATAAAATAATGGGAAAATTAAATCCTCTAAATTTACCTTTAAACCCACGAATTATGGATATACATTTATTATTATTATTATCATTTTTTATTTGTAAAAATTCAAAATATTGAAATAAAGAAATTCTAGGGATGTTACAAAACTGCCATCCAATTAGAAAAGGGAACCATGGATAGAAGCCCTATGAGTGTAGATAAGGTTAGAAGTGGGATTCACTGAAATTGACACTGTATTTCGGCCAAAAAAGTGTAAAAATCAAAACCTGCCACCAGGCAGCAACCAAGGTTAGAGCTCAACTTTGAACTGGAATTACTTAAGATTGACCAGTTTGATCATCAAATTGAAGCTACAATTAGAAACTTCATTGAGTTGTAAGATCTTTTGAGGTAGATATCACCATTATACTCAGATTTTGCTAAAATATACATAGATAATGAAATGCAAAAAACATACCTCCTAAATCATGGATAAATAATTAAATATGATAAATATATAATAAGATCATTTGTAAAGAATTTTTCTGACTCATTCAATATCTTAGGGCCAATTCAAAATAAGATAAAAAGATTAAGGGCCAATTCACAATGAAAGATTGAGGGCCAATTCAAAATAAAGTAAAAATGTCAAGGAGCTACCGAAGCAAATAACAAAACCTGTACTTCTATAAATAGGGGCCAAGCCCTATTGCCATTTCCACACACAACCTCTCTTCTCTCTGCAGGCTGCCCAAAACCCAATTTCTAACACTCCAATCCCTCATCCATTAGCCATCAAAATTATAGCCAAATACTCATTATCTCATCAAAAATCAAAATCCTCATAAAATTTTCCAAAAATTCCAGTCCCAAGCTCTAGAATTTCTATCAAAATGAAGAAGAAACCCACTAGTCTGTAGAACGGCTGCCCAAACTTCAACTTCTAAAAAATTGAAAACCATCCCTCCAGCCACCTGACAACACACACAAATTTCTTATTTGAGGTGTTTCAGGAAAAAGAATTAAGGTAAGAGAATAAAAATTTAGAAGGAATAAGAAACCTAACCGATTCTTGTAATTGAATTCTCCAACAAATTGTAAGCTCAATCACCTGGATTCAAGATTCAATCATTATTGATCGTTCTTTTGGTAATAAGTGTATTATGAAAAACTAATTTAATTTTGAGTACTACTATGTGTCATTCTAATTTTTGATTTAATTGGTATTGTTATCTCAAATACTTAAGACCGAGAAATTATTATCTAATTATCAAAGTGATTAATTTCATTAATATCTTAAGTATAAGAGTAAACTTTCCTACCTATTAATTTCTAAATGAATCAAATATGTCCTAATACTTTGCTTGTCACATAGTTCCAAAATCCCATTTAATAACAAAATTATTAATTATCTAAATCATGTTTCACTTTTTTTCCTACCAAATTCAATTAACTTCAAATTTCTACTATCCAATATAACTCCATAGTTTGAGCATTCATTCTCAATCACATTTATTAGGAGAAAATGTCAAGTTATCACCATCACAAACACCCACAATCATTTAACACAAACTACCCATATCCAGAACCTGTCTCCTACATAGGCAGCTTTGATAATTTTCATCAAGACTATATTTTAACCAAATCAAAGGAAGTTTAATGGTGATATCTACCTCAAAAGGTATTACAACTCAATGAATTTTCTAATTGTAGCTTCAGTTTGACGATCAAATGCGAGGTCTTCACTAATTCCCATTCAAAGTTGAGTTTTGACCTTGGTTGTGTCTTGGTGGTAGGTTGCGGTTTTTACACTTTTAAGGCTAGAATACAGTGTCAATTTCAGTGAATCCTACTTCTTACCTTACCTACACTCGTAGGGCTTTCTATCCATGGTTTTCTTTTGTAATTAGATGGCGGTTTCTCCAGTTATAAGCAAAACAATATCACCTCCTTTCTACCAGCTTCTACCTACATGTGGCAATGTCAATTCCGACAGCAATTCAGGTGTGATTCCAGCATAATTTCTGAAATTGTATTCCACCACGATAATTTACACAAATAGAGATTTCTAATGGTATATCTATGTGGGTGATCAGGTGGCTGGAGGAATGATTTTCAATTTTTTGAAAGTTTAAGTTTGGGCAACCGTTCTACAAACTAGTGGGTTTCCTCTTGATTTTGATAGAAATTGTAGAGCTTGGGACTTGAATTTTGGGAAAAATTTCAAAGGATTTTGATTTGTGATGAGCTAAAGAGGATTTGGCTATAATTTTGATGGCTAATGATGAGGGATTGGAGTGTTAGAAATCGGGTTTTGGGCAGCCTGTAGAGATGAGAGAGGTTTTGTGTGGAAATGGCAATGGGGCTTGGACCCTAATTATAGAAGTACAAGTTTTGTTATTTGCTTAGGTACTTCCTTGAAATTCTTACTTTATTTTGAATTGGCCCTTAATCTTTTATCTTATTTGAATTGTACATAAGATATTGAATAAGTGAGAAAAATTCTTTACCAATGATCTTATTATATATTTATCTTATTCAATTATTTACCCATGATTTAGGAGGTATGTTTTTTGTATTTTATTATCTAAGTACATATATATATTATATGGATACATGTATTTAGTGATTTATTAAGGTAGAATTTTAATTGACCCATAAAATTTGAAATAGTGTTAATTCTTTCTAAATGACAACCTTTATAGCATAGTTTATTTACCACACATAATTTAATAATTCTTTTTAATCTTGATTTTCTCTAGTTATCAAGTAGATTTAATACTTAATTCTTTTAAGAGAAAATTACTTATGAGAGAAGATGGGATGTTATAAACCCAAAAGGAATTCTAAAATTTTGAGGTAGAATTTGCATGAAACGATGATTTGAAAAAGGAAATTTTAAATGAAGTCCATCGACTCCATCCAGGCAGTAATAAATGTACCATGACTTGAAGCTGCACCATTGGTGGAACAATATGAAAAGGAAGATTTCAAAATATGTGGCAAAATGCATAGTGCGCCAATGACTGACAGCTGAACATCAAAGACCATCAGGGCTTCTCCAATCATTGTCAATACCACAATGGAAATGGGAAGCCATAATGTAACACTAGAATTTTCTTGATTTGCGATAAATTAATTGTCAAATTATTTTCATTTTATTTATTTCTATGAATTTTTATCATTATTACTATATTAGAAGTTTTGTGGTCAATATATTATATTAATAAACTTGATTTCACGTTAATTGAAACTTTTGGGGCCAAACTGCAAATTCTAAGGATGCTTTTTTGTATTTTATTATCAAAGTATAGATATTTTATATGGGTACATGTATTTAGTAGTTTATTAAGGTTGAATTTTGATTAACCCATAAAATTTGAAATAGCGTTAATTCTAACAAAATGACAACCTTTATAACATAGTTTATTTACCACACAAATCTAATATTTTTTTTCAATCTTGATTTTCTATAGTTATCAAATACATTTAATAATTTAATTTTTTTAAGAGAAAATTACGTATGAGAAAAAGATGGGATATTATAAACCCAAAAGGAACTCTAAAATCTTGAGGTAGAATTTGCACGAAATGATGATTTGAGAAAGGAAATTTTAAATGAAGCCCATCGATCCAGCTATAGTATCCATCCGGGAACTAATAAAATGTACCAAAACTTGAAGCGACACCACTGGTGGAACAATATAAAAAGGAAGATTTTAGAATATGTGGCAAAATGCATAGTACGCCAATGAGTGATAGTTGAACCTGAAAGACCATAAGGGCTTCTCCAATCATTGCCAATACCACAATGGAAATGGGAAGCAATAACCATGTACTTTGTTACCGGGCTACCTCGAACCACAAATGGGCATGATTTCATTTGGGTCATTATCGACCGACTTACTAAATCAGGACAGTTCTTGCCAATCTATATAGGGTATATATACAGTGGAATGACTAGCTGAGATATATAAGGATGAGGTTATTGGACTGCATTGGGTACCCATCAATATTATCTCGAATTGAGATCCAAGGTACTTGTCATGAGAGATGGCCCCCACCGCACACCCCTGATTAGCAGGCATGGCACTTAGTTCCAGATTTGACAAGTTGGATGAGAAGATTTATAATAATTAGAAAACACGAACCTTTTCGAGCTATAATTTATTTGGAGTAAGAAAACTTTTTCATAAAAATATTCCTCTTTTCTTTTAAATAATCCTTTTTGAGATGTTCTGAAAGTATTTAGCATAGGGGGTTCTTACTTTGCTTATGTGAGTAACATAGTTTTGATTATAAAGAAGCAAATGAAACAATTATTGATAACAACATGATCTTCTGATTATAAGAAAAGAGGAACAATTCAAGATTTCAACCAGCTCAAACTTACCAAGAATGTCAACCAATTATCACCACAATAAGTGAGGCATTTTTAGGAAGTGCAAAAAGGATATATGATTTCAAGAAGTACCTATCAACAACTAACAAATAGAAAATAGAAAGAAGTAGAAGACCTTCCGTATCACTAATAAAGGTGTTCGAGGAAACATAAGAGAGGTATATGATTTCTGGAAAATATTAACAAGTAATAGGATGAAATTAAGAGAGCATAGGAGACCTCACATACCAATAATCGAGGTGTTCCATAAAATATGAGATAAGTATATGATTTCAAAAAAGATTTTAACAGGTAACAAAATGAAATTGTGAAGAATAGAAGACCTGACATATATAGATTCAAGGTGTTTCCGGAAAAAGAATTAAGGTAAGAGAATAAAAATTAAGAAGGAATAGAAAACCTAACCTATTCTTGTAATTGAATTCTCTAACAAACTTGTAATCTAAGTGATTAAGTTCATTAATACCTTGGGTATAAGAGAAACCTTTCCTACGTATTAATTCCTAAATGAATCAAATATGTCATAATACTTTGCTTGTCACATAGTTCCAAAATCAAATTTAATAACAAAATTATTAAGTATCTAAATAATGTTTCATTTTTCTTCCACCATATTCAATTAACTTCAAATTCCAATTATCCAATATAACTCCATAATCTGAGGATTCATTCTCAACCACATTTATCAAAAGGAAATGTCAAGTTATCACCATCACAAACACCCACAATCACTTAACATAATCTTCCCCTATCCAGAACCTATCTCCTACATAGCCAGCTTTGATAATTTTCATCAAAACTATATTTTAGCAAAATCTAAAGAAGTTTAATGGTGATATCTACCCCAAAAGGTCTTACAACTCAATGAATTTTGTAATTGTCGCTTCAATTTGATGGTCGAATGGGTCGATCTTCACTAATTCCCATTCAAAGTTGAGTTCTGACCCTGGTCATGTCCTGGTGGCAGGTTGCGGTTTTTATACTTTTTAGGCTGGAATATAGTCTCAATTTCAGTGAATCCTACCTTTTAACCTTATCTACCCTCATAGGGCTTTCTATCCATGGTTCCCTTTTCTAATTGCATGGTAGTTTCTCCAGTTATAAGCAAAATAATATCACCTTCTGTTCTACTTGCGTGTGGCAATGTCAATTCCGACAACAATTCAAGTGTGATTCTGGCATAATTTCTGAAATCCTATTCCATCATGATAATTTAAAAGATAGAGATTCCTAGTCGTATATTTGTGTGGGTGATCAGGTGGCTGGAGGGATGGTTTTCAATTTTTTGAAAATTTAGTTTGGGCAGTAGTTCTACAAACTAGTGGGCGGGTTTCTTCCTAATTTTGATAGAAATTCTAGAGTTTGGGATTGGAATTTTGGGGAAATTTTCTGAGGATTTTGATTCTTGATGAGTTAAAGAGGATTTGGCTATAATTTTGATGGGTAATGGATAAGGGATTGGAGTGTTAGAAACTAGGTTTTGGGCAGCTTGCAGAGAGAAAAGAGGTTTTGTGTGGAAATGGCAATGGGGGCCAAGCCTATTTATAGAAGTACAAGTTTTGTTATTTGTTTAGTGAGGTCCTTGAAATTTTTACTTTATTTTGAATTGGCCCCTCAATCTTTCATTGTGAATTTGCCCTCCTTTATCTTATTTTGAATTGGCCCTAAGATATTAAATAAGTAAGAAAAATTCTTTACTAATGATATTATTATATATTTATCATATTTAATTATTTATCCATCATTTAGGAGGTATGTTTTTTGTATTTTATTATCTAAGTACAGATATTATATATGGGCACATGTATTTAGTGGTTTATTAAGGTCGAATTTTGATTAACCCATAAAATTTGAAATAGAGTTAATTCTATCAAAATGACAACCTTTATAACATAGTTTATTTACCATACAAATCTAATAATTTTTTTCAATCTTGATTTTCTATAGTTATCAAATACATTTAATAATTTAATTTTTTTAAGAGAAAATTACTTATGAGAACAGATGGGATGTTATAAACCAAAAAGGAATTCTAAAATTTTGAGGTAGAATTTGCATGAAATGATGATTTGAAAAAAGGAAATTATAAATGAATTCCATCGATCCTGTTGTAGTATCCATCCAGGAAGTAATAAAATGTACCAAAACTTGAAGCGACACCACTGGTGGAACAATATGAAAGGAAGATTTCAGAATATGTGGCAAAATGCATAGTACACCAGTGAGTGATAGCTGAACGTGAAAGATCATCAGGGCTTTTCCAATTATTGCCAATACCACAATGGAAATGAGAAGCAATAGCCATATACTTTGTTACTGGGCTAGCTCGAACCACAAATAGGCATGATTTAGTTTGGGTCATTATCGATTGGCTTACTAAATCATAACAGTTCTTGCCAAATCTATATGGGGTATATATAGAGTGGAATGACTAGATGAGATATATAATGATGAGGTTATTCGACTGCATTGGGTACCCATCAATATTATATCAAATCGAGATCCAAGGTACTTGTCAAGAAAAATGGCCCCCACCGCACACCCCTGTCAGTAGGTGTGGCATTAAGTTCTTGATTTGACAAGTAGGATGAGAAGATTTATAATAAATAGAAAACACGAACCTTTTCGAGCTACAATTTATTTGGAGTAAGAAAACTTTTTCATAAAATTATTCTTCTTTTCTTTTAAACAATCCTTTTTGAGATGTTCTGAAAGTATTTAGCATAGGGGGTTCTTATTTTGCTTATGTAGTAACATAGTTTTGATTATAAAGAAGCAAGCAAAACAATTATTGATAATGACATGATCTTCTGATTAAAAGAAAAGAGAAATAATTCAAGATTTCAACCGGCTCAAACTTACCAAGAAGGTCAAACAATTATCACCACAATAAGTGAGGCATATTTAGGAAGTGCGAAAAGAATATATGATTTCAAGAAGTAGCTATTAACAAGTAACAAATCGAAATTAGAAAGGAGTAGAAGACCTTACCATATCACTAATAAATGTGTTCAAGGAAACATAAGATAGGTATATGATTTCTGGAAAATATTAACGAGTAATAGGATGAAATTAAGAGGGCACAGGAGACCTCACATACAAATAATTGAGGTGTTCTAGAAAATACGAGATAGGTATATGATTTCAGAAAAGATATTAACAGGGGAATAGAATGATATTGCGAAGGAACATAAGACCTCACATATCTATATTCAAGGTGTTTCAGGAAAAAGAATTAAGGCAAGAGAATAAAAATTTAGAAGGAATAGAAAACCTAACTGATTCTTGTAATTGAATTCTGCAACAAACTTGTAAGCTCAATCGCCTGGATTCAAGATTCAATCATTATTGATTTGTTCTTTTGGTAATAAGTGTATTATGAAAAACTAATTTAATTTAGAGTACTACTACATATCAAGTGATTTCATTAATACCTTGAGTATACGAGTGATCTTTCCTACCCATTAATTCCTAAATGAATCAAATATGTCCTCATACTTTGCCTATCACATAGTTCCAAAATCACGTTTAATAACAAAATTATTAAGTATCTAAATAATGTTTCATTTTTTTCCACCAAATTCAATTAACTTCAAATTCCAATTATCCAATATAACTCCATAATCTGAGCATTCATTTTCAACCACACTTATCAAAAGAAAATATCAAGTTATCACCATCACAAACACCCACATCTAGAAACTGTCTCCTACATAGGCAGCTTTGATAATTTTCATCAAAACTATATTTTAGCCAAATCTAAGGAAGTTTAATAGTGATATCGACCTCAAAAGGTCTTACAACTCAATGAATTTTCTAATTGTAGCTTCATTTTGATGATCGAACGGGTCAATCTTCACTAATTCCCGTTCAAAGTTAAGTTCTTACTCTGGTCGCGTCCTAATGGCAGGTTGCGGTTTTTACACTTTTTAGGCCAGAATACAGTGTCAATTTCAGTGAATCCTACCTTCTAACCTTATTGACACTGGTAGGGCTTTCTATCCATGGTTCCCTTTTCTAATTGGATGGCGGTTTCTCTGGTTATAAGCAAAATAATATCACGTCCTGTTCTGCCTGCATGTGGCAATGTCAATTCTGACAGCAATTCAGGTATGATTCCGGCATAATTTCTAAAATCCTATTCTGCCACGATAATTTACACAGATAGTTTGGAGGGATGGTGTGATACCCCACTCTGGGTAACCCAAAGCTGAGATATCAAAACATTCCATTCAATAATTCTGAACCAAAAATTACAATTCAATAGGCCCATAATCAGACATTTCATGCTCATCAGAAATAGCAGCGGATTCAAACTTAAACAAACCTGTAATATACAACATATAACTAAATGCATGCCACCAGATTTCCAATTCAACTTATCAAAAGCAGCGGAATTACAACCTTTAAGTCATCCATATCATCATAACGTATCACAGATCTAAAATCCATACTTAGCAATCAGACGTCTTCCATATATACATTCAACATCTGATCTATTACAAAACATACTTTTATCCAGCATGGAGTCCAAATCCCTTGCTTAGTCCCTGTCTAAGAGAATCAAAATAAACGGGGGGTTAAGTCCAAAGGACTTAGTGAGGGATAACTGTAAGCATAACAGAAGGAATCTGTTGAGGGAGAATCAACTCAACAGACTGTAAATCAACAGTCAGGCAGAACATATCAGAATACGGTTAGACAATCGATCAGGCAGGCAGTTAGTTGCATTCAGTCATTCAGTCAAGCATGCAATCATTCAATCAGTCCGGAAACAATCAAAATCAATCAATAAATAGATCAGATCAATCGAATCAATCTAACAGATCATATCAGTCCCTTAACAGCTCGTCCCGAACTTAACAGCTGGGAACAACATATCAGCTCGTCCCGAACTTAACAGCTGGGAACAACATATCAGCTCGTCCCGCTTTACAGCTGGGAACAACATATCAACACGTCCCGAGCTTAACAGCTGGGAACAACATATCAGCACGTCCCAAGCTTAATAGCTGGGAACAACATATCAGCTCGTCCCGCTTTACAGCTGGGAACAACCTATCAGATTGGTAATAGATAACAGATAGTCAGATATCAGATTAACAGATAACAGTACGGATGGATAACAGATGTCAATCGAAGGATAACAGTAGATGCCCAAGAATAGCCTTAGCACATCGCTTATACCTAGGAATAACCCTAGCATATGGCTGACAAACTGAATACCCAGGAAATAGCCCCTAGCGTATTGGACTTACGGAACGAATACCCAGGGAATAGCCCCTAGCGTATCAAACGTACAGACAATTCAGAACAGTATAGAAGTGACGACAGGGCAAACAGTAACAGTACTGGACAATACAGATATCAGAACAAACAAAAACAGAATAAGAACAGAAGTAACCCGCGCAAGGGTGTCTGAATCAGATAACAGAATATCAAAGATCTTAACAGATCACAGATTTCAATAACAGTACAGTCAGTTCAGAAACAGTAACCCGCACAGGGGTTTATCACAAATACCGATAAATGAAATGAAGTGCCAGATTGGCGGACCCTCACAAGGGTTCAACAATTCACGAATAGCGGTAATCAAAGCAATAACCCAAAGTGGGAGACCCTCACCTCCGTAATCTCAGAGGTGCTATCACGATCAGCAGCCTATTGGTCCGCAGGACCCACTTCGTTGTTACCTATCCAAAAAGTAATATTTATAATCAAAATCCATACTTAATTCTATTAATCACAATTATACCATTAACGATCCAGAATCACTAATTTATCAATTAATATAGTATCTCATTCCTATTTCAAGGTCATGAACATAATCCTTACATAATCAATTCCTAATCAAATGCCATTTAATCTTATAATACAATCCTTAATACTATAATAAGTCCAAGTTGGCATTATGCATGAGTCAAGGTCCACTAAATTCATATTCCATAGCATGGAAAACAAACACACATATATATATATAACAACTCTCCAATTCTCTACCACAACTACACAACGAGACCTCGGTTTGACGAACCAACCATGCCACTGCGTTCGCCACGTCGAGAAGAAGAAACTGTCCTGAGTTCGCCGGAGCACCGCCGGAGCACCACCACCGGCCGCGGGAGCGCCGCCGCCGGTCGCCGCCGCCTGAATATGGGCACTTTACGTGGTTCTCTTCCTCGCAACGTGCTGATCACGAATCTCCGATTAGATTTCAGTTTTGGCGCCCCAACTGGCAGGAAATCTCCAAAAATAGTGGTCAACCTCCTCTTCTCCGCCGAGCTCCGCCGCGCCTGTTCACTGTCATTCGTCGCCGGGAATGCCCATGCAGCTGCTGAACCAGCTTCCTTGCATCTCCTGCTACCCGATGATACCCTCAAATGCAGCTCCAGTCGTCGGAAGAAGGAGATACGCCGGTGGCCGTGAGATGGGTTTCTTCAAACTCCTCCTACCGCAGCGTCTCCGCCGTGCATGGTGGCTGTTTGGTGTTCAGAGGGTGCTGGAGAAGAGAATGGTGATGTTGGTTAGAAGTAATGGTGCTTGGTTGAGTGGTGAAGATGGTCTCGGTGGTGATGGGTGGTCGCGGCAATGGAAGAAAAGAAAGAAAACGGGAAGAAGAAAATGAAAGAACATGAAGAAGGAAGAAAGAAGAAGGAAAAGAAGAAAAGAAGAAAGCTGCCAAGTGTCGTCAAAATCCAATTTTTCCATTTTTGCGATTAAGTCCCTAACATTATAAGATTCATCAATTGAATCCCAAACTTCCAATTTCCTTGCAATTATGTCCTTTTATTATTAATTCTGAGCCCTAAAATCCGATTAACCGAAATCTTAATTTCTAAATCCCAATTTTCTGAAATACAGAATTTTAGGGGTGTTACAGATGGTTTTCAATTTTTTCAAAATTTAGTTTGGGCAGTAGTTCTACAAACTAACGGGCAGTTGTACTAAATGAATTTAGTTTGGGCAGTAGTTCTACATCGGTGGTTGTACATATTAGTTGGTCCTCTAACTTCTGGAAAGATCATTAGCTGAGCTAACTGGATATGCACTAAATGAATTTAATCTTTCATCCACAACTAATATATCTGAACTGTTCGGTTGTTTTAAGCAACATAATGCCTCCCATCACTATCATCTTGCTATTGTTTGAGTTGAACAATATATGAATGAATTATGCAATTTGTAGTCGGAATCTTCTCCAGCGGCTTTCGTTCCAAGGAAGGCCCTTAACTCGACGGCTTGCCTTCTTATCAAGCATAAATAGTTGGCCAACCTTAATAGATAATCCAAGGATGAGAAATCCCATTCCATAGTTGAAATTATTGAACGTCTAAAGCTTGAAGTTGGCCATGATTAGGAAGTTGGAAGATAATCATCAGAAAAGGCAAGACTCTATGAAGTTTGAATGGGTAACTTGGATTACTAATCAAGGCCATGGAAATGAGGAATGGATTGATCTATAAAATGCAGACCTATGCTATCCAACGTTTTGTATGTTATATTTCAGCTTTCCTGGTGTCATGTTTGTTAATTTTGCCTACTTGGGATAGGACCCTTTGCTTTCGATCTTTATATTCTTTGTGAAACTTAAGCTTGCCATAATTTATTGCATGTAGGTTCTTGATAGGGTTAACTCTTTGGTTGATCAGTCTAGATCTATTACTGGAGTTTTGAAAGGAAGCAATTTGGTTTTGCATCCCCATCCTAAATTTGGGATGTTTCTTACTGCAAATCCTAGCTATGGTGAAGTACCTGAGCAAGGGGTTGAAATCTATTTGATGGAGCCTTATTGACTGGTAGACGGACTTGCTTGTCTGGCTTTTGTTGCTCCTTTGATTTGATTCCCTTTCTGTAAGGGTGGGATAATTCTTTGGTTTGTTCTTTTTACTAGCTCTTCTTTTGTTCATCTTTTCATGGTTTTATGTGCAAGACCGACGCTGTCTCTAAATAATTTCACCGCACTAGGTTGCCTTCGATAGAAAGGTCGGTTGAGCAGGTCTTCAATTTGTAATTTTTCATATATGGTAGTAGCAACAGGTCTTCAATTTGTGTTCTTTCATGTATGGCAGTAGCAACAGATGGCTCTCAATGTCAGTGTTATTATTTACAACTTCTATTGCTTATACTTCTTCAAACAAAAAGGAAGGTTCTAGAACCAGCCATTAGTATGCTCTGTTTTTTAGTGTGAATCGAGTGGGACCATCAATCTAAACCTTTTCATTTAGTTGCACAAGTTTTATACCCATCGAAAATGGTTACATTGAAATGATTTTAGAAGTGCTCTTTTCACAGTTGACTCACCATTTAATGCTCGATGACATTTGCTCGATGCTCTTGTTGTAATGCTATTCTTTGTACGCCATAAAGGTTGGGCTATGTGCTTCTTTGCCAAAAATATGCCTGCTTACTTAGTTTTGGTCAATGTAATTATTATTTTGAGTTTTGTACCTTGTGAGTGGCATTTATTTGACGGGAATAGCAATTATGTGATAGTATCACATCTGGAGGACTATGAAAGTATGAATTCTATGTTTTGTATGTTTTTACGTACAAAAGATGCGTGATCCTATTCTTATTTTTAGTGAAACTAGTGGAGGGAATTTCCATCAACACATAGTATCATCTAATTTCCTTGAGGTTGATCCTTTTCCTTTCTTAGTTTTCTTTCCAGCTTGTGTGTTTCGCTTTCTTCTCTTTGCCTCTTGCTTTCTAAGAAATTTTATAATCCGAAAGTTAGTTTTCTTAATATTAATCATTGATTAAGGTTTTTACCCGGAGTTAGAGATATGGAAAACTAATATCATTGCTTAACCAATTGCAGGGGGCTTGGCGATCACAGAGTAGACAGTGCATTACCTGCTCTTTGGGACGTTTTCGCTCCTATAATCGTCGTCGGTGGTTAGGTCTGATTATTTTCATTTTCTTATGCGTCTTTCTTTTTAAAAAATTAGAAAATATATTATTACATTGATGTTGATCTATTGGAGCTGAGAAGTTTGTGATTTTAATTGTTCTTACTCCTTTTTGTAGATCATATTGAATGTTTGTTTAGTTGATGATTTCATGTGTTTCTACTTAGATTGGAGTTTAGATCTGCTAAGGGCTGGTTGTTCATTTGAATTGGCCACCCTTGTTTTATTTTTGAATTTATTCTCTCGCCTTTTGTTTTATCAATTTCTATTTTTATGTTGGGCTGTACCATGTACTTGTACTGCTATGGCTTTTTTCAGTTTTTTTCCTAATATTAGAGCGCTACATAAGGCTTTGATTTTCTACCATTAGTCGCTAATACTGCTGAAATTTGATAAATTTTGATAACACATTTTGTTCTAAACCCAAACTTCCATGAAGCATTCTGTTTATAAGATTACTTATAGATGCCAAAATATAGCCGCCTGTCTTCTAGCTGATCTGACTTTGAATAGCAAATAGGTAATATATATATATATATATAGAGAGAGAGAGAGAGAGAGAGAGTTAGAGAGTTTTGATGTTGTTGTGTGATTTTTGTATTGCATATTTGCACTTGCATAATGGTATTGCTCCTTTTTATCCCTAACATGCACTTGTTTGGACACTTTCACTTAACGATTAGCATTTTTCCAGTCAGCTGATCCTAATGTTTGTGTTTTGTAGGTCTGGCGAGTCTTAAGTACTTGAAAATGTTGTTGGCAAGGATTTTTTACCTCATGGATCTGGTAACATTTGTCTTTCATATGCATTATCTTGAAGTGGATGACCAAAAGGCCAAAAGACAAGGATTTTATTTCATGTTTAGTACACTGGTATTGTTACACGACGTCTACTTATCCTACTTGTTTCATCATATTGATGAAGGTAGATAATGTATAGAATTTGGACATCTTTCTGGGAAGAGATTTATTGATTTTGTTGTCTATTTTCTCAATTGATCTGTCTAGTACTCACATTTCTATTTAGCTATGCTATGAGACCTTTCCTGACACCTTCCTTTGATTATTTTTCAGAATTTTCCTTTTGAGGGTTCACAATGCTTGATTGCTAGTTTCTTAGTAACTGACTGCAGGGAGCATGCATTGGTGCTTGGGATCACGGAGAAAAGAATGGGTTGCCTTGCCTTCTATCACTGTCGGTGGTTAGGTTGATTATTTTCTATTTATTTTCCTATTGCTTGCGCTCTCCCTCTCTCTCTCTGGGGTTAGGGGAAGGGGGAAGTAAGGATGTAGTGTTCAATTTTAAGTTGTTGTCTGCCACATGAATTGCTTGCATTTTTAATAAATGTTGATTCTTAATGCAGGGCAAACTGTACATGATCATGGAAATCTGCCGTATACTCGATGGAATATTCAAAGAGCATCTTGATGGAGCATTTGTGTCCATAATTTCTTCTTGTGGTCTTTTGATTGTGCAATATCATTTTGTGTGTTATTTCCTTTTGATCTTTTTATTTATTATGATGTGATTCTCGCAATCGACCAAGTGATGATTAAATATATAATGCCTCTTATAGCCAACTGCTTGCTGCATTGAAGCGCTTGCAGTTTGATAAGCATCTCTTGCTATGGAAAATGTGCAGTGATTAATTACTGAAGTTGATTGATGGATATTAGCCTTATCTTTTAAGACCCGAGCAAGATTATCATTGTCTCATTAAAGGTCCTGCTGAAGCAGTTAATGATGCGGTATGTACTTGATGTGTTGTTTTCATCTAGATCCAGGTCTAATGTTAATCCAAGTGGCATTAAAAATGATTTTATTCTTGATTTTTTTAGTAAACTTTCCCCATACCATGTCTAGTATTCAATTCTAGCGATGGTTGATGCAGGCAGGTGCTCATGCAAGCTGCATTTAAATTGCTATGTTTTGTCTATCTTTTTTGGTCTTACATTGGTATCTATAAATGATTTTGTGGACTATTTTAGGCTAGCCCCACAAAGTGATATCAAGAAATGTTGGATTTATGGTCCTTATTGCTTTCAGAAATGAGATGAAGAATTGAAAGTCTTAACACATACAGAACAACAAGTGTTAGTGATTCTGGAGTTGACTTGACTATGGATCCAGATGCATTCTATTATGCTTAATTGTGAAACATATGTTGGTTGAATTCAAGCTATGCACTTTTGATTGCTACATTCGAGAACATTATGTGAGACGTTATGTTCATGACATGGTGCCCTCTGTATTTTGAAGTTAAATTAACTCTTTTGAGCTATCTTTCATTGCAATTTTTTTTTCATTTAAGCATTTAAGGTGCATGGTAAGCTTATGAGTCTGTTGATCTTTTATCTTTTCAGGTTCATGCAACATTGAAGGAACTAGTTCATAGGTTAATTATTGAGAGCGTGGTAAGTCTCCAACTTGTTTCTATGTTATGTTAATCGGTCACAATGTACACAAATGATAATAGTCCCTAAGACATCACAAGCCTCAAGTTTTAGAAGTCTGGCCATTTTAATTTTATTCTATTGTGGTGAGAGTTTCTTTAGTTTGATCTTCAATCTATAAATCATTTACATCGTTAGAGGTTCTCTATCTCCGAGTAGTATACCTTCTTCCTCTCTTCTAAAAATGAAAAAAAGAAGTGAGACAACTTGGAAAAGATAGGAGATTAGTGATACTGCTAGAAATGGCTTGACTAAAAATGCTAGATGGAATTGTGTAGATATCTGTTTGTTGCAGGAGCTAAAGCACTAATGAAAATTGGAATATAAAATTATATCATTTAAAAAGCATAAGAAAATGTTTCCTTATAAAATATTCTCCAAAAAAGTTCAAGGTCTAAATGTAAAATAACTCTGTTCAGCTGGGTTGATCTTGGATGTTTTTCAGTTTTAAGTTATGTTGATATTATAGTGTGTGACAATCTCTTTGCAATTCGTCCATTCTATATCACATATTTGTGCTTATGTTTATGTAGGTATGTATATTACTTGGTATATGTATGCATTCACCTTAGACTTTACGTTTTAATAAGATTGTGTACTAAATATCTGAGCATGTTGGCAAACTTTACTTGATGTAAATGTTCAAACTTTATTTTATTTTATTTTTGTTTCCTTCTTTTCTACCTTTACACTATTAGATGTTAAATTAGTTGAACTGGATCTTATTTCTGCAGACAGACATTATGGATTTGTTAGGGTCAAAATTTTCATTTGAAGCCAATGAAGGAATACAATTTGCCTGGCGACGTCCTACTTTAGTTGGGAAGCTTGCTTCCTCTTCATTATTTTCTCTAGTTTCCAATAGTAAAATCTTTTATTGCTATATCATGCTCTAAAGAGGTATAATGGGTTTTGCATCATAATCTAACTTGGAGGTATTAATTTTTAGTTGTTAGCAATTGTGATCAACCTGTGCATTGGTATCTGCATTTAACTTGTTTGATCATAACACCTCCCGCTGTCCGCAGCAAAACTATTGTTATCTTCTTCTTTTTTGTTTCAATGTAATTATCTAATGCTAAAACCATTTTCAACTAAAAGATCAATCGGGGCTATTAATGCGAGAGGGATTATTTTTCGTTTGATGATGTTTTTTTGTAAGCTAAATTAAGTTCAACTAAAGAAATTAGCTAGGCTATTTAATATGGCAAGAGAGTTTGTCTTTCATTTGATAGTGTTTTTCTTCTGTATGCTATTAATGATTTTATTGGTTAGAGCATGGAGTTGATTATTTAACTTTAAAAATTAGGGTTTTAAGGCAATTTTAGGTCATGAGCCTGAAGGTTATTTACAAAGTTGCATTATTCTTTCAAATGCCCAACGTTTTTCAGTGTCTTTGCATGCCAAAATCCCATTTATCAAGGAGACGGCATGAAAGGCGTTCCTAAGTCCTTAAAAGGTTTACTAAGGTATACTCTTTTTGGCACTTGATTTTTCTCTTAACACGTGAATTTTATATTTGAAACACTTAAGAATGCTATTTAAATGATTTAATGCTCATGCTATGTTTTTGTGTAATGCCAGTAGAGGCTGCCATTCTTACCTTCTAGCTTGATCTTCATGCAATCTTCAGGTGACTTTTAATGGTCTCTTGCAAAATATTAATGTTCATGAGGTCAGGCCAATAGCAAATCTATCCCTTGATGTTGTAATCAATTTAATGAGTAAATAATTTTTTTTCCTTTTCTTTTCTTTACTTTTTTTTTTTTTTGGAAGATTTGTTGAGCACTAGAAAAAGCTAGTGAATTTTGCAACTTTATTGTATTGCAACCATGCATTGCTCTTTGAAATGTTAATCCTTTTTGCTAGTCAGTTTCATTAACATAAAGTAGGAACGAGCTTGGTTTGAGAATGTAAAATCTATATTGAATTACCATTTAGCAGGTCTACTAGGATTTGAGTCTCTTTCTTGAATAGCGTATCAAGTAGATATATATTTACCGAGTAAATTCTAAAGAGATCATTTTCTCATAAATTTATCTTCAATTGCAATTTTTTGGCTCAACCTCATATCTAAGTTTTGCGAAAGAAGCAACCCCATCCTTAATAGCCTTGAATTGGTCAAAATATGTGGATTTTTTCCTTTTTTCATGGAGGATTATATTCAATAATTGGGGGAGGGGAGGCTCTATTGAAATATTGCGCATTATCATTTAGCTATTGTAATTTTGTTCTTGATAATGGGTCATATATGTATGGGACCAACTGGGGTATTGATCATCGCATAAAAGATATTTTAAAAAGCTAATAAGGTCCATTTACAAAATGGGGTCATAAAGGCCTACAAGAGATCCTAACAATGACATATGGTATGCTCAATGATCTCCTAATCTAGTCATATGAGGCTCTTTAACTATTATTGTAGCCCACAAATCACCATATGTATTCCACCCCCTACCCATATTTAGCTATTGATTATGGTACTCAACTATCATTGTTTGCACATAACATGTGGATTGGTGGCAATTCCTCAATCAATTCAATTTGGTACCTAAAAAGATTGACCTAGGATTGCATTGCCTCTAAAGTACAACAAAAACTCATTACTTTGTTTGAATATCAAGAAAGAAATCAAATTTCAAGTTAAGTCTAAAAGTGTGCTGCCACATTATAGTCAACCAACTTTTAGCTAATTATATTGATCTATTCTTATAGAAAACAATCAAGTTTTTTTTGCCAAGTTTGCCTCTGGCTCATTCCTATATTTTCACTCTTCAAATTTGCCAATAGCTATTGGAAGCTCATTTGTATCAACAATAACTCTCATTCTACGTGCAGGTTTATGTTAGTTGACACCAGTGCTCTTTAATGTGCAATTAATTATGTAGTACATGCTAGGAATAGAATGTAAATTATGCGTAGCACATAAATGCATATTCAATTCCTCCATTTGTCGCCAAGGAGCTAACCTTATATTGTGACAAAGGGCGAGTGGCGAAAAAAGAAGTGCTATGATAAGATAAAACTCGTATGATTTTGAATTATTTGAAGGGCTCAAAGATTCTTAGTCCAAAGCAAGCACAAAATCCTTTACTTTTGGCAAAAAGGATCACGAATCTTTTGAGCCCATTCACAAAGACCAAGGGATGCTTTTTCCTCAAACAGACACTTTTCTCTTAAGTTAAATAGAATCTCCTTGCTCTTGATCAAATCCTTATCTAATTGCCATTCAGAAAGGAGGCCATTGAAATCTTTATCATTTGATTGCAAGTATCACTCGAATAATAAGGCACAATAGACCACATACCAGGTGCTTGAGCCATTTTTGCAAAAGAAGGGTTTTTTAGTTCAAGGTTGTCATATCTAGAAATGGGAGCAAAAAGTCTCTTTGAGAGGAAAGATCTATCAAAGCAAAAGTTAAAAGCCAATATATACACTATCAAACTTGTGGACGAGTTGATAGCAAAAAGACATGTGGGAAAACATGAGTCCGTGTGGTGTATCTATGCTATTGGTTCCAAAGAAGAATGGAACTTGGCGGATGCGTGTGGATTGTACAACAGTCAATTGAGATTGAATGCAATACAATTGGGATTGGGATTAGTGTTGTTTTAATGCAAGAAAAACATCTCATTGCATATTTTAGTGGGAAGTTGAGTGGTGCCCGGCTTAGGTATTCCAATTGTGATAAGGAATTATTAGTTCATGCAATGGATGTTTGGCGACATTACTTGCTTTCTAGAAAATATGTTATACATACTGATCATGAATCTTTGAAGCATTTAAAAGGCCAAGGGAAATTGAATAAAAGGCATGCTAAGTGGGTAGAATTTATTGAGCTAAAGGTAAGGAAAAAATTGTTGCTGATGCATTCTCTAGGAGATATACTTTAATTACTACACTTACATCTAAGTTAGGATTTGAGCAATTTAAACATATTTATGCAACTGATGTTGACTTTGCTGATTTGTATATTGCATATGAGCATGGTGCATTTAATAAATTCTATAGACATGAAGGAATTTTATTTTATGGCAATAGAATTTGTGTGCCTGCCTGTTTTGTGCGTGAGTGGTTAGGTAATCACATAGTGGTGGATTAATGGGTCATTTTGATGTCTATAAGACTTTGGATGTTTTGACGGAGCATTTCTATTGGCCTGGTATGAGAATAGATGTTGAGAAATTGTGTTCTAAATGTATTGCATGTAAATAGGTTAAATCTAAGTCTATGCCTATGGATTGTATACACTTTTACTTGTTTCCACTGCACCTGGGATTGATATTTCTATGGATTTTATGCTTGGTTTGTCGAGAATTAGGAAGTGTAGAGATAGTATCTTTCTTGTGATTGATAGATTCAACAAGATGGCACACTTTATTGCTTGTCATAAAACAGATGAAGCCACAACTAACATTGCTGATTTTTTCTTTAGAGAAGTTGTGAGATTCCATGGTGTCCCTAAATCTATTGTTTCTGATAGGGATGTTAAGTTCTTGATCCACTTTTGAAAGGTTTTGTGGGGTGAGTTAGATACTAAACTTTTGTATTCTAGACAAACTGAAGTGGTAAATTGGGTACTTTGTTGCGTGCTATTGTAGGAAAGAACTTAAAAACTTGATAGGATTGTTGCCTTTTATTGAATTGCTTATAATAGGAGTCAATACATTCTTACCTTTTAAGATTGTATATCGTTTCAGTTCTTTAACTGTTTTAGATTTATCGCATTTGCCTTTGAGTGATATTGCTAACTTAGATAGTGAAACCAAGGCTGAAAAAGATAAAACTATACATATGAAGGCACGTGAGATGATTGAAAAGGGAAATAGGTTGGCTACCCAAAGTGTGAATAAGAGGCGAAAACAGGTGATATGTGAACTTGTTGATTGGGTTTGGGTTCATTTGAGAAAGGAAGAGTTTCTTAATCAATGAAAATCCAAGTGTACACAAGTCACAATAAGAGGTCTTGGTCCATTCCAAGTGCTGGAAAAGATTAACGGCAGGGTACACAAGATTGACATTCCAGGTGAGAGTACAAAGTTTATGCTAGCGACAACTTTGTTTTCTTCATTCCTCTTTGAAAAGAAGTATTAAATAAAAAAAAAGAAAAAAGAAAAGAAAAGGAGCGCCAAGGAACACCATGGAGAGACAGAAAGTTGCAAAAGTCTTTCTAGATCTCGTTCATGGAAGACGGAAGAATGAAAAAACAACACTTTTCATCTCTATCATAGAAAAAAGTATTGTGACTAAGTCAAAATCCTATTCCTAATTGGATTTGGGCTTGGACTATTATCCACAGGCATAGTTTATATTTTATTTTAATTAGGGCTTGTAAGGAGAATATGAATACTCTCTTAAAGACGTGTATGGGAGATTTTTTTAACATAATTTTATTTTTTGCATTTTTCTCTCAAGAAAAACCACTACTTTGCTTGTTTCATCAAGAAATTGAATAGATTCTTTCAAGATACTAATTCCTTCTATTGTTTATTCAATTTTTGATTTTTATCTCAGTTATTTATATTTCTAAGATTAAGTATCTTAGGGGTTCAATGAGGAGGGTTTTTTATTCTAAGGCTTGTTCAATATCAACTTGTGTGTTTGGAGTTCCACTGAAGCTGCTTTTTGGCAAATTCGAAATCTATGCCTGGAGGCACTCCTATGATGGGGCACCAATTACCCCACACAGGGGGAAGGGGGGAGAAGGAATCGTCGTTATCTGCTTTCTATTTAGCCTTTTCCAACTTTTCAACATGTGAACTCTTTGTGTGTGTAGACATGTTAAATTTTCGACCAATTGAGAAGTGACACATGTAAAATAATATATTAAATATTAATTCAAAATTTTCTATTTAAATTTTGGGATATATTAAATTTAATTCCAAAAGATAAATAGTTAATTTTAATTAATAATTTAATGTTTATTTTATATTCAAATCAAATATTGACACGTGTCAAAGATGGAGTGTCTGCATCTATGGACCAGTCAAATTAAAGATATTTGATATTGATATTATCTTTTAATGTTTGATATTATCAAATCAAATATATATGATATTATCTCTTGATGTTTGATATTATTTTATCAAAGAGATAACCTTTGAAGGCGTTCAAGTCAATCAGAAGTCTCCCATCAAACACCTATATAAAGGGGTGATCCAGTTCATTTGACACAACACAAATTCCAGCAGACGAGAGAAACTCTTAAGGAGGCCAGCAATTCTCTCAAGCAAAGTCAAATCAAATTCAGAGGAGATCCACGACGTTCAAGGCGTTCTTCACGAAATCCACATATTTTTGGCGTTTGATTCAAAATTAAGGTGTGAAGCCCTCGAATTGACGTTATTCTATTCAAATCAAATTCAAAGGAGATCCACGGTGTTTTAAGGCATTTTTCGCAAAGCTCAAGATTATATTTTGAAGGGAAGAATCAGAGGATTAGATTAGAGATAGAATCCACATTTGATTAATTGATTTTGATTTCATTTTATTTGTACAATTTTTTCTTGTTTTGTGATTTTAATCTTTGCAGACAAGAAAATTTGTTGTTACAAATTTTGGCATGCCCGGTGGGACGGTCTCTACCTCTCATCTCTTTCCTTCATCAAAGATTGAAGTATCATGGCCACCAACAAGACTGTTGCATTGAAGATGACTACTACAAACTCCATAAATGCTAGAACAAGAAGTGTTGGTGTCACCACAAGGAGTATGTCCAAAAATTCACAACCATCGTCGGAGGTAAATCATTCACTTGAAGTTGTGGAAAAGGTATTGCTGCATTCTATTGATACTAATGAAGATAGTGGAGACTCAAAGGAAGAATCAACAGCATCCACTCCTCGCTCAACCTCAAGTTCCTCAAACATAGTGCCAGTAATGGTGACAAGTGCAACAACTTTGGAGGAACAAATTGCTAATTTGACGAAGATTATTGAAGGGCTAGCAAAGCATGCCCAGTAGCAAGATTCTCAAATCTCTAAGTTGATGAACAAGGTGGGTAATGCTGAGACTAGTCGTGTGATGGAGAAACAAAGAGGCTCAAGATGAAGTCGAAACATCCACAAAGAGGCAGCCAGTTGAAAGTGAAAAGCCTAAAACAAAGAAACTACAAGTTTCCACTGATGGACTGATTCCTGTTGACCAGCTGAGGGAGTTTATCATGGGAACTATCAAAGACAAATTTGAAGGAAGCTCTAAGTGATTCATGACTTATTCCAAGCCATATATTCAAAGGATTGACAACTTAAAGATGCCAATTGGTTATCAGCCACCTAAGTTCCAGCAATTTGATGGCAAAGGCAATCCAAAGCAACATGTGGCTCATTTCATTGAAACTTGTAACAATGCTGGGACATACGTATGGAGATTACCTAGTTAAGCAATTTGTTCGATCCTTGAAGGGTAATGCTTTTGATTCGTATACTAACTTAGAAGCAGGCTCAATTGATAGTTGGGAGCAATAATTTCTCAATCGTTTCTACAGTACCCGAAGGACAGTTAGTATGATTGAACTCAAAAATTCCGCGTGGAAAGAAGAGCCAGTCATTGATTACATTAATTGCCTTAATTGCAAAGACAGATTATCTGAGGCTTCAGCCATCGAGATGTGGATTCAAGGGATGCATTGGGGACTTTGATATATTCTGCAAGGAATTCAACCCAAAACATTTGAAGAGTTGGCTACTTGAGCCCATGATATGGATTTAAGCATGTTTGCTAGCAGAGTAGAAGGGCCACCAATTCAAGAGCCTCGAAAGCCTAAAGAAAAGCAAGAATTCAAGAAAGGACGCAAACCTCTCGCTAAGGCACAAAGTAAAGAAGCTATGGCAGTGAATGCAACATCCATTAAGTTTTGTACGAAGGCAGAAGGCACAAAGGACGAAAGGAAGGATGTCTCCTATGAAAGAGGACAAAAAAATTAACTTTAAAAGAGACGCAGGCTAAGACATACCCATTCCTTGATTCGGATGTCTCTGGAATATTTGATGATTTGCTAAATGCAAATCTTATTGAATTACCTGAAATGAAGCGACCTGAAGAAGCTAGGAAAATAGATGACCCAAAGTATTGCAAGTACCATTGGTTGGTGGGTCACCCAATTCATGACTGCTTCGTATTCAAAGATAAAGTATGCAATTGGCCCGACAAGGGAAAATCTCACTTGAGGAGGATAATGCCACCTCAAATCATGCTACTATTGAGGTTGAAAAGGGTGTGCTTGGTGATCACAACAGTAACATTGCGTGCTACATGATAAGTGAAGAAAGGATCCCTTCTAAAGAAGCATGTCTATCAGATGAAGAAAATCATGATATGACTGAGGAGTGCATGTCGACAATGTCTTTCACTAATGAAGACTTGTTGCTTGGCTCCAAACCCCACAATAGGCCACTGTTTGTCACTGGCAATGCTCGTGAGCAGAAGATAAATAGAATTTTGATTGATGGAGGCTCTGCAGTCAATATCTTGCCATTACGTGTGTTGAAGGATTTAGGAATCCCCACAGATGAGTTGACAAACAGTCACCTAATGATCCAAGGATTCAATCAAGGTGAGCAAAGGGCTCTCGGAATAATAAGAATAAAGTTACTGATGGACGATATGTTGTCAATGACATTATTTCATGTCATAGATGCCAAGACGTCATACAATATGCTTTTAGGCCGACCTTGGTTACATGAAAATGGTGTAGTCCTTCTACTTGGCACCAACATTTCAAATATTGTTGAGAAGGTGTGGTAAAGAAAGTGCTTGGAGATAGCAAACCTTTCACTGAAGCTGAATCACACTTAGCAAATGCCAAATACTACACTGAAAATATGAAAACAGCCAAGGCTAAAGAACAAGAGGAATCCAAGCAACAAGATGATCTTGATGGAGGAAACAATGTTAAAGAATTGACTCCAACATGCAGTGGTAAAGATCACATAAAGAAAGAGTCACCTATGGTAGGATCTAAGTCATTGAAAGAATTGACGTTTCCCCTAACCAAGATCGATGTGAAGAAGCTATCCTCTTTGCCGCTAAAAGGGTTTGTTCGCGCAACTTAAGGAGTTGAGAAGGGACACGGAGAATCTCTGGATCTTCAAAATGAGACTTGCTTTGATCCAAAAGCTTATAAACTTCTTGTCAAAGCCGGATACAATCCATAAGAACATTACATTTGGGGAAAACTCCCTCCTGAGGCTTCTGGAAAGCAAACGTATGGGCTTAACACTACCCAAAAGATGTTGAAGGAAAAGGGTCATAGTGTTCAAAGCTCTCGAATGGGACTTGGATTTGTCCCTCAAAATCCTATTCGTATTACGATTAGGAGAGCCAGTAGTAATCATATACTTGGAGAGGAATTTTCCTCAACAAATGATGTTTTTGATGAAAATGGGAAGAAAGTCCCGCGAATCTCAGTTTTTGATAGACTTGGAAAGTGGCGGCATAAAAGAACCCATAATCGGAGATTGAATTCATCCAAAATGCCAAAGTATTTGAAGTGGGTTAGCGAGCCAAAAAAGCTAAGGAGTTCAATTCCTTCACGCATGAAGCGGTGCTCTATTTTGAATATATCATGTGGTAGAACCTTGAAGGTTAAACTACAAACCATTGTTTTCACACGAACTCAAATGGACAAAGAAGACGATAGAGAAAGTGTGGCCTCTTCATATCATATTGTTGATAATACTAGTCAGCCAACTCGTCAAAATGCTATAGATCGTCTTTTCAAGCAAATCTCCAAGCTTGTCCGCAGCGGTTACATAAGTGAAAAAGATGGCACAATGAAGACGGTTCATATAAGAAGAAAGGGTAGACAAACAAGGGCATGCATGGAATTCAAGAAAATTGAGCCAGTGGAAGAGGATATTACGCCAGCCTACCATATCACTTTGAGTGAAGAATTGTTGATTGAAGAAGAAGACGCTGAAACTGCTCCTCTTGAGTTTGAAGAAGGTGTTAAAGCCACTGTAGATGAATTGAAAGAGATCAATTTAGGTAATGCCAATGACCCTCGGCCTATCTATGTTAGTGCTTTGTTTACTGCTAAGGAAAAAGAAATATATGTTGAGTTATTACGTGAATTCAAAGATATATTTGCATGGTCGTACAAAGAGATGCCTGGGTTAGATCCAAAGGTGGCAGTCCATCATCTATCAATAAAGAAAGGAACTCATCCGGTCAAACAAGCTCAACGGCGGTTCTGCCCTGAACTGGTTCCTTTAATTGAAGCTGAAGTGAACAAGTTCATCGAGGTTGGGTTCATTCGAGAAGTCAAGTATCCAACATGGATCTCCAACATTGTCCCAGTAAGGAAGAAAAATGGACAGATTCGAGTTTGTGTTGACTTTAGGGACTTTAATGGTGCTTGTCCTAAGGATGATTTTCCATTGCCCATTGCTGAACTCATGATTGATGCCACCACAGGGCATGAAGCACTATCATTTATGGATGGATCATCGGGATATAATCAAATACGTATGTCACCAAAAGATGAGGAGTTGACGGCATTTCATACTCCTAAGGTATATATTGCTATAAAGTAATGCCGTTTGGGTTGAAGAATGCTGGTGCCACATATCAAAGAGCTATGCAGAAGATTTTTGATGATATGATCCACAAGAACATTGAATGTTATGTTGATGACGTTAAGTCCAAAAGGCGAGAGAAGATCATCTCCAAGATTTGAGACAAGTTTTTGAACGCCTGAGGAAATATCAACTCAAAATGAACCCATTAAAGTGTGCATTTAGAGTTACATCGGGGAAGTGTCTGGGATTCATTGTTCGTCATCGAGGCATAGAAATCGAGCAAGCAAAGATTGATGCAATTTTGAAAATGCCAGAACCTCGAGACATACATGAACTCAAGAGTTTGCAAGGAAAATTAGCTTATCTTTTGAGATTCATATCAAATTTAGCTGGTAGGTGTCAACCATTCAGCCGTCTGATGAAGAAAGGCGTTCCATTTGAATGGGATGAAGCTTGTAGCCATGCTTTTAAGAGTATAAAAGCTTATCTGATGAGGCCCCCTATGTTGGTCGCACCAGTGCCTGGATGTCCACTGATCCTTTATATTGCTGCTCAAGAATGTTCGTTCTGTTGGAGCTTTACTAGCACAGGAAAATGATGAAGGAAAGGAAAGTGCCTTGTACTACTTGAGCAGAATGATGATGCCAAGTGAGGAGAAATACTAACCAATTGAGAAAATATATTTGGCTCTAATTTTTGCAATCCAAAAGTTGAAGCATTACTTTTAGGCACATACTTTCCGTCTTGTCTCAAAAGCAAATCCATTAAAATATGTCATGTCAAAACCTGTCCTCTCTGATAGACTCGCAAGATGGTATCTTCAGTTGCAACAGTTTGAGATTATCTATGTTCCGCAGAAGGCAGTAAAAGGGCAAATTTTGGCCGACTTCTTGGCTGATCATCCCATCCCTGCTGAGTGGGAATTATCTGATGACCTATCCGATGAAGATGTCTTGGTAGTTGAAATCGCACCTCCTTGGAAGATGTACTTTGATGGGGCATCCCACAGAGAAGGAGCTGGTGCTGGAGTGGTGTTCATCACATCAAATGACGAAGTATTACCATATTCCTTCACTTTAACTGAAAATTGCTCCAACAATGTTGCTGAATATCAAGCTCTTATTCTTGGGTTGGAGACGGCGGTTGACATAAAACAGTTGCACCTTAGAGTTTATGGAGATTCTAAGTTGGTGGTCAACCAATTGCTTGGATCATATGAAGTTAAGAAGCCTGAGTTACTCCCCTACTTTAATTATGCAAAAAGACTCATTGGATGGCTTGGGAAAGTAGAAATCGAGCATGTGCCAAGGAAGGAAAATAAGCAAGCTGATGCATTAGCTTAATTGGCCTCTTCACTTGTCATACCTGAAAATGAAGTGAGAATTCCAATATGTAAAAGTTGGGTTGTACCACCAATTTTTGATGATGAGGATTGTGAAGAAGATGAAAGTCGTGTCGTTCAAGTATTTGAGATAGAGAAGGAAGATTGGCGCCAACCGATCGTGGATTACTTAAAGTATGAGAAGTTACTTGATGATCTACGCCAAAGAGTTGATATTAGACGTCGGGCGGCTCGCTTCATTTATTACAAAGGTGTACTTTATAGGCGATCTTTTGATGGAGTCTTTTTGCGATGTTTAAGTGATGAGGAAGCTATCCAAGCTATGGAAGAAGCTCATTCTGGAGTTTGTGGGGCTCACCAATCAAGTCCAAAATTACATTTTCGAATAAAAAGAATGGGCTATTACTGGCCAACAATGGTGAAAGATTGCATGGATTATGCTCAATTATGTCAAGCTTGCCAATTTCATGCAAATTTTATTCACCAACCACCTGAGCCATTACATCCAACTATCGCTTCATGGTTGTTTGATGCTTGGGGATTAGATGTGGTTGGACCAATGACAAAGTCTTTTGCTGGGCACTTGTATATATTGGCTGCAACAGACTATTTCTCTAAGTGGGCTGAAGCAATACCCCTCAAAGAAGTAAAGAAGGAAAATGTTGCTGACTTTATCTGCATCAACATTATATATCGCTATGGGGTTCCTCGATACATAATCACTGATAATGGAAAGCCCTTTAGTAATAGTCTGATAGATAAAATTTTTTAGAAATTTGATTTTAAGCAGAGGAAATCTTCCATGTACTATGCCATGGCTAATGGTCTTGCTGAGGCATTCAATAAAACTCTATGTAATTTGCTGAAAAAAGTAGTCTCAAAGACGAAGAGTGATTGGCACGAAAGGATCGGAGAAGCTTTATGGGCATATCGAATTACTCATAGAACACCTACACAAGCAACTCCGTATTCATTGGTTTATGGTGTTGAAGCTGTTTTACCTCTGGAGCAGCAAATTCCATCATTAAGGATGGCTATACAAGAAGGATTGACTGAGGAAGAAAATGCATGCTTACGTCTTGAAGAATTGGAGTCCCTTGATGAGAAAAGGTTGGAAGCACAACAAAGACTTGAGTGTTACCAAGCTAGGCTCTCCAAGACATTTAACAAGAAGGAGCGATCACGATCTTTTCAAGTTGGAGATTTGGTACTCGCTGTGAGAAGGCCCATCATCATGACTCATCGAACTAGGAATAAATTCACATCAAAATGGGATGGTCCTTATATTGTCAAAGAAGTCTATACAAATGGTGCATATAAATTGGTTGCTGAAGATGGATTAAGAATTGGTCCTATAAATGGAAAGTTTTTGAAGCGCTACTATGCATAAAGTTGGGAGGGTGCTCCTTGACGCACGAGCCTAAACTGCATGTTGCTCCTTGACGCACGAGCCTAAACGGCATGTTGCTCCTTGGCACACAAGTTTAAATTGCATGTTGCTCCTGACCCACATGAGTATAAACTGTGAACGGTACCCACCAAAGGTAGTGCATGTGGCTAAACAGCTAACTTGCTCCACAAAAGGTATTTTATGTGGTTAAATATCAAATACCCCAACTAGTCCAAGGTGGTTAAGCAATGGATACTCCTGGCCTGCATGAGTATAAACTGTGAACGGTGCCCCCCCCAAAATGTTGATTTCTTTGAACTACATTATGACTTGATCCCTTTATTGGGTACATAGGTAGCGTAGATATTCTCTAAGTTCAGTCATGAGTTTATTTTAAACATATTTTTCCTTGGTTTCATAAAAAAACAAAAGTAATTTTTATTATGTTTGAGTTTTTAGTTTGTTAAGCTTTCTTTAAAAAAAAAAAAAGTAGTTTAGTTTTTTTTTTTATTAAGTTTGAGTTTTTAGTAGTTTAATTGTTTTTAGTTTATTAAGTTTTCTTAAAAAGAAAAAATAGCTTAGTTGTTTTTATTAAGTAGTTTAATTGTTTTTGAGTTTTTAGCTTTCTTAAACAAAAAAAAAAAAAGAGTAGTTTAATTGTTTTTATTAAGTTTGAGTTTTTAGTTTCTTAAGCTTTCTTAAAAAAAAAAAAAAAAGAGTAGTTTAGTTTTTTTTTTTTTTTTACTCAGTTTGAGTGTTTTTTTTAAGTTTTCTTTAAAAAAAAAGGTAGTTTAGTTTTTTAAGTTTTCCTAAAAAAAAAAAAAAGTAGTTTGGTTGTTTTTATTAAAGTTTGAGTTTTTAGTAGTTTAATCGTTTTTATTAAGTTTGATTCTTAGTTTATTTTTATGTATATATAAAAACAAAAAACAAAAAAAGTAGTTTAGTTGGTTTGAGTTTTTAGTAGTTTAATTGTTTTTTTTAATTAAGTTTGAGTTTTTAGTTTATTAAGTTTTTTTTTTTTAAAAAAAAAGTGTAGTTTAGTTGGTTTGAGTTTTTAATAGTTTAATTGTTTTTATTAAGTTTGAGTTTTTAGTTTATTAAGTAGTTTAGTTGTTTTTATTAAAGTTTGAATTTTCAGTAGTTTAACCATTTTTTTTTTGTTAAGTTTGAGTTTTTTTTTTAGTTTATTAAGTTTTCTTAAAAAAAAAAAAAGTAGTTTAGTTGGTTTGAGTTTTTAGTAGTTTAATTATTTTTATTAAGTTTGAGTTTTTAGTTTATTAAGTTTTCTTGAAAAAAAATAAAATAGTTTAGTTGTTTTTATTAAAGTTTGAGTTTTTAGTAGTTTAACCGTTTTTTTTTATTAAGTTTGAGTTTTTAGTTTATTATGTTAAAAAAAAAATCAAAAGATTGCAAGATAGAAAAGAAAAAAAAAATCTATTATGTAATCTCAAAAAAAAAAAAAATGCAACATAGTTCATTGAAAAAAAGAAGGAAGGACAAAAAGTTCTAAACAAATTTCAAGCAAAAGGACTCAAGTTCTTCAATTCTTCTTTGACAGCCTCCAAGTGTTCCATTGAAGTTTGCAAATTCTCAACCACTTTATTACTCAATGGAGGAGTACTCTTCAATTTCATGAATTTCAACTTGAGCACTTGGAAGAAGTTATTGTTGGCGTTTCAATGATGAAGTCAAATTCTTCTTGTTCCTTTGAATTATCAAGCTCCTTCCCAACACATTCTAGCTCTTCTTGGGTGGATTGAATTTGATTCACTTCTTTGCTTTTTCTTTGAGCATTATGGAGACGATTTTTGGCTTCATCTAGTTATTGTGCAAGAAGTTCATTAGATGCTCTCTCAAAAGATGCTAACTTTGCTTTATCATAAGTGATGGCCTTGTCAAATAATATTTGCAATGATCCTTCCACATTGGAAATCTTGCTTGAAGAAGTCTCCTGGGATCATCCCTCCATATAAAGCAAGTTTGTTAGCCTTGGCCACTCCCAACATCCTTTGATATAGTGGAATTCACCATTAAATTGAAAAGTATCTCCCTCCTTGGCTTTGCCTTCAATGATGTTACGACCCAATATGGGTAGAAGAATTAATTTGTTTGATTGTTGGTGATGAATTAATTCATTAGGAGAACAATAGTGAGTTGCTCTTAAAGTCCACACCTTGCAAGTTTGGGGAACGCTCCTCTGTATAAAGCAAACTTGTCAGTCTTGGCCACTCAATGTATCTTTTGATGTATTAATTCACCATCAAATTAAGGAATATCTCCCCACTTGGCTTTGCCCTCAATAATGTTGTAATCCAATGCTGGCAGAAAAGTTACTTCGTTGATGACGAATTAATCCGTTTGGAGGACAATAATGAGTTGCCTTTAAATCCCACACCTTGTAAATTTTGATTTCTTGGGTCTATTAATGCTGCAACCCAATGTTGAAGAAGAATTATTTTGATTGATTATTGATGATGAATTAGTTCGTTTGGAAGACAATAATGAGTTGCCCTTAAAGCCCATACCTTGAAAGTTTTGATCTCTTAGGTCTATTAATGCTGCAACCCAATGTTGAAGAAGAACTATTTTGATTGATTGTTGATGACGAATTAGTTCATTTGGAGGACAATAATAAGTTGTCCTTAAAGCCAACACCTTGAAAGTCTTGATCTCTTGGGTCTATTAATGATGCAACCCAATGCTGAAGAAGAATTAGTTTGATTGATCGTTGATGACAAATTAGTTCGTTTGGAGGACAATAATGAGTTGCCCTTAAAGCCCATACCTTGAAAGTCTTGATCTCTTGGGTCCATTAAATCAGCCTTGGCTACTTTGCTAAATATCTACCAACAAGAAGAATGAGTAGTCAAAAGTGTGCCTTTCTCCATAGGTTGATTCTCTTCATCAAGAATAATTAAGTGTTGCACTCCGGCAGCGGATGAAATATCTTTAAAATAAACCATGGTGCAACCTATCAAAAGAAAAGTTAATCAAGTTGATGAGAAGGAAAATAAGAAAAGAGGATGTTCTAAGAAGATTGATATTCATAAATAAATCAAGTAATGGTGGAAATATCCTTAGTTTGATGACTTACTTGAAGTATGCCCATTAATTCATACCTTGGTCAACCTCGTATTTTGTTGATAATGGATGCCAAAGAATGGTAGAGCAATCTTCCTCCAATTTCAACAATTGATCCTTGAATGAATGGAGTTGACAATTGTGTAAATTCTGTGAAATTCCTTTCGTCGAACAGTTGGTGTGCAGGAACAAAGAAAGGAATGAATAGTTGAATAAAGAAGGGGATAAATCCACAAATTCTCAACCCAAAATTTTCAGAGCTCTTCAACAATCAGTTTGATGAAATTGATTTCATAGAATGCTCCTTTTATAGTATTTTCTTGAAGTATTCTAATCTAACTACAATTAGGAAACTAAATCCTAATTCGAATCAAATGCTTCATGTTAATGGGTAATAAGGACGTGATAAAGTTTTACCTGATCTGGAAACCGAGTTTGCCTTGCCAAGTCTGAAGCTAAATTGAATGCCCATAGGATAAGGTTTAATTGATTTTGTTGTGGGGCCAAGATTATAATAATGAAACAGGGGAGAAAAGAGTTTGAAGCTGAAACAGGATGGAAATTAGAAAAAGATGGAAAATGGTGGAAAAGCTTTGTTCTCCAATTGGCGGGACCCATCTGTAGCCAAAAATTCCAAAATCCCATTTTTTTTTTAAACTTGGCTTGGAATTCAAAGTTCCTTTAATTAGCAATGTCAGAAGTTGACTTGGACTTGGATTTGTAAAATCTTGATTCAGGTTCCATTCTTGCTTCCCAATTTTGACTGAAAAAGGAAAAATGATTATATTATCATGTGGGCCGCTTTAGGTTAAACAAAAAAAAAAAAAAAAAAAGGGGTTTGTTGTGGGCTTTTCATGTGAAGAAGTGATGGGCTTTTATTTGGCCCACATTGAATACAAATATATATATATATATATATTCTCAAATACTTCAAGTCTCGTCTCTTTTGGGATTGATTTACACTCCTTCGTCAAGCCTTGAAGTGGGGGCATTTGTAGACATATTAAAATTTTGACCAATTGAGAAGTGACACATGTAAAATAATATATTAAATATTAATTCAAAATTTTCTATTTAAATTTTGGGATATATTAAATTTAATTCCAAAAGATAAATAGTTAATTTTAATTAATAATTTAATATTTATTTTATATTCAAATCAAATATTGACACGTGTCAAATATGGAGTGTCTGCATATATGGACCAATCAAATTAAAGATATTTGATATTGATATTATCTTTTAATGTTTGATATTATCAAATCAAATATATATGATATTATTTTATCAAAGAGATAACCTTTGAAGGAGTTCAAGTCAATCAGAAGTCTCCTGTCAAATACCTATATAAAGGGGTGATTCAGCTCATTTGACACAACACAAATTCCAGCAGATGAGAGAAACTCTGAAGGAGGCCATCAATTCTCTCAAGCAAATTCAAGGAGATCCACGAAGTTCAAGGCGTTCTTTGCGGAATCCATATATTTTTGGCATTTGATTCGAGATTAATGTGTGAAGCTCCCGAATTGGCGTTATTCCAATCAAATCAAATTCAAAGGAGATCCACAAAGTTCAAGGCGTTCTTTGCGGAATCCATATATTTTTGGCATTTGATTCGAGATTAAGGTGCGAAGCCCCCGAATTGGCGTTATTCCAGTCAAATCAAATTCAAAGGAGATCCACGATGTTCAAGGCGTTCTTCACGGAATCCACATATTTTTGCGTTTGATTCGAAATTAAGGTGTGAAGCCCATGAATTGACGTTATTCTATTCAAATCAAATTCAAAGGAGATCCACGGCGTTTAAGGTGTTTTTCCCGGAGCTCAAGATTATATTTGGAAGGGAAGAATCAGAGGATTAGATTAGAGACAGAATCCATAGTTAATTAATTGATTTTGATTTTATTTTATTTGTACAATTTTTTCTTGTTTTGTGATTTTAATCTTTGCAGACAAGAAAATTTGTTGTTACAGTGTGAACTGTAATTTTGTTGACTGCCCAACTATCCACACACATCCGCCAACTTTCATCATTCTTTGGAACCAATAGCATAGGTACAACACGGACTCATGCTCTCCCTCACATGTCCTTTTGTTGGCAGCTCCTCCACCTGCCTTTGAAGCTTCTTTGTCTCCTCAAGATTAAATTTGTAGGCTGGTCGGTTAGGAATTTGAGATCCAAGTACATAGTCAATTTGATGCTCAATTCCTCTCCAATGGTGGTAAACCTGTAGGCATCTCATTAGGGAATGCATCATCAAACTCCTCTAATAAAGAGACTAAAACACTAGGTAAATCAGGGTTAAGGTCAGTTTCAAATAATAAAACCACCCTATACTTAATCACTATCAAAACTCTCTTGCCTAGAAGAGCATTCTTTAAATCTCTCTCTTTTGCATAGAAATATTGATTTTTCTCAACTTTTTCTTTTCACTCGCTTCACCTTCCTCATTCTTTTCTCCCTTTTCACTCACTAACTTTTTCTCTCTTTCACATCCCTCTTTCTTGTTTGCACTTGTGTAGTCACTCACCATTGGGCCTGTATCTTTATTCTTTTCTCTCATTATTTTTTTTAACCTCACTACCCGAATTCCCTCAAGAACATTGTTGGAGTTTAATGTGGTCAAGGTAAAACTTCCTTGAGTGATAGAGGTGCAAGAGTGACTTTCTGTCCATTATGCTCAAAGGAATATCTATTCTTGTACCATGATACATTACACGCCTGTCAAATTGCCATGGCCTACCCAACAACATATGGCCATCCTGCATGGGCACTACATCACAAACCACCTCATCACTATATCTCCCAATATGAAAAGCTACCACAACTTGCCTCTCCACTATCACCTCTCCACTATCATTCAACCATTGCAGCCTATACGGATTAGGGTGTTTAGGGTGTTTATCACGCTTCAGACCCAATTTCTCAACTAAAGTGGTACTAGCCACGTTAGCAGAACTAACCCCATCAATTATTAAGCTACACACCTTACCACCTATCAAGCATCTAGTGTGAAATATATTTTTTCTTTGTTTTAAGTTTTCCTCCTTAACATTCAAGTTCAATGCACACCTAGCAACAAGAGATTTTGAACAACATATTGAACATTATCTTCATCATTAGTAACATCCAATAAAGGTGACATATTATTATCACTACCATCAGACTTATTATCATCATTAGACTCAGATATAACTTCACTACCTATAAGAATCATAGTTATTTTGTCTGGACATTTAGATGCATAATGACCCAAACCTTGACATTGAAAGCACTCAATATTCCTATGTCTAGAAGTAGTGGGGGAAGAAGAAGAATTAGAAATACCGTTTTCTAGAATGGACTTCTTATCCTTGTTCCTTGATGCATCCAGCCCTTTCTCCTTGGAACCAAGCCGCTGCTCTCTCTTTTCTTTTCATCATAGTTTTACCATGTTGACCCTTATTTTGAGTTGGAATTCTAAAATGCCTGGGCTGCCCCTCTTTGCTTTTGTTGTTTCTCCACCTTTATAGCTATACTCACCAAATCCTCCATCTCCCTATAATGTTGTAGGTCCACAACATCAGCAATTTCTCTATTCAAACCACTAATAAATTTAGCCATTGTCACTTCTGTATCCTCCTCTATGTTGGCCTTAATCATCAACATCTCCATCTCCTTATGGTAGTCCTCAACTGACTTAGACCCTTCAATGAGTCTTTGTAGTTTTTGGTGTATCTCCCTATAATAGTAAGATTGAACAAATCTTTTCTTCATAATGGCCTTCATATCTGCCCAAGTCTTAATAGGTCTCTCACCATTCCTCCTCCTAGACTGCACTAATTGATCCCACCAAAGTCAATGAATTCAACTACTACTAGTCTCACTTTCTTCTCTTTAGAGTAGTTATGGCTATCAAGGATCAACTCCACCTTTCTCTCCCACTCCAAGTATGCTTTAACATCATTTTGCCCTTTAAATGATGGAATTTTCATCTTGATGACATTTAAATTGCTGTCCCTCCTAGCTTCAACCCCTCTATTCTTAGCTGAACTACTATCATCAAACTCATCCTCAAACATAGCTAAATTTGCAAACCCATCTTTCAACCTCCTTGCTTTTGCTCTTGTGATAGGTCCCATTGGCATGTTGCAATCTCCATTTTGCTCTCCAATGCCAAAATAACCATCTTGACCTCCATTGCTCATATCAAGGTATGCTAGACTCTCCATTTGAAGTAGACCCGAAAGGAGCTCTAAAATTCTGAGGTAGAATTTGCGTACTCCAGAACGGTGATTTGGAAAAGGAAATTTTAGATGAAGCCCATCGATCTTGATATAGTATCCATCCACGTGGTAATGAAATGTACCAAGACTTGAAGCTATACTACTGGTGGAACATTATGAAAAGGGAAGCAAAATGTCTAGTATGCCAATGATTGAAAGTTGAGCATCAAAGACCATCAGAGCTTCTCCAATCATTGCCAATACCACAATGCAAATGGGAAGCAATAACCATGGACTTTGTTAAGGGGCTACTCTGAACTAGAAAGGGGCATGATTTAGTTTGGGTCATTATCGATCAACTTACTAATCAGCCCACTTCTTGCCAATTAACATGGGGTATACAGTGGAACGACTAGCTGAGATATATAAGGATAAGGTTATTTGACTGCACAAAATACCCATCAATATTATCTTGGATCGAGATCCAAGGTACTTGTCACGACTATGGAAGAAAGTTCAAGAAACTCTAGGAACCAAGTTACAGTTCAGTACTGTTAGTTACCCACAAACGGATAGGCAATCTGAAAGGACTATATAAATACTTGAACATATGCTTCGTGCTTGTGCCCTAGATTTTGACAAAAATCTTCCGCTGATTGAATTTGCATATAACAATAGTTTTCCATCAACCATCAAGATGGCTCCTTATGAAGCATCATATGGAAGAAAGTGTAGATCTCCTATTCATTGGGATCTTGATGAAAATAAAACCTTAAGTCCTACCACACAACAAAAAATTCAACAGTTCCTAGATTTAGTTCGAGAAGTGTTTGAAGTTGTGCAAATAATTCGTAAAAGAATGTTAACCGCACAGAGTCATCAAAAGAATTATGGTAATCATAGAAGAAAAAACTTGGAATTTGTGGTGGGAGACAAGGTATTTCTCAAGGTATCTCCTTGAAAAGGATTGGTGAAGTATGGAAAGGGTGGGAAGCTTAGCCCCTGATACATAGGACCCTTCGAAATCACAAAAAGAATTGACAATGTGGCATATAAGTTAGATTTACGGTCAAATCTTGGAGGAATACACAATGTCTTCCATGTCTCCCTTTTAAAGAAATATCATCATGACCCATTGCACGTAATCAAGCATGAACCACTCCAGCTTAATGAAGATCTAATCATATGAGGAGAAACTTATTCATGTTTTGGATCAAAAATTTCAAGAGCTACGAAATAGGAGAATCCCTCTAGTGGAAATACTGTGGTGACAATATAGCATTGAAGAAGCTACTTGGGAATCAGAAGACAGCATGCTCAAACATTACCCTGAGCTCTTCAAAAATTAGATATGGATTTAGGGACCAAACCTAGGAATATAGCTATAACTCCAATTCTTTTAAAAATCTAATATTTGCTCTAGATTCATGATTATTTTTATTTTTATTTTGTTATGACACTATTCACAAAAGGGATACTTGATTTTAGAAATTTGGAGTGAACTTATATTATGCATGCAATATAGTATGTCTACATAATTGGGGTGAAATGCCATCAAGATGAAAATTCCATCATTTAAAGGGTGAAATGATGCTAAAGCATACTTGGGGTGGGAGAGAAAGGTGGAGTTGATCTTTGATTACCATAACTACTCTGAAGAGAAGAAAGTGAGACTTGTAGCTGTTGAATTCACTGACTATACATTACTTTGGTAGGATCAATTAGTGTAGTCCAGGAGGAGAAATGGTGAGAAGACCTATTGAGACTTGGGTAGATATGAAGACCATTATAAAGAAAAGATTTATTAAGGGAGATACATCAAAAACCACAAAGATTGATTCAAGGGTCTAAGTCAGTTGAAGACTACCATAAGGAGATGGAGATGTTGATGATCAAGGCCAACATAGAGGAGGATATAGAAGTAACAATGGCTAGATTTATTAGTGGTTTGAATAGAGAAATTGTTGATGTTGTGGACCTACAACATTATGTGGAGATGGAGGATTTGGTGAGTATGGCTATGAAGGTGGAGAAACAACAAAAGCAAAGCTCGCCCAGGCATTTCAGAATTCCAATTCAAAATGGGGTTCAAAATGGCAAAAATATGATGAAAAGAAGAGAGATAGGGGCTTAGGTTCCAAGGAGAAAGGGCTGGATGTATCAAGGAACAAGGATAAGAAATCTATTATACAAAATGGTACTTTTAATTCTTCTTCTTCCATTACTACTTCCATACATAGGGACATTAAGTGCTTTAAATGTTAAGGTTTGGGTCATTTTGCATTTGAATGTCCAAGCAAAAGAACTATGATTTTTATGGGTAGTGAAATGTATCTGAGTCAGATAATGAAACTGATGATGTCACTAACATTGTTGATTTGCTCTTTAGAGAAATTGTGAGATAGCATGGTGTCCCTAGATCTATTGTTTCTAATAGGGGTGTTAAATTCTTGAGCCACTTTTGGAAGGTTTTGTGGGGTAAGTTTGGCGCTAAACTTTTGTATTCTAGTACTTGTCATCCACAAACTGATGGACAAACTGAAGTGGTAAATAGAACCTTGGGTACTTTGTTGCGTGCTGTTGTAGGAAAGAATTTGGAAACCTAGGAGGATTGTTTGCCTTTTATTGAATTTGTTTATAATAGGTCAATACATCCTTCTATAGGTTTATCACCTTTTGAAATTGTATATGGTTTTAATCTTTTGACTATTTTGGATTTGACTCCTTTGCCTTAGAGTGATATTGCTAATTTAGATGGTGAAAAGCAAGGTTGAAAAGGTTAAAACTGTATATATGAAGGTACGTGAGATGATTGAAAAGAAAAATAGGTTGACTGTCCAAAGAGTGAATAAAAGGCAGAAGCAGGTGATATTTGAACCTGGTAGTCGGGTTTGGGTTCATTTGAGAAAGAAAAGGTTTCCTAATCAAAGAAAATCCAAGCTTGATGCTAGAGAAGATGGTCCATTCCAAGTGCAAAAAAAGATTAATGATAACACTTACAAGATTGACATTCTAGGTGAGTATAAAGTTTCTGCTACTTTTAATGTTTCTGATCTTTCTCCTTTTGATATGGATTCAGATTCAAGGACGAACCTTTCGGAGGAGGGAAGGACTGATATGAGCACTAGAGGGAAAAATGGAGATTGCAACATGCCAATGGGACCTATCACGAGCAAAAAGCAAAGAGGTCGAAAAATGGCTTTGCAAATTTGGCTAAGTCATTTGCTGAAGAGATGCATCAAAAATTAGGCTAAGGAAGATAAGAGCAAGTCAAGAAGCCAAAAGAAATGAAGTTGGACAGCCCATCACCTTGTGCTTGGTGTATAAAGTTTGAAAAGGCCCAAGAAGGCCAAAAGAATTCCCAAACGTGTGGGACTCATGGAGCAAGTCAACTCTTATTCCTAATTGCATTTGGACTTGAATTATTATCTGTGGATTTCTTGGACTCATGGATTTTATAAATACTCTCTTAAAACGTGTATGGTAGATTTTTTATGAATATTAATTTATTTTCTGTGTTTTTCTCTCAAGAAAAACCACGGTGTTGCTTGTTGCATCAAGAAATTGAATAGGTTCTTTCAAGGTACTAATTCCTTCTAGTGTTTATTCAATTTTTGATTCTTATTCCCAATTATTGGCATTTCTAAGATCAAGTATCTTAAGGGTTCAATAGGGAGGGTTTTTATTCTAAGGTTTGTTCAATATCAAATTGTGTGTTGGGGTTTCGAGATCATTATATCCTTGGGGTTCTACATCAATCTACTAGTCAATTTCAGAAGTGAATAGTAGGCTCGATGAGATGGATGAGTGGAGAAAGGAGGTGGCATAAAATACTTCTAGGAATGGTAGACGGATAGGTGAAAGAAATCGACCTTCATATGGGTTTAATCAAGAGATGTTTGATGATGAGTTTGATGATAGTAGCTTGAGTAAGAATAGAGGGGCTAAAACTAGATTCGAAGCTAGGAGGGACAACAACTTAATGAAAATGAGAATTCTGCCATTTAAAAGGTAGAAATGATGCTAAAGCACACTTACAGTGGGAGAGAAAAGTGGAATTGATATTTGATTGCCATAAAAAACTCCAAAGAGAAGAAAGTGAGGCTAGCAATAGTTGAATTCATTGATTATGCATCAATTTGGAGGGATCAATCAGTGCTATCTAGGAGGAGAATGGTGAGAGACCTATTGATACTTGGACAGAGATGAAGGCCATTATGAAAAATAGATTTGTTCCATCTTACTATTAAAGGGACATACACCAAAAACTACAAAGACTCACTTAAGGGCCTAAGTTAGTTGAGGACTACCATAAGAAGATGGAGGTGTTGATGACTAAGACCAATAAAGAGGAGGATGCATAAGTGACAATGGCTAGATCTATACGTGGTTTGAATAAGAAATTGCTGATGTTGTGAACTTACAACAAACATTATGTGAAGATGGAGGATTGGGTGACTAGGACTATAAAGGTGGAGAAACAACAAAAGCAAAGAGGGCAGCCAAGGCATTTTTGAATTCCAACTCAAATGGGGTTCAAAATGGAAAAAAAAAAAAATTTGATGAAAAGAAGAGAGATAGGGTTTGGGTTCCAAGGATAAGGATAAGAAGTCTATTCTACAAAAGGGTACTTCTAATTCTTCTTCTTCCGCTACTACTTCCAGACATAGATGATGCGAAACCCCAAGGATCTAATGATCTCGAAACCACAAACACACAATTTGATATTGAATAAACCTTAGAATAAAAACCTCCCCTATTGAACCCTAAGATACTTGATCTTAGAAACGCAAATAATTAGGAATAAGAATCAAAAATTGAATAAACACTAAAAGGAATTAGTACCTTAAAAGAACCTATTCAGTTTTTTGATGCAACAAGCAATGTCGTGGTTTTTCTTGAGAGAATAATGCCGAAAATAAATCAATATTCATCAAAAAATCTGTCATACACGTTTTTAAGAGAGTATTTATACTCTCCTTGCAAGCGCTAATTAAAAATAAGATGTAAACTAAGCCTACGAATAATAATCCAAGACCAAATCCAATTAGGAATAAGAGTTTGACTTAGTCATAGCTTCTGCTTTCTCCATGAGTCCCACATGTTTGGGAATTCTTTTGGCCTTCTTAGGCCTTTTCAAGCCTTTATACACCAAGCACAAGGACAACTTCATTCTTTTAGCTTCTTGACATGCTCTTATCTTCCTTAACTCATTCTTGATGCATCTCTTCAACAAATGATTTAGCCAAATGACTTAACTCCATTTTACCCTCCAATGCCGAAATAACCATCTTGCCCTGCAGTGCCTCTAGTGCTACTATCAGTCCCTCCCTCCTCTGAAAGATTCGTCCTCGAATCTGAATCCATATCAAAATGAGAAAGATCAGAAACATTAAAAGTAGCAGAAACTTTATACTCACCTGGAATGTCAATCTTGTAAGCGTTATCATTAATCTTTTCCAGCACTTGGAATGGACCATCTCCTCTAGCATCAAGCTTGGATTTTCTTTAATTAGGAAACATTTTCTTTCTCAAATGGACCCAAACCCAGTCACTAGGTTCAAATATCACCTACTTCCGCCCCTTATTCACTCTTTGAGTAGTGAACCTGTTTTCTTTTTTCAATCATCTCACGTGCCTTCATATCTATAGTTTTAACCTTTTTAGCCTTGCTTTCACCATCAAAGTTAGCAATATTACTCAAAAGCAAAGGAGTCAAATCCAAAACAATCAAAGGATTAAAACTATATACAATTTCAAAAAGTGAAAAACCTGTAGAATAATGTACATTATAAGCAAATTCAATCAAAGGAAAATAATCCTCCCAAGTTTTCAAATTCTTTCCTACAATAGCATGCAACAAAGTACCCAAAGTTCTATTTACCACTTCAGTTTGTCCATCAGTTTGTGGATGACAAGTAATAGAATACAAAAGTTTAATACCTAACTTACCCCACAAAACCTTCCAAAAGTGGCTCAAGAACTTAACATCCCTATCAGAAACAACAGATCTAGTGACACCATGCAATCTCACAATTTCTCTAAAGAACAAATCAACAATGTTAGTAGCATCATCAGTTTTATGACAAGCAATAAAGTGTGTTATCTTGCTGAATCTATCAACCACAACAAATATACTATCTCTACCCTTCCTAGTTCTAGGCAAACCAAGCACAAAATCCATAGAAATATCAACTTAGGGTGCAGTAGGAATAGGTAGGGTGTATACAATCCATGAGGCATATACTTAGATTAGCTTGTTTACATGCAATACATTTAGAACACACTTTCTCAACATCTTTTCTCATACCAGGCCAATAGAAATGCTTATTCAAAACATCTAAAGTCTTATGCACACCAAAATAACTCATCAATCCACCACTATGTGATTCCCTAACCAGCAACTCACTCACAGAACAAGCAGGCACACAAATTCTATTGCCATGAAACAGAAAACCTTCATGTCTATAGAATTTATTAAATGCACCACGCTCACATGTAATATACAAATCAACAAAGTCAACATCAGTTGCATACCTATCTTTAAATTGCCCAAATCCTAAAAACTTAGATGTAAGTGTAGTGATTAAAGCATATCTCCTTGACATTGCATCAGTAACAATATTTTCGTTACCTTATGGAAAAGCCTCAGTAACTTCTACCCACTTAGTATGCCTTTTATCCCATTTTCCTTGGCCCTTATCAATATATATAACAAATTCTCTAGGAAGCAAGTAATGTTGCCAAACATCCAATGCACGAACTAAGGCATATAATTCCTTGTCAAAAGTGGAATATTTAAGCTGGGCACCACTCAACTACTTGCCAAAGTATGCGGTGTGATGTTTTTCTTGCATTAAAACAACATGAATCCCAATCCCAAATGCATCACACTCAATCTCAAAAATCTTATTAAATTTATACAAAACAAGAATAGGAGCATAACATAATTTATCTTTCAATGTATATATTCAGTTCTTGTTCCTTTTTCCATATAAACCCAACTTCTTTCTTAATAATCTTAGTCAATGGAGCAGCTATAGTGGAAAAATACGCGCAAGCCTCCTATAAAAGCTAGCTAATCCATGAAAAACTCCTAACTTCACTAACTATCTTATGCGTCGGCCATTCCTGAATTGCCTTCACCTTCTTCTCATCCACCTCAATGCCTTGTGTACTCACAATAAACTCAAAAAATACAAGTCTATCAATACAAAAAGTACATTTCTTAAGGTTCTTGTACAACTTCTCCTTCCTAAGAATGGTCAAAACAGCCCCTAACATGCATTACAAAATCATCTAAGCATTGATTGTTTATCAAGATATCATCAAAATAAACAACAACAAATTTACCCAAAAAATCACAAAAAACATTGTTCATCAATCTCATGAAAATACTAGGTGCATTAGTCAAAACCAAATGGCATAACCAACCATTCATATAAGTCATATTTTGCTTTAAATGCAGTTTTCCACTCATCCCTAAATCTCATCTTAATTTGATGATAACCACTTTCAAATCAATCTTAGTGAAAACGCATGCACCATGTATTTTCTTCAAGCATATCATCTAACCTAGAGAGAGGATAGCAATAGCATAGGTACAACACCCTTCTTTTGAACCAATAGCACAGGTACAACACATGGACTCTCCCTCACACATCCTCTAGCTAGCAGCTCCTTCACTTGCCTTTGATATACAACATAGATTTGATGCTCAATTCCTCTCAATGGTGGTAAACCTATGAGCATCTCATTAGGGAATACATTCTCAAACTCTTGCAATAAAGCGACAAAAACACTAGGCAAATTGGGGTTAAGGTCATATACCTAACCACTATCAAAGCTCTTTGATATGAGCACTGGAGGTACTGCAAGGCAATATGGTTATTTTGGCATTGGAGGGCAAAATGGAGATTGCAACCTGCCAAAGGGAACTATCACAAGAGCAAAAGCAAAGAGGCTGAAAGATGGCTTTGCAAATTTGGCTAAGTCATTTGTTGAAAAGATGCATCAAGAATGTGAGCTAAGGAAAACAAGAGCATGTCAATAAGCCAAAAGAATTACGTTGGATAGCCTATCACCTTGTGCTTGGTGTATAAGGCTTGAAAAGGCCCAAGAAGGCCAAAAGAAGTCTCAAAAAACATGTGGGACTCATGGAGAAAAGAAGAAGCTATGACAAGGTCAAATTCTTGTCCCTAATTGGATTTGGGCTTGGATTATTATCTACAGGCTTAGTTTATATCTTATTTTAATTAGGGCTTGCAAGGAGAGTATAAATACTCTTTTAAAAACGTGTATGGCATATTTTTGATGAATATTGATTTATTTTTTGCGTTTTTCTCTCAAGAAAAACCACAACTTTGCTTGTTGCATCAAGAAATTGAATAGGTTCTTTCAAGGTACTAATTCCTACTAGTATTTATTCAATTTTTTGATTCTTATTCCCAATTATTTGTGTTTCTAAGATCAAGTATCTTAGGGTTCAATAGGGAGGGTTTTTTATTCTATGGTTCGTTCAATATCAATTTGTGTGTCTGGGGTTTCAGGATCTATATATCCTTGGGGTTCCGCATCACTCTCACCTAGGAAAGCATTCTTTAAGTCTCTCTCTTTTGCATAGAAACATTGTTTTTTCTCAACTTTTTCACTCTTCACCAACTCTTTCATTTCACTACCGTAACTTTTTTCATTCTTTCTTCTCACTTTTCTCATAACTTCACTACCTGAACTCCCACAAGAAGGTTGTTGAAGTTTAATCAGATCAAGGTAAACTTTCTTGGGTGATAAAGGTGCAAGAGTGAATTTCTGTCCACTATGCTCAAAAAGATTATCTATTCTTATACCCATCATGAATTACCTTTCGGAAGCAAGAGCTAAATTCCTTTTTTCTCCTATTCTAGCTTACCTAGTTATAAGTTTCCTTCTCTTTCCTCTTCTCTATTTCTCTCTAATGTGGAACCCCAAGGATATAATGATCCCAAACCCCCCAAACACACAATTTGATATTGAACAAACCCTAGAATAAAAACCCTCCCTATTGAACCCCTAAGATACTTGATCTTAGAAACACAAATAATTGGGAATAAGAATAATAAATTGAATAAACACTAGACTGAATTATTACCTTGAAAGAACCTATTCAATTTCTTGATGTAACAAGCAATGTCCTGGTTTTTCTTGAGAGAAAAATGCAGAAAATAAATCAATATTCATCAAAAAATCTGCCATACATGTTTTTAAGAGAGTATAAAAGCCCTAATTAAAATAAGAAATAAACTAAGACTACGGATAATAATCCAAGCCCAAATCCAATTATGAATAAGAGTTTGACTTAGTCATAGCTTCTTCTTTTCTCCATGAGTGCCACACGTTTGGGAATTCTTTTGGCCTTCTTGGGCCTTTTCAAGCGTTATACACCAAGTACAAGGTGATGAGCTGTCCAACTTCACTCTTTTGGCTTCTTGACATGTTCTTATATTCCTTAGCCCATTCTTGATGCATCTCTTCAATAAATGACTTAGCCAAATTTGCAAAGCCATCTTTCAAACTCTTTGCTTTTGCTCTTGTGATAAGTCCCATTGGCATGTTGCAATCTCCATTTAGCCCACCAATGCCAACATCTTGCCCTCCGGTGTCTCTAGTGCTCATATCAGTCCCTCCCTCATCCAAATGATTCATCCTCGAATCTGAATCCATATCAAAAGGAGAAAGATTGGAAATATTAAAAGTAGCAGAAACTTTATACTTACCTAGAATGTCAATCTTGTAAACGTTATCATTAATCTTTTCCAGCACTTGGAATGAACCATCTCCTCTAGCATCAAGCTTGGATTTTCTTTGATTATAAAACCTTTCCTTTCTCAAATGAACCCAAACCCACTCACTAGGTTCAAATATCACAAGCTTTCACCCCTTATTCACTCCTTGGGCAGTCAACCTGTTTCTCTTTTCAATCATCTCACATGCCTTCATATGTATAGTTTTAACCTTTTCAGCCTTGCTTCAACATCTAGGTTAGGATTTGAGAAATTTAAAGATATGTATGCAATTAATGTTGACTATGTTGATTTGTATATTACATGTGAGTGTGGTGCATTTAATAAATTCTATTGACATGAAAGGTTTTCTTTCGTGGCAAAAGAATTTGTGTGTTTGCTTGTTCTGTGCATGAGTTGTTGGTTAGGGAATCACATAGTGGTGGATTGATGGGTCATTTTGGTGTGCATAACTTTAGATCTTTCCAATGAGCATTTCTATTGGCCTGGTTGAGAAAAGATGTTGAGAAAGTGTGTTCTAAATGTATTGCTTGTAAAGAGGCTAAATCTAAGTCTATGCCTCATGGATTGTATACACCCTTACCTATTCTTACTAAGCTTCGGGTTGATATTTCTATGGATTTTGTGCTTCGTTTGCCTAGAACTAGGAATGTAGAGATAGTATATTTGTTGTACTAGGAAACCTAATACAAGAAGGAGTCCTAATTCTAATCAAACTTGGTCTCCAAATAACCGAGTCAAATCCCAACAAAAAAACCCTCCCTATTGAACCCCTAAGATATCTTAGAAAAGCAAATAATTGGGAATAAGAATCAGAAATTGAATAAATATTAGAAGGAATAAGTACCTTGAAAGAACCTATTCAATTTCTTGATGCAACAAGCAACGTTGTGGGTTTTTTTGAGAGAAAAATGCAGAAAATAATTCAATATTCATCAAAAAAATCTGCCATACACGTTTTTAAGAGAGTCTTTATCCTCTCCTTGCAAGCCCTAATTAAAATAAGATATAAACTAAGCCTACAGATAATAATCAAAGCCCAAATCCAATTAGGAATAAGAGTTTAACTTGGTCGCAGCTTCTTGTTTTCTTCATGAGTCTCATACATTTGAGAATTCTTTTGGCCTTCTTGGGCCTTTTCAAGCCTTATATAAGAACAAGGTGATGATGGGCTGTCCAATTTCATTCTTTTGGCTTCTTGACATGCTCTTATCTTCCTTAGCCCATTCTCGATACATCTCTTCAACAAATGACTTAACCAAATTTGTAAAGCCATCTTTCAACCTCTTTGTTTTTTGCTTTTGTGATAGGTCCCATTGGCATGTTGCAATCTCCATTTTCCTCTCCAATGCCGAATTGACCATCTTGCCCTCCAGTGTGTCTAGTGCTTATATCGCTCTCTCTCTCTCTCTCTCTCTCTCTCTCTCTCTCTCTCTCTCTCTCTCTCTCTCTCTCTTCATTTTTTTCTACCTAAATATCCCAATTTTTGTGATAAAGAAAGGAAGAAACACATTTTAAAGGGGTAAGGTTTATTAGGCTTGGTCAAAATGTGTGGCTTTACCTCAAGTTGCCATCTATCGTATTTGAGTTATTTACTTTTTGTATTTACTTTTAACTCCTTGAATTTGAACAATTTTGTCTATCAAAATAAAATAAAAAAGCTGGATTTTAACTAACATTTTTTCAAAGTCCTGGCCAAATTTTAGTATTCCTCTTTAGCCTCTAAAATATTTTAAATGCAAGAATCTTATATCTATAGATTGCAAGTTCACTCAAAGTTTCTAAAATCATGAATTAATCATGACAAAATAAAAATAAAATAGTATCGTGAGCAAATATTGGATTTTTAAAAGGATTAGATGTATAGTTAGTTACTTGTATTCCTAAGCTCTACACTCTTTCCCCCTTAAAAGAATTTGGTCCCCAAATTCAAACCTAATTTTTGAAGAGCTCAAGGAAATGCTTGTGCATGTTGTCTTCTAATTCCTAGGTGTCTTCCTCAATGTTATGTTGTCGCCACAATACTTTTCACTAAAGAGATTCTCCTATTTTGTAGTTCTCAAAATTTTCGATCTAGAATAGGAATAGGTTTCTCCTCAAATGATAAGTCTTCATTAAGCTGGAGTGATTCATGCTCGATTATGTGCAGTGGGTCAGGATGGTATTTCTTTAAAAGGGAGACGTGGAAGACATTGTGTATTCATTCTTGCAAGATTTGGTGGTAAATCTAACTTATATGACATGCTGCCAATTCTTTTTATGATTTTGAAGGGTCTTACTATCGGGGGCTAAATCTAAGGGACTTTTACATATTGGTGGTAAATCTAAGCTTCCCATCTTTTCCATGCTTCACCAATCCTTTTTTAGGAGATAACCTTGTATCCTCCTATAAATTCCAAGTCTTTTCTTCTATGATCAGCATAATTCTTTTGACGACTCTATGAAAAAGTTATCTAAAGTGACGCATGCACTTGCAAACATTCTTGCTTCATTATTTGCTGAAGGATTTGGTATTGCTAGGACAAACAAAATGATAGTGTGAAAAAGGCCACCCAAGATGCAATTGGAACTGGTATGGGTGAGGGTGTAGGATTAGATGAAGTTAGCGATCAAATAAATGAAGATCATCAGCTCCTTGGGGACCTCTGAGAAGGTATGAAATTTTCATGCTTAGATCTTTCAATGGAATATTTTCTCAAAACCTAATCTTTAATTTGTTGTGGCTTCTAAAGACAAATGAAGAGTTTGATGCCATGTCTAACATGACTAGTAAAATTGGAAAAAGGAATAGAGATGACAATAGTGCTTCATTCCTTCATATGGCACTCAGTGTTAGTGAGGATTCTGAAATTATGAACATGAAGATGATCAGGAATAGCAACTAGAGTCTGCCATAGCTGAGGTTGGTGCTAATGGTGACGTGGTTTAGTTGTTGCCTGGGCAGATTCTCTGGACACAGTTGTACAAAGTAACTTATGTGAGCAGGTTAGCTAACCTTATTACCTGTGAATATTCAGGGTTTTTTTCCTTCCGTTTTAGTTTTCTCCTTCTACCTTAGCACTTGACGTTATTTTAATTAGATTTTCTTTCTTCAGACACATTATAGATTTGTTGTGGTCCAATTTTCCAGGTGAAAGTGAAGGAATATAGTTTGCCTGGTCTGATGGCATCCTATTTTAGGTGGAGAAACTTGCTTATTCTTCATGGAAAAACTATTGTTCTCTCTTCTCTCCTCTTCATCATCATCATCATCTTCTTCTTCGAAGTTTGTTTATCAAGATTTTGCCAGTTGCTTCAATGTAATTATCTAATGATTAAATCAGTTTCAACTAAAAAAATTCAATTGGGCTGTTAATGTGGCAAGAGAGATTGTCTTCATTTAATAATTTTTTTTTTTTGTAAGCTGTTAATCATTTTACTAGCTTACAACCTGGAGTTGATGACTTAACTTTAAAAAGTAGGGTTTGAATGCAATTTTGGACCATGGGACTAAGTTTTCATTCCTGAGCTAGGCCATTCTTTATAGCGCCCAGCATCTTTTTGAGTTTTTGCTTGTCAAAATCCTTCCTATCAAGGAGGCAGCTGGAAAGGCCTTCCTAAGTCTTTCCTCAGCTAATTCACCAAGGTAAACTCCTTTTTTTCACTTGATTATTCTCCTAGCACGTGAATTTTCTATTTAAAACACTTAAGAATGCTATTTAAATGGTTTGATATTTATGTTTATCAGTTAATATCCTTTTGATTTCCTATTGATTTATTTCTATGTTGATGAACTAATTGATGAAGATTATCTTTTCATATGTAGTACGCTCTTTCCATCAAGTAAAGGACTTCTTCTGTCCAAGTTGGTAGTGTTTAATAATAGGTTACATCAGGATGCTACTTTATATGGCAAATTCGGTCATGGTGATTCTCCATAGAGTTTAATTTCCAAGCTGTGATCTGTTCTTTCCAAATTATGCAAGGTCTATACTTGTTTTCCAATATGCAGATATATCTTCTGCTTGACTTGATTAGAAATACTCATTGAATGTTTTGAGATGCCTTTGAGAAGTCAAAATTTGATTGTTTCCTGAGTTTCATTTACCTGCAAAGAATGTGCACGACAGCTGATCAGGTAGAAATTATGAAATTGTATGAATAGGTTTTAGGGTAAAGCCATTTGTAATTCCACACCATACAGTAAAGCTCAATCCCAGTTCATTGGTTGTTGGAGACGTATCCATTGAAAGGTTTCTGTGTTGTCATCTGGGATGTTGAGTAATAACCGTAAGATTCTTGCGTCAATGCTTACAAGCTGTGGGACAGTATGTAAAACATCGGTGGTTGTACATATTAGTTGGTCCTCTGACTTTTGGAAAGATCTAAATAATAAGATCATTAGCTGAGCTAACTGGATATGCACTAAATGAAATCTTTCATCCACAACTGATATATCTGAACTGTTTGGTTGTTTTAAGCAACAGAATGCCTCCCATCACTATCGTCTTGCTATTGTTTGAGGTGAAGGATATATGAATGAATTATGCAATTTGTAGTCAGAATCTTCTCCAGCGGCTTTCATTTGCTTTCTTATCAAGCATAAATAGTTGGCCAGTCTTAATAGATAATCCAAGGATGAGAAATCCCATTCCATAGTCGAAATTATTGAACGTCTAAAGCTTGAAGTTGTCCATGATTAGGAAGTTGGAAGATAATCATCAGAAAAGGCAAGACTCTATGAAGTTTGAATGGGTAACTTGGATTACTAATCAAGGCCATGGAAATGAGGAATGGATTGGTCTATAAAATGCAGACCTATGCTATCCAACGTTTTGTATGTTCTATTTCAGCTTTCCTGGTTTCATGTTTGTTAATTTTGCCTACTTGGGATAGGACCCTTTGCTTTCAATCTTTATGTTCTTTGTGAAACTTAAGCTTGCCATATTTTATTGCATGTAGGTTCTTGATAGGGTTAACTCTTTGGTTGATCAGTCTGGATCTATTACTGGAGTTTTGAAAGGAAGAAATTTGGTTCTGCATCCCCATCCTAAACTTGGGATGTTTCTTACTGCAAATCCTAGCTATGGTGAAGTACCTGAGCAAGGGGTTGAAATCTATTTGATGGAGCCTTATTGACTGGTAGACAGACTTGCTTGTCTGGCTTTTGTTGCGCCTTTGATTTGATTCCCTTTTTGAAGGGGTGAGATAATTCTTTGGTTTGTTCGTTTTACTGGCTCTTCTTTTATTCATCTTTTCATGGTTTTATGTGCAAGACTGACGCTGTCTCTAAATAATTTCACCGCACTAGGTTTCCTTCGGTAGAAAGGTTGGTTGAGCAGGTCTTCAATTTGTAATTTTTCATATATGGTAGTAGCAACAGGTCTTCAATTTGTGTTCTTTCATGTATGGCAGTAGCAACAGATGGCTCTCAATGTCAGTGTTATTATTTACAACTTCTATTGCTTATACTTCTTCAAACAAAAAGGAAGGTTCTAGAACCAGCCATTAGTATGGTCTGTTTTTTAGTGTGAATCGAGTGGGACCATCAATGTAAACCTTTTCATTTAGTTGCACAAGTTTTATACCCATCGAAAATGGTTACATTGAAATGATTTTAGAAGTGCTCTTTTCACAGTTGACTCATTTAATGCTCGATGACATTGGTCATGGTTTTGTGGACTTTTTAGTGATGAGGGGTTCTATATGGATCAAATATTTACTTGTATATTATACTATGATGGTTGTAGCAATTAAGTATTAAGCCCAAAGAGAAGAGACGAAAACACATGCACTAATGCATAAAATTTCTCAATTGAAAAAATGTTTACCTATAAATATATATGTTTCGATAATGGATATACATATTGTGAGAGTCTTATCTAGAACTGTATGCTTCGTGGTTGACACACATTTCGCATGTATATTGACATTCATATGTTGGTAATTAGATTGTTGTGAATTCTTTTGGCACCTGTCTGTTCTATTGACATTCTTTTCTGTCTTCACATAAAATCTTTTCTGATTGTAAACATATTCCACCCAACTATATAGTTTTATCCAATTCACATGGAGTGAGCTGATTGATGGAGAAACACTGCTTGGAACTTATGTTTGGACTGAGCAACCTAGTGAATTCAGGTCGCAACTAGTTCTCTTACTCATGTTTGAAGTCCATCATATAATTAAAAACATTGCCTCATGCTCTCTTTTTGTAACTTTTTTTAACAAATAATTGGGGGCCAATTTGAGTATTTTTGGATTGTGCTCAAGGATATCAATAAAGCAGCACCTGAAGTTCGATCAATCTTTTTGGCTTTATTGGAAGGTGCAATTACATTCTCAACTGGCCACCGGGAGGTATGCACTTTTTATCTTTTGTCTCTGATCCCAAGAGAGGCAACTAATGGGTTTTGATAGCACATGTTAAAGTTTGTTACTATAATTATGCTCTTTATATATATATATATATATTCTTTTCTGTTGTTGCATAATGCTATGCACTACCAAATGGCATCATGAATTTAGAAGCCGTTACGACATGTGTACATGTGTACATAACTCAATATAGGACATGGTGGGTTCTTAAAATTTTTGTTGAAGACAGCTCTTGTTATTAGACTATAGGCGCAAGATTATGTATTGTAACATTTGAAGATAATGTGTTCCTATTTTGTGACTTCTTTTGATGGTATTGAACCTAAGAAGTTCGCCAAAGATGAGATAAATAGCATGTAAGAAATATCACATAACTTTTAATTGATTACTGGGGGTTAGCTTTTTTTTGGATTACTGTCTTTTTCTTTTTGTGATGTATAGGCTGGCTTTGTAATTGCTCCTGTACTTTTGATATTGTTAACTGACATCCTTCTGGCTGCCACTCACACTTCGCAAGAGAGAAATAAAATAGAAGAAGAAATAAAAAAAAAAAAACAAAAACAAAAAAAAATATCAGGAGCAATAATAAAGTAGTTTTAGTTTAACATATATAAGAAGATACTGACTCACGGCATAAAGAAATAACTGCAATTTGGAGTATGCAATCTCCATATTGCAAGACATTAGTTTTTCTTGCTTTAAGTTAATCCTTATTTTAACTTAAGATAATAGGTGTTAAAATGCTTCCCATTTTAATATGTTCCTTCAAGCTTCACCTTTATAAATATACATATATATTTCTTTTGATGTAATTCTAGTAATTATGGTGCAATAGCCCTTGTGATCTCCGTGCATTCTTTTCCTCACTTTTCCATCAAAATAGGGTATCTTGAAAATAATGCCGAGTTATGGATCTTTTATACTATTTATGTGGTTTGTGATTATTGATTTAAAGTGATGAGAGCATCTAATGAGTTATATAAACCATCTCAAATCATTACAATCGAAAACTTTTTGGATTGAAGTTTCAGTTCATCCCAATGTCATAACCACGCAATATAGGGTCTTGTATTGAACAGGCCTGACATTCCTTGCATACAATCACCACATCATAATATTTGTTTGAAGCCTAAACTTGTATGAGATACTATATGCTCTAAATAGATGACATATGATTATAAACTATCCCCAAATACCTGAGTAATGGAAGTAGTTTGGTCCAGGACTACTTTAGATAATCTCTCATAGAGCCTCCTATAATGTCTTGAGGTCAATTGCACTTCCAGTGAGTAGTTGATAGGATTTTGTCATAGATAAGTGCGAGGTTTTGATGAATTTGGGAATCGGTTCTGGTGCAAACAAATAGTACATGTGAATAGAAAATTCTAGGAAACAGCTTTCCTTTGGTTGTTACAGAATACTACAAACTACAAAGAGACAAACTGACATGTTTGTGTATAGTATGCAAGGGTAATTATTTGTTTATATGTGTATATGCCAGCTAGCTTGTGGTTCTCTATTTTGTTTGAAACATTTGGTTCTGGTATTATCTATGTCATTTCATAAGTTGCATTGGCATATAATTGGCAAAGAAGTTCATTTAAGTCATCTCTATGTATGTGTTACTACCCTACATGAGAAGCAGTTAAGAAATGAATAAATACTTCCCACCATTAGGAGTCATATTTGTATTCTATTTAAAACTATTTCCTTGAGCTTGTCAAGTGATTTTTCTCTTTAACAAACTATGACTCTAGAAGTAGTGTGGCATTATGGTTTCAAAAATATACATGGCAATATAACAGTTGTTTTGTTGTTTCAGGGACAAGATGATACCATTCATCTTCTCTTCCTTACTTTGGTATTAGGTAGATATTTACTTGGTGCTGTTTGGGGGAGATAATTGGCCCATCCAGTAATTAGGACATGCTGAAATGTTTTGCTAGTGGTATCCAGAGTTGGAGTTTCGCGCACAAGAACTCATAGGCCTGCCGAATTCTTTTGATTCATGAACAACTTAGGCTCCTTATGACAAGCACTATTCATTAATTCTTCTCTAATGTTTCTACAGAAAGCTCTGCAAGGGTGAACCACCTTACAAGATCCTAATTGGGATTATCTCTTTTATTCAAATTATCATGACAGATTCACAATAAGGTAGACAATTCAGTGCGAGTGAATAATATATAGATATTTTGCAGCAAGTAATTAACTAAACCATTCCTCTGCAATGAAGGAGATCTTCTCAAGTTGTGCGAAGTGTTACCCTTTGGGCTTTTGCTTTGGAAAGGATGGGCTCTAGCCCTATACATGGGACAATATCTATATAGAAGTCTGATACGTGATCACAATTCTCTAAATTTCTCATTTGGAGACATCAGACATGGTTGGTAAAGTGTTTTGACTGTATGTTTGGGCTTCTTATTTTTAGGCCATAGCTGTTTTTGCATCCTTCTCTACTTCAGCTGGGGATCAGATGGCTATTGTGAAAGAGATTGCTAAGTTGTAGACTGTTTAGAGCCCCTGAAATTTTTTTAGGTGTTTTTATAAGAAGATATATGTACAGTTATTATGAATATGCATATTCTCTTTAGAAATTTGCTTGCTCTGCCATGTTTAATGAGCTTGTACTATTGGTTGGTGAAATGGGCACTAGGAAGATTACTATTTCAGAATCAAAGTTGAGAATGCTGCTATTGAATAATTAGATATAGGATGAAGGTAGAAAGCAAGGGGGCAACTCTACAACTGGTAGAAATGGAATATAGTTACTTGACTATGGATTTCTTCTGGAAGCTTCCTCAAGATGTTGAGAAGTGTGGCAATCTAGCCCATTCAATATTCGATTGATACAATGATTCGTATCTCCGGGAAATTGGTTAGTGTAAGAATTTTGATTTTACATATATTAATGCAAACCCCAATCATAATTGAATTTGCTAATGGGGCCTCCTACTTCGTAGAGGAACAACGATCTTGTCTTATGTCAATATGTTTTGTTCAAGTATTAGGAACTCCATTCCAAAGTCTATTTTTTATTGTCAAGTCCACGAGGCCAAGCACAGCTTTCTTGATCATTTCTTTGCTGAATTAGGCTAAAAAGAGTTATTAATCAGCCTGTCAATTTTTGGTCTAGCCTCTTTATGAATGGGTGGTACATGAAGGAAAAAATTGGATCTCAATTATACATAAATTGAATTTCTACAAGGAAACAGTTGGGAACATTATTGGATGAGGATCCGGCAAGTATGCCACAACGCGTCTCTCTTGCAAAGAGACTGAAGTTGTGCAGAGATGCTCAAGCAGTGATTGATTAAGTAGCCTGGTCACAATAGGGCATTGATGTCTCTCGTACTCCTCCTTATGTACTTTCTCTTTTACCTATAGGAAAGAATAGTTGAGTGATACAACGGCTTAAGTTCTTGTTGTAATGCTATTCTTTGTACACCATAAAGGTTGGGCTATGTGCTTCTTTGCCAAAATTATGCCTGCTTACTTAGTTTTGGTCAATGTAATTATTATTTTGAGTTTTGTACCTTGTGAGTGGCCTTTATCTGACGGGAATAGCAATTATGTGATAGTATCACATCTGGAGGACTATGAAAGTATGAATTCTATGTTTTGTATGTTTTTACGTACAAAAGATGCGTGATCCTATTCTTATTTTTAGTGAAACTAGTGGACAGAATTTCCATCAACACATAGTATCATCTAATTTCCTTGAGGTTGGCCCTTTTCCTTTCTTAGTTTTCTTTCCAGCTTGTGTGTTTCTTGCTTTCTTCTCATTGCCTCTTGCTTTCTAAGAAATTTTATAATCCGAAAGTTAGTTTTCTTAATATTAATCATTGATTAAGGTTTTTACCTGGAGTTAGAGATATGGAAAACTAATATCATTGGTTAACCAATTGCACGGGGCTTGGCGATCACGGAGTAGAGAGTGCATTGCCTGCTCTTTGGGACATTTTCGCTTCTATAGTCGTCGTCGGTGGTTAGGTTTGACTATTTTATTTTCTTATGCGTCTTTCTTTTTAAAAAAATAGAAAATATATTATTACGTTGATGTTGATCTATTGGAGCTGAGAACTTTGTGGTTTTAATTGTTCTTACTCCTTTTTGTAGATCATATTGAATGTTTGTTTAGTCGATGATTTCATGTGTTTCTACTTAGATTGGAGTTTAGATCTGCTAAGGGCTGGTTGTTCATTTGAATTGGCCACCCTTGTTTTATTTTTGAATTTATTCTCTCGCCTTTTGTTTTATCAATTTCTGTTTTTATGTTGGGCTGTACCATGTACTTGTATTGCTATGGCTTTTTTCAGTTTTTTTCCTAATATTAGAGCGCTACATAAGGCTTTGATTTTCTACCATTAGTCGCTAATACTGCTGAAATTTGATAAATTTTGATAACACATTTTGTTCTAAACCCAAACTTCCATGAAGCATTCTGTTTATAAGATTACTTATAGATGCCAAAATATAGCCGCCTGTCTTCTAGCTGATCTGACTTTGAATAGAAAATAGGTAATATATATATATATATAGAGAGAGAGAGAGAGAGAGAGTTTTGATGTTGTTGTGTGATTTTTGTATTGCATATTTGCACTTGCACAATGGGAATGGATTCTACATGCTTATTTGCTATTTTCATGTTCTTCATGTGGTATTGTTATGATAATATTGCTCCTTTTTATCCCTGACATGCACTTGTTTGGACACTTTCATTTCAAGATTAGCATTTCTCCAGTCAGCTGATCCTAATGTTTGTGTTTTGTAGGTCTGGCGAGTCTTAAGTACTTGAAAATGCTATTGGCAAGGGTTTTTTACCTCATGGATCTGGTAACATTTGTCTTTCATATGCATTATCTTGAAGTGGATGACCAAAAGGCAAAAAGACAAGGATTTTATTTCATGTTTAGTACACTGGTATTGGTACACAACGTCTACTTATCCTACTTGTTTCATCATATTGATGAAGGTAGATAATGTATAGAATTTATGGGAAGAGATTCATTGATTTTGGTGTCTATTTTCTCAATTGATCTTTCTAGTACTCACATTTCTATCTAGCTATGCTATGAGACCTTCCCTGACACCTTCCTTTGATTATTTTTCAGAATTTTCCTTTTGAGGGTTCACAATGCTTGATTGCTAGTTTCTTAGTAACTGACTGCAGGGAGCATGCATTGGTGCTTGGGATCACGGAGAAGAGAATGGGTTGCCTTGCCTTCTATCACTGTCGGTGGTTAGGTTGATTATTTTCTATTTCTTTTCCTATTGCTTGCGCTCTCTCTCTCTCTCTCTCTCTCTGGGGTTAGGGGAAGGGAGAAGTAAGGATGTAGTGTTCAATTTTAAGTTGTTGTCTTTCACGTGAATTGCTTGCATTTTTAATAAATGTTGATTCTTAATTCAGGGCAAACTGTACATGATCATGGAAATATGACGTATACTCGATGGAATATTCAAAGAGCATCTTGATGGAGCATTTGTATCCATAATTTCTTCTTGCGGTACAGATTGTCTGAGGCTTCAGCCATCGAGCTGTGCATTCAAGGGATGCATTGGGGACTTTGATATATTCTGCAAGGAATTCAACCCAAAACATTTGAAGAGTTGGCTACTCGAGCCGATGATATGGATTTAAGCATGTTTGCTAGCGGAGTAGAAGGGCCACCAATTCAAAGAGCCTCGAAAGCCTAAAGAAAAGCAAGAATTCAAGAAAGGGGGCAAACCTCTCGCTAAGGCACAAAGTAAAGAAGCTATGGCAGTGAATGCAACATCCATTAAGTTTTGTACGAAGGCAGAAGGCACAAAGGACAAAAGGAAGGATGTCTCCTGCGAAAGAGGACAAAGAAAATTAACTTTAAAAGAGATGCAGGCTAAGACATACCCATTCCTTGATTCGGATGTCTCTGGAATATTTGATGATTTGCTAAATGCAAATCTTATTGAATTACCTGAAATGAATCGACCTGAAGAAGCTGGGAAATGACCCAAAGTATTGCAAGTACCATCGGTTGGTGGGTCACCCAATTCATGACAGCTTCGTATTCAAAGATAAAGTAATGCAATTGGCCCGACAAGGGAAAATCTCACTTGAGGAGGATAATGCCACCTCAAATCATGCTACTATTGAGGTTGAAAAGGGTGTACTTGGTGATCACAACAGTGACATTGCGTGCTACATGATAAGTGAAGAAAGGATCCCTTCTAAAGAAGCATGTCTATCAGATGAAGAAAATCATGATATGACTGAGGAGTGCTTGTCGGCAATGACTTTCACTGATGAAGACTTGTTGCTTGGCTCCAAATCCCACAATAGGCCACTGTTTGTAACTGGCTATGCTCGTGAGCAAAAGATAAATAGAGTTTTGATTGATGGAGGCTCTGCAGTCAATATCTTGTCATTACGTGTGTTGAAGGATTTAGGAATCCCCATAGATGAGTTGACAAACAGTCGCCTAATGATCCAAGGGTTCAATCAAAGGGGGCCAAGGGCTCTCGGAATAATAAGAATAAAGTTACTGATGAATGATATGTTGTCAATGACATTATTTCATGTCATAGATTCCAAGACGTCATACAATATGCTTTTAGGCCGACCTTGGTTACATGAAAATGGTTTAGTTCCTTCTCCTTGGCACCAATGTTTCAAATATTGTCGAGAAGGTGTGGTAAATAAAGTGCTTGGAGATAGCAAACCTTTCACTGAAGCTGAATCACACTTAGCAAATGCCAAATACTACACTGAAAGTATGAAAATAGCCAAGGCTAAAGAACGAGGAATCCAAGCAACAAGATGATCTTGATGGAGGAAACAATGTTAAAGACTTGACTCCAACATGCAGTGGTAAAGATCACATAAAGAAAGAGTCACCTATGGTAGGATCTGAGTCATTGAAAGAATTGATGTTTCCCCTAACCAAGATCGATGTGAACAAGCCATCCTCTTAGCCGCTAAAAGGGTTTGTTCGCGCAACTCAAGGAGTCGAGAAGGGACATGGAGAATCTCTGCATCTTCAAAATGAGACTTGCTTTGATCCAAAAGCTTATAAACTTCTTGTCAAAGCCGGATACAATCCATAAGAACATTACATTTTGGAAAAACTCCCTCCTGAGGCTTCTGGAAAGCAAACGTATGGGCTTTATGCTCAAAGATGTCAAGCTTGCCAATTTCATGCAAATTTTATTCACCAACCACTCAAGCCATTACATCTAACTGTCGCTTCATGGTCGTTTGATGCTTGGGGATTAGATGTGGTTGGACCAATGACAAAGTCTTTTGCTGGGCACTTGTATATATTGGCTGCAATAGACTATTTCTCTAAGTGGGCTGAAGCAATACCCCTCAAAGAAGTAAAGAAGGAAAATGTTGCTAACTTTATCCGCATCAACATTATATATCGCTATGGGGTTCCTCGATACATAATCACTGATAATGGAAAGCCCTTTAGTAATAGTCTGATAGATAAACTTTGTGAGAAATTTAATTTTAAGCAGAGGAAATCTTCCATGTACTATGTCACAGCTAATGGTCTTGCTGAGGCATTCAATAAAACTCTATGTAATTTGCTGAAAAAAATAGTCTCAAAGACGAAGAGGGATTGGCATGAAAGGATCGGAGAAGCTTTATGGGCATATCGAACTACTCATAGAACACCTACACAAGCAACTCTATATTCATTGGTTTATGGTGTTGAAGATGTTTTACCTCTTGAGCAGCAAATTCCATCGTTAAGGATAGCTATACAAGAAGGATTGACTGAGGAAGAAAATGCACGCTTACGTCTTGAAGAATTGGAGTCCCTTGATGAGAAAAGGTTGGAAGCACAACAAAGACTTGAGTGTTACCAAGCTAGGCTCTCCAAGACATTTAACAAGAAGGTGCGATCACGATCTTTTCAAGTTGGATATTTGGTACTCGCTGTGAGAAGGCCCATCATCATGACTCATCGAACTAGGAATAAATTCACATCAAAATGGGATGGTCCTTATATTGTCAAAGAAGTCTATATAAATGGTGCATATAAATTGGTTGCTGAAGATGGATTAAGAATTGACCCTATAAATGGAAAGTTTTTGAAGTGCTACTATGCATAAAGTTGGGAGGGTTCTCCTTGACGCACGAGCCTAAATTGCATGTTGCTCCTTGGTGCAGAATTGGACTTGGATTTGTAAAATCTTGATTCAAGTTCCATTCTTGCTTCCCAATTTTGACTGAAAAAGGAAAAAGGATTATATTATAATGTGGGCCCCTTTAGGTTAAACAAAAAAAAAAAAGGGTTTGGTGTGGGCTTTTCATGTGAAGAAGTGATGGGCTTTTATTTGGCCCACATTGAATACAAATATATATATATATATATATTCTCAAATACTTCAAGTCTCATCTCTTTTGGGATTGATTTACACTCCTTTGTCAAGCCTTGAAGTGGGGGCATTTGTAGACATATTAAATTTTCGACCAATTGAGAAGTGACACATGTAAAATAATATATTAAATATTAATTCAAAATTTTCTATTTAAATTTTGGGATATATTAAATTGAATTCCAAAAGATAAATAGTTAATTTTAATTAATAATTTAATGTTTATTTTATATTCAAATCAAATATTGACACGTGTCAAAGATGGAGTGTCTGCATCTATGGACCAATCAAATTAAAGATATTTGATGTTGATATTTTCTTTTATTGTTTGATATTATCAAATCAAATATATATGATATTATCTCTTGATATTTGATATTATTTTATCAAAGAGATAACCTTTGAAGGAGTTCAAGTCAATCAGAAGTCTCCCGTCAAACATCTATATAAAGGGGTGATCCAACTCATTTGACACAACAAAAATTCCAACAGACGAGAGAAACTCTGAAGGAGGCCAGCAATTCTCTCAAGCAAATTCAAGGAGATCCACGAAGTTCAAGGCGTTCTTTGCGGAATCCATATATTTTTGGCATTTGATTCGAGATTAAGGTGCGAAGCCCCCGAATTGGCATTATTCCAGTCAAATCAAATTCAAAGGAGATCCATGACGTTCAAGGCGTTCTTCACGGAATCCACATATTTTTGGCGTTTGATTCGAAATTAAGGTGTGAAGCCCTTGAATTGACGTTATTCTATTCAAATCAAATTCAAAGGAGTAAATCGGGGTTAAGGTGAGTTTCAAACAATAAAACCACCCTATACCCAATCACTATCAAAACTCTCTTGCCTAGAAGAACATTCTTTAAATCTCTCTCTTTTGCATAGAAATATTGCTTTTTCTCAACTTTTTCTTTTCACTCGCTTCGCCTTTCTCATTCTTTTCTCCCTTTTCACTCACTAACTTTTTCTCTCTTTCACATCCCTCTTTCTTGTTTGCACTTGTGTAGTCACTCACCATTGGGCTTGTATCTTTATTCTTTTCTCTCATGGCCTTTTTTCTCTCATTATTTTTTTTAACCTCACTATCCGAATTCCCTCAAGAACATTGTTGAAGTTTAATGTTGTCAAGGTAAAACTTCCTTGAGTGATAGAGGTGCAAGAGTGACTTTCTGTCCATTATGCTCAAAGGAATATCTATTCTTGTACCATGATACATTACACGCCTGTCAAATTGCCATGGCCTACCCAACAACATATGGCCATCCTGCATGGGCACTACATCACAAACCACCTCATCACTATATCTCCCAATATGAAAAGCTACCACAACTTGCCTAGTAACTTTCACCTCTCCACTATCATTCAACCATTGCAGCCTATATGGATTAGGGTGTTTATCATGCTTCAGCCCCAATTTCTCAACTAAAGTGGTACTAGCTACGTTAGCAGAACTAACCCCATCAATTATTAAGCTACACACCTTACCACCTATCAAGCATCTAGTGTGAAATATATTTTTTCTTTGTTTTAAGCTTTCCTCCTTAACATTCAAGTTCAATGCACACCTAGCAACAAGAGATTCACCATGAACATATTCAACATTATCTTCATCACTAGTAACATCCAGTAAAGGTGACATATTATTATCACTACCATCAGACTTATTATCATCATTAGACTCAAATATAACTTCACTACCTATAAGAATCATAGTTATTTTGTCTGGACATTTAGATGCATAATGACCCAAACCTTGACATTTAAAGCACTTAATATTCCTATGTCTGGAAGTAGTGGTGGAAGAAGAAGAATTAGAAATACTATTTTCTAGAATGGACTTCTTATCCTTGTTCCTTGATGCATCCAGCCCTTTCTCCTTGAAACCAAGCCGCTGCTCTCTCTTTTCTTTTCATCATAGTTTTACCATGTTGAACCTTATTTTGAGTTGGAATTCTGAAATGCTGGGCTGCCCCCTCTTTGCTTTTGTTGTTTCTCCACTTCCATAGCTATACTCACCAAATCCTCCATCTCCCTATAATGTTGTAGGTCCACAACATCAGCAATTTCTCTATTCAAACCACTAATAAATTTAGCCATTGTCACTTCTGTATCCTCCTCTATGTTGGCCTTAATCATCAACATCTCCATCTCCTTATGGTAGTCCTCAACTGACTTAGACCCTTCAATGAGTCTTTGTAGTTTTTGGTGTATCTCCCTATAATAGTAAGATTGAACAAATCTTTTCTTCATAATGGCCTTCATATCTGCCCAAGTCTTAATAGGTCTCTCACCATTCCTCCTCCTAGACTGCACTAATTGATCCCACCAAAGTCAATGAATTCAACTGCTACTAGTCTCACTTTCTTCTCTTCAGAGTAGTTATGGCTATCAAGGATCAACTCCACCTTTCTCTCCCACTCCAAGTATGCTTTAACATCATTTTGCCCTTTAAATGATGGAATTTTCATCTTGATGACATTTAAATTGCTGTCCCTCCTAGCTTCAACCCCTCTATTCTTAGCTGAACTACTATCATCAAACTCATCCTCAAACATAGCTAAATTTGCAAACACATCTTTCAACCTCCTTGCTTTTGCTCTTGTGATAGGTCCCATTGGCATGTTGCAATCTCCATTTTGCTCTCCAATGCCAAAATAACCATCTTGACCTCCATTGCTCATATCAAGGTATGCTAGACTCTCCATTTGAAGTAGACCCGAAAGGAGCTCTAAAATTCTGAGGTAGAATTTGCATACCCCAAAACGATGATTTGGAAAAGGAAATTTTAGATGAAGCCCATCGATCTTGATATAGTATCCATCCACGTGGTAATGAAATGTACCAAGACTTGAAGCTATACTACTGGTGGAACATTATGAAAGGGGAAGCAAAATGTCTAGTATGCCAATGATTGAAAGTTGAGCATCAAAGACCATCAGAGCTTCTCCAATCATTGCCAATACCGCAATGCAAATGGGAAGCAATAACCATGGACTTTGTTAAGGGGCTACTCTGAACTAGAAAGGGGCATGATTCAGTTTGGGTCATTATCGATCAACTTACTAATCAGCCCACTTCTTGCCAGTTAACATGGGGTATACAGTGGAACGACTAGCTGAGATATATAAGGATAAGGTTATTTGACTGCATATAATCGAGATCCAAGGTACTTGTCACGACTATGGAAGAAAGTTCAAGAAACTCTAGGAACCAAGTTACAGTTCAGTACTGCTAGTTACCCACAAACGGATAGGCAATCTGAAAGGACTATATAAATACTTGAACATATGCTTCGTGCTTGTGCCCAAGATTTTGACAAAAATCTTCCGCTGATTGAATTTGCATATAGCAATAGTTTTCAATCAACCATCAATGGTTCCTTATGAAGCATTATATGGAAGAAAGTGTAGATCTCTTATTCATTGGGATCTTGATGAAAATAAAACCTTAAGTCCTACCACACAACAAAAAATTCAACAGTTCCTAGATTTAGTTCGAGAAGTGTTTGAAGTTGTGCAAATAATTTGTAAAAGAATGTTAACCGCACAGAGTCATCAAAAGAATTATGGTATTCATAGAAGAAAAAACTTGGAATTTGCGGTGGGAGACAAGGTATTTCTCAAGGTATCTCCTTGAAAAGGATTGGTGAAGTATGGAAAGGGTGGGAAGCTTAGCCCCTGATACATAGGACCCTTCAAAATCACAAAAAGAATTGACAATGTGGCATATAAGTTAGATTTACGGTCAAATCTTGCAGGAATACACAATGTCTTCCATGTCTCCCTTTTAAAGAAATATCATCATGACCCATTGCACGTAATCAAGCATGAATCACTCCAGCTTAATGAAGATCTACTCATATGAGGAGAAACTTATTCATGTTTTGGATCAAAAATTTCAAGAGCTACGAAATAGGAGAATCCCTCTAGTGGAAGTACTGTGGCGACAATATAGCATTGAAGAAGCTACTTGGGAATCAGAAGACAGCATGCTCAAACATTACCCTGAGCTCTTCAAAAATTAGATATGGATTTAGGGACCAAACCTAGGAATATAGCTATACCTCCAATTCTTTTAAAAATCTAATATTTGCTCTAGATTCATGATTATTTTTATTTTTATTTTGTTATGACACTATTCAAAAAAGGGATACTTGATTTTAGAAATTTGGAGTGAACTTACCATCTATAAGATTCTTGATGGGATATAAGATTCTTGAATTTAAACTATTTGAGAGGCAAAAGAGAAATTCTAAAATTTGGGTAGGACTTTGAAATAATTAGTTAAAATTCTGCCTTGTATTTTATTTTGACAAATAAAATTGTTCAAATTCAAGGAGTTAAAACTAAATACCAAAAAGTAAATAACTTAAGTAGGATAGGTGGCAACCTGAGGTGAAGCCACATATTTTGACCAAGCCTAATAAACCTTATCCCTTTAAAAAATGTATTTCTCCCTTCATTATTAGCAAAATTGGGATATTTAGGTAGAAAAAATGGAAAAAAGAAAAAGGGATTTATTATAGCATATGTGTTTATTATAGCATATATATTTAAGTTATGGTTTAAATGATGTATGATTTTGTGTGCTTAATTAGGTTAGATTGATGATGTACAATTAGAGTTGGACATAAACTTAAGATAGCTTGACAAGTGGAAGGGCTTATGAAGTTTTGAACTTGTATAGGTCTTATTTTTCTGAAATTTACGTATGCAAATGTGTAAGTAGGTCCAGAAATAGAGGGATTTAATTCAAGCCTAGATGATTTAGAATTAAATTAAGAAAATCACATTTCTATAGCTAACCTTTGGACTTTGGGATAGGTATCAAGATAGAAGTGTTATAGTTGGATTAAACCTAAAATCACCAAATAATGTTAGTTGATATAATTTGTGAGCTACTAAATGATAAGTAGGAAAATTGTAGAGGAAAAATTGAAGAAGTACTTGATTAGAAATACTTTAGTTGGTTGGAGATGAGAATTAGAGTTACATATGTAAATAGGAACCAAAATATCTTATTATTGAGTGTATGTCATATTTATAGAGCCATGAATTATATGGAAAAAAATTATAGAAACAAAATAATAAAAGAGATTTAGGAAATGAAATGTAGAATGAGAAGGAAAAGAGTTAAGGGAGGACATAGTTAATGAAGTTGAAGAAACACTCTTTAGTTAAAGATTGGATATTCATTATATTTTAGGATTCATTACTTCTTGCCCTTAGTACATAAATTTTACTAACTAAGGTGTATTAGTTGAACTCTACATTAAATTTTAGTATTTATTTTGGACAAGCAACTCGCATAATGGTTTGCCTTATCTTGAAACACCACACTTGGGAAAGCAGGTGAGTGCCATAACCTGAAGAAATAAGATAATTATTCTCATCAAAATGAATGTGAGATGATTATTATGAAAATGAATGGGGGGGGGGGGGGGAGAAGAAGAAGAAACACATTCACATCATTATCTTTCACTGATCATCATGTCATTATGCATGCAATATAGTAGTCTACATAATTGAAAAGTGCATCGACATGAATATGCTAGTCCATCTCATAGCAATGTAGTACTTTATCTCAACTAGATTGCTTGACTTTGATATCATGTTTATCGTACTGTGCTTTAAAATTCTGACAATTGAGCCCATTCAACATGAGCATGGCACAAACTTTTGGGTGGCATTGGGCTTGTAGAGTAGGATGTGTGTACCTCATGGCCTATTCCCCGTAAATGGATGAGTGGAGTTGTCATGGTGAGAAGGGGTCATAGGATTGGCATGATCTTGGGCATGTCTACTGATGGCAAGGTTTCACCTTGTCCGAAGCAATTGAGTTAATTATGGCCAGTGTGATAAAGGTGACGACATAAACAATCTTTAGTTGTATCCTACCTTGTTAGATGATTTATTCGCTATCGTACTTGTCATTGCATACATAGTAAATGATAAGTCAAATAATATCCAGGTTGAAAAACATATGCACACAGATACCAGCCTCACTAAGTTGTATATGCAACTTATGTCTTTTATCTATTTCAATTCCTTTAGGAATGAAAGGCGGGGAGCAGGGCAAAGACTTTGGCACAATATAGGAACCAAATATGTAAATATTAGAGTGGATCTTTTGGTGGCTTTGATTGTATAGAAGATGGTAGTCCACCCTATGTTTTATATTCTGTATAGACCAGCTATGTTATCATGTCATGATTTAGATTGGAGAAGCCATAATTTATTAATATTTTAAGATAATCACCACCACCCTATAATTTTTCCATGTAATGGTATGTGCATTTGAAAAAAAAATTAGCTTGAGATTGGATTCACATTTTAGATGCTCTATTTTCTAAAGAAGATAAATCAAGTTCATATTTGGGGTCGTGACAGTTTAGTGGTATCAGAGCCTAGGGTGACACCAAGGCTAAACCAGGATAGGATCTTTATATAATACCAATTATGGGGTTTGAGAAATTTAGGTTGTACTAATATAGCGTTGAAATTTTGTGGATGCTTGTGGTTTTGCATAGTGTTTTAATTATGATAAATCAATGCTAGGGGCCTAGTAGTGTGTGATTCATTATAATTGTGGCACTATGCCTAAGAAATATTGAGACAAAGGAATATTCAGACTAGGAAAATGATTGTTTGGATCTTTTTTTTTTTAAGTAAATTATAATTTTCTTAGGATGGATAATGAGGATAATGCACCAAGAGAAGACTCCTCCAAGAACAATTCTTGTTAGGAGGGTGGGGGATACCCAAACCGGATAGTTCACTACTATAGGCTAAATACAAGGGTAAGAATTGTTGAAGAACTCCAACATCAAGTTCATGAGCTCCAGAGGCATATTCAACACCCAGAGGTTGAGATTGCTAGAGCAAAGATGATGAGGGAGAGGGAGAGAGAGTGTAATAGAAATAATTTCCAGAGAGTTATCAGGTATGCCAATTACCTCTATGAAATACTAAGGGAGGAAGCTTGAGCAGATCTTGAACTTAGTCCAAGGTATGAAAGTGACATCGGTTGAGATTTCTCTGAAGATTTAGTAAGAAACGCTTAGGAAAACATAAAGTAGTTCCTAAACTAGTGGCAGTTGTCTAGTACTCTTGTTACTTTTGCTAGTATAAGTTTAGGTTGAGTGCTCCCTTTTGTTTGTATAGGTTTAAGTTTTTTGCAAACGCTCAACCTTGTATGATATAAAAAGTTTCTGCTTGTATTATATAAATGGCACCTTTTGTTCTCCCTACTATACTTTTGAAACTTATGCATGATGTACTTATATTTTAAAGTCTAATTGCATTTTGAAATATGTATATGTTACCAAAAAAAAGAACATGGAGTGGACAACAAAATACTCACACCTGAATACCCATAGAGGGAACAAGATTTAGAAGAACAAGGGGAAGGACCTATAGCGGCAAGAATGATAGAGAGGATTGCCTAGTGGGTGCATTAGAACAATTTACTCTGGTGTTGCAAAATCAACTTAGACAAGAGCTGGTACAGCCCGATCAAACGTTAGACCGTTTTCTACATTTTCAACCTCCAAAATTTTTTGGGGAACGGGATGATCTGAAAGCTGAAACATGGCTAGAAGAAATGGAAAAAATATTTATATGAGCATTGGAGGCACTGGAAGGAAAGATGGTTATTTTGGCATTGGAGGGCAAAATAGAGATTGCATCATGCCAATGGGACCTATCACAAGAGCAAAAACAAAAAGGTTGAAAGATGGGTTTGCAAATTTGGCTAAGTCATTTTGTTGAAGAGATGCATCAAGAATGGACTAAGGAAGATCAGAGCTTGTCAATAAGCCAAAAGAACAAAGTTGGATAGCCCATCACCTTGTGCTTGGTGTATAAGGCTTGAAAAGGCCCAAGAAGACCAAAAGAAATCCCAAATGTGTGGGACTCGTGGAGAAAAGAATAAGCTATGACCAAGTCAAGCTCTTATTCCTAGTTGGGTTTGGGCTTGGATTATTGTCCGTAGGCGTAGTTTATATCTTATTTTAATTAGGGGCTTGCAAGAGAGTATAAATACTCTCTTAAAAACGTTTAAGGTAGATTTTTGATGAATATTGACTTATTTTTTGCGTTTTCTCTCAAGAAAACCACAACGTTGCTTGCTACATCAAGAAATTGAATAGGTTCCTTGAAGGTACTAATTCCTTCTAGTGTTTATTCAATTTTTTATTCTTAGTCCCAATTATTTGCATTTCTAAGATCAAGTATATTAGGGGTTTTATTCTAGGGTTTGTTCAATATCAAATTGTGTGTTTGGGGTTTCGGGATCACGATATCCTTGAGGTTCTGCATCATTTGGTATCAAAGACAACTTGAGATAAATTCCTATTTATCTTGTTTTTGTTTCTAGCAAAAAAAATCAATAAAAAAATGAAAAAAAAAATTAGATTGTGAATTGACTGTGGTTTTGTGATTCTTTTGCAATATCATTGCATATTCCTATCTTGGAGAATGCCAATTGAACACAAAAAATTGAATTTGCAGAATATACACCCTAGATTGCTCTAATTTTGAGAAATTAAAGTTAGGGTTCTTGAGTGATTCAATTTGGGGGGTTTTGACCTAGGCTTTCAAATTCCAAATTGCCATTGTACAAGTTAAATTGGTTATTTTTTAGTTACTGTTTGGGTTGATTATACATCAATTGGGTCAAAATTGAGTCATAATCGGTCTTCCATTGGGATTGACAGAATCCTTTGCATCTTTTCTGTTTTGTCATTTTTATTCACTCTTTGTATTTTCTTTCTTTGCTTCAGCCTAATTTCCATTTCTGAATTCACTATGGATAAGAGAGGTAAAGGGCACAAATAGTCACATAAAGAGGGCAAAAGCAAGAATTGAGTGCAAACACGAGGACTCACATCTACTTGAGTGAAACACGTGAGGGAGTGTTTTTAAATTGAATACTATTCTTCCAAGGAGGGAGGGTAAAGAACCCTTTGTTGAGGAAGTCAATATGACACCAGATATGAAGGTGATGTACAGGGCATTTACTAGTCAATTTCGAAGTTGAATAGCAAGCTTGATGAGATGGATGAGTGAAGAAAAGAGGTGGCACAAAATATTTCTGCAAATGGTAGACGAAGTAGGACTCCATATATGGGTTTAATCAAGAGATGTTTAAGGATGAGTTTGATGATAGTAGTTCAGTTAAGAATAGAGGGCTCAAGCTAAATTCGAAACTAGGCGGAACAGCAATTTAAATGCCATCAAGATGAAAATTCCATCATTTAAAGGGTGAAATGAGGTTGAAGCATACTTGGGGTGGGAGAGAAGCATACTTGGCGCTAAACTTTTATATTCTAGTACTTGTCATCCACAAATTGATGGACAAACTGAAGTGGTAAATAGAACCTTGGGTACTTTGTTGCGTGCTGTTGTAGGAAAGAATTTGAAAACCTAGGAGGATTGTTTTCCTTTTATTGAATTTGTTTATAATAGGTCAATACATCCTTCTATAGGTTTATCACCTTTTGAAATTGTATATGGTTTTAATGTTTTGACTATTTTGGATTTGACTCCTTTGCCTTAGAGTGATATTGCTAATTTAGATGGTGAAAAGCAAGGCTGAAAATGTTAAAACTATACATATGAAGGTACGTGAGATGATTGAAAAGAGAAATAGGTTGACTGTCCAAAGAGTGAATAAAGGGCATAAGCAGGTGATATTTGAACCTGGTGACTGGGTTTGGGTTCATTTGAGAAAGAAAAGGTTTCCTAATCAAAGAAAATCCAAGCTTGATGCTAGAGAAGATGGTCCATTCCAAGTGCTGAAAAAGATTAATGATAACACTTACAAGATTGACATTCTAGGTGAGTATAAAGTTTCTACTACTTTTAATATTTCTGATCTTTCTCCTTTTGATATGGATTCAGATTCAAGGACGAACCTTTTGGAGGAGGGAGGGACTGATATGAGCACTAGAGGGCAAAATGGAGATTGCAACATGCCAAGTCCTATCACGAGCAAAAAGCAAGGAGGTTGAAAAAGGGCTTTGCAAATTTGGCTAAGTCATTTGCTGAAGAGATGCATCAAAAATTAGGCTAAGGAAGATAAGAGCAAGTCAAGAAGCCAAAAGAAATGAAGTTGGACAGCCCATCACCTTGTGCTTGGTGTATAAAGTTTGAAAAGGCCCAAGAAGGCCAAAAGAATTCCCAAACGTGTGGGACTCATGGAGCAAGTCAACTCTTATTCCTAATTGGATTTGGACTTGAATTATTATTCGTGGATTTCTTGGACTCATGGATTTTATAAATACTCTCTTAAAATGTGTATGGTAGATTTTTTTATGAATATTAATTTATTTTCTGTGTTTTTCTCTCAAGAAAAACCACGGTGTTGCTTGTTGCATCAAGAAATTGAATAGGTTCTTTCAAGGTACTAATTCCTTCTAGTGTTTATTCAATTTTTGATTCTTATTCCCAATTATTGGCATTTTTATAAGATCAAGTATCTTAAGGGTGAAATAGGGAGGGTTTTTATTCTAAGGTTTGTCCAATATCAAATTGTGTGTTGGGGGGTTTCGAGATCATTATATCCTTGGGGTTCTGCATCAATTTATTGGTCAATTTCAGAAGTGAATAGTAGGCTCGATGAGATGGATGAGTGGAGAAAGGAGGTGGCATAAAATACTTCTAGGAATGGTAGACGGATAGGTGAAAGAAATCGACCTCCATATGGGTTTAATCAAGAGATGTTTGATGATGAGTTTGATGATAGTAGCTTGAGTAAGAATAGAGGGGCTAAAACTAGATTCGAAGCTATGAGGGACAACAACTTAATGAAAATGAGAATTCTACCATTTAAAAGGTAGAAATGATGCTAAAGCACACTTACAGTGGGAGAGAAAAGTGGAATTGATATTTGATTGCCATAAAAACTCCAAAGAGAAGAAAGTGAGGCTAGCAATAGTTGAATTCATTGATTATGCATCAGTTTGGTGGGATCAATCAGTGCTATCTAGGAGGAGAATGGTGAGAGACCTATTGAGACTTGGACAGACATGAAGGCCATTATGAAAAATAGATTTGTTCCATCTTACTATTAAAGGGACATACACCAAAAACTAAAAAGACTCACTTAAGGGTCTGAGTTAGTTGAGGACTACCATAAGAAGATGGAGGTGTTGATGACTAAGACCAATAAAGAGAAGGAAGCATAAGTGACAATGGCTAGATCTATACGTGGTTTGAATGAGAAATTGCTGATGTTGTGCACTTACAACAAACATTATGTGAAGATGGAGGATTGGGTGAGTAGGACTATAAAGGTGGAGAAACAACAAAAGCAAAGAGGGCAGCCAAGGCATTTTTGAATTCCAACTCAAATGGGGTTCAAAATGGCAACAAAAAAAAAAAAAATTGATGAAAAGAAGAGAGATAGGGTTTGGGTTCCAAGGATAAGGATAAGAAGTCCATTCTACAAAAGGGTACTTCTAATTCTTCTTCTTCCGCTAGTACTTCCAGACATATAGGTGATGCATTATATAATGATCTCGAAACCACAAACACACAACTTGATATTGAATAAACCTTAGAATAAAAACCTCCCCTATTTCACCCTAAGATACTTGATCTTAGAAACGCAAATAATTAGGAATAAGAATCAAAAATTGAATAAACACTAAAAGGAATTAGTACCTTAAAAGAACCTATTCAGTTTTTTGATGCAACAAGCAATGTAGTGGTTTTTCTTGAGAGAATAATGCCGAAAATAAATCAATATTCATCAAAAAATTAGTCATACACGTTTTTAAGAGAGTATTTATACTCTCCTTGCAAGCGCTAATTAAAAATAAGATGTAAACTAAGCCTACGAATAATAATCCAAGCCCAAATCCAATTAGGAATAAGAGTTTGACTTAGTCACAGCTTCTACTTTCTCCATGAGTCCCACATGTTTGGGAATTCTTTTGGCCTTCTTGGGCCTTTTCAAGCCTTTATACACCAAGCACAAGGTGATGGGCGGACAACTTCATTCTTTTGGCTTCTTGACATGCTCTTATCTTCCTTAACTCATTCTTGATGCATCTCTTCAACAAATGATTTAGCCAAATGACTTAACTCCATTTTACCCTCCAATGCCGAAATAACCATCTTGCCCTGCAATGCCTCTAGTGCTCCTATCAGTCCCTCCCTCCTCTGAAAGATTCATCCTCGAATCTGAATCCATATCAAAATGAGAAAGATCAGAAACATTAAAAGTAGCAGAAACTTTATACTCACCTGGAATGTCAATCTTGTAAGCGTTATCATTAATCTTTTCCAGAACTTGGAATGGACCATCTCCTCTAGCATCAAGCTTGGATTTTCTTTAATTAGGAAACCTTTTCTTTCTCAAATGGACCCAAACCCAGTCACCAGGTTCAAATATCACCTACTTCCGCCCCTTATTCACTCTTTGAGCAGTGAACCTATTTTCTTTTTTCAATCATCTCACGTGCCTTCATATCTATAGTTTTAACCTTTTTAGCCTTGTTTTCACCATCAAAGTTAGCCATATTACTCAAAAGCAAAGGAGTCAAATCCAAAACAATCAAAGGATTAAAACTATATACAATTTCAAAAAGTGAAAAACCTGTAGAATAATGTACATTATAAGCAAATTCAATCAAAGGAAAATAATCCTCCCAAGTTTTCAAATTCTTTCCTACAATAGCATGCAACAAAGTACCCAAAGTTCTATTTACCACTTCAGTTTGTCCATCAGTTTGTGGATGACAAGTAATAGAATACAAAAGTTTAATACCTAACTTACCCCACAAAACCTTCCAAAAGTGGCTCAAGAACTTAACATCCCTATCAGAAACAATAGATCTAGTGACACCATGCAATCTCACAATTTCTCTAAAGAACAAATCAACAATGTTAGTAGCATCATCAATTTTATGACAAGCAATAAAGTGTGTTATCTTGCTGAATCTATCAACCACAACAAATATACTATCTCTACCCTTCCTAGTTCTAGGCAAACCAAGCACAAAATCCATAGAAATATCAACTTAGGGTGCAGTAGGAATAGGTAGGGTGTATACAATCCATGAGGCATATTCTTAGATTAGCTTGTTTACATGCAATACATTTAGAACACACTTTCTCAACATCTTTTCTCATACCAGGCCAATAGAAATGCTCATTCATAACATCTAAAGTCTTGTGCACACCAAAATAACTCACCAATCCACCACTATGTGATTCCCTAACCAGCAACTCACTCACAGAACAAGCAGACACACAAATTCTATTGCCATGAAACAGAAAACCTTCATGTCTATAGAATTTATTAAATGCACCACGCTCACATGTAATATACAAATCAACAAAGTCAACATCAGTTGCATACATATCTTTAAATTGCCCAAATCCTAAAAACTTAGATGTAAGTGTAGTGATTAAAGCATATCTCCTTGACATTGCATCAGTAACAATATTTTCGTTACCTTATGGAAAAGCCTCAGTAACTTCTACCCACTTAGTATGCCTTTTATCCCATTTTCCTTGGCCCTTATTAGTATATATAACAAATTCTCTAGGAAGCAAGTAATGTTGCCAAACATCCAATGCACAAACTAAGGCATATAATTCCTTGTCATAAGTGGAATATTTAAGCTGGGCACCACTCAACTTCTTGCCAAAGTATGCGGTGGGATGTTTTTCTTGCATTAAAACAACACGAATCCCAATCCCAAATGCATCACACTCAATCTCAAAAATCTTATTAAATTTATATAAAACAAGAATAGGAGCATAACATAATTTATCTTTCAATGTATATTGAATGCATGTTCTTGTTCCTTTTTCCATATAAACCCAACTTCTTTCTTAATAATCTTAGTCAATGGAGCAGCTATAGTGGAAAAATACGCGCAAGCCTCCTATAAAAGCTAGCTAATCCATGAAAAACTCCTAACTTCACTAACTGTCTTAGGTGTCGGCCATTCCTGAATAGCCTTCACCTTCTTCTCATCCGCCTCAATGCCTTGTGTACTCACAATAAACTCAAAAAATACAAGTCTATCAATACAAAAAGTACATTTCTTAAGGTTCTTGTACAACTTCTCCTTCCTAAGAACAGTCAAAACAGCCCTAACATGCATTACAAAATCATCTAAGCATTTATTGTTTATCAAGATATCATCAAAATAAACAACAACAAATTTACCCAAAAAATCACAAAATACATTGTTCATCAATCTCATGAAAATACTAGGTGCATTAGTCAAAACCAAATGGCATAACCAACCATTCATATAAGTCATATTTTGCTTTAAATGCAGTTTTCCACTCATCCCTAAATCTTATCTTAATTTGATGATAACCACTTTTCAAATCAATCTTAGTGAAAACGCATGCACCATGTATTTTCTTCAAGCATATCATCTAACCTAGAGAGAGGATAGCAATAGCACAGGTACAACACCCTTCTTTCGAACCAATAGCACATGTACAGCACACGGACTCTCCCTCACACATCCTCTAGCTGGCAACTCCTTCACTTGCCTTTGATATACAACGTAGATTTGATGCTCAATTCCTCTCAATGGTGGTATTACACCTATGAGCATCTCATTAGGGAATACATCCTCAAACTCTTGCAATAAAGCGACAAAAACACTAGGCAAATTGGGGTTAAGGTCATATACCTAACCACTATCAAAGCTCTTTGATATGAGCACTGGAGATACTGCAGGGCAAGATGGTTATTTTGGCATTGGAGGGCAAAATGGAGATTGCAACCTGCCAATGGGACCTATCACAAGAGCAAAAGCAAAGAGGCTGAAAGATGGCTTTGCAAATTTGGCTAAGTCATTTGTTGAAAAGATGCATCAAGAATGTGAGCTAAGGAAAACAAGAGCATGTCAATAAGCCAAAAGAATTAAGTTGGATAGCCTATCACCTTGTGCTTGGTGTATAAGGCTTGAAAAGCCCCAAGAAGGCCAAAACAAGTCCCAAACGTATGGTACTCATGGAGAAAAGAAGAAGCTATGACTAAGTCAAACTCTTGTCCCTAATTGGATTTGGGCTTGGATTATTATCCATAGGCTTAGTTTATATCTTATTTTAATTAGGGCTTTTATACTCTCTTAAAAACATGCATGGCAGATTTTTTGATGAATATTGATTTATTTTCTGCATTTTTCTCTCAAGAAAAACCAGGACGTTGCTTGTTACATCAAGAAATTGAATAGGCTCTTTCAAGGTACTAATTCAGTCTAGTGTTTATTCAATTTATGATTCTTATTCCCAATTATTTGTGTTTCTAAGATCAAGTATCTTAGGGGTTCAATAGGGAGGGTTTTTAATCTAGGGTTTGTTCAATATCAAATCGTGTGTTTGGGGGTTTGGGATCATTATCCTTGGGATTCCACATTAGAGAGAAATAGAGAAGAGAAAAGAGAAGGAAAGGTAAGCTAGAATAGGAGAAAAAGGGAATTTAGCTCTTGCTTCCGAAAGGTAATGCATGATAGGTATAAGAATAGATATTCTTTTTGAGCATAGTGGACAGAAATTCACTCTTGCACCTCTATCACCCAAGAAAGTTTACCTTGATCTGAGTAAACTTCAACAACCTTCTTGTGGGAGTTCAGGTAGTGAAGTTATGAGAAAAGTGAGAAGAAAGAATGAAAAAAGTTACGTTAGTGAAATGAAAGAGTTGGTGAAGAGTGAAAAAGTTGAGAAAAAACAATGTTTCTATGCAAAAGAGAGAGACTTAAAGAATGCTTTCCTAGGTGAGAGTGATGCGGAACCCCAAGGATATATAGATCCTGAAACCCCAAACACACAAATTGATATCGAACGAACCATAGAATAAAAACCCTCCCTATTGAACCCTAAGATACTTGATCTTAGAAACACAAATAATTGGGAATAAGAATCAAAAAATTGAATAAATACTAGTAGGAATTAGTACCTTGAAAGAACCTATTCAATTTCTTGATGTAACAAGCAAAGTTGTGGTTTTTCTTGAGAGAAAAACACAAAAAATAAATCAATATTCATCAAAAATATGCCATACACGTTTTTAAAAGAGTATTTATACTCTCCTTGCAAGCCCTAATTAAAATAAGATATAAACTAAGCCTGTAGATAATAATCCAAGCCCAAATCCAATTAGGGACAAGAGTTTGACTTGGTCATAGCTTCTTCTTTTCTCCATGAGTCCCACACGTTTGGGACTTCTTTTGGCCTTCTTGGGCCTTTTCAAGCCTTATACACCAAGCACAAGGTGATAGGCTATCCAACTTAATTCTTTTGGCTTATTGACATGCTCTTGTTTTCCTTAGCTCACATTCTTGATGCATCTTTTCAACAAATGACTTAGCCAAATTTTCAAAGCCATCTTTCAGCCTCTTTGCTTTTACTCTTGTGATAGGTCCCATTGCCAGGTTGCAATCTCCATTTTGCCCTCCAATGCCAAAATAACCATCTTGCCTTGCAGTACTTCCCGTGCTCATATCAAAGAGCTTTGATAGTGGTTAGGTATATGACCTTAACCCCAATTTGCCTAGTGTTTTTGTCGCTTTATTGCAAGAGTTTGAGGATGTATTCCCTAATGAGATGCTCATAGGTTTACCACCATTGAGAGGAATTGAGCGTCAAATCTATGTTGTATATCAAAGGCAAGTGAAGGAGTTGCTAGCTAGAGGATGTGTGAGGGAGTAGTCCGTGTGCTGTACCTGTGCTATTGCTATCCTATCTCTAGGTTAGATGATATGCTTGAAGAAAATACATGGTGCATGCTCTTTCACTAAGATTGATTTGAAAAGTGGTTATCATCAAATTAAGATGAGATTTAGGGATGAGTGGAAAACTGCATTTAAAGCAAAATATGACTTATATGAATGGTTGGTAATGCCATTTGGTTTTGACTAATGCACCTAGTATTTTCATGAGATTGATGAACAATGTATTTTGTGATTTTTTGGGTAAATTTGTTGTTGTTTATTTCGATGATATCTTGATAAACAATAAATGCTTAGATGATTTTGTAATGCATGTTAGGGCTGTTTTGACTATTCTTAGGAAGGGGAAGTTGTACAAGAACCTTAAGAAATGTACTTTTTGTATTGATAGACTTGTATTTTTTGAGTTTATTGTGAGTACACAAGGCATTGAGGTGGATGAGAAGAAGGCAGGAATGGCCGACGCCTAAGATAGTTAGTGAAGTTAGGAGTTTTCATGGATTAGCTAGCTTTTATAGGAGGCTTGTGCGTATTTTTCCACTATAGCTGCTCCATTGACTAAGATTATTAAGAAAGAAGTTGGGTTTATATGGAAAAAGGAACAAGAACATGCATTCAATATACATTGAAAGATAAATTATGTTATGCTCCTATTCTTGTTTTGTATAAATTTAATAAGATTTTTGAGATTGAGTGTGATGCATTTGGGATTGGGATTCGTGTTGTTTTAATGCAAGAAAAACATCCCACTGCATACTTTGGCAAGAAGTTGAGTGGTGCCCAACTTAAATATTCCACTTATGACAAGGAATTATATGCCTTAGTTCGTGCATTGGATGTTTGGCAACATTACTTGCTTCCTAGAGAATTTGTTATATATATTGATAAGGGCCAAGGAAAATGGGATAAAAGGCATACTAAGTGGGTAGAAGTTACTGAGGCTTTTCCATAAGGTAACGAAAATATTGTTATTGATGCAATGTCAAGGAGATATGCTTTAATCACTACACTTACATCTAAGTTTTTAGGATTGGGGCAATTTAGAGATAGGTATGCAACTGATGTTGACTTTGTTGATTTGTATATTACATGTGAGCGTGGTGCATTTAATAAATTCTATAGACATGAAGGTTTTCTGTTTCATGGCAATAGAATTTGTGTGCCTGCTTGTTCTGTGAGTGAGTTGCTGGTTAGGGAATCACATAGTGGTGGATTGATGAGTTATTTTGGTGTGCATAAGACTTTAGATGTTTTGAATGAGCATTTCTATTGGCCTGGTATGAGAAAAGATGTTGAGAAAGTGTGTTCTAAATGTATTGCATGTAAACAAGCTAATCTAAGTATATGCCTCATGGATTGTATACACCCTACCTATTCCTACTGCACCCTAAGTTGATATTTCTATGGATTTTGTGCTTGGTTTGCCTAGAACTAGGAAGGGTAGAGATAGTATATTTGTTGTGGTTGATAGATTCAGCAAGATAACACACTTTATTGCTTGTCATAAAACTGATAATGCTACTAACATTGTTGATTTGTCCTTTAGAGAAATTGTGAGATTGCATGGTGTCACTAGATCTATTGTTTCTGATAGGGATGTTAAGCTCTTGAGCCACTTTTGGAAGGTTTTGTGGGGCAAGTTAGGTATTAAACTTTTGTATTCTATTACTTGTCATCCACAAACTGATGGACAAACTGAAGTGGTAAATAGAACTTTGGGTACTTTGTTGCATGCTATTGTAGGAAAGAATTTGAACACTTGGGAGGATTATTTGCCTTTTATTGAATTTGCTTATAATGTACATTATTCTACAGGTTTTTCACTTTTTGAAATTGTATATAGTTTTAATCCTTTGATTGTTTTGGATTTGACTCCTTGCTTTTGAGTAATATTGCTAACTTTGATGGTGAAAGCAAGGCTAAAAAGGTTAAAACTATAGATATGAAGGCACGTGAGATGATTGAAAAAAGAAAATAGGTTGACTGCTCAAAGAGTGAATAAGGGGCGGAAGTAGGTGATATTTGAACTTGGTGACTGGGTTTGGGTCCAATTGAGAAAGAAATGGTTTCCTAATTAAAGAAAATCCAAGCTTGATGCAAGAGGAGATGGTCCATTCCAAGTGCTGGAAAAGATTAATGATAACGCTTACAAGATTGACATTCCAGGTGAGAATAAAGTTTCTGCTACTTTTAATGTTTCTGATCTTTCTCATTTTGATATGGATTCAGATTCGAGGACGAATCTTTTAGAGGAGGGAGGGACTGATAGGAGCACTAGAGGCATTGCAGGGCAAGATGGTTATTTCGGCATTGGAGGGTAAAATGGAGTTAAGTCATTTGGCTAAATCATTTGTTGAAGAGATGCATCAAGAATGAGTTAAGGAAGATAAGAGCATGTCAAGAAGCCAAAAGAATGAAGTTGTCCGCCCATCACCTTGTGCTTGGTGTATAAAGGCTTGAAAAGGCCCAAGAAGGCCAAAAGAATTCCCAAACATGTGGGACTCATGGAGAAAGCAGAAGTTGTGACTAAGTCAAACTCTTATTCCTAATTGGATTTGGGCTTGGATTATTATTTGTAGGCTTAGTTTACATCTTATTTTTAATTAGCATTTGCAAGGAGAGTATAAATACTCTCTTAAAAACATGTATGACAGATTTTTTGAAGAATATTGATTTATTTTCGGCATTATTCTCTCAAGAAAAACCACGACATTGCTTGTTGCATCAAAAGACTGAATAGGTTCTTTTAAGGTACTAATTCCTTTTAGTGTTTATTCAATTTTTGATTCTTATTCCTAATTATTTGCGTTTCTAAGATCAAGTATCTTAGGGTTCAATAGGGGAGGTTTTTATTCTAAGGTTTATTCAATATCAAATTGTGTGTTTGTGGTTTTGAGATCATTATATCCTTGGGGTTCCGCATTATCTATGTCTGGAAGTAGTAGCGGAAGAAGAAGAATTAGAAGTACCCTTTTGTAGAATGGACTTCTTATCCTTATCCTTGGAACCCAAACCCTATCTCTCTTCTTTTCTTCATTTTATTTTTTTTTTTGCCATTTTGAACCCCATTTGAGTTGGAATTCAAAAATGCCTTGGCTGCCCTCTTTGCTTTTGTTGTTTCTCCACCTTTATAGTCCTACTCACCCAATCCTCCACCTTCACATAATGTTTGTTGTAAGTGCACAACATCAGCAATTTCTTATTCAAACCATGTATAGATCTAGCCATTGTCACTTATGCATCCTCCTCTTTATTGGTCTTAGTCATCAACACCTCCATCTTCTTATGGTTTTTGGTGTATGTCCCTTTAATAGTAAGATGGAACAAATCTATTTTTCATAATGGCCTTCATCTCTGTCCAAGTCTCAATAGGTCTCTCACCATTCTCCTCCTAGATAGCACTGATTCATCCCACCAAACTGATGCATAATCAATGAATTCAACTATTTCTAGCCTCACTTTCTTCTCTTTGGAGTTTTTATGGAAATCAAATATCAATTCCACTTTTCTCTCCCACTGTAAGTGTGCTTAAGCATCATTTCTACCTTTTAAATGGCAGAATTCTCATTTTCATTAAGTTGTTGTCCCTCCTAGCTTCGAATCTAGTTTTAGCCCCTCTATTCTTATTCAAGTTACTATCATCAAACTCATCATCAAACATCTCTTGATTAGACCCATATGGAGGTCGATTTCTTTCACCTATCCGTCTACCATTCCTAGAAGTATTTTATGCCACCTCCTTTCTCCACTCATCCATCTCATCGAGCCTACCATTCACTTCTGAAATTGACCAGTAAATTGATGCAGGACCCCAAGGATATAATGATCTCGAAACCCCAACACACAATTTGATATTGAACAAACCTTAGAATAAAAACCCTCCCTATTGAACCCATAAGATACTTGATCTTAGAAATGCCAATAATTGGGAAGAAGAATCAAAAATTGAATAAACACTAGAAGGAATTAGTACCTTGAAAGAACCTATTCAATTTCTTGATGCAACAAGCAACACCATGGTTTTTCTTGAGAGAAAAACACAGAAAATAAATTAATATTCATAAAAAATCTACCATACACGTTTTAAGAGAGTATTTATAAAATCCATGAGTCCAAGAAATCCACAGATAATAATTCAAGTCCAAATCCAATTAGGAATAAGAGTTGACTTGCTCCATGAGTCCCACACGTTTGGGAATTCTTTTGGCCTTCTTGGGCCTTTTCAAACTTTATACACCAAGCACAAGGTGATGGGCTATCCAACTTCATTTCTTTTGGCTTCTTGACTTGCTCTTATCTTCCTTAGCCTAATTTTTGATGCATCTCTTCAGCAAATGACTTAGCCAAATTTGCAAAGCCGTTTTTCAACCTCTTTGCTTTTTGCTCGTGATAGGTCCCATTGGCATGTTGCAATCTCCATTTTGCCCTCTAGTGCTCATATCAGTCCCTCCCTCCTACGAAAGGTTCGTCCTTGAATCTGAATCCATATCAAAAGGAGAAAGATCATAAACATTAAAAGTAGTAGAAACTTTATACTCACCTAGAAAGTCAATCTTGTAAGTGTTATCATTAATCTTTTTCAGCACTTGGAATGGACCATCTTCTCTAGCATCAAGCTTGGATTTTCTTTGATTATGAAACCTTTTTTTTCTCAAATGAACCCAAACCCAGTCACCAGGTTCAAATATCACCTGCTTCTGCCCTTTATTCACTCTTTTCAATCATCTCACGTACCTTCATATGTATAGTTTTAACCTTTTCGGCCTTGCTTTTCACCATCTAAATTAGCAGTATCACTCTAAGGCAAAGGAGTCAAACCAAAATAGTCAAAAGATTAAAACCATATACAATTTCAAAAGGTGAAAAACCTATAGAAGGATGTATTGACCTATTATAAACAAATTCAATAAAAGGCAAACAATCCTCCTAGGTTTTCCAATTCTTTCCTTCAACAGCACGCAACAAAGTACCTAAGGTTCTATTTACCACTTCAATTTGTCCATCAATTTGTGGATGACAAGTACTAGAATATAAAAGTTTAGCGCCAAACTTACCCCACAAAACCTTCCAAAAGTGGCTCAAGAATTTAACATCCCTATCAGAAACAATAGATCTAGGGACACCATGCTATCTCACAATTTCTCTAAAGAGCAAATCAACAATGTTAGTGACATCATCCGTTTCATTATCTGACTCAGATACATTTCACTACCCATAAAAATCATAGTTCTTTTGCTTGGACATTCAAATGCAAAATGACCCAAACCTTAACATTTAAAGCACTTAATGTCCCTATGTCTGGAAGTAGTAATGGAAGAAGAAGAATTAAAAGTACCATTTTGTATAATAGATTTCTTATTCTTGTTCCTTGATGCATCCAGCCCTTTCTCCTTGGAACCTAAGCCCCTATCTCTCTTCTTTTCATCATATTTTTGCCATTTTGAACCCCATTTTGAGTTGGAATTCTGAAATGCCTGGGCGGGCTTTGCTTTTGTTGTTTCTCCACCTTCATAGCCATACTCACCAAATCCTCCATCTCCACATAATGTTGTAGGTCCACAACATCAACAATTTCTCTATTCAAACCACTAATAAATCTAGCCATTGTTACTTCTATATCCTCCTCTATGTTGGCCTTAATCATCAACATCTCCATCTCCTTATGGTAGTCTTCAACTGACTTAGACCCTTGAATTGATCTTTGTGGTTTTTGATGTATCTCCCTTAATAAATCTTTTCTTTATAATGGTCTTCATATCTACCCAAGTCTCAATAGGTCTTCTCACCATTTCTCCTCCTGGACTACACTAATTGATCCTACCAAACTATGGTATAGTCAATGAATTCAACAGCTACAAGTCTCACTTTCTTCTCTTCAGAGTAGTTATGGTAATCAAAGATCAACTCCACCTTTCTCTCCCACCCCAAGTCTGCTTCAGCATCATTTCACCCTTTAAATGATGGAATTTTCATCTTGATGGCATTTAAATTGTTGTTCCGCCTAGTTTCGAATTTAGCTTGAGCCCTCTATTCTTAACTGAGCTACTATCATCAAACTCATCCTTAAACATCTCTTGATTAAACCCATATATGGAGTCCTACTTCGTCTACCATTTGTAGAAATATTTTGTGCCACCTCTTTTGTTCACTCATCCATCTCATCAAGCTTGCTATTCAACTTCGAAATTGACTAGTAAATGCCCTGTACATCACCTTCATATCTGGTGTCATATTGACTTCCTCAACAAAGGGTTCTTTACCCTCCCTCCTTGGAAGAATAGTATTCAATTTAAAACCTCACGTGTTTCACTCAAGTAGATGTGAGTCCTCGTGTTTGCACTCAATTCTTGCTTTTGCCCTCTTTATGTGACTATTTGTGCCCTTTACCTCTCTTGTCTACAGTGAATTCAGAAATGGAAATTAGGCTTAAGCAAAGAAAGAAAATACAAAGAGTGAATAAAAATGACAAAATAGAAAAGGATGCAAAGGATTCGGTCAATCCCAATGGAAGGCCGATTATGACTCAATTTTGACCCAATTGATGTACAATCAACCCAAACAGTAACTAAAAAATAACCAATTTAACTTGTACAATGGAAATTTGGAATTTGAAAGCCTAGGTCAAAACCCCCCAAATTGAATCACTCAAGAACCCTAACTTTAATTTCTCAAAATTAGAGCAATCTAGGGTGTATATTCTGCAAATTCAATTTTTTGTGTTCAATTGGCATTCTCCAAGATAGGAATATGTAATAATATTGCAAAAGAATCACAAAACCATAGTCAATTCACAATCTAATTTTTTTTTTCATTTTTTTATTGATTTGTTTTGCTAGAAACAAAAACAAGATAAATAGGAATTTATCTCAAGTTGTCTTTGATACCAAATGATGCAGAACCTCAAGGATATCGTGATCCCGAAACCCCAAACACACAATTTGATATTGAACAAACCCTAGAATAAAACCCCTAATATACTTGATCTTAGAAATGCAAATAATTGGGACTAAGAATAAAAAATTGAATAAACACTAGAAGGAATTAGTACCTTCAAGGAACCTATTCAATTTCTTGATGTAGCAAGCAACGTTGTGGTTTTCTTGAGAGAAAACGCAAAAAATAAATCAATATTCATCAAAAATCTACCTTAAACGTTTTTAAGAGAGTATTTATACTCTCCTTGCAAGCCCTAATTAAAATAAGATATAAACTAAGCCTACGGACAATAATCCAAGCCCAAACCCAACTAGGAATAAGATTTTGACTTGGTCATAGCTTATTCTTTTCTCCATGAGTCCCACACATTTGGGACTTCTTTTGGCCTTCTTGGGCTTTATACACCAAGCACAAGGTGATGGGCCATCCAACTTCGTTCTTTTGGCTTATTGACAAGCTCTTATCTTCCTTAGTCCATTCTTGATGCATCTCTTCAACAAAATGACTTAGCCAAATTTGCAAACCCATCTTTCAACCTTTTTGTTTTTGCTCTTGTGATAGGTCCCATTGGCATGATGCAATCTCTATTTTGCCCTCCAATGCCAAAATAACCATCTTTCCTTCCAGTGCCTCCAATGCTCATATAAATATTTTTTCCATTTCTTCTAGCCATGTTTCAGCTTTCAGATCATCCCGTTCCCCAAAAAATTTTGGAGGTTGAAAATGTAGAAAACAGTCTAACGTTTGATCAGGTTGTACCAGGTCTTGTCTAAGGTGATTTTGCAACACCAAAGTAAATTGTTCTAATGCACCCGCTAGGCAATCCTCTCTATCATTCTTGCCGCTACAGGTCCTTCCCCTTGTTCTTCTAAATCTTGTTCCCTCTATGGGTATTCAGGTGTGAGTATTTTGTTGTCCACTCCATGTTCTTTTTTGTGGTATCTACATATTTCAAAATGCAATTAGACTTTAAAATATAATTACATCATGCATAAGTTTCAAAAGTATAGTAGGGAGAACAAAAGGTGCCAGTTATATAATACAAGCAGAAACTTTTTATATCATACAAGGTTGAGCGTTTGCAAAAAACTTAAACCTATTCAAACAAAAGGGAGCACTCAACCTAAACTTATACTAGCAAAAGTAACAAGAGTACTAGACAACTGCCACTAGTTTAGGAACTACTTTATGTTTTCCTAAGCGTTTCTTACTAAATCTTCAGAGAAATCTCGACCGACATCACTTTCATGCCTTGGACTAAGTTCAAGATCTGCTCAAGCTTCCTCCCTTAGTATTTCATAGAGGTAATTGGCATACCTCATAACCCTCTAGCAATTATTTCTATTACACTCTCTCTCCCTCTCCCTCATCATCTTTGCTCTAGCAATCTCAACCTCTGGGTGTTGAATATGCCTCTGGAGCTCATGAACTTGATGTTGGAGTTCTTCAACAATTCTTACCTTTGTATTTAGCCTATAGTAGTGAACTATCCGGTTTGGGTATCCCCCACCCTCCTAACAAGAATTGTTCTTGGAGGAGTCTTCTCTTGGTGCATTATCCTCATTATCCATCCTAAGAAAATTATAATTTACTTAAAAAAAAAAGATCCAAACAATCATTTTCCTAGTCTGAATATTCCTTTGTCTCAATATTTCTTAGGCATAGTGCCACAATTATAATGAATCACACACTACTAGGTCCCCTAGCATTGATTTATCATAATTAAAACACTATGCAAAACCACAAGCATCCACAAAATTTCAACGCTATATTAGTACAACATAAATTTCTCAAACCCCATAATTGTTATTATATAAGGATCCTGTCCTGGTTTAGCCTTGGTGTCACCCTAGGCTCTGATACCACTAAACTGTCACAACCCCAAATATGAACTTGATTTATCTTCTTTAGAAAATAGAGCATCTAAAATGTGAATCCAATCTAAATCATGACATGATAACATAGCCGGTCTATACAGAATATAAAACATAGGGTGGACTACCATCTTCTATACAATCAAAGCCACCAAAAGATCCACTCTAATATTTACATATTTGGTTCCTATATTGTGCCAAAGTCTTTGCCCTGCTCCCCGCCTTTCATTCCTAAAGGAATTGAAATAGATAAAAGACATAAGTTGCATATACAACTTAGTGAGGCTGGTATCTATCTGTGTGCATATGTTTTTCAACCTGGATATTATTTGACTTATCATTTACTATGTATGCAATGACAAGTACGATAGCGAATAAATCATCTAACAAGGTAGGATACAACTAAAGATTGTTTATGTCGTCACCTTTATCTCACTGGCCATAATTAACTCAATTGCTTCGGACAAGGCGAAACCTTGCCATCAGTAGACATGCCCAAGATCATGCCAATCCATTTACGGGGAATAGGCCATGAGGTATACACATCCTACTCTACAAGCCCAATGCCACCCAAATAGTTTGTGCCACACTTATGTTGAATGGGCTCAATTGTCAGAATTTCAAAGCACAATACGATAAACATGATATCAAAGTCAAGCAATCTAGTTGAGATAAAGTACTACACTGCTATGAGATGGACTAGCATATTCATGTGGATGTACTTTTCAATTATGTAGACATACTATATTGCATGCATAATGACATGATGATCAGCAAAAGATAATGATGTGAATGTGTTTCTTCTTCTTCTTCTTCTCCTCCACCCCCCCCCCCCCCCCCCCCGCCTCATTCATTTCCATAATAATCATCTCACATTCATTTTGATGAGAATAATTATCTTATTTCTTTAGGTTATGGCACTCACCTGCTTTCCCAAGTGTGGTGTTTCAAGATAAGGCAAACCATTATGCGAGTTGCCTGTCCAAAATAAATACTAAAATTTAATGTAGAGTTCAACTAATATACCTTAGTTAGTGAAATTTATGTACTAAGGGCAAGAAGTAATGAATCCTAAAATATAATGAATATCCAATCTTTAACTAAAGAGTATTTCTTCAACTTCATTAACTATGTCCTCCCTTAACTCTTTTCCTTCTCATTCTACACTTCATTTCCTAAATCTCTTTTATTATTTTGTTTCTATATTTTTTTTCCATACAATTCATGGCTCTATAAATATGACATACACTCAATAATAAGATATTTTGGTTCCTATTTACATATGTAACTCTAATTCTCATCTCAACCAACTAAAGTATTTCTAATCAAGTACTTCTTCAATTTTTCCTCTATAGTTTTTCCTACTTATCATTTAGTAGCTCACAAATTATATCAACTAACATTATGTGGTGATTTTAGGTTTAATACAACTATAACACTTCTATCTTGATACCTATCCCAAAGTCCAAAGGTTAACTATAGAAATGTGATTTTCTTAATTTAACTCTAAATCATCTAGGCTTGAATTAAATCCCTCTATTTTTGGACCTACTTACACATTTACAGCCATAAATTTCAGAAAAATAAGACCTATACAAGTTCAAACTTCATAAGCCCTTCCACTTGTCAAGCTATCTTAAGTTTATGTCCAACTCTAATTGTACATCATCAATCTAACCTAACTAAGCACACAAAATCATACATCATTTAAACCATAACCTAAATATATATGCTATAATAAACACATATGCTATAATAAATCCCTTTTTCTTTTTTCCATTTTTTCTACCTAAATATCCCAATTTTGCTGATAATGAAGGGAGAAATACATTTTTTAAAGGGGTAAGGTTTATTAGGCTTGGTCAAAATATGTGGCTTCACCTCAGGTTGCCACCTATCCTACTTAAGTTATTTACTTTTTTGGTATTTAGTTTTAACTCCTTGAATTTGAACATTTTTATTTGTCAAAATAAAATACAAGGCAGAATTTTAACTAATTATTTCAAAATCCTACCCAAATTTTAGAATTTCCCGTTTGCCTCTCAAATAGTTTAAATTCAAGAATCTTATAGATGGTAAGTTCACTCCAAATTTCTAAAATCAAGTATCCCTTTTGTGAATATTGTCATAACAAAATAAAAATAAAAATAATCATGAATCTAGAGCAAATATTAGATTTTTAAAAGAATTGGAGGTATAGCTATATTCCTAGGTTTGGTCCCTAAATCCATATCTAATTTTTGAAGAGCTCAGGGTAATGTTTGAGCATGCTGTCTTCTTATTCCCAAGTAGCTTCTTCAATGTTATGCTGTCTTCTTATTCCCAAGTAACTTATTCCCAATTTTGCTGATAATGAAGGGAGAAATACATTTTTTAAAGGGGTAAGGTTTATTAGGCTTGGTCAAAATATGTGGCTTCACCTCAGGTTGCCACCTATCCTACTTAAGTTATTTACTTTTTTGGTATTTAGTTTTAACTCCTTGAATTTGAACATTTTTATTTGTCAAAATAAAATACAAGGCAGAATTTTAACTAATTATTTCAAAATCCTACCCAAATTTTAGAATTTCCCGTTTGCCTCTCAAATAGTTTAAATTCAAGAATCTTATAGATGGTAAGTTCACTCCAAATTTCTAAAATCAAGTATCCCTTTTGTGAATATTGTCATAACAAAATAAAAATAAAAATAATCATGAATCTAGAGCAAATATTAGATTTTTAAAAGAATTGGAGGTATAGCTATATTCCTAGGTTTGGTCCCTAAATCCATATCTAATTTTTGAAGAGCTCAGGGTAATGTTTGAGCATGCTGTCTTCTTATTCCCAAGTAGCTTCTTCAATGTTATACTGTCGCCACAGTACTTCCACTAGAGGGATTCTCCTATTTCGTAGCTCTTGAAATTTTTGATCCAAAACATGAATAAGTTTCTCCTCATATGATTAGATCTTCATTAAGCTGGGGTGATTCATGCTTGATTACGTGCAATGGGTCATGATGGTATTTCTTTAAAAGGGAGACATGGGAGACATTGTGTATTCCTCCAATATTTGACCGTAAATCTAACTTATATGCCACATTGTCAATTCTTTTTGTGATTTCAAAGGGTCCTATGTATTAGGGGCTAAGCTTCCCACCCTTTCCATACTTCACCAATCCTTTTCAAGGAGATACCTTGAGAAATACCTTGTCTCCCACCGCAAATTCCAATTTTTTTCTTCTATGATTACCATAATTCTTTTGATGACTCTGTGCGGTTAACATTCTTTTACGAATTATTTGCACAACTTCAAACACTTCTCGAACTAAATCTAGGAACCGTTGAATTTTTTGTTGTGTGGTAGGACTTAAGGTTTTATTTTCATCAAGATCCCAATGAATAGGAGATCTACACTTTCTTCCATATAATGCTTCATAAGGAGCCATCTTGATGGTTCATTGAAAACTATTGTTATATGCAAATTCAATCAGCGGAAGATTTTTGTCAAAATCTTGGGCACAAGCACGAACCATATGTTCAAGTATTTATATAGTCCTTTCAGATTGCCTATCCGTTTGTGGGTAACTAGCAGTACTGAACTGTAACTTGGTTCCTAGAGTTTCTTGAACTTTCTTCCATAGTCGTGACAAGTACCTTGGATCTCGATCCAAGATAATATTGATGGGTATTTTGTGCAGTCAAATAACCTCATCCTTATATATCTCAGCTAGTCGTTCCGCTGTATACCCCATGTTAACTGGCAAGAAGTGGGCTGATTAGTAAGTTGATCGATAATGACCCAAACTGAATCATGCCCCTTTCTAGTTCAGAGTAGCCCCTTAACAAAGTCCATGGTTATTGCTTCCCATTTGCATTGTGGTATTGGCAATGATTGGAGAAGCTCTGATGGTCTTTTATGCTCAACTTTCAATCATTGGCATACTAGACATTTTGCTTCCCTTTTCATAATGTTCCACCAGTAGTATAGCTTCAAGTCTTGGTACATTTCATTACCACGTGGATGGATACTATATCAAGATCGATGGGCTTCATCTAAAATTTCCTTTTCCAAATCATCGTTCTGGGGTACGCAAATTCTACCTCAGAATTTTAGAGCTCCTTTCGGGTCTACTTCAAATGGAGAGTCTAGCATACCTTGATATGAGCAATGGAGGTCAAGATGGTTATTTTGGCATTTGAGAGCAAAATGGAGATTGCAACATGCCAATGGGACCTATCACAAGAGCAAAAGCAAGGAGGTTGAAAGATGGGTTTGCAAATTTAGCTATGTTTGAGGATGAGTTTGATGATAGTAGTTCGGCTAAGAATAGAGGGGTTGAAACTAGGAGGGACAGCAATTTAAATGTCACCAAGATGAAAATTCCATCATTTAAAGGGCAAAATGATGTTAAAGCATACTTGGAATGGGAGAGAAAGGTGGAGTTGATCCTTGATAGCCATAACTACTCTAAAGAGAAGAAAGTGAGACTAGTAGTAGTTGAATTCATTGACTTTGGTGGGATCAATTAGTGCAGTCTAGGAGGAGGAATGGTGAGAGACCTATTAAGACTTGGGCAGATATGAAGGCCATTATGAAGAAAAGATTTGTTCAATCTTACTATTATAGGGAGATACACCAAAAACTACAAAGACTCATTGAAGGGTCTAAGTTAGTTGAGGACTACCATAAGGAGATGGAGATGTTGATGATTAAGGCCAACATAGAGGAGGATACAGAAGTGACAATGGCTAAATTTATTAGTGGTTTGCATAGAGAAATTGCTGATGTTGTGGACCTACAACATTATACGAAGATGGAGGATTTGGTGAGTATACCCCCAGGCATTTCAGAATTCCAACTTAAAATAAGGTTCAACATGGTAAAACTATGATGAAAAGAAAAGAGAGAGCAGCGGCTTGGTTCCAAGGAGAAAGGGCTGGATGCATCAAGGAACAAGGATAAGAAGTCCATTCTAGAAAACGGTATTTCTAATTCTTCTTCTTCCACCACTACTTCCAGACATAGGAATATTAAGTGCTTTAAATGTCAAGGAATTGAACTCCTTAGCTTTTTTGGCTCGCTAACCCACTTCAAATACTTTGGCATTTTGGATGAATTCAATCTCCGATTATGGGTTCTTTTATGCCGCCACTTTCCAAGTCTATCAAAAACTGAGATTCGCGGGACTTTCTTGCCATTTTCATCAAAAACATCATTTGTTGAGGAAAATTCCTCTCCAAGTATATGATTACTACTGGCTCTCCTAATCGCAATACGAATAGGATTTTGAGGGACAAATCCAAGTCCCATTCGAGAGATTTGAACACTATGACCCTTTTCCTTCAACATCTTTTGGGTAGTGTTAAGCCCATACGTTTGCTTTCCAGAAGCCTCAGGAGGGAGTTTTCCCTAAATGTAATGTTCTTATGGATTGTATCCGGCTTTGACAAGAAGTTTATCAGCTTTTGGATCAAAGCAAGTCTCATTTTGAAGATCCAGAGATTCTCCGTGTCCCTTCTCGACTCCTTAAGTTGCGCGAACAAACCCTTTTAGCGGCTGAGAGGATGGCTTCTTCACATCGATCTTGGTTAGGGGAAACGTCAATTCTTTCAATGACTCAGATCCTACCATAGGTGACTCTTTCTTTATGTGATCTTTACCGCTGCATGTTGGAGTCAAGTCTTTAACATTGTTTCCTCCATCAAGATCATCTTGTTGCTTGGATTCCTCTTGTTCTTTTGCCTTGGCTGTTTTCATATTTTCAGTGTAGTATTTGGCATTTGCTAAGTGTGATTCAGCTTCAGTGAAAGGTTTGCTATCTCCAAGCACTTTCTTTACCACACATTCTCGACAATATTTGAAACATTGGTGCCAAGTAGAAGGAACTACACCATTTTCATGTAACCAAGGTCGGCCTAAAAGCATATTGTATGACGTCTTGGCATCTATGACATGAAATAATGTCGTTGACAACATATCGTCCATCAGTAACTTTATTCTTATTATTCCGAGAGCCCTTTGCCCCCCTTGATTGAACCCTTGGATCATTAGGTGATTGTTTGTCAACTCATCTGTGGGGATTCCTAAATCCTTCAACACACGTAATGGCAAGATATTGACTGCAGAGCCTCCATCAATCAAAATTCCATTTATCTTCTGCTCACGAGTATAGCCAGTTACAAACAGTGGCTTATTGTGGGGTTTGGAGCCAAGCAACAAGTCTTCATCAGTGAAAGTCATTGTCGACATGCATTCCTCAATCATATCATGATTTTCTTCATCTGATAGACATGCTTCTTTAGAAGGGATCCTTTCTTCACTTATCATGTAGCACGCAATGTTAATATTGTGATCACCAAGCACACCCTTTTCAACCTCAATAGTAGCATGATTTAAGGTGGCACTATCCTCCTCAAGTGAGATTTTCCTTTGTCAGGCCAATTGCATTACTTTATCTTTGAATACAAAGCAGTCATGAATTGGGTGACCCACAAACCGATGGTGCTTGCAATACTTTGGGTCGTCAATTTTCCTAGCTTCTTCAAGTTGCTTCATTTCAGGTAATTCAATAAGATTTGCATTTAGCAAATCATCAAATATTCCAGAGACATCCGAATCAAGGAATGGGTATGTCTTAGCCTGCATCTCTTTTAAAGTTAATTTTCTTTGTCCCCTTTCGTAGGAGACATCCTTCCTTTCGTCCTTTGTGCCTTCTGCCTTCGTACAAAACTTAATGCATGTTGCATTTACTGCCATAGCTTCTTTACTTTGTGCCTTAGCGAGAGGTTTGCCCCCTTTCTTGAATTCTTGCTTTTCTTTAGGCTTTCGAGGCTCTTGAATTGGTGGCCCTTCTACTCCACTAGCAAACATGCTTAAATCTATATCATGGGCTCGAGTAGCCAACTCTTCAAATGTTTTGGGTTGAATTCCTTACAGAATATATCAAAGTCCCCAATGCATCCCTTGAATCCACATCTCGATGGCTGAAGCCTCAGATAATCTGTCTTTGCAATTAAGGCTTAAGTTTCTCCAGCGATTAATGTAATCAATGACTGGCTCTTCTTTCCACGCGGGAATTTGTGAGTTCAATCATACTAACTGTCCTTTGGGTACTGTAGAAACGATTGAGAAATTCTTGCTCCAATTGCTCCCAACTATCAATTGAGCCTGCTTCTAAGTCAGTATACCAATCAAAAGCATTACCCTTCAAGGATCGAACAAATTGCTTAACTAGGTAATCTCCATACGTCCCAGCATTGTTACAAGTTTCAATGAAATGAGTCACATGTTGCTTTGGATTGCCTTTGCCATCAAATTGCTGGAACTTTGGTGGCTGATAACCAATTGGCATATTTAAGTTGTCAATCCTTTGAATATATGGCTTGGAATAAGTCATGAATGACTTAGAGCTTTCTTCAAATTTGTCTTTGATAGTTCCCATGATAAACTCCCTCAGCTGTTCAACAGGAATCAGTCCATCAGTGGAAACTTGTAGTTTCTTTGTTTTAGGCTTTTCACTTTGTGGATGTTTCAACTTCATCTTGAGCCTCTATTAGTTTCCCCATCACACGACTAGTCTCAGCATTATCTACCTTGTTCATCAACTTAGAGATTTGAGAATCTTGCTATTGGGCATGCTTTGCTAGCCCTTCAATAATCTTCGTCAAATTAGCAATTTGTTCCTCTAAAGTTGTAGCACTTGTCACCATTACTGGCACTATGTTTGAGGAACTTGAGGTTGAGCGAGGAGTGGATGCTGTTGATTCTTCCTTTGAGTCTCCACCATCTTCATTAGTATCAATAGAATGCAGCAATACCTTTTCCACAACTTCAAGTGAATGATTTACCTCCGAAGATGGTTGCGACTTTTTGGACATACTCCTTGTGCTAACACCAACACTTCTTGCTCTAGCACTTATGGAGTTTGTATTAGTCATCTTCAATGCAACAGTCTTGTTGGTGGCCATGATACTTCAATCTTTGATGAAGGAAAGAGATGAGAGGTAGAGATCGTCCCACCGGGCGTGCCAAAATTTGTAACAACAAATTTTCTTGTCTACAAAGATTAAAATCACAAAACAAGAAAAAATTTTACAAATAAAATAAAATCAAAATCAATTAATCAACTGTGGATTCTATCTCTAATCTAATCCTCTGATTCTTCCCTTCAAAATATAATCTTGAGCTCCGCGATAGCAATTTGTTCCTCTAAAGTTGTAGCACTTGTCACCATTACTGGCACTATGTTTGAGGAACTTGAGGTTGAGCGATGAGTGGATGCCGTTGATTCTTCCTTTGAGTCTCCACCATCTTCATTAGTATCAATAGAATGCAGCAATACAGTTCCACAACTTCAAGTGAATGATTTACCTCCGAAGATGGTTGCGACTTTTTGGACATACTGCTTGTGCTAACACCAACACTTCTTGCTCTAGCACTTATGGAGTTTGTAGTAGTCATCTTCAATGCAACAGTCTTGTTGGTGGCCATGATACTTCAATCTTTGATGAAGGAAAGAGATGAGAGGTAGAGATCGTCCCACCGGGCGTGCCAAAATTTGTAACAACAAATTTTCTTGTCTACAAAGATTAAAATCACAAATCAAGAAAAAATTGTACAAATAAAATAAAATCAAAATCAATTAATCAACTGTGGATTCTATCTCTAATCTAATCCTCTGATTCTTCCCTTCAAAATATAATCTTGAGCTCCGCGAAAAACGCCTTAAACGCCGTGGATCTCCTTTGAATTTGATTTGAATAGAATAACGTCAATTCGAGGGCTTCGCACCTTAATTTCGAATCAAACGCCAAAAATCTATGGATTTCGTGAAGAACGCCTTGAACATCGTGGGTCTCCTCTGAATTTGATTTGACTGGAATAACGCCAATTCGGGGGCTTCACACCTTAATCTCGAATCAAACGCCAAAAATATATGGATTCCTCAAAGAACGCCTTAAACTTTGTGGATCTCCTTTGAATTTGATTTGACTGGAATAACGCCAATTCGAGGGCTTCGCACCTTAATATCGAATCAAACGCCAAAAATATATGGATTCCGCAAAGAACACCTTGAACTTCGTGGATCTCCTTGAATTTGCTTGAGAGAATTGCTGGCCTCCTTCAGAGTTTCTCTCGTCTGCTGGAATTTGTGTTGTGTCAAATGAACTAGATCACCCCTTTATATAGGTGTTTGATGGGAGACTTATGATTGACTTGAACTCCTTCAAAGGTTATCTCTTTGATAAAATAATATCAAATATCAAGAGATAATATCAAACATTAAAAGATAATATCAATATCAAATATCCTTAATTTGATTGGTCCATAGATGCAGACACTCCATCTTTGACACGTGTCAATATTTGATTTGAATATAAAATAAACATTAAATTATTAATTAAAATTAACTATTTATCTTTTCGAATTAAATTTAATATATCCCAAAATTTAAATAGAAAATTTTGAATTAATATTTATTATATTATTTTACATGTGTCACTTCTCAATGGGTCGAAAATTTAATATGTCTACACACACAAAGAGTTCACATGTTGAAAAGTTGGAAAAGGCTAAATAGAAAGCAGATAACGACAATTCCCCCTCCCCCCGTGTAGGGTAATTGGTGCCCCATCATAGGAGTGCCTCCAGGCATAGATTTCGAATTTGCCAAAAAGCAGCTTCAGTGGAACTCCAAACACACAAGTTGATATTGAACAAACCTTAGAATAAAAACCCTCCTCATTGAACCCCTAAGATACTTAATCTTAGAAATATAAATAACTGAGATAAAAATCAAAAATTGAATAAACAATAAAAGGAATTAGTATCTTGAAAGAATCTATTCAATTTCTTGATGAAACAAGCAAAGTAATGGTTTTTCTTGAGAGAAAAATGCAAAAAATAAAATTATGTTAAAAAAATCTCCCATACACACGTTTTTAAGAGAGTATTCATATTCTCCTTGCAAGCCCTAATTAAAATAAAATATAAACTATGCATGTGGGTAATAGTCCAAGCCCAAATCCAATTAGGAATAGGATTTTGACTTAGTCACAACACTAAAAGACTTCTGCAACTTTCTGTCTCTCCATGGTGTTCCTTGGCGCTCTTTTTCTTTTCTTTTTTCTTTTTTTTATTTAATACTTCTTTCAAAGAGGAATGAAGAAAACAAAGTTGTCGCTAGCATAAACTTTGTACTCTCACCTGGAATGTCAATCTTGTGTACACTGCCGTTAATCTTTTCCAGCACTTGGAATGGACCGAGACCTCTTATTGTGACTTGTGTACACTTGGATTTTCATTGATTAAGAAACTCTTCCTTTCTCAAATGAACCCAAACCCAATCAACAAGTTCACATATCACCTGTTTTCGCCTCTTATTCACACTTTGGGTAGCCAACCTATTTCCCTTTTCAATCATCTCACGTGCCTTCATATGTATAGTTTTATCTTTTTCAGCCTTGGTTTCACTATCTAAGTTAGCAATATCACTCAAAGGCAAATGCGATAAATCTAAAACAGTTAAAGAACTGAAACGATATACAATCTTAAAAGGTGAGAATGTATTGACCCCTATTATAAGCAAATTCAATAAAAGGCAACAATCCTATCAAGTTTTTAAATTCTTTTGCATGCAACAAAGTACCCAATTTACCACTTCAGTCTGTCCATCAGTTTGTGGATGACAAGTAGTAGAATACAAAAGTTTAGTATCTAACTCACCCCACAAAACCTTTCAAAAGTGGATCAAGAACTTAACATCCCTATCAGAAACAATAGATTTAAGGACACCATGGAATCTCACAACTTCTCTAAAGAAAAAATCAGCAATGTTAGTAGTGGCTTCATCTGTTTTATGACAAGCAATAAAGTGTGCCATCTTGTTGAATCTATCAATCACAAGAAAGATACTATCTCTACACTTCCTAGTTCTCGACAAACCAAGCATAAAATCCATAGAAATATCAATCCCAGCTGCAGTGGAAACAAGTAAAAGTGTATACAATCCATGAGGCATAGATTTAGATTTAACCTATTTACATGCAATACATTTAGAACACATTTAGATTTAACCTAACCACTCGCGCACAAAACAGGTAGGCACACAAATTCTATTGCCATAAAATAAAATTTCCTTCATGTCTATAGAATTTATTAAATGCACCATGCCCATATGCAATCTACAAATCAGCAAAGTCAACATCAGTTGCATAAATATGTTTAAATTGCTCAAATCCTAACTTAGATGTAAGTGTAGTAATTAAAGCATATCTCCTAGAGAATGCATTAGCAACAATTTTTTCCTTACCCTTTAGCCTCAATAAATTCTACCCACTTAGCATGCCTTTTATTCAATTTCCCATGGCCTTTTAAATGCTTCAAAGATTCATGATCAGTATGTATAACATATTTTCTAGAAAGCAAGTAATGTCGCCAAACATCCATTGCATGAACTAATAATTCCTTATCACACAAGTGGAATACCTAAGCTGGGCACCACTCAACTTCCCACTAAAATATGCAATGAGATGTTTTTCTTGCATTAAAACAACACTAATCCCAATTCCAATTGTATTGCATTCAATCTCAATTGACTGCTCTACAATCCACACGCATCCGCCAAGTTCCATTCTTCTTTGGAACCAATAGCATAGATACATCACACGGACTCATGTTTTCCCACATGTCTTTTTGCTATCAACTCGTCCACAAGTTTGATAGTGTATATATTGGCTTTTAACTTTTGCTTTGATAGATCTTTCCTCTGAAAGAGACTTTTTGCTCCCATTTCTAGATATGACAACCTTGGACTAAAAAACCCTTCTTTTGCGAAAATGGCTCAAGCACCTGGTATGTGGTCTATTGTGCCTTATTATTCGAGTGATACTTGCAATCAAATGATAAAGATTTCAATGGCCTCCTTTTTGAATGGCAATTAGATAAGGATTTGATCAAGAGCAAGGAGATTCTATTTAACTTAAGAGAAAAGTGTCTGTTTGAGGAAAAAGCATCCTTTGGTCTTTGTGAATGGGCTCAGAAGATTCGTGATTCTTTTTGTAAAGGATTTTGTGCTTGCTTTGGATTAAGAATCTTTGAGCCCTTCAAATAATTCAAAATCATACGAGTTTTATCTTATCATAGCACTTCTTTTTTCGCCACTCGCCCTTCGTCACAATATAAGGTTAGCTCCTTGGCGACAAATGGAGGAATTGAATATGCATTTATGTGCTACACATAATTTACATTCTCTTCCTAGCATGTACTACATAATTAATTGCACATTAAAGAGCACTGGTGTCAACTAACATAAACCTGCACGTAAAATGAGAGTTATTGTTGATATAAATGAGCTTCCAATAGCTATTGGCAAATTTGAAGAGTGAAAATATAGGAATCAGCTAGAGGCAAACCTGGCAAAAAAAAATTGTTTTCTATAAGAATAGATCAATATAATTAGCTAAAAGTTGGTTGACTATAATGTGGCAGCACACTTTTAGACTTAACTTGAAATTTGATTTCTTTCTTGATATTCAAACAAAGTAATGAGTTTTTGTTGTACTTTAGAGGCAATGCAATCCTAGGTCAATCTCTTTAGGTACCTAATTGAATTGATTGAGGAATTGCCATCAATCCACATGTTATGTGCAAACAATGATAGTTGCGTACCATAATCAATAGCTAAATATGGGTAGGGGGTGGAATACATATGGTGATTTGTGGGCTACAATAATAGTTAAAGAGCCTCATATGACTAGATTAGGAGATCATTGAGCATACCATATGTCATGGTTAGGATCTCTTGTAGGCCTTTATGACCCCATTTTGTAAATGGACCTTATGAGCTTTTTAAAATATCTTTTATGCGATGATCAATACCCCAATTGGTCCCATACATATATGACCCATTATCAGGAACAAAATTACAATAGCTAAATGATAATGCGCAATATTTCAATAGAGCCTCCCCTCCCCCAATTATTGAATATAATCCTCCATGAAAAAAGGAAAAAATCCACATATTTTGACCAATTCAAGGCTATTAAGGATGGGGTTGCTTCTTTCGCAAAACTTAGATATAAGGTTGAGCCAAAAAATTGCAATTGAAGATAAATTTATGAGAAAATGATCACTTTAGAATTTACTCGGTAAATATATATCTACTTGATACGCTATTCAAGAAAGAGACTCAAATCCTAGTAGACCCGCTAAATGGTAATTCAATATAGATTTTACATTCTCAAACCAAGCTCGTTCTTGCTTTATGATAATGAAATTGACTAGCAAAAAGGATTAACATTTCAAAGAGCAATGCATGGTTGCAGTGCAATAAAGTTGCAAAATTCACTAGCTTTTTCTAGTGCTCAACAAATCTTCCAAAAAAAAAAAAAGAAAAGAAAAGAAAAGGAAAAAAAATTATTTACTCATTAAATTGATTACAACATCAAGGGACAGATGTGCTATTGGCCATGAACATTAATATTTTGCAAGAGACCATTGAAAGCCACCTTAAGACTGCATGAAGATCAAGCTAGAAGGTAAGAATGGCAGCCTCTACTGGCATTACACAAAAACATAGCATGAGCATTAAATCATTTAAATAGCATTCTTAAGTGTTTCAAATATAAAATTCACGTGTTAAGAGAAAAATCAAGTGCCAAAAAGAGTATACCTTAGTAAACCTTTTAAGGACTTAGGAACACCTTTCATGCCGTCTCCTTGATAAAAGGGATTTTGGCATGCAAAGACATTGAAAAACGTTGGGCATTTGAAAGAATAATGCAACTTTGTAAATAACCTTCAGGCTCATGACCTAAAATTGCCTTAAAACCCTAATTTTTAAAGTTAAATAATCAACTCCATGCTCTAACCAATAAAATCATTAATAGCATACAGAAGAAAAACACTATCAAATGAAAAACAAACCCTCTTGCCATATTAAATAGCCTAGCTAATTTCTTTAGTTGAACTTAATTTAGCTTACAAAAAAGCATCATCAAACGAAAAATAATCCCTTTCGCATTAATAGCCCCGATTGATCTTTTAGTTGAAAATGGTTTTAGCATTAAATAATTACATTGAAACAAAAAAGAAGAAGAAGATAACAATAGTTTTGCTGCGGACAGCGGGAGGTGTTATGATCAAACAAGTTAAATGCAGATACCAATGCACAGGTTGATCACAATTGCTAACAACTAAAAATTAATACCTCCAAGTTAGATTATGATGCAAAACCCATTAGAGCATGATATAGCAATAAAAGATTTTACTATTGGAAACTAGAGAAAATAATGAAGAGGAAGCAAGCTTCCCAACTAAAGTAGGACGTCGCCAGGCAAATTGTATTCCTTCATTGGCTTCAAATGAAAATTTTGACCCTAACAAATCCATAATGTCTGTCTGCAAAAATAAGATCCAGTTCAACTAATTTAACATCTAATAGTGTAAAGGTAGAAAAGAAGGAAACAAAAATAAAATAAAATAAAGTTTGAATATTTACATCAAGTAAAGTTTGCCAACATGCTCAGATATTTAGTACACAATCTTATTAAAACGTAAAGTCTAAGGTGAATGCATACATATACCAAGTAATATACATGCCTACATAAACATAAGCACAAATATGTGATATCAAGCCTAATATAAAAGTAGTTCGAAGAGGAAAATAATAGGTTTGTTAAGCTGCATAACATGCATCACCCTCAAGATTTTCCTGTGGTTGTTAGGTGCCAGGAATCTAAGGTGAATACAGCAATAGAGTTAATACATGAAAAGACATGAATGGTTAAAATATATCAATACACCATAGAAATGCTGGAAGAAATCAAGTTTAACCTTTAGCTACAATTAACTCACATCATGAAAATAATAAAACTTCAATGAAACCACCCTCACCACTAGTGATAATTTATTCCATCTTGTAATAATAACATTTAAACTTTACACAAATATCCAAGCATATGTATCTTTCTCAATATAGAATGGACGAATTGCAAAGAGATTGTCACACACTATAATATCAACATAACATAAAACTGAAAAACATCCAAGATCAGCCCAGCTGAACAAAGTTATTTTACATTTAGACCTTGAAGTTTTTCTTATGCTTTTTAAATGATATAATTTTATATTCCAATTTTCATTAGTGCTTTAGCTCCTGCAACAAACAGATATCTACACAATTCCGTCTAGCATTTTTAGTCAAGCCATTTCTAGCAGTATCACTGATCTCCTGACTCCTATCTTTTCCAAGTTGTCTCACTTCTTTTTTTCATTTTTAGAAGAGAGGAAGAAGGTACACTACTTGGAGATAGAGAACCTCTAACGATGTAAATGATTTATAGATTGAAGATCAAACTAAAGAAACTCTCACCACAATAGAATAAAATTAAAATGGCCAGACTTCTAAAACTTGAGGCTTGTGATGTCTTAGGGACTATTATCATTTGTGTACATTGTGACCGATTAACATAACATAGAAAAAAGTTGGAGACTTACCACGGTCTCAATAATCAACTTGTGAACTAGTTCCTTCAATGTTGCATGAACCTGAAAAGATAAAAGATCAATAGACTCATAAGCTTACCATGCACCTTAAATGCTTAAATGAAAAAAAATTGCAATGAAAGATAGCTCAAAAGAGTTAATTTAACTTCAAAATACAGAGGGCACCATGTCATGAACATAACATCTCACATAATGTTCTCGAATGTAGCAATCAAAAGTGCATAGCTTGAATTCAACCAACATATGTTTCACAATTAAGCATAATAGAATGCATCTGGATCCGTAGTCAAGTCAACTCCAGAATCACTAACACTTGTTGTTCCGTATGTGTTAAGACTTTCAATTCTTCATCTCATTTCTGAAAGCAATAAGGACCATAAATCCAACATTTCTTGATATCACTTTGTGGGGCTAGCCTAAAATAGTCCACAAAATCATTTATAGATACCAATGTAAGACCAAAAAAGATAGACAAAACATAGCAATTTAAATGCAGCTTGCATGAGCACCTGCCTGCATCAACCATCGCTAGAATTGAATACTAGACATGGTATGGGGAAAGTTTACTAAAAAAATCAAGAATAAAATCATTTTTAATGCCACTTGGATTAACATTAGACCTGGATCTAGATGAAAACAACACATCAAGTACATACCGCATCATTAACTGCTTCAGCAGGACCTTTAATGAGACAATGATAATCTTGCTCGGGTCTTAAAAGATAAGGCTAATATCCATCAATCAACTTCAGTAATTAATCACTGCACATTTTCCATAGCAAGAGATGCTTATCAAACTGCAAGCGCTTCAATGCAGCAAGCAGTTGGCTATAAGAGGCATTATATATTTAATCATCACTTGGTCGATTGCGAGAATCACATCATAATAAATAAAAAGATCAAAAGGAAATAACACACAAAATGATATTGCACAATCAAAAGACCACAAGAAGAAATTATGGACACAAATGCTCCATCAAGATGCTCTTTGAATATTCCATCGAGTATACGGCAGATTTCCATGATCATGTACAGTTTGCCCTGCATTAAGAATCAACATTTATTAAAAATGCAAGCAATTCATGTGGCAGACAACAACTTAAAATTGAACACTACATCCTTACTTCCCCCTTCCCCTAACCCCAGAGAGAGAGAGGGAGAGCGCAAGCAATAGGAAAATAAATAGAAAATAATCAACCTAACCACCGACAGTGATAGAAGGCAAGGCAACCCATTCTTTTCTCCGTGATCCCAAGCACCAATGCATGCTCCCTGCAGTCAGTTACTAAGAAACTAGCAATCAAGCATTGTGAACCCTCAAAAGGAAAATTCTGAAAAATAATCAAAGGAAGGTGTCAGGAAAGGTCTCATAGCATAGCTAAATAGAAATGTGAGTACTAGACAGATCAATTGAGAAAATAGACAACAAAATCAATAAATCTCTTCCCAGAAAGATGTCCAAATTCTATACATTATCTACCTTCATCAATATGATGAAACAAGTAGGATAAGTAGACGTCGTGTAACAATACCAGTGTACTAAACATGAAATAAAATCCTTGTCTTTTTGCCTTTTGGTCATCCACTTCAAGATAATGCATATGAAAGACAAATGTTACCAGATCCATGAGGTAAAAAATCCTTGCCAACAACATTTTCAAGTACTTAAGACTCGCCAGACCTACAAAACACAAACATTAGGATCAACTGACTAGAAAAATGCTAATCGTTAAGTGAAAGTGTCCACACAAGTGCACGTAAGGGATAAAAAGGAGCAATATTATCATAACAATACCACATAAAGAACATGAAAATGGCAAATAAGCATGTAGAATCCATTCCCATTGTGCAAGTGCAAATATGCAATACAAAAATCACACAACAACATCAAAACTCTCTCTCTCTCTCTCTATATATATATATATATATATATTACCTATTTGCTATTCAAAGTCAGATCAGCTAGAAGACAGGCAGCTATATTTTGGCATCTATAAGTAATCTTATAAATAGAATGCTTCATGGAAGTTTGGGTTTAGAACAAAATGTGTTATCAAAATTTATCAAATTTCAGCAGTATTAGCAACTAATGCTAGAAAATCAAAGCCTTATGTAGCACTCTAATATTAGGAAAAAAACTGAAAAAAGCCATAGCAATACAAGTACATGGTACAGCCCAACATAAAAACAGAAATTGATAAAACAAAAGGCGAGAGAATAAATTCAAAAATAAAACAAGGGTGGCCAATTCAAATGAACAACCACCCCTTAGCAGATCTAAACTCCAATCTAAGTAGAAACACATGAAATCACCGACTAAACAAACATTCAATATGATCTACAAAAAGGAGTAAGAACAATTAAAATCACAAAGTTCTCAGCTCCAATAGATCAACATCAACGTAATAATATATTTTCTAATTTTTTAAAAAGAAAGACGCATAAGAAAATGAAAATAATCAGACCTAACCACCGACGATGACTATAGAAGCGAAAACGTCCCAAAGAGCTCCGTGATCGCCAAGCCCCGTGCAATTGGTTAACCAATGATATTAGTTTTCCATATCTCTAACTACGGGTAAAAACCTTAATCAATGATTAATATTAAGAAAACTAACTTTCGGATTATAAAATTTCTTAGAATGCAAGAGGCAATGAGAAGAAAGCAAGAAACACACAAGCTGGAAAGAAAACTAAGAAAGGAAAAGGACCAACCTCAAGGAAATTAGATAATACTATGTGTTGATGGAAATTCCCTCCACTAGTTTCACTAAAAATAAGAATAGGATCACGCATCTTTTGTACGTAAAAACATACAAAACATAGAATTCATACTTTCATGGTCCTCCAGATGTGATACTATCACATAATTGCTATTCCCGTCAGATAAAGGCCACTCACAAGGTACAAAAATCAAAATAATAATTACATTGACCAAAACTAAGTAAATAGGCATAATTTCGGCAAAGAAGCACATAGCCCAACCTTTATGGTGTACAAAGAATAGCATTACAACAAGAACTTAAGCCGTTGTATCACTCAACTGTTCTTTCCTATAGGTAAAAGAGAAAGTACATAAGGAGGAGTAAGAGAGACATCAACGCCCTATTGTGACCAGGCTACTTAATCAATCACAGCTTGAGCATCTCTGCACAACTTCAGTCTCTTTGCAAGAGAGACACATTGCTGCATACTTGCCGGATCCTCATCCAATAATGTTCCCAACTGTTTCCCTGTAGAAATTCAATTTATGTATAGTTGAGATCCAATTTTTTTCCTTCATGTACCACCCATTCATAAAGAGGCTAGACCAAAAATTGACAGGCTGATTAATACCTCTTTTTAGCCTAATTCAGCAAAGAAATGATCAAGAAAGTTGTGCTTGGCCTCGTGGACTTGACAATAAAAAATAGACTTTGGAATGGAGTTCCTAATACTTGAACAAAACATATTGACATAAGACAAGATCGTTGTTCCTCTATGAAGTAGGAGGCCCATTTAGCAAATTCAATTATGATTGGGGTTTGCATTAATATATGTAAAATCAAAATTCTTATACTAACCAATTTCCCGGAGATACGAATCATTGTATCAATCGAATATTGAATGGGCTAGATTGCCACACTTCTCAACATCTTGAGGAAGCTTCCAGAAGAAATCCACAGTCAAGTAACTATATTCCATTTCTACCAGTTGTAGAGTTGCCCCCTTGCTTTCTACCTTCATCCTATATCTAATTATTCAATAGCAGCATTCTCAACTTTGATTCTGAAATAGTAATCTTCCTAGTGCCCATTTCACCAACCAATAGTACAAGCTCATTAAACATGGCAGAGCAAGCAAATTTCAAAAGAGAATATGCATATTCATAATAACTGTACATATATCTTCTTATAAAAACACCTAAAAAAATTTCAGGGGCTCTAAATAGTCTACAACTTAGCAATCTCTTTCACAATAGCCATCTGATCCCCAGCTAAAGTAGAGAAGGATGCAAAAACAGCTATGGCCTAAAAATGAAAAGCCCAAACATACAGTCAAAACACTTTACCAACCATGTCTGATGTCTCCAAATGAGAAATTTAGAGAATTGTGATCACGTATCAGACTTCTATACAGATATTGTCCCATGCATAGGGCTAGAGCCCATCCTTTCCAAAGCAAAAGCCCAAAGGGTAACACTTCGCACAACTTGAGAAGATCTCCTTCATTGCAGAGGAATGGTTTAGTTAATTACTTGCTGCAAAATATCTATATATTATTCACTCGCACTGAATTGTCTACCTTATTGTGAATCTGTCATGATAATTTGAATAAAAGAGATAATCCCAATTAGGATCTTGTAAGGTGGTTCACCCTTGCAGAGCTTTCTGTAGAAACATCAGAGAAGAATTAATGAATAGTGCTTGTCGTAAGGAGCCTAAGCTGTTCATGAATCAAAAGAATTCGGCAGGCCTATGAGTTCTTGTGCACGAAACTCCAACTCTGGATACCACTAGCAAAACATTTCAGCATGTCCTAATTACTGGATGGGCCAATTATCTCCCCCAAACAGCACCAAGTAAATATCTACCTAATACCAAAGTAAGGAAGAGAAGATGAATGGTATCATCTTGTCCCTGAAACAACAAAACAACTGTTATATTGCCATGTATATTTTTGAAACCATAATGCCACACTACTTCTAGAGTCATAGTTTGTTAAAGAGAAAAATCACTTGACAAGCTCAAGGAAATAGTTTTAAATAGAATACAAATATGACTCCTAATGGTGGGAAGTATTTATTCATTTCTTAACTGCTTCTCATGTAAGGTAGTAACACATACATAGAGATGACTTAAATGAACTTCTTTGCCAATTATATGCCAATGCAACTTATGAAATGACATAGATAATACCAGAACCAAATGTTTCAAACAAAATAGAGAACCACAAGCTAGCTGGCATATACACATATAAACAAATAATTACCCTTGCATACTATACATAAACATGTCAGTTTGTCAGTTTGTCTCTTTGTAGTTTGTAGTATTCTGTAACAACCAAAGCAAAGTTGTTTCCTAGAATTTTCTATTCACATGTACTATTTGTTTGCACCAAAACCAGTTCCCAAATTCATCAAAACCTCACACTTATCTATGACAAAATCCTATCAACTACCTAACTCACTGGAAGTGCAATTGACCTCAAGACATTATAGGAGGCTCTATGAGAGATTATCTAAAGTAGTCCTGGACCAAACTGCTTCCATTACTCAGGTATTTGGGGATAGTTTATAATCATATGTCATCTATTTAGAGCATATAGTATCTCATACAAGTTTAGGCTTCAAACAAATATTATGATGTGGTGATTGTATGCAAGGAATGTCAGGCCCGTTCAATACAAGACCCTATATTGCATGGGAGAGTATGACATTGGGATGACCTGAAACTTCAATCCAAAAAGTTTTCGATTGTAATGATTTGAGATGGTTTATATAACTCATTAGATGCTCTCATCACTTTAAATCAATAATCACAAACCACATAAACAGTATAAAAGATCCATAACTCGGCATTATTTTCAAGATACCCTATTTTGATGGAAAAGTGAAGAAAAGAATGCACGGCGATCACAAGGGCTATTGCACCATAATTACTAGAATTACATCAAAAGAAATATATATGTATATTTATAAAGGTGAAGCTCGAAGGAACATATTAAAATGGGAAGCATTTTAACACCTATTATCTTAAGTTAAAATAAGGATTAACTTAAAGCAAGAAAAACTAATGTCTTGCAATATGGAGATTGCATACTCCAAATTGCAGTTATTTGTTTATGCCGTGAGTCAGTATCTTTTTATATATGTTAAACTGAAACTAGTTTATTGCTCCTAATATTTTTTTTGTTTTTGTTTTTTTATTTTATTTCTTCTTCTATTTTATTTCTTCTCTTGTGAAGTGTGAGTAGCAGCCAGAAGGATGTCAGTTAACAATATCAAAAGTACAGCAGCAATTACAAAGCCAGACTATACATCACAAAAAGAAAAAGACAGTAATCCAGAAAAAAGCTAACGCCCAGCAATGTACAACATCAATTAAAAGTTCTGTGATGTTTCTTACATGCTATTTATCTCATCTTTGGCGAACTTCTTAGGTTCAATACCATCAAAAGAAGTCACAAAATAGGAACCCATTATCTTCAAACGTTACAATACATAATCTTGCGCCTATAGTCTAATAACAAGAGCTGTCTTCAACAAAAATTTTAAGAACCCACCATGTCCTATATTGAGTTATGTACACATGTCGTAACGGCTTCTAAATTCATGATGCCATTTGGTAGTGCATAGCATTATGCAACAACAGAAAAGAATATATATATATATATATATAAAGAGCATAATTATAGTAACAAGTTTTAACATTGTGCTATCAAAACCCATTAGTTGCCTCTCTTGGGATCAGAGACAAAAGATAAAAAGTGCATACCTCCCGGTGGCCAGTTGAGAATGTAATACCTTCCAATAAAGCCAACAAGATTGATCGAACTTCAGGTGCTGCTTTATTGATATCCTTGAGCACAATCCAAAAATACTCAAACTGGCCCCCAATTATTTGTTAAAAAAAGTTACAAAAAGAGAGCATGAGGCAATGTTTTTAATTATATGATTGACTTCAAACATGAGTAAGAGAACTAGTTGCGATCTGAATTCACTAGGTTGCTCAGTCCAAACATAAGTTCCAAGCAGTGTTTCTCCATCAATCAGCTCACTCCATGTGAATTGGATAAAACTATATTGTTGGGTGGAATATGTTTACAATCAGAAAAGGTTTTATGTGAAGACAGAAAAGAATGTCAATAGAACAGACAGGTGCCAAAAGAATTCACAACAATCTAATTACCAACATATGAATGTCAATATACATGCGAAATGTGTGTCAACCACGAAGCATACAGTTCTAGATAAGACTCTCACAATATGTATATCCATTATCGAAACATATATATTTATAGGTAAACATTTTTTCAATTGAGAAATTTTATGCATTAGTGCATGTGTTTTCGTCTCTTCTCTTTGGGCTTAATACTTAATTGCTACAACCATCATAGTATAATATACAAGTAAATATTTGATCCATATAGAACCCCTCATCACTAAAAAGTCCACAAAACCATGACCAATGTCATCGAGCATTAAATGAGTCAACTGTGAAAAGAGCACTTCTAAAATCATTTCAATGTAACCATTTTCGATGGGTATAAAACTTGTGCAACTAAATGAAAAGGTTTACATTGATGGTCCCACTCGATTCACACTAAAAAACAGACCATACTAATGGCTGGTTCTAGAACCTTCCTTTTTGTTTGAAGAAGTATAAGCAATAGAAGTTGTAAATAATAACACTGACATTGAGAGCCATCTGTTGCTACTGCCATACATGAAAGAACACAAATTGAAGACCTGTTGCTACTACCATATATGAAAAATTACAAATTGAAGACCTGCTCAACCGACCTTTCTACCGAAGGAAACCTAGTGCGGTGAAATTATTTAGAGACAGCATCGGTCTTGCACATAAAACCATGAAAAGATGAATAAAAGAAGAGCCAGTAAAACGAACAAACCAAAGAATTATCTCACCCCTACAAAAAGGGAATCAAATCAAAGGCGCAACAAAAGCCAGACAAGCAAGTCTGTCTACCAGTCAATAAGGCTCCATCAAATAGATTTCAACCCCTTGCTCAGGTACTTCACCATAGCTAGGATTTGCAGTAAGAAACATCCCAAGTTTAGGATGGGGATGCAGAACCAAATTTCTTCCTTTCAAAACTCCAGTAATAGATCCAGACTGATCAACCAAAGAGTTAACCCTATCAAGAACCTACATGCAATAAAATATGGCAAGCTTAAGTTTCACAAAGAACATAAAGATTGAAAGCAAAGGGTCCTATCCCAAGTAGGCAAAATTAACAAACATGAAACCAGGAAAGCTGAAATAGAACATACAAAACGTTGGATAGCATAGGTCTGCATTTTATAGACCAATCCATTCCTCATTTCCATGGCCTTGATTAGTAATCCAAGTTACCCATTCAAACTTCATAGAGTCTTGCCTTTTCTGATGATTATCTTCCAACTTCCTAATCATGGCCAACTTCAAGCTTTAGCCGTTCAATAATTTCAACTATGGAATGGGATTTCTCATCCTTGGATTATCTATTAAGATTGGCCAACTATTTATGCTTGATAAGAAGGCAAATGAAAGCCGCTGGAGAAGATTCTGACTACAAATTGCATAATTCATTCATATATCGTTCACCTCAAACAATAGCAAGACGATAGTGATGGGAGGCATTATGTTGCTTAAAACAACCAAACAGTTCAGATATATCAGTTGTGGATGAAAGATTTCATTTAGTGCATATCCAGTTAGCTCAGCTAATGATCTTATTATTTAGATCTTTCCAAAAGTCAGAGGACCAACTAATATGTACAACCACCGATGTTTTACATACTGTCCCACAGCTTGTAAGCATTGACGCAAGAATCTTACGGTTATTACTCAACATCCCAGATGACAACACAAAAACCTTTCAATGGATACGTCTCCAACAACCAATGAACTGGGATTGAGCTTTACTGTATGGTGTGGAATTACAAATGGCTTTACCCTAAAACCTATTCATACAATTTCATAATTTCTACCTGATCAGCTGTCGTGCACATTCTTTGCAGGTAAATGAAACTCAGGAAACAATCAAATTTTGACTTCTCAAAGGCATCTCAAAACATTCAATGAGTATTTCTAATCAAGTCAAGCAAAAGATATATCAGCATATTGGAAAACAAGTATAGACCTTGCATAATTTGGAAAGAACAGATCACAGCTTGGAAATTAAACTCTATGGAGAATCACCATGACCGAATTTGCCATATAAAGTAGCATCCTTATGTAACCTATTATTAAACACTACCAACTTGGACAGAAGAAGTCCTTTACTTGATGGAAAGAGCGTACTACATATGAAAAGATAATCTTCATCAATTAGTTCATCAACATAGAAATAAATCAATAGGAAATCAAAAGGATATTAACTGATAAACATAAATATCAAACCATTTAAATAGCATTCTTAAGTGTTTTAAATAGAAAATTCACGTGCTAGGAGAATAATCAAGTGAAAAAAAGGAGTTTACCTTGGTGAATTAGCTGAGGAAAGACTTAGGAAGGCCTTTCCAGCTGCCTCCTTGATAGGAAGGATTTTGACAAGCAAAAACTCGAAAAGATGCTGGGCGCTATAAAGAATGGCCTAGCTCAGGAATGAAAACTTAGTCCCATGGTCCAAAATTGCATTCAAACCCTACTTTTTAAAGTTAGGTCATCAACTCCAGGTTGTAAGCTAGTAAAATGATTAACAACTTACAAAAAAAAAAAAAATATTAAATGAAGACAAACTCTCTTGCCACATTAACAGCCCAATTGAATTTTTTTAGTTGAAACTGATTTAATCATTAGATAATTACATTGAAGCAACTGGCAAAATCTTGATAAACAAACCTCGAAGAAGAAGATGATGATGATGATGAAGAGGAGAGAAGAGAGAACAATAGTTTTTCCATGAAGAATAAGCAAGTTTCTCCACCTAAAATAGGATGCCATCAGACCAGGCAAACTATATTCCTTTACTTTCACATGGAAAATTGGACCACAACAAATCTATAATGTGTCTGAAGAAAGAAAATCTAATTAAAATAACGTCAAGTGCTAAGGTAGAAGAAGAAAACTAAAACGGAAGGAAAAAAACCCTGAATATTCACAGGTAATAATAACCTTATTACCTGCTCACATAAGTTACTTTGTACAACTGTGTCCAGAGAATCGGCCCAGGCAACAACTAAACCACGTCACCATTAGCACCAACCTCAGCTATGGCAGACTCTAGTTGCTATTCCTGATCATCTTCATGTTCATAATTTCAGAATCCTCACTAACACTGAATGCCATATGAAGGAATGAAGCACTATTGTCATCTCTATTCCTTTTTCCAATTTTACTAGTCATGTTAGACATGGCATCAAACTCTTCATTTGTCTTTAGAAGCCACAACAAATTAAAGATTAGGTTTTGAGAAAATATTCCATTGAAAGATCTAAGCATGAAAATTTCATACCTTCTCAGAGGTCCCCAAGGAGCTGATGATCTTCATTTATTTGATCGCTAACTTCATCTAATCCTACACCCTCACCCATACCAGTTCCAATTGCATCTTGGGTGGCCTTTTTCACACTATCATTTAGTTTGTCCTAGCAATACCAAATCCTTCAGCAAATAATGAAGCAAGAATGTTTGCAAGTGCATGCGTCACTTTAGATACCTACATACAACAGAAAAATTTGTGGCTCAATAGTCAGCTCTTTTCTTCCATTCATTCAACATGTTCCACCTGTACCTTTTCTTGTTCTTGTTCTTCTCGCATACCATCTACTTAATAGAGAAAAGAGCAGAAGTTGTCTTGGTTACAAAGTAAAAGTTAGGTTAAAACATAAAATATTCTGGATGAGTAGAAAATCCTACAAACTATTATGCCAAATGCCACTATCATATCCAATAGGGCATACAAGTGTCAACTGCATGCAAACAGAGGAACTTATGCCTAGAGTATTTTCACCACAATAGTTGAGATGTCCCCCTGAGGGAAAAAATATGAGCACATCAACAAAATTCATTGTAAAATCAATTTGAAAATTTATAATGGACAAACTTACAAATAAGGTCCAAATGCAAATATCTATATCTTTTTCAAATAAGATCTTCCACTCTTTCATATTCTTTAATACCACCAAGAGCACAATCATAATTCAGAGAACCAACACTCTGAAATGCACCCAGGATGTGCTTTTATGTTTTCTTGAAGGCATCTTCAAAATGAGACTCATGTTCATTTCTATTCTCTTCACCATTGGCATTCAAATTATTTGATAGTCTCTTAATTGCAAAGAAGAACAATTCTCTTCAGCAATATGAGCCTCCATAACATTCTGAAGGCTCAAATTTGAGTTCTTTTCAATGCACTGAAAATTAGAGACTGTTTTCATTAGGAAGTAATTTAATTTAAATAATTTAAGAATAAAATCAAGTATGAAAACAGGCTGGAGTTGAGTAGTAATATATATCTATAGCTACCTATGTATATAAATCACAATTTGCCCAAGCAAGAGTTTTATAATGGCTCATTGCCCATCTTCTTGCCCATGTAAAGCAGAGAGATTCTTCTCAAATGTTCTAATTAACTTGAAGTTTTGATCCACCAGCTCTTCTGTTTCTTTGGAACATTTCTTTAGCAACATCATAGGTATGAAACCCAGTTCCTACCATAGCAATCTCTTCATTACTTCCAACAAGGTGGTGGTCCAGCATATTTTGTCAAGATGTTCCAATAGAAGTAAGCTAAAGTAGTGCCAGGTATGCAACCCAGTTTCTACAACAAGATGACTGCTCATGTACCCTAGATTTTTGAAAGTCGGAAAGGAACTTCTAAATGAATAAATGAATATTTTCTGCTCCATCTTTGACACTAGAACAAGTATTCAGATGGTTGATTTCAATGTTCGTAGAAAAAAATGTCCTTCATACAGGGAATTGACTAAACTATCAAAGAGCCGCTACAATAAGCACTATATACTACAGAATATGTAATCAACATATAATTGAAGACGACTATAATTTGCATACCACTACAGACTTTAATCTTTTCCCAATCTAACATAACTGGCAGATAAAACCACATTAGTAGGATATTAGGAAGAAAAAATAAACACTATTTTAGTCCAACCTCAAGGTTCAATAGGAGTAGTTTGCAAACAACCATAGAGAACACTGTAACCAATCCATTGGCTAATGTTATAGATTTTGTAAGAAATGCTGTTAAGAGGTGACTCTTTCAAAATAACACTTGATGATTAAGATATTCTACCTTGGCAAGAGCAGTGTCAAGAGATAGAGCCAAAATCATCAGAATAATTTGTAAAATTTTATGAAGAGCAGGATGATCATTGATTTCCTTTAGGAGGAAAAGAATTTGCTGTTTAAGAACTGCAGTTGGTTCCACTAACTTAGTCATATGGGTGAATTTGATTGCTGATAGGAACCAAACAAAACGTAAAAATAAGTGACAGTTGCGGGATTACCATGACGTAAAAGAAGATTAATTTCTCAAAAGGAATAAAAAAACACACCTTGTGAAAATTGTATGCACTAGTTGATTTGTGAGAAAGAATGAACTTGTCATCATGCTCTAAACAGAGGTGGAGCAAGCATTCTGGCGCAATCTTAGCATCAAAACAGGAGGAAAATGAACCGTTCAAGTAAGGCAAATGAGAGGATATAAAAAATTTAGAATACAGAACATTCAAAGTACTTTTAGATGAGATTATGTAGAAATCAATCACCTTAGATCATTTTTACCCCCAGCATATAAGAGCCAAGAAAGGAAGATAATCTGTCCGTGCTTACTTGAATACCAAGATGCCATGCCAGGCTGATCAGGTGGTTCTGCACATGAATAGGTATGAGAAAAATGGACGTTTATAAAACCCACTAAGAACTCGTAGAAATAAAATTAACTTTGTTGAAACTCAGCAGAATCTTAATAAATTCTATTCTTAATCTAGGGAATTTATGCACATAATCACATGCTGACTATTATTCATTATTATAAGAATACTAACACCAATGTAGAAACACTAAAACCAACACAAAGATTAAATGTAGATATGACAATAGAAGTAAATATGACATAACACATGCAAGCAACTATATAAGAAATGTTTAAAGAGAACTTACTCTTCGAACAAGGTCCACCGAGCCAAATATTGATTGTGAATATTGACAATGCCATCCAAATCATATTTCAGAGCATTCCAGTCAAGCTCTAAGCCTGAGCATCCTCATTAACTTCTATTTGCAAGAGCAGAAGTTATTGCTTAATAGAACTTGTGTGTCTATATCATTGCAATACATATGCACTCATGCATATACATCATATGAAATATATGCCACAGTGGGTGTTTCTATGACTGCTGGGTGGGGCGAAATGTTGTTGCCTTCTCATCTATTTCTTCAGAAAGAAGTTCCTGCCACCTAGAGAAGCTGTAACTGTCAAGCAAATTCAAGCAAGAAAGGAACCTCCCTACCCACCCATGGGGAAGCTAAGCCTGAGAGAGCTAATGCTTTTAGGATATCAGCCATTACAATATCTTCTCACACTATCCTATTTAAAGCAAGGAATGACAGAGCTAACCTTCGGAGTTTGAATTTTCTGCTTCGTCTGCCCCAATGTAAGAGAAATAGGTGTGTAGATCTTCAGGACATCACGACTAAGATAGTGGTAATAACAAGCCATATAAATCTTATGGCTTTGAATGTCGGCACTGTTTTCAGTATACGTCAGTAGATGAAGGCAGAGTTGGATATCCACCATGCGTCTAGATCAAGGGCTTGCTTGAATTCAAACAGAAAGATGAGACAACATCTAATTTTTCAGCTCAATCTACACAAAGAAAGTTTAGAAACACTGAGCATATAAAACATATCCTGTCAAAAAATAATAACACTAAGAAAGGAGTTAAAAAGGTAAAAACAAAATAATAGGAAAAGTAAGTTTGACACAAGAACTTGCCTAAAATAGTCTAGCAGAAAATGTTCTACTTGTGCTGGGAAAATTCCCTGTAGGTTCCCAGAATCTTTCATTAAATATTGCCAAGAGATGATCTGAGAAGAAATGATATTGTTGCACCAGAGTATATGATGATCAAGGAGGTATCTATATGGCCTAAAAAGCATATTAAAAAGAAGGTAACTCAACAAAAGCAAGTCAAGTACTTTTTCCTTCACCCTTCGCGGGGAAGTCAAAACGGATATAAAACGCACTTTTTCCTCAATAAATGACAAAGAGCATTTATAAGGAAAAAAGGTAAAGAAAATTAAAGGATTCACCAAGCTGCACTAGTAAAAAAGCTAAGATTTAAGGATTGAGATATTAAATTAAAAACGTAAAGCATTTATTAGGAAGAAAGGAAAAGAAAATAAGAGGATTAAAGAACAATTTATACTTAAATATGTACAAATCAGAGAAAGCAAAACAAGTCATGATCATCTACAATTTTACAGCTAACATACCTGTGAAAAAAACACAAAGCTGAACTAATAGCCGGACTTCCTAAGCAAGTCTAGCTGCTAGTTGTTTATCCTTCAGGAGTAGAAAATACAGCCAACTTTGCTCCAGATACGAAGGACTGAACTGCCAAGAGGTTGTCCTAAAAAAGTACCACCTATAATGAGCATCTGAAGCAACCAGTTCGAGGCTCTGTTGCGCAAGAAGCAGTCTGATAGAGAGCAGAGAGTATCCAGCAGTTTTCCTCCTTCCATAAATCTGTGATGGTAATTCAATAAAAATTGAGTGTAGATAAGTTTCCATACTTCCGAAACCAATCAAGTAATACAAATTCATCAAGCAAAAGAAGCCTGCAACTCATAAAAGTGGAGTGTGAAATCCCCAAATGTGGGAAGAGTTCGGAGAATAAACAAAAGAAATAGGCGACTAAATGATCTTCTATTAAGCAGGTCTACAAGAACGTACACTTTCATTCTCATTGTTAGATCGATGATATAATATTTCTTCTAAGCCATCCAACAAAAGATACAGAATTAGATCATAGGTCCTCTAGCAGACTTCTCTTAACTTCAAGAGGCTAAGATTATTTGAATCCAAAAAATCATCGCATGTAGGGAAAAAAGGTATCACATAAAGGATGAGGAGTTCTCTCATGTGTGGGAACAAATAGAGCAAAAGATTGAGAAAATAAATGGAGAGCTAGATTTTGGATTAGTCAACTAGTTGTCATCAAGCCTGAGGAACATCAACAGCCTTAGCCCACCATACAGATTGAAAGCCTAATCGGTTTCAAATGCAATATGCAGCATCCAATATCCAGAAACCCTAGAACTTATCACAATCAAAATGCACCTAACAAAAGCCATTTAGCACAATCACAATCGCTAACATAATACGGAATTTCTGGACGTTATGAACTTTCTTATGGTGCTCTTCCCATCATGCAAAAGTCAAAGATTCCGATTATATTATAGTTGGTGTTCAACTTGTTGAAAGAGAAAACATAATAATGATTTAGCAAAGAGAAAAGATCAAAAAATATGTTCCAGATTCTATTAGAAGCAATACCCTTCCTAGACTCCAAGAAAACTGCGCAATAGTCAAAAAAGGTTACCTCTCTACAGCTTCTTCATAGGGCCCTTCATTCTCCCCAATCAAAAGAAAGGAAAATTGTACCATCATGTTCAACAGTTTCAGACTTCGGAGATTCATGCCATGCATCAGAAGTCATACTGCTTTGATCCTTAAAGCTCAGGCAACTGCAATGAAATGTTATTGCCAACAGCCACATCGCTTCACAGCAGTTTTGGGGTGCTGAATTGTCATTTACATCATCTATTCCATGTTCAGTTAGGACAGCTGACTCAGACACTCGATGAAGGCTAGTTTGCATTTGAATCCAACGATTCAAGGTTGGAAACCTGCTTGTAAAATGATAAGAACTACATAAGTTACCCTACGATAAATTATGCATAATTACGTCACATTCTGTGGCTGAAACTGACCTCTCTGATTGATCAAGAGCAAATTCGTAGAAAAATCTATCAACACCAGGCACTGGCAATAAGCCATCATCTAAGGGATCTAAAGATAGCTGAACCACAGCCGCAGTATAACATAGTACTTCCAGATACACATGCCAGGACTGTCCCGACGGCTGATAACTCGACAAGATCAACTTGAGAGGGTATAAAGGGACTCCAGCTACCCGTCGCCTCCGGCGAGAAGGTAGGTTTTTCCTCTCCTTTTTTTTTCTTTTTTGGTTTTTCTTTCTCCTCTTCTTTTTTCTGCCTCCTCTCCTCTTGTTTTTTTCTGCTCCCTTTTCTTTACATGTTTTTTCTAGGCTTCTTAGTTCACCATCCTTTTTTCTGCTTCTTGTTCCTTTTAGTGAACTATTTCTGTCTTCTCTCTTTTTTGTTTTTTTATACTTATCTCTTTTTCTTCTGTTCTTTGTTTTATTTCCGATTTCTTTTGTCTTCCTTTTTTCTACACATTTTTCCCCAAATTTTCCATCTTTTTTTTTGTTTTCTTTTTTTTTCCTGTTTTTCTGTTTTCTTCTTTTTTTTTTTTTTTCTGTTTCTATTTATATTTCTTTTTTTTCAATGAGCTTTATGTACGCTTTTCTCCATCATTGTGGCCTCGTTCGCCTTTTGGTTGCCCGATGAGTTGATCCAATCTCTGGAACAGATCTCAAAAAGCACAATCTGTGCCTGCATGTCAAAATTGATAGTTAGACTGAAGCTCACTTTGAAGTATCTGTAACATGCTGATAATTCACAAAAGATACCTCCAGTACCGTTGTTGAAGCTAAAAGACATAAACCATATTGCAAAAGTAGGCCATAGAAACCTTCCCCCATATCCACCCCCCACAAAAAAGGAAGGACAGAACCTCTAGTATAAAATTATTCGACGGCCTCAAAAACATCTTAACATCTTCTAACTAAAGAAACCCCTAATTCCAAACACCGCACAGGGTTGGCCACATTACTTGATTCAGAAGTTTCAAAGGCACGTTAGGTGACTTCAAACATGCCGCAGCTATGTCGATGCATAGAAGAATCTGTAAGGAGAAAAAAAGATGTCAATTTCAATAACAGCACAATGATTGAGCAGTTTCACCCCCGCAACAACTTTAGAGGGCTAAGGACAGTGGAGAACACCTACAGCTGCCAAAGGACCCAACTGAGAGAGCAATGACAAGAAATCCAATTCTTGAAAGTATGCTACAACTGCAAAGTTTTTCAGTAGCGCAAGGAGGCTGTTTTAGTCCTGGAAAAATTTAAAATAGCTTCATGTGTTATAAATCTTGTTTCATTTTCCATGAGCTAATTCCCATAATAGCTAAAAATGCATTTCACACATCATATAATCAAATATTCTCCCGCACAACTATTCAATAAAAAGAAAACCGTTTGAATTTATGTAAATTAGGCTGTTTAAAGACCTCAGAATAGAAACCCAACAAACATTACACACATCCATCAAAGCATACTCTGAACCACTCTTTGGGAGTCACCATGACCCCAAAAGACTTTTGAGAAAAGCAAAAATTCAAGTTAGCAGATTGCAAGACTTTCAATTTATTGTGCAAATTCCATAAAAGATGCTACGCAGCCACATTACCTCAAATAGAAATAATGTTAGGGGAACTTTCACATGGATGACATAGGGAGAACATCTAAAGCTGCTTCCAGCTTCCATCCGTGCAATCATCTGAGAAAAAAAAAATGATATTTGGCATCAGTTAAACAAGCTATAGCAAAAATGAAAGAACGAATACAAATGCAAAGACCATACGACAATAAATGACAAAGAGCATTTATAAGGAAAAAAGGTAAAGAAAATTAAAGGATTCACCAAGCTGCACTAGTAAAAAAGCTAAGATTTAAGGATTGAGATATTAAATTAAAAACGTAAAGCATTTATTAGGAAGAAAGGAAAAGAAAATAAGAGGATTAAAGAACAATTTATACTTAAATATGTACAAATCAGAGAAAGCAAAACAAGTCATGATCATCTACAATTTTACAGCTAACATACCTGTGAAAAAAACACAAAGCTGAACTAATAGCCGGACTTCCTAAGCAAGTCTAGCTGCTAGTTGTTTATCCTTCAGGAGTAGAAAATACAGCCAACTTTGCTCCAGATACGAAGGACTGAACTGCCAAGAGGTTGTCCTAAAAAAGTACCACCTATAATGAGCATCTGAAGCAACCAGTTCGAGGCTCTGTTGCGCAAGAAGCAGTCTGATAGAGAGCAGAGAGTATCCAGCAGTTTTCCTCCTTCCATAAATCTGTGATGGTAATTCAATAAAAATTGAGTGTAGATAAGTTTCCATACTTCCGAAACCAATCAAGTAATACAAATTCATCAAGCAAAAGAAGCCTGCAACTCATAAAAGTGGAGTGTGAAATCCCCAAATGTGGGAAGAGTTCGGAGAATAAACAAAAGAAATAGGCAACTAAATGATCTTCTATTAAGCAGGTCTACAAGAACGTACACTTTCATTCTCATTGTTAGATCGATGATATAATATTTCTTCTAAGCCATCCAACAAAAGATACAGAATTAGATCATAGGTCCTCTAGCAGACTTCTCTTAACTTCAAGAGGCTAAGATTATTTGAATCCAAAAAATCATCGCATGTAGGGAAAAAAGGTATCACATAAAGGATGAGGAGTTCTCTCATGTGTGGGAACAAATAGAGCAAAAGATTGAGAAAATAAATGGAGAGCTAGATTTTGGATTAGTCAACTAGTTGTCATCAAGCCTGAGGAACATCAACAGCCTTAGCCCACCATACAGATTGAAAGCCTAATCGGTTTCAAATGCAATATGCAGCATCCAATATCCAGAAACCCTAGAACTTATCACAATCAAAATGCACCTAACAAAAGCCATTTAGCACAATCACAATCGCTAACATAATACGGAATTTCTGGACGTTATGAACTTTCTTATGGTGCTCTTCCCATCATGCAAAAGTCAAAGATTCCGATTATATTATAGTTGGTGTTCAACTTGTTGAAAGAGAAAACATAATAATGATTTAGCAAAGAGAAAAGATCAAAAAATATGTTCCAGATTCTATTAGAAGCAATACCCTTCCTAGACTCCAAGAAAACTGCGCAATAGTCAAAAAAGGTTACCTCTCTACAGCTTCTTCATAGGGCCCTTCATTCTCCCCAATCAAAAGAAAGGAAAATTGTACCATCATGTTCAACAGTTTCAGACTTCGGAGATTCATGCCATGCATCAGAAGTCATACTGCTTTGATCCTTAAAGCTCAGGCAACTGCAATGAAATGTTATTGCCAACAGCCACATCGCTTCACAGCAGTTTTGGGGTGCTGAATTGTCATTTACATCATCTATTCCATGTTCAGTTAGGACAGCTGACTCAGACACTCGATGAAGGCTAGTTTGCATTTGAATCCAACGATTCAAGGTTGGAAACCTGCTTGTAAAATGATAAGAACTACATAAGTTACCCTACGATAAATTATGCATAATTACGTCACATTCTGTGGCTGAAACTGACCTCTCTGATTGATCAAGAGCAAATTCGTAGAAAAATCTATCAACACCAGGCACTGGCAATAAGCCATCATCTAAGGGATCTAAAGATAGCTGAACCACAGCCGCAGTATAACATAGTACTTCCAGATACACATGCCAGGACTGTCCCGACGGCTGATAACTCGACAAGATCAACTTGAGAGGGTATAAAGGGACTCCAGCTACCCGTCGCCTCCGGCGAGAAGGTAGGTTTTTCCTCTCCTTTTTTTTTCTTTTTTGGTTTTTCTTTCTCCTCTTCTTTTTTCTGCCTCCTCTCCTCTTGTTTTTTTCTGCTCCCTTTTCTTTACATGTTTTTTCTAGGCTTCTTAGTTCACCATCCTTTTTTCTGCTTCTTGTTCCTTTTAGTGAACTATTTCTGTCTTCTCTCTTTTTTGTTTTTTTATACTTATCTCTTTTTCTTCTGTTCTTTGTTTTATTTCCGATTTCTTTTGTCTTCCTTTTTTCTACACATTTTTCCCCAAATTTTCCATCTTTTTTTTTGTTTTCTTTTTTTTTCCTGTTTTTCTGTTTTCTTCTTTTTTTTTTTTTTTCTGTTTCTATTTATATTTCTTTTTTTTCAATGAGCTTTATGTACGCTTTTCTCCATCATTGTGGCCTCGTTCGCCTTTTGGTTGCCCGATGAGTTGATCCAATCTCTGGAACAGATCTCAAAAAGCACAATCTGTGCCTGCATGTCAAAATTGATAGTTAGACTGAAGCTCACTTTGAAGTATCTGTAACATGCTGATAATTCACAAAAGATACCTCCAGTACCGTTGTTGAAGCTAAAAGACATAAACCATATTGCAAAAGTAGGCCATAGAAACCTTCCCCCATATCCACCCCCCACAAAAAAGGAAGGACAGAACCTCTAGTATAAAATTATTCGACGGCCTCAAAAACATCTTAATATCTTCTAACTAAAGAAACCCCTAATTCCAAACACCGCACAGGGTTGGCCACATTATTTGATTCAGAAGTTTCAAAGGCACGTTAGGTGACTTCAAACATGCCGCAGCTATGTCGATGCATAGAAGAATCTGTAAGGAGAAAAAAAGATGTCAATTTCAATAACAGCACAAAGATTGAGCAGTTTCACCCCCGCAACAACTTTAGAGGGCTAAGGACAGTGGAGAACACCTACAGCTGCCAAAGGACCCAACTGAGAGAGCAATGACAAGAAATCCAATTCTTGAAAGTATGCTACAACTGCAAAGTTTTTTAGTAGCGCAAGGAGGCTGTTTTAGTCCTGGAAAAATTTAAAATAGCTTCATGTGTTATAAATCTTATTTCATTTTCCATGAGCTAATTCCCATAATAGCTAAAAATGCATTTCACACATCATATAATCAAATATTCTCCCGCACAACTATTCAATAAAAAGAAACCGTTTGAATTTATGTAAATTTAGGCTGTTTAAAGTCCTCAGAATAGAAACCCAACAAACATTACACACATCCATCAAAGTATACTCTGAACCTCTCTTTGGGAGTCACCATGACCCCAAAAGACTTTTGAGAAAAGCAAAATTCAAGCTAGCAGATTGCAAGACTTTCAATTTATTGTGCAAATTCCATAAAAGATGCTACGCAGCCACATTACCTTAAATTGAAAAATGTTAGGGGCACTTTCATATGGATGAGAACAACAAACCGCTTCTTCCTTTTCGAGATCACCTGTGAGCATCCACTCTGTAGCAATTGAAACAGAAGGAAGCATTTCTAGCTCATCTGCAGTGAATACAAAAACACAGTCATCCTGAAAACCAACCATTGCCTCCCAAGCAACCTTTTCAGATTGCAGTAATCTAGAGGTCTTTCGTTCCTATGGCTACGCTTTAGTGCCCCTTTTTCTCCCGTGTTACAAGGGAAAACGCTCGGTGAGCCTCTTTTGAGATGTCATATTGCTTCAGCGACAATGAAATATTATTGCCAATAGCCACATCATCAGTTTCCGATTCAGTGTCGCTGTCATTCTCATGAGATCACTTCATAGCAGTTTTGGGTGCTAAATTGTCATTTACATCATCTGTTCCATGTTCAATCGTGACACCAAACACAGAAACTCGATGAAGGTTAGTTTGCATTCGAATCCAGCAATTCAAGGTTGGAAACCTACTTATAAAAGATAAGAACTACATAAGTAACCATGTAAGAAGAAACAAAGATGTCAATTTCAATAATGGCACAAAGATTGAGCAATTTCACCTCTGCAACAACTTTAGAGGGCTAAGGACAATGGAGAACACCTACAACTACCAAAGGACCCAACTGAGAATGCAATGACAAGAAATCCAATTCTTGAACAGAAGTACCAACTCAGCGGCACGACATGCCACATCCTCCACCTATCGCTCATATAACGTGTGATATCAGATTTAGAATGTTTTGGAACCTCCATCACAGCTTTATTTACCAAAGTTTGTTTGAGGTACTATGAATACTACTGATGATGCAAAAGTTTAAATTAAAATTCAGCAAGATACTTCATTTAATTTGACGCAAGAATGGATCGTTATTAGTTTAAATACCTACCCTCCATCCATTTATCTTGTTCTTTTCTCTCCTAACGTTTTTTGTGTTATAGAGTGCTGCAGGAGAGCTTCATTCTTAGTGGTTTAGAGTGCCTAAATAGTTTCCATGCGAGGGAGCATTATTAGGGAAAAGCATAGTTGAGAGGGGGGACCATGGTCAAACTATCCAAAAAAAGAGTTTCCCTTCACATCAACAGACAAGGCATTTACAAATGATGCGATAAAAAAGAAACAAAGAATCTATTAGATGGTATCTGACAACTCATTCATAGAAGCCAAAATCAAATGCTGGATGGACCAGATAACATTTATGTATATATAAGACTGCACCAAGGAATTTCAAAAAAGTAATAACTTGTACATTCCTGAAAATCTTGAGACTTTAAACATTATGATACTTCATCAAGTTAGAAATTATTAGGCACGAGTTAGAACGTACTGAAGCTTTTTGGAAGGCATCATTCTCCCATTCAGTCAGTTCCAGCTCGATTTGTCTCTGGAGGTAAGGCAAAACGAGAAATATCTACCCCTCCAATGCCACATTTTAGCCCATATGAAAAGACACATGCATAGAAGTGTTGCACACTCTCATAACATTTATTCTTCAAGAATTTATTTTAGTATACGTTTGTATCTTGTAACATCAGCTAATAATTTAACACACATTTCTTTAACTATAGTTGCATGCAAGAACTTCTATCACTAAAATGTAATTTTAGCAAAGAAAGTAGATCAGTTAAATTGATGATAAATCATAAAGTATATTATCTCATACCCAAATTTATAACATCTATACAGATTTTATGTATGTGTGGCAAGAAATGGATGATCAAAATCTAGTTCCAAACCAGAAGAGATATGTACATGCACGGACTGGGCTAGAGGTAAATTACCGATCTTTGGTTGTTGGTGGACCAAGGAGACAATGATCAATCGTTTAACTATGCACACTGAACCCATGGCTTCCACCATATTCTCTTTCATCAATCACAATCGGAAGTTGAGTTCGGAGTGCTGCCATTGGAGGAGGCTTATTCCGCAGAAAGGGAAACGTATTTCTGCTCGATGAGGAAACGTGCTTGCTCGAAGGTGACGGAAGCGGCGTCAGCCTCTTGACCGTTTCGTTTGACCGTAAAATTTCTGAATAAATGAGTCTGCCTTCTCCGCACCAACCCGGCGTCGTACGAGCTTCGCCGAAATACTTCCTCCGATACTCCATCATTCTTTCTTCACTTCTTAGTGACAAATTGTGCAATGAAAACGTAAGATTTGATGATTGGGGAAATGGGTAAAGATTTTTCTTACAGAGAACAAAAACACTATTGCAATTTTGGGTGAATTTTCTTAGAGCCGTTGATAATTGAGGAACTGGGCAAGGATTTTCTTTGGAGCCGTTGCAATTTTGGTATCCAAACTCCAACAATGGTAAAGAAGGCAGCATATTGTCCAAAAATCCCAGCTCTTTATATGTATGTTTTTGAGTAGGTTTAGGAAAAAGTCCTAATTATTATCATTTTCTTATATATATATACATTATCTTATTTATTTATTTATTTATACAAACAAAGTCCAATTAAAGTATGAGTGTAAGTCTAATAAGACGATGTTACTAGGCCAATAAATTGCTCCACTTGTTATTATCATTTAATTATCATAATCAAACCTACACATAAAATAAGGAAAAATTGCTCTTGTGGTTTCATAATTTAACTGCATGCATGTACACTGTTAATTCCAAACTTATGGCATTCAACTCTTTTTGATCCAAATTTCATAATTTTTTTAACACTTTTGATCTTCTGCCATTAAATTGACTGAAAATGCCACAAATTCCATTAAATATTAATATTTTTAATATTTTTATTTGAATTAATTATATAGAAACCCCTAAGGTTTGACTCATTTACAAATATACCTAAAGAAATTATAATGACTACCTAATTTCGCTCCAAGTGAAATTTTTAAAGAACCATTAACTTTCACTAATAAATTCATTGACATTATCCAAAAATTTATGTGAAAATTCAAAAACAACCTCGAATAACTATTCCAATTATTTTTTAGACAAAGTTGCCCTTAAACCTAATTGTAATATTTTAATTTTATACCATGCGTAATTTTAACATTGTTTAAATTACTCATAATAAATTTAGTTATATATTATTAATAAAATTATTTAAATATTGAATAATCTTTAAATTCAAGTTGAATTAAAAATAAAAATAACAATCATAAATATATCTAAATTAATTTAATCAAATTTAATTAAACTTATTTATTAATTAAAATAAAAATAAGCAAAAAAATAGAAAAAAATTAAAATTAAAATTAAATCCATCTATTAAAAGATATAATTTTAAATTACCTACTTCATTGTATTAAAAATAATAAATATATCTAAAATAATAAATAATTTAAAACTAACAATATGATTTTAATAACAGTTAATTAGGAAAAAATGTCTTACCCTATTTTCAATTTAGTGCTCAGTCCCCATTTGAATTTTTACACACTAAACTCCCCACTTTTTCACAAAAATTAGGAATCACTCCCCATATCTTTAGAAAGACCTATATACCCTTGCAGCTGGAAAAAAACACCAAAAATACCTAGGAAATGCGTTCTCTCTTGAAGAAGAACGCTTTCCTTTTTTTTATTTTTGCCCGAAATCGACTTCTCTAAGCGCCAAAAGAAAAGGGCGCGAAACCGTTCCTCTGCCATTGACGCAAGAAGAAGAAGTGGAAAAAAAAAAAGGCACCAAAATTTCTGCCATTTTTCTGCGACAATGGAAGGAAAAACAGCTGCAACAAGAAGCAAAGTATAAAAAGAAGTGATGAAAAGAAACAAAGGTATGTTTTCTGCATTTGCAATTTCAAATGTCCGTGATTTTTCAGTGTTACACTCATTTCTTGTCTATTTTCTCATGTTTAGGGTTTTTATTCCTTTTTTAGTCGTTAAACACTTGAACCTCTTTGATATATATATGATTTCTGTTGTGAGATGGGAAGTTTCTAATTTGTACTGGAAGGGCATGAAAGTTGCACTTCACCTTTTAGGGGTTTTTACTTCTTTTTACATGAAATTATATGGTGAAATTATACGATAAAACTATCTGAAAGTGGTAGTGTGTTATCTGTAGTACAGAACATCCAAGCATGCAGTACATATTAGCAAAAGTATAGTATATAATCTGGGTAACCGCAGTACATTTTAGAAGCAAATGTAGTATAAAACATTCAAAGTTGCAGTACACATTAGGCAAAAGGGCAGTATAGTATATAATATATATAACTACAGTACATTTTAGGAGCATCTGCAGTACACATTAGGTGAAAGTTTGTTATATATAATGTGTAGGTGCAGTACATTTTAGGAGCATCTGCAGTACATATTAGGCAAAATTGTAGTATATAATATGTATAGCTGCAGCACATTTTAAAAGCAAATATAGTATAAAACATTCAAACTTGCAGTACACTTTAGGCATAAGTGTAGTATTTAATCTGTGTAGCTGCAATACATTTTAGAAGCAAAGTAGTATAAAGCATTCAAGCTGGCAGTACACTTTAGGTAAAAGGGTTGTATATAATCTGTATAGCTGCAGTACATTTTAGGAGCACCTGCAGTACACATTAGGCAAGAATGTAATATATAATCTATGTAGGTGCAACACATTTTAGAACCAAATGTAGCATAAAATATTCAAACTGGCAGTACACTTTAGAAGCAAATGTATGTAGTATAAAGCATTCAAGCTTGCAGTACACATTAGGCAAAAGGTAGTATATAATCTGTAGAGTTGCAGTACATTTTAGAAGCAAATGTATGTAGTATAAAGCATTCAAGCTTGCAGTACACATTAGGCAAAAGGTAATATATAATTTGTATAGCTGCAATACATTTTAGGAGCATCTAGAGTACACTTTAGGCAAAAGTGTAGTATATAATCTTTGTAGGTGTAGTACATTTTAGAAGCAAATGTAGTATAAAATATTCAAATTGGCAGTACACTTTAGTCATAAGTGTAGCATATAATTTGTAGAGTTGCAGTATATTTTAAAAGCATCTTTAGTACATAAACATTTAAGCCTACATTATGCATTAACTGAAAATGTAGTATATAATCCTTGCATCTGCAGTTCATTTTAGAAGCAACTGAAGTATAAAACCTTTAAGTCTGCAGTATACATTAAATGGAACTCTAGTATATAATCTGTGTATCTGCAGTACATTTTAAAAGCAACTGTAATATAAAACATTCTAGCCTGAAGTATAGCATAACTGAAAGTATAATATATATTATGTGTTTCTGAAGTACATTTTAGAAGCATCTTCAGTACAAAACATTAAAGTTTTTAGTATACTCTATCTAAAAGGGTTAGTTTATTATATGTATATATACTATTTTTTTTTCTCATTGCAGCAAAACCAAGACATTGTGAGGTCTGCTCTCGTTGCTCCCCCCAATATTTTTAGAGTAAATTGGAGTTTGTGAAGTCCAAGATGGGATCCAAATATTTTGATGCATTGATGAATACCCATTTCTATATATACATGGATATGCCTAAGTTAAGTTCAAGCTTCATTCGGTTTGAAGCTATACTTAGGAGGTTTGACCCAAAAAAGCTGTCATTTCATTTTAAGGAGGGGGTTGAGGTTCCTTTTTCTGCAGCTGAATTTTCTATGGTTTTAGGGTTGCCACATATGGGGCAATCTGTTGATATAACATTGAAGATGAAGTCTTCAACCTTTGATCGCCTTTTTTCTGAAAAGCTGCAGAATATAACTAGATCTGAAATAGCAAAAAAGTTTGAGGAGTATGTATATAAGAATAGTGTGGAGGACTTGAATAATTTTTGTAGGTTGTACATACTTTTTGTTTTTAATTGTATTCTGTTTCCAACATCTAATTATTGGACTCCACGATTTCTCCTACCATACTTGGACAATTTGTCTAAAGTTGGTTTGTATGCATGGGGCATAGCTGCATATAATTTTCTTCTCCAAGATATGAGGAACCATTTAGGAGTAGGTAGAGAAAGAACCAAGAAGTGCATTGATAGGTGTACAGTCAGCTTGATGGTAAGTGTTTGCTTCATTTTTCTAATAACATTGATTATATTTATATTCAAGTGAGTATAATTTTTTGATTTATGAATGACAGGCATGGGTTTATGAACGCATCCCGTCACTGGCTTCACCAGTGAGTTTGTTTGAGTTTCCACGCTTTTATTGGTGGAAGGATATCAAACTCCCACATAATGTGGAGCAGGCAGAGAATAAATTGAAACAAGTTACAATAGATATGGTAATAATTGTAATAATTCATTATTAGTTTTTTTGTATTATAATTTGAATTTGATAATTATTTCCATTGTAATAGGTTGTAGCCCTCAACCCTGCTCCAGATGAGTTAGAATTGGTAGTTTTAATCAAGAAATTAGAGGCTGTCAGTACTGCCATTAGTGAAGTCCATGTCTGTGATCATACAATATATGAAACAATTATTGCAGCAAAAGTTGAAGAAATTAAATCATTGAAAGAAAAAATTGCTTCATTCGAATACATGGAAATGAAGGAGCAGGGTGAGGAGGAGCATCTAGCTGAGGACAAGATTGATGGGGTGGAGCTTGAGCAGAAAGCTGGTGAGTATGGGCATGAGGGGGGACTTGATTTGGTACATGATGCACAGAAAGAAGGGGATGGTTCTGAAGACATGATGGATGAAGAAAGTCGAACAAAACACCATCATGATACTTCAGATTCCCCCATACCTTTGAAGATAGAACATTATATACCAATTCAAGCGGCTGAGTTCGAGGAATCTGAGATTGAAGTGGAAAATGTCATGTCCTCGATTGTGACAAATGTGCGCAATCGAGAAGACATAAAGCCAAAATAGAAATCTTCAGATTTGGTAAGCCCCCCGAGCACCACACCAGCCAAAAGAGCAAGACAAGTGACAAAGACCTATTGTGCTCGTCCTCGTGCACGAAAAAACAAAGAACAGGAAGAAAGGAAGGTGTTGTACACTACTTAATGTTTTATTTTTTTGCTATTTGCATTTCATTTGTAAAATGTCTGTTTGTAATAAATGTAATGATATATTATACTTCATTGGTTGATATTTGCACTTAATGGATAATATCTTATACTTCATGCTGGTGATACTTGTACTTAATGTGCTAATCTTTTGTACTCCAAGTTGGTGATATTTATACTTAATGTGCTAATCTTTTGCACTTAATGTTAGCAATATTTGTACTTCATGTGCTGATCTTTATACTTCAATAGTTGATAATTTATACCTTATGTGCTAGTGTTTTGTAATCCATGTTGGTGATATCTGTACTTCATGTGCTTATCTTTTCTACTTCAATAGTTGATACTTTATACCTTATGCGCTGGAGTTTAGTACTTCATGTTGGTGATACCTGTATTTCATGTACTTATTTTTTCTATTTCAATAGTTAATACTTTATACCTAATGTGCTTGAGTTTTGTACTCCATGTTGGTGATATCTGTACTTCATGTGCTTATCTTTTCTACTTCAATTGTTGATACTTTATATCTAATGTGCTTGAGTTTTGTTATTGGTGATATTCGTACTTCATGTGCTTATCTTTTCTACTTCAATAGTTGATACTTTATACCTTATGTGCTGGAGTTTTGTACTCCACATTGGTGATATCTGTACTTCATGTGCTTATCTTTTCTACTTCAATAGTTGATACTTTATACCTAATGTGCTGGTATTTTTGTACTCCATGTTGGTGATATTTGTACTTCATGTGCTTATCTTTTCTACTTCAATAGTTGATACTTTATACCTTATGTGCTGGTGCTTTGTACTCCATGTTGGTGATATCTGTACTTCATGTGCTTATCTTTTCTACTTCAGTAGTTGATACTTTATACCTAATGTGCTGTGTTTTGTATTCCATGTTGGTGATATCTGTACTCATGTGCTTATCTTTTCTACTTCAATAGTTGATACTTTATACCTAATGTGCTAGTGTTCTGTAATCCATGTTGGTGATATCTGTACTTCATGTGCTTATCTTTTTTACTTCAATAGTTGATACTTTATACCTTATGTGCTGGAGTTTTGTACTATATGTTGGTGATATCTGTACTTCATGTGCTTATCTTTTCTACTTCAATAGTTGATACTTTATACCTTATGTGCTGGAGTTTTGTACTATATGTTGGTGATATCTGTACTTCATGTACTTATCTTTTCTACTTCAATAGTTGATACTTTATACCTTATGTGAGAGTATTTTGTACTCCATGTTAGTGATATTTGTACTTCATGTGCTTATCTTTTCTACTTCAATAGTTGATACTTTATACCTTATGTGCTGGAGTTTAGTACTCCATGTTGGTGATATCTGTATTTCATGTGCTTATCTTTTCTATTTCAATAGTTGATACTTTATACCTAAAGTGCTTGAGTTTTGTACTCCATGTTGGTGATATCTGTACTTCATGTGCTTATCTTTTCTACTTCAATAGTTGATATTTTATATCTAATGTGCTTGAGTTTTGTTGTTAGTGATATCTGTACTTCATGTGCTTATCTTTTCTACTTCAATAGTTGATACTTTATACCTTATGTGCTGGAGTTTTGTACTATATGTTGGTGATATCTGTACTTCATGTGCTTATCTATTCTATTTCAATAGTTGATACTTTATACCAATGTGCTGGTATTTTGTACTTTATGTTGGTGATATCTGTACTTCATGTGCTTATCTTTTCTACTTCAATAGTTGATACTTTATACCTTATGTGCTGGAGTTTAGTACTCCATGTTGGTGATATCTGTATTTCATGTGCTTATCTTTTCTATTTCAATAGTTGATACTTTATACCTAAAGTGCTTGAGTTTTGTACTCCATGTTGGTGATATCTGTACTTCATGTGCTTATCTTTTCTACTTCAATAGTTGATATTTTATATCTAATGTGCTTGAGTTTTGTTGTTAGTGATATCTGTACTTCATGTGCTTATCTTTTCTACTTCAATAGTTGATACTTTATACCTTATGTGCTGGAGTTTTGTACTATATGTTGGTGATATCTGTACTTCATGTGCTTATCTTTTCTATTTCAATAGTTGATACTTTATACCAATGTGCTGGTATTTTGTACTTTATGTTGGTGATATCTGTACTTCATGTGCTTATCTTTTCTACTTCAGTAGTTGATACTTTATACCTAATGTGCTGTGTTTTGTACTCCATGTTGGTGATATCTGTACTCATATGCTTATCTTTTCTACTTCAGTAGTTGATACTTTATACCTAATGTATACCTAATGTGCCGGTGTTTTGTAATCCATGTTGGTGATATCTGTACTTCACGTGCTTATCTTTTCTACTTCAATAGTTGATACTTTATACCTTATGTGCGAGTGTTTTGTACTCCATGTTGGTGATATCTGTACTTCATGTGCTATCTTTTCTACTTTAATAATTTATACTTTGTACCTAATGTGCTGTGTTTTGTACCCCAGGTGCCAGATGAACCAATCAGCCCAAAGACTGAAGTGGCTGATCCCTATAAAGGAAGGACTGGTTATAGAGGTATTATTTGGAGGAGAACTTACCGATGACATAGTGGACTGTTACATGTCGATATAATGTAGCCCATCTTTCGGCAAGAAGTGTCACCACAAGGTGTGGTTTACATCCTCAGTAGTGCAGGTATGTGGCAATTTCCTAACTTAATTTAGTTTACGTTTCCAATGAATCTAACCATTTATTTTATGCTTCATAGGCTGATATATTAGACCAACTCGAGGGACGCAACATCAAGGATATTACGAATGAAGAATTTGTGGAGTTGATACCTAAACTTAACATCTTCACCTTTAAAGATTTGGAAGAGCTCACGGTGGATGTTTTAAATTAGTGTCATTACATAATCCTACCGATTTGCCGGCACCAGCACTGGTTCTTGGTTGTCCTAGACACCTCGACTCGTTCTTTCTTATACATGAATTCAATAATGGCCGCTAGATACAAACTGACAGCTATTGCCATTGTAAATTTGCTTCATTTCCCTATGATTTCTTCATAAAGTAGGGAGTCAACACTGATCAATATTTTTGTAGGCTTCATTCTATTCTCGGTACATGAAGCTTTCATTGGGGAGTCGTGTGGAAGAATACATAAAGCTAAAAAAACGCAGGCAGCAAGTGGGTATAGTGGATTGTGGTGTCTATGTGTGCCTTTGGGCAGAATGTTTTGCTAGAGACACCCCGGAGTTCTGGAGGGATGCTAGAACAATTGAAATTGATAAATATCATGCGAAAATGGCATATACAATATTAAGTCATGAAAATGCCAGGATTTGAATCACTTTGTATGTAAATACATGTGTAAATTATACATGTGTAAATTGAAGCATACTTTGTTTATAATATTATTTTGTATGTAAGTGTAATTTTTCATTAATTATTTATAACTTAAATTCAATTGAAACTGGGCAGGAATTTGAGTACAATTCAAGGGAAACGAAGTACAAACTCAAAATAAATAAAGTATAAATTGTGTTTCGTTGAAGTACACTTCAATTCAATTGAAACTGGGAGGCGAATTTGAGTGCATTTTGAGGGCAATGAAGTACAAGCCCGGAACAAAGAAAGTATAAAATGTGTTTCGCTGAAGAACGCTTAAATTCAATTGAAACTGGGCAGGAAATTTGAGTACAATTAAGGGGAAACGAAGTACAAACTTAGAATAAATGCAGTATAGAATGTGCTTCGTTGAAGTACACTTCAATAGTTTAGAAATTGGGCGGCACATTTGAGTGCATTTTGAGGGCAATGAAGTACAAACCCGGAACAAAGAAAGTATAAAATGTGTTTCGCTGAAAAACACTTAAATTCAATTGAAACTGGGTAGGGAATTTGAGTACAATTCAGGGGAAATGAAGTACAAACCCTGTACAATTCTGGAGAATTGAAGTACAAACTCGGAACAAACTAAGTACAGAATGTGTTTTGTTGAAGTACAATTATTGCAATTGAATAATTATTCTCCAATAATTGTAATGATGGTCAAGTACAATAATTTGAGATTATCGGATCTGGTGAAGTACGAATTTGTACGTGTGATAGGGTGGATATCATTGTCAAAATCTCATTTATTTACATTTTTAAAAGCATAAATATTCATTCATTATTGCGATTGATAACATTCATCCTTTGAACACTAGTGATTAACAACTTAAAATTTTTAACATTATTTTATTCATATGATAAATATTGGACACATATTTATAGTTTGGTTATTAATTACCAAGACTTAAAAAGCAAATCTTTGAACAAATTTCAATTCAAAAATATTAGTAAAAATATTAAGATATTAAGTACAAAGTTGGCCAATTTAGGTGCAAATGTGAAGAAATCAAGTACAATTATCCTAGATTGAGGTACAAAATTTAACTAGTTTATTGATTCTTTGCAAGTTCGACGATTATGCCCTGTTCTACCACACCTTTTACACTTAATTACACAATTCTCAATCTGTGATGGAATCCTCTGTGTCCTTCTACGCCCAGGCTGAGATCAGCAACCAGGTGCATGAGTGACATCATCATCATCTAGAGGGAACAGATGCATATCAAACGCAGAAATGGGGTTTATCACTGCTTGGTATGCTTGTTGATAATCTCAACTCGGTAGTATTGATCGGTGAAGTCATACGGTGAAAGTAACTTTGACTCGATACAAGTACAAGTATGTCTGCATGGTATTTTATCAATATGCCATGCTCTGCACGAACAAACCCTGCTTTGTAAATCTACATCATATGATTTATTCAATCACCTCAAAGCTCCAACCGCTAAACATGACAACTTTTAAGTTATGAGAACGCACATGATTGATTGCCAACTTCTTCTCTTGCTTGGGACATAATTGACCAACCATCTTATGAGATTCTTCTCATCGATCATGCATCATAACTATTAGATTAGGATCTTCTTTTCACTTGTATTTCATTTTGTATATAGCTAACTTTCTGTTATTTTATCAGAGTTAGTTAGGGTTAGCAAACAAATTCTGTTAGCTAGTCAGTGCTAGTCAGTTATCCTTCTCATGTATATAAATATGGCTGCATCCTTCCTAAATAATACACTTTTCAGATTGCATCAAACTCTCCATGCTATTTTGCAGTTGTTAACATGGTATCAGTAGGTTTCCAAAGCGCCTCTCTTCCTCTCTAACTTTCCGATCGCCTATTTCTTCTTTTCCGATCATCTTCGCAGCCACTCCTTCACGAGTTTCTCCTTTCTGCTTCTCCTATGGAACCTAACCGATCATACACTTCAGCTGCTTCGGATGCTAATTCCACCATGGATGATAGCTGCAATCCTTTTTTTCTGCATCACTTTGACAGTCCGGGGTTAGTCCTTGTCTCGCAGACTCTCACCGGTGAGAATTATGCCGCCTGGAGCCGAGCGATGTCTATCACTTTGTCCATCAAAAACAAGCTTGGATTTGTTGACGGCTCTATACCAAAACCTCCGGCTGATGATGTTAATCTCTTCCATGCTTGGATTCGCAACAATAATGTTGTCATTTCATGGATTCTCAATTCAGTTTCAAAGGATATTTCTGTGAGCATTATCTTCTCCGATAATGCTCATGATATTTGGAAAGACCTCAGGGAGAGGTTTCAGCAAAGTGCAAGTCCTCGGTTGTTTCAACTCCGGCAAGAACTTGTCAATATAACGCAGGGAAACAACTCGGTTGCAGTCTATTTCACTAAACTCAAAATCGTCTGGGAGGAATTGAGTAATTACAGACCTTATTGCACCTGCAGACAGTGTTCCTGTGGGGGAATGAATGAGATTACAGAATACTACAATAAGGAATATGTGCTGGCCTTTCTTATGGGGCTTCATGAGTCTTATGCTCAGATTCGCAGCCAAATCTTGTTGTTAGATCCCATACCACCGATCAGTAAGGTGTTCTCATTAGTTGCTCAAGAGGAACAGCAACGTTCTATTAGTCAGGCCTCTCCAGTTGATCCTCAAAACAACATGGCATTTGTGGTGAAATCTGATAACTCTAGGCTCTCTACCAAGCCTCCTAACACAAATCCTACTAACATATACACCAGAAAGGAACGGCCGTTTTGCACTCACTGCTCCTGCTATGGCCATACGATGGAAACTTGTTATAAACTCCATGGCTATCCCCCGGGCTTCAAATTCAGACCTTGAAACCAGTTGTCACAGCCTCCTAATTCTCTTCCTGCCACAGCTAATATCAACCAACTCTCTGATCATCAAACTCGCGAAGGAACCAACAACTTATTTCAAACCCTAAGTCCTGCTCAGTACACTCAACTCATGGATCTCCTTTCTTCCCATACCATTTCTTCAAGCAAGCTTATAGATCCAGACACTGCTGATGCAAAATTCACTACAGGTATTTGTAGTCATTCCAATCTCACTCTGTCTTCCAATATATGGATTGTGGATTCCGGAGCCTCTAGACATATTTGTTCTAACCCTACTCTATTCAAAATCTAGTTCTTATACACAATTCCACTGTTTGTCTTCCTAATAATGCTTCTATTTCTGTTCATTATATGGGAGATATTGTTTTTAACTCATTTCTCACTCTCAAAGATGTCTTGTTTGTGCCACAATTTAGTTTACAACTCCTTTCTATTAGTGCTCTACTTTGCAGTAACTGATCTCTCAAGGTTACATTTCATGCTGATCACTTTACTATCCAGGAGCTCCCTAGCCTGAAGACGATTTGGCAAGGGTGACCGCCTTGCTGATCTTTATGTTCTGAACATCAACACTCTCAATAACCATGAAGTTAGCTCTATAAATAAAGTTTCCTCCCAGCTGTGGCACAATAGATTGGGACATCCCTCAACTCAAAAACTCTCTGTCCTGTGGCCTCTCCTCAATTGTGATGTTGCTGACCCTTCTACACCATGCTCAATCTGTCCTTTAGGTAAACAAAAGCACATCCCCTTTGTATCACACAACAAATATGTCACAATTTCCTTTTGATCTTGTTTATGCGGATGTTTGGGGACCTCTCTCAACTCCATCACACACAGAACACAAATATTTTCTTACTTTGGTTGATGATTGTACTCGTTTCACGTGGACATTCTTAATGAAATGTAAATCTGAAGTTCTTACTATGATCTCCAGATTTCACTCCCTTGTTCTTACTCAATTCAAAACCTCTATAAAGAAATTAAGAACAGACAATGAAAGGGAATTTGCCCTCTTTGATTTCTTCAACAGAACTGGAATTATCCATCAAACCTCATGCACAGAAACTCCCCAACAAAACGCAGTTGTTGAGAGAAAACGTCAACACCTTCTCAATGTGGCTCGAGCCCTCTATTTTCAGTCACATATTCCCATAGTCTTTTGGACCGAAACCATTCTTACAGCTACATATCTTATCAACCGCACCCCATCTCGTCTTCTCCGAAACAAGAGTCCATATGAGCTCCTCTACCAATCCAACGTTGATTACTTTTTCCTCAAGGCATTTGGTTGTCTTGCTTACGCCTCTACTATTCAAGCCCATTGAACCAAGTTTGATCCTAGAGCTAAGTCATGTGTTTTCCTCGGTTATCCTCCAGCAACCAAAGGGTACAAACTCTATGATATCTCTACTAAACAAATATTCACCTCCAGGCATGTTATATTTCATGAGCACATATATCCATTCAATACTATCCCCCACACATCCCCTATGATTGATCCTTTTCCTGATTTGGTTCTCCCCATTCCTATGGATGCTGTCCCATACACTCCTCCATCTACGACCTTAAATCAACATTCTTCTATTACTCACATTCCTGTTAATCCGAAAAGTAACATCATCCACAATCCTCTACCCTCTTAGCCTTTAAGGCGTTCTACTAGAATTACAAAACCGCCAAGTTATCTCCAAAACTATCATTGTGCATTACTTCAGTCCCAATCTATCCTTGACCACTCAACATACCCTATTTCTCACTATCTATCTTACAACTCTTTTTCTTCATGTCATAAAAATCTTCTCCTAAATATATCTGCTCACTTTGAGCCTCAAACGTACCATCAAGCTGCAAAATTTCCAGAATGGCCAGAGGCGATGCAATTTGAGTTACAAGCCCTTGAATCCAATCACACGTGGTCAGTTGTCCCGCTTCCACCTAATAAACATTCTTTTGGTTGACGTTGGGTTTATAAGGTTAAGTTTCACGCCGACGGGTCTATAGATAGGTATAAAGCCCAGCTTGTTGCCAAGGGCCATACTCAGCAGCAGGGTGTCGACTTCATCGACACATTCTTTCCGGTTGCCAAGCTCACTTCAGTCAGACTTCTCCTTGCTGTCGCTGCCATCAACCGTTGGCACCTCCACCAACTCAACATCAACAATGCCTTCTTAAACGGGGACCTCTTTGAAGAAGTCTATATGGACATTCCTCCAGGGTACAATTTTCAGTCTCCTCAGACCAGTCGATCATCTAAACTAGTTTGCAGATTACATAAATCATTATAAGGGCTTAAACAGACATCCCGGCAATGGTACTCTAAGCTCTCATCAGCCCCTCTTGCAGCTCGGTTTCACACATTCTCAATCGGAACATAGCCTTTTTACTCATGGTCATGGCGATTCCTTCCTGGTCCTTCTTGTGTACGTAGATGGCATAATTCTAGCAGGACCGTCTTTGTCAGTGATCAACAGATTCAAAGCCCTTCTTCAGGATAGGTTCAAGCTGAAAGATCTTGGTCTACTCAAGTATTTTCTAGGGCTATAAATTGCAAGAAATCAATCGGGTATTGTACTGACTCAGCGCCACTACACTCTTCAGCTTCTTGAAGAAGCATGGTTACTTGCTACAAAACCAGTCTCCACTCCCCTTGATCCTAAGTTGAAGCTTAACTCTATCGATGGTTCCCCTTTGCCAGACCCCACTCAATACAGACGGCTCATTGGCAAACTCCTCTATCTCATGATTTCCAGGCCCGATATCACCTTCTCCGTGCGCAAACTCAGTCAGTTCATGTCTGCTCCTTGCACCCCGCATCTCCAAGCAGCATACCACCTTCTCAAGTACCTTAAAGTATCCCTTGGTCAAGGCTTGTTCTTCTCCGCCAACTCACAACTTCAACTACATGCTTTTGCCGATGCTGATTAGGCTTCATGCCTCGAATTACGTAAATCTACAACAGGTCTCTGCACTCTCCTTGGTGAATCCTTGATCTCATGGAAGTCTAAACGGCAGTCCAACCTCTCCCATTCCTCAGTTGAAGCCGAATATCGGGCCCTTGCTGCGACCGCCGCTGAACTTATTTGGATTCAACAACTTCTCAAGGATTTTCATGCACCAGTTCCCGCATCTGCTCTCCTCTTCTGTGACAATCAAGTAGCCTTGCACATAGCTAATAACCCCGTGTTCCACGAACGGACCAAACATATAGAAATTGATTGCCATTTTGTGCGTGAACGTCTCACTGCAGGCACACTTCGTCTCATGCCCATCCGTTCAGTTAACCAGTTAGCTGATCTTTTCACTAAAAACCTGCCACCCTCGTCACTTGCAAGCTTATTATCCAAGTTGGCCGTCTGGGATCCCCACCGTCCACCTTGAAGGGGGGTATTAGATTAGGATCTTCTTTTCACTTGTATTTCATTTTGTATATAGCTAACTTTCTGTTATTTTATCAGAGTTAGTTAGGGTTAGCAAACAAATTCTGTTAGCTAGTCAATGCTAGTCAGTTATCCTTCTCGTGTATATAAATATAGCTGCATCATTCCTAAATAATACACTTTTCAGATTGCATCAACTCTCCATGCTATTTTGCAGTTGTTAACAATAACTATTATTTGCATGTGTACGTGATCAACCATGGCTACAACTTGCATAAATCGGGCTGGTTTAACCCAATTGTTCCAACTTTCTGCTTGATTATTATTTATTACCCACCATCAATCTCAACTGAATAAGGAATTTGCCCAACATGGTGGGTCAGACTGCATAATAAAGTCTCGGGCAAGCGGCATTGACTCTAAGATGCTGTCTATATTTCGAGTATACTCTTGCCTTGTAGGCGTATATGCAGCTTTCATAAAAATAGAACACCAATATTTCTTGTTATGTAGATGGTATTTCCTTAATACCTGAATTTAGAATAATAGAACAGTAATGTGCTAAATGTTATGAATTAGAGTTTATTTCACATAATTGTTTCACAAACAAAGATAAAGTACACTTACTTGTTTCTTAAAGTTATCCACTAAGTGTCTCAAGCAATATGCATGGTGGCTACCGGGAAATATCATGGGGAGGGCCTTAAGAAGACTTAGATGTTGATCAGAGAAAAAAGTAAACCTTGATAAGCCAGGCGGATATTCAGAATCTAAGACACTTCTTAGCTTAAAGCAGAACTACTCCCAATTAATATATCATTTTCAGAGTCAACAATTGTATATCCTAACGTGAATAAGTCATCATTAGCATCCTTACTGACAGCGCTAAGTAAGACTCCTTTGTATTTATTTTTAATATGGGTGCCGTCCAAGAATATCAACGGCCTGTATCCCCTGAGAGAACCAATAAGGTAGGCACTGAAACATATAAATAGCCAACAAATTTTTTAACTAATTGGGTCAATCTCACAATCTGCAATACTTCCAGGGTTTGTGCTCTTCACAGCATCACAGTACCACCTCAACTTATCATAAGATCCCTTCTCAGCTCCATGGATGTCATGCATAGCTAATTCCTTACCCATCCATGCTTTATGGTACCTAACTTCCACACCGTATTCTTTGTGGATATCTTTCAATATGGTAGAGGGCTGATAACATGGCTCTGATCTCAATTTATCCTTCACTATATTAGCAACCCAAGCGGAATTGGCTTTAGGATGTCCCCTTGTCCGAAGATTAGCCTCACCACACGTGTGCTCTATATTGCATTTTCGAATGCCAAATAATTTATCAGCTTCATGACTTGATGCATAGATTTTTCATTTGCAATTTTCATCACTGCAAATGGCTATGATTTTTTTGCTGTCATTTTTCTTGTATTTAAATGACCGCAAAGTAGACACTGCATAATTCTTAAGCATAATTCTGAACTCTTGAGCATCCTTGAATGTTTGACCAGCTCCATATATGCAATTCCTCCATGCATCAATTGAGTTTCTAATTAAAGCCAATTCATTGTGCGATGCATTGGTCGAACCAATTTCCTCCTCGACTGCATCCCTTGAGGTTGACAAATGAAATACAATTTTAGGTAAAATAAAGTACAATATGTAGAATAATTCAGCATTGTGGTATAATTTCAAATAAATGAAGTACAATTTCAAAACAATAGAAGTATAAAACGCAAGCAATTGCAGCACAATTTTTTATATTTAATAAGTAAACCACTTTAAGTATAGAACTTTAGGTAAAATGAAGTGCAAAATTAATAGAACTTTATAACTTAAATAATGGAGAACAATTTTATATAAAAGCTTAAGTATAATTTTGTATAAAAAGAAGTACAATTTCAGAGCGCATGAAGTATAAAACCTTAGTAATTGCAGTACAATCTTTGGATAATCCATTAGTAGAACACTTGAAAATTAAATAAGAGATTCAAAAAATTGAAGTACAAGTTAAGATAAAATGAAGTACAATTTGAGAACACCTGAAGTATAGAACTTCAATGAAAAGAGTACAGATTTATGTAAAATTATGTATAAAATGAACTATAATTTTAAGAAATATAAGAACAACTTTTGATAAAGTGAAGTACAATTTCAGAACACTTGAAGTATGAGAACTTTAATGAAAAGAATACAAATTTAGGTAAAATGATGTATAATTTCAAAAAACAAAAGTACAATTTTAGATAAAGTGAAGTACAATTTCAAAACACCCGAAGTATAAAACCTTAGCAATTGCAGTACAATTTTTAGATAATCCATTAGCAAAACACTTGAAAATTAAATAATAGATTCAGAAAATTGAAGTACAAGTTTAGATAAAATGAAGTACAATTTGAGAACACCCGAAGAATAGAATTTCAATGAAAAGAGTATAAATTTAGGTAAAATGATGTATAAAAAGAAGTATAATTTCAAAAAACTAAAGAATAATTTTTGATAAAGTAAAGTACAATTTCAAACACTTGAAGTATAAAACCTTAGCAATTGCAGTATAATTTTTGGATAATCCATTAGTAAACGCTTCAATATTAAATAATAGCTTCATATAATTGAAGTACAATGTTAGATAAAATGAAGTACAATTTCGGATACTTGATGTATAGAACTTCAATGAATGGGTACAATTTTAGGTAAAATGATGTATAAAATGAAGTATAATTTCAAAAAATAGAAGTACAATTTTAGACAAAGTGAAGTACAATTTCAGAACACATGAAGTATAGAACTTCAATGAAAACAATATAGATTTAGGTGAAATTATGTAAAAACTGAAGTATAATTTCAAAAAACCGAAGTACAATTTTCGATATAAAGTGAAGTACAATTTCAGAACACCTGAAGTATAAAACCTTAGCTATTGCAGTATAATTTTTGGATAATCCATTAGTAGAACGCTTTAAAATTAAATAATAGATTCAGATAATTGAAGTACAAGTTTAGATAAAATGAAGTATAATTTCGGACACTTGAAGTATAGAACTTCAATGAATAGAGTACAAGTTTAGGTAAAATGATGTATAAAATGAAGTATAATTTCAAAAAATAGAAGTACAATTTTGATAAAGTGAAGTATAATTCTAGAACATCAATGAAAAGAATTGAAGTTTAGGTAAAATGATGTATAAAATGAAGTATAATTTCAAAAAATATAAGTACAATTTCAGAACACCTGAAGTATAAAACCTTAGCAATTGCAGTACAATTTTTGGATAATCCATTAGCAGAACACTGGAAACTTAAATAATAGATTCAGATTCAGATTCAGGATGTCAACAATGTTCATCTTCAATGTCAAATGCAGTAAGACCATATTCATGACATCATCGTCATCAGTTAAACTCACGTACAATCTTTGATGTGGAGCTATATATTGCAAACTAAAGTGCTCGGCGTTGATTTCACTCCATTTTCTTGCGAGAGTAATGTACATGTCCATTAAAGTGATATTATCCTTAATTGACATTATATGGAGTTGGTCTTTGTAGCGGCAACTCCCCAATGCTTGATTGAACACACTTGCTTCACTACTGGTTGACATTGTCGGAAAAATATAAGAAACTCAGAAGCAACTGAGAAGAAGATGAAACCCGAAAATGATAAAAATAAAAGAGAAGAAGACAATGCAGCTGCCGGGTTGGTGGTTTTTGGCTCTAACGTTAATCTCGTTCCCGCCGTGGAGCTTGTTGCTTTTTTTCTGTTCTTTCTATTTCTGGTAATGATCGTATGATAGGGTTTACTCTTTGCTTGTGTGGATGAAGAAGAAGTGAGTAAAAAATATTATACTTAAGGGCATTTTTGTCAAATCAAGTGAGTAGGGAGTGATCTCTAAAATTTTAACAAAACTAAAGAGTTTCTTCTAACAAAAATTAAGTGGGGACTGAACTTGAAATTGGAAAGTGCTTTTGGTACTTTTAAATAAGTGCCCCTTTTAATAATTTTAGATACATAATTTGATAACTTCAATATTTTAACATAGTTTAAATTATTTTGGATTATATAATTTAATAATTTAAATAAATGAATACGTAAGAAATTAATTATTTTGAATAATGTCAAGTTAATGCTTAATGATAATATCTAAATTAATACTTAATAAATTAATTTAAAAATAAATATTAAAAAAATAAAATAACAAAAAAATGGTTATCTTTTTCTTCCCCACCCTACCACCACTCCTTCCTCCCCCTCCCCCCGCGCCATCTAATTGTGGGTTGGCCATGATCTGATTAGGCCCACCTGCACCACCACCACCACTACCACTACCATCCCCTCTTTTCCCCAACCCCCACACTAAGCAAACCCCCCTACACTCCCTCGCCGCCCCACTCCCCAAACCCTCGCTAGCCACAATCGGGCTGGTCGCTGTGTGGCTAAGCAGCCAGCAGCTAAGCTACTTGTACATGGCCAGCGTCGGGCGTGGGTAGCGAGCCATGGCTAGGCATCGCACATTGCTTAGATTTATGTGGGGGTGGGAGGTGGAGGTGATGGTGTGGTTTATATATACTATGTATATGTGCGTAGTAATATTATATATTTGTGTGTGCGATTGTTTTTTTGTGTTCAAATATATATATATACATGATATAGATGTGTACATATATCCACGTATGTTTGAATATATATATATGTTAAAATATTTTTAGAGGGTTTTATAGTATTTAATTTCTAATATTTTTTTTAATTTTTTTATAAGGATTAAATGGTATATTTTGTGGGTCTTTTTATAAATAAATAAAATTTTAGGGAGTTTTCATAAATAGATAACAAGTTTTGTCCAAATTTTAATGAAAATTTGGGAGGAGGACCAAAAGTGTTAAAAAAAGTTATGAAATTTGGATCAAAAGTGTTGAATGCCACAAGCGCAAGACAAACAATGTACACATAGTTAAATTATGGAACCAACAAGGTAATTTTTCCCATAAAATAACTATCATTTAAATCCATTATTGACATTGTATAATTCTACTACTATCAATTTATTACAGTTTTTTTTTCCTTCCATCTATCTAAAAATTAAATTAAATACATTAAAATTATTTAAAAAGTTATAGTATTATATAAAATAAATAAATAAATTTTATTTATTTAATTATAAAAATTTTAACACACGCATAGAACGTGAATCGCTAGGAGGAAATATAGGTTGTGGAGATCATGAATTTGGTTCTTCTAGTAATTGACTAGTTTTGGGGTTTTTGTTGCTCATATTCCCCATATTTCTTTTGAAAGAAAAGGATAGAGTGGCCAGATGGGCTCAAATGAGTCTAATAGAATGTGAAGGCACATTAAAAATTAAAAACACTTGCAGAAATGTATCCCACTACATAAAATTATGGTCCTTGAGGCTGTAATATTTAATATTTAATCCCTCATTCTTTCAGTATTTTATCTCATTTTAGCTCTAAGAATTCAATTTAAAACATGCATGAATATTTTAAATTTCTTATCTCAAGAATTTAGATAAGACATCTCTAGACTTTGAAGATGTATTAAATATAAAAAATGGATCAGTATTTAGCATAAATATTGGTTAAAACAGTGTATTTTTAATCAAATTGTATTATTTTAAATATCATATGATTCCAAGCATTTAATTTTGTTATTTTCTAAAATATTCTATTACATTATTACTTATATTTTACAAAATTATTTCTATATTGTGTTTTAGTATGGTGACAAAACTTAAAAATTTAATTTTATCAACTATACTCTATTATTAGTCATGTTTTATAAATATATTTGCATCATATACCTAGTTTGATACGAAATTATAACTGAATTATATGTGATGCTACTAAAAAATGGAGCGAGGTCCTTTTCCAAAAAACTATAGTGTATCGGTTCACTTCTCAGGAACACGTGTAGAGACATCTGCTCTTTTCGAAAGTTCTTCCACTCTAAGAAATTTCGCAAATAATTTCTTGTGTCTCATTTCTTTTGGGGACTTAGTATTTATAGATCTTATTTTTGCTGGGCTTAGGCCCATTAGGGTTTTTCTGCCCTCTTGATGGGCTTGAGTTATACTTCAGGCTCTTTTATTCATTTACTTAATTAATTAATTTTAGGGTTAATTTACCATATTTATTTAAATTACCAAAATATCCTTATGTCCATTTTTAGTCACATCATTAAGCTTCTCTATTTTTGTAGAAATTTATTAATTTTACATCAAAAATAATAATTTAAGTCTAAGTTATTATTTATCTTAATTTATAATATTATTAATTTTATTGATTATTATGAATTGGACTAGTGATGTGTGTTAGGAGATGTCGTGCAGATTCTTCCAACACTCTTCTAAGGAAAGGAGATCTCAAGCTCTAGTCACCTGAGGACTTAGCAAAATTTCGAGTTTTAATACTATCAATTTTATTGATTATTGCAAATAGGACCAATGATGTGTGTTAGGAGACATGGTGGAGATTCTTGTGGCGTTCGTCTAAGGAAAGGAGATCTCAAGTCCTAGTCACATGAGGACTAAGGAAATTTTAAGTCTTCTGGTAATATTATCAATTTATAGTAGAAAATTTTGAGGACTTAACTTATAATATTATCAATTTTATTTATTATTGCGAATAGGACTGATGATGTGTGTCAGAAGATGCGGTGGAGATTCTTACAGCACTCCTCTAAAGACTTAGACAAATTCCAAGTTTCAACGAGTGGAGTCTTAAGGAAATCTGAAGTCTTAGTCACTTGAGGAGTTAGAAAATTTTGAGTATTTTGGTAAAGTTAGTAATGAGGTGCTAAGTTAAGAGCGTGCATAATAATGTAGGTTTTAAAGTGAGCTTCCTTAGTAGTATGTGCTTATATTTGCACAAGAAAGTGTATAGGCATCTTATAGAAGCATAGAAATAGCACTTAATCTTTCTTATGGTAGGGGGAAGTATGAAGTCATTGGTAGAGTCAAAAAACCATTGCGTAGTGTTCGTCTTAAGACTTAGGTGAATTTCTCAAATGAAATCTAAGGAGTGGAGACTCAAGAATGAGGACCTATTTTAGGTCATGATTGCAATCGACTCTGACTTTAAGGAGGAAAGGTTTAGACATCCGTCGGGCGCCAACGCAATGCACCTGTGTTGGTCTTTGTATCAATGTAGGACTTAAACTTCGTTCCGACACTTATTTGCTTCAGAAATTTTCTAGAATAGAAGGTAATATTCTTGCTCTCAAAGGAGTACTTGGAATCACATCGACTACTCCATGTGGGTTTTAAAGTCTTGCATGGAATATGTGTAGGTCACAAGTAGATAACCGGATTTATGTTTGTAGCAGGATAGAGATATGTCTCACTCTACATTTCACGTGGGACTTGATGCTTATGGGTTTTATTCTTTGCTGATTATTAGGGGTTACTGGTGGGTTATGTATTTCCTAAAGTACCTTAAATGCTATTTAGAGTTTATGAGGTCAGGAAGAATTATGCAAGAAGTGCTCTGGTGAAGGCATTGCAAGGAGAAGTCACTCCTTGAGGGTTGTTCAAGCCCCCTAGGTTGGTAAGGTGCATGCTCTGCGATATCTGGTGGCACGACCTTCTAAGGTCACTAGGAGATGCAAACATAGGATGGTCTCTCATCTAGAGGTAACTTAGTCTTTTTAATACTGGCAAAGACAAAGGACTTCTCCATCTATTTACACCATGAGTGTGGCATAAAGTCTCTCCATGGAGTAGGTGCGGTGGTTTCCAATGTTAACCATATGCTAGGCGAGGCCAAGTGATACCTTGAGGAGGACTTATTGATGTTGGATCCTACCATTCCGATCAACATTATTGCTATAGAGTTTGAAAAAGGTCAGAATAATAGAGAGGAGGTTACAATAGAGGAGTCTCTAGAAATGACTTCGCAGAAATGAAGACATATAGTTAGGACGACAGAAGTGAATAGGAGTTATCACTAGATAGTTTCTTATTATTTTTCTTTTCGTATTGGTGTTCTTTTTTGAAGGTTAAGTATTAGCCGGATGCTTTGATGTATTCTTGTTTGATTTTAATGAAAAAAAAAACTTCTTATGCTTACATCGCATTCAAGCAAGTACATAGTCATACTTTGTGAATTTAGGATTGAGAGTTACGAAATCATCACCATGAATATTAGAAAAAAAAAATGCATGGTGAGTATTCACACGAAACACTGAATTTAGGCGTGTATTTGAAGTGCTAGAGAGGTTGGGTACAGACGCTGCACCGAGGCACCCATTAGGCACCTCCAGAGGCATGTCATCATTGGCAAGAGACCCTAGGGAGCCCCTCACAGATATCCCGGGCAATCACTAGGTGCTTGGTGCTGGGGTTCCAGTTGGGTGCTCTCTAGTGGGATGTCCAAGTGTCAATTGGGCACCTAGTACTAGGTTGCCCAATCCCAGATGTCTCGGGCGTCATTATCACTTGGTGTTAGGGCGCCTTCTTTTGGTATATCTTGGGTGCCCATTTGATGTTGGCACTAGGTATCCATTAGGTTCTCAGGAACTTTCACAAATGGGCACCTCAATGTTGGGTGCCTAGTAGGCAACTAGGGATCACTATGAGCAGGCACACGAGACTTGTTGTAAAGGTGGTGCCCTTTTGTGGTATTTCTCGAGCACCCACTAAGTGCTCGATTGCTGCGCTCCTAGTGCATCCCCCTTTATGGAAACTCCCAAGTGCAAGGCGCCTACTTGTAGTCATTCCCAGGCGCCCATTACTGGAGTTGCAAGGTGTCTATTCGGTGCCTGCGGCAACATTTTTCTTTCTTTTTTTTCATGTGAGTTGCTTGTGTCTTCACAATTTTTTGTTGAGTTTGTGGTGATGTAATGCTTTCAATGATTATTCTAGGACTTAGAGAGTTTTAGGTGTGAAGCATGATGGGTACTTTAGCATGTTATCGAAGCTGGAGTGATTGAAAGTGTGATGCGTGATAAGATTATCTTAGGCTGGCATGGAGTCACCTCCTAGCATCTGAAGGCAAGTGGGACACTAGGATCCAATAATTAAAATTTCAAAAGCTAAAATTAACTGGTGCTTCACAAGCAAATAAGGATCTAAACATGCTTAGGATTCAAATTATCTTGATTAGCAAAATCTAAAGGAAAAATGAAGAACTCTTCTTCAATCCAGAAAATTGTCAAACAGCGGTGCAGCGAATTTGGAGCAACTTTTGCCCAATCCAAAAGCCTCCAAAAAAATTAGTTTCTCAACTCTTTGAAGAATCTACTATGAAAATTTCAGATCAAAAATCTATATGGATCTCCTAGAATAAAATCGCCAAGTTACTACCCTGACTGTGGATCTCCAAATGCTAGCAATCCTATTGTATTGCCTCTATTAATATGATCCACATACTAATGCTATTTCCAATTTCACCTCAATATTAGCTGGAGATAGAGAGGGAAAATGAGAGATAGATGGTCGATTTTTTGGTTGGAGAAGAAGAGAGAAATGAAGCTTCAACTTATGAGGCAACACTTGGAGGAGGGAAAAATGTGAGAATCTAATTTTTCACATAGATTTGCAATGTGCCGCCAACCCTCACCTCTATATCTATATATTGAGGGAGGATAGTGTGATGCCAAGGTGGCATCACACCTTCCTCAAGGTGGGGGACCTCTCACTTGCTTTCAAATTGGCAAATTTAAATCAAATTTGAATTTTGTGTGCATTTCAATTGCATTTGAAATCAAATTTCAAATTAATTAAAATACACACCAAATGAACCTTTTATTTGAATTTTTCCTCCAAAATATAATTCTTTCATTAATTAAATTAAATACTTTAATTTAATTAACTAATCCTTGACTTAACTCGTAAGTCAATTAGCTTAACTCTTTAAGCTAAGAATTGTTAATTTAACTCTTTAAATTAACTTGACCAATTGATGGTCGCATGACACCAAATAATTAACTCCCTAATTATTGGTTTAATTTAAATCTTTAAATTAGTCGATCAGTTTAACAATTAAATTAATCAAGCCAAAGTTGACCTCAATTTCAGTCACCCCAAAATTAGTCACTAGGAGTGAATTTCCTAACACTTAAAAAACTTTCTCCATGAATTAGGAAATGCAATTGGCTTTTGTGTGTGACCTGATAGGTTCTACCATTCATTGGACATGGGCTCACAACTCCTTGTGACTTTTGAATATTATATATTCATTTTAGTTTAAACTCCTTTAAACTAATCGACTCAATTCAATTAATCTCCATTAATTGAAGAGTGTCCAATCTCCATGGTCGATATCCAACCTCAAGCCCATGGATGGAGGCCAACTAATTGGCTGAAATGAATGCTTTTAGAGAATCATTATAACTCTACGCATACCATGCAAATACAATCATTCCATCTCCTATCTCCTGATAGAGGCCTAGGGCAAGATAGTTGTCGGCTCACTAATAGCCTTGATCCTATATTTCTATTCTCAATTTTCGATTCCACTTTATGACCTCATCTTTTTAAAACTCCTTTTCCAAATTATCATACTACCTTGTGGAAGGATTTTCTGGAATCGATCATTATAGAATACATAGAAGATGTATTCGCTCTTCAAAAAGATGAGGAGTTGGAATCCATTTTGGATCCACAAACCTCAATGTCTAAGTAGCTCATACCCAACCTCAACCCAAACGACCCGCTACATGGCCAAGGAAGAGTCAAAGTATGAGGACCTAAACACAAGGTTACTATAGATCCTCATGTCAGAGGACTAATTATATGCACTAGCATAAGCTGGAGAACTTGCCGCTACTGACTCGCCACTTCGGCTATCTAGTGGATTCTCTTGGCAATCCTTCAGTGCCTTGTTCTCTAACAAGCACCCACTAACATTCATCCATATCTCACATGGGATTGCTCATGTAATGGAGCAACAACCAACTCTTAGATTTATGCATCATTAGTGCAAGTCTATCCGGATCTTAGATACCTTATCTCATAAGATCCTATGACTTGAAAGATTTAAGATCACAATCGTGTAAGACTTATTCCATGATCACCACCCAGTACGTGACCAAGTCCCGTAGTCTTGTGTGATCTAAGGGCTTCAACCAAATGCCAATGAAGTAATAAGGAGTATAAGATGAAGATGGCCACATAAAGAATATCATTCAATTAAGATTGTACCACAAGTGAAATAGTTTACAACGCCAAACTAATTGGCTTGCAGGGCACTATTCCAACAATCTCCCACTTGCCCTAAAGCCAATTCCCCATAGTCTTAAGACCCATATTCTCAAGATGTCCTTCAAAGACCTTTTTTGATAGGGGGTTTAGTCAGTGGATTTGCTATATTCTCTTTTAAGGAAACTATCTCCACTCGGATGTCGCCTTTATCATTGATCTCTCGGATCAAATAATATCGCCTCAATATGTGCTTGGATCGCTGATGAGATCTTGGCTCTTTAGCTTACGCTACCACCTGTTGTTGTCACAGAAGGCAACCACTAGCTCAGCAATGTTAGGCATTGCATTTAACTCTTGAATGAAGTTTTTCATCCAAACACCCCCTCTTTGCAGCTTTTGAAGCCGCAATATATTCTACCTTTGTGGTAGAGTCGGCCGTGGTATCGTGTTTGGAACTCTTCTAACTCTCCGCGCTGTGATTAAGGAAAAATATGAATCCAAAAGTGGATTTTAGGTCATCTACATCGGATTGGAAACTAGAATTCAAAAACCCCTCGAGTTTCAATTCTCCATTGCTGTATACCAGAAATCAAAAATAAATTCGTATTCCTTCTCAAGTACTTTAGGATTGCTTTTACGACCATCCGGTAACTTTCACCGGGATTGGATTGGGAACGACTCGTAACACTTAAAGCTTGTGCCACATCCGATCTTGTACATTGAACGACATACATTTTGCTCCCAATGGCGGAGGCATAAGGTATGTAGGATATTCTTTATCTCTCGTGTCAGTTTTAGGGGCCATAAACTTGGAGAGACGAATGCCATCACCCATGGGAAGAAATCCCCTCTCGAATTCTTCCATACTAAACCTCTTTAGTATTTTGTTAATGTAAGGGTTTGGGAAAGCCCCAGCATCCTCCTCGATCTATCTCTATAGATACGTATTCCTAATACGTAGGATGCTTCTCCCAAATCCTTCATGAAAAATTGAGCAGATACCCATGCTTTAGTACACTCTAACATTCCTACCTTATTCCTAATGAGAAGGATGTCATTGACATAAAGAATAATAAACTATATACTACTACTCCCACTAACCTTCTTATAAACACATATTCATACACATTTTTGACAAAGCCAAATGATTTGACTATCTTGTCAAAACGTATGTTCCAACTTGGGACGCCTGTTTGAGTCCATCGATAGATCTCTGGAGTTTGCAAACCTTTGGCCTACTCCCGTTGGATGTAAAACCATGTGGTTGCCCCATATAGATTTCTTCTTCAATGTTTCCATTGAGGAAAGTGATTTTCACATCCATTTATCATATCTCATAGTCATAATATGCGGCCATAACAAGTAGAATTCGAATGGACTTGGACATTGCGACCGATGAAAATGTTTCCTCGAAATCGATATCGAGTCTTTGAGTGTAACCTTTGCCACTAGTCATGCCTTAAAGGTCGATACCTTTCCATCGACACTTAGCTTTCGCTTATAGATCCACTTGCAACCTACGGGAATTATTTTCTTAGGTGGATTTACCAAAGACGTACTTCGTTGGAGTACATGGAGTCCATTTCGGATCTCATGGCATCAAGCTAATATCCTGAGTCTATGTCCAACATAGTTCCCTCATAGGTCTTTGGATCACTATCCGATTGGCCTATCTCACGAAGGAATTCGAACCTTTTGGGTTGCTTCTTGATTCGGTCCGACCTTCTTAGTGGTTGTGTGTAAGGCTCTAGATGTTCACTTATTTTTACCGCTTGTGAGATTTGTTGATCATCTTGAACTTCATCAAGTTCAACAACAACGCCATTTCTATCCAATAGAAATTTCTTTTCCAAAAAGTGGGCGTTACTCAAGACAAACTTCTTTTATTCCAAGGGATTATAAAAGTAATAACCCAAAGACTTTCTAGGGTATCCCACAAACTTGCACAATGTGGATCTACTATCCAACTTGTCTCCCACTGTCCGTCTCAAGTAGGCAGGAGGCCCCTAAACTTTAAGGAATTGGTAAGAGGATGCTTTGCCATTCCACATCTCATGCGATATTTTTGGCACCGACTTTGATGGTACTACATTTAATAGCATCGCCGCCATTTGTAAGGTATATCCCCAAAAGGATATGGACACATCGAAAAACCTTATCACAGAATGTACCATCTCCAACAAGGTACGATTTCTCCTTTCGGCTACTCCATTACGTTGGGGTATACCGGGTGGAGTCCATTGAGAGAGAATCCCATTCTCTTTTAGATAATCCAAGAATTCGGTACTTAAGTATTCTCCCCTTGATCTGATCGAAGAGCTTTAATACTAAGTCTATTTTGGTTTTTCGCTTAATTCCTATACTCTTTGAACTGTTTAAAGGCTTCAGACTTGTACTTCATAAGATACACATGTCCAAATCGACTATAATCATCGGTGACTGTGATGAAGTAGGGATAGCTTTCTCTCGCACTAACTCTTTGTGGGCCACAAACATCCGTATGGATCAAATCCAAAGGACTTGTGGTGCACTCCATTTGTCCTACAAAAGAAGCCTTGGTCATTTTTTCCTTTAAACAAGATCACAAGAGGAAGGTCCTCAATGCCACTAACATTTGGTGCTCTGAGAGCTTCTAACTTGTTCATCCTATTTTTAGAAATATGCCCAAGTCTTGCATGCCAAAGAATGACATCTTCTTGGTTATCTAATTTTCTTTTACTTGATTGAATGTGCATTAGTGAATGTTGGGAATCTAGTATGTATAATCTGTTATTCAATGTACCTTGTGTAATTAAAGAACCATTCTTTAATGCTTTCAATACCCGATTCAATATAGAAAAATCACATCCTTCATAATCTAGAATGGGAATTGAAACAATATTCTTAACAAATTAGGGTACATAATAACAAGGATCTAACACAATACAAGCATTTCTCAAGTCTAATTTTACTACCCCTTGGACCGGGGCAGTAACTCTTGCTCCATTTTCGAGGTGAAGTATTATATCCCCTTCATGTAGACTCTTTCTTCTTTCCATCTCTTGTAAAAAATTACAAAGGTGAGAACCACATACGGTATCAAATACCCATGAGAGAGAATTAGTCGCTAAGTGCACTTTAATTAAGTACATACCCTTCCTAAGGGTGCCAAGGTATACTTTGCAGTTTCTTTTCCAATGCCCCTTTTTCACAATAGTAAAAACAAGTTGCATCGGTTTTGTCACCTTTCTTCTTCTCAACTCCCCGAAAACCTTTCAAGGGTTGTTTCCCTTTCAAGGAAGAACTCTTCTTCCCTTTACCTCCCTTTCTAGGACCTATAGAACCATTCGACTTAGAGGCAGAAGCAAGCATAAGCCCGTAGATCATGTTCACCAATTCATTAATTGTCATATCTTTCTTGGACATTAAAGTTCATAACGAATTGGTCAAACGAAAGGGGCAATGATTGTAGGATCAAATCCACATGGAGATCATTGTCTATGACCACGTCTAGTTGGCCAAGCTTTTCGATGAGTCCAATATCATGGGCATTTGAACCCTCTACCATCCTTGATCTAAAGAACTCTTTAAACAAAGCGAACCTTCCGTTTCTTGTTTGTACACTATACAAATCTTGTAGGTGTTTGTAGGTCTCACATGCATGTCTCATATGCCATGAGTCTTTTTCAGCTCATTAGCCATGGAAGCCATCATGAGGTATCTCACTTGTAGATCATCATCTACAAATTTAGTGAACAATTCACAGGCCTCATTGATGGCATCATTACCCAAGGTGTTCGGCGAACTTTACTCAAGTACATAAGTCCTCTTTTTGGAGTCAAGAATGATTTTGAGGTTGCTTAACCAATCAGGAAGTTTGGCCCTGTGAGTTTATTGGTTTTCAAAATGCTTGTGAGTAGATTTTTAGCTATTTTCTTTTTGAAGATTTCAAAAATCTACAAGAGGCGAAAAAGAATATAAGTATATGATTGAATTTTGATATTGAAAATATGTTCATGGTCTTTCAAGCATGTTTTTCTCCCACTATTTTATCAAATCATTCACCCCTAGAAGAATTTCGGAAATCTCATTTCCTAGTGAGAATCTTGATCCCAAGGACTTGCAAGTAGACCCCTGTAACTGAGTGCCATCCATAAGCAATCGAAGGGTAAGCAACTTTTGCTAATTACATCTTATACAACTTTTAATGTATTTTGCCTCACCTTCAAATAGACCTACGTAATCGTGCACCATTTATATTATTAAGTGTTAAGTCCAACCTACCATCAAACTTTGATTCAAGAAGCGCACCACATCATCCCCCGTAATCGAGTGCCAATATGTGGGCGTTCTTAAGTCAAAGGTGCATCTCATGCTAAGTGTATGCTCACAGCTTTCCTCCTAAGTGTGAACCCCATAATCGAGTGCCATCACACAAAATCAGTAGCATCGTCATGGCATATGCTATTGGTAGAAGGCATGGATTAATTAAAACTCTTTTAATTTGCATCCATTTTGACTTAATATTTGAAAACACTTAGACTTTCTAAGTGTAGGGTTTTTGCTTGCAAAGATCTCATCATTTTATCTTCTTATTTAGGTTTTCTATATCCTAACCATGCATCTTATACATCAATAGGATATGAAAAGCATAAATAAGTAAATGCGCCTAGCATGCTCGTAGGGTGGGATGACCATGAGCCTAACCAAGTGGTGCACTTGGAGCCATAGTTGCACCACTTAGTCGAATTTAAGTGGGTTGATTAAATCTAGTTATTGGATGAGTGTATCCCAATACATTCTAGGGTCTTCTTGAGTTTCGATGCCTCTAATGGTCTCTTTGCTCCTTGTAACATTTACAAGAGAAAGAAATCTTCACTCCTAGTGATTCTATTCTCTTAACATTTACAAGATATAACTTAAAAGGCATGCAAGCCCAATTTAATACAATCCTTTTCAACAACTTGAAACAAATAAAATTAATATTAAAGACTCATGATCACCCCCATTCATTCATCATTCATTCAATGATTAAATGAACAATAAATAAATCTAGAATTAACAATTGATTTCAATAATTACATGCTTATCTCATAAACAATTAATTGGCCAAGCAAGAGGAAGCATAACAATTATGCCATAAATTGAAGATTAATTTTAATTTTTTTTTAAAAATAATAAAACATGTCAAACATAATTTTGAGAACTTGCACAACACTTGTGCATCTAATATGTGTGTAACAAAACATTTTGGTCACAAAATGGAGCAAAAAATTGAAGCAAATTCAGCCAAGACCAAAATCGGACATTGCCTACCCAGGCCAGGCACTTTGCCGTGTGCCTGGCGCCCCTGGTTGAGGCAGGACAGTCAGCCCTGTTTCAAGGTTATGGCCCAGTCACCTCAATTTTGCTAAACCTTTTGTGCACCAAAAAAATTAGAACTTCTAAACATTATTACACACATTATAGATGAAATTTAAGATCTAAAACACATTTAAAAACTAAAATTTCAAGTGCTCGATCATACTTTAAAAATAAGTTTAATTAAGAATCACATTCTTCAAGATCTTCAATAATTTTCTATCATATTAGATCCAAAAATGACCAAAACAACTTAAGGTCCATCAACACTTGCTATATCACCATATAACAATAATTAATGCCAAATCAACATTCAATATTAATAGCTATGAATTGAAACATGCTCAACATATGAATTAACAACTTAAAAATGCATATTAGCGTCATCTCAATTCATCAATCAAGGAGCCACAAGCAGCATCTAAATATTCCAATCCATTATATGAGTCGAGAATTTGGTGATTTTGATCAATCCATCACATGAATCAATCAATCCAAAATCCAAATCAAAGCATGAATTAGGCACTAATACCACTTGAAGGCAAGTGAGGCATTAGGATCTAATAATTAAAACTTCAAAAGCTAAAATAAACTAGTGCTTCACAAGCAAACAATGATCTAAACATGCCTAGGATTCAGATTTGGATGAAGAATTACCTTGATTAGCAAAATCCAAAGGAAAGATGAAGAACTCTTCTTCAATCCAAAAAACTATCAAATAATAGTGCAATGGATTTGGAGCAACATTTGCACAATCCAAAAGCCTCCAAAAAATCTTAAATTTTTTTAATAGTTTCTTAACTCTTTGAAGAACCTACTGTGAAATTTTCATAACAAAAATCCTTCTGGATCTCCTGGAATAAAATCGCCAAGTTACTACCGTGACTGATGGATCTCCAAATGCTAACAATCCTATTGTCTTGCCTCTATAAATATGATTCACACACCAATGCTATTTCCAATTTCTCCTCAATATTAGCTGGAGATAGAGAGGAGAAATGAGAGATAGATGGCCGATTTTGGGGTTGGAGAAGAAGAGAGAAGTGAAGCTTCAACTCATGAGGGCAACACTTGGATGAGGGGAAAATGTGAGAATCTAATTCTTCACATGGATTTGCAATGTGCCGCCCACCCTCACCTCTATATCTATATATAGAGGGAGCATGATGTGATGCCACCTTGGCATCACACCTTCCTCAAGGTGGGGGACTGCCCACTTGCTTGCAAGTTGGCACATTCAAATCAAATTTGAATTTTGTGTGCATTTCAATTACATTTGGATTCTAATTTCAAGTTAATTAAAATGCACACCAAGTGAACCTTTCATTTGAATTTTCCCTTCAAAATATATTCCTATCATTGATTAAATTAAACACTTTAATTTAATTAACTAATCCTTGACTCAACTCTTAAGTCAATTAGCTTAACTCTTTAAGCTAAGAATTGTTAATTTAACTCTTTAAGTTAACTTGACCAATTGATGGTCATGTGGTACCAAATAATTAACTCCTTAATTATTGGTCTAATTTAACTATTTAAATTAATTGATCAATTTAACAATTAAATCAATTAAGCCAAAGTGGACCACAATTTTTGGTGACACTAAAATTGGTTACTAGGAGTGAATTTCCTAACATTTAAAAAAATTCCTCCATGAATTAGGAAATGCAATTGGCTTTTGTATGTGACTCGATAGGTTCTACCATTCATTGGACATGGGCTCACAACTCCTTGTGACTTTTGAATATCATATATTCATTTTATTTTAAACTCCTTTAAACTAATCGACTCAATTCAATTAATCTCCATTAATTGAAGAGTGTCCAATCTCCATGGTCGATCTCCAACCTCAAGCCCATGGAGCCCAACTAATTGGCCAAAATAAATGTTTTTAGAGAACCATTATAACTTTACGCGCACCATGCAAATACGGTCCTTCCATCTCCTATCTCCTGAAAGAGGCCTAGGGCAAGATATTTGTCGGCTCACTTATAGCCTCGATACTATGTTTCTATTCTCAATTTTTGATTTCACTTTATGACCTCATCTTTTTAAAACTCATTTTCCAAATTATCATACTACCTTGTGAAAGAATTTCTTGGAATCGATCATTATAGAATACATAGGAGATGTATTCGCCCTTCACAAAGATTAGGAGTTAGAATTCATTTTGGATCTCACAAGCCTCCATGTCTAAGTAGCTCATACCCAACCTCATCCTAAACGACCCGCTACAGAGTCAAAGTATGAGGACCTAAACACAAGGTTACTATGGATCCTCAGGTCAGAGGACTAATTATATGCACTAGCATAAGTTGGAGAACTACTGACTCGCCACTTTGGCTATCTAGTGGATTCTCTTGGCAATCCTTCAGTGCCTTGTTCTCTAACATGCATCCATATCTCATATGGGATTGCTCATGTAATAGAGCAACACCCAACTCTTGGATTTATGCATCGTTAGTGCAAGTCTATCCAGATCTTAGATGCCCTGTCTCATAAGATCCTATGACTTGGAAGATTTAAGATCACGATCGTGTAAGACTTATTCCATGATCACCACCCAGTGCGTGACCAAGTCATGTAGTCTTGTGTGATCTAAGGGCTTCAACCAAATGCCCGTGAAGTAATAATGAACATAAGATGAAGATGGCCATATAAAGAATATAATTAACTCAAGATTGTATCACAAGTGAAATAGTTTACAACGCCAATCTAATTGGCTTGTGGGGCACTATTCCAATAGCATCTTCATTACTTCACCTTAAGTGAGGTAAAGTTCTCTAAGATTTTTGCGCTTAAGTCAAGCGTAGATTGGCGTCGAGACAAAAATGAGCATATTTATTTTTTCTAAGAAGTCCCTCAATAAGCACTCGGTGACGTGCGAAGTCTTTGGACTTAGATATTTTTCTTGGAATATCTTTTGAGTGTTAAGGCATTGCTACCTTTAAGGTGAACTTTCTTTGCTTGGTGACGCAAGTGTCTTCCAAGATGTCACTTAGTGAATGGATTCAGAGGATCGCTACATACTCTCGAAGAGAGTTGACAATAGACTTTTTCAATGAGCGCCACATATTCCCAAAGGTAGCTGATAGTGGATTTTTTTAGGATGTCCCATACTCCCAAAGGGCGCCGATAGAGGACTTTTGTACTCTTGAAGGAAGCCGATGGAGGATTTCTTTTATGATGTCCCGTACTTCTGAAGGGAGCCAGTAGAGGATGTCTTTAGAGGGTGATTACCACGTACCTCCATGGAGGCCAATAGTAACATTGGCTATCACGTACCCTGGGGGGCTTTTATATTAGGTTTATGTTCAGTGACACCACGTAGTGTGCACAATGGCCATTGTTCGTCGGTGTAGAACCTTTGTAGGTTGGAGAGATTCCAAGTTCTAGGTACTTCTATATCTTCTACTGTTTGTAGTTTGTTTCTGCGTCAATAGTCTTAGTCACCTTATAAGGACCTTCCCATTTGGCATCTATTTGGCATCTAGTTTGCCAATGGGTCTTGATGCTTCCACCCTCTTCATCCCCAAGTCACCGACTTGGAGGCTCACTAGGCGCACTCTAGAGTTGTAATCCTTGACCATCTTGTCTTTATGTCTTTTCAGTACAAAGGTGTGCTACTTCCTTTCTTTTGGGTAATAGATTAAAATTATCCCTTAGCTCCTTCGATTTTGCAACATCATCATAATTTTTAACTCTTTAGCTAACTTCTCCTACTTTTTCTGGAGTGACTGTTTAAGTTCCGTACACTAGATTGAAAGGAGACATAAGGTGTCGAAGGATAGTTTTGTTAGTAACTTATACTTGCCATATTGGCTTTAGGGTTGGGGACTGATGTGAAGAATTACTTGATGGAGAGATCTTAGCATTACTCTCTAAGCTTTGCTCCCATGAATTGAATACCATTATCAGAGACTAATATTCGGGGTATTCTGAATCTATAAAGGATGTTTCTCCATGTGGATCGTATCACTTCCTTCTTAGATATTCGAGCTAAAGACTTTGCTTATGCCCATTTGGAGAAGTAATCTACTGCTACGATAAGGAACTTTCTCTGACCCGGGGCTTGAGGGAATGGACCTACGATGTCCATCCCCAATTGAGCAAAAGGACATGGGTTGCTGATGGGTTGTAAGAGGGCATTAGGCTTGTACTTCAAGACTACATGATCTTGGCAAGATTTACAACGTTTCACTGGAGCTTGGGCATCCTATATAGCATGGTTGGGCAAAAGTAAGGGGTGTAAATGAGCCAAGCAGAGCCTGAATGTAGCAAGCTCAAGCTCGACTCATTGAATAGAAGAAGATTCGAGCAAGTCTTATCGGCTTGATAAAGCTTGTCATAAGTTAGCAAAAGAACTCAATTCATATAAATTTGGATGAACTTTAGCTCGTATAGGTTTAGATTAGTTCGAGCTCATTTAGGTTCAAAAAAATTTTGTTATTTTTATTTTCTTAAAAATAACAAACAAATTATTATTATTACCCCAAATGGTTTATGACTTAAGTCATCAATTCACCAAGGTGGTTAGCTGACACGGTAATGTACCAGAGAAGCAGACTGCAATTGCTTCATCATTAGCAAAACTTCTAGAATCAATTGTGGGTGTTCATGTAAGGATGGGCATCTTTGTTGCCATGCCAATAGTAGGGAAGATAATACATGAAGGCCTAAAATCCCATGAGTTCAGCAGGGACTCCAGCTACCCGTCTCCTCTAGCGACAAGGTAGGTTTTTCCTTTCCTTTTTTTCTTTTTTGGTTTTTCTTTCTCCTCTTCTTTTTTCTACCTCATCTCCTCTCTTTTTTTTCTCCTCCCTTTTCTTTACATGTTTCATGGCTTCTTAGTTCACCATCTTTTTTTCTGCTTCTTGTTCATTTTAGTGAACTATTTCTATTTTCTTTCTTTTTTTTTTTTTTTTATACTTATCTCTTTTTCTTCTGTTCTTTATTTTATTTCTTGTTTCTTTTGTCTTCCTTTTTTCTATACATTTCCCCCAAAATTTCCATTTTTTTTGTTTTTCTTTTCTTTTTTTTTTTGTTTTCTTCTTCTTTTTCTATTTCTATTTATATTTGTTTTTTTTCAATGAACTTTATATACGTTTTTCTCCATCATTGTGGCCTTGTTCGCCTTTTAGTTTCCCGATGAGTTGATCCAATCTTTGGAGCAGATTTCAAAAAGCATAATCTGTGCCTGCATGTCAAAATTGATAGTTAAACTGAAGCTCACTTTGTTGATAATTCATAAAAGATACCTCCAGTATCATTGTTGAAGCTAAAAGACATAAACCATATTGAAAAAGTAGGCCATAGAAACCTTCCCCCATATCCACCCCAACAAAAAAGGAAGGGCAGAACCTCTAGAATAAAATTATTCGACGGCCTCAAAAACATCTTAATATCTTCTAACTAAAGAAACCCCTAATTCCAAACACCGCACAGGGTTGGCCACATTACTTGATTCAGAAGTTTCAAAGGCACGTTAGGTGACTTCAAACATGCTGCAGCTATGTTGTCTGTCGATGCATAGAAGAATTTGTAAGGAGAAAAAAAGATGTCAATTTCAATAACGGCACAAAGATTGAGCAGTTTCATCACCCAACAACTTTAGAGGGCTAAGGACAGTGGAGAACACCTACAGCTGCCAAAGGACCCAACTGAGAGAGCCATGACAAGAAATCCAATTCTTGAAAGTATGCTACAACTGCAAAGTTTTTCAGTAGCGCAAGGAGGCTGTTTTAGTCCTAGAAAAATTTAAAATAGCTTCATGTGTTATAAATCTTATTTCATTTTCCATGAGCTAATTCCCATAATATCTAAAAATGCATTTCACACATCATATAATCAAATATTCTCCCGCACAACTATTCAATAAAAAGAAAACCGTTTGAATTTATGTAAATTTAGGCTGTTTAAAGACCTCAGAATAGAAACCCAACAAACATTACACACATCCATCAAAGCATACTCTGAACCACTCTTTGGGAGTCACCATGACCCCAAAAGACTTTTGAGAAAAGCAAAAATTCAAGTTAGCAGATTGCAAGACTTTCAATTTATTGTGCAAATTCCATAAAAGATGCTATGCAGCCACATTACCTCAAATAGAAATAATGTTAAGGGCGCTTTCATATGGATAGAAGAACGAACTGCTTCTTCCTTTTCGAGATCACATGTGAGTATCCACTCTATAGCAATTGAAACAAAAGGAAGACTTTCTAGCCCATCTGCAGTGAATACTGAAACACAGTCTTCCTAAAAACCAGCCATTGCCTCCCAAGCAACCTTTTCAGATTGCAGCAATCTAGAGGTCTTTCGTTCCTATGACTATGCTTTGGTTCCCCTTTTTCTCCCTTGAAAACGCTCGGTGAGCCTCTTTCTGCAACTGACTTAGGCCACTACTAAATAATGCTTTGGTCTTGGACCTGAAATTGGAACTCTGGAATCCCCGAGAGGGGAACTCATGTCAATTGCAATAGCTTTGGCAGCATATGCAAGAATCATACAGTTGCCTCTTAATGAAGGGAACTCTTTAAGAATCTGCAAGCAGTTAATACACCAAATGGTTTATGACCTAAGTTATCAATTCACCAACATGGTTAGCAGACACGGTAATGTACTAGAGAAGTAAACTGTAGTTGCTTCATCATTAACAAAACTTCTAGAATCAATTGTGGGTGTTCATGTAAGGATGAGCATCTTTGTTGCCATGCCAATAGTAGGGAAGATAATACATGAAGGCCTAAAAGCCCATGAGTTCAGCTGGGAGACTTCGACCCCAGAAAGATTTCCATCTGTTCTTTAAGGAAGAAGTACACCTTATTGAAAGCATGTACAACTTTATTCACCAGAAAAATCATGGTGATATTGCAGATATCAACTTCAAAAACAGAAAGAAATCCTCTTACCATACAAGAAGCTGCTTACATCCAAGGTTGGGCAAGAGCTGCATTGCACTCATAGCAACAGGCAAATCATCATTACAGTCACGAAGAGAAGAAAGAATTCGTGAAGCTTCTTTAGGGCCTCCACCTCTTACAGCATCGGCATTGAGAAGATTGACAAGTAGACGGCCTTGAAGATTTCTACACAATTCAATAGAAAGTCCTGCGCTTTCAGCCCCTTCTATTGCAGTAGATATTGCTCTTTTCTCAGCTAAGTGCAAGACCCTCAGGACCTTCTTTACAATTAGTCTCAACCTAATTCAAAATAAAAACTGGATGGGATATAGCAGAATTTTATGTATAATAAGTACCCCATGAATTGAGAACAGAATTTCACATTGTCACAATTTTCTTTCATTTTGTGCATAATATTCAGAGCAAATAAACTTCATCTCTTGCCAGCTATTGTAATGGTATACCTGTAGAAGGCCTGTCTACTTTGAACAACCTATTTATAAAGGTTAAGAATAGAAAGGCCAACTTGTTATTGCATCCACCACAAAGAAAAACCCCTCATATAAATATAAACTCTACTTTTCAATAGGAAAAGATATTAGCCAATTCAAATACCTCAATTTTAGGTGGATTACCATCAGGCGAATAGCAACTGCACATAGGGAGAACATCTAAAGCTGCTTCCAGCTCATTGTGCAAACATCTGAAAAAAAAAGTGATATTTGGCATCAGTTAAACAAGCTATAGCAAAAAGGAAAGAACGAATACAAAAGCAAAGACTGTATGACATTAACTAACAAAGAGCATTTATAAGCAAAAAGGGAAAAGAAAATTAAAGGATTCACCAAGCTGCACTAGTAAAAAAGCTAAGATTAAGGATTAAGATATTAAATTAAAAAAGTAAAGCATTTATTAGGACGAAAGGAAAAGAAAATAAAAGGACTAAAGAACTGACTATACTTAAATATGTACAAATCAGAGAAAGCAAAACAAGTCATGATCAACTGCAATTTTACAAGTAACATACTTGTATAATAACCTCCGATCTAAACCAATAGCGAGACTTCTAAGCAAGTCTAGCTGCCAGTTGTTTATCCTTCAGGAGTAGAAAATACAGCCAACTTTGCTCTAGATACTACGAACTGAACTGTATCATCCTCTCCACCTATAATGAGCATTTGAAGCAACCAGTTTGAGGCCCCATAGAGCAAGAAGCGGTCTGATAGAGAAAAGAGCATCCAGAAATTTCCTTCTTCCATAAATTCGTGATGGTAAAAAAGTAAAAAAATGATTGTAGATAAGTTTCCATACTTCTAGAACCCCCAAATATGGGAAAAGTTCAGAGAATAAACAAAAGAAATAGGCGACTAAAATGATATTCTATTAAGCAAGTCTACAAAAATGTATGCTTTCATTCTCATTGTCAAATCGGTGATATAATATTTCTCCTAAGCCATCCAACGAACGATGCAGATTCTCATAGGCCCTCTAGCAAACTTCTCTTAACTTCAAGGGGCTAAGAGTATTTGAATCCAAAAAATATCGACTGTAGGAAAAAGGTACAACATAAAGGATTAGGAGTTCTCCCATGTGTAGTGGGAACAAACAAAGAAAAAGACCAAGAAAATAAATAGAGAGCTAGGTTTTGGGTTAGTCAACTAGCCTGAGGGACATTTGTCACAATAAGATCAACAGCCTTAGCCCACCATACAAATTGGAAGCCTATTCTGTTTCAAATGCAACATGCAGTATCCAACATCCAGAAACCTTAGAACTTATTACAAACCAAATGCACCTTACAAAAGCCATTAAGCCTAAATCTAACCTCTAACATAATACATAACTTTTTGATATTATAAACTTTCTTACGGTGCTCTTCCCATCATGCAAAAATTCTAGTTAAATTGTTTATAATAAGTTGGTTTTCAACTTGTTGAAACAGAAAACATAATAATATTTAGCAAAAAAGGTAAGATAAAATATGTTGTAGATTCTATCAGAAACAACACCCTCCCTAGACTCCAAAAAAACTACACAATAGTCAAAAAAGGTTACCTCTCTACAGCTTTTTCATACGGTCCTTCATTTTCCGAATCAAAAGAAAGGAAAATTGTGTCATCATGTTCAGCAGTTTCAGACTTTTGAGATTCATGCCATGCATTAGAAGTCATATTGCTTCAGCGAAAATGAAACATTATTGCCAATAGCCACATCATCAGTTTCTGATTCAGTGTCGCTGTCATTCTCATGAGATCACTTCATAGCAGTTTTGGGTGCTAAATTGTCATTTGCATCATCTGTTCCATGTTCAATCATAACACCAAACACAGAAACTCGATGAATGTTAGTTTGCATTTGAATCTAGCAATTCAAGGTTGGAAACCTGCTTGTAAAAGATAAGAACTATATAAGTAACCATGTAAGAAGAAACAAAGATGTCAATTTCAATAATGGCACAAAGATTGAGCAATTTCACCTCTACAATAACTTTAGAGGGCTAAGGACAATGGAGAACACCTACAACTGCTAAAGGACCCAACTGAGAATGCAATGACAAGAAATCCAATTCTTGAACAGAAGTACCAACTCAGCGGCACGACATGCCACATCCTCCACCTATCGCTTATATCACGTGTGATATCAGATTTAGAATGTTTTGGAACCTCCATCACAACTTTATTTACCAAAGTTTGTTTGAGGTACTATGAATACTGCTGATGAGGCAAAAGTTTAAATTAAAATTCAGCAAGATACTTCATTTAATTTGACACAAGAATGGATCGTTATTAGTTTAAATACCTACCCTCCATCCATTTATCTTGTTCTTTTCTCTCCTAACATTTTTTGTGTTATAGAGTTCTGCAGGAGAGCTTCATTCTTAGTGGTTTAGAGTGCCTCAATAGTTTCCATGCGAGGGAGCATTATTAGGGAAAAGCACAGTTGAGAGGGCGACCATGGTCAAACTATCCAAAAAAAGATTTTCTCTTCACATCAACAGACAAGGCATTTACAAATGATGCGATAAAAAAGAAACAAAGAATCTGTTAGATTGTATCTGACAACTCATTCATAGAAGCCAAAATCAAATCTTGGATGGACCAGATAACATTTATGTATATATAAGACCGCACCAAGGAATTTCAAAAAAGTAATAACTTGTACATTCCTGAAAATCTTGAGACTTTAAACATTACGATACTTCATCAAGTTAGAAATTATTCCAGAGTCCTACCATTGGAGGAGGCTTATTCCGCAGAAAGGGAAATGTATTTTTGTTCGATGAGGAAACATGCTTGCTCGAAGGTGACAAAAGCGGCGTCAGCCTCTTGACCGTTTCATTTGACCGTAAAATTTCTGAATAAATGAGTCTGCCTTCTCTGCACCAACCCGACGTCATACGAGCTTCGCCGAAATACTTCCTCCGATACTCCATCATTCTTTCTTCACTTCTTAGTGACAAATTGTGCAATGAAAACGTAAGATTTGATGATTGGGGAAATGGGTAAAGATTTTTCTTACAGAGAACAAAAACGCTATTGCAATTTTGGGTGAATTTTCTTAGAGCCGTTGATAATTGAGGAAATAGGCAAGGATTTTCTTTGGAGCCGTTGCAATTTTGGTATCCAAACTCCAACAATGGTAAAGAAGGCAGCATATTGTCCAAAAATCCCAGCTCTTTATATGTATGTTTTTGACTTTTGAGTAGGTTTGGGAAAAAGTTCTAGTTATTATCATTTTCTTATTTATATATGGGGCACTTATTTAAAAGTACCAAAAGCACTTTTCAATTTCATGTTCAGTCCCCACTTAATTTTTGTTAGAAGAAACTCTCTAGTTTTATTAAAATACCTACTCACTTGATTCAACAAAAATGCCCTTAAGTATAATATTTTTCACTCATTTTTTCTCACTTCTTCTTCATCCACACAAGCAAATAGTAAACCCTATCATACGCTCATTACTAGAAACAGAAAGAATAGAAAAAACGCAACAAGCTCCACGGCGAGAACGAGAATAACGTCAGAGCTAAAACCCCCAACCCGACAGCTGCATTGTCTTCTTCTCTTTTTATTTTCATCATTTTTGGGTTTCATCTTCTTCTTAGTTTCTTCTCAATTGCTTCTGAGTTTCTTATATTTTTCCGATAATGTCAACCAGTAGTGAAGCAAGTGTGTTCAATCAAGTGTTGAGGAGTTGCCGCTACAAAGACCAGCTCCATATAATGTCAATTAAATGGATAGTATGACTTTAATGGACATGTACATTAATCTCGCAAGAAAATGGAGTGAAATCAACACCGAGCACTTCAGTTTGTAATATATAGCTCCACATCAAAGATTGTACGTGAGTTTAACTGATGACGCCGATGTCATGAATATGGTCGTACTGCATTTGATATTGAAGATGAACATTGTTGACATCCTGGTAAACCGAAAGGATGAATCAAGCAACAGAGCAAAGAAGAGCAGTGATGTTTTATGGTAATACTTCTACAGAATCTAAATTGTACTGCAGTTTGTAAAGTTTTGTACTTGAAGTGTTCTAAAATTGCACTATGTTTATTTGAAAATCTTTCTCTACTTGGAGCGTTCTACATTATACTTCATTGCAATTAACATTGTACTTCATCTCACAAAAATTATACTCTATTATGTAAGTTTTATACTTCAAGTATTCTACTAATGGATTATCTAAAATTGTATTGCAACTTGTAGTGGCTTATACTTGAAGTGTTCTCAAACTGTACATATTCTATATAAAATTATACTTTTAGTTTTCTGAAATTATACTTCATTTTACCAAAACTGTACTGTAGTTGCATGGGTTTTATACTTCAATTGTTTAGAAATTGTACTTTATTTTATACAAATTTGTACTCCACTTATCTGAAATTGTACTTCATTTCACTAAAATTGTACTCTATTATTTAAGTTTTATACTTCAAAGTGCTCTACTAATTGATTATCCAAAGTTATATTGCTATAGTTAGCGATTTATACTTGAAGTGTTCCCAAGCTGTATTTCTTTTTATTTAGAATTGTACTTCAATTTTTTGAGATTATACTTTATTTTACAAAATATTTACTCTATTTATTGAAGGTCTATACTTTAAGTGTTATATTTATCGATTATCCAAAATATACTGCAGTTGTTAGGGCTTTGTACTTCAAGAGTTTGAAATTATACTTCACTTTATCTAAAATTGTACTTTTATTTTTTGAAATTATACTTTCTTTTGTACTTCATTTTACAGAAAACCTATACTCTATTCATTGAAGTTCTATACTTCAAGTATTCCTAAATTATACTTCATTTTATCTAAACTTGTACTTCAATTATCTGAATCTATTATTTGACTTTTAAGTTTTCTACTAATAAATTATCCAATTTGTATGCAATTGCTAAGGTTTTATACTTCAAATGTTTTGAAATTGTTCTTCACTATATGAAAAATTGTACTTCTGTTTTTTAAAATTATACTTTATTTTATACATCATTTTACTTAAATCTGTACTCTTGTCATTGAAGTTCTATACTTCAGGTGTTCTCAAATTGTAACTTAACATACAATTGATCCCTTAAACAATTACAAACACAGCAGTGGATTTCATCTTAAGCAAGCCTTAACAAAAGTATATATACAAACCATATTGATCCCATAAAATCCAACATAATATAAACACACCCTGCAGATGTTATATCCAAACCTAACATATCACTACATCTCTAGGGTATACAAAATGTCCAAGAGTACCCATGAGCATATACAAACTTTTTTCTACTACAAAATGTGTTCACTAATCCAAAGGTTGGAGTTCAAGCTCATCACCTAACCCTGTCTGAGAAGGTCAAAGAAATACTGGGGGGGGGGGGGGGTAAGTCCAATGACTTAGTGAGGGATAATAGTAATAGTGAGCAGTAGGGATCTACTGAGGGAGAATCAACTCAACAGATGAAAAATTTAACCATTAAACAGGAACAATTCAGGATATAGACAATAATAAGCTAGGTCAATAGGAATCTCTCCTTCCTTTTTGCTCCATGAACATATTACAAACAATCGGATACAGTTAGAGTAAACAAAACTCATCATTTGCAGTTCCCAATACCTGGGAGTATTCCTAGCATATTGCTAGTACTTAGGAGTATCCCTAGCATATTATTGATACCTAGGTGTATTCCTAGCATATCGCTGACACCCAGGAGTATCCCTAGCGTGCCCCATATACCCAATCATTCCACTAGGATTGGCACTCAGCCCAAGCGTATCTCCATACATATAATAGATATCAATCAGCCGATATATATTTCCAAGCATATATTTAAATAACAGGACAGTCAGATAACAGAACGATCGGATATAGGATAGTCAGATAACAGAATAGACATATAATAGACACAAGGCGATATAGATAACAGGCAAGAGTTCTGGATGCCAGAACGAATAGGATTTGGAATCGATAGCAAGTGATAACCCTCATAGGGGTATACATGTCAAATAATAGATAACAATCGAGATCTCAAATAATTTTCAGATTTCAACAAATTAGAATACAGTACAGAAACAGGAACCCTCATAGGGGTTTATCACGATAATAGATAGGTATGAGAAAGTGCCAGATTGGTAGACCCTCACCTCTGTAATCTCAGAAAAAGGCAACCACAATCAACAATCTACTAGTCAGCAGGACCCACTTCTTCGTCACTTAACCAAAATAGTATATTCACAGTCAAAGTCCCCATTCAACTCTAACAATCCTTAATAATTACAATTACACCATTAGCGGTCTAAAATCACTACTGCTCAGCTAATACGGTAGTTTTAGGGTTTTATCGATTCCAATAATGGGATGTAATCTGGTTCTTATTACATAATCAACCTCATAATATTATCGCAAATCAGTAATAATAGTCCAATCATCTTAATAATCCACTTTTCCACTTAAGTCTCAAATCCATAAAATTAGGTTTTTCTGTTCCGATTAACTCAATTAATCCCAAGATTATCATACAATAATACAAATCCAGTCTCACTTGGCCTATAGTATACATGCATGTCTCAATTTCCAAATCAAATCACATGTTCTTCATTTGTACAATATATCGCATGAATTAGAAGGTATATACATACACATGCACACAACTACAACCCAATTCTACCCATTTACCCAATATCTTGATATTGATAAGGAATTTTCACAATCAACTTTTGTGCATGCGTTCCTTGCGACGATTAACGCCGCCATCACTGGAGATAGTCACTGCCACCACTAGTAGACGCCATTCAGTGAGAGGAATCCAACCCCAAGTTAATTTCACCATTTGTCATTGATTTGAAGTCCAATTGAAGCCCCAAAGTTGCTGGGTCTTAACTCACCGTCGTGCACTGCCACATCAAATTCTCCTATGTCAGTCACTAATTCATGAAATTGAGGCCACCAGCTTGTTCACTGAGATTCTCCCTTGGTTCCCCCCCAAACACTGCTGGAGCGCCGCGTCCGCCACTCACTGCAGAGCTTACTTCAGGCTAGGATTTTTTGGCATTTCATTGGTTGGATTGGGGAGTTCTTGGTGCTGGTGTTTTCGCCGTGAAGAGGTGAAGAGATGGTGAAGTCACCAGTGAATGTGGTTGAGGTGTTTGGTGGAGAAGAAAGGAAGAATGGGGGATGGAAATGAAAATTCCACTATTTATAGAATTGAACTTTCCTCATTCGCAGATTGACCCCCAAAATTTTGGTTTAGTTGCAATTAGGTCCTCCAAGGTTTCCACCAACATCAATTCAGCCCCTTTGACCAAGAAATCAATGTCATGCAAACCCCAAAACTTTCAAGTTTAGTTCAATTAGGTTTTCTCAAAATACTGAATTTTTGAGGTGTTACAAGGATGCCCTCTTTGTTGAGATTTTGCTAGCATGGACAATATTGTTTGATGGAGCAGCGCGATCGGATGGAACGGGGGTAGGGATCGTCTTTGTTTCACAAAAAAAGCAAGTTTTGACATATTCCATCATGTTAAATTAATTGTGCTATAATAATATTGCAGAATATCAGGCTTTAATTATTGGGCCTCAAATGACACTTGAAATGATGATTTTAGAAGTTGAGGTCTATGGTAATTCAAAACTGATTATTAATCAGCTTTTAAATGTTTATGAAGTTAAAAAAAGAAGATTTGATCCCTTACTTTCAAATTAGCTTCTTGTCTATTGAAAAAGTTTGAAAGTGTTGTCCTAAGTCACATCCCGAGGAAGTAAAATAGGATGTTTGATGCATTGGCTAACCTGGCTACTACTTTGGCCTTTTGTGAAGGAGAAATGACAAATATCCTAGTGTGCAATAGATGGATTGTGCCTTCACCAATTAAGCTAGATTATGAAGATGCAAATGCAATGTCAATCTCAGTTGGTGAAGATGAAGATTGGAGGACATCACTGATTGATTATCTAAAGCATGGGAAATTGCCACAAGTCCTTTGTCGTAGAATAGAAGTGTGTTAGAGGTCATCTCAATTCATTTTGTGCAAAGATATTTTGTATAAGAGATTTTTAAGTGGTGAAGAAGCAACTGAAGCTAAAGCACATTCTAGAGTTTGCAGAGCTCACCAATCAGGTCCTAAGCTTTATTTTCAGATTAAAAGGATGGGCTACTGCTGGCCTACTATGGTTAAAGATTGTATGAGTTATACGAAAAGGTGTGAGGCTTGTCAGATGTATGCTAACTTTATACATCAGCCTCCTGAACCTTTACATCCCATAGTTGCTTCATGTTGTTTGATGCATGGGGTTTGATGTTGTAAGTCCTATTGCTCCTAAGTTGTTAGCTGGTCATGCTTACATATTGGCAGCTACAGACTATTTCTCCAAGTGGGCAGAGGCGATTCCCCTCAAGGAAGTGAAAAAAGAGATTGCTGTTGAGTTCATTTGTTGTAATCTGATTTTCAGGTATGGAGTGCCTCGTTACATCATTACTAATAATGGGAAGCCTTTCTATACAATAAGTTGATGGACAAACTTTGCACACAATTTGGATTCAAGCAATATAACTCCTCGATGTACAATGCGGCTACAAATGGTTTAGCAGAGGTGCTCAATAAACTTTATGCAACCTGCCGAAGAAAGAGGTGTCAAAATCAAAAAGAGATTGGCATGAGAAAGTTGGGGAAGCTCTTTGGGCATATCGGACAACTCATTGGACTGCTACCTAGGCTACTCCATATTCACTAGTTTATGAAGTTGAAGCTATTCTCCCTCTTGAAAGTCAAATACCCTCATTTCATATAGCAATTCAAGAAGGACTTACTGTTGAAGATAATGTTTGCCTTTGATTTGTGGAATTGGAAGCATTGGATGAGAAAGGACTTGAAGCATAATAACAACTTGAATGTTATCAAGCACGTATGACAAAGGCATTCAATAAGAAAGTATGTTCACGATCTTTTCAAGTTGGAGATTTGGTGTTGGTAGTAAGAAGGCCCATTACCATCACCTAATGAATGAGAAGTAAATTCACGTTAAAATGGAATGGTCTGTATGTGGTAAAAGAAGTCTACACCAATGGTGCTTACAAGTTGGTTGAAAAAGATGGATTGCTCATAGGCCCCATAAAAGGCAAGTTTTTGAAGCGATATTATCCATGAGGAAGTTGGCTCTTCGACGCATGAGCTTAAACTGCATGTTACTCCTATCCCGCACGAATATAAACTATGTATGGTATCCACCAAAGGTAATGCATGTGGTTAAACTGCTACTTACCCCACTAAAGGTATTTCATATGGATAAAATGTTAAACACTCCACCTAGTCCAAGGTGGTTAAGCAATGGATATTCCTAGCCCGCATGAATATAAATTGTGAACGCCACCCCCTAAAAAAATGTTTAGTTTGAACTACGTAATGATTTGATCCCTTTGATAGGGTATGTAGGCAGCTTGGGAGTTATTTCGCAAGTTCAATCACATCACTAAAGAAAAAGAGGGTCTGAATGGCTTACCAAGTTCAATCACGTTATTTGAACAAGTTTGGATTGCTTGCCAATTCAATCACATCATTGGAATAAGTTTAGATAGCTTGCCAAGTTCAATCATATCATTAGAATAAGTTTGGATGGCTTCCCAAGTTCAATCATATCATTGGAGAAAATATGGATGACTTACTTCCCAAGTTCAATCAAATCATTGGAGTAATTTTGGATTATTTATCAAGTTCAGGCATATCATTGGAAGAAGTTTTGATCATTTTTTTTCAAGTTCAATTATAATATAAGTTTGGTCTATTCATTGGACAACCAATTTTACTTATGAGTTTTATTTTCTTCCACTCAATCATTGGGGGCATGTAATAAAAATTTTCTTTGAAGTTGGCATCAATTTGAAGAAATACTCATTAAACAGAAAAGAAGAATTTATAAAAAGAGCAACACTTTTTATTACATATGTAGTAATCATGTGTTCTTTTACATCAATGATGCTAAAAAAGAAGAAAAAGAAAAAAGAAAGAAAGAACCAAAAAAAAAAAAATTGCTAAGTAGCTAAGTGCTCATGCTAGTATATCAAAAGCTACTAGTTTCTTGCGAAATTCTTCAAGTAGTGCTTCCATCCTCTTTAAAGCATCAAACTATTGGTTAGTAAAAAATGTAGTGTCCTCAAGCTTTGAAAATTTCTCTCTCTTGGTGGCCACTTCTTTCTGAATAATGGACAAGTTTTCATTAGCCTCGTGGAGTGATGAGTTTACAAATTCTGCCCTACTAATTAACTTGACAAGTCGTGTTCTCAACTCCTCTTACTGCTTGGTGATTTGAAGAAGTTCATCATTGAGACCATTCACCTCCTTTATTCTTTCACCTTCTATTGCCTTGGACTAAAAAAGATCTTGTTGTGCAAGGAAAGTGCTTTCTCATGGGTTTCTTGTGTTTCTTTTTGGATTGAATTTGACTTAATTTTTGTGTAGTTGGAAGCACCAACAAAGAAAGATTTCAAGTGATTCTCCAAAGAAGATGTGTCTTTTATGTATAATCTTATCTCTGCAATCAAATCATTAATTGTTGGTTATCTTGAAAGTTGTTCAAATGAAGTTCTCATGATTTTTTTGACATATTTGTGTTGGAATAGTGCTCCGCAAGCCAATTAGATTGCCATGTAAACTATTTCACTTATGATACAATCTTGATTGAATGATATTCATTAAATGGCCATCTTCATCTTATGCTTACATTCACTTCACTAACATTTGGTTGAAGCCCCTTCGATCACACAAGACTACGGGACTTGGTCATACACTAGGTGGTGCATCATGAAATAAGTCTTATATGGTCGTAATCTTAAATCTTCAAAGTCGTAGGATCTTATGAGACAGGACATCTAAGATCTGGATAGACTTGCATTAACGATGCATAAATCCAAGAGTTAGATATTGCTTTATTTCATGAGCAAGGCCATATGAGATATGGGTGCTTGTTAGGGAACAAGTTCACTGAAGGCCCGCTTGGAGAATCCACTAGATAGTTGTAGTGGCAAGTTCTCCAGCTTATGCTAGTGCATATAATCAGTCCTTTGACCTGAGGATCCATGGTAACCTTGTGTTTAGGTCCTCATGCTTTGACTCTTCCTTGACCACTTAGCAAGTCTTTCGGGTGGAGCTTGGGTATGAGCTACTTAGTCATGGAGGTTTGTGAGATCTAAGATTGAATCTGACTCCTCATCGTTGTGAAGGGCGAGCACATCTCCTATGTATTCTATAATGATCGATTCCAAGAAATCCTTGCGCAAGGTAGTATAACAATTTGGAAAAGGAGTTTTTCAAATATGAGGTCATAAAGGGGAATCAAACATTGGGAACAGAAACATAGTATCAAGGCTATTAGGCATCTAGAAAATATCTTGCCCTAAGCCTCTTTTGAGAGATGGGATACGGAAGGACTATATTTGCATAGTACGCATAGAGCTAGTATAGTTCTCCAAAAGCATTCATTTCGGCCAATTAGTTAGGCTCTGTGGGTTTGAGGTTGGACATCGACCATGAAGATTGGGTACTCTTCAATTAATGGAGATTAATTGAATTGAGTTATTAGTTTAAAAGAGTTTAAATTAATGTGAATATTTGATATCTATAAGTCACAAAGAATTGTGAGCTAGTAGAACCTAATGGGTCACACACAAAAGCCAATTGCAAATCCTACTTGATGAAAGAAAATTTTCTAAGAGTTAGAAAAATTCCTTGATGACTGATTTTGGAGGTAGATGGTTGATGCAATTGTGGTCATTTTTGCTTGGTCAATTTAATTGTTAAGTTGATCCAATTAATTAAGAAGTTAAATTAGACCAATTAATTAAGATGTTAATTATTTGGTGCCACATGATTATCAATTGGTCAAGTTAACTTAAGGAGTTAAAAATTACTAACTTATAGAGTTAAGCTAATTGACTTAAGAGTTAAGTCAAAGGAAAATTAATTAAATTAAAATTTTTAATTTAATTAAAATGAAGAATTCATTTTGGAGGGAAAATTCAAATGAAGAGTTAATTTTGTATAGCATTAGAATTTATTTGGATGATATTTTATGAGATGAAATGAAGACTCTGAATGAAATTCAAATGCACATTTAAATTCAAATGCCACTTACTTGCCAACTTGAGGAAGGTTGGCATCACACCATCCTCCCTTTATATATAGAGATAGAGTGAGAGAGTGGACGGCCACTTTAGCATGTGAATTGCAAGCAATCTAGATCTAAGAGTTAGATTCTCTCATTTTCCCTCCAATTTCCCAAGTGTTGCCTGTGTTGAAGCTTCACTTTTCTTCATCTCCTACCTCAAAATCAAGCTTTCATCCTTGCATTTCTTCTCTTTGTTTTCCAACTAACTTTGAGAAGAATTGGATTATTCATTGGTGTGTGGAGCTTATCATTAGAGACATGACAATTGGATTGCTAGCCTTTTGGAGATCCTCTATTCAGGCAATATATTTGGAACGTCCATTGGAGACCTTGTCGATGTTGTTTTGAGGTGAAATTTTTACTGGAGAATCATCAAAGCATTGGTGATCTTTTGGTCCAAGTTTCACTCAATTCGGAATTCGTTTTCTTGGGAAAAAGTTGATGGAAAACCACTATGTCGCTGGGAGATAGATTCAAGGAGTTGAATTGTTTTTCCAAGTCTCCTTTGATTTTGAGCAAATCAAGATAATCCTCATACCAAATCTAAATCTATTGCATATATAGATCCTTGGTCTCATATTCAGCCTAGTTATTTTGGCATTTTTTATACTTTGATAATTGGATCCTAGTGCTACATGTGACTTCAATTCATTCCCAATAGAATTTGACTAGTATATGCTCAACTTCAGTCTTTGTAACTCAATGACAGAATTCAGAAACTTTAGCAGTTGGGGACGGCCAAAATGGAGCTTCAAATGTATTTTTGGGCTCGCTTTCTCGGCAAAAGCTTTCTTATTTGCAATCTCGTGTAATGTTACCTTTGGTCGCTTGTTGGAATTAGCAGTATCATGGGTAGCTTCCATGTCATCATCAAAAGGTTGAGGAATGGTTGTTTCAAGCAAGTCAAAAGGATTGGCCCCATTTATCGAACCAATACTACCTTCTGATGTAATTGGGACTGGTACTTCAAGATCTGCAAGCTAAAAAAAAAATAAAGAAGAAGAAGAAGAAGATAAGAAGAAGAGATTAGTGTAAAGGATTGACAAATATAAAAAAAGAAATGCAAGATATATATAAAAAAAATAACTTTAAATATTTTGCTAATTCATCCAAAGGTAAAGAAGAATTTGGGACATTTGTGAAGAAATTTGAATTAATATTGATGTTATCTAAATCCAAAACCTTTGGTTTCTTCTTGAGTATGCATTGGCTGTTGGAGTCATCGTTTGGGCAAGAAAGCAAAGAAATTATTTCATTTCCTTTCATTGGAGCATCTGTGGATATAAGTATAGGGGATGAAACCTCGAGTAGGCAACAATATTATACTCCTTAGGCTCCAAATTCCCTCCTTCAACTTATCTTGAAACAACAGGATTTTGAAAAGATGAGGCTGTTGGGTTATTTTTGGGATCTTTCATTAAGGCTTATTTCAGATGAGATGGATTCTTTCTAGGATGCCTAGGCTCAAATGCATGGTGTTCAACTCTCTCCTCAAGTTGATTGGATTGACCAGAATTTGATTTCACTTCTCTTTGTTGACTTTGAGAATAATATTTGTTTTTTTATTTGTGAAGCCTTCCAATGTTTGTCCCACCAATTCGCATATTCCTTTGTAGCCAATGGATAGGAAAAAGTATTGCTATGGATGATAAGTTTGTAAGATTTGTTCAGTAAGGTACATGACTGCTAGAGTCGAACAAGCTCGAGTAAATCACAAAGATCTCTTTCTTTAAGTTGCTCGGGTTGTGTTGACAGAATTCACATTGCCGATTGAATTGATGAGGGCTATATATAGGCTTCAATGATATATTCTTTTCCACATCGAAATGTCAAATAGCTGGAATGTAAAGTCACAAAGAGTATGTCAGGTTGTACTTGCAAAAGTCCTTGCTCTGGTTCCCATCTTTCATTCCTAAAGAAATTGAAATAGATAAAAGACATAAGTTGCAAATACAACTTAGCGGGGCTGGTGTCTGTGTGCATATGTTTTTCAACCTAGACATTAATTGACTTATCATTATACTATGTATGCAATGAAAAGTAAGATAGTGAATAAATCATTTAACAAGGTAGCATATAGCTAAAGATTGTTGATGCCATCACCCTTATCTCATCGGCCATGATTAACTCAATCACTCCAAACGAGGCACGACCTTGCCATCAGTAGACATGCCCAGGATCATGCCAATCCTACGACCTCTTCTCACCATGACAGCTCCCAACCCTGCATTTATGGGGAATAGGCCATGAGGTACACATCCTACTCGACAAGCCCAATGTAGCCCGAATAGTTTGTGCTACGCTCATGCCAAGTGGGCTCAATTATCACAATTTCGAAGCACAGTACGATAAACATGATATCAAAGTCAAGCAATCGAGGTGAGATAAAGTACTACACCTCTATGAGATGGACTAGCATATTCATGTCGATGCACCTTTCAATTATCTAGACATACTATATTGAATGCATAATGACATGATGATCAACAAAAGATAATGATGTGAAAGTTTTTCTTCTCTCACTCTCTCACTCTCTCTCTCTCTCTCTCTATATATATATATATATACATATATATCTCATTTCCATAATAATCATCACTTTCATTTTGATGGGAATAAATATCTTATTTTTTCAGGTTACGGCACTCACCATCCTTTCCCAAGTGTGGTGTTTCAAGATAAGGCGAACCGTTATGCGAGTTGCCAGTCCAAAATAAATACTAAAATTTAATATAGAGTTCAACCAATATATCTTAGTTAGTGAAATTTATGTACTAGGGGCAAGAAGCAATGAATCCTAAAATATAATGACTATCCAAACTTTAACTAAAGAGTATTTCTTCAACTTCATTAACTATGTCTCCCTTAACTCTTTTCCTTCCCATTCTACATTTCATTTACTAAATCTCTTTTATTATTTTGTTTCTATACTTTTTTTCCATATAATTCATAGTTCTATAAATATGACATACACTCAATAATAAGATATTTTGCTTCCTATTTACATATGTAACTCTAATTCTCATCTCCAACCAACTAAAGTATTCTAATCAAGTACTTCTTCAATTTTTCCTCTGTAGTTCTTCCTATTTATCATCTAGTAACTCACAAATTATATCAAGTATTATGTGGTGATTTTAGGTTTAATATAGCCATAACACTTCTATCTTAATACCAATCCCAAAGTCCAAAGGTTAACTATAGAAATGTGAATTTCTTAATTTAATTCTAAATCATCTAAACTTGAATTAAATCCCTCTATTTTTGGACCTACTCACACATTTGCAGCCATAAATTTCAGAAAATAAGGCCTACACAAGTTCAAACTTCATAAGCCCTTCTACTTGTCAAGCTATCTTAAGTTTATGTCCAATTCTAATTGGTGTTTACCAAATTAAGCACACAAAATCATACATAATTTAAACCATAACTTGAATACATATGCTATAATAAACTCATATGCCATAAATCCTTTTTTCTTTTTTCCATTTTTCTACCTAAATATCCCAGTTCTGCTAATAATGAAGGGAGAAATACTTTTTTTAAAGGAGTAAGATTTATTAGGCTTGGTCAAAATATGTGGCTTCACCTCAAGTTTCTACCTATCCTATTTAAGTTATTTCCTTTTTGGTATTTAGTTTTAACTCCTTGAATTTGAACAATTTTATTTGTCAAAGTAAAATAAAAGGCTGAATTTTAACTAATTATTTAAACTCCTACCCAAATTTTAGAATTACCCCTTTACCCTTCAAATAGTTTAAATTTAAGAATCTGATATCTATAGATGGCAAGTTCACTACAAATTTCTAAAATCAAGTATCCCTTTTGTAAATAGTGTCATAACAAAATAAAGATAAAAATAATCATGAATTTAGAGTAAATATTAGATTTTTAATAGAATTGGAGATATAGCTGTATTCCTAGGTTCTTACACTCCTCCCCACTTAAAAGAATTTGGTCCCCAAATTCATACCTAATTTTTGAATAGCTCAGGGTAATGTTTGAGCATATTGTGTTCTGATTCCCAAATGGCTTCTTCAATGTTATGCTGTCACCACAGTACTTTCACTAGAGGGATTCTCCTATTTCATAGCTCTTGAAATTTTCGATCCAAAATACAAATAGATTTCTCCTCATATGATAGATCTTCATTAAGTTGGAGTGATTCATGCTTCATTACGGTAAATCTATTTGACGGTAAATCTAACATATATGCCACATAGCCAATTCTTTCTGTGATTTCGAAGGGTCCTACATATCAGGGGCTAGGCTTCCTCCCCTTTCCATATTTCACCAATACTTTTTGAGGAGATACCTTGTCTCCCACTGCAAATTCCAAGTTTTTTCTTCTATGATTAGCATAACTCTCTTGACGACTCTGTGTAGTTAACATTCTTTCTTGAATTATTTGCACAACTTCAATAGCTTCTCGGACTAAATTTGGGAACCTTTGAATTTTCTGTTGTGTGGTAGGACTTAAGGATTTACGTTCATCAAGATCCCAATGAATAGGAGATCTACACTTTCTTCCATATAATGCTTCACAAGGAGCTGATGCGGAACCCCAAGGATATATTGATCCTGAAACCCCAAACACACAAATTGATATTGAACGAACCCTAGAATAAAAACCCTCCCTATTGAACCTCTAAGATACCTGATCTTAGAAATGCAAGTAATTGGGAATAAGAATCAGAAAATTGAATAAGTACTAGCAAGAATTAGTACCTTGAAAGAACCTATTCAATTTATTGATGCAACAAGCAAAGTTTCGGGCTAAAGACAAGGCGAGACTCGATGTAAACAAAAATGAGACTTTGATGAAAATGCCCCATCTGTTGGAGAAAGTGAGGTTATAGCTCTGCCCCTTCCTCGAGTCGTCGCGGTAGGGGACGAGTTTGGATTTGCTGGAGAGTTTGCCTTAGAAATAAAGAACAATGAAGTGGTTGTGGCAAACTTTTCATGATGGCAGTCGGGTATTTTTAACAGAGGAGTCGGGGCCATCATAGCCCGCTGGAGCGGCCCATGGGAGAATACCAGAGCAAGAGCTTGAGGGGCCTCCTTTGAATGTCTCGGTGGACTCCACAGTAGAGTTGCTAAGGGCAATGGACTTGTTGATGAAGCGAAGGCTCGACAATGGAAGGCGGTGGGATCGAGAGTTGAATGTAGTTATTTTTTACCTGCTCTTTTCTTTTTTGGTTGTACTTTGTTTAGGAGCTTGTATGTCCCAAGGGGCCAAATAATGATATGTTTTGTTGAAGTTTCTTATCCCTTTTTATAATGGATTTTTACGTTAATCATGCAAATTGCTGGTTGATAATTTAATCTCATCAGCTTATACCAACGATCGTGGATAGAGGTGTCAAATGAGCCGGGCCGAGCCAGCCCGGCTTGTTTAACAGATGGTTAATGGCGGTCCCATAGCAATACTTTAACAGATGGTTAATGACGGGCTGAAAATTGAAAAGTCCGGCTCGGCTCAAAACCAACCCACTATATAGGTGAGCCGGTTTATATATGAGCCGAGCTAGGCGGTCCCACTAGCGAGCCGGCTCGCGGGTTGGCCCGCGAGTTTCTTTTTTTTTTTTTTTTGAAAATGAATTTAAAATTTTGAAATTTTTATATTTATGTGATTATTAATGTTTTTTTAACACTTATACTTTTTTAAAAGACTTAATAATTTATATTTATGTGATTTTTAATATTTTACAACACTTAAATTTTTATAAAAACTTAGAAATTTATACTTGTATTAATTTTTTTTTATCAATTATATATTTCCAAAAACACCACCAAATAAGGTGGTGAGGGGTTTGGCATGGACCCCTCTACCCGTCATTAATTTAGAAAAAATAATTACATAGAGGTGGATTTGACCAAACCTCTAAATGAAAGTACATAATAATAAAATAAAATAAAACAACTTTATAATATCTAAACATCTAAACATGTCCAATGATAAACCGATCGTTCACTCAAGTGATTTAAATCGCTCTCGGATTGAGATGCGATGGTGGATGCAGTTTCAAGCCATTCTTCATCGTCTTCTTCAAATTGAGGCAATATGGTCTTCATCTTTTTCAATTTTTTTTTATAATTTATAATTTTTATAAATTTATAATTTATAATTTAAAAATTAAAACTTCTTAATTATTAATTTATACATTTATAAAGTAATAAATTAAATTATACATTCTTAATTATAAATTATAAATTTATAATCTTTTAAAATTAATAATTTGTAATTTAAAAATTATAAATTCTTAAATTTTTAAAAATTATAATTTATAATTTAAATTAAAAAAATATTGCGGGCTAGCCCGCGTAGCTTGCGAGCCAGCTCGTTTAGCCCGCGAGCTGGGCTAGCCCACGATCCTTCATGGTCCGTAGGCCGAGCCGATCCCGGGTTGCAAAATTTCAGCTCGAGACGGGTTTTCAAGCGAGCTAGTCCAACCCAACCCATATTAAAAAATTAAACGAACCGAGTTGGGCCCGTTTTTTTTGCGAGCCAGGCCAGGCTGGGCTGGTCCGCCCTGCCCGTTTTGACACCTCTAATCGTGGAGTTAACCTCAATGGTTGTTCAATAACAGAATCGAGTCATGTGACTTATAAGATTTTATACTTGACTAATATTCGAATGAGATCACTTGAAGCATGCGATGGTGAGATCGACTATCATGCGCCTATGGGGTCAACTCAATTCGGGGCAACAATTTGTTAGGTAATTTGCATCACGCGATTGTCTGGTCGACTCCAATCATGCAATGTGAGGTCGACCTGATAACCATTTCATAGTTGAACCATAGATTTCTCAATCACATAACTAGAACCATGTGACCGTGAGGTTGAATTGGTAAGTTTTTAATAATTGAGCTAGGCAACTGGAATCACACGACTACGGGGTCGACTTGATTGTTGCTTAAGAATTGGATAAGGTGGTTAATATCAAGCAACTGTAGGGTCGTGCAACAACGAAGTACAGATAGATTAGCTAGTCAGTAAGAATTGTATTTTGCTACTTTAACTACAGAGTATGGACCCTCCCACTTTGGGTCGAGCTTGCCAACATTCTTAGAGACTTCAACCTTTTTGAGAATGAGGTCATCAACTTTGAAGGATATAGGTCGAATTCCTTTGTCGTAATGCTTTGCCATGATTGATCTATACCTTTGTGTCTTTGTAAAGGCTTGCTGTCGGAGCTCATCGATCACTTCCAAGTTGAACTCTCTTTCCGCTATGTTTCTGACTGGGCTATGATGCATAATTCGAGCCATGTGTTGAATCAATTCTACAGGAACAACTACCATTAGACCATATACTAAATTGTAAGGACTCTGACCCGTGGCCGTTCTTGGGGTAGTGTAATAGGCCCAGAGGACTCACGGTAGGTTGTCCGCCTAGCTAGCGTTAGAGCCTTCCAACCTAGTTTTGATATGGTCAAGTACAGTCCTGTTGGTGACCTCTGCTGACCATTAGCTTGTGGATTTCCCATCGAAGTAAATTGTTGCTTGATTCTGAGGTTCCCGCACCAGTCTCAAGTTCTTTTGCTCTGAAATTAGGTGTTGTTGTCTGATATGTGGACTTTAGGTAAGCCAAAATGGCAAACTATATTTTTCCACAAGAAACTCCTTATTGCGGCATTTGTGATCTTAGGGACAGCTTCGGCTTCAACCCATTTGGTGAAGTATTCAACCTCTATGATCATGTATTTCCTCTGCCTTGTGGCGACCCTACTATATCAACTCCCTATTGATCGAACGACCAACTGACTTGTATTGAAGTAAGGGTGGCAGCTGGTTGGTGAGGGATGTTGGCATGGACTTGACATGATCGGCACTTTCTGGCAAACTCGACTGCATCTTTATTAAAATTGGCCAAAAATATCCGCTCCTGATGATTTTGTGGGCCAATGACTGACCTCCAATGTGATTTCCACAAATACCTAAGTGGAGCTCGTGCAGAACTTCTTGTGCTTGGTCAGTTGTGAGACACTTCAACTGGGCTCCTGCGATAGACCTCTTATAAAGCCAGCCGAACTCATCCAAAGAAAACTTGGATGCATTCACCCTCAACCTTTGGTCTTCTGACCTGTCTAATGGTACTTTACCCTCTTTGAGATAGGCTTTAATTTTGTTGATCCACGTTTGACCCGTCGCTTTCACCGCAAAGACCTCTTTTGACTAAGAGTTTTCTATGGCGGGCTTGTTTGAGACTAAGAAGGTGATAGACCCATCCCTTGTGCCTTTTGTTGAGCTAGCGAACTTTGAGAGCGCATATGCTCTTTCATTTTCTGCCCTAGGCACCTGATTGAGTGTGAATTTCTCAAATTGTTGTCCAACCGTTTGACCTAATCTAGATAGGCACTCATGGTAATGTCCATGGCCTCAAAGTTGCCTCCATACTACTATGCGATGAGCTGGTGAGTCAGTAACGGCCACTAAACACTTGATTCTTCTATCCAAAGCCATTCTCATCCCGGTAATAAGAGCCTTGTATTCTGCCTTGTTGTTGGTGATATAGTAGTTTAGTTTGACTACAAAATCATATTCCTCCGCTTGAGGGGAACACAATGATACACCAACTCCGCCTTCTAAATTAGTGGCTAAACCGTCCACATACAAAGACCATACTTGTGGCTGCTGCTCTTGTGATAGCAGTAAGTCGATCCGCTCTACCAGAAAATCAACTAACATTTGAGCTTTTATAGCAACAATAGGTTGTAACTTGAGGTCAAATTCTGCTAACTCAATGGCCCATTTAGTTAGCCGTCCTGATGTGTTGGGCTTAGAGAGCACCTATTTCAAAGGCTGGTTTGTTAGAACAACGATTGTATAGGACAAGAAGTAAGGTCTTAGCTTTCTGGATGCAGTAATGATTGCCAATGCGAACTTCTCGATCTCTAAATAATTATGTTTAGGGCCTTGCAAGGCTTTACTACGATAATACACTGGCTTGTATGATCCTTGTCGAGTTAACACCAAAACTGAGTTAACTGCGACTGTTGAGATGGCTAAGCATAAATACAACACTTCTCCAATCATTGGCTTGGCCAGCAATGAAGGCTTGGTCAGGTACTACTTGAGCTCGGCCAGAACTTGGTCAAATTTTTCCGTCTATTTGAATTTCTTGGCATTCCTCAAGATTTGAAAGAATGGCAAACTCTTGTCTGCTAGCCATGCAATAAATCGACCAAGGGCGATGATCCGCCCGACCAACTTGTGCACATCCTTAACCGTCTTTGGAGGTGGGATATCTTGGATAGCTTGGATTTTCTGGGGGTTAGCTTCAATACCCTGTTGGCTGACCATATACCCCAGAAACTTCCCACCTCTCTCTCTAAATGTACATTTGGCTGGGTTGAGTTTCATACCAAAAGCTATGAGGATAGAGAACATGATGCAAAACCCCAAGGATATATTGATCCCAAAACCCCAAACACACAAATTGATATTGAACGAACCCTAGAATGAATGAAAACCCTCCCTATTGAACCCCTAAGATACCTGATCTTAGAAATGCCAATAATTGGGAGTAAGAATCCAAAAATTGAATAAATACTAGTAGGAATTAGTACCTTGAAAGAACCTATTCAATTTCTTGATGCAACAAGCAAAGTTGTGGTTTTTCTTGAGAGAAAAATACAGAAAATAATTCAAAATTCATCAAAATCTGCCATACATGTTTTTAAGAGAGTATTTATACTCTCCTTGCAAACCCTAATTAAAATAAGATATAAACTAAGCCTACATCCATAATCCAAGCCCAAATCCAATTAGAAATAAGAGTTTGACTTGGTCATAGCTTCTTCTTTTCTCAGTAAGTCCCACACATTTTGGACTTATTTTGGCCTTCTTGGACCTTTTCAAGCCTCATACACTGAGTATAAGGTGATGGGCTGTCCAACTTTATTCTTTTGGCTTCTTGACATGTTCTTCTCTTTCTTAGCCCATTATTGATGCATCTCTTCAACAAATGACTTAGGCAAATTTGCAAAGCCATCTTTCAGCCTCTTTGCTTTTGCTCTTGTGATGGATCCCATTGGCAAGTTGAAATAACCATCTTGCCCTGTAGTGCCTCCAGTGCTCATATCAAAACGTGTGACTTAGGTCGGCCAAGTGGTTTGGCTCCTTTTCCATTTTAACGATCATATCATCCACATAGACTGCCATGGACAGTCCTATCTCATCCTTGAACATAAAATTGACTAATCTTTGGTAGGTAGCACTAACAATTTTTTAATCCAAACGGCATGACCAAAAAATAATATACACCATTCGGGACTACAAACAAGTTTTATCCCTATTTTTAGGGGCCATAAACATTTGGTAGTAACCTTGAAAGGCGTCCATCATGCTCAAAGGTCACACTCAGCAGTTGAATAGGCTAGCAAACCTATACGAGGTAGAGGATACGGGTTTTTAGGGCATGCTTTATTAAGATCAGTGAAATCATTACACATTCTCCATTTCCCCTCATTTTTGGGAACCAAAACTACGTTAAATAACTAGCTAGGGTACTTAATTTCTAGGATCTTGTTGACTCCTTCCTCGATAATCTAAGTCCTTTCAGCATTGAAAGTCCTTGTCTTTTGCCGCACTAGTTTGAATGCGGGGTCAACGTTAAGGCAGTGAACAATGACCTCAGGGTTGATTCCCTGCAAATCAACTGCTTTCTAAGCAAAGGCGTCGATATTTCTTCTGAGGAAATCAATGAGCATGCATTCCATATTGTTCCCCAAACTCAACCCTATCATAGTTGTCTTATCAGGATGACCTGGCTCAAGTTCAACGATTTTGAACTCTCCAGCAGGTTCGACCCGAGTGTCTTCCATTTTCCTCTTTTTGCTGGCTTGTCCTTCCTCAGGTTTCATTACAGGGATGTCCCTGAGGGTTTTAATTTGGGTCAAATTTTTTGGGAGTTGGCCTCGACTGAAGTAGTATAGCAATGCCACGCTTCTTTCCAATTACACAACAATTCCCCAGTCCCGTCCGCGGTCGGGAAATTGACTTTCATGTGATATGTAGATACAATCGCCTGGAAATCATCTAGTGCTGGTCTGCCAAGGATGGCATTATAATCAAAAAGTTGCATCAACAACGAGGAAATTGATCATAAGAGTGTGCCTTTTCGGAGTTTCACCGAATGAGGTGGACAAATTGATAGACCCAACAAGTACAATCTCCGATCCCCCAAATCTGACCAAAGGCATTCAAATAGGAACAAATTTCAGCTCCCCCAACTTCATCCTTTCTAAGGTGGATAGAAAGATGTTGTTGACTGAACTTCCATTGTCCACCAAAACCTTTCTAATTTCAAAGTTCGCAGTTTCCACCGAAACCACCTATGGGCAATCCAAATTGCTTCTTAGTCCATGACCTCTTAGGCGTGAGAGTTCGGAATCCAAGAAAGATATGGGTTCAGCACTTGTGGAGAGCTAGTAGACTGGCCTAGTCCGCGCCGACCAGTCGGATTCAAGATGCCTTTGGGCTTGTTTCCTTGCATTCCTGGAATCTCCCCCTATTGGCCCTCCCGCTATTGTATCAATAACGCCCATCAAAGATGGGTGGTCCTCATCAACCTTCTGCTTTCCTCTTTCTTCTCTACGCGGGCTGGCCGACCATTCTCTGCGGGAAGTCTGGTCGGCTTGAGCCATGGCTTGCAGCGCTTTTTGGTCAATGTATTTTCTAAGGTGACCCTATCTGATGAGGCGTTCAATTTCATCTTAGAGGTTGAAACAATCCTCCATGTCATGTCCTGTTTGCCGATGGAAATGGCATGGCAATATTTTTTGGATTTCTTCATGGCCTTGATTTCATTAATCTTTCTTGATCTTTTTAGGAGGTTGTCATGTTGTATAGCGAATAAGACCTCTTTCTTGGGGGTGTTCAGTGGTGCATTATTGTGAAAATGCTTGATCAAGGAACAATGACCTTCCTTCTGGTGCCTGTCATCCTTCTCCTTGCCTCTCTTTTTGTCGGATTCTCCTCAACCAAATTTCATTTTTTCATCTCTTCTTGGGTCATATACCTTTCCGCCAAGTCAAGGAGCTTCTCTATGTACACACCTCTCCTTGACCAGAGCATTGGCTCATTCTTTGTGTCTGAGAGCCAAAAATGGAACATCAATCAAGAATTCGATGCGAGGGTTATCGATATTTAGAACTTCTATATTAAATCGGGAAAGAAGTCCCTCAAAGATTTACTCTCATTTTGCTTTACTGTATGAACGTGAGTGTGAGGCAGCTTTGCCTTTCTCCTACTCGCAAACTGGTGTAAAAACTTTTATCACAGAGCTGATCATAAGGGAATATGGATGCGAGATCAAGTTTGACAAACCACTCCTACGCTATGCCCTAAAAGGTGGTGACCAACATTTTTGTGTGTATATGGTCGCTATGGCCATGTAACTACATCATATGTTCAAATTGCAAGAGGTGCTCGTTCGAGTCTTCAGATCCATCATACCAAGGCAATCCAGTGGGGAATTTTGCGTCAAGTGTGATGCGCTCATCAATGATTTCCTGGACGAAGGGGGATTCTTCTCTTATCGAAATCTGGGGGCGTTATCAGACTAAGTTTGATCCAAATTTCTCTTTGAAATTTCCTCCAACCTCTTATTAAGCTACTGAACCTGATGCGAAACTTCTTCCCATTCATCTTTGCAGCTATGGACATATCCCGACTTGGGGATGTCTAAGGCATTCACCCATTCGTGCTGCTAGGCTCAATTAGGTTGAACGCAATGGTTCACTGAATCTGCCACTTCCTCATGTGGATGGTGTAAAGATGCGTTACTGGGGAAGCGCTCGGGACTTAATTCTCATCTGTTCGGGTTTGGGTGAGTTTCATTCCTGATCCTAACAACAATTGCATACATATCTTTAAATTGCTCAAATCCTAACAACTTAGATGTAAGTGTAGTGACTAAAGCATGTCTTCTTGACAATGCATCAGGAACAATGTTTTCCTTTCCCTGCTTATAGCAAATCATATATGGAAAAGCCTCAATAAATTCTACCCACTTAGCATGCCTTTTATTCAATTTCCCTTGGCCCTTTAAATGCTTCGAAGATTCATGATCAGTATGTATAACAAATTTTTAAGGAAGCAAGTAATGTTGCCAAACATCCAATGCACGAACTAGGGCATATAATTCCTTATCATAAGTGGAATATCTAAGTTGAGCACTACTCAACTTCTAGTATGCAATGGGATATTTTTCTTGCATTAAAACAACACCAATCCCAATCACAGATGCATCACACTCAATCTCAAAAGTCTTATTAAAATCAAGTAAAACAAGAATAAGAACATAACACAATATCTTTCAATGTATTGAATGCATGTTCTTGTTCCTTTCCCCATCTAAACACAACTTCTTTATTAATAATCTCAGTCAATAGAGCGGCTATACTAGAAAATTCACGCACAAACCTCCTATAAAAGCTAGCTAATCGATGAAAACTCCTAACTTCACTAACTGTCTTAGGAGTTGGCCATTCGTGAATAGCCTTTACCTTCTTCTCATCCCCCTCAATATCATGTCTACTCACAACAAACCAAAGAATACAAGTCTATCAATGCAAAAAGTACTCTTCTTAAGGTTCGTGTACAACTTCTCCGTCCTAAGAATAGCCAAAACAGCCCTAACATGCATTATATGATCATCTAAGGATTTGTTGTATATCAAGATATCATCAAAACAAACAACAAATTTACCCATAAAATTATGCAATACATGGTTCTTTAATCTCATGAAAGTGCTAGGTGCATTAGTCAAATCAAATGGCATAACTAACCATTCATATAAGCCATATTTTGTTTTAAATGCATTTTCCGCTCATCACTAGGATTCATACAAATCTAATGATAACTGTTTTTCAAATCAATCTTAGTGAAAATGCATGCACCATTTAATTCTTCAAGCATATCACATGTACAACACACGAACTCACACTCTCCTTCACATGTCCTTTTTCTAGCAACTTCTCCACTTGCCTTTGAAGCTCCTTTGTCTCCTCAGGATTACATCTTATAGGCTGATCGTTAGGAATTTGAGATCCATGTACAAAGTCAATTTGATGCTCAATTCCTCTTAATGGTGGTAAACTCGTGGTCATCTCATTAGGGAATACATCATCAAATTCCTACAATAAAAAGACAAAAAACACTAGGTAAATCGGGGTAAGGTTAGTTTCAGATAATAAAACCTCCTTATACTTAATCAGTACAAAGCTCTCTTCCCTAGAAACATTGTTTTTTCTAAACTTTTGCATAGAAACATTGCTTTTTCACAACTTTTTCACTCTTCACTAACTCTTGCTTTTCACTCCCTTTGCCTTTCTCATTCTTTTCCCTCTTTTCACTCACTAACTTTATCTCTCCTGCACATCCCTGTTTCTTGTTTGGACTTGTGCAGTCACTCACCATTAGGCCTTTATCTTTATTCTTTTCTCTCATGGCCTCTTTTCTCTCATTATTTTTTTAACCTCATTGCCCGAACTCCCACAAGAAGATTGTTGAAGTTTAATCTGCCTTGGGTGATAGAGATGCAAGAGTGACTTCAAGTTCAACGCACGCCTAGCAACATGAGTTTACCATGAACAACATATTCAACATTATCTTCATCACTAGTAACATCCTCTAAAGGTGGCATATCATTATCACTACCATCAGACTTATTATCATCATCAGACTCAGATACAATTTCACTACCCATAAGAATCAGAGTTCTTTTATTTGGACATTCAGATACATAATGACCCAAACTTTGACATTTAAAGCACTTAATATCCCTATGTCTAGAAATAGTGGTGGAAGAAGAAGAATTAGAAGTACCATTTTGTAGAATGGACTTCTTATCCTTATTCCTTGATGTATCCAGACCTTTCTCCTTGGAACCTAATCCCCTATCTCTTTTCTTTTCATCATCCCTTTGCTTTTGCTATTTCTCCACTTTCATAGCCATACTCACTAAATCCTCCATCTCCACATAATGTTGTAGGTCCACAACATCAACAATTTCTCTATTGAACCACTAATAAATCTAGCCATTGTCACTTCTGTATCCTCCTCTATGTTGGCCTTAATCATCAACATCTCCATCTCCATCTCCTTATGGTAGTCCTCAACTGACTTAGACCCTTGAATGAGTTTTTGTAGTTTTTGGTATATCTCCATGTAATAATAAGATGGAACAAATATTTTCTTCATAATAGCCTTCATATCTGCCCAAGTCTCAATAGGTCTCTCACCATTCCTCCTCCTAGACTTCTCTTTAGAGTAGTTATGGCAATCAAAGATCAACTCCACCTTTCTCTCCCACTCCAAGTATGCTTCAGCATCATTTCGCCCTTTAAATGATGGAATTTTCATCTTAATGGCATTTAAATTGCTGTCCCTCGTAGCTTCAAATCTAGCTTCAGCCTCTCTATTCTTAGCTGAACTACTATCATCAAACTCATCCTCAAATATCTCTTGATTAACCCATATAGTGGCCTACTTTGTCTACCATTCCTTGAAATATTCTGTAACACCTCCTTTCTCCACTCATCCATCTCATCAAACCTACTATTCAAATTCTGAAATTGACTAGTAAATGCCCTGTACATCACCTTCATGTCTAATGTCATATTAGCTTCATTGGAGGGTTCTTTACCCTCTCTCATTGGAAGAATAGTACTTATTTTAAAAACCTGCAAGAAGTATTAGCACATATTCCCTCACGTGTTTCACTCAAGTAGATGTGAACCCTCATGTTTGCACTCAATTCTGGCTTTTGCCTTCTTTATGTGCTCACCTATTTATGCCTTTTACCTCTCCTAAGCGTAGTGAACGTTGCACTTGAGAAATCAAACTAATTCAATTCAAAGCAAATTCACAAGTAGTATTTATATGGGAGTAGCAATGAAAAAACTAGCAAAGAAAGAAAAACACAAAATATAGAGGTAAAGTAAATATGACCATCAAGAAAAATGATGCGATGACACACGAGAAAGAATGTGTATCATGTGATTTTTATGCAAACTAAGTAACAAGAATGCAATATGTTAATTACCTAATGTGAACAGATGCAAATTAGGCCGAAGCAAAGAAAGAAAACACAAAGAGTGAATAAAAATGACAAAATAGAAAGTATGCAAAGGATTTGGTCTATCCCAAAGGAAGACCAGTCTCAATTCTAACCCAATTGATGTACAATCAATTCCAAACAACAACTAAAAAATAGCTAATTTAACTTATGCAATGGCAATTTGGAATTTGAAAGCCTAGGTCAAAACCCGCAAATTGAATCACTCAACAACCATAACTTTAATTTCTCAAAATTAGAACAATCACAATGGTGTGTATTCTGCAAACTCAATTTTTTATGTTCAATTGGTGTTCTCTAAGATAGGAATGTGCAACAATATTGCAAAAGAATTACAAAACCACAGTCAATTCACGATCATATTTCTTTTTTTTTTTTTTTTTTAATTTTTTTTGCTGGAAACAAAAAACAAGATAAACTGGAATTTATCTCAAGTTGGATCTAGATACCAAATTATACAAAAACCTAAGGATATAATAATCTTGAAACCCCCAAACACACAATTTGATATTGAACAAACTCTAGAATAAATACCTTCCCTACTGAACCCTTAAGATACTTGACCTTAGAAACACAAATGATTGGGAATAAGAATAAAAAATTGAATAAACACTAGAAGGAATTGGTACCTTGAAAGAACCTATTCAATTTCTTGATGCAACAAGCAACGTCATGGTTTTTCTTGAGAGAAAAATGCAGAAAATAAATCAATATTCTTTAAAAACCTAGCATACACGTTTTTGAGAGAGTACTTATAATCTCCTTGCAATCCCTAATTAAAATAGAAATAAACTAAGCCACGGATAATAATCCAAGCCCAAATCCAATTAGGAATAAGAGTTTAACTTGGTCACAACTTCTTTTTTTCTTCATAAGTCCCACATATTTGGGAATTCTTTTGGCCTTCTTGGGCCTTTTCCAGCCTTATACACCAAGCACAAGGTGATGGGCTATCCAACTTCATTCTTTTGGCTTCTTGACATGCTCTTATCTTAGCCTATTCTTGATGCATCTCTTCAACAAATGACTTAGCAAAATTAGCAAAGTCATCTTTCAACCTCTTTGCTTTTGCTCCTGTGATAGGTCCCATTGGCATGATGCAATCTCCATTTCTCCCTCTAATGCCAAAATAATCATCTTGCCCTCTCGTGCCTCTAGTGCTTATATCAATAATTTTTCCATTTCTTCTAGCCATGTTTTAGCTTTCAGATCATCCAGTTCCCCAAAAAATTTTGGAGGTTGAAAACATAGAAAACGATCTAACATTTGATCAGGCTATACCCACTCTTGTCTAAGTTGATTTTGCATCATCTGACTAAATTGTGCTAATGCAGCCGCTAGGCAATCCTCTCTATCATTCATTGCTACTACAGGTCCTTCCCCTTGTTCTTCTAAATCTTGTTCCCCTATGGGTATCGAGGTGTGAGTATTTTGTTGTCCACTCCATGTTCTTTTTTGTGGTGCCATCTACATATTTCAAAATGTAATTAGACTTTAAAATATTAGCATATGATGTTTAAGTTTCAAAAGCATAGTAGGGAGAACAAAAGGTGCCATTTATATAATACAAGGAGAAACTTTTTATATCATAAAAGGTTGAGCGTTTGCAGAAAAATTAAACCTATACAAACAAAAAGGGAGCACTCAACCTAAATTGTACAAGAAAAGTAACTACAGTACTAGACAACTGCCACTAGTTTAGGAACTACTTTATGTTTTCCTAAGCTTTTCTTACTGAATCCTCAAAGGAATCTCGACCAACGTCACTTTCATGCCTTGGACTAGGTTCAGGATCTGCCCATGCTTCTTCCCTTAGTATTTCATAGAGGTAATTAGCATACCTCCTAACCCTCTGCCAATTATTTCTATTACGCTCTCTCTCCCTTTCCCTCATCATCCTTGCTCTACCAATCTCAACCTCTAGGTGTCGAATATGCCTCTGGAGCTCATGAACTTGATGTTAGAGTTCTTCAATAATTCCTACCCTTGTATCTAGCCTATAGTATGGATTCCTATCTTCTTCTAACAAGAATTGTTCTCGGAGGGGAACCATATCTTTGAAGTCATATCTAGCATTAGGATCCAATTATCAAAGCATAAAAATGCAAAAATAACTAGGCAACATATGAAGACAAGGATCTAAACATGCCATAGATTCAGATTTGGTATGAAGATTACCTTGATTTCCACAAAATCAAAGAAACTTGGAAGATCGATCTCAACTCCTTGAAAGCTGTCTCCCAGCGGCATAGCAGAATCCGAGCAACTTTTGCCCAACCAAACAAACTCTGAATTGAGTGAAACTTGGACCAGTAGATCACCAATGTCTTGATGATGATGCTCCAGTAAAAATTTCACCTAGAAAATGATTCTAGAAAGGTCTCCAATGGATGCTCCAAAGATTCTACCTGAATAGAGGATCTCCAAAATGCTAGCAATCCAATTATCTTGCCTCTAACGATAAGAACCATACACCAATGCACAATCCTTTTCTTCTCAATGTTAGTTGGAGAACAAAGAGAAATAAATGCAAGGATGAAGGCTTGATTTGGTGGTAGGAGATGAAGAAAGTGAAACTTCAACACATGAGGCAACACTTGGAAATTGGAGGGAAAATGAGATAATCTAAAATTAGATCCAGATTGCTTGCTTTTCACATGTGAGTTGGCCACCCCTTCTATATATATATAGAGGGAGGATGGTGTGATGCCAAGGTGGCATCACACCTTCCTCAAGTTGTCTCCAACCTGCTTGCAAGTTGGCAAGCAAGTGGCATATGAATTTTGTGTGCATTTGAATTTCATTTGGAATCTTCATTTTATCTAATGAAATATCATCCAAATGAATTCTAATGTCACACCAAATGAACATTTCATTTGAATTTTCCCTCCAAAATTAATTCTTCATTTTAATTGAATTATCCTTTGACTTAACTCTTTAAGCAAGTCATTGTTAACTTAACTCCTTAAGTTAACTTGACCAATTGATAGTCATGTGGCGCCAAATAATTAACTCTTCAATTAATTGGTCTTAATTTAACTCAAATTAATTAGATCAATTTATCAATTAAATTGATCAAGCAAAAATGACTACAAACCGTCTACCTCCAAAATCAGTCATCAAGGAATTTTTCTAACTCTTAGAAAATTCCCATTCAATAAGTAGGATTTGTAATTGGCTTTTGTGTGTGACCCATTAGGTTCTACCATTCATTTGACATGGACTCACAGCTCTTTGTGATTTATAGAATATCAAATATTAACATTAGTTTAAACTCCTTTAAACTAATGACTCAATTCAATTAATCTCCATTAATTGAAGAGTGCCCAATCTCCACAGCCAATGTCCAACCTCAAGCCCATGGAGCCCAACTAATTGGCCGAAATGAATCCTTTTGGAGAATCATACTAGCTCTACGCGTACCATGCAAATACGGACATTCCATCTCCTATCTCTCAAAAGAGGCATAGGGCAAGATTTTTGTTGGCTTCCTAGTAGCCTCGATACTATGTTTCTATTCCTAGTGTCCAATTCCCCTTTATGACCTCATCTTTGGAAAACTCCTTTTCCAAATTGTCATACTACCTTGCGCAAGAATTTTTTGGAATCGATCATTATATAATATATAGGAGGTTTACTCACCTTTACAATGAGGAGGAGTTGGATCCCATCTTGGACCTCACAAACCTCCATGTCTAAGTAGCTTATAGCCAATCTCCACCCGAACGACTTGCTAAGTAGTCAAGGAAGAGTCAAAGCATGAGGACGCAAACACAAGGTTACCAACTTGCCTCTTTAGATATCTAGTGGATTCTCCGGGCGGGTCTCCAATGAACTTGTTCTCTGACAAGCACCCATATCTCATATGGCCTTGCTCATGAAACAGAGCAATATCCAACCCTTGGATTTTGTTGGAATAGTGCCCCCACAAGCCGATTAGATTGGCGTTGTAAACTATTTCACTTGTGATATAATCTTGATTGAATGATATTCTTTATATGGCCCTAGGCTTCTTTTGGGAGATAAGAGACGGAAGGACTGTATTTGCATGGTACGCGTAGAGCTATAATAGTTCTCCAAAAACATTCATTTCGGCCAATTAGTTGGGCTCCATTGGTTTGAGGTTGGACATCAACCATGGAGATTGGGTACTCTTCAATTAATGGAGATTAATTGAATTGAGTCAATTAGTTTAAAGGAGTTTAAACTGAAATAAATATATATTATTCAAAAGTCACAAGGAGTTGTGAGCCCTGTGTCCAATGAATGGTAGAACCTATTGAGGTGTTCGGAAATTCACTCCAAGAGACCGATTTTGGGGTGACAGAAAATTGAGGTCAACTTTGGCTTGATTAATTTAATTGTTAAATTGATCAACAAATTTAAGGAGTTAAATTGGACCAATAATTAAGGAGTTAATTATTTGGTGCCACATGACCATCAATTGGTCAAGTTAACTTAAAGAGTTAAGTTAACAATTCTTAGCTTAAAGAGTTAAGCTAATCGACTTAAGAGTTAAGTCAAGAATTAATTAATTAAATTAAAACTTTAATTAATGGGAGGAATCTATTTTGGAGGGAAAATTCAAACGAAAGGTTCATTAAGTGTGGCATTTTAATTAATTTGAAATTAGATTCCAAATGTAATTAAAATGCCAAAATTCAAATTTGATTTGAATTTGCGAACTTAAGCAAGTGGGTAATCCCCCACCTTGAGGAAGCATCAAACCTTCCTCCCTCTACATATAGATATAGAGGTGAGAGTGGGCAGCCACATTGAAATCCATGTGAAGAATTAGATTCTCACATTTTTCCCTCCTTCAAGTGTTGTCTCATGGGTTGAAGCTTCACTTCTCTCTTCTTCTCCAACCCCAAAATTAGCCATCTACCTCTCATTTCTCCTCTCTATCTCCAGCTAATATTGAGGAGAAATTGGAAATAGCATTGGTGTGTAGATTATATTGATAGAGGCAAGACAATAGGATTGCTGGCCTTTGGAGATCCTCCAGTCAGAGCAGTAAATTGGCAATTCTATTCCAGGAGATCCAGAAGGATTTTTGATATAAAAATTTCACAGTGGGTTCTTCAAAGAGTTGAGAAACTACTAGAAATTTTCCAAATTTTTTGGAGGCTTTTGGATTGGGCAAAAGTTGCTCCAAATCTGTTGTGTCGCTGTTTTCAGTTTCTGGATTGAAGAAGAGTTCTTCATCTTTCCTTCGGATTTTGCTAATCAAGGTAATTCTTCATCCAAATCTGAATTCTAAACATGTTTAGATCTTTATTTGCTTGTGAAGTACTAGTTAATTTTAGCTTTTGAAGTTTTCATTATTGGATCCTAGTGCCTCATGTGCCTTCAGATTTTGTGCATCGTTAGTGCAAGTCTATCCAAATCTTAGATGCCCTGTTTCATAAGATCCTATGACTTGAAAGATTTAAAATCACGACCGTGTAAGATTTGTTTCATTTCATACCATGACCAAGTCTCGTAGTCATTGTTATCTAAGGGCTTCAATCAAATGCTAGTGAATAAATATAAGCATAAGATGAAGATGGCCATTTAATGAATATCATTCAATCAAGATTGTATCACGAGGGCAATAGTTTACATGCCAATCTAATTGGCTTGGGGGGCACTAGTCCTGCACTCTTGGTGCATCATCCTCATTATCCATCCTAAGAAAATTCAAGATGCTAGAACTAGAAATAATAGTAATCTAAAATAATTTGCTTCCTTAAAAAAAATAAAGATCCAAACAATCATTTTCCTAGTATGGATACTACATAGCCTCAATATTTTGTCAGAATAGTGCCACAATTATAATGAATTACACACTAGTGGCCCCCCTAGCATTGATTTATCATAATTAAAGCACTATGCAAAACCACAAGCTTCTGCAAAATTTCAAGGCTATTATTAGTACAACCTAAATTTCTCAAACCCTATAATTGTTATTATCCAAGGATCCTAACCTGGTTTAGCCTTGGTGTCACCCTAGGCTCTGATACCACTAAATTGTCACGATCCTCAAGTATGAACTTGATTTATCTTCTTTAGGAAATAGAACATCTAAAATGTGAATCCAACCTTAACTTAATTTTTTTTTTCAGATGCACATACCATTATAGGTGAAAATTATAGGATGGTGATTATCTTAAAATATTAATACATTCAGGCTTGTCCAATCTTAAACCATGACATGATAATATAGCCGGTCTATACAAAATATAAAAACATGGGGTGGATCACCATCATCTATGTTGGAATAGTGCCCCGCAAGCCAATTAGATTGGCATATAAACGATTCCACTTGTGATAAAATCTTGATTAAATGATATTCATTAAATAGCCATCTTCATCTTATGCTTATATTTACTTCATTGGCATTTGGTTGAAGTCCATAGATCACACAAGACTATGAGACTTAGTCATGCACTGGGTGGTGATCATGAAACAAGTCTTACATGGTCGTGATCTTAAATCTTCCAAGTCATAGGATCTTATGAGACAGGACATCTAAGATCTGGATCGACTTACACTAACGATGCATAAATCCAAGGGTTGGATATTGCTCCGTTTCATGAGCAAAGGCTATATGAGATATGGGTGCATGTTAGTGGGTGCTTGTTAGAAACAGGTTCACTGAAGGCCCGCTTGGAGAATTCACTAAATAGCCAAAGAGACAAATCAGTAGTGGCAAGTTCTCTAGCTTAAGCTAGTGCATATAATTAGTAGTTTGACCTGAGGATCCATGGTAGTAACCTTGTGTTTAGGTCCTCATGCTTTAACTCTTCCCTAGCCACGTAGCAGGTCGTTAGGGTAAAGATTGGGCATGAACTACTTAGACATAGAGGTTTGTAAGATCCAAGATGGGATCCGACTCCTCGTCATTGTGAAGGGTGAGTACATTTCCTATCTATTCTATAATGACCGATTCCAAGAAATCCTTCGCAAGGTAGTATGACAATTTGGAAAAGGAGTTTTCCAAAGATAAGGTCATAAAGGAGAATGAGAATCAAACATTGGGAATAGAATCATAGAATCGAGGCTATAGGGAGCTGACAAATATCTTGCCCTAGGTCTCTTTCAGGAGATAGGAGATGGAAGGACCGTATTTGCATGGTATGCGTAGAGTTAGAATGGTTCTCCAAAAGCATTTATTTCGGCCAATTAGTTGGGCTCCATGGGCTTGAGGTTGGACATCGACCATGGAGATTAATTGAATTGAGTCATTAGTTTAATCATTAGTTTCAAGGAGTTTAAACTAATGTTAATATTTGATATTGTATAAGTCACAAAGAGTTGTGAGCCCATGTCTAATGAATAGTAGAACCTAATGGGTCATACACAAAAGCCAATTGCAAATCCTATTAGATGAAGGGAAATTTTCTAAGAGTTAGAGAAATTCCTTCATTACGGATTATTGGAGGTAGACGGTTAGAGTCATTTTTGGCTTGATCAATTTAATTAAGACCAATTAATTAAGGAGTTAACTATTTGGTGTTTAATTTATTAAAATGAAGAATTAATTTTGGAGGAAAAATTCAAATGAAATGTTCATTTGCTGTGGCATTAGAATTTATTTGGATGACATTTCATGAGATGAAATGAAGATTCCAAATAAAATTCAAACGCACACCAAATTCACATGCTTGCCAACTTCCAAGGTAAATGGAGCCAAACTTGAGGAAGGCGTGGCATCACACCATCCTCCCTCTATATATAGATATAGAAAGTGAAGGGGGCGGCCACATGTTAATTGCAAGCTAAGAATTATATTCTCACATTGGGGGGGGCCCCCCCCCCCCCCCCCCCCAATTTCCCAAGTGTTGCCTCATGTTTGAAGCTTCACTTTTTGTCATCTCCAACCTCCAAATCAAGCCTTCACCCTTGCATTTCTTCTCTTTGTTCTCCAACTAACATTGAGAAGAAAAGGATTGTGCGTTGCTATGTGGATCTTATCGTTAGAGGCAAGACAATTGGATTGGTAGCCTTTGGAGATGCTCTGTTTCTGGCAGTCGCTTGGAGGCTATTCTGGAAAGCTTTTTCATTTTCTGTTCCAGCTAAATTTTGGACTGTGGATCCATCAAGGTTTTGGTGAGTTCCAGTAAACATTTCAGCCAGAGGAAAAATCATTTGGTTGGGCAAAAGTTGCTCCGAATCTGGTGTGCGCCGCCTGGGAGATAGTTTTCAAGGAGTTGAGATCTTCTTCTAGCTTTCTTTGATTTTGAGAAAATCTTCAGGCCAAATCTGAATCTATGGCATGTTTAGATCCTTGTCTTCATATCCTAATGCTACATGTGACTTCAAGTGGTATTAGAGCCTAATTCAAGCTATGATTTGGGATTTTTGATTGATTGATTCATGTGATGTATTGATCAAAATCTCCAGAATACTTGATCCAACATATGGATTGGAGTGTTTGGATGATGTTGTATGTGGGTCCATTGCTTGATGAATTGAAAGCATGCTAATAAATGTTTTAAGTGTTAATTCATATGATTAGTATATTTTAATTCATAGTTGCTAATGTTGAATTTTGATTTGGCATTAGTTGATGTTATATTTTGATATAGCATGTTATTTTTGGCCTTAAGGTGTTTTTGTCATTTTTAGGTCCAATATTATTGAAGTTTATTGGAGATTTTTGAAGAATATAATTCTTACTTAAATTTGTTTTTGGAAGCATAATTGAGCACTTGAAATTCCATTTTTGAAAGGTGTTTTGAATCTAGAATTTCATCAATATTGTGTGATTTGAAGTTTAGGAGGTGTCCTAAATTTTTTGGTGCACAAAAATTGAACTAAAATGGTGGTGACTCGAATGAGACCTTGAAAATAGCGCATTGCCCAGCCAGGCAGCATGCATGCCTAGTGTGCGTGGCTGTGCACCTAGCGCCAAGCAGGCAGTGGCCTTTTCAGTCTTGCCCTAGTCAACCTATTTTCTGTGTTCTTTTTGTGGCTAAAAGTGTTTTGAGTCATACTATATGGATGCACAAGTGTTATGAAAGTTCTCAAAATTATGTTTGATATTTTTAATTGCTTTTAAAAACTTGTTAAAGTTAATCTTCAATAATGTTGTATAATTATTATGCTTCCTCTTGCTTGGACAATTAATTATTTATGAGATAAGCATTTAATTGTTGGAATTGAATGTCAATTCTAGATTCATTTATTATTTATTTAATTATTGAATGGATGATGAATGAATGGGGGATGATCATGAGCCTTTAATATTGATTTTATTTATTTCAAGTTTTTGCAAAGGGTTGTATTAAATTGGGGCTTGCATGCCTCTTAATTTCTATCTTGTAAATGTTATGAGAGTAGAATCACTAGGAATGAGGATTTCTTTCTCATGTAAATGTTACAAGGAGCAAAGAAGACCATTGGAGGTATGAAACCTATGAATGTATGGGGATACACTCATGTAATAGCTAGATTTAATCAACCCACTTAAAGTCAACTAAGTGGTGCACCTATCGCTCTAAGTGCATCACTTGGTTAAGGCTTATGGTCATCCCACTCTAGGAGCATGCTAGGTGCATTTACGTATTTATGCTTTCCATATCCTATTTGATGTATGAAATGCATGGTTAGGATATAGAAAACCTAAATGAGAAGATAAAATGATGAGATCTTTGCCAGCAAGAAAAACCCTCCACTTAGAACCTCTAAGTGCTTACAAATATTAAATCAAAGTGGATACGAATTAAAAGGAGTTTTAATTAATCCATGCCTTCTACCAATAGTATATGGCATGACAATGCTACTATCTTTGTGTGATATACATCCATATATGGGGTCACACTTAGATGGACAGCTATGATCATATATTTAGCATATGATGCACTTTTGATTTGAGGCTTCCCACACATTATACACTCGGATACGGGGGATGTTGTGGAGCAATCTCGAATCAAAGTTTGATTCATAGGTTCGACTTAACACCTAGTAATGTAGAGGTTGTCCAATTAAGAGATCTACATGAAAAGTGAGGCAAAATATACAAGAATTGCATAGAGATGCAATTAGCAAAAGTTGCTTACCTTTGGATTGTCTGTGGATATACATCCAGATACGAGGGTCTACTTACAAGTCTTTATAGTCTTGGTTCTCACTAGGAAATGAGATTTCCCAAATTCTTGGGAATGAAGAATTTGATAAAATAGTGGGAGAAAAACATGCTTGAAAGACCATGAACATGTTTTCAATATCAATATTCAATAATATGCTTATACTCTTCTTTTTCACCTCTTGTAGATTTTCAAAATCTTCAAAAACAAAATGACTAAGAACCCACTCCACATTATTTTGGAAACTAATAAGTTTACAGGGCCTAACTTCCACGAAAAGAGGTTGAGAAACCTCAAGATAATTCTAGATTTCGAAAAGAGGACCTATGTCCTTGATTAAAGTCTGCTGGACACCTTGGGCAATGAAGCCACCAATGAGGTCCGTGGATTGTTCACTAAGTTTGTAGATGATGATTTACAAGCAAGATGCCTCATGATGGCTTCCATGACCAACGAGCTCCAAAAGATTCATGAGCATATGAAACATGCAAGTGAGATTCACACACCTACAAGAGTTGTATGGTGTTCAAACAAGGCATGAAAGGTTCGCTTTCTCAAGAGAGCTCTTTAGGTCAGGGATGGTTGAGGGTTCGAGTGTCCATGATCAAAGGCTCAAGATGATTGGACTCATTGAAAAGCTTGGACAACTTGATGTGATCTTGGACAATGACTTCTATGTGGATTTGATCCTACAGTCATTGCCCTCTTTGTTTGACCAATTCATTATTAACTTTAATACCACCAAGCTAAGAGGTGATGATTAACGAATTGTTGGACATGTTGGTGACTATCGAGGCAATGATGAAAAATGAAAAGCCTCTTATGCTTGCTTTCTCCTCTAAGGGCCCTAGGGGTCCTAAAAAGAGAGGTAAAAGGAAAAAGAGTTCTTCCTCCAAGGGGAAGCAACCTTTGAAGAGTTCAGGAGGAGTCAAGAAGAAGAAAGAGGCTAAAACAAATACAAGTTGTTCCATTGTAGCAAAAAGGGGCATTGGAAAAGAAATTGTGAAGCTTACCTTGCAACCCTTAAGACTTCCCCATGGGTGTTTGATACCACGTGTGGTTCTCACCTTTATAATTCGTTACAAGTGATGAAAAGAAAAAAAGAGTTTTAATGAAGGGGATATGATAGTTCGCCTGGGAAATAGAGCAAACGTTGGCGCCATGGTCCAATGCGTTGTCAAGTTAGACTTGGGGAATGCTTGCATTGTATTAAATCCTTATTATTATGTATCCCATCTTGTTAAGAACATTATTTCAATTTTCGTTCTTGATAATGAATGATATGATTTTTCTATACCGAATGGGATGTTGAAAGCATTAAAGAGTGGTTCTTTAATTGCACTAGGTACATTGAATAACGGATTATACATACTTGATTCTTAACCTTCGTTAATACACATTCAATCAAGTAAGAGAAAATTAGATAACCAACAAGATTCTATCTTATAGCATGCAAGACTTGGACATATCTCTAAAAATACGATGAACAAATTAGAAGCTCTCAAAGTACTAAATGGTAGTGGCTTGAGGACCTTCCTACATGTGAATCTTGTTTGAAGGGAAAAATGACCAAGGTTCCTTTTGTGGGACAAATGGTCCTTTGGATTAGATCCATACGGATGTTTGTGGCCCACTAAGAGTTAGTGTGAGAGAAAGCTATTCTTACTGCATCACCTTCACCGATGATTATAGTCGGTTCGGACACATGTATCTTATGAGGTACAAGTCCGAAGCCTTTGAAAAGTTCAAAGAGTATAGGAATGAAACAAAAAAGCAAAAGGGACTTAATATTAAATCTCTTCGATCGGATCGAAGGGGAGAATACTTAAGTACTGAATTCTTGGGTTATCTAAAGGAAAATGGGGATTCTTTCTCAGTGGACTCCACCTGGTACACCATAACACAATGGAGTAGCCGAGAGGAGAAACCGTACCTTATTGGACCTGGTACATTCCATGATGAGCTTTTTCGATGTGCCTATATCCTTTTGGGGACACACATTAAAAACGGCGGCGAAGTTACTAAATGCAGTGCCTTCAAAGTCGGTGCATTAGAAAGCCGCATGATATGTGGTATGGCAAAGCACCCTCTTACCATTATCTTAAGGTTTGGGGTCTCACGCTTATTATGTAAGTGGTTAGTAGGAGACAAGTTGGATAGTAGATCCACCTTGTTCAAGTTTGTGGGATACCCAAAAGAGTCTTTAGGTTGTTACTTTTATGATCCCTCAGAACGAAAAGGTGTTTGTTTTGAGGAATGCCTACTTTTTGGAAAAGCAATTTCTATTAGATAGAAAAGACATTGTTGTTGAACTTGATGAAGTTCAAGATGATCATCAAGTCCCAGAATCGGTGGAAACAAATGAGCAACAAGAGCCTTACACACAACCTCTTAGAAGGTTGGATTAAATCAAGAAACAACCCAAAAGGTTCGGATTCCTTCACGAGACGGGCCAATCGAATAGTGATCTGAAGACCTATGGAAGCTATATTGGACATAGACTCAGGACATTGGCTTGATGCCATGAAGTTCGAAATGGACTTTATGTACTCCAACAAAGTATGGACTTTGGTAGATCCACTGGAGGAAATAGTTCCCGTTGGTTGCAAATGGATCTATAAGCGAAAGCTAGGAGTTGATGGAGAGGTAATGACCTTTGAGGCGCGACTGGTGGCAAAAGGTTATACTCAAAGACCTTATATCAATTTCAAAGAAACCTTTTCACCGTAGCCGCATATTATGACTATGAGATATGGCAAATAGATGTGAAAACCGCATTCCTCAATGGATACATTGAAGAAGAAATTTAGCAACCACAAGCTTTTATATCCAGAGATCCATTTATGGACTCAAATAGGTGTCCTGAAGTTGGAACATACATTTTGATAAGACAGTTAAATCATTTGGCTTTGTCAAAAATGTGTATAAAACTTGTGTGTACAACAAGGCTAGTGGGAGTAGTGCACAGTTTATTGTACTTTATGTCGATGACATTCTTCTCATTGGGAATGAGAGAGAAACGTTAGAGTGTACTAAATCATGGCTATTTACTCAATTCTCCATGAAGGATTTGGGAGAAGCATCATATGTACTAGGAATATGTATCTATAGAGATAGATTAAGGGGGATGCTATGGCTTCCCCAAACCTTGTACATTGATAAGATACTAAAGAGGATCTAAGAGGGGATTCCTCCTTATGGGATATGGCATTCATCTCTCCAAGTCTATGACCCCTAAGACTGATGACAAGGGACAAAGAATGTCCCACATATCTTATGTGTCAGTCATAGGGAGCATAATGTATGTCGTTCAATGTACAAGATCGGATGTGACACACGCTCTAAGTGTTACGAGCTGTTTCCAATCTAACCCTGGTGAATGTTGTTGGATGGATATTAAAACAATCCTTAAGTACTTGAAAAGACCTAAGAACTTATTTTTGGTATATGATAATGAAGAATTGAAACTGGAGGGGTTTTTGATTTCTAGTTTCCAATTCAACCAATTTAGATGACCTAAAATCCACTTTTGGATTTATATTTTGCCTCAATAGCAATGCAATGAGTTGGAAGAGTTCTGAATAAGACACCACTGCTGATTCTACCATAGAGGTGGTGCGGCTTCAAAAGCTACAAAGGAATGTGTTTGGATGAAAAACTTTATCTAAGAGTTGGATGTAGTGCCTAGCATTGCTGAGCTAGTGGTTGTCTTCTGTGACAACAACGGGGCGGTAGTGTAAGCTAAAGAGCCAAGATCTCATCAACGATCCAAGCACATTTTGAGGCGATATCATTTGATCTAGGAGATCATTGATAGAGGGGACTTCGAAGTGGAGAGAATTACCTTGGAAAAAAATATAATAGATATACTGACTAAACCCTTATTACAAAAGGTCTTTGAAGGACATCATGAGAAGATGGGTCTTGAGACTATGGGGAATTGGCTTTAAGGCAAGTGAGAGATTGTTGGAATGGTGCCCCGCAAGCCAATTAGATTGGCATGTAAACTATTTCACTTGTGATACAATCTTGATTGAATGATATTCATTAAATGGCCATCTTCATCTTATTATGCTTATATTTACTTCACAAGCATTTGGTCGAAGCCCTTAGATCACATAAGACTACGGCACTTGGTCATGCACTGGGTGGTGATCATGAAACAAGTCTTACACAGTTGTGATCTTAAATCTTTCAAATCGTAGGATCTGAAGAGATAGGGCATTTAAGATCTGGATAGACTTGCATTATTTATGCATAAATCCAAGGGTTGGATATTGCTTCGTTTCATGAGCACGGCCATATGAGATATGGGTGCATATTAGAGGGGTGCTTGTTAGAGAACAAATTCATTGAAGGCTCGCTTGGAGAATCCACTAGATAGCCAAAGAGACAAGTTGGTAGTGGTAAGTTCTCTAGCTTATGCTAATGCATATAATTAGTCGTTTGACCTGAGGATCCATGGTAACCTTGTGTTTAGGTCCTCATGCTTTGACTCTTCCTTGGCCACGTTGTGGGTCGTTCGGGTGGAGATTGGGCATGAACTACTTAGACATAGAGGTTTGTGAGATTCAAGATGGGATCCGACTCCTTATCATTCTGAAGGGTGAGGACATCTCCTATGTGAATAGAATGAACAATTCCAAGAAATTCTTATGCAAGGTAGTATGACAATTTGAAAAAGGAGTTTTCCAAAGACGAGGTCATAAAAAGGAATCGAACATTAGGAATGGAAACATAGAATCAAGGCTATTAAGGAGCCGACAAATATCTTGCCCTAAGTCTCTTTCGGGAGATAGGAGACATAAAGACTATATTTACATGGCAAACGTATAGCTATGATGGTTCTCCAAAAGCATTCATTTGGGCCAATTAGTTGGGCTCCATGGGCTTGAGGTTGGACATCGACCATGGAGATTGGGTACTCTTCAATTAATGGAGTAATTAATTAAATAGTTAATTATTCTTGGTGCCACATGACTATCAATTGGTCAACTTAAGGAGTTAAGTTAACAATAATTTGCTTAAAGAGTTAAGCAAATTGACTTAAGAGTTAAAACAAAGGTAAATTAATTAAATTAAAGTGTTTAATTTAATTAAAATGAAGAATTAATTTTGGAGGAAAAACTGAAATGAAATGTTTATTTAGTGTGGCATTAGAATTTATTTAGATGACATTTCATGAGATGAAATGAAGATTCCAAATGAAATTCAACACCATCCTCCCTCTAGGGGTGTAAATGGATCGGATACATTGTTTCCATATTCATATCCATTTAACTTTTTGAATATTCAGATACGGATACGGATTTAATGGATATTTAAAATTGATATCCAAATTCGTATTCGATGGATATCGATCGGATTCGGATATATCTGTATTCGATTATAATTATTTATATGTATTCATATTTTATTAAACTTATCCGTATTCGAATTATTGTTTTATATTCATGTTCGATGATAATCATTTAGATATCTATTTACGAATATCCAAATATGTGAATCTATTGGTAGCATCCCGATCGGGAGGTGCCTGCTTTTCGACCTGAGGTGCTACTCAAATCTTTTCCATAATAATTTAAATTCAAAACTCACCTCAAAATTTCAATTTCAATTCATAAGACTGCACAACAAACTTAAAATTTTACAACTCAAGTGATATGAGCCTAGCGCTGACTCAAAAGATCATTTCAGAGTGTGCAATATGTACAACCAAAACAACAAAAACTCAACTCCATGAGACATTACAAGAAGTGCAAACATGTTCATATTCTAAAGTCTCATAAATAATGGCATATTTCAACTTAAAATAACACTACACGCCAACATTATATACAAGCTAAAAGTCTTCCAATTGAGTTCAGTATTGTCCACAATCTCAAATCCCATAGTCACCATCAAATGATATCCAAACACCTACCATAAACAGTTCTTCCAAGCAAGCATCAGTCCTCATTCTTTCACCATTCATATCTGTTTGAAAATATTTAAGAAATGCATAGGAGGGTGAGTCTTAAGGACTCAGTGAGGAATAAGGCAAAGTAATGGATGACTGTCTAGAGTCAATAATAACAATGAAGCTTGATAACACGAAATCGGGGAAGCTCAAAACAAGCCAGAATGAAGATAATGAACATTTTTCAAACAATAACAATGAACAAATTTATTGATAGTAATCAGTTCATGCTTGCTGCAAATCAGAATCTATACTCATAAAAACTTGGAACATGTAAACATTTAGCTAGCCTGTTGGCATCCTTTCTTATACAAAAAGTTAATGGGGCACAACTATCGATGGACAACTTAATAACCACGAGAAGGAAAATGATAGACAACAATCAAAGATAGTTTGATAACAATAAAAGCTTCAGCGCGAATCAATATTTTGCAAAGTACACATGATATCAATTATTTTAGACTGTTGGTCATTCCATCCTTATTACTCCCAGATCAATGTATAGTTGCTAGTACCGGACGTCAGTACAGTATAAACAAGATTTCCTTATTGCTCCATTGCTTGAGCACTCAGCTCAACAGGTAATAACTTTCTTTTATTGGCATGGTCAACCGCATGCTATAGATCCCGCCACTCACAATTCGCTACCTCCAGCTCTCTGTTGAGTTAGGATCGTAGGTGGGTACTAGCCGGGAGATCTGTCACCGTCCGTCCGTAACGCCCGATCATCTTTCTGAACCTAGCCCCAGGCCCAACTTCCCGTGGCATCCATCTGGGTTGAACTTCCCAAGGGCGTCCCCATGGGTTGCACGATACAATGCCAACATATATCAGTTCAACTATTCAAGCAAATAACATGAACATTTCGGAACTTTACATGACTTAGCATATACGAGGCAAAACATTTTCCAATAACAACTGGCAAGGCCTATTCCAGTAAACAAGGTACATGAATAATTTAAGAGAACTTTTGACATAAATAGGTCTAGTATTGAAATCCAGAGATGATCACGGGGACAGACTCAAGAAGGGCCCCCACTGGACATGCCCTGTCAACTAGTGCGGCTCTTTGCTCTGCTCGGCACATATTTTACAGTATTGACCGAACAAGATATTTAAAAGGGTCAAGATTTTCAACATTCAATTGCCAATAGGGCAGAACTATTTAATAAATATGCCAACAAGGCGATCAACGATACACTTGAATAATCAACTTCAAATAGAGTTTACAAGTTCAGAAAGATTCATAGATTTTGATTGAAAAATAGTTATTTTCAAGAAAAGACAGATAAAATACCCATTAGTTTCAGATCAAGAAAACCTCACAGGGTTTGACAATCAACAACAATATTCGAGATAGATATCAAATCGGCAGAACCTAACGGGTTCAACGATGACTATAGATTAGGCTCAAACAAATCAAGAACCAATCAGTATAACCCTCACAGGGGTAACAATAATCAATAGGGTACGATAATCAAAGCAATACCAACCCTCATAGGGGTTTGTCAAGGAGACGATAGGTACAAGGGTTGCCAGATTGGCGGATCCTCACCTCTTGTAGTTTCAGAAAAACAAATCTCAGCTAGCAATCTACTAATCACCAGGACCCACTTCTTCTTCACCTAATTAGAGGAATAATCCCATAGTCAAAATTCCTATTCAACACTAAGCCTTCTAGAATTGCATCAAGCATTCTAACATTATTAATTTATAAATCAACATGATGATATAAGTTCAATAGGTGCTATCTACACAATCATCCCAATATCACTATTCCTGAATTAGTCACGATAGTCTATATCAGTTCCAAAATAGCATGGTCTCAATCTAAATTACAAGGTCATGATATCATAATCTTATTCCATACAAAATAGTCCAATTCTGCATAATTAATCCTAATCAAATGCCACTTAGTCTCCCGTTATGAAATCCTTAGTCAATATTTATTAATTCTAATTTTGGCATTTAGCATGACATGTCCGAGTCCACAAATTTAATATTTCTCCTTGCATTGGAATTACACTCACATATATATATATATATCAATCATCCCAACATTCTCATTCTTGTCATACATACATAGCTTAAAATGGAAGGTACAACATATGCATATACATCAAGGTACAACCAACAAAAGCTTAATCCATAACCCTTTATTACCCAAAATGCTTATCTAGGCCTGAATCACAAACCAAGAACACCACTGCGATTGTCGGAACGAGGAGAAGAAACTGGTCTTGGGCCACTGGAGCGCTGCCGTCTGCCACCACTGGAAAATCTCGCGGGCACCACCAAAATGTTCCCCTTTAGCTCCTAAATCCAATCCCCTAATCATATTCCAATTTCTCAGCCTAGAACACCCTCAATCGAGCTCCTCAACCACCAAATGGGTTTCTCACCACCGCCGATTTCTCTCTGATTTCCTCCACCACCATTGCTCCGATCTCTCATGCAAACACATCACCGTGATCCCCTCTCTCAGCTCTTCCCAACTTTTAAAGGGGTAAGGTTTATTAGGCTTCCCAATTTAGTTTTAACTCCTTGAATTTGAATGATTTTATTTGTCAAAATAAAATAAAAGGCTGAATAACTAATCATTTCAAAGTCCTACCCAAATTTCAGAATTCCCCTTTTGCCCCTCAAATAGTTTAAACTCAAGAATCTTATATCTATAGATGGCAAGTTCACTCCAAATTTCTAAAATCAAGTGCCCATTTTGTGAATAGTGTCATAACAAAAGAAAGATAAAAATAATCATGAACGTAGAGCAAATACTAGATTTTTATAGTTGTATTCCTAGATTTTTAAACTCTTCCCCCCTTAAAAGAAGTTGGTCCCCAAATTCATATATAATTTCTAAAGAGCTTAGGGTAATGTTTGAGCATGTTGTCTTTTGATTCCCAAGTGGCTTCTTCAATGTTATGTTGTTGCCACAGTACTTTCACTAGAGGAATTCTCCTATTTCGTAGCTCTCAAAATTTTTGATCCAAAATACGAATAGGTTTCTCCTCATATGATAGATCTTCATTAAGCTGGAGTGATTCATGCTTGATTACGTGCAATGGGCCATGATGATATTTCTTTAAAAGGGAGACATGGAAGATATTGTGTATTCCTCCAAGATTTGATGATAAATCTAACTTATATGCCACATTGCCAATTCTTTATGTGATTTCGAAGGGTCCTACATATTGGGGGCTAAGCTTCCCACCCTTTTCATACCTCACCAATCCTTTTCGAGGAGATACCTCGAGAAATACCTTGTCTCCCACTGCAAATTCCAATTTTTTTCATCTATGATTAGCATAACTCTTTTGATGACTCTGTGCGGTTAACATTCTTTCGCAAATTATTTTCGCAACTTCAATAACTTCTCAGACTAAATCTAGGAACCCTTGAATTTTCTGTCATGTTGTAGGACTTGAGGTTTTATGTTCATCAAGATCCCAATGAATAGGAGATCTACACTTTCTTCCACATAATGCTTCATAAGGAGCCACTTTTATGGTGGATTGAAAACTATTGTTATATGCAAATTCAATCAACGGAAGATTTTTGTCCCAATTCCCTTGAAAATCTAGGACACAAGCAGGAAGCATATCTTCAAGCATTTGTACAGTCCTTTCAGATTGCCCATCCGTTTGTGGGTGAATAGTAGTACTACATTGTAACTTGGTTCCTAGAGTTTCTTGAACTTTCTTCTATATTCATGATAAGTACCTTGGATCTCGATCCGAGATAATATTGATGGGTACCCCATGCAGTTGAATAACTTCATCCTTACAAGCTAGTTATTCCATTGTATACCCCATATTAACTAGTAAGAAGTGGGCTAATCTAATAAGTCAATCGATAATGACCCAAACTGAATCATGCCCCTCTCTAGTCTGAGGTAGCCCCGTAACAAAGTCCATGGTTATTGCTTCCCATTTGCATTGTGGTATTGGCAATGGTTGGAGAAGTTCTTATGGTCTTTGATGTTCAACTTTCATTCGTTGGCATACTAGACATTTTGCTACATATTCTGAAATCTCCCTTTTAATATTGTTCCACTAGTAGTGTAGCTTCAAGTCTTGGTACATTTTATTACCTCCTGGATGGATACTATAGCGAGATCGATGGGCTTCATCTAAAATTTCCTTTTTCAAATCATCGCTTCAGGGTATGCAAATTCTACCTCAAAATTTTAGAACTCCTTTCGAGTCTACCGGCATACCTTGATATGAGCATGCGAGGGCAAGATGGTTATTTTGGCATTGGAGGGCAAAATGGAGATTGCAACATACCAATGGGACCTATCACAATAGTAAAAGCAAAGAGGTTGAAAGATGGCTTTGCAAATTTCGCTAAGTCATTTGTTGAAAAGATGCATAAAAAATGGGCTAAGGAAGATAAGTGCATGTCAAGAAGCCAAAAGAATGAAATTGGAAGCCCATCACCTTGTGCTTGGTGTATAAGGCTTGAAAAGGCCCAAGAAGGCCAAAAAAAATTCCCAAACATGTGGGACTCATGGAGAAAAGAAGAATTGTGACCAAGTTAAACTCTTAGTTCTAATTGGATTTGGGCTTGGATTATTATCCATAGGCTTAATTTATATCTTGTTTTAATTAGGGCTTACAAAGAGAGTATAAATACTCTCTTAAAAACATATATGGCAGATTTGTGATGAATATTGATTTATTTTCTGCATTTTTCTCTCAAGAAAAACCACAATGTTGCTTGTTGCATCAAGAAATTGAATAGGTTCTTTCAAGGTATTAATTTTTTCTACTGTTTATTCAATTTTTGATTCTTATTCCCAATTATTTGCGTTTCTAAGATCAAGTATCTTAGGGGTTCAATTGGGAGGGTTTTTGTTCTAGTGTTTTTTCAATATCAAATTGTGTGTTTTGGATTTCAGGATCATTATATCCCTGGGGTTCCGTATTATTTGGTATCTAAAGCCAACTTGGGATAAATTCCTATTTATCATTTTTTTTGTTTCTAGCAAAAAAAAAAAATGGAAAAAAATGGGGAAAATTTTTTGATCATAAATTGACTGTGGTTTTGTGATTCCTTTGCAATATTGTTGCATATTCCTATCTTGCAGAACACCAATTGAACACAAAAAATTGAGTTTGTAGAATATACAACACCCTTGATTGGTCTAATTTTGAGAAATTAAAGTTGGGGTTCTTGAGAGATTCAATTTGGGAGTTTTGACCTAGGCTTTCAAATTCTAAATTGTCATTGCATAAGTTAAATTGGCTATTTTTTAGTTGCCTTCCATTGGGATTGACCAAACCCTTTGCATACTTTCTGTTTTGTCATTTTTATTCACTCTTTGTGTTTTCCTTTTTTTGCTTTAGCCTAATTTGTAGTTGTTCACATTAGATAAGTAACATATTGCATTCTTGTTACTTACTTTGCATAACACGATACACATTCTTTCTTGTGTGTCATCACATCTTCTTCCTTGTTGGTCACATTTACTTTGCCTCTAGACTTTGTGCTTTTGTTTCTTTGTTAGGTTGTAACAACAAATTTCTTGTCTGCAAAAATTAATATTACAAGACAAGAAAAATCGTACAAATAAAATAAAATTAAAATCTATCAAATGTGGATTCTATCTCTAATCTAAACCTCTTATTCTTCCCTTCTAAATATAATCTTCAATTTAATAAGCTCCACAAAGAACACCTTGAACGCCGTGGATCTCCTTAAATTTAATTTTGGAGGAAAATAATGTCAATTCGAGGCACCTTGATCTTGAATTAAATGTCAAAATATATTATTATATTTTGAACGTCGTGGATCTTCTTGAATTTAATTTGAATAAAATAATACCAATTCGAGGGCTCCACGCCTTAATCTCGAATCAACCACCAAATTATTATAAGTTCCATGAAGAATGCCTCGAATGCTGTGGATCTCCTTGAATTTAATTGAGAGAATTGATGGACCTCTTCAAAGCTCCTCTCACTTGCTGGAATTTGTGTTTTGACAAATGAGCTTGAATCACCCTTTATATAGATGTTTGATGGGAGACTTTTAGATTGACTTGAACTCCTTTGATGGTTATCTCTTTGATAAGACAATATCAAATATCAAGAGATAATATTAAATATCTTTGATATTGATAATATCAAATATTAAAAGATAATATCAATATCAAGAGATAATATCAAATATTTTTTATTTGATTGTTCTATAGATATAGACATTTCATCTTTGACACTTGTCAATATTTGATTTTAGTATAAAATAAATACTAAATCATTAATTAAAATTAGTTGTTTATCTTTTATAATTAAATTTAATAAATAAAAAAATATAAATAAAAATTTTAAATTAACATCTAACACATTGTTTTGCACATGTCACTTCTCAATTGATCAAAATTTAATATGTCTACAAATGACCTCACTTCAAGACTTGGGGAAGAATGTATCAATTATTTGTATGAGTCAAGACTTGAAGTATTTAATATTCTTTACTCATATTTTTTTTTGGCAAGGAGTTAGAATAACTAAATGAGAATTTATTAATTGTCGATTATCACTTGAATTCAAATAGACCAAATATTCTGATTCCTCAATCTTGAAATCAAGGAGACCCATCAAAACAAGACTTCTCCTCCATTAACTTCATGAAAGAAACTCGTGGCCCCACCAATTAGAGAAAATGTCATGGAAGAGTTAGGCCAAGTTATGGAAAGCCAAACTATCAATTTCTCAAGCAACAAATGGGTCCCGCCAATTAGAGAACAATGTCTTTCATTTGGTTTGAACTTTCCACCAATTTTCATCTTTCTTTGTTCCTCTTTTTTTTTTTTTTTTTTTTGGAAAAAAGATCGCATGGCTTTACATCCTCATGAACACCCGACCAAAGCCGTATCACATTGGTATTAAATCAACAGTCTATTGAATTTCAAATTCTACGAAGTCCCACAGGGATCTTCTCAACTCAAGTACCATTTAGTGTTCTACTGGAATTGGGTTTTTTTTGGTATGCCCTCTATAAAAGGGGGTTGCTAGAGCAAGGAAATTCGTATAGCTGTAGAGAGCAAGGCAAATTTGTGAATCTATCCAGGTACGGTCTCTTTTTAGTTTTCACATTATTTATCCCCTAGCTCAAGCATCCTTCATGTTTGATAAAATGCCTCTATGAACATATACCATTATTTTAGCTTCTCCATCAACTTGATCCTCCATCAATTCACATGAGCATTAAACATGACCACAATTATTTGGCTTTCTTTCATTTTTCACCGTACTTAACTTCTTTTATGAATGCTAATCTTCTTAATATGTCATCTTTTCTTCTTCCTTTTCTTCTCATCAACTTGATTAACTTTTCTTCATACTTTGGTAGGTTGCATCATGGTTTATTTTAAAGATATCCCATCCATTGCTGGAGTGCAACACTTGATTATCCTTGATGAAGAGATGCCTATGGAGAAAGGCAGACTTTTGACTACTTATAATCCACTTATTGGTAGATACGCAACAAAGTGGCCAAGTCTGATTAATTCACTTCCAAAGTGTGGGCTTTAAGGGCAACTCACCATTGTCCTCCAAACAAACTAATTCGTCATCAATAATCAAACGAACTAATTTTTCTACCAACATTGGGTCACAACATTGTCGAAGGTAAAGTCAAATGAAGAGAAACTCTTCAATTTGATAGCGAATTCCTTTATATCAAAGGATATTGGGAGTAAACGGAAGATATCCTTAGCCGATGCAAGCATAAGTTGATTGCCGCACAAGTATATGATCCAGTGTATGCTTCGTTATTCATATATGATCAAAATTATGAGATTATCAAAGCATTTTGCGAGGCATGGTATCTACTTACAAATACTCTTCGAACTTCTTTTCGAGAATTGTCCTTATCACTATGGGATTTGCACAACCTTGCAGGCCCCCCCATGACAGGAATTTTTTATGATGAAATGATTCCTGGTGCCAAGGAGCTTACCGGCATTGATGAGATAGGAACAAATTTATTCCTCATTCTTGCAAATACTTATTTCAGGCTTATCATTCACTTTAAATGAGCACTAATGGAGGTCAACTTTCTCAAGTTACTATAGAAGAATGAGTGAAGTATTGGTCCAAGAAAGCCACAAAATACCATCAACCACCACTACGCAAGGAGAAAAAGACGGTCCAGCCCAAATCAACTCATAATCCTCTTGGTGATTTTGGTTTTCATGGAGAATGGTCCACTGTGGAAGAGGCAGTATAAAACTTGGGATTCCTAGGAACTTGAGAGAAGTGACCTATTTGGCGGCATATTTGGCTTGTTGGCTTTGCTCATTCGTTCTTTTACCAATGATGTTAATTCAATACGCTCGAGTACTTTCAAGATAGCATGCATCGTGGCCACTGATAGGAAGGTAAGTCTTGCTATTCCAGTTTTAGCTAGCATCCACAATGGTTTAAATAAAATTTCAGGTTCCCTAAGGCCAAGTCGTGTCCATTCTTCTTTCCCCATCTACTTTGTCTATGCTTGGTTAGCACATTACATCAAAACACATTATCAAGTTTGGAAGGAGTGTGTGGCCTAAAAATGGCAGTCTATTGCGGCAAATGAGGTGCCAAATACTATGATCCAAAGGAGGCCCCGCAAGAAAATTCACAAAGGGGATTTTGTTTTCTGAACTTGCACCATGATGGCTAAAGATAAAGGACTTCCATATATTTATGATGGGAAAGCTAGGGAATTGGAACAAAAATAATTCATTGTTGTCCGTTCAAGTTATCTTCCATTGCGATAGGGTGACTACTTTATTGTTGAACCTTATAGCCCCCATTGCTTCAGTCATCAATTTGGATATTATCAAGAAATTCTTGGGATTCTTGTCCATGATATTTGCACAGCCACTTTGGATGAAGGCCTTTGCACAATTCTATGCCTAAAGCCATGGTTTCCTTGTGTGCTCCCAAATGCAAAAAAGTTCTCTTCGGATGCCTACAAGAAGTGGTGGAGTAAAATTCATTGAGATTACTTTGAAGAAAATATTGCAAGATAGATCAACTTGAGGCCAATCAAAATTTCCCTTAAGGACAAGGATCTTGATAAAGGGGATAGACCACTTGCTAAAGATACTCAAAATCCTCCTACCCTAGAAGACGTCAAACCTCCAAAAGAAAAGAGAAGGAATCCTTATCCTTTAGAAATGAGTAGCAGTAGTAATGTAGATTGTCATTGGAAAAGACTTAATAGGGGTCCCAAAGCCAAGTGATCCTTCATCAATAGAGAACTTGCCAAAGAGGTTATTTTGTTTTCTTCATCTTCTTTTTCTTCTTTAAATAAGTCTCCTTTTGGTCATTTGCTAACTCAAATCATGTAACATTTCAGTTGGAAAATGAAATTATTAATGTTGATGAAGACGCGACATCCCAAGGTAGCCAAGGATCAATCTTGGGACCTAACTTGTTGGCCATGAGTGCTCCAATTGATGTAACAGTACAAGATGAGGCACTCCATAGTAAAAAGCTAAACAACCATCTCCCTGTGCTCCAATTTTAGTATTTTGAGGATGAGAAATTTGTACTTGATCATCAAAAAAGAGTATCTTCAAATGTTGTGGGATGGCCTTCGCAAGAGAATAGCAAATATTCCACTTGATTCCATCTTCTCTATCAAAGATAATGTTCAATTCATGCTTGAATCAATGAGGGGCTTCAACAAATTTTACATCTCCAATGTGGAAGAATGATTGCAAGTATTTTTTGACAAGGTTGCCACTTATGATGAGGCAAAGTCAGCATCTTTTGAGAAAACATCCAATGAGCTTCTTGCACAACAACTAGATAAGGCCAAAAGCTGTCTCCATGATGGCCAAACTAGAGAAAGCAAAGAAATAAACTAAATTCAATCAACCCAAATGTTGGAATGGTACACGACAAGCCAATTAGATTAGCCTTGTAAAAGCTATTTTCTTATAAAACAATCCTGATTGAATGATATTCTTTATATGGCCAACTTCATCTTATGCTTTATATTACTTCACTTGCATTTGGATGAAGCCCCTAGATCACTTATGACTACGGGACTTAGTTCAGTGACCATGGAATAAGTTGCACACGGTCGTGATCTTAAATCTTCCAAGTCATAGGATCTTAAGAGATGGGGTATCTAAGGTCCGAATAAACTTGCACCAACGATGCATAAATCCAAGAGTTGGAGATTGCACTATTCCATGAGCAACCGTATGAGATATGGGTGCGTATTAGTGGGTGCTTGTTAGAGAACAAGGTACTGAAGACCCTCCGAAGAATCCACTAGATAGCCGTAGGGGCAAATCAGTAGTGTAACATTCTCCCGCTTACGCTAGTGCATGTCATTAGTCCTTTAAACTGAGGATCCATGGTAACCTTGTGTCCGGTCCTCGTGCTTTGACTCTTCCTTGACCACTTAGTGGGTCTTTCGGGTTGAGGTTGGGTATGAGCTACTTGGCATAGAGGTTTGTGAGATCCAAGATGAAATCTGACTCCTCACTTTTGTGAAGGGCAAGTGTATCTCCTATGTATTCTATAATGATCGATTCCAAGAAATCCTTGCGCAAGGTGGCGTGACAATTTGGAAAAGGAGTTTTCCAAATTTGAGGTCACACAAGGGAATGAACATTGAGAATAGAAACATAGTATTGAGGCTATTAGGGAGCTGACAAATATCTTCCCTAGGCCTCTTTTGAGTGGTAGGAGACGGAATAACCGTATTTGTATGGTACGCGTAGAGCTATGATGGTTCTCCAGAATATTCATTTCGGCCAATTAGTTGGGCTCCATGTGCTTGAGGTTGGACATCAACCATGAAGATTCGGTACTTTTCAATTAATTGGATTAATTGAATTGAGTCGATTAGTTTAAAAGGAGTTTTAAACTAAAATAAAATAAGATATTCAAAAATCACAAAGAGTTGTGAGCCCATGTCCAATGAATGGTAAAACCTATTGGGTCACTCACAAAAGCCAAATAGATTCCAAAATAGGTAGAGCAATTTTCTAAGTGTTAGAAAAATCACCCTTTGGTGACCCATTTTCAAGGTTCCAATCTAACAGTCAATTTTGGTTTGATTAATTTAAGTGTTAAATTAATCAACTAATTTAAGAGTTAAGTTATACCAATAATTAAGGAGTTAATTATTTGCTACCATGTTGATCATCAATTGGACAAGTTGACTTAAAGAGTTAAGTTGACTAATTTAAGCTTAAGAGTTAAGCTTGTTTGATTTAAGAGTTAAATCAAATGTTAATTAATTAAATTAAAGTATTTAATTTAATTAATGGGAAGAATATTTTTTGGAGGAAAAATTTAAATGAAGTGTTCATTTAAATTAGCATCTTAATTAATTTGGAATTAGATTCCAAATGAAATTGAAATGCACAAGAAATTCAAGTAAGACTTGAATTTGAAATTTGCCAACTTGGCATGCCATTTGGGCGGTCACGTTGAGGAAGTTGTGATGTCAACTAGCATCACACCTTCCACCCTCTATATATAGATATAGAGTGCTTCCAAAATTTGAAAATTATCATTGCTGAAAGTATGAGAATTAGATTCTTGCATTCTCTCCAAAATCTCTTTCTCCATGCATTGCATCATGAGTTGAAGCTTTGGATTTCTTCTTCTTCTCAACCTAAAAATTGGCCTCCTCTACCTAATTTTCTCCTCTCTAACTCCAGCTTCTAGTGAGGGGAAGTTGGAAGATTGTTTGGTGTGTGGATCATATCAATAGAGAGGCAAGGCACTGGATTTAGAGCCAAACATCATTATGCTCAAGTTGTATAAGGCATTTTCCTTTCCTTCATCATTCTTATGTGCCAATGAAGCTCCAACAGAATGTTCTTGACTAGAAATATAAAGAATCAGTGGACGTCCAGGTACTGGTGCAACCAACGCAGGAGGCTTCATCAAATAAGCTTTTATGCTCTTAAAAGCATTACTACAAGCTTCATCCCACTCAGATGGAGCACCTTTCTTCATGAAACGATTGAATGGTTGACATTTACTAGCTAAATTTGATATGAATCTCTAATATCTCCATAAATAAGCTAACTTCCCTTGCAAACTTCTGAGTTCATGGATGTCTCGAGGTTCAGGCATTTTCAGAACTGCATTAATCTTTGCTTGCTCGATTTCTATGCCTCAATAACGAAAAATGAATCCCAAAAACTTCCCTGATGTAACACCAAGTGCACACTTTAATTAGTTCATTTTGATTTGATATTTCCTCAGGTGCTCAAAAACTTGTCTCAAATCTTAGAGGTGATATTCTCACCTTTTGGACTTGACGACCACATCATCAACATAACATTCAATATTTTTGTGAAACATATATCATCAAAGATCTTTTCCATAGTTGGCATCACTTTATAGCAGTATATTCCATTGAGAATATGAAATGACGTCAACTCCTCAACTTTTGGTGGCATGCATATTTGATTATACACAAATGAACCATCTATAAATGATAGTGCTTCATGCCCTATAGTAGCATCAATCATGAGTTTTGCAGTGGGCAATGGAAAATTATCCTTAAGACATGCGCCATTCAAGTCCCTAAAGTCAACACAAACTCGAATATGGCCATTTTCTTTCTTACTGGGACAATATTGGAGATCCATGTTAGATACTTAACTTTTCAAATGAATCCATCCTCGATGAGCTTATTACTTCAACTTCAATCAAATGAACCAATTTAGGGCAAAATCGATTTTGAGCTTATTTGACTGGATGAATTCCTTTCTTTATTGATAAATGATGGACCACCAACTTTGAATCTAACCCAGCATCTCTTTGTACAACCATGTAAACACATTTTTGAATTCGTGTAATAACTCAGCATATACTTCTTCTTCTTCCTCAGTAGTCAACAAAGCACTAATGTAGATAGGCAAAGGGCATTGGCATCACCTAAATTAATCTCTTTCAATTCATCTACAATGGCATTAACACCTTCTTCAAACTCAGGATGAGCAGTTTCAGCATCTTCTTCATGAATCAAAAATTCTTCACTCAAAGTAATATGGTATGCTGGCACAGTATTCTCTTCCATGAGCTCAATCTTCTTAAATTTCATACACGCCCTTATTTGTCCATTCCTTCTTCTTATATGGACTGTCTGCATGATGCCATCTTTCTCACTTATATAACCACTGTTGACAAGCTTAGAGATCTGCTTGAAAAGATGATCTATAGTACTTTGATGAGTTAACGACCATTACTAACAACAATATGAAATGAAGAAGCCATGCTTTCTCTATCATCTTTTTTGTCCATTTGAGTTCGCATGAAAATAGTGGTTTGCAGTTTAACCTTCATGGTTTTGCCACATGATATATTTAAAATAGAGCATTACTTCATGTGTGAAGGAATTGAACTCCTAAGTTTTTTCGGTTCACTAACCACTTCAAGTACTTTGGCATTTTGGATGAATTCAATCTCCAATTATAGGTTCTTTTATGCTGCACTTTCCAAGTCTATCGAAAACTGAGATTTGCTGGACTTTCTTCCCCTTTTCATCGAAAATATCATTTGTTGAGGAAAATTCCTCTCCAACTATATGATCACTACTTGCTCTCCTAATTGCAATCCAAATAGGATTTTGAGGAACAAATCCAAGTCCCGTTCGAGAGCTTTGAACACCCTGACCTTTTTCCTTTAACATCTTTTGGGTAGTATTAAGTCCATCCGTTTGCTTGCCAGTAGCCTCAAGAGGGAGTTTTCTCAAGATGGATCATTCTTGTGGATTATATCCAACTTTAACAATGAGTTTATAGGCTTTTGGATCAAAGAAATTCTCATTTTGAAGCTGCAGAGATTCTCCATGTGTCCTTTTTGGCTCTTTGGGTTGGGTGAACAAACCCTTTCAGCAGCTGAGGGGGATGGCTTCTTCACATCAATCTTGGTTAGAGGAAATGTTATTTCTTTCAATGATTCAGATCCTACCAAAGGTGATTCGCTCTTTATGTAATCTTTACTGGTGCATGTGGTAGTCAAGTTTTTAACCTTGTTTCCTTCATCAATATCATCTTGCTACTTGAATTCCTCTTGTTCTTTGACCTTGACAGCTTTCATACTTTCAATGTAGTATTTAGCATCGGTTAAGTGCAATTCAGCTTCAGTGAAAGGTTTGCTATCTCCAAGCACTTTCTTTACCACATATTCTCAACAATACTTGAAACACTTGTGCCACGTAGAGGGAACTACACCATTTTCATGTAACCAAGGTCGGCCCAAAAGCATATTGTATGATGTCATAGTGTCTATGGCATGAAACAATGTCCTTGACAACATATCATCCCACCAGTAGCTTTATCCTTATTATTCTAAGAGCCATTTGTCCCATAGCAAGTGTCGTAGCCACAAGGGCACCAACTTTCTTAAGGGCAATCAAGTTTTCAATGCTGGGGTCCGAATCAAATATGTCCTCTGCCCGTTTAGCCTCCTCTTTAGCTTTGCTAACTCTATTGAAAAGGTTTCCAAAAGTGTGTCTATTCCAATTTTTGAGCACCTTTTTGAGTCTAAATAACTTTAAATAGAGTTTATCATACCTTTAACATGAATGGGCATGGTCTAGCTATCATTAACAAGTTCCAAAAAATTATGGTGCCGAGTCCACATATGCTGGAATCTAAAACTGGACGGTTAGGAAGAGAAGGAAACCAAGAAGGAAACAAGAAGAGCATTGTGATAAGAGCAGTACCAAGGTCAGTGTTGGACCCTAGTGGAAACGAAAGCCTCACACCAATTCGTGGAGAAAAGGGCCATATCCAATCTTTCGCAAATAGAATTGCTAGTCCACGTGAAGGGAGAGCCCTCAAAACCAATAACTTCTAAACCACAATCAAGAATCATATCCCCAAACTCTTCCATGACAGCCCCATTTGGAGGGCCACCACCATTTTTCTCCTCATTAACAAGGACAATATTGAAATCTCCAGCAACAAATCATGGGAGAGAGGTGTTGGAGGCTTGACACAAATCATCCCAAAGGGGTCTCCTAGAAATTTTACTGCCCTTAGCATAAACAAAGGAGCATGCAATGTCTGAGGCCCACAAATTGCAAGAAATTTGGACATGCAAGAGTTGTTCGGTATCAATCAAAATAGAGGCATTTAGGATATCATCAAATAGACACCATATCTTCTGATTAACATTGGAAATTCCTTTATTAAGACCTAGTCTCCTCGGCACGTATATTTCATCTAGGTGGATTTGGGGTTCAAGGAGGATGATCAATTTGAGGTTGTGTTCCTTAACCCCATTGTGAACAATTCTTACACTCTTTCCCCCTTAAAAGAATTTGGTCCCCAAATTCATACCTAACTTTTGAAGAGCTCAGGGTAATGCTTGAGCATGTTGTCTTTTGATTTCCAAGTGGCTTCTTCAATGTTATGCTGTCACCATAGTACTTTCACTAGAGGGATTCTCCTACTAAAATACGAATAGGTTTCTCCTCATATGATAGATCTTCACTAAGTTGGAGTGATTCATGCTTGATTACGTACAATGGGTTAGGATGGTATTTCTTTAAAAGGGAGATATGAAAGACATTGTGTATTCCTCAAAGATTTGATGGTAAATCTAACTTCTACGCCATACTATCAATTCTTTCTATGATTTTGAAGGGTCCTACATATCGAGGGCTAAGCTTCCCACCCTTTCCATACTTCACCAATCCGTTTCGAAGAGATACCTTGAGAAATACCAAGCTTTTTTTTCTATGATCAGCATAACTCTTTTGACAACTCTGTGCGATTAACATTCTCTCACGAATTATTTTCACAATTTCAATAGCTTCTCAGACTAAATTTGGGAACCCTTGAATTATTTTTGTATGTCCATCAAGATCCCAATGAATAGGAGATCTACACTTTTTTCCATATAGTGCCTCATAAGGAGCCATCTTGATGGTTGACTGAAAACTATTGTTATATGCAAATTTAGCCAGTGGAAGGTTTTAGTCCCAATTCCCTTGAAAATCTAGTGCACAAGCACGAAGCATATCCTCAAGTATTTGTATAGTCCTTTGATGTTAGAACCAAAAATAATAGTAATCTAAAATAATTTACTTCCTTAAAAGAAATAAAGATCCAAACAATCATTTTCCTGGTTTGGATATTCCTTAGCCTCAATATATCTTAGGCATAGTGCCACAATTATAATGAATCACACACTAGTAGGCCCCCTAGCATTAATTTATCATAATTAAAGCACTATGCAAAGCCACAAGCATCTGCAAAATTTAAGGCCTATTATTAGTGCAATCTAAATTTTCTCAAACCCCATAATCATTATTATTTGAGGATCCTATCCTGGTTTAGCCTAGGTGTCACCCTAGGCTCTGATGCCACTAAACTATCACAATCCAAAATGTATGAACCTGATTTGTCTTCTTTAGAAAGTAGAGCATCTAAAATGTGAATCCAATTTCAACCTAATATTATTTTTCAAATGCACATACTATTACCAGTGAGAATTACAGGATTGTGTTTATCTTAAGATATTAGTACATTTTGCTGGTCCTATTTGAAACACGACATGACAACAAAGCCAGTCTTTACAGAATATAAAACATAGGGTGGACCATGATCTCCTGTATAATCAGAGCCAACAAAAGATCCACTCTAATAACTACATATCTGGTCCCTATATTGTGTCAAAGTACTTGCCTTGCTCTTCGCCTTTCATTTCTAAAGGAATTGAAATAGATAAAGACATAAGTTGCAAATACAACTTAGTGAGGCCGATGTCTGTGTGCATATGTTTTCCAACTTGAATGCTAGTTGGCTTATCATTATATTATGAAATCCAATGACAAGTATGATAGTGAATAAATCATTTAACAATGTAGGATACAACTAAAGATTGTTGATGCCATCACCCTTAGCTCGCCGACCATGTTTAACTCAATCAATCTAGACAAGGCGTGACCTTTCCATCGGTACACATGCCTGGGATCATGCCAATCCTACAACCCCTTCTCACCATGACAGTTCTAGTCGTGCATTTATAGGGAATAGGCCATGAGATACACACATCCTACTCGACAAGCCCATGCTGCCCAAATAGTTTGTGCCATGCTCATGCCGAATGGGCTCAATGGCCAATTTCACTACACAACACAATAAATACGATATCAAAGTCAAGTAGTCGAGGTGAGATAAAGTACTAAACCTCTCTGAGATGGACTAGCATGTTCATGTCGATGCATCTTTTGATTATCTAGACATACTATATTATATGCAAAATGACATGTGATTGGCAAAAGATAATGATGTGAATGTGCTTTTCTTCTCTCTCTCTCTCTCTCTCTCTCTCTCTCTCTCTCTGTGTGATGCGGAACCCCAAGGATATATTGATCCTAAAACCCCAAACACATAAATTGATATTGAACGAACCCTAGGATAAAAACCCTTCCTATTGAACCCCAAAGATACCTGATCTTAGAAATGCAAATAATTGGGAATAAGAATAAAAAAAATTAAATAAATACTAGCAGGAATTAGTACCTTGAAAGAACCTATTCAATTTCTTGATGCAACAAGAAAAGTTGTAGTTTTTCTTGAGAGAAAAACGTAGAAAATAATTCAAAATTCATCAAAATCTGCCATACATGTTTTCAAGAGAGTATTTATACTCTTCTTGCAAGCCTAATTAAAATAAGATATAAACTAATCCTAGGATAATAATCCAAGCCCAAATCCAATTAGAAACAAGAGTTTGACTTGGTCACAACTTCTTCTTTTCTCAGTGAGTCCCACACGTTTGGGACTTATTTTGGCCTTCTTGGGCCTTTTCAAGCCTTATACACCAAGCATAAGGTCATAGGTTGTCCAACTTCATTCTTTTGGCTTCTTGACATGTTCTTTTCTTTCTGAGCCCATTCTTGATGTATCTCTTCAATAAATGACTTAGCCAAATTTGCAAAGCCATCTTTTAGCCTCTTTGCTTTTGCTCTTGTGATAGGTCCCATTGGCGGGTTGCAATCTCCATTTTGCCCTCCAATGTCGAAATAACCATCTGATCCTGCAGTGCCTCCAGTTCTCTCTCTCTCTCTCTCTCTCTCTCTCTCTCTCTCTCTCTCTCTCTCTCTCTCTCTCTCATTTCCATAATAATCATTTCACATTCATCTTGATGGGAATAATTATCTTATTTCTTCAAGTTACGACACTCACCGTGCTTTCCCAAGTGCGGTGTTTCAAGATAACGCGAACCATTATGTGAGTTGCCTACCCAAAATAAATACTAAAATTTAATGTAGAGTTCAACCAATATACTTTAGTTAGTGAAATCTATGTACTAAGGGCAAGATGCAATTTTTGAACCTACTTACACATTTGCAGCCATAAATTTCAGAAAAATAAGACCTATATAAGCTCAATATTCATAAGCCCTTCCACTTCTCAAGCTATCTTAAGTTTATGTCCAACTCTAATCGGTGTTTACCAAATTAAGCACACGAAATCATACATAATTTAAACCATGGTATGAATATATATGCTATAATAAACACATATGATTCCAAATAAACCACTTTAAATGGCTAAAGAACGCTACCTTTCGGAAGCAAGAGTTGGGTTCTCCTTTTCCTTTATTCTAGCTTACTCTTTCTCTTTTCTCTTCCCTATTTCTCCTTCTCTCCCAATTTTGTTGATAATGAAGGCAAAAATACTTTTTAAGAGGTAAGTTTTATTGGACTTGGTCAAAATATGTGGCTTCACCTCAAGTTGCCACCTATCATATTTAAGTTATTTACTTTTTGGTATTTAGTTTTAACTCCTTGAATTTGAATAATTTTATTTGTCAAAATAAAATAAAAGGCTGAATTTTAACTAATTATTTCAAAGTCCTACCCAAATTGTAGAATTTCCCTTTTGTCCTTCAAATAGTTTAAATTCAAGAATCTTATATCTATAGATGGCAAGTTCACTCCAAATTTCTAAAATCAAGTATCCTTTTGTGAATAGTGTCATAACAAAATAAAGATAAAAATAAACATGAATCTAGAGTAAATATTAGATTTTTAAAAGAAAATGACGTATAGTTGTATTCCTAAGTTCTGAACTTACACTGATTCTCATAAAATTTGCAAGGAAGTCATTGATCTAAAGACAATGTAAGTAGTTTTATTTATAATGAGAGGATTGGATCTCTTTAACCATAAAATTTGCAAAGATTAATCCCATTGCAAGGTTGAGGCCAGCTTGTTGCCATCTATGTTCACAACTCCAAATGAGTTGTTCTTGGAGATTTTGAGTACTAGAAGGGACATTCTTTGTCAGGTACCTTAGGGTTAAGTTTCCAACGTGCCTAGAGACTTCAACTTGTTGGAATAGTGCCCCACAAGCCAATTAGATTGGCATGTAAACTATTTCACTTGTGGTCCAATCTTGATTGAATGATATTCATCAAATGGCCATCTTCATCTTATGCATATATTTACTTAACTGGCATTTGATTGAAGCCCTTAGATCACACAAGACTATGGAACTTGGTCAATACACTCAATGATGATCATGAAATAAGTCTTACACGATTGTGATTTTAAATCTTTCAAATCGTAGGATCTTATGAGACAGGGCATCTAAATCTGGATAGACTTGCACTATCCATGCATAAATGCAAGAGTTGGATATTGCTCCATTTCATGAGCAAGCCATATGAGATATGGGTGCATCTTAGTGGGTGCTTGTTAGGGAACAAGTTCAATGAGACCCGCCCAGAGGATCCTCTAGATAGCTAAAGAGGCAAGTTGGTAGTGGCAAGTTCTCCAACTTACGCTAGTGCATATAATTAATTAGTCCTTTGACCTGTGGATCCACGGTAACCTTGTGTTTAGGTCCTCATGCTTTGACTCTTCCTTGGCCATGCAGCGGGTCATTCGGCTGGAGATTGGGTATGAGCTACTTAGACCAAGATGGGATCTAACTCCTCGTCGTAGTTAAGGGTGAGTACATCTCCTATGTATTCTATAATGATCGATTTCAAAAAATCATTGCGCAAGGTAGTATGACAATTTAGAAAATGAGTTTTACGAAGATGAGGTTATAAAGGGGAATCGAACATTGGGAATAGAAAGATAGAATCGAGGCTATTAGGGAGTCGACAAATATCTTGCCCTAGGCCTCTTTCGGGAGATAGAAGACATAAGGAGCATATTTTTGCATGGTACGCGTAGAGTTAGAATGGTTCTCCAAAATCATTCATTTCGGCCAATTACTTAGGCTCCATGGGCTTGAGGCTGGACATCGACCATAGAGATTGGCTACTATTCAATTAATGGAGATTAATTGAATTGATTCATTAGTTTAGGAGTTTAAACTAATGTGAACATTTGATATTTTATAAGTCACAAAGATTTGTGAGCCCATGTACAATGAATGGTAGAACCTAATGGGTCACACACAAAAGCCAATTGCAAATCCTACCTTATGAAGGGGAATTTTCTAAGAGTTAGAAAAATTCCTTGATGACCAATTTTGGAGGCAGACGGTTGATGCAATTTGTAATCATTTTGGCTTGATCAATTTAATTGTCAAATTGATCTAATTAATTTAAGAAGTTAAATTAAGAATAATTTATTAAGGAGTTAATTATTTGGTGCCACATGACTATCAATTCGTCGAGTTAACTTAAGGAGTTAAGTTAAGAATTACTAGCTTAAGGAGTTAAGCTAATTGACTTAAAGTTAAGTTAAAGGTTAATTAATTAAATTAAAGTGTTTAATTTAATTAAAATGAAGAATTAATTTTGGAGGAAAAATTCAAATGAAATGTTTATTTGGTGTAGCATTAGAATTTATTTGGATGACATTTTATGAGATGAAATGAAGATTCCAAATGGAATTTAACTGCACACAAAATTCACATGCCGATTGCTTGCCAACTTGAGAAGCATCACACTTTCCCTCCCTCTAGATATAGATATAGAGAGAGAAGGGGGTGACCACACTTTGTACATGAATTACAAGCAATCTAGATCTAGGAGTTAGATTCTCTGATTTTTCCCTCTAATTTCCCTAGTGTTGCCTCATGTGTTGAAGCTTCACTTTTCTTCATCTCCTACCTCCAAATCAAGCCTTCATCATTGCATTTCTCCTTCTTGTTCTCCAGGTAATGTTGAGGAGAATTGGATTGTGCATTGGTATGTGGATCTTATCATTAGAGGTAAGACAATTGGATTGCAAGCCTTTTGGAGATCCTCTGTACAGGCAGAATCTTCGGAGCGTCTATTGGAGACCTTTCCGGAATTATTTTGAGGCGAAATTTTTCTTGGAGCATCATCAAGACGTTGGTGGTCTATCGGTCCAAGTTTCACTCAATTTAGAGTTCGTTTGGTTGGGCAAAAGTTTCTCGGATTCTACTGTGCCGCTGGGAGACAGTTTCTTTGACTTTGTGAAAATCAAGGTAATCCTCACACCAAATCTGAATCTATGACATGTTTAGATCCTTGTCTTCATGTGTAGCCTAGTTACTTTTGGCGTTTTTATGCTTTTATAATTGGATCCTCGTGCTACATGTGACTTCAAGTGGTATCGGAGCCTAATTCATGCTATGATTTGAATTTTTTGTTTGATTGATTCAAGTGATGAATTGATTTAAATCTCCAAATACTTGATCCAACCTATGGATTGGAATGTTTGGATGATTTTTTATGTGGCTTCTTTGATTGATAAATTGAAAGCATGCTAATAAGTGTTTTAAGTGTTAATTTATACGATTAGTATGTTTTAATTCATAGTTGCTAATATTGAATTTTGATTTGGCATTAGTTGACGTTATATGTTGATATAGCATGTTAAATTTGGCCTTAAGGTGTTTTGGTCATTTTTAGATCCAATTTGATTGGAGTTTATTGGAGATTTTTGGAGAATAGAGATTCTTACTCAAACTTGATTTTTTAAGCATGTTTGAGCACTTGAATTTTCATTTTAAAAGGTGTTTTGGATTTGAAAATTCATCTATAACATGTGATTTAGTGTTTAGGAGGTGTCCTAAATTTTTTGGTGCACAAAAGTTGAGTTAAAATTGACTTGACTCGAGCCAAACCTCAAAATAGGGCAAACTGCCACACCCGGCTAAGCAGTGACCGAGCAATGGGCACACCTTGCCGCACGGTCATGCTGCTAGGCAGGGGCAGCAGCGCCCAGTCACAGGTTTGGGGAGTTTTGAGCCTTGTTTTGTGTTCCATTGGTGACCAAAAGTGACCTAAATCATACTACATAGATGCACCAGTGTTGTGCAAGTTCTCAAAACCATGTTTGACATTTTTTATTGCTTTTAAAATCTTATTAAAGTTAATCTTCAATTAGGTGCAAAAATGAGATGCATAAATGTTATGCTTATTTTTGCTTAACCAATTAATTGTTATGAGATAAGCATTTAATTGTTGGAATTGAATGTCAATTCTTGATTTATTTATTGTTCATTTAATTGTTGAATGGATGATGAATGAATTGGGAAGATTATGAGTCTTTAATATTGATTTTATTTGTTTTAAGTTGTTGAAAAGGGTTGTATTAAATTGGGGCTTGCATGCCTCTTAATTTCTATCTTGTAAATGTTATGAGAGTAAAATCACTAGGAGTGAGGATTTCTTTCTCATGTAAATGTTACAAGATGAAAGAAGACCATTGGAGGCATGAAGACCCATGAATGTATGGTGAGATACTCATGTAATAGCTAGATTTAATCAACCCACTTAAAATCAAGTAGGTGGTGCACCTATGGCTCTAAATGCACCACTTGGTTAGGCTCATAGTCATCCACGGAAGTGAAATGTTGTTTGATCCCAAGCTCCTCGCATCATTCCGTTGTTTACTGGCAATGAAATTGGGACCCATTATCTAACAATGACTCTAGGCAAGTCAAATTGGCAAACGATGTTCTTCCATAGAAAGTTATGAACTATCACATTAGTTATCTTGGGGACTGCTTCGGTCTCCACCCACTTAGTGAAGTACTAGATTGTGCAGTCATGAATTTTTTTGGCCTGAAGTCATAGGGAACGGTCCAACTATGTTGATGTCCATTTGTTGAATGGCCATGCAATCTTGATGTCGACCAAGGCTACGATTGGCTAGTGAGTAGTGTTAGCTTGGAACTGGCAAGATGGCCATTTTTTGGAGAAGTCGATTGCATCCTTCAACATTGTTGACCAAAAATACCTTTGCATAAGGGTTTTTTGTGAGAGCACTTGACCTACTAAATGGTTCCGATAGCTTCCTATTATATCTCTTTCAGCATGTGAGGTGCTTCAATTGGTTTCAAACACTTCAATGATGGTTTCCAAAATGATTTCTTATAAAGCTTGTCGTATTTTTTTCAAGGCAAATTTGGCTAATTGATATTTGATATGGTGAGCCTAGCTTTTATCCTTAGGGAGTTTTCCCTCCTACAAATATTAAATGATCTCGTCCTACCAATAAGGCTCTGCTTCTTCAATGTTCAATGCTCAACATGGTCAATTGTATGCTTATTGGTGACTAAGAACGTGATAGTCTACTCTTGTGAGCCTCTAGTCAAAATAGCTAACTTCAACAATGCATTCGCTCTATCATTTTCTGGTCAAGAGACATAGCTGAGTGTAAACTTTTATAATTACTGTTGAAGCTGCTTGACCTATGCTAAATATCTAGACATGGAGATTTCTTCTTGGCCTCATAATTTCCTTCAAACTGTTCTGCCATGAGTTGGGAGTTTGTGATGGTTGCAAGATATTCGACCCCATGCTCTATTGCCATGTATACCCACGATCGACCCTCATATTCAGCTTCATTATTAGTAACCTAGAAGTCTAGTTTAAGGTGAAATAATGCTCCTCGACGTAGGGGCATGCAATGGAATCTCTACACTAACCTCGATCAATGTGGAAGACCATCAACATGGAGAGTTCAAAAGGCCACGGCATGCTCATCCTCATTAGGGAGGTCAATGCGCTTGGCAAATAAATCTACAAGAACTTGAGCTTTGATGGCAATCCTAAGTTAATAACTAATGCCGAACTCGCCCAAGTCTACAACCTACTTTTAATATCTTCTAGGCTCATTTGGTTTAGTTAGAACTTATCTCAAGGATTGGTTAGTTAAAACAATTATAGAATGAGATTGGAAGTAAGACTGCTTTATCTAGAACCTGTCTCAAGGGTTGGTTAGTTAAACTATTATAGAATGAGATTGGAAGTAAGATCTTAGCTTTCTGCCACGTTTTTTTTGGTACAAGGAACTTTAGGTATCTAAATAAAATGAATGCACTTGTTAATCTATGAAGTAGGGTAGGAAAATGTAGGTATTATTGTCGATTGCCACTCTTTCTTGGATAAAGAGGCATTCCAAGAACTTCAATGAAGGTTAAATCCAAAGTTAAACGTCTTAGTTTGCTTGTTTAGTAGCATCCTAATCGCTTGTTTAGTGGGGGGCTAAGTAAATCAAAACTATCCAAAAGGACTAACATATTTGTGGAGTCAACTGGCTTTTGGTCGACCTACCAACACATCATACTTCACATCTCAAAAGTTGGAATGTGCTCTATCATTAGGGTCAACCACCTTCAGTCAACCTTCGCCATCAGAGATTGACCACTTGCTTGGACGGCTGCATTAAATGCTTGACAAGCTTTTTGATATTCTCTCTCCTCCAATTAATTATAGTCGTCCACTTATCTCCTTACATTTAGTACATCTCAGGTAATTATTTCCAGCTAAAAAGGGTGCTTTTGTACTACTTTTGGACATTGCCACCCACTTGATCATCCAATGACCTGTAATGCCCCTATGACCTAAACTTGTAGGGGTTACACAATAATTCTAACCCCAAATGATAACTCTATAAATACCCATTTCCATCACTAAACTGAGGCACACACTTTTTACACATTTTTCCCATCTACTCTTTTACCTTATTGTTTCAATAATGCTTATTCTGACTTCTGTATCAGATGGTTTTAGCTGGGAGCTACCTCAGCAAGCTTAACCTACTTACTTTGATAGTGGGTTTGACCTACTCTCACATGCTCGAGCTTGGATCTTAAGCTGCTTGGAGTTTTATCCTTAATCTATACACTTTTCCTACAAAACCTCTACATAATCACCCAAAACAAACATTGCATCATCATCTCACTCAATACTAATATTAGGATCGATAGTAGCAAGACATGAAGGTAATATGGGAAGTCAAGCAAGGAATAGAAATCTAGATTTGGGCTTTCCCTAAGAAATTAAAGGAACTTTTAAGTGCAGAAGCTAAAGAAACCTCTTTGCAATTGGTATACAAGTAGTGACAAGCTTAGTTTAAAAGTTATATCTATATGTAGATTTAGAAAATCTATCTCTATCGAAAACTATTGATAATCCATATCTCTATATTTCCTTGATATCAATATTCTCAAATATAGAGGAGACTAAAGAAAGGTATGAGGGAGTGTTCACAAGTTTGCAAGTTGAGCTGTAAGAACAGATAACAAGACATTCACATTAGCAGCAAGAGAGAAGTGAAGAGATAAGCATTCTTCAAGCAATTTTCCTTAACAAAGTCACATATGTGACCAATGCGTGCTTCGAAGAAATTGAGGGTTTAGAGAGACCTAATCCACATTCATTATTCATCTCTATCAATTTCACTTATCAAGGTAGGTCATCAAAAGAGCAAGCCAATGACAGGAAGACTCTTTTAAAAAGTATTTGCTCGTGGAATAGAAAGAGTTCATTGAGTTAATAAAATGTACAAGTGAAAAACGCTTGCTTAAGCTCATCAATATGCACTCCTCAGTAGTGAAAGAGAGGACATTTTTGAGCTAAATCAATCTTGCACAGGATCTAAAACTTATACTCAATTGAAAGCAAAAAGAAGACTAAATTTGTTTTCAAAGCGATTCCAGAGACCATAAGAAAGACGAGGTGGTGGGCGGGAGCAACATAAGCATTTGATTGTTTAGAGATGCATCAAAGTATACCTAAGAAAGTAAATTGCTAGGGATCAAGCACTGATGCATTATTAAAGAATATCGGAATAACTTCTATAGGAACATGGAAAGAAAGATTGGTCTTACTATCTATAGGGTAGGAAAACAACATGGGGAAACAATTTGAATAGAAGCTTCCCGTGAGTGCTTTACCCCACTACTAAAAATTGGGTTGCTATGATCAATAAAAAGCCTTAAAGTGGCTTTGGATGACCTTAATGCCCCTAATGCTGCACCTATCTCACTTGAAGGATCTATGGGAAACGTCCATTATGAATCCCTATCCTATTAATAAAATATAGATAAAGCGTATAGCAATAGTTCCAAATCTGACAGCATATGCATTAGCTTTAATAAATCTTTCTTCTTGAAAAGGCTTTTGCCACGATCCTAATGCATGGACCTGATTTATCTTCTTTAGGAAATAGTGCATATAAAATGTGAGTCCAACCTCAACATATATATTTTTTTTCAACGGCACATACCAATACAGATTAAAATTAAATGATGATGTTTATCTTAAATATTAATACATTCTAGCCAGTCCTAATTGACTTATCATTATACTATGCATGCAATGACAAGTACAATAGCGAATAAATCATTTAACAAGGTAGGATATAGCTAAAAATTATTGATGCTGTCACCCTTATCTCACTGGCCACAATTAACTCAATCACTCCAGACAAGGCGTGACCATATCATCGATAGACATGCCGGGGATCATGCCAATCCTACAACCCCTTCTCACCATGACAACTCCAATGCTACCCAAATAGTTTGTGCCATGCTCATGTTGAATGGGCTTAATTGTCACAATTTCAAAGCATAGTATGATTAAACATGATATCAAAGTCATGCACTTGAGGTGAGATAAAATACTACACCTCAAATGGAGTAGCATGTTTATGTCGATGCACCTTTCAATTATCTAGACATACTATGTTGCATGCGAAATGACATAATGATCAGCGAAAGACATTATATGAAGGTGTTTCTTCTTCTTCTTCTTCTCCCTCTCTCCCTCTTCCATAATAATCATCTCACACTCATTTTGATGGGAATAATTATCTTATTTCTTTAGGTCATGGCACTCACCGTGCTTTCCCAAGTGCGGTGTTTTAAGATAAGCCTTATGCTAGTTGCCTGCTCAAAATAAATACTAAAATTTAATGTAGAGTTCAACCAATATACTTTAGTTAGTGAAATCTATGTACTAAGGGCAAGATGCAGTGAATCCTAAAGTATAATCAGTATCCAAGCCTTAACTAAAGAGTATTTCTTAAACTTCACTAACTATTTCCTCCCATAACTCTTTTCACTCCCATTCTAAATTCCATTTCCTAAATCTCTTTTATTATTTTGTTTCTATACTTCTTCCATATATTCATAGTTCTATAAATATGAAATACACTCAATAATAGGATATTTTGGTTCTTATTCCTAAATCTCCAAATTGTTATGCAAGTTGCCTATCCAAAATAAATACTAGAATTTAATGTAAAGTTCAACCAATATACCTTAGTTAGTGAAATTTATGTGTTGATGACAAGATGTAATTAATCCTAAAATATAATGAATATCCAAGCTTTAATTAAAGAGCATTTCCTCAACTTCATTAACTATGTCCTCCCTTAACAATTTTTCCCTCCCATTCTACATTTTATTTCCTGAATCTCTTTTATTATTTTATTTTTATATTTTCTCCTTATAATTTATAGTTCTATAAATATAAAATACACGCAATAATAGGGTATTTTGGTTCCTATTTACGTAACTCTAATTCCCATCTCCAACCAACAAAAGTATTCTAATCAAGTATTTCTTTCAATTTTCCTCTGTAGTTCTTCCTACTTATCATTTAGTAATTATATTAACTAACATTATGTGGTGATTTTAGGGTTAATATATACAACCATAACACTTCTAACTTGATACCAATCCCAAAGTCCAAAAGTTAACTATAGAAATTTGATTATCTTAATATAATTCTTAACTAGGCTTGAGCTAAATTCCTCTATTTTTTGACCTAGTTACACATTTGCAGTCATAAATTTCTGAAAAATAGGACCTATGCAAGTTCAAACATCATAAGTGTTTCCAATTGTCAAGCTATCTTAAGTTTATGTCCAACTTTAATTGGTGTTTATCAAATTAAGCACACAAAACCATGCATAATTTAAATCATAACCTGAATGAATATATATGCTATAATAATAAACACAAATGATTCCAAATGAACAACTTTAAATGGTTAAAGAATGCTACCTTTTAGAAGGAAGAGCTAGATTTCCTTTTTACCAAGTTATAAGTTTCCTTCTCTTTTCTTTTCTCTATTTCTCTCCCTTTTTTTCTGTTTTTTCTACCTAAATATCCCAATGGGTAATGAGAGAGAGAAACACATTTTAAAGGAGTAAGATTTATTAGGGTTGGTCAAAAACATGTGGCTTTACCTCAAGTTGCCACCTATATCCTATTTGAGTTATTTACTTTTTGGTATTTACTTTTAACTCCTTGAATTTGAACAATTTTAGGTGTCAAAATAAAATAAAAAGCTGAATTTTAACTGATTATTTCAAGGTTCTAACCAAATTTTAGTATTCCCCTTTTGCCCCTCAAATAGTTTAAATTCAAGAATCTTATATCTATAGATGGCAAGTTCACTCAAAATTTCTAAAATCAAATATTTTTTTTGAATAGTGTCAATGACAAAATAAAAATAAAAATTATCATGAATTTAGAGCAAATATTATATTTTTAAAGGGGATTAGATGCATAGTTGTATTCCAAAGCTCTTACACTCTTCCCTCCTTAAGAGAATTTAGTCTCAAATTCATACCTATTTTTTGAAGAGCTCAGGGTAATGCTTGCACATATTGTCTCTAATTCCTAGGTGGCTTCCTCAATGTTATGTTGTTGCCACAATACTTTCATTTGAGGGATTCTCCTATTTCGTAGTTCTTGAAATTTATGATCCTAAATACGAATAGGTTTCTCCTTATACGATAGATCTTCATTAAGATGGAGTGATTCATGCTTGATTATGTGTGATGGGTCAAGATGGTATTTCTTTAAAAGGGAGACATGAAAGATATTGTGTATTCCTCCAAGATTTGGTGGTAAACCTAAATTATATGCCACGCAGCCAATTCTTTCTATGATTTCGAAGGGTCCTACATATCGGGGGCTAAGCTTCCCACCCTTTCCATGCTTCACCAATCCTTTCAAAGAGATACCTTGAGAAATACCATGTCTCCCATTGCAAATTCCAAGTCTTTTCTTCTATGATTAGCATAACTCTTTTGACAACTCTATGTGGTTATCATTCTTTCGCGAATTATTTGCACAATTTCAATAGCTTCTCAGACTAAATCTGGGAACCCTTGAATTTTCTGTTGTGTAGTAGGAATTAAGGTTTTATGTTCATCAAGATGAATAGACACTTCCTTCATATAATGCTTCATAAGGAGCCATCTTGATGGTTGATTGAAAACTATTGTTATATGCAAATTCAACTAGTGGAAGAATTTTTGTCCCAATTCCCTTGAAAATCTAGCGCACAAGCACGAAGCATATCTTCAAGGTTTTGTATAGCCCTTTTAGATTGCCTATCCATTTGTGGGTGACTAGCAGTACTAAATTGTAACTTGGTTCCTAGAGTTTATTGAATTATTTTCCATAATCGTGACAAGTACCTTGGATCTCGATATGAGATAATATTAATGGCAAGATAATATTGATGGATGCCCCATGCAGTCGAATAACCTCATCCGTATTTATCTTAGCTACTCATTGTACTATATATCTCATATAATTGGTAAGAAGTGGGTTGATTTAGTAAGCGGATTGATAATGACCCAAACTGAATCATGGCCCTTTCTAGTTCGAGGTATTCTAGTAACAAAGTCCATGGTTATTGTTTCCCATTTCCATTGTGGTATTGGCTGGCAATGGTTGGAGAAGCCCTGATGGTCTTTGATGTTTAGCTTTCACTCGTTGCCATACTAGACATTTTGCCACATATTCTAAAATCTCTCTTTTCATATTGTTCCACCAGTAGCATAGCTTCAAGTTTTAGTACATTTTATTATTGCCTGGATGGATAGCGGGATCGATGGGCTTCATCTAAAATTTCCTTTTTCAAATCATCATTCTGTGGTACGCAAATTGTACCTTAAAATTTTAGAACTCCTTCTGGGTCTATTTCAAATGAAGAATCTAGCATAATTTAATGGTCGCTTTGAGGTCTTTATATTCCACATCTTGTTCTTGTGCAATAGTGATTCTCTCCAATATGTCAGCTTGTACTTGTAGATTAGCAAAAAGTATCCCTATCTTGACTCTTTCTAGATTCCATAAGCCAACCTTTTCTAACATTCTCCACTCTTTAGCCATAATATTGGCTAAGTTGATCTTTCTGCTTAGAGCATCTGCAACAACATTTGCTTTTCCTGGGTGATATTGAATTGAGTATTCATAATTCTCTAGAAATTCCATCCACCTCCTCTGTTTCATATTTAACTCCTTTTATGAAAATAAATATTTAAGGCTCTTGTGATCTGTGAATATCATAAAAGATGCTCCATAAAGATAATGTCTCCATTTCCTTAAGGCAAAAACAATAGCGGCAAGCTCTAGATCATGTGTAGGGTAATGTTTCTCGTATGGTTTTAATTTCCTAGATGTGTAAGCAATAACTCTTCCATTTTTGCAACACAACCTAATCCTTCCCCTAAAGCATCTGTGTACAGTATGAAATTCTCATTCCCATCCAGTAGGGCTAGCACTAGAGTAGTCGTTAGTTCTTCAAAGCTAGCCTCACATGTATCATCCCAAACAAAATGATGTATTCTTCTGAGTGAGTTTGGTTAATGGTGCTACTATCTTAGAGAATCCTTGATAAACCTTCGATAATATCCAACAATGCCTAGGAAACTACAAATTTTTGTAACTGTCTTTGGCCTTTTCCATTCAAATTGATAGGTTGGGTGCTATTCGTTCCTCAGAGATAAAATGACCTAAAAAGGTAACTTTGTTGAGCCAGAATTCACACTTGCTTAATTTTTGGCATAAAGCTTATTTGCTCTAGGAACTTGTAGCACCACCCGCAAGTGGTGTTCATGTTCTTGCTCAATCTTAAAGTATATTAGTATGTCATCGATGAAGACAACTACAACTGATCCAAAAATAGTTGAAATGCTCGATGCATGAGATCTATAAATGCAACAAGTGCATTTGTTAATCCAAAGGGCATATAACTACAAACTCAAGATGCCAATATCTAGAGTTGAGGGCTGTTTTTGAGATATCCTTCTCTTGATCTTAATTGATAATACCCTTGTCTTAAATCTAATTCTAAATACACACCCCAAGACCCTTGTATCTCTAATCAAACAATTCATCAATATTTGGTAAAGGGTATTTGTTTTTTATGGTGACATTATTAAGTCCCCGATGGTCTATACACATTTGTAATGATCCATCCTTCTTGTTGATGAATAAAATTGGAGCACCCCATGGATAAGTACATGGTCGAATAAAACCTTCTTCCAACAAGTCTTGTAGTTGGGTCTTCAACTCTTTTAGCTCGGCTAGTGCCATGCAATACGAGGTCTTGTATATTGGTGTGGTTCCTGAAAGAGTTTCAGTGACAAACTTCACTTCTCTGTTTGGAGGTAATGATGTTAATGCCTTAGGAAATACATCTTGGGATTCAGATACAATAGGGATTTCTCTCAACACTGTCTTATCTTTTGAATTGTCAATCATATAAGCTAAATATCCCTAACCCTCTTTCCATAAAATATTACGGAATTGAGAAGCTGATATAATTGTCATATCTAAAATTCCTCGATTCCCAACAATTTCTACCTCTGATTGCCCAGGTACACAAAGTTTAACCATCTTAACACAACGATCAAGTTGGGCATGATGTGATGACAACCAATCCATTCCAAGTATAACATCATAACCTTGGATTGGTAGTATGATTAGATCGGCAAGAAAATGTTTATCACCAATCTCAATTTACATAATTTGAACACAACATCTATTGCTATTTATGTATCCATCCATAGGCAAACTAATTTCCAAATTATAAGGCAGGTTTTTTGGTTTCTTTTCTAGGCCTTAAGCAAAATGAGATGCAAGAAAAGAGTGTGAAGCTTTAGGATAAAAAATAACTTTACCAAGCTTTTGAGAGATGAGTATCATACCTTCAAATACAGAGGTTAGGTCTGGCTCGATAAGGCCTTCGTTTCCTATTGTAAATACACGACCTGGAGTTTTAGGTTTATTCCCATGCATTTTTGGTTCATGTGATTTTCCACTACTTGCGGGTGGAGGTTGTGGCTTACTCATTTGCTATGGACAATTTTTGAGAAAATGTTGATTGCTCCCACACCTAAAACACCTTCTAGCCTTTTTTGGACACCTTTCTTTAGTATGGCCAGCATAACCACAATAATTGCACACTGCTGGTTGTGACAACTAGTATGGGTTCGTCTTGGATGATTGACTATATTCAAGTTCTCTCTATTAAGGTTTTTGAGCTTTTTGCCCTTCTCCTTGATTCCTACTAGTTTGCTAATGTATTGCTAAAGGCCTTGGTTTTTTGCCTTGTCTTAGTGACTCTCCAATTTTAGCTAAGCCACTTTCCACTCTCAACGCCTTCTCTACTGCCTCTGTGTACACTTCTATACAATGAGAAAGAAGGTTCCGTTGAATTTCATTACGAAACCCCTTAAAAATTTTCTTATGCATCGAGGCTTATCATTCTTCATATGAGAGGAGTACTTCACTAGTTTAGAGAATTTTGCATCATATTAGGCTACCATGAGGTTCCCTCGGTGTAGTGCATTGAACTCATCTTCTCATTTTTCTTGAACAATTGGTGGCATATATTTATTAGTAAATTTTGCCAGGCAGTTCATCCAAGTTCTTCTAGTTTGCTTTTTGCTCCCATCTCATTTCCACACAATGCCACCAAGATCTAGCAGCATCCTCAAAACAAAAGGTAGCAAAAGCTATTTTCTATTCTTCTGAATAAGTAAGGACCTTAAATATTTTTTCCATTTCTTCTAGCCATGCTTCAGCCTTCAAATCATCCGATTACCCAAAACATTTTGGAGGTTGAAAGCGTAGGAAAAGCGATCTAACATTTGATCAGGTTGTACCCGTTCTTGTTTAAGTTGATTTTGCACTACCTAAGTAAATTGTTCTAGTGTAGCCGCCAGATGATCCTCTCTATTATTACTTGCTGCTACAGGTTCTTACCTTTGTTCTCCTAAATCTTATTCCCATATAGGTGTCAAGGAGTGAATATTTCACTATCTATTCCTTGTTTTTTTTTGTGGTTCCATCTATATATATCAAAATGCATTTAGACTTTAAAATACACGTACATCATGTATAAATTTTAAAAGCATAGTAGGGAGAACAAAAGGTGCCATTTATATAATACAAGCATAAGCTTAAACCTATCACACAAGTTGCCATTTATAACATACAAGGTTGAGCATTCACACAAAACTTAAACCCATACAAACAAAAGAAGCACTCAACCCAAACCTATATACAAGAAAAAGTAACAACTATACTAGACAGCCACCACTATCTTTTCACCTTACTAAACCATCCTATTATTGTTATCATTATTATAGTTTAGGAACTACTTCATATTTTCCTAAACTTTTCTTACTAAATCCTCATAGGAATCTCGATCGATGTCACTTTCATGCCTTGGACTAGGTTCAGGATCTGCCTAAGCTTCATCCTTTAGTATTTCATAGAGGTAATTGGCATACCTCCTAACCTTCTGCCAAATAATTCTATTACACTCTCTCTTCCTCTCCTTCATTATCCTTGCTCTAGTAATCTCAGTCTCTAATTGTTGAATATGTGTGCCTTTGGAGGTCATGAACTTAATGCTAGAGTTCTTCAACAGTTCCTACACTTGTATTTAGCTTATAGTATCGATTCATATATTCTTCTAAGCGGTGAACTATCTAGTTTGGGTATGCCCTATGAAACTTTCTCAGCGTTCCCATGGCATGCCCTCGAAGCGCTGGTGGGGTATAGATAATACGAGGTCCTGCCCTCCTAACAAGAATTGTCCTTGGAGAGGAGTCTTCTTTTGGTGCATTATCCTCGTTATCCATCCTAAGAAAATTCAAAATGTTAGAACCAAATATAATAATAATCTAAATCAGCCCAACCATAAGACTCTAGTTCATTAAGACTTGAAGGATCAAAACCTAGTTTACACTTATGTATTAAGAATACTTCATTCAGTTCATTGAAATTAAACGAATAAGACATTAAAAAATGAATAGCATATATCTTGTTTCTTTCTAAAAGTAACATGGAGTTGCGCTGAGTACATTGAAAAGAAATATGTGCTATGCTACTCAAATGAGCAGCAAGACTTTCTTTAAGACCTCAAACCCTTAACAGGTTGGATACCTGTTATCTTTCAATAAGATATTTGAAAGGCATACCTTGACATTGATAGAGGCAATGAAACATAAAGATTCATAAGATGGGCATCAAACTAATATAATAAACACCTAGCACACTAATAATACACTCCTACTAAAAATGTTAGAAAAGGGAATGGCATATGCACAAGCATAATTTAAACATGTCTATTAATGAATTTTTTTTATTAGTCAAATGTCAAAGAAACAAGAAGAAAGTCTCTGGTTATTTAAGAAAATATTTCCAATTGTATCTTGATTTCGTCTATGCCACAACAAAGAATTTGCTTGGTAGATAAAAGATATCACCTTAAGTTTCTTTAGAAGGAAAGAAAAGTATTTCACCTTCAACTCTGCAATTTCACCTTTTACTATATTCGTACATGAAAAACAAAGAGTTAACGACCATGAGGATAAGGTAACTGAACCTAATGTGTTGTAGACAACTAAGCAGGTAAACTGAAACTAAGTCCATCCAGCCAAAAAGGAATGCCTCATGTACAAATAAAGATTTAGCAATTAAACTTCTCTTTGTTGCATTAATAAAAGATACCTAAGAAAGGGATCTCGCACGATAAGCAAGCTTGTTGTCAATAAAAGGTTGAACCATTGCAAACCAAGAGAAAGATGACAGCAGTTAGAGCTGAAGTGAGAAGAATTTAGACATATGATATAACAAAGCTATAATCGCCGCAATGAGATCAAATTTTCATACTTTTTACATTTGGCAAATAGAACATCACAACATAGGACGTCAAAAATAATAATTAAGACACAGGCATTTCAAAAACTTGACACAGGCAATACATAATGAGGATTTGTCAATGTATTTCATGATTTTAATTAATACATTATTATTTGTTCAAACCAATTACAGATGAAAATTTTCTTCATTTAACACTTGTGCCAAAAGAGCTCATCATTCAAGAAATGTTTCTAATTGTATCTTAATTGCTTATATGCCAAAACAAACAATATGTCTGTTAGGTAAAAGACATCACCTTGGGTTTCTCTAGATGAAAAGAAAGACATTTCACCCTCAACTTTGCAGCTTCACCTTTTGATATAGTGTACCATAAGAACAAGGAGTTAAGGACTATCAAGAGGATAGGGTAACTGAACTTGATTACAACAACTAAGCAGGTAAACTAAAACTAAGTCATTCAGGAAAATATGTACAAATGCAGATCCATGCAGTAAACTTTTCACCATTACGTTAACAAATATAGCTAAGATAAGGGATCTCGTGCATTCAGTATGCTTGCTATCTGTAAAAGGTTGAACCGCTGCAAACCAAGAGAAGACTGATAGAAAATATAATATAGCTATAAGCGTCGCAACAAGAAGAATTTTTCATTTTAAACGTTTGACAAACATAGATAGAATTAAGCACTTATGGAAGTGAAATTTACAAATAATGTTGCAACATAGGGTATTGAAAATGATAATTAAGACAGAGACATTTTAGAAACTTGACTGCACTTTCTCATCATGTCCCTAGTGCTTTTTGCTTTGGATGCAACAATAAACTTTAATTGGCCAAGAATGAAGCAATACATAGTGAGGAGTGTTGGTTTAATTAAGAAGACATTACTATTTATTGTAACCAATAATAGATAAAAGTTTCCTCCATTTAACACTTGTGGAAAAAGAGGGAAGCCAAGCTTCCTTAATAGGATGAAACTAATATCCACGAGTGAAGGGCACACCTTTTTTTTTTTTTGCAAGTATGAAATAGGCGTCCTTTGCAGCAATCTTCTACTTCTCTGATTAAATTTACAATGATCAATAAATTGAAACAGATAAAATGTTGCCAAGGCAACAAAGATATTAAAATAATATACCTCCCGAGATTACAACCACAATGTGAGCAAGTTTTTTGTTTTCAATTCTGTATTTAAAAGTGACTGGAAAGTTATAAGAAACAATTTATTGACTTAATTATCTTCTTAGAAATTAATATTTATTGAGATAAACTTGGGCATGTCTACGGTGAGATATACTTGTATTTATCTCATACGAGGTATCATTAAATTAAAGAACATGTGTTCTTTTACAACAGGTTATCCTTAATTCTACAACAAGTTGTTGGTTCTCATTTTTAGTACATTAAATGCTTGATAAATATTTAAAAATAATATCTAAAAGATATTTTTCAAAAAAATATATTGTATCAGATAACATGGCTTAATAATTTTAAATTGTATATTTTATAATATTAAAATAATACAGTTGAAGAGAATTATCTTTATTTATTAACTAAAATAAAAAATTTAAGAATAAATCATCCTAACAATATAATTTAATTTTAAATAAGCAATTTAATAATTTTAATCATTTTAATATAATTTGATAATTTTAAATCAATACAATAAGTTAAAAAAAATAATTATTTTGAATTAATACTTATAATAAAAAAATAAATATATTTAAAATTATTTAATTAAATTAATAAATTAATTAATTTAAAAAAAGAAAAGAAGAAAGAACATTGGTCTTCCCCCCGCCCCCCGCCCCACAAGCGGCAAACCGCCCAACAACCCCCGGTCCCATGATCCCATCCCGCCAGCCCGGGCCCGCCCTCCCTTCCCCGCCAATCAATAGTCGGGCTGGCCATGGCTAGTCGGTCACTGGCCATAACTGTCGGATTTGGGCAGGGATTGGGAATAGGGGATGGAATTTATATTAATATATATTTATATATATGTATTTATTTATATGTAATTATAGATGTGTATATATATTTATGTATATGTAAATATATATTATTTTAAAATATAATTTTGAGGAGATTTTTTGTGGTATTTAATTTTTAATATTTTTATTTGTTAGTTTTTTTAGTAATGGTTAAATGGATATTTCATATTTTGTGAATTTTTTCATAAATAGATCAAATTTTAATTTTTTTTTCCCATAAACAAATAATAATTTCTGTCAAAATTTTAATGAAAAATTGAACAGAGAATCCAAAGTGTTTAAAAACTTATAGAATTTGGACTACAAATGATCAATAGCATAGGCCTTGTTTGCTTCGCTTGATTAGGTGTGATACATACCTAATCAAGCTTCTTTTAATGTTTGTTTCAATTGATAAAAACCCTTGATAAATCACGGGCCCTATATTATTTATTGTTGCTTTTGGAAAATAGATCAAGGAGGGAAAGGCTTGATTAGGTGTGATAATAATTACAAAAATTTAATAAGGTCTATTTTTTATATTATTTCCAATTAAACCATGATTCTAAAAATGGGAAAGAATGAGAAAATTATGAAAAACTTATTAAAAAATATAAAGGATATAATAGTAAATTTATATATTATATTTTAATTTATTTATATACTAATCATACCAACCAAACATAAAATTAAAATATTTTATCCTAATGGACTTAAAATGTATCATTTGCTTATATATCACTTCTAATCACATCATTCCAAGCAAACGAGCCCTAGGTTTAAGACTAACAGTGCACACAGTTATATTATGAAACCTATTATTGATAGTCACTCTTTTAGTACAATGAACCATTAACATACAATTAGAATTAACTATCAACCAGTCGTACAGGTAGCAGGTTAAATGTATTTATTATGTTGCCAACTAATCATTAAAATGAAAAGTTATGATTTCACATTTTAAATCAAACGGTTTACATTAAGTACATTTATACATCCCTCACATGAGGTATGTACAATCAAGATTGCACCGCAGACTACTCCGATAAACTTACCTATGAAGAGGATTCATATTCTCATAAACTGATTTTGAACTGCACGAGACAGCTCTTTCTTACTATGTGGCTAGGAGGAAAAAATTCAAATGAGCAATTATGTTCTCAAATATTTAATAGAGAAATATAATCCGTAACAAAAACCACAAATGATACATATGAAAAAAGATTTATTTACAAAACTCACCAATTTTCTTTTTGTTTTCAAAATACTGTTTAATCTTTCAAGAACACCATCATCAGCTAAAGACGAGATCTGTCATTTCCCTTCAATGAAAAGATCCAAATATATATAACCAAGTTCATTTTCAACGACTTCAGGATGAGACAAAAGTGAAAAATCCCTTGTTGATGTACGTAGAAATTTTCTACAAAACAGTAATCCATTACCAGACTAACAAATCAAATCAAGAACTAAAGAAAATCTAAGGAACGAAACAAACAAAGAGATGAACATACAGCTTCTCCAAGGAAGTGGATAAAAAGCCTTCGAGAGGGCTAACTTGTCATAGAGATTTTGAGAGTCCTACTAATTCTCGATCTCTCACAAACCAGATAAAAACCTTGATTAATGATAAATTAACTGTCTCATTGATTATTGTGAAATCAAGAGGCAAAGATTGGCAAGCAACAAATACAAGCCGGAAAAGAAAACTAAGAGAGTAAAGGACCAACCCTCATGGAATCAGATGTTACTATGCATTGATGGCAATTCCCTACACTAGTTTCACAAAAAATCACAGGATTACACATCTTTTGTTTACAAGGACATACAAAGCATCACATCCGTAGTCCTCCAGCTGAGATACTATTACATAATCTCTATTCCAGCAAACGATGATGCTAAAAGCAACCGCTGGACAAAGGCCTCTCCTAGGGTACAAAAGTCAAAATAAAAAATATATGGATCAAAACTCAGTGATCATGCATAAATTTGGCAAGGAAGCACATAGCCCAACCTTTACTGTGTACAAAGAATAGCATTACAACAGGAACTCAAGCAACTCATATCACTCAACTATACATTATGATGGGTAAAAGAAAAAGTATATATGAAGGAGTAAGAGAGACATCAACCCCCTAATTTGACCAGGCTACTTAATCAATCTCAACTTGAGTAGCTTAGCACAACTCCAATCTCTTTGCAAGAGAGACATGTCGCTACATAATTGTCAAATCCTCATCCAACAATATTCCCAATTGTTTTCCCTGAAAATGACATTTTCAGCATAATTGAGACCCCAACATTGCGTAAGTTAAGCTGAGTATGTATTTCTGTACCGAAATAAACATCTTAGTCCTAGAAGCAGCTTCATAGGCCTAGAATGCTAATTACCTTATTCTCCACTATTAAGAGGACCATACAAGGATGTAACTACCCCAGAAAGGGTTGTATAGATATCAACTAAACTGTAAATGCAGATATGCATGAGTTACAAACTAAAAGAATGAACCATTCCACCTTCAACTTCATGTTTTGCATGTGATGAGAAAAGAATATCAAAGTGCACATGCCAGTCTAGGATTTGGTTTCCAATTCAATTTTTTTTATTTTTTTTCAATTTTTTCAGTTTCTATTTTAACCGAAACCGAACTGAAAAAAAAAAAGGGGGAAGAAAAACTTGTTTTTTTACCAAGAAAGTGTTATAAAAGTTTGTTTGATAAAAGTAAGTTAGTTTAATTAAAATTTTGAATTGGGTAACTTATTCTTTTCGTACCAAAAAAATTATTTGGTAAGATATTTGTTTTTAGGTGAAAATATTGATTTAGATTACTTTTTATCTATATTGAAAATATTTGTTTTGATAAAATTATAATTTATCTATTCTAAACAAATACATTTAAAATACTATAAATTTAAATACATTTAAAATACTATAAATTTAAGAAGATAAATAAATATTTTAATTATTTTATGTTATCAAAATTTTAGTATATATATTGAGTATGCCAAAATTGCTAGTTTATAATCGCCAAGGCAAATGCACGCGATTTTTGCATATTCAAACCTTAACTGCTAAAATCGAATAGCTAATTAAATCTTAAACTCAATCTACTAAAGTTAAATAGCTAATTGATCCAAGTAATGGTGGTTTCAATTTTCTGATTTGACCAACGAAGAAGGAGAATGGTAGGTGGAGGCGCACGGTGGAGTTGAGAGGTTTTGCTTGAAATTGGCCAACGAAGTGAAGGGGAAAGTTGAAATTGATTTGGGGGGTTTGATAGAATGCAATAAGGAGCACCTTCTGGTAGCAGCAAAACCTAGTTCCGATAGAGGTGCACGGCAACTGTTCGGCAGGCAGCGGCAATGATCCAGCGGAAATTGAAGGTGATAAAAATATATCAAATAAACCCTCATAAATTCAAAAAAATTACAAATAGGTCCAATGGTATTTTTTTCGTTTGATATTTCTAATTAATTTTCTTTTTTTTTTAAATTTTTAACGGAAGGGCATTTTGGTCATTTTACACATTCCGCCAGCATTGTATTTAGATCCCAAAGTTCAGGGGGGTATTTGTAATTTTCAAAATGAGGGTTTTTTTGTAATTACACCAAACCTCAGGGGAGGTAGCTGTAATTCACCTAATAAAAAAATTACGCAATTGTACCATTTGAGTTTAGAAAAATATATCATTTTTTTTTCTCTTTGTAACATCACTATTCATGTTTTTATATGTCATATATTAATATCTATATTATTTATAAAACATAGGGTTTTTAATAGGGACAGTTATTAAAAAGTACCAAAACCACTTTTCAAATTCATGTTCAGTCCCCACTTGAATTTTTATAGAATGAGCTCCCTAGTTTTGTTAAAATTTTGGAGATCACTTCCTACCCGCTTGATTTGGCAAAAATACCCTTAAGTACAATATTTTTCACTCATTTTCTTCACTTCTTTTCTATCCACACAACCAAACACACTTTATCTCCATTCCCAAATACTAAACCCCACCTTCATCTTTCATCATCAGAAGAAAGAAAAAAAAAAGTAGAAGAAGCAAATTGAGCTTGACGGCGCGAACGAGGAGCTCGACGACACCACCACCACTAGCGCGACCACCGCTTTTCCACCTTCTCAGTTTATTTTCATCATTTTCAGGTTATTTTCTCAGTTTATTTTCATTCTTCCCAGTTTATTTTCTCAGTTATTACCAAGTCATTCTCTTCATCTTGGTTTTTTTTTTTTCTTAATCAGCAAAAAGAGTGTTTGCCGGAGATGTGGGTATGAAGAAGGAGATGAATTTTGAAGAACTTCAGACTGTATCATTTGTATTGGAATTGTAGTAGTATATAATCTGTTTATGTAAAGTACATTTTACAAGAAATTATAGTATAAAATATTCAACCTTTCAGTACATTTCAAAAAAAATTGTAGTATATAATTTGTTTATCTAAAGTACATTTTACAAGTGATTGTAGTAAAAAATGTTCAACCTTTCAATAAACATTATCTGAAAGTGGTAGTATATAATTTGTTTATCTAAAGTACATTTTACAAGCAATTGCAGTACAAAATATTCAACATTTTAGTACACATTATCTAAAAGTAGTAGTATATAATCTGTTTATGTAAAATACATTTTTCAAGCAATTACAGTACAAAATATTCAACATTTCAGTACACATTACTAGAAGTGGTAGTATATAATCTATTTATATAAAGTATATTTTACAAGCAATTCTAGTACAAAATATTCAACCTTTTAGAATACATTAGTATAAGTGGTAATATATATGAAAAGTACATTTTACAAGCAATTGTAGTACAAAACATTCAACATTTCAGTACACATTATCTAAGAGTAGGAGTATATAATCTATTTGTGCAAAGTACATTTTACAAGGAATTGTAGCACAAAACATTCAAGTTTTATACTTCAACCTAAAATTGTACTTCATTTTACCTAAAATTGTACTCTATTATTTAAGTTTTATACTTCAAGTGTTCTACTAATTGATTATCCAAAATTGTACTACAATTGCTAGCGTCTTATACTTCAAGGGTTCTGGAATTGTAATTCTTTTTATATAAAATTGTACTTCGTTCATCTGAAATTGTACTTTATTTTATACTTCATTTTACATAAAATTGGACTCTATTATTGAATTTTTATACTTCAAGGGTTTTATTTATTAATTATCCAAAATTGTACTGCAATTACTAGAGTTTTATTCTTCAAGTGTTCTAAAATTGTACTTGTTTTTATATAAAATTGTACTTTATTACCTAAAATTATACTTTATTTTACATAAAATTGTAGTCTATTATTTAAGTTTTATACTTCAAGGGTTCTACTAATTTATTATCCAAAATTGTACTGCAATTGATGGCGTCTTATACTTGAAGTGTTTTGGAATTATACTTCATTTTTTATAAAATTGTACTTCATTTATCTAAAATTGCACTTCATTTATACTTCATTTTACCTAAAATTGTACTATATTATTGAAGTGCTATACTTCAAGTGTTTTATTTGTTGATTTAGTATGAAAATGTAGCATGTGCATTTGTACTTCAATAAAGGAGATTTATAATTGATTTCGGGACATATGTACTTCATTGCGGTAATTATGTACTAGATTTAGAGTGAAAAGGTAGCATGTGCATGTTGTCTGAGAGCATGAACAAATGTGTGAGATATTACTAGGGCTAGGCGTTCAGATCAGGTAGGTCGGGTTTGGGTACCCGATTTTTCGGGTAGCAATTTTAGCTACCCGACACTGACCTGAAATGATTTTTTTTTATTTAAAAAATTAATAAAAATATTATCTAAAAAGTCTAAAAAGAGAAAAAAAAGGAAAATGAACTTTGTCCTCTGTTAGACTAAAAGAGGCAAAAGGCCAAAGTTCAATAATTTAAATGCTTATTATATCCAATATTTATAGGTGTGTGTGTGTATATCCAATATACACACACACACCATATATAAATATTGGATATAATAAGCATTTAAATTATATATTTATGTATAATAAGTATCCTTACATATATTATATGTATTGGATATATATAGATATATATGTATTTTTATATACAATACATATAAATATACTTATTATATATATTATATATAATATATATTTATTTATATATATATTAAAATTGGGTACCCGAACTACTCGATCGGGTAGGACTTCCTACCCTATATCCGACCTGAAATTTCATTCGAGTATCGGGTACTCGATCCGTAATTTTTTTAAAATAAAAAAACCCAACCCGATCCGATCAGATCGGGTTGGTACCCGAATTACTCGATCCGAATGCCCACCCCTAGATATTAATTCAATAAGGGAGATTTATACAAAGTATATTTCAATATAACACCATATATACTTCGTTTGTTCTATATTTGTACTTCATTTATACTGAAAATATACTACAAGAGCATTAACAAATGTTTGAGATATTACTTCAATAAGGGAGATTTATACTTGATTTCAAGACAAACGATAGTCTCAAGATATTGGATTTGACCCTCACTATAATTATTAGAGACTAATTATTTAATTGCATAAAGTGTACTTCGACATAACATCATATATACTTCATTTGTTCTGTATTTGTATTTAATTTATACTGAAAATATATTACTAGAGCATGAACAAATACATGAGATATTACTTCAATAAGGGAGATTTATACTTGATTTTAGGACATATGTACTTCATTGCGGCAATTATGTACTTGATTTCTGTTTTTTGTACTAATAGTGATGAACTTAAGTTTTGTTCCATGATTTGCCTTTTATTTCTTGGTAATTAACAACAAAAACTCTAAAAATGTGTGTAATATTTAGTATGGTATGAATAAAATAATTTTAAAGTATTAAAATGATAACTACTAGTGTTCAACAAATCAGAGTTATCATTCGTAGTATCCAAAATATACTTATGCATTGAAAGTTGTTAACACATGAGCATTTGACAATCATATCCATCTTATCACCAGTACAAATATGTACTTCACCTAGTTCGATAGTCTCAAAATATTGTACTTGACCCTCCCTACAATTATTAGAGACTAATTATTCAATTGCATAAAGTGTACTTCAACAAAACACCATATGTATTTCGTTTGTTCTGTATTTGTACTTTATTTCCCGCATATTATACTGAACCTCACTACAATATTTCACTTTAATTGAAATGTACTTCAACATAACGTCATATATATTTCATTTGTGTTGTATTTACACTTCATTTCCCGCATATTATACTGAACATCACTACAATATTTCACTTTAATTAAAGAATACTTCAACATAACGCTATATATACTTCGTTTGTTCTATATTTATACTTCATTTCCCGCATATTATACTGAACCTTACTACAATATTTCACTTTAATTGAAGAATACTTCAACATAATATCATATATACTTCGTTTGTTCTGTATTTGTACTTGATTTCCCACATATTGTACTGAATCTCGCTACAATATTTCACTTTAATTGAATGGTACTTCAACATAACATCATATCCATGTATATATAAAAAAGAGTCTTCTTCAATGCATAAAAATATTTTGACCCCATCTTGAATTTCACGTGCTCCAATTTAGCCTGAAAATATTGGGGGAGCAACGAGAGCAGACCTCATTATGTCTTGCTTTTGCTGCAATCAAATAAAGAAAAATTAGTATAGAAACAAATTATATACTACCACTTTCAGATAATGTGTACTGAAAGATTGAATGTTTTGTACTACAGTTGTTTGTAAAATGTACTTCAGATACACATTATATACTACCACTCATATAATGTGTACTGAAAGGTTGAATATTTTATACTACAGTTGCTTCTAAAATGTACTTCAGATACTCATATTATCTACTACAACTTTCAAATAACGTGTAATGAAAGGTTGAATATTTTGTACTACAGTTTCTTCTAAAATTTACTTCAAATACTCATATTATATACTACCACTTTCAGCTAATGTGTATTGAAACTTGAATGTTTTGTACTACAATTACTTTTAAAATATACTTCAAATATACAGATTATATACTACTACTTTCAGATAATGTGTACTGAAAACTTGAATGTTTTGTACTACAGTTGCTTGTAAAATGTACTTTAGATACATAGATTATTTACTACACTTTCAGATAATGTGTACTGAAAGGTTGAATGTTTTGTACTATAGTTGCTTGTAAAATGTACTTCAGATACACAAATTATATACTACCACTCAAACAATGTGTACTAAAAGGTTGAATATTTTGTACTGCAATTACTTCTAAAATGTACTTCAGATACTCAAATTATGATTTTCAGATAATGTGTACTGAAAACTTGAATATTTTGTATTACAGTTGCTTCTAAAATGTACTTCAGAAACACAGATTATATACTACACTTTCAGATAATATGTACTGAAAGGTTGAATGTTTTGTACTACAATTGCTTCTGAAATGTACTTTAGATACATATATTATATACTACACTTTCAGATAATGTGTAATTAAAGTTTGAATGTTTTGTACTACAGTTGCTTCTAAAATATACTTCAGACATACAGATTATATACTACCGCTTTCAGATAATGTGCACTAAAAACTTGAATCTTTTGTACTACAATTGTTTCTAAAATGTACTTTAGATACACAGATTATATACTACACTTTCAGATAATGTGTACTGAAAGGTTGAATATTTTTGTACTACAGCTGCTTCTAAAATGTACTTCAAATACACATATTATATACTAAACTTTTAGATAATGTGTACTGAAAAGTTGAATATTTTTGTACTACAGTTGCTTCTAAAATGTACTTCAAATACACAAATTATATACTAAACTTGAAAGGTTGAGTATTTTTGTACTACAGTTGCTTCTAAAATGTACTTCAAATACACATATTATATACTACACTTTCAAATAATATGTACTGAAAGCTTCAATATTTTGTACTACAGTTACTTGTAAAATATACTTTACACAAACATATTATATACTACTATTTTTAGATAATTTCAAGGTATAATTTCAGATATAAGAAGTATAAACCCCAAGAAAGTGAAGTATAACTTTCATGTCTTTCAAGTACAAATCAGAGATTTTTAAATATTACAACAAAAATAATATATATAACAAATGGGTTAAAGTTTTTAACAACTAAAAAAGAGTTCAAACAAAGAAAGATGAGAAAATCTATTTGCAAAACTTATAAAACTGAAAAATACATACATTTGAAAGAAAGCAAAGTCCACTAAATGAGTAGCAGAAAACATACCTTTCTGAACTATGTTCTTTTCCTTATGTTCTTCGCTCCTTATTGTTGCTCTTGATTGTTCCATTTTCGCAAGTTGCAGAGTAGTCGGGCTTTCTTTTTTTTTTCCCCCTTCTTGCGTCGATTTCATTTTCCCTTTCCCAATCTCTTTTTCGTTCGCACCCTTTTGTTGGCAGACGAGAGGCTGTTTTTCGCGCCTTTTGTTCTTCACAGGAAAAAACGATTTCCAAACAAAAAAAAACGTGTTTTTGAAGAAAAGTTGTCATTTGATAGAGTGGGAAGAAGAAAACCACCATTTGCTGGTTTTTTTTGTTATTTTGGCTAAGTATAAAGGTATTTAAGTCTTTCTCAAACATTTGGAAAGTAATTCCTAAAGTTTTGAAAAAAGTAGGGAATTTAATGTTTAGAAAATCAAGTGGAGAGTAAAGTGTAAAATGAAAGTAGATAAATTTTTTTTATCCTAATTAACCGTTTTTAATAACTATTTTGATATATTATTTACTTCTTTTTTTTCTCAATTATTTCACCTTATCAATTTTTTTTATTTATCCCAAAAATTTTAAAATACATTAACATTTACATTATTTAAAAATTTATATTTATTTATCTTAGACTTAAAAAATATAATAAAAATTAAAAAAACTAAAACTAGTAGTGATGGAATAATAAAATTTTGTATATAAAAAAAATTAAAAAATTAAAAAAGGTTTTGACTTTTTCGGTTCGGTTAACTGAACCGAACCAATTTTTTCAATTTTTCGGTTTGATTTCAGTTAACTGAATAAAAAAACAGAAAAAAATCAAAAATTGAATATTTTTGAAATAAAAAACTAAAAACTGAACAGAACGGTTCAGTTTGGTTTGGTTTTGGATCGGTTCGGTTCGGTCGGTTTCAGTTTTTTTTTAACACCCCTACCCATTTGTTCCATAATCACAGCTTTTTGTTCCATAATTAAAACCCCTAGTTAGAACAACTCAAATTTTAAGGATTATAGGAACTTGACAATTGTCCAATCACCTTAAAATGAGAGACAAATGTTAATCCAATTAAACGAATACTGAAATTTGATCTTTTGTACTAAGTAGATTCCAAAGCAGAACGAGAGCATACAAAGAGTCAAGCATACATAAGAAGGGAAGTTCCCTGAGTATGAGAGGTTGTTGGCCAGAAGAACAACTGAGCTCCTTGCCATCCTCAAATATGCTGCAGCAATTGTAGGAGCCAGCAAACATGATTAGTAGGACCGTTGTTGCTGCTGCCACCAGAACTCATAATAAGCCAAACATTAATACAAAGATGCCCTTGCAATCTATTTGCACAAAATTTAGTAATGAAACAATCAATAGACCTGTCAGGAGAATGAAGACGTAAAAATCATCACCTTTCCAAGTATGCGTACAATTAGTTATCTTTTTGACTTTTTTAGCTTTGTAAATGTTTTTCCCCTAAATGAAAAATGAGATCAGAATTGCAATGTATCATCTTAACTAGCTGATGCAACAAGGAAATAAGATGTCGAAATCGAATTAGAATCTTTCAAAAAGGAGACATGCCACTGACATTCTATAAACTAAAACGTGCAAATTGTCCTATAAAAGGCAGCATTTTGGAAGCATTTAAAACTCCCATAAACTTTCATCCTCAATCCTCAATCCACAGGTAAGAGGAGTACCAAAATAATACAAAAGGGAGAACAAGAGTTGGAAAAACTATGTGATTGACTTACTTCTAAAGCTGGATTTGCATCCTGATGAAAAGCAGAAAGAGCACTTGCTGCACCAACAAGCACACCCATTGAATGAGCATCATGGGGCATTGCTTATATGATTGTCTTGCAAAACATGAAGCCATTCAAGAAATTTACATTCAGCTGCTAAGCTGAATTGGAGGTTTCATGAATTCTATTTGCCAACTGACCTTTAGATGGTAGCTGCCCATACACTGACATCAAAACGCAAATGATGAGTTAAAATTCAATTAATGGAATAAAATATGGCATAAAAATTCAAATACATAATACCTTGAAAAGAATTTAAAGAATTAATAAAAACAATGATTTGTTAAATTCGAAAACTACATTCTTAAAGTTTGTGGCCCTAATAGTGTTTTCTTCCAAGATGGCGACCATGTAACTTTTTCCGCTACGCTCATCAATCAAAGTCAACGAGACATTGAGATTTAGAGAAGGCGCCACAGTGGCGGGTAGCCAGAATATTCGAGAATCCTGATCAAAATACCATCACAGTGACCAGTCAAAGCCGAGAGGTGAGCCAAGAGCACCACCAAGTGGCCTCAAGCAACTATTGAACAATCAACATTCTCTATATTTCTCTCTCACCATTGTGAATAGCTGCAAACCGAAATAGATTTAGTGGAATAGATATTAGCTGAAAACATGGAGCAAGGCGGCATATGAATCAGACACTTGCGTAGATAAGCCGGTTTGAACAGAGAAGCCAAAAGGAAAGGAAAAAGACAAGAAGAAAAAAGAAGAGAATAGTGGGGTTCGACGATCTGGGACATGACACTGTAGCTTTGGCTGGCTATTCCCTTCCATATATTAGTAGTAATATACATACATGACATGATATAAGCAAAAGATAATCCCTCCTTAACAACAAAAACAAAAGACAAAAGGGTGCAAATACAAAAAACAAGGTAAAAAACTAGATTTTGAATGATGAAACCATCAAGAAAGAATGAGGACCACAAAAACCTGCTACGAAATTAGAAGCTTGATGAGCATACTTGCTCTTCTTTATTAAATTCATTTTCATCCACATGCAACATAATCCACAACATTCCACATTCCTGTAATGGAAATTTTTTCTTTTCTCCTTCACCTTGGATGGATATTGGGTATGAATGTACAGAGATTTTTTGTACACTTGACATGTCAAAGCCTATATGATTATCAATGCTGTGTAAAGTGATTTCATGTCACTCCTAATCAACTTCAATCAATGCTGGAAGATTCTTTTCAAAACTAATTAACGATTATATCATGCCAACATGAACCATTTGCAAAAATGAGAAATGATTAATCCACTCTTGACTTATCATTAGGTGAATAAAATACTAAGATAAATTAGGACACTAGAAGTTTGTTATTATGTCCTATCTCTCTCTATCAGTTTCATCAGATATCTCCTTTCTCACAGCAGTTGCACAAAATATAACAAAGATTTAGATTTAAAATTAAAATAACATTTTAAACATATAAGGACAACGTATATGCAAGAAGTGCCTAGAAAATGCAAGATTCAAGAAAGGGTTACTAAGAACCTAGCGATCAAGCATTGTAAACACTCAAAAGGAATATATGAAGACAATGAAAGGAAGGTGCCATGGAAGGTCTCATAACATAGATAAATAGAAATACGAGTACAAGACAGATCAATTGAGAAAATAGACACCAAAATCAGGGAATCTCTTCCTAGGAAGATTTCTAAATTCTGCATATTCTCTACCTTCATCAATCCAATGAAACAAGTAGGATAAGTGGACGTCATGCAACAATACCTGTGTACTACTAAACATGAAATAAATCCTTGTGTTTTCTACTAAACAAAACTCAAAATAATAATTACATTGAGCAAAACTAAGCAAGCAGGCATAAATTTGGCAAAGAAGCACATAGCCCAACCTTTACTGGTGTACAAAGAATAGCATTACAACAAGAACTAAACCCTCGTATCACTCAACTATTCTTTCCAGTAGGTAAAAAAGTACATATAAAGGAGTAAGAGAGACATCGACCCCCTATTGTAACCAAGCTCTGCACAACTATATAAAGGTGCATCTCTGCACAACTTCAGTCTCTTTGCAAGAGGACATGTTGCTGCATACTTGCCGAATCCTCATCAAGCAATGTTCCCAACTGTTTCTAGAAATTCCATTTATGTATAATTGTGATCTAATTTTTACCTATATGTACCCACCCATCCATAAGGAGGCTAGACTAAAAGTTGATGGGCTGATTAATATCTCTTTTTAGCCTAATTCAGCAAAGAAATTATCAAGAAAGATGTGCTTGGCCTCGTGGACTTGACAATAAACAATAGACTTTGGAATGGAGTTCCTAATACTTGAACATAACATATTGACATAAGAGAAGACTGTTGTTCCTCTATGAAGTTGGAGGCCAATTTAGCATATTTAGTGATGATTGGGGAATGCATTAATATATGTAAAATCAAAACTCTTATACTAACCAATTTTCCGGAGATACAAATCATGTATCAGTTGAATATTGACTGGGCTAGATTGCCACACACTTCTCAATATCTTGAGGAAGCTTCTAGAAGAAATATACAGTAAAGTAACTACGTTCCATTTTTGCTAGCTGTAGAGTTGCCCTCTTGCTTCTCCCTTCATCCTATATCTAATTATTCAATAATAGCATTCCCAACTTTGGTTTTGAGAGAGGAATGGTGCTTTAGCTCTTGCAACAAACAGAGACAAGTATCGACACAATTACGCCTTGCATTTTTAGTCAAGCCATTTCTAGCAGTACCACTAATCTCCTATCTTTTCCAAGTTGTCTCACTTCCTTTTTTCATTTTCAGATGAGAGGAAGAAGGTATACAACTGGGAGATAGTGAACCTTTAACAATGTAAATAATTTACAAATTGAAGATCAAACTGAAGGAACTCTCACCACAATAGAATAAAATTAAAATGGCTAGACTTCAAAAACTTGAGGCTTGTGATGTCCAAGGGAGTATAGTCATTTGTGTACATTGTAACCAATCACTAACATAACATAGAACCAAGTTGGAGACTTACCATGGTCTCACTAATCGACTTGTGAACTAGTGCACCTGCCTGCATTAACCATCACCAGAATTGAATACTATATATGGTATGGGGAAAGTTAACCCAAAAAATCAAAAACAAAATCATTTTTAACACCACTGGGAACAACAATACATCGAGTACATACCGCATTATTGACTGCTTCAGTAGGACCTTTAATAGTAATCAAAGCAGTTTCTATGAGATGATGATAACCCTGCTCGGGGCTATAAGATGAGGCTAATATCCAACTATCAGCTTCAGAAATTAATTACTGTACATTTTCCATAGCAAGATGCTTGTCAAACTGCAAGCGCTTCAATGCAGCAAGCAGTTGGCTATCTATCAAAGCCATTGTATATTTTATCATCACTTGGTCGACTACGAGAATCACATCAGAACAAATAATAAGATCAAAAGAACAAAATCTAGCGGCAATCACATCAACATTTTTGTTAATGGCTAGTCGAGCAATTGACAACACCTATCCATGGGAACTGCAGCTTATACACTTTCCCTTCCAAGATCTAAAAATCCAAATACGGAATAGTAAGTATGCATATCCTTTCATTCTTCTACAACACAATCGATAATCATTAAAACTCCAAATGTTCTCTCTCCTGAAATAAGACCAGTTGAATGTTAAAATGACACGAACATAGAATAGAAATCATCCATCTAGTTAATAGTGAGATAAGTAAGCTTCAACCACAACCACATGCAAGGATATGAAAATAACACACACCAGATAGCAGTATCAATAAGTCACACCTATTGGATCTACTTCACAAGGAATCTTGCATCCAATGTTGCAAGATGAGACATTGCCAAAAAGTTATAGTTGGGCTAAAAACCATCATTTAGTCACAAACCTATCAACAAATTCAACCAAAAAATTTATGAGTAAATAAAACTAAATAGAACTAATCATAATCTTGAATGTAATCTTGAACTTCTACAAGTGAATAGAGAACCCAATATTTCTGCAATAGAACATGAATTTTTGATAATGCTTGAGAAATTCAAAACATGTGCTGAAACAATCTCCAACTAGTAAATAGTATGACCAACGAATGATTAATATCACAAAATACCTTCTCAACATACGACCGCACTATGTTTTCAGTGTCGATCACTATGTTGTCTGGCTGACCCTCTATGATAAACCAGTAGATGAATCATTTAGGTTATTTTCTATAGATATAATGATAGAACTGATACTAACTAATAAAATTAAAGGCAAAAAGTAAAGGGATGAGAAACTCTCCAACAGCCACTTTTATAAGTCCACCAAGATCAACCAAAGTTAAAATTCACAACTACAATCACAAGAAGTGTGCAAATAATCCACATAGTTAAAAGTGAGATAAGGAAATGAATGGTGATGGTAAGCTACAATCAAAGCCACATGCAAGGAGATGAAAGTAGCACACGCCAGATAACGGTAGCATCCGATGTTGCAAGATCTTCGTGGGCAGGAGAAATTGCCAGAATAATATAGTTGTCAAAAACAATCATTTAGTCACAAATCTATCAACAAATTCAACCAACACATTCACCCGGAAATAGAACTGAACTGAACTAATCATAATCTTGAATGTAATTCTGAACTCTTACAGGTGAATAGAGAACTTTCATAATCATGAATGTAATTCTGAACTCTTATAGTAAACAGAACTCAATATTTCTATAATAGAACACGATTAGAGCAGCAGCTTAAATTTCAAGGATTATAGGAACTCAGCAATTTATTTTCATGCTGCGATGAATAAACTCAGTTCTCCAATGACCTCAAAATGAGACATGTTAATCCAATTAAACCGGGGAACACCGAATTTGATCTTTTCTACTTAGTAGATTCAGAAGCAGAAAGAGAGCATACAATGAGTGAAGCATATGTATAAGAAGTTATCTGAGTATGAGAGATTGCTGGCCAGAAGAACAATTGGCCTCCCTTCCATCCTCAATAAGCTCCTGCAGCAATTGTGGGAGCCCTCAAACATGATTAGTAGGCCTCTTATTGCTGCTGCCACCAGAACTTATGATAAGCCTAACATTAATACAAAAATGCTGTTGCAACTTATGTGCACAAAATTTAGTAATGAAACCATCAATAGACCTATCAGTAGGATGGAAGAGGAAAGGACATCACCTTTCCAAGTATGCGTACAATTAGTTTATCTCTGACTTGTTTATATTATTTGTAAATGTCTTGCACCTCAACAAAAAAGAACCAGATGATCAGAATTGCAATGTATCATCTTAAATAGCTGATGGAATGAAACGAGGAAATAAGATATAGAAACGGGATGAGAAACAGGATGAGAATCTTTCAAAGAGGGGACAACAAAAAGGGTTCACTTTTCTGAATATATATACAAGCAGCATAAAAGATGCTATAGCAAAGATTACCAACAAAATTGCAAAATATTCATGCTACTGACATTCTATAAATAAAAATGTACAAAGTGTTCTTTAAGACCAAAGACATCATTTCGGAAGCATTTAGAAACTTGAAGTGGAATTGGTCTTTCATCCTCGATCCACAAGCAGGTGCAGGAGTACCAAAACAAGACTAAAGAGAGAAGAGTTGCAAGAACAATGATGGTTGAGTTACTCTTAAAGCTGGATCTGCATCCTGATGGACAACAGAAAGGACACTCATTACACTGACAAGAAACCCCCTACTTGATGAGGAGATCAAATATGCCCAGCCATTATAAGGAATGATATGCTTATAACATGTTTGGACATAATATTAATAGTCATAATAATATTGATGGCTAACACAACAATGAAACTTCCTAGGCATGTGAGAATGAATTTTACTTTGGATAATGCTCGCTGATCTCCCTAACACCTCACTCCTCCGGGCATCCCGCTGTGCCATCTAACCATCCATCAGAAACACTTCTGTTTTACCAATTTACAAAGGCAAACTGCATTAAAGGTGGCTCTATTGAATACATAGTATGTGCTAGAGATCTTTATTGGTAGAACACCGAGAAAAGTGCATGCAGAAGCCGAATATTTACTAGGTCAATATAGCAGATTTCTGGTATCAACTTACAAAATAGAGAGGGAAGCAAAATACAAAAGATGAACACAACTTCCAACAAGAATGATCCTTATATAAGAAGCTTAAATCACAAGTGCAGGAACCAGAATTAATTATTAGGAAGTAGGAACAAAGTTTGCATTTTTTGTATGCTTTACTATGTGAAAAATAGTAGCATGGATACTTCGTTGATATTGTATGACTGTCCCAACAACCCATGACTTCCTGCCATGATTGATTCTTCATTTCTTTAATGAAGCCACAGTGAATCGAAAAGACCATGATAAATCATTAATTTATTGTACAAGAAAAATGTATGCCAAAACCAAAAAACCACTGACTTCTTCTTCAGGGGACATGGGAACATTCTGTTTCAGCATTACTCTTCAAGATTTTAAGAAAGAAATTACAAGTTTTATAGACTATAATTCTACGTTGGCACAATATAAAGAGCAAAGCCTAATATTCCATACAAGAGTGCTCAGAATACCATAAGTAGGCTGTAAATCTTAAACAGAAATGCTTGGTCACTTGAGGTGTTTGTCTGTCATTTATATGTTCACATTTTCTAAGCACAGTTGTCTCTCTGAAACAGTGTCATTACTCTTGGGAAACCAATCATGTAAATGAAAAGAAGCACCTATAATGGTGGATTTCCAATCACTTCAATACATTCCAGCAATTCTATGTCCATCATCCTCAACATTGTTAAGAATACAAACTTCATAAACAGAAAAGTTTTAGAATTCTAGAAATTGGAACACATAACCACAGTTTTATAGGACATATTGAAGGAGAATCAGAGAGAGAGAGAGAGAGGGAGAGGGAGGTACCATCTTTAATTTTATGCAGTTTTTACTCTTGCCCTCCTCCATGCACATTGCGTGGTGATAGTAGCTTTTCTTCAGCTTCACAAGTTCTGGTCCAGCTAAGAGAATTGGCGGCAATGACTCCACAGCCATTCAAGTGTAAGTACACAAGTTTCTATTGAAAATTAAGTGATTGTGCTTCCTAAGTAAACCAAAAATAGAGACAACTTAATCTTGTTCATATATCAAGCGTTAATGGCACCTGGATTGGATTTCAATTGCTGCTTCTGTGCCCCCATCGTTTAAACTAGAGCTCATTATGAGCAGCCATCCCATGCATTCATTCCTGTCTGAGTCAGAAACAGTAGATGAGCACAGTTCTTTGTAGGCTTTCCTACCAGGATACCTCAATAATTGATTCCTGTGCATTCTTGCAGCAATTGATTCTTCATTTTTTCGACATGAAGCCAAGGGAAACAAAAAGACCATGATATGTCCCATGATTTATAAATCATTTGACTTATTCTGCAAGGGCAAATGTATGCATAAAATGGAAAAGTTCTATATAATAAGCATTTGTTTTGTATATTTTTTTCATCCTGCAAGCTTAAAAATAAATCATGTTCCCAAAAGCATCCATGAATGAATTCGACTACAAAATAATGAAAAACATGTAGAATTAGATGCACGACATCTTAAATAGAGCTGTTAAAGAAGAAGTCAGCGAAACATCAATAGAAAAAGCACCAGTTAACACCATAGCAGTGACCAATAAAAGATAAACTAGTTCTGAAACAACAGATACTGAAATAAAAGAGAGGGGCAGCAGAAAAGATAAACTACTTGCCCCAACACAAGAGAACACAAGATTTCAGTTTGTCTTCAGATGAAAACTACCCCATCCTTTCACATGTACAGAGTAAGACGAGGCATGACCCTCAGAAAAATAAAACTGCATGGTAGAGTTCACAGTGAGCACAATTTGTCCATAGCTTTCTCAAAAGTCCTTTAGATCAAGTATTCACAAGGCATACTTCAGAAAAACAAAACTGCATGGTAGAGTTCACAGTGAGCACAATTTGTCCATAGCTTTCTCAAAAGTCCTTTAGATCAAGTATTCACAAGGCATACAACTTGTGCTTCGACTCATGCACAACGATTTATCACAAGTGTGATATCATGTGTGTGTGCGCACGCGCAAAGTCTAAAAACCTAGTAGAGTGAGTAAGCTAGATGCAAATGCATTTCTTTGGGCTAAGCACTAGTCCATGCCCCCAATACGTTTGCTTTTCACCACCCTCTCCACTAATGTACGTCATGATGATCAAAGAAGTGGTAGGACTTTTGAGCTTTTGCAATATAAGGCTTAGGTGATGGGGGTAAGAAATATAGATAGAGTGGTTCACGCATAAACATAGCACTTAACCATGGTCTTGAGCATCAACACTGTATAGCATCAATCCTTCCCACCCTTGTATTTATCCAATCTTTCCTCAAAGAGATATCTTTCATTTTTTTTCTTCTTTCTTGTTTCTTTTTCATCTCCATGCTTAGGCAAGAGTTTTTGATTGAAGACCTTTCTTTTTTCCTTTTTTGTTTTTCCCCTTTTTTTTGGCTCTTCTTGCCTAAGTTTCATGGGCATTTTTTCTCCTTTCACATTCTCTTTTTCTTTTTCAATTTTTCGAAAATTTCAAATTCCCAACCACAACAAACCTCTTTGCGCACCTCCCTTGTAGCATCCTCATCACATTGTGCATGAGTATTAAGTGCCGTGTCAATAGTACAAAGGGGAATTCACAATAACATGGCTAAGCTTTTTTGAAGTTAAACAAACAAAGAGATAAATGTGTGACCCAATTAAGGTACCAGGGAAAAATGACATGGGTAGGCATTCAGATGCTCAATCTGTCCAAAGATGACCTAAGTCATTTTCCTATCACATTGTTCACTAGGATTTCGCCTCGAGGTTGATTCAAGCAAATTCAAAGGTACGCACAATGATCTAAATACACCACTCTCCTAAGTCCGAAGTAAGTGACTTAGTGCACAAAAAATGAGGGATGTCCACACTTGATCAAGATAAAGGTGCATGAATTTATCACTCTTTGATGCCTAGTTCAACCATCACAAAGATCAACAAATCCAAAGAAACCAAATATCATCATGGATAATGAATCGAAATTGTCTCAAAGTGTCCCCAAACCAAAGGTTTACACAAGACACAGTAAAACAATCACAAAATGAGTTTAAACAAGCATGAAAAATAGGAAACCGCAGCATGGTTGCAAACACAAACAAACTCTCAAGAAATGCCTTAGGAGTCAGAACTCTAAAAATCAAGATTTTCTAATCATCTAAGTAAAGGCAACAACAATTAGACAATGAAAGCGAAAATAATAACATAAAACAGAAGAAAATGGAATAAAAATACAAAGCATTCCAGATGCATGCACATAGGTAGAGGCCCCAAATAAGCTCATTGGAATTAAGCAAGATAAACAACTTTTCTCTCCTGCATGAACATGCAAAAATTAGTGATACCCCATGCTTCAATGAAACTGCAAAGCCATTCAGATGTCCTTTGAAGCACAAAATCTAAAGGCCTTCTCTACTTATTCATATTGGGCCTGGGAGATGAGCAATCTGGATCATTGCAAATTATAGTTAAAAGAACAGCATTACTTATCAGTTGATGCACATTCCTTTCCATAGAGAAGGAAAATATCAAAAGAAGAGAGAAGAGAGAGATACATCGTACCAATGACCAAGTAAGGTCTAACAATATTGAAGAGTCAATCACTATACTCATACATGCTGCCAAATACTTTATCAAAAGTTGAAGGCAACTGATAATGCGATTCCAGAACCTGAAAAAGGGATAGAACTGCTTCAAAAAAGAGAAACTATAAAATGAAGTAAAGATAAGAAGCTGCAAATATACGTTACTTTGATGGAATAAGAAAATTCTACACCTGAATATTTATAACAGCGGGAACTCACAACTACACCATGGTGGAATCATAAGAACCTTCGTATACTTGGAGAAGTATATAAAAGCAAGTTAGCGAAGATTAAAACGTGAAATGGTACCAGTAGAGATGAAATGGCTGTCATTAACAGAGCCGTACATAAAACGCCAACCAAGAGAATCACATTTACAGTTCTGAAGGGGAATCCCAATCACCAAACAAAGGGAAGAACTGATTTCTGAGATAGAAGACGCTTTGACCAAACAAAGGGAACAAACAAAGCAGATATGTGGGGCCCGCAACAAAAACAGCCACCAAGCTTGGATATGTACCCTAGTCCTAGCAGATAAACATCTCATCCAGGAATCAAGAATGCAATGTAAGAAAGATACTAGGCTTCTCTATGACCCCAGAATAAAAGCGTGAATCTCTACACAGCTAGGTACTGTGCACAGAACTCCAGGTCGACCCTTCCAACTCGTAATCTTTCATCAACAGCCTGTTCCTACTTGAGTTATAACAATACCAATCACGCCTGGAAATAGAAGAACAAAAACAACACCAAAATAGCTCCCCACTTCCCCGGTCTTTCACTACTGATCCCCATTCCATGTAAAAGTTCCGTCTCTACCTTGCATGGCATGGTGTCATAATGTTTGTAATGTCTATTTTGAAGTGTAATAAAACAAATTAATAACAACTATAGCTATATAAAGTAGTAAATAATTTGGACGGACAAAAATGACAAGTGCTAGATAATCTAAGTTCTATGGTTGTTGGGCAAATAAGAAGTGTGATTAGAAACTGTGGCTAACATATGGTGCGATGCACTGTGCCACTTAAAGTTTATTAAAATAAGTTACATATTAATCAAATCCAGACAACAAGATGCAAGCTGCATAATTGAGGAAAAAGGGGACCATAAAGAGAATTAGAGGTATATGTACACTTTTTGGTGCTTGTCTGGCGTCAAATAAGGAAAACTGGTACATATAATTAAGGAATAAAATATAGTGTCCAGTGTGCTTGTTCAATAATGTGAGATCCCGATCATGCTTTTCGAACAGAAAATAGTAAATATTTATTAGGAAACAAATTCAAAAGGTTAATTAATTTACTAACACATAACCAAGCCATTACAAGCCCACAATCCTACAAAAAAAGGAACACACCTGAGAAAAAAAGCAGCCTAATGAGATCACCGCAATAGCAATAGGAATGAAATGGATGTTTGCCGATCCACACCTCATACAGGGTTTCATAGAACAAGAGTATAAGCTGCCAATTTTGTTTTCGCAAAAGGAGTTGCTAGTCTACCCGGAGCTTTTTTACTCCACCTTTTCCAAAAGCTGTTGCCAGCAAAAAATTTGTGTACATACTTGACAGTTGCAGCATTTGGCATGCTCTCTTCAGCCAGATCAAAGGCCCACTTCTAGATATTCCAAATGGAGAAAAATCAAATGCAGGACAATGAAAGAAAATTTTGAAATAGGGCAGGACCAATTATCATACTTGAATCACAATTGCTGCTCTTGTCTGCCATTTAAAACGAAGCTCTTTTCAAGCAACCATCCCATACATTCCTATCTGAAATGGAAATAGCATATGAGCGCAGTTATTTATTTGGTTTCCTAGCAACGTACATCCACGAATCTCTCTAGATAGATAAGAAGCTTCTCTCCACAGGCTCTCATAAACAGGCCAAGTAAGTTCTCCAGTGATCGGGGGGCAAGAAGAAGAAGGAGGACAAAATCCACTATCACCATCTTGATTAATGAGGTAAGAAATACTACTACCAACATAAAAACATACATAACAAAAATGTAAAGAGCAAATTAATTGCAAAATACTACTAATCATTAATTTAATTTGCACAAAAATTTATGCAAAATATAAAAAACCAATAGCTTCTGCAGCTTCAGATGTCAATTCTGTTTCAGCATTACTCTTCAAGCTTTTAAGAAAGAAATTCCTGGTATTATAGACTCATAAATCTACATCGGCACAATATAAAGGGGAAAACCTTATATTCCATACAAGTGTTCAGAACAGCCTATGTAGGCTATAAATCTTAAAAGAAATGCTTGGTCACTAAAGGTGTTTGTCTTTTATTCATATGTCCACATTTTCTAACCACAATTGTCACTGCTCTTGGGAAACCAGTCATGAAAATAAAAAGAAGCATCAATGCCACAGAACTCTATAATGATGGTTCTCCAACCACTTCAATACATTCAAGGAAATTCTATGCCCATCATCCTCAACATTATTAACAATACAAACTTCATAAATAGAGAAGTTTCAGAATTCTAGTAACTGGAACACATAACTGCACAGTTTTGTTGGACACATTGGAGGAGAATCAGATAGGAAGGGGACAGAGAGAGGTACCATCTTCTATTTTGAGGAGTTCCTACTCCTGCCCTCCATGCACATTGCATGGTGATTGTGGCTTTTATTGGCAGCAATGATTCTGCAGCCATTCAAGTAAGTAGACAGAAGTTTCTATTAAAAGTAATTAATTGTGCTTCCTAAGTAAACCAAAAATAAAGACAACTTAATCTTGCTCATATAATTTATGAAGAGTTAATGGTACCTGGATTGGATCTCAATTGCTCTTCCTGTCCTCCTGTCATCTAAACTAGAGCTCATTACAAGCAGCCACCCCATACATACCTGTCTGAGTTGGAAACAGGATATGAGCACAGTTCTTTGTATGCTTTTCTAGCAGGACACTGCAATATTGGATTGCCATGCATTCCTGCCATAATTGATTTCTTCATTTCTTTGAAATGAAGCTAAGAGAATCAAAAAGACCATGATATGTCCCATGATTGTATAAGCCCTTGACTTATTTCACAGGGACAAGTGTATGCAGAAAATAGAAAGTTGTATATAACAAGCATCTGTTTTTGTATATTTTTCATTCATGCAAGCTCAAAGATGAATCAAATTCCCAGAAGCATCCACAAAAGAATTCGATTACAAAATAATGAAAAACAGGTAGAATTGGATGCATGACATCTTAAATAAAGCTGTTAAAGAAGGAAGTCACCAAAACATCAATAGAAAAGTTACCAGTTAACACCATATCTTTAGCGTTAGCAACCATTATGAAACAAGAGGTATTGAAACAAAAGAGAGGGGCAGCAGAACTTCTAAGAGAATAGTAGTGGTGAACAAAAGATTAACTGGTTGTCCTTAGACAAAAGAATACAGGACTTCATTTTGTCTTCAGATGAAAATTAGCCCAACCTTTTTCATATGTAGAGAGTAAGACAAGGCGTGACCCTCAGAAAAATAGAAACTGAATGGTAGAGTTCACAATGAGCACAATTCGTCCATAGCTTTTTCAGAAGTCTTTACACCTATTGAGTTGAGTATTCACAAGGCATACAACAACTGTTTTGACTCAACTCGTGCAAAAAAATCTTTCACAAGTGTGATATCACGTGTGTGTGTGCACGCGCACAAAGTCTCAACACCTAGTAGAGTGAGTTAAACTAGACTCAACTGCATTCCTTCGGACTAAGCAGTTCTTTTGCAAGTTTCTTGATGACCTTGACTTGCGGATCATAGTTTCCGTAGACACAGTGCCCAAGACAAGACATCTTACACATCCTAGAGATCACCATATTTACACATGACTTGCTTGAGTTAGAACATTTCAAAGGAGCAACCAGAGAAGAGAACTGTCACAATAGGATGTTAACCTGTTCTTTGCGCCTTCAATGAGATCTGGTATGTTATCAGTACTTCCAATCTCGCTCAACATCTTGAGCACTGAATACATGGTAAACAATTAGAAAAAAGAATCAGAACTGAACATCTACATGGCTCATTCTATTCTTTAAGTTAAGCATACTATATATATCTGTGCCAAAATAAACACCTTAGTCCTTCCCATTGAAAGACCTAAAATTTCCTAAAAGCTGCTTCATATGCACTACAATGTCGATTACCTCATTTGCTCCACCATGAAGAGGATCGTACAAGGCTCCAACTGCCCTAGCAAGCAAGAGGGCTGTATATACATCAACACTACTGTAAATGCAGCTTAGATCTGCGTATGTTACAAACTGAAAGAATGAACTGTTCCACCTTGAACAAAACAATTAGATACAACCTCAAAGCAAGCTGTCTTTTAGCTGCAGTGGAGCAATTCATTCCATGTTCTGCATGTAATATAAAAATAATGTCAAGAGCACATGCCAGTCCAGGTTTGGCCTATAAGACCTGTTACCCCTGTTTGTTCAATAACCAAAACCCTTTACATAGAACAACAGCTCAAAATTCAAGGATTGTAGGAACTTGATATTTTATTTTCATCCTGCAAAGAGTAAACACAGTTATCCAATAACATTAAAAAGAAGACAAATGTTAATCCAATGAAACAAGGGAATACTGAAATTTGATCTTTTCTACTGAGAACATTCAGAAGCAAAAAGAGAACATACAATGAGCCAAGCATATATAAGAAGTTCTCTGAGTATGAGAGATCGCCAGATGGAAAAACATGCGGCCTCCCTGCCGTCCCCAAATAAGCTGCGACACATCAAATAAGATGCTGCAGCAATGTGGGAGCCTGCAAACATGATTAGTACGCCTCTTATTGCTGCTGCCACCAGAACTCATAATAAGCTGAACATTAGTACAAAAACGCAGTTGCAATCTATGTGCACAAAGTTTAATAATGAAACTACCACACAATCACTATTCCAGCAAATGACGATGCTAAAAGCAATCGGTATACAAAGGCCTCTTCCAATGTACAAAACTCAAAATAATAATTACACGGACTAAACCAATGAGCAGACATAAATTTGGCAAAGAATCACATAGCCCAACCTTTACCGGTCTACAAAGAATAGACTACAACAAGAACTTTTAGCCCTCATATTACTCAACTATTCATTCCTATACGTAAAAGAAGAAGTACATAAAAAAGAGTAAGAGAGACATAAACCCCCTATTTTGACCAGGCTACTTAATCAATCTCTGCTTGAGCAGCTCTGTACAACTCAAGTCTCTCTGCAAGAGAGACACATCGCTGCATAATTTCCAGATCCTCATCCAGCAATATTCCCAACTATTTTCCCTGAAAAAGACATTTCAGTATCATCGAGATCTAGTTTTTTTCTTCATGTACCCACTTATTCCTAGGAGGCTAGAATAATAATTAAGGAGGTGATTGATACCTCTTTTTAGCCTATTTGGTGAAGAAATCATCAAGCAAGCTGCGCCTGCCTCACGGACTGTCCTTGACAATAAACAATAGACTTTGGAATGGAGTTCCTCAAACTTGCGCATAGCATATTGACAAAAGACAAACGTTGTTCCTGTATGAAGTTCGAGGCCCATTTAGCAAATTCAATGATAATCGGGGAGTGCATTAATATATCGCACAATCAAGACTCTTATACTTACCAATTCTCCAAAGATACTAATCATTGTACGCATCAAATATTGAATGGGTTGGATTGCCACCCTTCTCTACATCTTGAGGAAGCATCTGGAGTTAAATAATTACATTCCATTTCTACTAGCTGTAGAGTTGCCCTTTTGTAGAACCCTTCATCTGATCTATTGATTCAACAGCAGCATTCCCAACTTCAACTCTTAAAGTGGGGTAGTGCTTTAGCTCCTGCAATGAACAGAGACAAATATCAACATAATTACATCTAGAATTTTTATGTCAAGCCATTCTAGCAGTACTACTGATGTCCTATCCATTTCAAGTTGTCACACTTCCTTTTTTCCAGTTTGAGAGAAGAGGGAGAAGGTTTATTACTACTGGGAGATAGGGAATCTCTAACGATGTAAAAGATTTACAAATTGAAGATCAAACTGAAGCAACTCTCACCACAACAGAATAACTTTTAAATGACCAGACCTCAAAAACTTGAGGCATGTCATGTCCAAAGGGACTATAATTATTAGGGTACATTGTAACCAATCATTAACATAACATAAAAAGAAGTTGGAGACCTACACAGCCTCACTAATTGACTAGCGAAATAGTTCCTTCAGTATTGCATGAGCCAGAAAAGATAAAAGGTCAATACACTCATAAGCTAGCCATGCAACTTAAATACTTGAATAAAAAAAACATTGCAATGAAAGATAGCTCAAAAAATTTGATTCAGCTTTGAAACCCAAAGGCACCGTGTCATGAACACAGCTTCTCACATAATGTTGCCTAATGCAGCCAATCAAAAGTTCATATCTTGAATTCAACCACCATATGTTTTCACTACTAAAGATAATAGAACACATCTAGATCCATAGTCAAGTCAACTCCAGAATCATCTAACACTTGCAGCTCCATATATGTTCAAACTTTCAGTTCTTCATCTCATTTCTCAGAGTAATAAGGATCATAAATCCAAAATTTCTTGATACCACTTTGTTGGGCTAGCCCAAAGGAATCCACAAAATCATTTATAATTACCAATGTAAGACCAAAAAATATAGACAAAACACAGCAGTTCTTAATGCAGCATAACTGAATACTAGACATGGTATGGGGGAAGTTTACCCAAAAAATCCAGAAAAAAATCATTTTTAGTACCATATCAATGAGAACAACAAAAGACCTAGATCTAGATAAAAACAACAATACAACAAATACATACCGCATCAACAACTGTTTCAGCATGACCTTTAATAGTAACCAAGGCAGTTTCAATGACACGATGATAACCCTGCTTGGGTGTGATAAGATGAGGCTGACATCCATCAATCAGATCTTCCATAGCAAGATGCTTGTCAAACTGCAAGTGCTTCAATGCAGCAAGCAGTTGCTGTCAAAGACATTATATATTTTACCATCACCTGGTCGACAGTGAGAACCACATCAGAACAAATAGTAAGATCCAAGGAAATAACAAGCAAAACAATAATGCACACTTGAAAGACTGCAAGAAGAAATTACAGGTACAAACACTCCATCAAGATGCAATTTGAATATTCTGTTGAATTTATGGCAGATTGCCATAATCATGTACAATTTTCCCAGCATTAAGAATCAACATTTATTAATAATGCAAGCAATTCATGTGGTAGACACCAACATAAAATTGAACTCTGCATCCTTAATTCACCCTCCCTCAACCCTTAGAACGAGAGAGAGAGAGAGAGAGAGGAGGGGGGGGGGGAAGAATAGGAAGAACATTTGAGAATGAAAAAAGCAAGCAAGTCTACAGAAAAGGAAATTGTTGACTAGCTATAATTGGAATGAAATATCTTTTCTGGCTGTAAATTGATTCTCATATCTGTTTAGTGATTTAGCCATAGAGTAATTGATTCTTTCCTTATTAGGCATAGGATTCTTTCCTTATTAGACATAGGACTTCTGTATAAATACCCATGTTCATATGATGTAAAAACACATTGAGAAATATATGAATTCTCTTTCTCAGAAATCTTCATGGTATCAGAGCCATTGCTGCCTTTTTTGAGGTGAGTTTTCTCCCTCTGCAGCACTAGGGTTCCTTTCTTGAAATTTTTTTTTTTGGGTCACTGTCCTCAAAGAGGTTGAGTTTCCTCCCTCTTCTTTTGTCACCACCCCTACAGACAGAAAACCCATCCTCCGATCGGCCATCTCCCGAAATCCGGCCGCCATTTGCCGCCGCGCGTGGGCTCACGCGCCGATTGAAGTTGTGGACTGTCTTTCACGCGCCGGCGCGTGGAGCGCGTGGGAGCACCTGTGGCCGCCTTTCGCCGTCGCACCTTGCTCCGATCAGATCCACCCCTCTGTCCGGCTCTATCCAGGCCCCTTTTTTGGTCTCTTTACACACTTTGGGTTTGCCCCTTCCAGATTCAACGCCATCAGGTTCTGTTTCTGGTCTTTCTAAGGGCGTTTCTGCTTTAATTTGTTATTTGTTCAAGTGTTTAAAATGGGGGACACTAAGGCAGTAGACAATACTTCTCTTTCACAAATCAGTGCTGTTAAATTGGATGGGGCTAGTACGTATCTTACTTGGTCTCGGGCTTGTTTGCTGTTTATTAAATCTCGAAAACTACTAGGCTATATCACTGGAGAAAAAAGCTCACCCAATATTTCTGATCCTGCCTATAGTCAATGGGACTCTGATAATTCACTTGTTATGACATGGCTTTTGAATACTATGCACCCTCGCATTTCCAAACAGTATTTATTGCTTGATACTGCTGAGAAAATCTGGAATTCAACCAAACGCACTTACTCTCGCAAAGGGAATGATGCCCAGATCTTCGAGATACGGAATAAAATCCATGGCATAAAACAATGTGAGTTGACCATTACTGATTATTTTTCTGAATTAAGTGGGCTATGGCAGGAGATAGACTATTATCAGGATCTCCAAGCACATTGTACTGAAGATGCAGTTTTATTTCAAAAACTGGTTGAAAAGGAGCGGGTCTATGATTTTTTGGCTGGTTTGAATCCAGAGTATGATCAAATCAGGGTTCAAGTCCTTGGTAAGGTTCATTTTCCTTCTCTTGAGGATGCCTATTCCCATGTCCAACAAGAGGAAAGCCGCCGTGGTGTTATGCTTTACCCAGCACCAACTGAGAAATCTGGGTTAACTGTCTCTCATGAGCAACCAAAGGCGAATTCTTCTGATAAAGATCACTTGCATTGTGACTATTGTGGGAAACCAAGGCATACTAAGGAGACTTGCTGGAAGCTACACGGTCGACCAACCAGAGGTCGTGGGGGAAAACGAGTCAGTTCATCTAGGCCTCAAGCAAACCTGGCCGAAACTGGGGATACATCCACGGAGACGGGCTTTGGTGCAACTCTGTCTTCTGATGAAATTCAGCATCTTCGCCGACTTCTGACCAAGCTTGACTCTTCCACTGTTGCCACATCAAATTATGTGCAATCAGGTACTGCCTTTACTGCACATCTTAATTCCTGGATTATTGATTCTGGTGCGAATAGACACATGACAGGCTCTTCTAAAGGCTTTCAAAACTACTCTCCCTGTCTTCAAGGGGATAATGTCAGAATAGCCAATGGCTCTTTAACCCCTGTCTCTGGAACAGGTTCTGTTGCTTGTACACCCAATATTCAACTTTCATCTGTTCTCCATGTGCCTGAGTTTCCTGTTAATCTTTTATCTGTTAGTTCCATCACCAAAGCTCTAAACTGTAAAATCGAGTTCTTCCCTCATCATTGTGTTTTTCAGGATCTTCAAACAGGGAAGAGGATTGGCAGTGGTAGATTGCATGATGGCTTATACATGATTGATGAAACTCGTGACTCTGGCCAAGCCTTTTTTGGAGATAATAAGGATGTTAACCGCGAAATTTTACAGTGGCATAAACGATTGGGGCATCCATCTTTCTTTGTTTTAAAGAAGTTATACCCTAGTTTATTTTCGAAGACTCAGTTTGAATCATTGTTTTGTGATGCTTGTGAGTATGCTAAGCATACGAGAAACTCCTATCCTTTGAGTAATAATAGAAGTACTATTGCTTTTGAGACTATTCATTCTGATGTATGGGGTCCTACTCAAACAGTTTCTTTATCTGGTGGTCGATGGTTTGTTACTTTTATTGATTGTTGCACTAGGATGACTTGGGTATATTTGTTAAAGGCCAAAAGTGAGGTGTTTTCTTGCTTTAGGTCATTTCATAAGATGATTTGTACCCAATTTGATGCTAAGATAAAAATCCTTAGAACTGACAATGGCACAGAATACATGGATAAAAGCTTTGGTGCTTATTTGGAGTCTAATGGGATAATCCATCAAACTAGTTGTCCTTACACTAGTGCACAAAATGGGGTAGCTGAAAGGAAAAATAGGCATATATTAGAGGTAGCTCGATCTCTTATGTTCACCATGAATCTACCAAAACCTTACTGGGGGGATGCCATTCTAGTAGCTGCCTACCTTATCAACAGAATGCCACTCAAAAGCCTTGATTTTCAGAGTCCTCTAGAAGCTTTAAAGGGTAAGAATGAATACACTGTTCCTCCAAAAGTTTTTGGGTGTATATGTTTTGTTCACACTAGGAATGCTGGAAAACTTGACCCTAGAGCCCTGAAATGTGTTTTCCTTGGGTATTCTCCTACACAAAAAGGTTACAAATGTTATCATCCTCCTTCCCGGAGATATTTTGTCAGTATGGATGTTACCTTTCGAGAATCTGAGCCCTACTTCAACCTTACCTCATCACCTCTTCAGGGGGAGAACAATAAGGCAGAAGAGGTGTTTTTTCCTAATTCCATTGATGAAATTGCCACAGGGGAGAGTGAAATTGGAGACAGAGTTCAGGGGGAGACTATTGGGCGTTTAGATAGACCTTATTTGATAAGGTATTCAAGGAGAAATAAGGCAGAAGAAGCCATCATGCAATCTGCTGAGTCCTCCTCTACTGGTGAGTTATCTACATTTCCTAATGAATTAGATTTGCCCATTGCTCACAGAAAAGGAGTCAGGTCTTGTACTAAACATCCTCTGTCTAACTTTGTCTCCTATGATTCCTTGTCTCCCTCCTATAGAGCCTTTGCCTTGTCTATTTCCTCTGTGTCTATTCCACAGGATTGGAAGGAGGCTATCATGGATCCCAAGTGGAAGCAAGCTATGATTGAAGAAATGAAGGCTTTGTCAAAAAATGAGACTTGGGAACTTGTCCCTTCTCCACTAGACAAGAGATTGGTTGGCTGCAAGTGGGTCTTCACTGTGAAACATAAAGCTGATGGTTCAATAGAAAGACTCAAAGCAAGATTGGTGGCTAAGGGATTCACTCAAACCTATGGAGTTGATTACCAGGAGACATTTGCTCCAGTTGCTAAAATGAATACTATCAGAGTCCTGTTATCATGTGCAGCTAACCTTGATTGGGACTTGCAACAGTTTGATGTAAAAAATGCATTTCTTCATGGAGACCTGGAAGAGGAAGTGTATATGGAGATTCCTCCTGGTTTTGATAATGAACAGAGTCAAGGGAAGGTGTGTAAGCTGAAGAAAGCCTTGTACGGACTGAAACAATCCCCCAGAGCTTGGTTTGATAAATTCAGCAAAGCCATGATCTCCTTTGGCTATCAACAAAGCAATGCTGATCATACCCTCTTCATAAGACATCAAAAGGGTAAACTCACTCTTCTCATAGTTTATGTTGATGACATAGTAGTGACAGGAGACGACAGAGAGGAGATGGCCCGATTAAAGAAGTTGTTGGCACAAGAATTTGAGATCAAGGATCTAGGAAAATTGCAGTACTTCTTGGGAATTGAGGTTGCCAGGTCAGGAAAAGGGATCTTTATTTCTCAAAGGAAGTATATTCTAGATCTCTTGAAAGAAACTGGTATGACAGGTTGCAAACCAGCAGAATCGCCCATTGAAAGCAATCACAAGTTACAAGCAGGAGTCGGAGAGTCAGTTGATAAGAAGAGATATCAGGAGATGGTTGGAAGACTCATTTATCTCTCTCACACTAGACTAGACATAGCTTATGCAGTCAGCTTGGTGAGTCAGTTCATGCATGATCCTCGAGATTCTCATATGAAAGCTGTCCTCCGCATTTTGCGGTATCTGAAGTCTGCTCCAGGGAAAGGTCTACTTTTTGCCAAGCATGGTCACCTCCAAATCGAAGCCTTTACAGATGCAGATTGGGCTGGATCGCTAGATGACAGGAGATCTACATCCGGTTATTGCACTCTTGTAGGAGGGAACTTGGTTACTTGGAGAAGCAAAAAACAAAGTGTAGTCGCTAGATCAAGTGCAGAAGCAGAATATAGAGCCATGGCCCAAGGTGTTTGCGAGCTTCTTTGGCTACAAAAGTTACTAAAGGAATTGAGACTATGCGAAAGAGAGAAACTTTCCATGTACTGTGACAACAAGGCTGCCATCAGTATAGCTCATAATCCAATTCAGCATGACCGGACTAAACACATTGAAATTGATCGACACTTCATCAAAGAAAAGGTTGCAAGTGGTGTCTTAAGTTTGTTTCATGTGTCATCGGAAAAACAGCTAGCTGATGTGTTCACAAAGGGTCTCAACAAACGAACTTTTCATACACTAGTTTGCAAGTTGGGCATGTGCGACATCTTTGCACCAACTTGAGGGGGAGTGTTGACTAGCTATAATTGGAATGAAATATCTTTTCTGGCTGTAAATTGATTCTCATATCTGTTTAGTGATTTAGCCATAGAGTAATTGATTCTTTCCTTATTAGGCATAGGATTCTTTCCTTATTAGACATAGGACTTCTGTATAAATACCCATGTTCATATGATGTAAAAACACATTGAGAAATATATGAATTCTCTTTCTCAGAAATCTTCAGAAATAAAGGCATAGTTCTTTAAGTTGAACTCTACATCCTTACCTCCCCTCCACCAACCCCCAAAACCAGAGAGAGAGAGCGCATGGGAAGAAACATTTGAGAAGAAAAAAGGCAAATAAGCCTACCAGAAAATGAATAAAGGAGTAGTTATCCTTAAGATGATAAATTAAATGGCCACAGACAAAAAAATTGATAAGGAATACAGGAAAAAGCTTACTCCAGCATTCACTTGAAATGGGCTTTCCCCGACGACTCAACTCAAATTCCAGCTCAATAATAATTTTGTTGCTTAGGGGATGAAGGCTTGGAATTCGCGATTTGACAACACTTTTCAGTTTCTGCAGCAACAAGAATCAATATAAGAATAAGTAACTGTAACCCTCCAATTTCATTTTTAAAACAAACAACAAATGAAATATTCAACACAGGACAAAGACATGCAACTCATAAATTTTCTCAAGATAGCACCAGTACATACATCTAAGAACCCCAATTTAAAGTCAGTTGCATAAAGAAATACAGGATAATAGCATGGCAAGAAATATCAGTTTGACATATTATCCAAGAAAAGATTTCGAACTCAGTTAGAATTATCAATTGCAAACTAACAAGAGTCAATTCAGCTTAGTAAGCTTCTTCTTAGACCAAAAATAAAGTAGTAACTTCTAAGGCAAGATATTGCTTACTTTGGATAGCACTTCCTACGGATACCTTAAACTAATTCAGTAAGCAAGATGTTTGTAAGGCTTTGAGCAAAATACTCCCACTCTCTACATCTAGCGGCAATCACGTCAACATTTTTGTTAATGTCTTGTTGAGTAATTGACAACACCTATCCATGGGAACTGCAGCTTATACACTTTCCCTTCCAAGATCTAAAAATCCAAATACGGAATACTAAGTATGCATATCCATTCATTCTTCTACAACACAATCAATAATCATTAAAACCCCAAATGTTCTCTCTCCTGAAATAAGACTAGTGGAATGTTAAAATGACACGAACATAGAATAGAAATCATCCATGTAGTTAATAGTGAGAGAAGCAAATGAAAGCTAACAGTAAGCTTCAACCACAACCACATGCAAGGATATGAAAATAACACACACCAGATAACAGTATCACTAAGTCACACCTATTGGATCCACTTCACGAGGAATCTTGCATCCAATGTTGCAAGATCTTGGTTGGCACGAGACATTGCCAAAAAATTATAGTTGGGCTAAAAACCATCATTTAGTCGCAAACCTATCAACAAATTCAACCAAAAAATTTACGAGTAAATAGAACTGAACAGAACTAATCATAATCTTGAATGTAATCTTGAACTCTTACTAGTGGATAGAGAACTCAATATTTCTCCAATAGAACATGAAGTTTTGATAATGCTTGAGAAATTCAAAACATGTGCTGAAACAATATCCAACTAGAAAATAGTATGACCAACGAATGATTAATAAAACAAAATACCTTCTCAACATACGACCGCACCATGTTTTCAATATCGATCACTATGTTGTCTGGCTGACCCTCTATGATAAACCAGCAGATGAATCATTTAGGTTATTTTCCACAGATATAATGATAGAACTGATACTAACAAATAAAATTAAAAGCAAAAAGTAGAGGGATGAGAAACTCTTCAACAGCCACTTTTATAAGTCCAGCAAGATCAATCAAAGTTAAAATTCACAACTACAATCACAAGAAGTTTGCAAAATAATCCACATAGTTAAAAGTGAGATAAGGAAATGAATGCTGATAGTAAGCTATAATCAGAGCCACATGCAAGGAGATGAAAGTTACACAAAACGGTATCAATACGTCACACACACCTTTTGGGTCCACTTCACAAGAAAGCTTGCATCCGATGTTGCAAGATCTTGGTGGGAAGGAGAAATTGCCAGAATAATATAGTTGGCAAAAACAATCATTTAGTCAGAAATCTATCAACAAATTTAACCAAAACATTCAGGTGAATAGAGAAATTTCATAATCATGAATGCAATTCTGAACTCTTATAGTAAACAGAACTCAATATTTCTATAATAGAACACGATTTGTAATTATGTTTGAGAAAATCAAAACATGTATTAAAACAATCTCCAACTGATAAATAGCATGATCAATGAATGACTAATGTCACAAAACACCTTTTCAATATATAACCGCACCGTGTTTTTGAAGTCCGCGATGTTGTCTAGCTGACCCTCTATGATAAACCAGTAGCTAAATCATTAAAGGCAAAAAGTAAAGGAATGAGAAACTCACCCAACGACCACTTATGTAAGTCCGAAAGATCAATCGTAGTTTTTTTTTTTCACAACTGCAATCAAAAGAAACATGCAAATTAACTGCTGCTCTCTAAATATCAAAAGAGTAAATAAAGTTGTATCAGATTCAAGTAAAAATGTTTCAGACCCACAGAGATACATTGCTACAAGGAACTAGGACAAAACTAACACCTGGACAATGATACTTTATCTGAATACATAACTCCATAAGCAAAAAAGCAAAAAGTAAAAAGTAAAAAACATATATATATATATATATACTAGGATGGAGTATATGGGACGCACCGCGCAGCGTGGTGCTGAATGCCTTTATCATGTGTGGTATAGGAATACCTTGGTGTTTTCTTTAACTGTGTTGTGTGCATTTTTTATTTAATATTATGTGGAAGTACTCTTTGTGTTGAATATTTACTGGATATCTCTTCGGGGACAACAATGATCAGTTAAGTTCATGGTTAATAAAATTTGCTTTAAAAAATTGGGGAAGAGTACAAATTCTAACAGAAATGAAGTCAACATCAGGATACAACTTTCTCTTCAAAAAATACTCATCTTATAGAGCGCCTTTCTTCGAAGCTATTTCCCTCTAAAATGACGTGAAATTGTTGTATAAGAGCATAGTCGAAGCATGGGCCGTTTTCTCCAATAAAAGCTATTTTGAAAAGTTGGTCATAAAACTAAATTGCTTGCATTAGTTGTAAACTATAAGATTCATGTATAAGCTTCTTATTTAACACTATTGATTGGTTTCATGGCTCAAATACTGTTTCTATGTGGCATACTTTCTCATCAACGGAAACTCACTTTTAATGGGAAAAATGCACCTCTATAAGAGGGCAAACAATGGAAAGTACTTCTTTTGCAAATTTCTTGATGACCTAGACTCAGGGATAGTAGTTTTAGTAGACATGGAGCCCAAAACCTGATATCTTATGCTTCCTAGAGATCACCGTATCTTACAAACACAGAAACATGGCTTGCTGGAGTTAAAACATATCAAAAGAGCAATCATCAAAAGAAAACGAAAAGGATGTTAACCTTTCTTTATGCCTTCAATGAACTCTAGCATGTTATCAACACTTCCAATCTCATTCAACATGTGCTCGTTGATTACAACCTACATGGTACACAATTAAAAAAAAAAAAGAATCAGAACCAAACGTGGCTTATGATAATGCGTAAGTTAAGCATACTGTGTAAATCTTTACCAAAATAAACATCTTAGTCTGTCTCGTTGAAAGACCTAAATAATTTCCCGGAAGCGGCTTCCTAGGGACCACAATGTTGATTGCCCATTTGCTGCACCATATAGAGGACCATACAAGGCTCCAACTTCCCCAGCAAGGGCTGTATATACATCAACACAATTATGAATGCAGATCTACATAAGTTACAAACAGAAGGAAGGAATTGTTCCATCTTCAACAAAATGATTAGATACAACCTTGAAGCAAGCTATCTTGTAGCTTTGGTGGAGCAATTCATTTCATGTCCAAAAGAATGTCAAGAGCACATGCCAGTCTAGGGTTTGGTTTATAAGACTTGTTGCACCTGTTTGTTCCGTAATCAAAACCCTTAGTTAGAGCAGCAGCTTAAATTTCAAGGATTATAGGAACTCGACAACTTATTTTCATGCTGAGATGAATAAACACAGTTGTCCAATGACCTTAAAATGTGACATGTTAATCCAATTAAACCAGGGAATACCAAATTAGATCTTTTCTACTTAGTAGAATCAGAAGCAGAAAGAGAGCATACAAATGAGTGAAGCATATGTATAAGAAGTTACATGAGTATGAGAGATTGTTTGCCAGAAGAACAATTGGCCTCCCTTCCATCCTCAATAAGCTGCTGCAGCAATTGTGGGAGCCCTCAAACATGATTAGTAGGCCTCTTATTGCCGCAGCCACCAGAACTTATGATAAGCCTAACATTAATACAAAAATGCAGTTCTTTCGGATAATGCTTGCTGATCTCCCTAACACCTCACTCCTCTGGGCATCCAGCTGTGCCATCTGACCAGCCATCAGAAACACTTCTGTTTTACCAATTTACAAAGGCAAACTGCATTAAAGGTGGCTCTATTGAATACATAGTATTTTCTAGAGATCTTCATAGGTAGAACACCGAGAAAAGTGCATGCAGAAGCCGAATATTTACTAGGTCAATATAATAGATTTCCGGTATCAACTTAAAAAATAGAGAGGGAAAAAATGGGAAGCAAAATACAAAAGATGATCACAACTTCCAACAAGAATGATCCTGATATAAGAAGCTTAAATCACAAGTGCAGAAACCAGAATTAATTATTAGGAAGTAGGAACAAAGTTTGCATTTTTTGTATGCTTTACTATGTGAAAAATAGTAGCATGGATACTTCGTTGATATTGTATGACTGTCCCAACAACCCATGACTTCCTGCCATGATTGATTCTTTATTTCTTGAATGAAACCACAGGGAATCGAAAAGACCATGATAAATCATTAATTTATTCTGCAAGAAAAATGTATGCCAAAAACAAAAAACCACTAGCTTCTTCTTCAGGGGACATGGGGACATTCTGTGTCAGAATTACTCTTCAAGATTTTAAGAAAGAAATTACAAGTTTAATAGACCATAATTCTACGTTGGCACAATATAAAGGGCAAAGCCTAATATTCCATACAAAAGTGCTCAGAATAGCATAAGTAGGCTGTAAATCTTAAACAGAAATGCTTGGTCGCTTAATGTGTTTGTCTGTCATTTATATGTTCACATTTTCTAAGCACAGTTGCCTCTCTGAAACAGTGTCACTCCTCTTGGGAAACCAGTCATGTAAATGAAAAGAGGCGCCTGTAATGGTGAATTTCCAATAGCTTCAATACATTCCAGGAATTCTATGTCCATCATCCTCAACATTGTTAAGGATACATACTTCATAAATAGAAAAGTTTTAGAATTCTAGAAATTGGAACACGTAACCATAGTTTTATAGGACATATTGAAGGAGAATCAGAGAGAGAGAGAGAGAGAGAGAGAGAGAGAGAGAGGCACCATCTTTAATTTTATGCAGTTTTTACTCTTGCCCTCCATGCACATTGCGTGGTGATAGCAGCTTTTCTTCAGCTTCACAAGTTCTGGTCCAGCTAAGAGAATTGGCGGCAATGACTCTGCAGCCATTCAAGTGTAAATTTCTATTGAAAAGTAAGTGATTGTGCTTCCTAAGTAAACCAAAAATAAAGACAACTTAATCTTGTTCATATATCAAGTGTTTATGATACCTGGATTGGATTTCAATTGCTGCTTCTGTCCTCTCGTCGTCTAAACTAGAGCTCATTACGAGCAGCCATCCCATGCATTCATTCCTGTCTGAGTCAGAAACAGTAGATGAGCACAGCTCTTTGTAGGCTTTCCTACCAGGATACCTCAATAATTGATTCCCATGCATTCTTGCAGCAATAGATTCTTCATTTTTTCAACATGAAGCCAAGAGAAACAAAAAGACCATGATATGTCCCAAGATTTATAAATCATTTGACTTATTCTGCAAAGGCAAATGCATGCGTAAAATGGAAAAGTTCTATATAAAAAGCATTTGTTTTGTATATTTTTCATCCAGCAAGCTCAAAGATGAATCATGTTCCCAAAAGCATCCACGAATGAATTTGACTACAAAATAATGAAAAACATGTCGAATTAGATGTACGACATCTTAAATAAAGCTGTTAAAGAAGAAGTCACGAAAACATCAATAGAAAAAGCACCAGTTAACACCATAGCAGTGACTAACAAAAGATAAACTAGTTGTGAAACAACAGATTGAAATAAAAGAGAGGGGCAGCAGAACTTCTGAAAAAATAGCAGTGACTAACAAAAGATAAACTAGTTGTCCCAACACAAGAGAACACAAGATTTCAGTTTGTCTTCAGATGAAAATTACCCCATCCTTTCTCATGTACAGAGTAAGATGAGGTGCGACCCTGACAAAAACAAAACTGTGTGGTAGAGTTCACAATGAGCACAATTCATCCATAGCTTTCTCAGAAGTCCTTTAGATCAAGTATTCACAAGGCATAAAATGTGTGCTTCGACTCACGCATAAAGATCTATCAAAAGTGTGATATCACGTGTGTGTGTGTGTGTGTGTGCGCGCGCGCGCGCACAAAGTCTCAATACCTAGTAAAGTGAGTAAGCTAGACTCAAATGCATTCCTTCAGGCTAAGCACTAGTCCATGCCTCCAATAGGTTTGCTTTTCACCACCCTCTCCACTAATGTAGGTCATGATGATCAAAGAATTGGTAGACTTTTGAGCTTTTGCAATATAAGGCTTCGGTGATGGGGGTAAGAAATATGGATAGAGTGGTTCACACACGAACATAGCACTTAACCATGGTCTTCACCATCAACACTGTATAGCATCAACCCTTCCCACCCTTGAATTCATCCAAACTTTCCTCAAAGAGATATCTTTCGTTTGTTTCTTCTTTCTTGTTTCTTTTTCATCTCCATTTTGGATTGTTCTATTTTGATTGAAGACCTTTCTTTTTTTCCCCCTTTCTTTTTACCTCTTCTTGCCTAAGTTTTGTGGGCATTTTTTCTCCTTTCACATTCTCTTTTTCTTTGCTTTTTTTCAATTTTTTGAATTTTTCAAATTCCCAACCACAACAAACCTCTTTGCGCACCTCCCTTATAGCATCCTCATCACATTGTGCATGAATATTAAGTGCCATGTCAATAGTACAAAGGTGAATTCACAATAAAATGGCTAAGCTTTTTTGAAGCTAAACAAACAAAGAGATAAATGTGAAAGCCCAATTAAGGTACCAGGGAAAAATGACATGGGGTAGGCTTCAGATGCTCAATCTGTCCAAAGATGACCTAAGTCATTTTCCTATCACATTGTTCCCTAGGACTTCGCCTCGAGGCTGATTCAAGCAAATTCGAAGGTACGCACAATGATCTAAATACAACACTCTCCTAAGTCCTAAGTAAGAGACTTAGTGCACAAAAAATGAGGGATGTCCACACTTGATCAAGATAAAAGTGCATAACTTTATCACTCTTTGATGCCAAGTTTCAATCATCACAAAGATCAACAAATCCAAAGAAATCAAATATCATCATGGATAATGAATTGAAATTGTCTCAAAGTGTCCCCAAACCAAAGGTTTACACAAGACACAGTAAAACAATCACAAAATGAGTTTAAACGCGCATGAAAAATAGGAAACCATAGCATGGTTCCAAATGCAAACAAACTCTCAAGAAATGCCTCAGGAGTCAGAATTCTAAAAATCAAGATTTTCTAATCATCTAAGTATAGGCAACAACAATTAGACAATGATAGCTAAAATAATAACATAAAACAAAAGAAAATGGAATAAAAATACAAAGCATTCCAGATGGATGCACATAGGTAGAGGCCCCAAATAAGCTCATCGGAATCAAGCAAGATAACAACTTTTCTCTCCTGCATGAACATGCAAAAATTAGTGAAACCACATGCTTCAATGAAACTGCAAAGCCATTCAGACGTCCTTTGAAGCACAAAATCTATAGGCCCTCTCTACTTATTCATATTGTCACTGGGACATGCGCAATCTGGATCATTGCAAATTATAGTTACGAATCATAAAGAAACAATACTAAAAGAATAGCATTACTTATCAGTTGATTCACATTCCTTTCCAAAGAGAAGGGAAATATCAAAAGAAGAGAGAAGAGAGAGAGATACATCGCATCAATGACCATGTAAGGTCAAACAATGTCGAAGAGCCAATCAATATACTCATACACATTGCTAAATACCTCATCAAAAGTTGAAGGCAGTTGAAAATGAGATTCCAGAACCTGAAAAAGGGATAGAACTGCTTCAAGAAAGAGAAACTATAAAATGAAGTAAAGATAAGAAGCTGCAAATATCAGTTACTTTCATGGAATAAGAATATTCTACAGCTGAATATTTGTAACAGTGGGAACTCATAACTACACCACGGCGGAATCATAAGAACCTTTGTATATTTGGAGAAGTATATAAAAGCAAGTTAGCGAAGATTAAAATGTGAAATGGTACCAGTAGAGATGAAATGGCTGATATTAACAGAGCCGTACAGAAAACGCCAACCAAGAGAATCACATTTGCAGTTCTGAATGGGAATCCCAATTGCCAAACAAAGGGAAGAACTGATTTCTGAGATAGAAAACCCTTTGATCAAACAAAGGGAACAAACAAAGCTGATATATGTGGGGCCTGCAACAAAAACAGCCAGCAAGCTTGGATATGTATCCTAGTCCTAGCAGATAGACATCTCGTCCAAGAATCTTGAGGAACCATCAAGAATGCAATGTGAGAAAGATATTGGGCTTCTCTATGACCCCAGAATAAAAGCGTGAATCTCTGCACAGCTAGATACTGTGCACAGAACTCCAGATCGACCCTTCCAACTAGTAAGCTTTCATCAACAGCCTGTTTCTACTTGAGTTAGAACAATACCAATCATGCCTGAGAATACAGGAACAAAAAAGACACCAAAATAGCTCCCCACTATTTGTAGACTTGAGCTAGAACTTATCACAATAGCAACATCTACCTCAAGCAAGTCACCAACCGAATCTCCAAATGCGCACTGTCAGATTTTTTTGATTTTTGAAGCAATTCTGCAAGATATTGCTAAAAGCTTTAACCTTGTCAATTGGAGATTCAAACCTTCTTACGACTAGCTCTCATGGATAAAGTTCTCATAGATAAACTCATTTGCATGTATATTCACATAGTTTAAACCACCTGCTTGAAATCAAACAAATTTAGCATATAACAATATATTTGGTAGAAAGGAAACACAACAGTTCTTTCTTATGCCCAACTCTAAGCTAAGATAATTAATATGAAGATTAATTAGAAGAAACACTTCACTCGTTTTTGCCTTAGGACACAAAAATTCAGGCTTTCGAAAGAGGGGAACAAGCAAATAAATTTAAAAAAAAAGGAGCACCTCAAGGCAGAAAATTGCTAGGCCAAAACTAATTGCCACTTGCCAGGTCTTTCACTACTGATCCCCATTCCATGTAAAAGTTCCGTCTATACCGTGCATGGCATGGTGTCAACAATCTCAAAGAGAACCACAACCATCATATTTCCAATGTTACTCAATCAAAAATCCACAATTTTTCATTCAAATTATTGTGATAACAATATCAGAAATACATGCAGAAATTCTAATCTTACACAAAGAGGTGCATCAACTGACTAGCTAGAAGAGTTTCAAACAAGAAAATGGAACTTTTAGAGGCAGAAATACAAGTCATGAAGCACCAACACATCTAGAAATTGAACTCTGAAACCTTATTATATCATCAGACTTTAGTTATGGAAACAGTTCTTCACCTCTAAACTACATAATGTTTGCACTGTCTATTTTGAAATATAATAAAACAAATTAATAACAACTCTAGCTATATAAAGTAGTAAATAATTTGGATGGACAAAAATGACGAGTGCTACATAATGTAAGTTCTATGGTTGTTGGCCAAATAAGAAGTGTGATTAGAAACTGTGGCTAACATATGGTGCGATGCACTGTGCCACTTAAAGTTTATTAAAATAAGTTACATATTAATCAAAGGCAGACAACAAGATTCAAGCTGCATAATTGAGTACAAAGGGGACTATGCAGAGATTTAGAGGTATATGTAGACTTTTTGGTGCTTGTCTGGCATCAATCAAATAAGGAAAACAGGTACATATAATTAAGGAATAAAATATAGTGTCCAGTGTGCTTGTTCAATAAAGTGAGATCCCGATCACGCTCTTCAAACAGAAAACAGTAAATATTTACTAGGAAACAAATTCAAAAGGTTAATTAATTGACTAACACATAACCAAGCCATTATAAGCCCACAATCCTACAAAAAAAGGGACACACCTGAGAAAAAAAGCAGCCTAATGAGATCACCGCACCAGCAATAGGAATGAAATGGATGTTTGCCGATCCACACCTCATACAAGGCGTCATAGAACGAGTATAAGCTGCCAATTTTGTTTTCGCAAAAGGAGTTGCTAGTTCACCAGGAGCTTTTTTACTCCAATTTTTCCTAAAGCTGTTGCCAGAAAAAAATTCATGTACATACTTGACAGTTGCAGCATTTGGCATGCTCTATTTGGCCAGGTCAAAGGCCCACTTCTATATATTCCAAATGGAGAAAAATCAAATGCATGACAATGAAAGAAAATTTTGAAATAGAGCAGGACCAATTATCATATATAAATCAGAATTGCTGCTCTTGTCCACCATTTAAAACGAAGCTCTTTTCGAGCAGCCATCCCGTACATTCCTATCTGAAATGGAAATAGCATATGAGCGCAGTTATTTATTTGGTTTCCTAGCAACATACATCCACGAATCTCTCTAGATAGATAAGAAGCTTCTCTCCACATGCTCTCACAAACAGGCCAATTAAGTTTTCCAGTGATCGGGGAAGAAGAAGAAGAAGAAGAAGATGTACATTCCTATCTGAAGGAAATAGCATATGAGCGCAGTTATTTATTTGGTTTCCTAGCAACATACATCCATGAATCTCTCTAGATAGATAAGAAGCTTCTCTCCACATGCTCTCACAAACAGGCCAAGTAAGTTTTCCAGTGATCGGGGAAGAAGAAGAGGAAGAAGGAGAAGATCCACTATCACCGTCTTGATTAACGTGGAAAGAAATACTACTATCAACATAAAAACATACATAACAAAATTAATTACCTCCGCATACAGATTGAACAAGCATTGATGACTAACGCAATAATGAAACTATTTCTAGCCATATAAGAACGAATTTTCCTGTGGATAATGCTTGCCTATCTCCCCAACACCTCAGTCTTCCGGGCATCCAGCTGTGCCAACTGATCAGCCATCAGAAATACTTCCGTTTTACCAATCTACAAAAGCAAGCTGCATTATAGGTCGCTCTAATAAATACATAGCATGTGCTAGAGATCCTTATTGGTAAAACACTGGAAAAATTGCATGAAGAAGCTGGGTATTTACTTGGTGAATGTAACAGATTTCTAGGATCAACTTAAAAAATGAACAGGGAAAAAGGATGGAAGCAAAATACAGAAGACGATCATAACTTCCAACAAGAATGATCCCAACATAAGAAGCTTAAACAATAAGTGCGGGAACCAGAATTAATTATTAGGATGTAGCAACAGAGTTTACATTATTGTTACGCTTTTCCTATGTGAGAAATAGCAGCATAAATACTTCGTTGATATTCTATGACAGTCCCAACCACCCATGACTTCCTACCATGATTGATCCTTCATTTCTTGAATGAGGCCACAGGGAATCAGAAAGACCTTCACATGTTTCCATGATTGCATAAATCATTAATTTATTCTGCAAGAAAATGTATGCAAAATATAAAACACCAATAGCTTCTGCAGCTTCAGATGTCATTTCTGTTTCAGCATTACTCTTCAAGCTTTTAAGAAAGAAATTCCTGGTATTATAGACTCATAATTCTACATTGGCACAATAGAAAGGGGAAAGCCTTATATTCCATACAAGTGTTCAGAACAGCCTAAGTAGGCTGTAAATCTTAAAAGAAAAGCTTGGTCATTAAAGGTGTTTGTCTGTTATTTATATGTTCACATTTTCTAACCACAATTGTCACTCCTCTTGGGAAACCAGTCATGAAAATAAAAAGAAGCATCAATGCCACAGAACTCTATAATGATGGTTCTCCAACCACTTCAATACATTCAAGAAAATTCTATGCCCATCATCCTCAACATTATTAACAATACAAACTTCATAAATAGAGAAGTTTCAGAATTCTAGTAACTGGAACACATAACCGCACAGTTTTGTTGGACACATTGGAGGAGAATCAGATAGGAAGGGGACAGAGAGAGGTACCATCTTCTATTTTGAGGAGTTCCTACTCCTGCCCTCCATGCACATTGCATGGTGATTGTCGCTTTTACTGTGGTCCACCTAAGAATTGGCGGCAATGATTCTGTAGCCATTCAAGTAAGTAGACAGAAGTTTCTATTAAAAAGTAAGAAATTGTGCTTCCTAAGTAAACCAAAAATAAAGACAACTTAATCTTGCTCATATAATTTATGAAGAGTTAATGGTACCTGGATTAGATCTCAATTACTCTTCCGGTCCTCCTGTCATCTGAACTAGAGCTCATTACAAGCAGCCACCCCATACATTCCAGTCTGAGTTGAAAACAGGAGACGAGCACAGTTCTTTGTATGCTTTTCTAGCAGGATACTGCAATAATGCATTGCCATGCATTCCTGCCATAATTGATTTCTTCATTTCTTTGACATGAAGCTAAGGGAATCAAAAAGACCATGATATCTCTCATGATTGTATGAGCCATTGACTTATTTCACAGGGACAAATGTATGCAGAAAATAGAGAGTTGTATACAATAAGCATCTATTTTTGTTTATTTTTCATTCATGCAAGCTCAAAGATGAATCAAATTCCCAGAAGCATCCACAAAAGAATTCGATTACAAAATAATGAAAAACATGAAGAATTGGATGCATGACATCTTAAATAAAGCTGTTAAAGAAGGAAGTCACCAAAACATCAATAGAAAAGTTACCAGTTAACACCATATCTTTAGCGTTAGTAACCATTATGAAACAAGAGGTATTGAAACAAAAGAGAGGGGCAGCAGAACTTCTAAGAGAATCGTAGTGGTGAACAAAAGATTAACTGGTTGTCCTTAGACAAAAGAATACAGGACTTTATTTTGTCTTCAGATGAAAATTAGCCCAACCTTTTTCATATGTAGAGAGTAAGACAAGGCGTGACCCTCAGAAAAATAGAAACTGAATGGTAGAGTTCACAATGAGCACAATTCGTCCATAGCTTTTTCAGAAGTCTTTACACCTATTGAGTTGAGTATTCACAAGGCATACAACAACTGTTTTGACTCAACTCGTGCAAAACAATCTATCACAAGTGTGATATCACGTGTGTGTGTGCACGCGCACAAAGTCTCAACACCTAGTAGAGTGAGTTAAACTAGACTCAACTGCATTCCTTCGGACTAAGCAGTTCTTTTGCAAGTTTCTTGATGACCTTGACTTGCGGATCATAGTTTCCGTAGACACAGTGCCCAAGACAAGACATCTTACACATCCTAGAGATCACCATATTTACACATGACTTGCTTGAGTTAGAACATTTCAAAGGAGCAACCAGAGAAGAGAACTGTCACAATAGGATGTTAACCTGTTCTTTGCGCCTTCAATGAGATCTGGTATGTTATCAGTACTTCCAATCTCGCTTAACATCTTGAGCACTGAATACATGGTAAACAATTAGAAAAAAGAATCAGAACTGAACATCTACATGGCTCATTCTATTCTTTAAGTTAAGCATACTATATATATCTGTGCCAAAATAAACACCTTAGTCCTTCCCATTGAAAGACCTAAAATTTCCTAAAAGCTGCTTCATATGCACTACAATGTCGATTACCTCATTTGCTCCACCATGAAGAGGATTGTACAAGGCTCCAACTGCCCTAGCAAGCAAGAGAGCTGTATATACATCAACACCACTGTAAATGCAGCTTAGATCTGCGTATGTTACAAACTGAAGGAATGAACTGTTCCACCTTGAACAAAACAATTAGATACAACCTCAAAGCAAGCTGTCTTTTAGCTGCAGTGGAGCAATTCATTCCATGTTCTGCATGTAATATAAAAATAATGTCAAGAGCACATGCCAGTCCAGGTTTGGCCTATAAGACCTGTTACCCCTGTTTGTTCAATAACCAAAACCCTTTACATAGAACAACAGCTCAAAATTCAAGGATTGTAGGAACTTGATATTTTATTTTCATGCTGCAAAGAATAAACACAGTTATCCAATCACATTAAAAAGAAGACAAATGTTAATCCAATGAAACAAGGGAAACTGAAATTTGATCTTTTCTATTGAGTAGATTCAGAAGCAAAAAGAGAACATACAATGAGTCAAGCCTATATAAGAAGTTCTCTGAGTATGAGAGATCGCCAGATGGAAAAACATGCGGCCTCCCTGCCGTCCCCAAATAAGCTGCGACACATCAAATAAGATGCTGCAGCAATGTGGGAGCCTGCAAACATGATTAGTACGCCTCTCATTGCTGCTGCCACCAGAACTCATAATAAGCTGAACATTAGTACAAAAATGCAGTTGCAATCTATGTGCACAAAATTTAATAATGAAACTACCAATAGACCTGCAGAATGAAAAAGAAAAGGACATCACCTTCGGAAGTATCCGCATAATTAGTGTATCTCTGACTTGTTTAGATTTGTAAATGTCTTGCCCCTAAATGAAAAGTGAACCAAATGATTAGAATTGCAACATATCATCTTAAATAGCTGATGCAACAAGCAGTAAGATGTCATAGAAACAGGATGAGAATCTTCCAAAGAGGGAAAAAGGGTTAACCTTTCTGAATGTATACATAAGCAGCATAAAGATGCTATGGAAAAGATTCTCAAGAAAATTGCAAAATCTTCATGATACAGACATTCTATAGACTAAAATGTCCAAATTGTTTTATAAACCAAAAGCAGCATTTAGGAAGCGTTTAAGACATCCCATTAACTGGAAGTGGAATTGTTCTTTCATCCTCAATCCACAAGCAGGAACAGGAGTACCAAACAAGACTAAAGGGAGAAGAAGAGTTCCAAGAATTGTGATAATTGACTTACTCGCAAAGCTGGATTTGCGTCCCAATGGAAAACAAAAAGAGAACTCAATACACTGACTAGAACACCTATTGGATGAGCATCATGGGGCATTGCCTGTATGATGTCATGCAAAACATGAAGGCATTAAGGAAACTTACATTCAGTTGCTAACAGGGGCTCAATTGGAGGTTTCATGAATCCTAATATGACATGATTATATAAAATGGAGGAAAAGGACACATAGACACATGACTTGCTTGAGTTAGAACATCTCAAAGGAGAAACCAGAGAAGAGAACTGTCACAAAATGATGTTAACCTGTTCTTTGCGCCTTCAATGAGATCTGGTATGTTATCAGTACTTCCAATCTCGCTCAACATCTTGAGCACTGCATACATGGTAAACAATTAGAAAAAAGAATCAGAACTAAACGTCTACATGGCTCATGAAATTCCTTAAGTTAAGCATACTACATATATCTGTGCCAAAATAAACATCTTAGTGCTTCCCATTGAAAGACCAAAAATTTCCTGAAAGGAGCTTCATAGGCACTACAATGTCGATTACCTCATTTGCTCCACCATGAAGAGGATTGTACAAGGCTCCAACTGCCCTAGCAAGCAAGACTGCTTTATATATATATAAACACCACTGTAAATGCAGATCAGATCGGCATAAGTTACAAACTGAAGGAATGAACTGTTCCACCTTCAACAAAACAATTAGATACAACCTCAAAGCAAGCTGTCTTTTAGCTGCAATGGAGCAATTCATTCCATGTTCTGCATGTAATATGAAAAGAATGTCAAGAGCACATGCCAGTCCAGGTTTGGCTTATAAGATCTGTTACCCCTGTTTGTTCCATAACCGAAACCCTTTACGTAGAACAACAGCTCAAAATTCAAGGATTATAGGAACCTAATATTTTATTTTCATGCTGCAAAGAATAAACACAGTTATCAAATATCATTAAAAGAAGACAAATGTTAATCCAATTAATCAAGGGAATACTGAAATTTGATCTTTTCTACTGAGTAGATTCAGAAGCAAAAAGAGAACATACAATGAATCAAGCATATATAAGAAGTTCTCTGAGTATGAGAGATTGCTGTATGGAAGAACATGCAGCCTCCCTGCCGTCCCCAAGTAAGCTGCCACACCTCAAATAAGATGCTGCAGCAATGTGGGAGCCTACAAACATGATTAGTACGCCTCTTATTGCTGCAGCAATTATGGATGCCTGCAAACATGATTAGTACGCCTCTTATTGCTGCAGCCACCAGAACTCATAATAAGCTGAACATTAGTATAAAAATGCAGTTGCAATCTATGTGCACAAAATTTAATATGAAACTAACAATAGACCTGCAGAATGAAAGAGAAAAGGACATCACCTTCTGAAGTATCCGCATAATTTAGTTTATCTCTCAAAGCTGGATTTGCGTCCCAATGGAAAACAAAAAGAGAACTCAATGCACTGACCAGAACACTCATTGGATGAGCATCATGGGGCAATTGCCTGTATGATGTCATGCAAAACATGAAGGCATTAAGGAAATTTACATTCAGTTGCTAACGGGGGCTCAATTGGAGGTTTCATGAATCCTAATATGACATGATTATATAAGATGGAGGAAAAGGACACAATATGTGGATCACTAAACCAGAATAGTAGTTTGCATCTTACTATCAGTCGCAATGAGGCACTACAAGTATGAAAAATAATTGACGTTAAACACTTTTCGGTTGAACATTTCGTCTACAAAAAGAAAGCAAGTATACCAATACTCCGTGTGGAGCAGTTGAATGCTGTGAAATGGCAAACACCCTATCTGCCACTGAGTGACCTTCAGATGTTAGATTCCCGTACACTGACATGAAAAGACAAAGAATAAGTCCTTTTAGATGCTGGACTCCCATACACTATCAAAAGGCAAAGAACGAGTCAAAAAGTTGAACTGTAAAAACTTAGAAGCCATTAAATTAGATAAGTGAGTAAACATTTCTGCCAGTAACTGGGACATGCAAAACTATAAGTGCCATTCCAGTTCTAAACTAATACAAGTTCCATATTTACAAATACTCATACATGTGGCAACTGGCACACATGCATCCTTTGTCAATCAAAAGAAACTCAAAGCAGATCCTTAGAACAAAGCATGTCTCAAGCAGTAGACTTTAAACTTAGCAGCAAAATAGCCATGCTTAGAGTCATCAAACATAGAATTCAGACATGCAACCACACAAAAGTATTAGTAGAAAAACTTCATGCTGCTGGGGAGGCATCGGATTCAGGAATCAGATGCCCATGATTAAGGAAAAGAGACTTACGCATAAGTTGTACAATAGGGAAATGCATGTGTACCTAACTAGAAGCAATAAGACTGCCATCAAAAAGTCTGTCATAGGCTCTCAGACCATAAAAGGACATAATCATGCATTGTAGGGCCAACAACGTCACACAGAATATGCAGAATTGAATTTGGTCTGCTGCATATTGTCCGATATTGCCAATGCAAAATGGCTCTCACAGATGCAGCACCAGAATCGTCTATACCACCCAACTGACATTTAAGATTGATGAAGAACATAAAGAACTATAGGCAGCAGAAAATAAAAGTGGCCCACAAAGAAATGCTGGTGCCTGGAAACCTAGTAGAAGAGGTATGATGATAATAACCCTGAAACACTTATTCTCATTGTGAGCTCACATATACGCCTATACAATGCTTCTAAAACATGATTGTGAGTCATTTCATCACCTGATAGACCAGAGATGAAGAATTGATTCTGGAAACAAATTTAAAAAAAATAGCACGACAAGAAGGAAAGAGAGAGAGAGACAAAAAACCTTTGATACTTTGAGAGCTTCAAAGGGAAAAATAATTTGAGAGTATCAATAGACTTTTCATGCTAACCACATATCAAATTTCATTCTCTTCAATCTAAGTACTCAACTGGATAAGCCATCCTACCATGCATCTTTTATTGATCTCTTTTCTTGATAGTATCTCAGACAACTTTCTCTCTTCTAATTGACCAAAGCAAGTGGGTGAGTTTTATCGTCCTGTCTCACTCTCTGCTGCCAAAGTCCCAACTTTTCTATGCCTTACTGAATAGGGTCTCTTATTACGTAATTTCCTTTCACTATATGTCTATGTCATCTCTTGCGTGTGATCTGAGCAAAATAGACTAAACTATCCCACTAGAACGAAATGAACAGATTGACACAGTCAAATCTAGAAGAAACACATTTTAACATTCGTGTGAGTCAAGTTTTGGGATCTAGAAAATAGAGGCGCTCAAAGTATAGAGTTGCAGATGCAGCATCCAAATGGCTAACAAACCGTACAATAAACTCTATGGTAGATTGAGGTTGGAAAATATAAGATGAGCTATCAAACTACAAAATAACAAAACATAAAAGAAGGAATTCATCAAGTTATGTAGATTCCATTTTCCATGGACAGTGAGCCCATATATTTTGTTCAAATGTTTAAATGATTGGGATAAGCGCAAGCAATTAGTATTCTTGAACAAATATCAAAATGAAAAATCGAAGCAGGCATGGAAGTTGTAGTTGCAAAAATATATTAAAAGGCAAAGCAGTCAGGCTGCTCATTTTTATGATTTGGCTACAATAAATCAGTCACCTGAGATCAACATTCTAACTAAACCCATGTTAAGTAGTTAAGCGTTTTCACTTATACTGTGTCCGAAGCTTTTCTAGACACTGAAGTTTGAGCAGCCCAAATTAATTTCCTGTGAGCACCTCATAGCAACTGTCGGAGCAATTCCCATACGTATGGTATACAACTAAAAATGCACCTGTTGATTAACCTATCTCCATTTTCAAAGCATCATAATTGATTGGGATGGGCTAAAAGTGAAAAGGGTCAAAGTTATGCAGTGGATGCATTACCTCCCATTAACTTTTACCAGAGTGCCTAACAGACATATGAGACATACAAATGAAACAAAAACAATAAAGGGACTCACGAGAAAGACAGCGTATTGCGGACTATAAGAGTTGAACGCATGTCCATGAACAAAGAATTGGAGAATAAGGAAATGCGCCTCCAAGCTTCAAGGTTCGATGGCACGTCCATAGCATATTCCTTCACTGTCAGCAACAAATACAACCTCTTGATCTATGCCAAGGAAATACATGAGGGTTAAATAAGTAGATGCTAAAAGTTTCAGCTGTAGTGCATTTCAACTTTTCTATTTACCCTTTCCAAGCTTCTGACTCAGGAGTTGGAAATTTGATGGCTCCAGCTGATGCAAATATATTGTTGATCAAGAGGGACCATTCCTTCATGTCCAAATCCACCAGATATTCAGTCTAATAAGCTATTCATAGACATTACAGTAAAATAAGAACATTCCATTCAGGCCTCAAAAGATGACACATAGTTCGCATTGAAAAAGAAACATTACTTGGATATTTGATCTTCCATCATTATTTCTCTGGTCACAACTTCCAGCATATCTTGGAAAAGAATGACAACTTGATCCTTATCCTTCTGCTTATCATCTAGCTGCAAAGTTGGACAATTTAATTTACATGTCTCCAAATCAACAGTAACAGCAACCTACAAACTTAAATAGAAAAGAAAATTCAACAGTAATAAGCAGTTGCCGCAGAAAAACACTAACCAAGTATTTACAAGCCTTACAAGCAGTATTCAAATTTAAAAAGGAACACAAAAAGTCAAAAGCAGACCTTGTAGGCAACCAGGAATGGAGGCCACTATATGATCTCCAAATCACGATCAGCCCAATATGGAGCAAGCAGCAGATCCATTTCCCTAAAATCTAAGTAAATTAAGCAATCAAATAAAAGACATATGTCCCATGTTTTTCCACTTTGTACCCAAATTAAACAAGAAAGAAAGAACAAATCAACAAATGGCTGATATACAACATTCAAACTATAGATCACCTGTTACTTGTAAGATACTCCTCTCGGAAACTTGTGATTATTTCTTCATCTTAGTTTATTTTTTCCTCATCTGAAGCAAATTGGTGATAGTAGATAACGAAAGAGCTTATTTCTTCATCTTTTTTCCTGCTTCTTGTTCCTTTTATTGTACTTTTTCTCTTCTTTTTTTTCATTTTTTTTTTTTTCTTTTTCTTCTATTCTCTTTTTATTTCTTTTTTCTTTCTGTCTTCCTGTTTTTTATGCATTTTCTGTTTCCTGTTTTTCTGTTTTTTTCCTTTTTTTCTGTTTTTATTTATATTTGTTTTTTCAATGCACTTTATGCACGTTTTTCATTTCTTCATTGTTGCCTCATTCACCTTTTGGTTGCCCACCTCTCACCTGCATCTCGCACCTGGCCTCTAACAACCGTGGCTACAAAGGAAGGGAGAAAAATTAAGTCATCTATGTCATGAATGTATAAGCAATAGAAGTAAATACTATGAAAAAGCCTTAACAGTAGAACTAGATTTTTTCCTATCTCACGAAAAAAGAAGTAAGTCTAACATACCTTGCCCAAGTTTCAAGATTGCAGCAGTTACAAAGATGCTCAGTACTTTCTGGAAAACATTAAGCTTAAGTTGGCTGTCCTGAGCTATTCCAAGCAATAATGATCTGGGCCAGGCCGCATAACAAGACAACCCACTCCAGAGATCTAAAGTGTTGATATCATCCACAAAACACATCAAAGGCATATCTGGACTAATGGTTTGATTCTGGATTTACGAAAACAGAAAGGAATCCTGTTAGGCCAGCTTGGACAATCATGAAAATCATACATATTAAACCCATTTAAGTTTGGTCCTCCCTTTACAGCGTCCAGCCCATCAGCCTCCTGAGGCATTAGCAAAGATATATCTTGAAATGATGATCGAGAGGAAGAGGAGTTATTTCTTTTCATGTCTCTATGATTACCATTGATATTCTTATCACCAAACTCCATCTCTTTGCTCATTCCCATGTAATGGGGAATAACCATGTGGTGGTGTTCCAAGATCAATGGAATAGCTTGTCCATTTGGAGCCTTATTTGTACATACAACTAAATAACTTCTACCCAATCAGCTGCTGTGCAATTGTTTGCAGGTAGATGGAACTCAGGAAACAACCAGATTTTAACTCTTCAGAGGCATCTGAAAAGATTCAATGAATATTCAGATGCAAGTCAAACAAAAGATAAATTAGCATATTTAAAGATAAGTACTGACCTTGGATTATTGGCAAGAACAATCACATGCTGGAGAATAAACTCCCATGGGAACCCCATCTTGACAGAATTTGGAATAGAACATAGTCTCCCCATGACACCTGTTATTTAACAAAGCCAACTTTCACAAAAATGATCTTTCAATAGATGGAAAGAGTGAGCAACATATGGAAATATAATCTTCATCAACTAGCTCATCAACATAAACCTGAATCAATAGGAAGTTATAAAGATATTAACTGACAAGCATAAAAATAAAAAACCACTTAAATAGCATTCTTAAGTGTGTGAATAAAATAAAAGGACACAGAGTTTGAATATTTACAGCAAACAAGGTTTGCCAACCTGCACATAACGTACATTCAAACAATTGCTTGTCCAACGAATTGGCCCAACAGTTAAACATGTTTCCCCAATATCCAAACTTCCTTCCAATAAAACTTGTGATCAGCAAATCTTAATATTAGTACACAATCTATTAAAACTTAAAGACTGAGGTGAATGCATACATGTACAAAGTAATTACATATTCACAAAAGCACAAGGACAAATATGTGATATCAAGCCCAATATAAAGTAGTTCAAAGAGGAAAATACCAGGATCATTAAGCTGCATAGCATGCAGCACCCTCAAGGTGCTGCCAGGAATCAAAGATTCTTCTACGTCAATAGAGTTAGTACCTGAAAAAATCAATGCGGATGCTTAGAATATGTCACCAAGATCAGGCTCCTACCACAGTGAACTCGCATCAAGAAATTCAAATACAAAAGAAAAAACACAAATAACCTTCCATTTCCTTCTCATAAAATTCATGCGGGATCCTCCCAATATACAAAACTGTCACTTTATTCTCTCCATCTTCAGTCTTTGAAAGATCCCTGGCTGGACCATCCTCCAATGGCTATTTTTCCCAACAAATCCAAGGCGAAGGAGTGCCCCATATATACCTCGAAATAGTGTAGAATATAGCATACCGAATCTGTGCATCCATGAAATAAACCTACGAAGGAAATTTTCAGAAATTATTGTTTTGAAAAAGGAAAAGCAAATGCTATGCAGCGTTGGTAGACCAGTGCCCCACCCCTGCCCCTGGTAAAGCATTAAAGAGTAAATCAATATACAGAAAATAATGGGATCATCCATACAAGATTAACTGGTGCCCATATTGCAATCATGACACAGTGTTATTCTTAGCTGCAAAAATCCAATGTGGAAACTCAATATATACCAAGTAAAATCCATGCAAATATTTTATGTCCAAGTGTTTCTCTTGGTCTGCTTGTCTGAGATAGTTGTAGCTCCAGATCACCATCATGTTGACTACCTTGGGGGGAAAACCTCGTGCCACATGTACATTGATACATGAGCACTCATGATAGTTTTAGTTGGACCCACCAAAGGCTTTATCTGCAATGGAAAGATTCGGACAGTGAAATGACCAAGAAAACAACAACATGCCATGAAGTGCGCATGGTTTAACTGACAAAAGAGAATTAATCTCCTTTCTTGCCCAAAATGTGAGCATTCCATTTCTTCATTAATGAGACATGCTCAAAGCCTAACCAAAAAGGCAGTACAGCTTATACTGAGAAAATTTCAACTATAAACGCAATTGATTGGCACCAGGAATTTGGGAAAATAGTAGGTCATCATTTGATACAGATATTGATACACAATCAGAAAAGTGAAAAAATAACAATCAAGAAAATGGGAAAGGTAAGCACCTGAATATAAAAACTGAAAGCCAGTTTTGTAACGATAAGGAGCACCCAGAATAATGTATACCTGAGAATCCAAAAAGGAAATTATATATCACATAAAACGTTCTTGTACAACATAGGTTTTGTCCTTGATGTCTTACTTGAACAGAGAAAATGTACTTTCATGCATTCCCCTTACAACGTAGAGTCGAGGCTGCAAGACACAAAAATAGAAACACAGAATTACTATATGAGTCTCTCATTGATCAAGAGTTATGGTTGTCTGCAAAACATGCTACACACCTGTGACCACCACATCATTAGCATCACAATTTTGTAAACCGACGAATGAAGGGGAAAAGAAACAGCACGGTAGCAAGCAGATTGGTTATAAGTAGATAACAAAATAGCTTATTTCTTCATCTTTTCTTCTGCTTCTTGTTCCTTATTGTTTTCTTTTTCTCCTTTTTTTTTCTTTTTGCATTTTTGTAATTTTCTCTTTTTCTTCTATCTTATTTATGTTTTTTCCCTTCCTTTTTCATACATTTTTTGTTTCCTTTTTTCCATCTTTTAAATTTTTTTTTCTTCTCTTCTCTTGCTCTCCTGTTGTCCTATTTTCTATTTTTCTTTTTTATTTATATTTTTTTCAATGCATATATTATATACGTTTTTCTCCTTCATTGCCGCCTCTTTCCCCTTTTGGTCGCCCATCTATTGCCCCGCCTCTCGCCTGCCTCTCACCTATCACCTTTCATAACCATGCATGAGCCAGCAATAGAGCATCTCTGTTGCTTACTAGGGAGAAAAAAAGAGAAGGTGAGTAACAGTTGCAACTTTTATAAAGCGAAGGTAGCATCACGTTATATTGCTCACTGAACAATGATTACATCTTCTTATGCTATTCTATATAAATCATTTGTAAAGTTTCTAAGAAGAGCCTTATGAAAATCTATAAAATGAGATCGCTATCAAAAGATTCCAATTAAAATTTTTTCATGTCTAAATTGTTTATAGATGCAAAAAAAATTTCTAAACATGTAAATATCAAAGTTGTTAAGAGTTAAGCAATGCAAACCTCAGTTAAATGCCAAATGAACAACATGAAATGATATAATTCAGAGAGAAGTTTAAAAAAAATGTCATACAAAACTTCTTCATTAGCTTAGTTCCATAAATATAAAGAAAGATAGCTATAGCATATACATATACCAATCAAGAAAGCTGTATTACGCTGTAGATAAGTTGCTCAGAGGCCCAAACCATATTTTTATATCGTCACAAGTCTATACTATCTTGTTAGAATTGCAAAAAAAAAAATGGCAAGTTTCATGATGAATGTCATGATAAACAATGAAAAATTACCTTTTTCTACAATGCCATTAGATTCGATTCTTCGAAGGGCAAATTCCCAGCCATAAGTACAAAAAGGATAACACCACATGACCAAAGCTCCACCATGGCTCCATCAGAGCTCTTATTGTTGATCACCTGGAAAATCAAAGAGCCAAAGGGAGTTATCCAGAAAACAGAATCATTCAGAAAACAAAAATTATATGGTGTTGTGCTAGAAACATGATTGCATACCTCTGGGGCAACATAATTTGGTGTGCCACATGCTGTGTGAAGTAATCCATCTTCCTAATGAAAAGATTAAGAAAATGAACTTGTAACATATTATACAATTTAGTTAAGCAAATTTTAATAAAAGAGTTGCTCTAGCAGCCTCTGAAGTCCAAAGATAGAAATAGATAAGAGATTTCAAGTAAAATGATCACTTGTTTCATGAAGAGAAAACGAAAGTCATACTACCCGAACTTGATGGGGTAGCGCACTCAATCCAAAGTCAGAGACTTTGAGAACTCCATTGAAATCAAGCAACAAATTCTCTCGCTGTAAATCAAGAAAATAAAAGAACGACTAAGTATTTTGCATCATCTCAAGATGTTGAACGAATAATGTAGAGAAAATTAAGAGAGGAAAAGATTTATTTGAACAAAGAAAAAAAAAATAGTAAGCTCACCTTAAGGTCCTATGGTAAACACCTCTACTGTGGCAATAATCAACATGAGATGCTGAAAATATTTTCCTTGCTTCATCTTCTTTCGGTCTCCCTCTAGTAGCCTGGCCACAAAGAACAACAGGATCGTCGTACTTTGTCTATACTACATGCAATCAAATTGTCATGACATCTATTTCGAGTGTGAGACTAGTGGAACATACAATTTCGTTAGAGAGTTCACACCAGTTACAATTTCCATAACAAGAACATACAGTGCAAAGGGAGACAACCTTACCTTGGATGTTCTTAAGAACATGTTGCTAGACCAGAACTTCGTAAAGTGTATGATCAAGATCTAAACAAAAAAAGAAGAAAGAAAAAAATGGTCAAATTTGCATCAAAATTGAATTCAAGATTGTCTAGAGATAGATACCTGGAAATATAACTAAAAAGAACTAAACTCTCACAAGTGAACAGAGAACTCAATATTTCTAGAATAGAACACAAACTTTTAATAATGTTTGAGAAATTTAAAACATGTGCTAGAACAATATCCAACCAATAAATAGTATGAGCGACAAAAGACTAATATGACAAAATACCTTCTCAATATACGACCACACCATACCACTAGATGAATCATTTAGGTTATTTTCTCCGGACATAATGATAGAAGTGATACTAACTAGTAAAATTAAATGAAAAAATTAATGGGTTAGAAACTCATCAACGGTCACTTTTGTCAGTCTAGGAAGATTGTTGGGGACATGATTTGTAACTTTTATAAGTAAACAATCATCCTCCCTTGCTCGAAGCAAGAATCAAACAACCTTTTCTCATGTCTTTTCTGGGTGATGATGACATTGCGTGAGCATGTAGAAAGAACAATTTCACAGACATTCACAAACCTTGACTTTTTAGAGCAATTTTATCAATGTCTCTAAAAGTTTCCACAAATATACCCTTTAACAGGGAGTCAGCATTTTTAATAAAGCAGCTTTTTCACTAAATTACCAGTGCAGTATCCATTCCCACGCATTTTCCAGGCTGAATGTTTCGGACATTGTCCTCAAAGAATAGCTGCAAGGATTGTAAAAATGATTATAATCATATCTCAATCAAGCATATTGCAAAGGACAACATTGTCTGAAGTTTAAAGAAATGATAAACTTACTGTTTGTTCTATGTGGATCAATGTTAGCTATTTTAAGCGCCCTTTCCATAAGATTAAGAGTCTCAAAGAAAATTATCCTTCAAAACAATCTTTCAGACCAAGTCTACTTAGAACTTCAATGGCGTGGACCTTAACAGCATTTGTGAATATCTAGTAAGGTTGCAATGAATCAGTATCTGCACATTGACGTAGGAAATGCTTTTAGCTAAAAATCATAACAAACAGTGGAAATGTGCTTACAACTTTACGGACAGGCAAGCTTAACAAAAAGGCTTCTCAAAAATAGGTTTTGCTGTCAAATTTTCTCAAGGCAACCTCCAGTGGAAAAAACTGCAAGATGGCGAGTTCATGCTCTAGTAATCTTGAATCATAGAATTATGAATTTCTAAACCTATAAAATCGAAAAGCAAGTCAGGGTTTCTCAACCAACCTATGATACTCATCATAGTGGAAATCACAGCCAATTGCCAGCATAGAGAATATATCATGATCCTTAGTCTTTTATACAGAAAAATCAAGTTCAATCAGCAATCAAAAAGGAAGCATAAAAGCTTACCCTAAGACCTGCCATTGTGGTGCCATAGTTTTTACATAGAAGATTACACAATTCAGGCATTATGCTCTCTTCTGTACCCAACTTTTTGACCATATAATCTTAAGAAGAAAAGAAAAATGTATCAGAATCCAGAGGGAAAATTTACCAACAATAAAAGTACAGTGCAATGCGAGAGACAACCTTACATTGGATGTTCTTAAGAACTGATGTTGCTACACCAGAACTTAAGGGGTAGAGTGTATCATCAAGATCTAAACAAGGGGGAAAAAATGGTCAAATTTGCATCAAAATTGAATTCAAAGATTGTCTAGAGATAGATGACTTACCAAATAGAAGGCAATCAAATTTTGCCCTCTTAACCTGCCCGTATCGATCTATACAACTTGAGTAAAAAACTAAAATTCGTAAGCATTGCGTGTAAGAATAAACTAAAAACCACCAAATTTGATCTATAAGTTGAATTCACAGGTCTCCGTAACCGCAGACACCACTGTTCGATGGGGTCTGCAGCAGCGCAGTAGGTTGGCGGGCGACTTTCAGACGAAATGTGAAGCAGCGGAGAGGTGGAGGGGAAGTTTAGGGAGTGGACGAGAAAGTGAAGAACTGGCTTTTAGAGGTCGCCCGTTGGCATTTCAGCAGGAAGAGGGAGGAAACTAGCCGTTTTCAAGGGGGGAGAGCTTGTATCCATCTGTACAGGAGAAAGAGAGGAAGAGAAATGGCAAATTAAAATTTTGGTTAATTAGAAAAAAATTCATAATCTTACTTTTTATTTTAGTGATCAGTCCCATTTGAATTTTTACACACTAAACTCCCTATTTTTTCATAAAATTTAGAAATCACTCCCCATATCTTTTAGAAAGACACATATATCCTTGTAGTTAGAGAAAACAATAAAAATACCTTAGAAATATATTTTTCTCTTCAAGAAGAATGCTTTTTTTTTTTTTTTCTTGAAATCGACAACTTCTCCAAGCGGCCAAACAAAAGGGCGCAAAATCATTCCTCTGCAATTGACGCGAGAAGAAGAAGAGAAAAAAAAAAAAAAAAAGACACCAAAATTTCTGCCATTTTTTTCGTGATAATGGAAGGAGAAACAGCGGCAACAAGAAGCGAAATACAAAAAGAAGTGATCGAAAGAAACAAATGTATGTTTTCTGCATTTACAGTTTTAAATATCTGTGATTTTTCAATGTTATACTTATTTCTTGTCTATTTTCTCATGTTTAGGGTTTTTACTCCCTTTTTAGTTGTTAAACACTTGAACCCAATTATATATATGATTTTTGTTGTGAGATGAGAAGTTTTTGATTTGTACTTGAAAGGCATGAAAGTTGTACTTCACTTTTTTGAGGTTTATATTTCTTTTTACCTGAAATTATACGGTGAAATTATCTGAAAGTGGTAGTATATTACTTGTGATACAAAACATCTAAGCTTGCAGTACACATTAAGAAAAATTGTAGTATATAATCTATGTAACTGCAGTATATTTTAGAATCAAATATAGTATAAACATTCAAGCTTGCAGTACACATTAAGCAAAATTGCAGTATATAATCTATGTAACTGCAGTATATTTTAGAAGCAAATATAGTATAAACATTCAAGCTTGCAGTACACATTAAGTAAAAGTGTAGTATATAATCTGTGTAACTGCAATACATTTTAAAAGCATTTGTAGTACAAAATATTTAAAGTTGCAGATTAAATGAAATTATAGTATATAATTTGTGTGCATGCAGTACATTTTAGAAGTATCTATAGTACAAAAGCATTCAAACATGCAGTACACATTAACTGAAAATGTAGTATATAATTTGTGTATCTGTAGTACATTTTAGAAGCAACTGTAATACAAAATATTTAAGCTTGTAGTATACATTAAATGAAAGTGTAGTATATAATCTGTGTAAAGAGAAGCTAAACTCATCCGATGCAAAAAAGAGATCAGAGTTGAGTTGGGGCACCGCATACACTTCGAGTCCTTGTGTATATGTTGACGAGGACGTCAACGGATCGAGTGGGGAAGAATGTCATGGGTCGCTCATTGGAGAAGAATGGCAACCGTGACTTCAAGGGGCATTAAGAGCGATAAGGCGTTGTCGGCTCACCCGGTAAGGCGAAAAAGGCCCATGAGCAGAGACTCTTACGAGGTGTGGTTTGAAAAACTGTTTCAATGGCATATTCCTTGAGTTATGAAGATGCTTCCCACCAAGTTTGAAGTCATTCCATGTCCGTTTGGGCACCGAACATTGAGGGCAACCTGGAGCGGTCTTACTGCCCGCAGGTAGTGCAAAGATGCATTGAGCATAGTGGCTTGGAAAAGGAACTTTGTGAAACTGTTTCAGTGGGGTGTTCCTTGAGGTGTTGACAACGTTCCCACCAAGTTTCACCAGTAGACGGTTCCGTTTGGATAGGAAACGGCGAAGATCTTTAGAATGCGGCAGTGCAGTGGCATTGCTGTAATTCCAGCTTATTACGAGGGAAATTACTGTTCCATGGAGAATCAGACGGGGCTGGAACTTTGTGGAGTTAATGTATAAGCTGAGAGCTATCCAACGGTTCAAGCGGCAAGTGATTTGGACGCCGGGAGAGGAAGTTGCGAAAATGTAGTACAAAACATTCAAGCATATAGATTAAATGAAATTATAGTATATAATCTGTGTATATGCAGTATATTTTAGAAGTATCAGTAGTACAAAAATATTCAAGCATGTAGTATATATTAACTGGAAATATAGTATATAATCTGTGTATCAGTAGTACAGTTTAGAAGCAACTGTAGTACAAAATATTTAAGCCTGCAGTATACATTAAATGAAAGTGTAGTATATAATTTGTGTAACTGCATTACATTTTAGAAGCATCTATAGTACAAAGCATTCAAGTCTGTAGATTAAATTAAATTATAATTTAATATTTGTATATATGTAGTACATTTTAGAAGCATCTGTAGTACAAAAACATTCAGACATGTAGTATTCATTAACTGAAAATGTAATATATAACTTGTGTATCTACAGTACATTTTAGAAGCAACTGTAGTACAAAATATTTAAGCCTGTAGGGTTTGAATCATACTTTATATATACATACATATGTAAATTGAAGCATACTTTGTTTATAATATTATTTTGTATGTAAGTATAATTTTCCACCAAGTATTTATAATATTTTGATTTCAATACAATATGAGGAAAATGAAGTACAAATGTAGAACGAACAAAGTATAAATGGTGTTATATTAAAGTACACTTCAATTCAATTGAAATCGAGCAGTGAATTTGAGTACAATATGAAGAAAATAAAGTACAAATATAGAAAAAAATAAAGTATAAATGGTGTTATGTTGAAGTACACTTCAATTAAATTGAAATTAGGTAGTGAATTTAAGTACAATATGATGAAAATGATGTACAAATATAGAAAAAAAATAAAGTATAAATGGTGTTATGTTGAAGTACACTTCAATTAAATTGAAATTAGGTAGTGAATTTAAGTACAATATGATGGAAATGAAATATAAATGTAGAACAAACAAAATATAAATAGTGTTATATTGAAATACAGTTCAATTAAATTGAAATCGAGCAGTGAATTTGAGTATAATATGAGGAAAATGAAGTACAAATGTAGAACAAACAAAGTATAAATAATGTTATGTTGAAGTACAGTTTAATTAAATTGAAACCGAACAGTGAATTTGAGTACAATATGATGGAAATGATGTACAAACGTAGAACAAATAAAATATAAATGGTGTTATGTTGAAGTACACTTCAATTGAATTGAAGTTGGACAGTGAATTTGAGTAAAATATGATGTAAATGAAGTACAAACGTAGAATAAACAAAATATAAATGGTGTTATGTTGAAGTATACTTTAACTAAATTGAATCAAATAGTGAATTTGAGTACAATATGATAGAAATGAAGTACGAATATAGAACAAACAAAGTATAAATTGTGTTATGTTGAAGTACACTTCAATTAAATTGAAATCGAACAGTGAATTGGAGTACAATATGATGAAAATAAAGTACAAATATAGAACAAACAAAGTATAAATGGTGTTATGTTGAAGTACACTTCAATTCAATTGAAATCGGACAGTGAATTTAAGTACAATATGATGAAAATGTAGTACAAATGTAGAACAAACAAAGTATAAATGGTGTTATGTTGAAGTACACTTGTTGCAATTGAATAATTAGTCTCTAATAATTGTAGTGATGGTCAAGTACAATATTTTGAGATTATCGGATCAGGTGAAGTACGTATTTGCACGGGTTATAGGGTGGATATTATTGTCAAATGATCATTTGTTTACATCTTTGAAAGCATAAGTATTCTTTACATTACTGCGATTGATAACATTCATTCGTTGAACATTAGTGGTTAACACTTTAAAACTTTAATATTATTTTATTCATATAATAAATATTACACACATTTTTAGAGTTTGGTTATTAATTATTGAGACTTAAAAAGCAAATCATGGAACAAATTTCAATTCAACAATATTAGTAAAAATATTAAGAAATGGAGTACATAATGGCCGAAATGAAATACAAATGTCATGAAATCAAGTATAAATCTTTCAGATTGAGGTACAAAAGTGCTGATATCTTGGACAACATCCATTTGCTAACTTCCAAGCTAAACAAGTACATTATTGCCAAAAAGAAGTACAAATGTCCTGAAATCAAATATAATTCTACCAGATTGGGGTACAAAATAACTTATATCTCGTACAACATGCAAAAATGTCAATTTCACGCTAAATCAAATACATAATTGCCGATGTCAGGAAATCAAGTATAATTTTCCCAGCTTAGGGTGCAAAATAACTGATATCTCTGACAACATACAAAAATGCCAATTTCACGCTAAATCAAATACATAATTGCTGAAATGAAGTACAATTGTCATGACATCAAGTATAGTTCTCCCAGATTGGAGTACAAAATAACTGATATCTCGGATAATATATACAAATGCCAATTTCATGCTAAATCAAGTACATGATTACCGAAATAAAGTACAAATGTCAAGAAATCAAGTATAAATCTCCTAGATTAAGGTACAAAATTTAGCTAGATTACTGATTCTTTGCAAGTTCGATGATTATGCCCTATTCTACCACACCTTTTACACTTAATTACTCGTTTCTCAATTTGTGATGGAATCCTTTGTGTCCTTCTATGCCCAGGTTGAGATCGGCAATCAGGTGCATTAATGACGCCATCATCATCTAGAGGGAACATTTGCATATCATACGTAGGAATAGTATTTATCACTGCTTGGTATGCTTGTTGATACAACTCAACTCGGTAATATTGATCGGTAAAGTCAAACAATGAAAGTGACTTTGACTCGAGAGTACAAGTTTTGATAAAATAAAGTAAAATTTTGGAACGCTTGAAGTATAGAACTTCAATGAATATAGTACAAGTTTAGATAAAATGATGTATAAAATGAAGTATAATTTCATAAAACAGAAATACAATTTTTGACAAAGTTAAGTACAATTTCATAACACCTGAAGTATAAAACCTTAGCAATTGCAATACAATTTTTGGATAATCCATTAGTAGAATACTTGAAACTTAAATAATAGATTCGGATAACTGAAGTACAAGTTTTGATAAAATGAAGTACAAGTTCGGAACACTTGAAGTATAGAACTTCAATGAATAGAGTATACGTTTAGGTAAAATGATGTATAAAATGAAGTATAATTTTAAAAAATAAAAGTACAATTTTAGATAAAGTGAAGTACAATTTCAGAACACCTGAAGTATAAAACCTTAGTAATTGCAGTACAATTTTTGGATAATTCATTAGTAGAACACTTGAAACTTAAATAATAGATTCAAATAACTGAAGTATAAGCTTAGATAAAATAAAGTACAATTTCAAAACACTTGAAGTATAGAACTTCAATGAATAGAGTACAGGTTTAGGTAAAACGATGTATGAAATGAAGTATAATTTCAAAAAATAGAAGTACAATTTTAGATAAAGTGAAGTACAATTTCAAAACACTTGAAGTATAAAACCTCAGCAATTGCAGTACAATTTTTGGATAATCCATTAGTAAAACACTTTAAACTTAAATAATAGATTAAAATAACTAAAGTATAAGTTTAGATAAAATGAAGTACAATTTCGAAACACTTGAAGTATAGAACTTCAATAAATAAAGTACAGGTTTAGGTAAAATGAAGTACAAAAGAAAGTATAATTTCAGAAAATAAAAGTACAATTTTAGATAAAGTGAAGTACAATTTCAGAACGCTTGAAGTATAAAGTCCTAGCAACTGCATTATAATTTGGTTAATTGATAAATATAACACTTAAAGTATATAACTTCAATAAATATAGTACAATCTTTGATAAAATGAAGTATAATTTTATATAGAAGACGTATAGTTTAGGAACACTTCAAGTATAAACTGCTAGAAGTTGCAGTACAATTTTGGATAATCCATTAGTAGAATACTTGAAGTATAAAACTTATATAATATAGTACAATTTCAAAATACTTCAAGTACAAAACTTTACAAACTGCAGTACAGTTTAGATTCTGTAGAAGTATTACCTTAAACAATCACTGCTCTTCTTTGCACTGCTGCTTAATTCATCCTTTCAGTTTACCAGCATGTCAACAACATTCATCTTCAATGTCAAATGCAGTAAGATCATATTCATGACACCGTCATCATCAATCAAACTCATGTACAATCTTTGATGTGGAGCTATGTATTGCAAACTGAAGTGCAAACTGAAGTGTTCGGCGTTGATTTCACTCCATTTTCTTGCAAGATTAATGTACATGTCCATTAACTTGATTGAACACTCCTACTTCACTACTGGTTGACATTGTCAGAAAATATAAGAAACTTAGAAGCAACTGAGAAGAAACTGAAAAGAAGAAGAAACTCGAAAATGATGAAAATAAAAAGAGAAAAAGACAATGCAGATGTCGAGTTGGTGGTTGTTGGCTCTGACGATTATTCTTGTTCCCGCCGTGGAGGTTGTTGCGCTTTTTTTCTTTCTATTTCTAGTAATGAAAGTACGTATTTAAGGGTTTACTGTTGCTTGTGTGGATGATGAAGGAGTGAACAAAAAAAGAGTGAAAAATATTATACTTAAGGGCATTTTTGTCAAATCAAGTGAGTAGGGAGTGATCTTTAAAATTTTAATAAAATTAGGGAGCTTATTCTAAAGAAAATCAAATGGGCGTTGATCACTAATTTGAAAAGTGTATTTGGTACTTTTAAATAAGTGGCCCTTAAAATTTTAGAGATTTTGTGAAAGAAAAAATAAAAATTTTTAATTGAGTTTAATATAATAAATTACTTGGGCTTTGTTTGGTTATGTTGCCCCATAACAATAGAGAGACAAATGGTTGATTAAAATTTTAGAGTTTTTGTGAAAGAAAAAATAAATTTTTTTAATTGAGTTTAATATAATAAATGAGTTAATTAGAGAAAAATCCCTCAACCTACTTTTAATTTAGTGTTCAGTCCCCATTTAAATATTTACACACTAAACTCCCCACTTTTTCACAAAAGTTAGGAATTACTGCCCATATCTTTTAGAAAGACTTGTATACCCTTGCAGCTGGAAAAAACAACAAAAATACATGGGAAATGTGTTATCTCTTAAGAAGAACGCTTTCTTTTTTTTTTATATTTTTGCCTGAAATTGACTTCTATAAGCGCCAAAACAAAAGGGCACGAAACCATTCCTCTGCCACTGACGCGAGAAGAAGAAGAAGAAGTTAAAAAAAAAAAAAAACAACAACAAAAATTCTGCCATTTTTCTGCGACAATGGAAGGAAAAACAGCGGCAAGAAGAAGCAAAGTACAAAAAGAAGTGACGAAAAGGAACAAAGGGAAGTTCCGCATTTGAAACTTCAAATGTCCATGATTTTTCAGTGTTACACTGATTTGTTATTAAAACACTTGAACCCATTTGATATATATATATGATTTCTATTGTGAGATGGGAAGTTCTGATTTGTACTTGAAGCTCATTAAAGTTGCACTCCACCTTTTAGGGTTTTATACTTCTTTTTAACTGAAATTATATGGTGAAATTATATTATAAAACTATTCGAATGTGGTAGTGTGTTATCTGTAGTACAGAACATCGAAGCATGCAGTACACATCAGCAAAAGTGTAGTATATAATCTGGGTAACATAGAAACAAATGTAGTATAAAACATTCAAATTGGCAGTACACTTTAGGCATAAGTGTAGTATAAAGCATTCAAACTTGCAGTACACATTAGGGAAAATGTACTATATAATCTGTATAACTGCAGTACATTTTAGGGGCATCTGGAGTACACTTTAGGCAAAAGCTTAGTATAAAATCTCTGTAGGTGCAATACATTTTAGAAGCAAATATAGTATAAAACATTCAAACTGGCAGTACACTTTAGGCATATGTGTAGTATAAAGCATTCAAACTTGCAGTACACATTAGGGAAAAAGTAGTATATAATCTGCATAGCTGCAGAACATTTTAGGGCATTTGGAGTACACTTTAGGCAAAAGTGTAGCATAAAATATTTGTAGGTGCAGTACATTTCAGAAACAAATGTAGTATAAAATATTTAAACTGACAGTACACTTTAGGCGTAAGTGTAGTATATAATCTGTGTTGCTGCAGTATATTTTAGAAACAAATGTATGTAGTATAAAGCATTCAAGCTTGCAGTATACATTAGGCAAAAGGTAGTATATAATCTGAATAGCTGCAGTACATTTTAGAAGCATCTGGAGTACACTTTAGGCAAAAGTGTAGTATAAAATCTCTGTAGGTACAATACATTTTAGAAGCAAATGTAGTATAAAACATTCAAATTGGCAGTAAACTTTAGGCATATGTGTAGTATAAAGCATTCAAACTTACAGTACACATTAGGGAAAAGGTAGTATATAATCTGCATAGCTGTAGAACATTTTAGGGCATTTGGAGTACACTTTAGGGAAAAGTGTAGCATAAAATCTGTGTAGGTGCAGTACATTTCAGAAACAAATTTTAGAAGCAAATGTAGTATAAAATATTCAAATTGGCAGTACACTTTAGGCATATATGTAGTATAAAGCATTCAAACTTACAGTACACATTAGGAAAAAGGTAGTATATAATCTGCATAGCTGCAGTACATTTTAGGGCATTTGGAGTACACTTTAGGCAAAAGTGTAGCATAAAATCTCTGTAGATGTAGTATAAAATGTAGTATAAAATATTCAAACTGACAGTACACTTTAATCATAAGTGTAGTATATAATTTGTGTTGCTAGAGTGCATTTTAGAAACAAATGTATGTAGTATTTAACATTCAAGCTTGCAGTATACATTAGGCAAAAGATAGTATATAATCTGAATAGCTGCAATACATTTTAGAAGCATCTGGAGTACACTTTAGGCAAAAGTGTAGTATAAAATCTTTATAGGTGCAGTACATTTTAGAAACAAATGTAGTATAAAGCATTTAAACTGGCAATACATTTTAGGCATAAGTGTATGCAGTACATTTTAGAAGCATCTTAGTACGTAAACATTCAAGCCTGCATTATACATTAACTGAAAATGTAGTATATATTTTTTGTATTTGCAGTACATTTTAGAAGCAACTGAAGTATAAAACCTTTAAGCAAGCAGTATACATTAAATGGAACTCTAGTATATAATTTGTGTATCTGCATTACATTTTAGAAGCAACTGTAATATAAAAAATTCAAGCATGAAGTATAGAATAACTGAAAGTGTAGTACACTCTATCTAAAAGGGTTAGTTTATTATCTGTTTATATACTTTTTTTTTCTCATTGCAGCAAAGCCAAGACATTGTGAGGTATGTTCTCGTTGCTCCCCCCAATATTTTCAGAGTAAGTTGGAGCTTGTGAAGTCTAAGATGGGGTCCAAACATTTTGATGCATTGAAGAAGACCCATTTCTATATATACATGGATATGCCTAAGTTAAGTTCAAGCTTCATTCGGCTTGAAGCTATAGTTAGGAGGTTTGACCCAAAAAAGCTCTCATTTCATTTTGCGGAGGGGGTTGAGGTTCCTTTTTCTGCAGCTGAATTTTCAATGGTTTTAGGGTTGCCACACGTGGGGCAATCTGTTGATATAACATTGAAGTTGAAGTCTTCAACCTTTGACCGCTTTTTTTCTGGAAAGCTGCAGAATATAACTAGATCTGAAATAGCAAAAAAACTTGAGGAGTATGTATATAAGGATAGTGTGGAGGACTTGAATAATTTTTGTAGGTTGTACATAGTTTTTGTTTTTAATTGTATTTTGTTTCCAACATCTAATTATTGGACTCCACGATTTCTCCTACCATACTTGGACAATTTGTCTAGAGTTGGTCTGTATGCATGGGGTATAGCTGCATACAGTTTTCTTGTGCAAGATATGAAGAACCATTTAGGAGTAGGTGGAGAAAGAAGAAAGAAGTACATTGATGGGTGTACAGTCGACTTGATGGTAAGTGTTTGCTTCATTTTTCTAATGACATTGATTATATTTATATTCAAGTGAGTATAATTTTTCGATTTATGAATGACAGGCATGGGTTTATGAACGCATCCCGTCACTGGCGTCACCAGTGAGTTTGTTTGAGTTTCCACGCTTTTACCGGTGGAAGGATAGCAAACTCGCACAAAATGTAGAGCAGACAGAGAATAAATTGAAGCAAGTTACAGCAAATATGGTAATAATTGTAATAATTCATTATTTGTTTTTTGTATAATAATTTGAATTTGATAATTATTTCCATTGTAATATGTTGTAGTCCTCAACCCTGCTCCAGAGGAGTTAGAATTGGCAGATTTGATCAAGAAATCAGAGGCTGCCAGTACTGCCATCAGTGAAGTCCATGTCTGTGATCATACAATATATGAAGCAATTATTGCAGCGAAAGGTGAAGAAATTAAATCATTGAAAGAAAAAATTGCTTCATTCGAATACATGGCAATGAAGGAGCAGGGTGAGGAGAAGCATCTAACTGATGAAGAGACTAATGGGGTGGAGCTTGAGGAGGAAGCTGGTGAGTATGTGCATGAGGGGGAACTTAATTTGGTACATGATGCACAGAAAGAAGGGGATGATTCTGAAGACATGTTGGATGGAGAAAGTTGAACCAAACAATGTCATGATCATTTAGATTCCCCCTTACCTTTGAAGACAGAATATTATATACCAATTCAAGCGGCTGAGTTCGAGGAATCTGAGATTGAAGTGGCAAATGTCATGTCCTCGATTGTGACAAATGTACGCAATCGAGGAGACAAGAAGCCAAAACAGAAATCTCCAGATTTTGTCAGCCCCCCGAACACCACACCAGCCAAAAGAGGAAGACAAGTGACAAAGACCTATCGTGCTCGTCCTCGTGCACGAAAAAACAAAGAACAAGAAGAGAAGAAGGTGTTGTACACTACTTAATGTTTTATTTTTTTGCTACTTGCATTTCATTTGTAAACTGTCTGTTTGTAATAAATGTTATGATATCTTATACTTGATTGGTTGATATTTGCACTTAATGGATGATGTCTTATACTTCATGTTGGTGATACTTGCACTTATGTGTTGATCTTTTCTACTTAAATAGTTGACACTTTATACCTATTGTGCTTGAGTTATGTACTCCATGTTGGTGATATATGTACTTCTGTGCTTTACACTTTATACCTAATGTGCTTGAGTTTTGTACTCCATGTTGGTGATATTTGCACTTCTGTGCTTTACACTTTATACCTAATGTGCTGGAGTTTTGTACACTATGTTGGTGATATCTGTACTTCAAATGCTGATCTATTCTACCTCAATAGTTGACACTTTATAGCTAATGTGCTTAATTTTTGTACTCCATGTTGGTGATATCTGTACTTCAAGTTCTAATCTTTTCTACCTCAGTAGTTGACACTTTATTCCTAATGTTCTTGAGTTCTGTACACCATGTTGGTGATATTTGTACTTCAAGTGCTGATCTTTTCTACTTCAATAGTTGACACTTTATTCCTAATGTTCTTGAGTTCTGTACACCATGTTGGTGATATTTGTACTTCAAGTGCTGATATTTTCTACTTCAATAGTTGACACTTTATACCTAATGTTATTTTATTTTGTACACCATATTGGTGATGTCTGTACTTCATGTGCTTATCTTTTCTACTTCAACAATTGACACTTTATACCTAACGTGCTTAATTTTTGTACTCCATGTTGGTGATATCTGTACTTCATGTGCTTATATTTTCTATTTCAATAGTTGATACTTTGTACCTATGTGTTGTGTTTTGTACCCCAGGTGGCAGATGAACCAATCCAGGTGGCAGATGAACCACTCGAGGTGGCAGATGAACCAACCATCCCAAAGACTGAAGTGGCCGATCCCTATAAAGGAAGGACTGATTATAGAGGTCTTGCTCTTATTCCAGTAGAAGAGCGAGAAGTCATCGATAACTTTGTCAGAAGAGATAATTTGAGGTAACAAAATTTGCTTATTATTTTTCTGTTGGATAAATTGGTATCTGAACTAACAATTAACAATTGTGTAGGGTGACTGTATGGGAAGGAGCAAGATAGTTTCTGGATGGACAAAACTTTTGTGAGCTCTTATTTGGAGAAAAACTTACCGGTGACATAGTGGACTGTCACATGTCGATATTATGCAGCCCATCTTTCAGGAAGAAGTGTCACCACAAGGTGTGGTTTACATCCTCACTAGCGTAGGTATGTGGCAGTTTCCTAACTTAATTTAATTCACGGTGACAAATGAGTCTAACCATTTGTTTTATACTTCATAGGCTGATATATTAGACTGACTAGAGGAACGCAACATCAAGGATATTACGGATGAAGAATTTGTGGAGTTGAAGCTTAAACTGAACAACTTCACCTGTACAGACTTAGAAGAGCTCACGGTGGATGTTTTAAACGAGTGTCGTTACATAATCCTACCGATTTGCCGGTGCCAGCACTGGTTCTTGGTTGTCCTCAACACCTCGACTCGTTCTTTCTTATACATGAATTCAATAATGGCCGCCAGATATAAACCGATAGCTATTGCCATTGTAAGTTTGCTTTCTTTCCCTATGATTTCTTCATAAATTAGGGAGTCAACAACTGATCAATATTTTTGTAGGCTTCATTCTATTTTTGGTACATAAAGCTTTCATTGGGGAGTCGTGTGGATAAATAGATAAAGTCGAGAAAAGGCAGGCAACAAGTGGGTACAGTGGATTGTGGTGTCTATGTATGCCTTTGGGTAGAATGTTTTGCTAGAGACACCCCCGAGTTCTGGAGGGATGCTAGAATAATTGAAATTGATAAATATCGTGCGAAAATGGCATATACAATATTAAGTCGTGAAAATGCTAGGATTTGAATCACTTGTATGTAAATACATGTGTAAATTGAAGCATAATTTGTTTATAATATTATTTTGTATGTAAGTGTAATTTTTCATTAATTATTTATAACTTAAATTCAATTGAAACTGGATGGGGAATTTGAATACAATTCAGGGGAAATGAGGTACAAACCCAGAACAAAGAAAGTATAAAATGTGTCTCACTGAAGAACACTTAAATTCAATTGAAACAAGGTGGGGATCTTGAGTACAATTCATGGGAAACAAAGTACAAATTCAGATAAACAGAGTATAAAATGTGCTTCATTGAAGTACATTTCAATTCAATTGAAACTGGGTTGCAGATTTGAGTGCATTTTGAGGGCAATGAGGTACAAACCCGAAACAAAGAAAGTATAAAATGTTTGTCGCTGAAGAACACTTAAATTCAATTGAAACAAGGCGGGGATCTTGAGTACAATTCACGGGAAACACAGTACAAATCAGGGAATGAAGTACAATTCTGGAGATATGAAGTACAAAATCGGACAATCCAAGTATAAGATTTGTTTCCTTGAAGTACACTTATTCAAATTGAATAATTATTCTCCAATAATTGTAATGATGGGCAAGTACAATAATTTGAGATTGTCGAATCTGGTGAAGTACAAATTTGTACGGATGATAGGGTGGATAGCATCGTCAAATTCTCATTTCGTTACATCTTTGAAAGCATAAGTATTCTTTCATTACTGCGATTGATAACATTCATCCGTTAAACACTAGTGATTAACAACTTAAAAATTTTAATATTATTTTATTCATATGATAAATATTGGACACATACTTCAATAGTTTGGTTATTAATTACCAAGAATTAAAAATCAAATCTTTGAAAAAATTTCAATTCAAAAATATTAGTAAAAATACCAAGATATTAAGTACAAATTTGTCCAAGTGAGGCGCAAATTCGAAGAAATCAAGTACAATTATCCCGTATTGAGGTACAAAAGTTAACTATGTCTCGAACAACATGCAAGAATGCTAATTTCACGCTAAATCACCTGCTTCATTGCCCAAGTGAGGTGCAAATGCGAAGAAATCAAGTACAATTATCCCGTATTGAGGTACAAAAGTTAACTATGTCTCAGACAACATGCAAGAATGCTAATTTCACGCTAAATCACCTACTTCATTGCCCGAGTGAGGCGCAAATGTGAAGAAATCAAGTACAATTATCCCGTATTGAGGTACAAAAGTTAACTAGTTTACTGATTCTTTGCAAGTTCGACGATTATGCCCCATTCTACCACACCTTTTACACTTAATTACACGTTTCCCAATCTGTGATGGAATCCTCTGTGTCCTTCTACGCCCAGGCTGAGATCGACAATCAGGTGCATGAATGATGTCATCATCATATACAGGGAACATTTGTATATCAAATGTAGGAATAGGGTTTATAACTGCCTGGTATGCTTGTTGATACATCTCAACTCTGTAGTATTGATCGCTGAAGTCATACGGTGAAAGTGACTTTGACTCGATACAAGCACAAGCATATCTGCATGGTATTTTATCAATCTGCCATGCTCCGCACGAACAAACTCTGCTATGTAAATCTACAACATACAATTTATCTTGCTCAATCACCTCAAAGCTCCAACCGCTAGACATGACAACTTTTAAGTTACGAGAACGCATATGATTGATTGCCAACTTCTTCTCTTGCTTGGGACATAATTGACCAACCATCTTATGAGATTCTTCTCGTCTATCATGCATGCGCATGTGATCAACCATAGCTGCAACTGGCATAAATCAAGCTGGTTTAACCCAATTATTCCAACTTTCTGCTTGATTATTGTTTATTACCCCCCATTGATCTCCACTAAATAAGGAATTTGCCTAACATGGTGGGTCAGACTGCATAAGAAAGTCTCTGGCAAGCGGCATTGACTCCAACATGCTGTCTATATGTCGGGTATACTCATGCCTTGTAGGCGCATATGCAGCTTTCATAAAAACAGAACACCAATGTTTCTTGTTATGTAGACCTTCTTTAATACCTGAATTAAAAATAATAGAATAGTAATGTACTTATTGTTATGAAGTAGAGTTTATTTCACATAATTGTCTCACAAACAAAGATAGAGTACACTTACTTGTTTCTTAAAGTTATCCACTAAGTGTCTCAAGTAATATGTATGGTGGCTACCGGGAAACATCATGGGGAGGGCCTTAAGAAGACCTGGATGTCCATCGGAGAAGAAAGTAAACCCTGATAAGCCAGGCAGATATTCAGAATCTAAGACACTTCTCAGCTTAAAGTAGAACCACTCCCAATTAATATCATTTTCAGAGTCAACAACTGCATATGCTATCGTGAATAAGTCATCATTAGCATCCTTACTGACAGCGTTGAGTAAGACTCCTTTGTATTTATTTTTAATATGGGTCCGTCCAAGAATATCAATGGTCTGCATCTCCTGAGAAAACCAAGAAGGCAGGCACTGAAATATATAAATAGCCGACGAAATTTTTGACTGATTGGGTCAATCTCACAGTCTGCAATACTTCCAGGGTTTGTCCTATTCACAGCATCACAGTACCACCTCAACTTATCATAAGATCCCTTCTCAGCTCCATGGATGTCATGCATAGCTAATTCCTTACCCATCCATGCTTTATGGTACCTAAGTTCCACACCGTATTCTCTGTGAATATCTTTCAGTATGGTAGAGGGCCGATAACATGGCTCTGATCTCAATTTATCCTTCAATACATTAGCAACCCAAGCGGAATCGGCTTTAGGATGTTCCCTTGTCCGAAGATTAGCCTCACCACATGTGTGCTCTAGATTGCATTTTCGAATGCCAAATAATTTATCAGCTTCATGCTTTGATGCATAGATTCTCCATTTGCAATCTTCATCACTGCAAACGGCTATGATTTTTTTGCTGTCATTTTTCTTGTATTTAAACGACCGCAAAGTAGACACTGCATAATTCTTAAGCATAATTTTGAACTCCTTAAAAGTAGACCGCAAAGTAGACGCTTAAAAATTAAATAATAGGTTCAGATAATTAAAATACAAGTTCAGATAAAATGAAGTACAACTTCAGACATTTGAAGTATAGAGCTTTAATGAAAGGAGTACAAGTTTCGGTAAAATGATGTATAAAATGAAGTATGACTTCAAAAAATTGAAGTACAATATTAGACAAAGTGAAATACAATTTCAGAATACCTGAAGTATAGAACTTCAATGAAAAGAATATACAGATTTAGGTGAAATTATGTAAGAACTGAAATATAAGTTCAGCAAATCGAAGTACAATTTTAGATAATTTGAAGTACAATTTCGAACTCCTGAAGTATAAAACTTTAGCTATTGCAGTATAATTTTTTGATAATCCATTCGTAGTTGCTTCTAAATTAAATAATAGATTCAGAAAATTGAAGTACAACTTCAGATAAAGTGAAGTACAATTTCGGACACTTGAAGTATAGAACTTCAATGAATGGAGTACAAGTTTAGGTAAAGTGATGTATAAAATGAAGTATAATTTAAAGAAATAGAAATATAATTTTAGACAAAGTGAAGTACAATTTGATAACACCTAAAGTATAGAATTTCATTGAAAAGAATACAGATTTAGGTTAAGTTTCGAAAAATCTAAGTTCAATTTTATATAAAGTGAAGTACAATTTCAAACAATTGAAGTATAAAACCTTAGCTATTGGAGTATAATTTTTAGATAATACATTAGTAGACGCTTAAAAATTAAATAATAGGTTCAGATAATTAAAGTACAAGTTCAGATAAAATGAAGTACAACTTCAGACATTTGAAGTATAGAACTTTAATTAATGAAGTACAAGTTTCGGTAAAATGATGTATAAAATAAAGTATGATTTCAAAAAATTGAAGTACAATATTAAACAAAGTGAAATACAATTTTAGAATACCTGGAGTATAGAACTTCAATGAAAAGAATATACAGATTTAGGTGAAATTATTAAGAACTAAAATATAAGTTCAGAAAATCGAAGTACAATTTTAGATAATGTAAAGTTCAATTTCAGAACTCCTGAAGTATAAAACTTTAGCTATTGCAGTATAATTTTTTGATAATCCATTTGTAGTCGCTTCTAAATTAAATAATAAATTCAGATAATTGAAGTACAAGTTCAGATAAAATGAAGTACAACTTCAAAACTTGAATTATAGAACTTCAATAAATGAATTACATGTTTAGGTAAAATGAAGTACATTTTGGGAATACCTGAAGTATAGAACTTCAATGACAAGAGTACAAATTTAAATAAAATGAAGTATAATTTTAAAAAATAGAAGTACAATTTTTGATTAAGTGAGGAACGATTTCTGAACACTTGAAGTATAAAACCTTAACAATTTCAGTACAAATTGGATAATTTATTAGTAGAAAACATGAAAGTCAAATAGTAGATTCAGATAATTGAAATACAAGTTTATATAAAATGACGTACAATTTAGGACACTTGAAGTATAGAACTTCAATGAAAAGAGTATAGGTTTCTATAAAATGAAGTACAAAAGAAAATATAATTTTAGAAAATAAATGTACAATTTTAGATAAAGTGAAGTACAATTTCAAACTCTTGAAGTATAAAGCCCTAGCAACTGCAGTGTATTTTGGATAATCGATAAATATAACCCTTAAAATATAGACCTTCAATAAATAAGTAAAGATTTTGTAAAATAAAGTATAATCTCAAAAAATTGAAGTACAATTTTGAATAAAAAGAAGTACAGTTTTTGAACACTTCAGGTATAAACCGTTAGCAATAGCAGTATAACTTTAGATATCAATTAGTAGAACACTTTGAAGTATAAAACTTAAATAATAGAGTACAATTTTAGTGAAATGAAGTACAATTTTAGATAACTGGAGTACAAATTTGTGTAAAATTAAGTACAATTTCTGAACAATTGAAGTATAAAACCCTACCAACTCAGTACAGTTTTGGTTAAATGAATAATTTCAGAAAACAGAAAGTATAATTTTGTATAGATTACGTACAATTTGGAAACACTTCAAGTATAAACCTCTACAAGTTGCAGTATAATTTTAGATAATCCTTTAGTAGAACACTTGAAGTATAAAACTTACATAATAAAGTATAATTTTTGTGAGATGAAGTACAATGTTAACTGCAATGAAGTATAATGTAGAACGCTACAAGTACAGAAAGATTTTCAAATAAACAGAGTGCAATTTCGGAACACTTCAAGTACAAAACTTTACAAATTGATTACAATTTAGATTCTGTAGAAATATTACCTTAAAACATCAATGCTCTTCTTTTCTCTGCTGCTTGATTCATCCTTTTAGTTTACCAGGATGTCAACAATGTTCATCTTCAATGTCAAATGCAGTAAGACCATATTCATGACATCATCGTCATCAGTTAAACTCACGTACTCTTTGATGTAGAGCTATATATTGCAAACTGAAGTGCTCGGCGTTGATTTCACTCCATTTTCTTGCGAGATTAATGTACATATCCATTAAAGTCATACTATCTTTAATTAACATTATATTGAGCTGGTCTTTGTAGCGGCAACTCCCCAAGACTTGATTGAGCACACTTGCTTCACTACTGGTTGACATTGTCGGAAAAATATAAGAAACTCAGAAGCAATTGAGATAAAACTGAGAAGAAGATGAAACCCGAAATGATGAAAATAAAAAGAGAAGAAGACAACGCAGTTGTCGGGTTGGTGGTTTTTGGCTCTGACGTTATTCTCGTTCCCGTCGTGGAGCTTGTTGCGTTTTTTCTGTTCTTTCTGTTTTTGGTATGATATGGTTTACTATTTGCTTGTCCGGATGAAGAAGAAGTGAGAAAAAATGAATGAAAAATATTATACTTAAGGGCATTTTTGTCAAATCAAGTGAGTGGGGAGTGATCTCTAAACTTTTAACAAAACTAGGGAGTTTTTTCTAGCAAAAATCAAGTGGGGACTGATCACAAAAGTGGAAAGTGTGTTTGGTACTTTTAAATAAGTGTCCCATAATAAATTACTTGGGCTTTGTTTGGTTATGTTGCCCCATAACAATAGAGAGACAAATGGCTAATTAAAATTTTAGAGTTTTTGTGAAAGAAAAAATAAAATTTTTTAATTGAGTTTAATATAATAGATTACTTGGTCTTTGTTTGGTTATGAGCCCCAGAACAATATTGTTTTGGGGAAACATAATCAAAAATATTTTCATTTTCCTTCCAAAAACGTACATTCTTTAATATATACATATATATATATTACATATACATTATATATTTTATTATTATTCTAATATTAAAAAATCACTCAATTTTATTTTCACCCAAAAACCCAACAAAAACACATTGATTTAATTGTTACAGTAAAACATGTCTCCTTCAAAATATAAACAAACATACCAAAAAATAACTTTCACATTCTCGAATAATTCATTATCCCAAAACACATAATAAAATCAAACAAAAAACATAACCAAACATAACCTTGATTACTCTATTAAAAATATTATAATTTTTTAGATATTTTTGAAAAGGTAAAATTTTAATAAAATTATGTTGTGAAACTTATAAAATGTCAAATTTATAATTTAAATGATCAAATCCAAAGAATTGACTATTAAAGATTTCAATGGTAAGTGATATTTTTTTTTTCAAGATTTCAATTGTAAGTGATATTTTCCAATTTTTTTATCCCAACAATTTATTTTGAAAGTTTATATATTTACAAAACACGATCCCCAAAGTGCGAGAAGGAAGCTAACCTTTCTCATTTATAATTTACAATTTATTTTTATTATTTTTGAAAAAAATTATTCAAATTGTATAATTTATTTTTATAATTTTCAAATCAATAAATTATGATAAAGAAATTATTATTACAATTTTTCAAAATTATTAATTTTAAATTAATAATTTAAATTTATAATTTTCTGATACTGATAACTTAGAATTTATGATTTTTTCTAATTTTCTGAAACTAATACTTTATGATAAACAAATTATTTTTATGATTTTTCATAATTATTTAAGTTCTAATTTATAATATAGTTTTACAATTTTTCAATTATAATTTTTAATTTAATTTTTTTAATTTCTTGAAATTAATAATTTATAATAATAAATAATTTTTATAATTTTCCAAAATTGTCAAATTTTTAATTGGTAGTGTAGTTTTATAAATTTTTTGATATTAATAATTTATAATTTTTTTGAAATTAACAATGTATAACAAACAAATTATTTTTATAATTTTCTAACATTAATTATTTATAATAAACAAATTATTTTTATAATTTATCATTTATTTTTATAATTTGTTCAAAATTGTTATCTAAATTAAATTTGATAGTGCTTAGAAATGGAGTCTTTTTAAGAAGTCAATGAATCTTTGCTTGAAAACGCATTCGCATAGAGTCAGAGCTTTTAAATTATTGCAAGTAATTTTCATATCATAATTAACTTCGACCCATTGGGGTCTAGTTATCAATTTTGATAGGCTTGATTAATTGAGCTATCTAGCCTTTTACTTTACTTATTAAATAATTTAATTATAACAACTAAGTTGATTATATAAAAATAAAATAAAAAATAGAGCAATTAGAATTTTTCTAATTCAATTGAAAAAGCTCAAAATTTTAAAAATGTATAATTTAGTCATGATGCTGCACGGAAGTTGGAGTATGGTCCTTCATGGTATATAGTAGTTGGTTCTTTTCTTATAGAACGTGTATAGAGAGATCTCTACTTATTGAGAGATTTTGAAAGGTTGCAATTCTTTTACAAATGTTTTTCTTACCCAAGTTCTTTCCAGGCTTGGAATTTATAGTTTTCCTTGATGGGCTTACACCCATTACGTTTCACTACCTTTTTCATGGGCTAAAATGTTCCTCAATTCTCTAGCTTTTGTTTATTTAATTAATTAAATTATTCCATTGAGCCTCTTTTAGTTCTTTTACTGATCATCATATATATTTTATTATTATTATTATAATAAAAAAAATCACTCAATTTCACTTTCACCCAAAAAATCTAACAAAAAAATATTGATTTTACTGCTATAATAAAAAATGTCTCCCCCCAAAATATAAACAAAAATACAAAAACTCTCCAAAACCAATTTTTAACTATTCCCCAAAATATAACCAAAAATCCATTATATTCCCCAATATAATTTTCACATTCTTCAATATCACTTTCAACATTCATTCTCCCAAAATACATATTAAAATCACACAAAATACATAACCAAACATTGCTTTAGTTTTCATGTTGAAAATATAACATAAGGTTAAATTTTGTTATTAATCAATTAACTTTTGTTTACCGCGCTTTGAGAGCGGATTGTTAGCAAGTGGGATCTAATTCCAACTAGAATTTAAGTTGAATAAGAACTCGTGGAGATGAAAGGGGAGCGCAGCGACAGGTGCCCAAGTAGGATGACTAAGCTGGGTGCATGAGATATAGATGTAGCAAGAATATAATACTAATCAAATTATGGCAAGTTTATAATTCATATTTATATTCCTTTGTCTTTAATTATTGAAATATTCATTCGTCTACCAAAGTTTCATTCTTTCTAATCACATACCTCTCTGCCATCATATATACATAAGAAAATTGTTAGCGACATTTTCATAAAATATAATTTCATTTGGTATGCACTTATGCTGACCAAAATCATTCACCTATGATATTTCAACGATATCAATTGATATCAGAATTGTAAAGGGGTGTACTAGACCCCCAAGCTGAGCGCCCGATGTTTTATCTCACTTCAGGTTTTTAGGTCATTTCCAATTGTTTGAGACTTTGTTTAATGCTTTTAGTTGCATTTTCTTTTCAGCCAACACGACTATTAATTTTCCCCAATGGAAGGAATCACTTGAGCGCCATACTGTGATGAACCTAACATTGTGTCATGGGAAGACTTAGAAAAAAATTTCTTGAGAACTAAGGAATGCCTTTCTAGCTGCTTCCTTGATAGGAAGCATTTTGACATGTTGGCACTTGAAATAAGCTTAGGAATGAAAACTTCAGCCAGATGTCCCCCAAACAGGCTCACGCGTCTTATATCACCGCTCAACCAAAATATACATCCTCCACAAACTTTTTTTTTTTTTTTGAAGAAGAATAGATGTTTCTATGTAATGATGGAAACTCAATATGTATAATTTGGAAACCAACATAACATATATAACACTAAGCAAGTGCCAAACAACTATTTTCCCTCCACCAGTTTCACCAACAAGAAGAACAGGCTCACACGTGTTATAACACAGCTTAACCAAAAAATACATCCGCCACAAACTTTTTCTCCAAATAATTCTGGAGAAAGAAAATACAAAAAGAATGTAGCAACTTACTAATAAAAGAAAGCTAGCAATATCAATTCAAGGCACTAGCGCAACCTTTGCCTTCCTGGAAGAAAAATGATTAGTGCCTTAAAGTTATGAGATACGATGTGGCTATGATGAAATAATGAATATATACATAAATAGATAATAACATAGAGAATTGGGACAACAGGGAAATAGTACTTGCTTGTAAAAGGCATCATTGGAAAATCTCAATCCTTACTGCCTCTCCAACAAAGCATAGTAAAAAATTCTCATTTTTGATTATATATTAAAAGATGCACCAAGCAATAATGTTTTGACATCCTTTTGTCAATGCAACTAATAATGTAAAAATGAGAGCTGCAAACAAAATTGCTGTTACAACCAAAATAGAATGAATTCTAATTGATTTTTTCTAATGTTCTACAACTATTCTAACTTGGACCTCAGATAATTATGAACAGCTACAAGAATACAGATGTACACCACAAACCTCTACATTTTTTAACATTCACAAACCATAAGGAACAACATCGAGATTCCCCGTAGAATTGACCTCATAATAAGAGGTTGTGTTTGTAAAAAAGGCAAATTACCACGCCGAAAAGCTTGCAAGGAATGTGGGAAATATGAGGAAACAAGTACATTTCTAACAATATTTAATTTTCACTTTTTATCAGATCCTTTGATGTTGAGATTGAACCATTTCTTTAGAGTTGAAAATTAGCATCAACGCAAGGACATTCCAATAACAAAACAACAAATAATGAAGGATTCTTTGGGATGCAAACTTACACACTGCTTTTCTGACTAAATCTATTAGTGACTTGCAATCGTGCCAGCCTGAAAATATAGGACAAGAGATTTTTTTAGCAAGAAACATAACTGCAACTCTAACTATAAAATTCATAATAAAACATAGCAGCATAAGGAGGAATACCTTTCTATATTCTGTGTCCAGTTGGCGTAGCTCATTTCTCTTCCTCAAAATCTGATATGCCTCTTCCTCAAAATCTGATATGCATGTTCAATTTAAGCATGTTATTAAGCATGTTCAATTTATAATGACAGAAGCAAAGTTATATAACAACAAATAATGAAGGTTTCTTTGGGATGCAAACTTACAGATTACTTTCTGACTAAATCTATTAGTAACTTCTTGGAATCGTGCCATTGCCTAAAAATATAGGACAAGAGATTGTTTAGCAAGGAACATAAGTGCAACTGTAACTATTAAATTCATAATAAACATAGCTGTATATATAAGGAGGAAAACTTTTATATATTCTGTCTCAAATTGACGTAGCTCATTTCTCTTCCTCAAAATCTGATATGCCTATTTAGTTGAAGCATGTCGTTAAGCATGTTCAAATTATAATGACAGAAGCAAAGTTGTTAAGCATGGACAATTTATAATTCAACAAGTGAAAAAAAGTTGACTTGGGTATTTAGCCTTCTTTAAAAATGTAAGGGGTTTATGTGCCATTGTCAAAACATAAGGGGTAATACACCTATCTTCAAAAATGAAACTGCTATTTACCCATAAAAGAATTAGTTAGCATGTGTGCTCAAGTAGCTCTTGATGCTTGTATGCACATGCTAACACCAAACACTTCCAAACAACCAATCCCAAATAGTGTCTTTTCAATTGAAAAAGTAACTAATCGTAAATTATGCGTGAACTCCAAGAAGATATTATTGTTTCCGTGAATCAGGAACTATATATAGAAAAGACTTACTTTCACCACATTTTGTTCCAATAATTGAGTCCAGAAAATTTAGAAGAACTTTATTCCCATCTTCCTTATCAAACTGAAACCCTGGAAACAAGTAAAATAGTAGAAGCTAATCAGCCTTAAATGAAATGTGAATAGAAATGCACAACCAATCTTCATATCTGTACACCTCTGGTAGAATAATTAACTTAAAAGTGATGAGACTGACAAAATTTCATCTTCACAACTTTGTGGTGGTATGATTTCTGATGGGACAAATAATGTGCTGCAATCATAGAAAGTGTTAAAAATCTCATGCTGCCATTCTCTTGTCATACAAGAATTTTCATGAGACCCATTAAGTTAAATGTTATACTAAAATCTCAACACACATATAATTCATTTTAAGTGTTAAAAAATTCTTATGGCTGCATTAGATCCTTTGGCAAACTTATAAAATTTTCTTATTTTTCAAAGGTTGAATCATTTTCATCCAAAGATACAAACCAAAATGCATGTCATATATCTGAATTTGCTTCCGCTCATGCTGCCAGTGCTTCTGTCGTGAACCAAATGTTAAGGGTGCTTCAAAATTATTAAAGAGAAAAACAAAAGATAACTAAAGGAAGAAAAGCAAAATACTCATATTTGCTAGGAACATATAAATCAGGATGACCAACTCACAAATGGCAATATATAAAAGTAGCCAAACACGAACTTTTACTCTCTTCACATGGTATCCTTTGAACAGCTGATCATCTTGCTCAATTGTTGTAGCTGATATAACAAGAGTTGCAACATCACTTACCTGCAGGGTGTTTAAGCTTGCAATAACTTGAACTAATACAGAAGGCATAGTTTCTATATAAAATTGTAATGTGGTGGAAATCGTTAGAGAAAACATAGTCATTCTAGTGATTTCCATGTGAATGAAAAACTCCTAAAATTCAGAAAAAGGGGGTCATGGTACACAGATATCATTTAAAGACTTGCAATTATAGTGTTACCAATCTAGGCTGGTTGTGAGACACAATCCTCTCCTTAGGACAGAGTGGGAAATTGGAAATAATGCATTGGAATTTTATCCAGAACAAAATCAAATCTTGAATTCTATATAATTGCACTCCTCATTCCCAGACTCATTCTCGTATCATTTGTACCAAAATGAAATGGTTTCTAGACATTGGGAATCTGAGAGAAGTATCAACTAAAGATTAACACAGTTTCATTTACCTTAAGCCCTCTGTCAGTTGCAATTCTTAGTGAACTTAAGGCTTTGTGTCAATGGCTTTATTCTTGCTCTGTAGTCTGGGCATCTATTTCCTTATCAATCTCAACAACAATCTTCAAATTCTTGTATCCACCTTCAGGAATCCATTTGACTTCAGGTGCAACATCAACAATAATATCATGTGTATGACAAGATTGAGAGTGTGAATTCAAGCCATGATTAATAAGACAGACAACTTTATAATAGTACTTGTGCAATTACACCTTAAGATGAGTTAAAATGAGACTCTAGACTACCAGCTGCAACATTATTTTAATCCTTAACTCCCTCCCCCAAAACCTTTTATCATATCCTTTGAGGTTGAGATTGAACCATTTCTTCTTTGAAGGCTTACCTTTGCATCTAAACTGCCTTATTCCCTTGGGACCTCAGATTTATAATCTTCACCAGGAAATTTGCTACTGCTACTTCCATTGCTAAAATGTCCACTCCTACTTGCAAAAGCAATAGATCTCGCAACAGTAAGAGAAAAGTGGATGCTATCTTGCTGTTTTAGCAGCTCATCGACCTGTTCAAACATAGGACGAATTCTTAGTTTAAGAATTCTTCAAAGAAGGGAATTCCTTTGTTCAATATATTTAAGCAAGCACCAAAGAGACAGTAGTCCAGGTTTCCAAAGTACCTCTATCGGCATCCTATTAAAGTGTGCAAATCAATTAATAGATAAGATTTATGGCTATGATGTTCTAAACATTTAGCATAGAAACTCATGTTAGTAACTCTTTAGTTCCTTGTACCCAGCTGGATTCAAGAGATGGTGCTCCATAAAGCAACCCGCCACCCCTCACCCCCGCCTTAAAAAAGAAAAAAAAAAAAAAACAACAACAATAGAAGGAAGGCTATTATGTTCTCTTGGAAAAATAATAGCTGATCATCTAAATGCAGAAATTGACTGGTACACCAGCAAAAAAATGAGCCAATTAATTCTCCAAATGAACTAGGAACTGAAATCGACACTTGTCCACAACAATTTTATCACTCTTTATTTCTTAAGGCTAACAGAATGGTTAGAAAAGGTACTTACCAAAGAGGGAGCCATGCATTGATCCTGCACACAGCCCTCTGTCAATAAAAAGGGGATGCACATGTTCAAAGCCTAGTTATTTCCTTTTTTGCTTTGAAAGTCATGCCTGAAAGAACTAAATTCAAGGAACCGCTCATCCCCCCATCCCCCACAGATAAAGAGGTGCTGTAACAATGCAAGAGCGCAACCAAAGGAATGTACAATTGCAATTTGTCACCTCTTAGGCATGAAGAACACCTAAAGCACAAGTTATCTGCTGGGAGGGCAGGAGGCTCTTCTTTGGATACAAATTTATTATTTTACATAAGTTTTGATCTTAGTGATGGAATCTGGATCAACTAGGAATAAAACCCCAAACATATAGGTCATGTCCATGTGAAGCCACTGCTTGTCAGTTGCCAGCTTATTGTTAATAGCAAAAGGTCACAGCTAGATTAGTCATAATGAGCTTTAGAACTCCATGTAATTAACTATAAATCTTTTTTCCCACAAGTAACGGTCTTTTGTAATGAAGGTTAATATGAGTGGGTCTAGTAATCAAGTGCAAAAGAAGTGGCTTCAAAACTAGTTCAATATAAAATGAAACTAAGGTTAGAGGCTAAATAAATCAACAAAAGAAAAGAGAAGGTTATTATGTATATAATGCATAAAATATATAGAAAGTTATCTCACAAAAATGAATCCACATTTCATCATCAAGATTTATAAATATGAGAGAAGATATTCTCTGGACTTGAAAACTTAGCATCAACTCAAGGATAATGCGATAACAAAAAACAACAAATTATGAAGGATTCTCAGGATGCAAACTTACTAACCACTTTTCCTGACTATATCTGTTATTGACTTCTTGGAATCGTGCTAGTGCCTGAAAATAGAAGACAAGAGATTGTTTATCAAGGGACATATATCCAACTCTAACAATTATATGCAGAATAAACAAAGCTGCATAAAGAAGAATACCTTTCTAAAATATTCTGTCAAATTGGCATAGCTCTTTTCTCTTCCTCAAAATCTGAGCTTCAATATCCTTAACTTTGCAAAAGAGCCTCAATCACATAGTTAGCAGGCTTGAAGAAGTTGTCTCCTAAATGAATCATACCAAACATCAGTCTGTAAGGAATTCATAGCTGCTTTCCTCAATCATTAGTATTTAAATCTACATGCCATGAAAGCAAAATAAAAAGCATATCATAAACTGTTCTGACTGTAAACAACAAATATGTGAGTGCCAGTTTTTGGTTCTGAGACCTCACATGGTTGAAGGCCTTCCAATGCTGAAAACCACATCTAACAAAACCATTAGTGTGGCAGACATGTCAACATGCGCATGCACACCAAATAGAAAACATAAAAGACCTAGTTAATCCATTCCTTTGTCTTTCCTTTTTCCAGATAAGGAAAGAAATTATTTGAATAAAATGGTTTTGAGATTTTTGCAGTTTAGCTTTAAAAACCCTTGGTGAGGGGAGTAAAAGAAGAAGATCCATGTAGCTAACTCCAGTTAAGAACAGGAACGGTTTATTTAGTAAAAGTAAGAAATATTTTCTCATCCGCAGATAGCACACAAGATTTTTAATGAAAGGTAATAAAAATGGACACCTTAAATTTGCTTTGTGCAACTGAAGTAACTCTAACTACAATTCCTGACTCTACTTATTCTTCACTGATAGTTACACCAAAGAAGCGAGCACACTGCTTCTCTACCTATTTTTTGAATTAATAAATAATAGAGTTAAGAACAAAACAAAGAAATTGAAGAAGAAAAATCGGAGCAGCAAAGTTATTAAGTATATCTATCATGGTAGGGAGATATATACCTTTCCGTTGACCGATGCTCCAAAGATATAATGCAAAAATGCCAAACAAGAACCCAGTTGGCAGTGGATATATATAAAGTTGCAAAGGACAGAGCTAAAAATATCTTCACATTGTCACTTAAATACACAAATGGCATGGTAAATTTCAAGTTGAGCACTACTTGTCCATAACTTTTTTAGAAGCCCTTTACACTTATTAAGCAATGATCAAGTATTCGCAAGGCATACAACTCTGCTTCGACTCATGCACAAAAATCTATCACAAATGTGATATCCATTGTGTATGTATGCAAAGTCTCAACACGTAGTAGAAGTAACTAGACTCAAATGCACTTCCTTGGACTAAGCACTAGTTCATGCCCCCCATAGGTTTGTTTTTCATCACCCTCTCCACTGATTAGGTCATGATGATCAAAGAATCGCTAGGACTTTGAGCTTGCAACATAAGGCTTAGGTTATAAGGATAGGTAATATGGATAAAAGTGGCTCACACATAACCATAGCACAATCACATGGACTTAAGCATCACCATGGTGTAGCATCAATACTTTCTACCAATATTTTCATCCAATCTTTCCTCAAAGAGATATCTTTTGTTTTTTTTTTTTTCTTTTTTTGGTTTCATCTCCATGCTTAGGCAAGTACTTTTGATTGGTCTATTTTGAGTGTAGAGCATCTTTTTATGATTTTTTTGCCTAACGGTCCGTTTGGTTTCATTTTCAAGCCCCATTTTCATTTTCTTGTGGGAATGAAAATTGAAAACAAACACTTTCTCACAACTTTCAACAAAAAAAATACATATTTTCTTCCCAAAATCCATTTCTAAACCTACCCTATTATCCTATTACACATCAATCAAATTCAAATTTGATTTGACATAAAGTTACTCACTATCATTTTTAAATTAATAAAATATACATATATTTTAAAAAATAAATCTTTTTAAATAAAAAAATATAAATTAACTTACTTTTCAATCCTACAACCTATTATAATCATTACTTTCCAACATTTTATCCAAATACATTTCAATTTCAATTTCTATTTCATAACTAACTTTCCAACTTTTAGAAATGGCTGAAAATGGAAATGGCATTTGGAAATAAAACCAAACGGGCCGCAAGTTTCATTGGCATTTTTCTCCTCTCACATCTTTTTCTTTACTTTTCTTTGCTTCCTTTTTTTTTTTTTTTTTAGTTTTTCAGATTTTCATGCACAAGAGACCTCTTTTTGCACCTCCTTGTAGCATTATTATCCCAATTGCTCATGAACACCAAGTGCCATGTAATGGTACAAATGTGAATTCACAATAAATGGCTAGGCTTTTTAGAAGGTAAACAAACAATGAGATAAACATTAAGCCCTATTAGGGTACTAGGGATAAATAACATGGGTAGGCTTCAAAGGCTTAATTGGTTCAAAGATGGCCTAAGTCATTTTCTTACCATACTATTCCTTAGAATTTCGCCTCGAGGTTGATTCAAACAAATTCTAGTTGGCACTAGCTCGTACTAATCTTAAGGAACACATAATGATCTATGTATACACACTCTCCCAAGTAAGAGACTTAGCGCGCAAAAATGTGGATGTTCACACTTGATCAAGAAAAATGCATGAATTTATCACTCATTGTTACCAAGTTTCAACCGTCTTAAAGATCAACAAATCCAAAGAAACCAAATATTATCACAGAGAATGAATGGAAATGGTCTGCTTGAACAACTTTTTGTTGTGCTCCATAGAAAAATGTATAGAATTCCAAGAATTAGGCAAAATATTAATCAAGCTTGAATTCAATCCGTGCCATCTATTTGGCTTTAGGGATAACCTCTTACTTTGAACACCCATCACATAGATGGCTTAATCTAATAAGAGAATATGAAAAAATATGAGATTGTGTTTTTATATCAATTAAGAGGTAGAAATAAGCTTTTCTGCCCCTCCAAAAACTATAACTCAAGCCTAAAGAATAGGATATGGTGCTTAACCATCCACAACAATATAAACCTATTACTACTAGAAATCAAATAAGTAACTCATGCAAATAAGCCTGCAAAATTTTAGTTAGGTTCAGAACTCCTCATACATCAATACAAGTTGTGGCTATGCTATTACCTATGAATGCTTCCACACCTTGGATTATGTATGTTTATATTGTGAAAAGCTTCCTTAACACTATCTCGATGATGAATGTTAATGTCTGCATATAGAACACGCTGCAAAAAGAATTAAAAAATTAACAAAATTGAATGCTCAACGTAAAACTTATACAGTGTAGTTGCAATATTTTTGACTAAATTACATGGCACTAAACAACCAAAAATTAAAAACTAAGACAAGTGTAAAGCAACAAGGATAAGGAATTGAATATTTAACAAAGAAATTATTGAAATCCAACATCCATATTTTTACCTAAAGTTTGCAATTGAAATGACCAAAAACCTAAATGGCAAATATTCTCAAGAAATGTCCTCTTCATTATGTTAGGAAAGAAATTGAAGTTAAAGGAGTTACAGTGAAACTAGAAATCAAAAAGGTATTTACCTGATGCCATTGAATGGCATGAAAATCATACTTAATAATGCTAGAGGGGCAATATCCTAATGTTCCTATGCTTTTCAAAATTTCACATTTGTATTTACTAAAATATTCAAAATTTGAAGCAAAGAAGTTCGTTTATAGCTTGGCCCTTGGTTTGATTTTTAATCAATTTTAGAACAATATAAAAGAAAAATTCGCTGGAAGAAATGAGAACATATAATTTGATAAGTGAAAATACATAAAGATAGAAAAAGATGGGTAGGAAGAAAAGGGAAGACCTGCTTTGTAGTGCAAAAGAGGCCCCGCCACACTTATACGCATGCTAGAAAAGAGCTAACCGTGCAAAGCGCAGTGCTGTACCTGTCCGATTCAAATAAATGTGCTCATTCACTTGTCTGGCAATCCTTTTAATAGATAAACAAGGATATGGTGCATATTAGCAAATTTATGACAATAATGTGAACAACAAAAGAAAAATAAAGAAAATGGATAACCTTTACATGCAAAGCAATGATATTTTGCAAGAAGGCTGAAATGTTAGCAGTTAATCTTCAGCCACATTGGACTATTGGCATTATTCCACAAGTAGGTCGATGTGTTGGAGCCATAAGCCAAGTATTCAATGAACGTAGTTGCATACATTGGAAGAACTCCTACTGAGAACTCATAACTTTCACCATGTTCTCAACAACTGGTGGCCACACTGTTGCCTGTCAAGAAGACAAATGAAGAATGAGTACAAATTATGGGGTTAAATTCATATGGACAGCTCCAGAGAATAAGAGGCATATATTATATTCAAGGTACTCAATAGAGTACTAATCTAACTTCTGATTTCATTTGAACAAAAGCTACCTAAATAGAAGAAAAATAAGCTTTTTTTTTTTCTTGTTAATATAAGAAAAAAAAGTTCAAAACAAAACTATATAATTAGCTAACCTCTGAAGTTATATATATACACTTGTGATTACAGTTCCCACTGTGAAGAACATAGAAGGCAGCTATGGGCCCATCACACAACTAAAGGAGAAGGATAAAAGAGTGCTCCGTAAGTTTCCGTAGATTGACTAAAAACTAAATAGATAAACAGAGATCTTAAAGTAATTGTAAACTTTAATGCTTCAAAAATTATTTCATATTAAATAAACCAAAAAAACTTGTGGGCGTATGTGAAGCCGCTGCCTAAACATCATGCATCAAGTTATCCTTGACCCACGAAGGAATAATCCTTGTAAACCACTAACATTCTTGAAAACAGTTATATGTTGTGATGGGATTCTCCATGGTGCCTCCTCTCTTGCATATGCATCCTCCATAATAATAAAGTACGGAAGTTTCATCTCATGGTCATCTCTAAAAAAAACATAGACAACCTCTATACAATGTCAATAGAATTTAAGGAATCCACTAATCTTTCCAAATTTTTGTCGGCTTAGGTAATATCTTAGTAGCAAACATAGACAATATCTGAGGCTTCAAATGTAATTTAGAATTCATCACACTTTGGAAATTGAATCATATGCAAACAAGAAATAAAATAGAAATGGTAAACGAGTTCCCACCATAGTACAGCTGCAAAGTTCTGAAACAACCAGAAGTAAACATTACCTTGACAGTATTTCCAGCTAAAATGCTATATCCAACATAGACCATGAAGAGATTTACATACTGCAGCCCTATATAAGAGAATAAGCTTTTTCACCTATATCAATAAAGCCTCGTTTAGAAAAACATAATTTCAGAAATCTTTAAGCATAAAAGAAAATAGGAGTCCAACATTTTTTTACATTATTTTTTATTTCCTCTTACCACATATAAATCCTGCAAGGTCTCTATATCTGAGTGCAGCGTGTTCCTCACTTTGGGCATTGAAAAAGTTCTCACAACCACCGACGCTGTGAATCATTACTGTATCAAAACAAGTGTCTACTATGTAAAATATCACTAAATTGTGCAAATGGTGAAATTATAGAGCTCTTATACCTACAAATGTCATATTGACTACAATAAAACCACTTTGTTGATCTGTCACGTCAACAAGCTTACTAACGTCAGTAAACAAACAAAAATAAGAAAAGGCACTATCCCTGTATTTAGTTCTAAAAGAATATGGCTTAATTTTTTTTCTTTCTTTTACTTATTTTATTTAGCAAGTTTTTATATTTTGTAACCAAAATATAGTAATAAGCGCAAAGTCTTACATCGTCATTCTAAAAGAATAAAGGTCGACAGATTGAAAGAATTTGTATAGAAGATGAATAATTGATAGAGTATAAGAATGTTATGTAGATAGTACGATAAACCCAAGTCATTATTGAGTTCAGACAATCCTAAAGTTCATAGTTTTGCACCTAATAATAAGTAACTTCACAAATCAAATATCAATAACTAGGTATTTACTTGGAAAAGATTAAAATAACTATCAACATAAGAAAGAAACCAAAATTGGAATTCCACACATCGCCAGTATTCTCATTAGTCCACATACTCCAAAATCAACTAACACAATTGAAAAATCAAATATTTACTTCTAGGAAAAAAGGTTTCTTAGATTACTAATCGTCAACTTCCAAGCAAAAAAATCTTAGTCAACAATTCAAATTAGACCACATCAAACATATCAAAATTTTCGTATGGCATATATATATGCATAATATCATTTTAATTTTTTGTAAAAAAGATTATAATATTAGTGACTAAAAATAAGTTACAATTCATTGATAACACACATTAAGTTATAATAACTTTTAATATGCCACTAACTATATTTTTTGAATGATTATTCTTTTAATTTTTTATTTACACGAACACCTGCTTACTTAGATTCATTAATGTTCAAATCTCAAAATTCACGCATATAAGTATGACAATGATATTATTAGATTTATTACAAATATATAATTAACACATGTATATTAGATGTTAGTTCTTTATTCTTTAAAGTGTATCTCAATGAAAAATTTTAATGCTCAACCTTGGTTTGAAGGTTGTACTAATTGGTTTATTAACCATGATAACAAACAGTAGAATTAAAATTGTTATAACTATTCTCTTTCTCCATTGTGGCCAATGACATAACTAGTACTTGGGTTTTAATAGGGTGTTGCAGGAATGTAGGCAAAGCTTACCTACTTCAAAGCTTCCAATAAGGATCCCGTGGGTGCTCAAAAGCAAGGAACTGATGAGCATCAATACCAAGACAGTGGAGACACTTTCTCACTAATTGTTGAACCGTACCATGCCCCATCTTTACGAAATTTTATAAGATACTTAACTAGATATCCCTTTAGTTTTTGAGACATAATGTCGAGATCCTCAAATGTTAAAGCTAGAATAACATAAACAAGTGAAGGTAAAAAAATTGTATGCAAGAGAGCTGATGTTGAATGTATGTGACTTTCCAAATATGCAAATAGAGATTACCATTGAAGAGGCCTTATATCCTTGGATTTATAAGACACACCATTTTCAGAAACCATTGTATCTGTGAAAAGGGCTTCAATTAGATCTAGTAGGCATCGGGAAGGAAACTTTCTTAAGTAATACTTCTACAGAGGTTGCAATGGCCTAAAACGAAACATGTCGCGAAAAATAATAATTCAATTTGAAGAGCAAGGATATCTTTTTATGAAAAATGCAATTTAGCTACATCCTCATTCCATAACAAAGGGTGGGGGAACCACAGAAGTAAACTTTAAAATAAGATGATGGAGAGAAAGAGATCATTTCAATCAAAATTTCTAATATGGCTTTTCTTTCATGAGACTTCTAATCGTATGACTACTACTAAAATTGAATAAGAAAAACAACCTCCAAATCACTGCACAAGAAAGTGGAAATCATGAGATCATGCAACTAACTCTGACTCCCCGAAGAATTTAATTACAAAATGGGAAAATAGTGAAAGAAAAATGCATACCTAAAGTTAATAAGAGCTTAATTATATAACAGGAGAAATTTTAGTCATGAAAGATTCTAAATTAATTTATGTAAATATCTGGGGAGCCAATAATTTGCTTTAACTTGCTATAAGGGAAGATTATCTATTGACATCTCTCTTGGGCATTCATCCACCATCTTCTAAAAAACTATAAGAAAGTGTAGTTAATTTTAAATCTTTCTCATTCACATATGCTCAATCTAAAGGCTAATAGATCGCCACATTCTTGAATTATCAAACATAAACAGCTAGCATGAGGAAACAACACAGATTTGAGGGAGAAGTTTCATTTAGCTACCTCCAACAAGATCTGAGACAGAAATTACAAACTATTCACGAATATGTACAGAAGGGCGGCATAAAGGACTTGCCTTAGCAATAGGAAAATGAACTTTCACATAGCGAGGCCATTCACGAATCATGTCATTCATAAGTTTCTACTTACAGAACAAGGCAAAATCCACTATTACCATTTCTAGGAGAAAACTAACAAATAAAAAAGGGAATGCTAGAATGTTATGTAGACAGTACGATAAATCCAAGTCATTATCAGTTCAGACAACGTTAAAGTTCACAGTTTCACACCTAATAATAAGTAACTTCACAAATTAAAAAATATCAATAACCAAGTAAATACTTGGAAAAAAATAAGACATAACTATATGTTGGACTAGTGCCCAGCAAGCCAATAGGATTGGCCGTGTAAAAGCTATTTCCTTGTAAAAATAATCTTGATTGAATGATATTCTATATATGACCATCTTCATCTTATGCTTTTTATTACTTCACTTGCATTTGAATGAAGCCCTTAGATCACTCATGACTACGAGATTTAGTTTGATAACCATGAAATAAGTCTTACACGGTCGTGATCTTAAATCTTTTAAGTCATAGGATCTTATGAGACGGGGCATCTAAAATCTGGATAGGCTTGCACTAATGATGCATAAATACAAGAGTTGGATATTGCTTTGTTCCATGAGCAACCATATGAGATATGGGTGTATGTTAGTAGGTGCTTGTTAGAGAACAAGGCACTGAAGACCCACCAAAGAATCTACTAGATAGCCGTAGTAGCAAGTTCTCCAACTTACGCTAATGCATATTATTAGTCCTCTGACCTGAGGATCCATGGTAATCTTGTGTTTGGTTCTCATGCTTTGACTCTTCGTTGACCACTTAGCGGGTCTTTTGCGTTCAGATTGGGTATGAGCTACTAGGCATGGAGGTTTGTGAGATCTATGATGGAATCTGGATCCTTGCTTTTGTGAAGTGCGAGTACATCTCCTATGTGTTCTATAATGATCGATTCCAAGAAATCTTTGCGTAAGAAGGTGTGACAATTTGGAAAAGGAGTTTTCCAAAGATGAGCTCATACAAAGGAATTGAACATTGAGAATAGAGACATAGTATCGAGGCTATTAGGGGGCCAACAAATATCTTGCCCTAGGCCTCTTTCGAGAGATAGGAGATGGAAGGACCGTATTTGCATGGTAAGCGTAGAGTTATAATGGTTATCCAAAATATTCATTTCAACTAATTAGTTGGGCTCCATGGGCTTGAAGTTGGACATCGACCATGTAGATTAGGTACTCTTCAATTAATGAGATTAATTGAATTGAGTCGATTAGTTTAAAAGTATTTTAAACTAAAACGATTATAAGATATTCAAAAATCACAAGGAGTTGTGAGCCCATGTCCAATGAATGGTAAAACCTATTGGGTCACACACAAAAGCCAATTAGCTTTCTAGATTATGGAGGAATTTTCTAAGAGTTAGAGAATCACTCCATAGGACTAATTTTTGAAGAGTCCAATTTGAAGGTCAATTTTAATTTAATTAATTTAAAGTGTTAAATTAATCAATTAATTTAAGGAGTTAAATTAAACCAATAATTAAGGAGTTAATTATTTGGTGCCAAATGATCATCAATTGGTCAAGTTAAATAGTTAAGTTAACAAAATTGAGCTTAAGAGTTAAGCTTACTTGACTTAAGAGTTAAGTAAAATGTTATTTAATTAAATTAAAGTGTTTAATTTAATTAATGAGAAGAATAAAATTTTGGAGGGAAAATTCAAATGAAGAGTTCATTTGAATTAGCATATTAATTAATTTAAAATTAGATTTCAAATGCAATTGAAATGCACATGAAATTCAAATTAGGTTTGAATTCAAATTTGCCACCTTGGCAATGCAAATGGCCGCCTTTCTTGAGGAAGGTGTAATGCCAACTTGGCATCACACCATCCTCCCTCTATATATAGATATAGAGGGTGTGTGGATCAGCCAATGCAAGATTAACGTGAAGATTAGAATCTATCACATTTCCCTCCAAAAACTCTCGCCAAGCATTGCATCATGTGTTGAAGCTTTGCTTTCATTCTTATTCTCCAATCTCAAATCAGCCTTCACCATTAATTTTCTCCTCTCTTTCTCCTTCTAAAAGTGAGGAGAAATTGGAAGTTTGATTGGCATGTAGATTGTCACAATAGAGGCAAAACATTTGGTTTGCTAATTTTGGAGATCCACTAAAATAGAGCACCAATTTGGAGAATTTTTTTCAGGAGATCCAAAAGGCTTTTTGATCCAAAATTTTTACGGCATCTCCTCCAAGGTGTTGAGAGGTTACAGTAAATTTTTGGTGATTTTTGGAGAAGTTTAACCAAGGCAAAAGTTGCTCTCTTCCTGCTGTGCCGATTTCTGGCAAATTCTAAATTTGTGAAGAGTTCACCATTTTCTTCTTGGAAATTAGCAATTCAAGGTAACACTATCTAAATCTGAATTCCTAGCATGATTAGATCCTTGTTAGCTTGTAAGCACTAGTTTATTTAAGCTTTTGAAGTTTTATTATTGGATCCTAGTGCCTTACTTACCTTCACTATCAACATCAAAAAGAAACCAAAACTGGAGTTCCATACATCGCAGTATTCTCATTAGTCCACACACTATCAACATCAACTAACCAACTGAAAAATGAAAGATTTACTTCTAGGGGAAAAAATTTCTTCAATTACTAAATATTAATCGTACTTATTATAATATTTACAAACCATCTAACTCTAGCAAAAATCAAATTGTTACACCTAAATAGATCTTTCTATAGCCAAAATAAAAATCAAAATCATTATATAAAAATACCACAAAAGAAAAACACAAATGACAAGAAAAAGCAAGCACTAATAATCCTTCAAAGATCTCACTTATCATATCACTTCCCATCACCACAAAACCAAATATCACATTAACACCAGCCAAGAACAAACTTTTGCACAAAACCATAACTCAAAACACCAAAAATTATAGAACTCAAATTTTTTTTAAAAAAGTATCGAGATCAATGGAAGACTCGGATGGTCATACCAAAGCTTGCGGAAGGTGAGATTGGGACCATGTTCACCAGCGAGTTCTTTGGCTAGGGTTGGGGATCCAAAAACCCTAATGGATTCTGGGGATTCAAAACCGTGTTAAACAACTTCCTCATTGATGGCACCGATGGTGGTGTCTTCTTATGCTCTTCTTCTTCGTAATTGGAGAGAATCCCCATTAGAAATTAGTCTGAGGTTGAAGAGAAAAGTAATCTTAAACCTATGACCACACAAAATTCATTTGTTTTTGATGCCCAAGAAATATAACCGAAAAAAGAAAAATAAGAAAATAGCTATTTCTTCTACACAGAAAATGCCAAAATAGTACACAACAAAAATAGCTTAATGTACAAGCTCACCAAACATCCAAACCAAAGCAACGTTGTTTTAGCACATTAAAGAAAGAAAAAAAAAGTGAAAATACTGCTCGCGCGCGACAGCACTAGTGATCACACATGCATTGGCATTTATATAAGAGAGTAATAATAAAATATATCATTAAAACAAATGATTAGAATTAATTAAATCTCTGAACACACAAAGAATGCATCTTAGCATGTTGTGATCGATTTAATTACCTCTCCATCACGTTCCATCCCAACCTTTTTAGCCTGAACATCTAGCTTGTTTGTCCACAATGATTGAATCTAACTTATTCAATAAATCAGCACAAGAAACTAAAGAGGGTGATGAAGAGATCTAGTCAATGATGAGTAATTGGTATTACCTTGGATATCTGCTATCACCTCCTTATTTGCTATAATGTCCATTGTGTCTTTATTTATGTTCTCACATCATAACTAATAAGGAGGGGAGCCTAAAAATTAAGTAAGAAGCTAAGCTTGAGAGCCTTAACTATATATCAAAGAATAGTATGTTTTAATCAGCTAGACCTGACCTTGGAAATGCCCATCTAACTATGTTGTTGTGTTGGAGAATTAAAAATACTATTCCCAATAAATATTCCATTTAAGGGTCTTGGGCACAAATTAAAGACCAGAAGGCTTCAAATTCTAAAACTGATGACACAAGATTATATTACATTAAGTTTAGACCTTTCCAATGTTCTAGAAATATCATTAACAGTTCTCAAGCTATATAAACCCACAAGACTAGGTGCATATCTCCCCAGGTGCACAAGTCATATAAAGAGAAACTGTCACAGTATTGGACAAAAAACAAAGATGTAATGAAATTTGGATAAATTAAAGCAATCACCTTTTAAATATTGAGAAGAATATAGGGCAGCCGGCTCTCACCAGAATTACTACTTGAAAATAATCCTCAATATATCTTACTGGCCGCCAGCAATATAATTACTACTACTACAACTACTGATCTGCATATGCACTTTTTGACCCTTCTCCCGTGGCCGGCCCACTAAAATTCCCATAGCCGCCCTTTCTTACAGCTGGAAGGAAATTTGAAGTTACTATTAAGAGAAGTAATAGTAGCAGTGTTGCTGAAATTCTAGATTAGCCCACAGTCAGCTCCACTTGCCCAGTCGAGGGAAGACACGCAGAGCGGTGTCCTCAACGTGGTTCTTTATCAAGCACCACAACTCCCTTTGACCCTCTCCGTCGTTGCTTCCTTGGGCCATCGCTGAGATGAGACAAAAAGGAAAGTTCCAGTGAAGGTTCCAAAACCCATTTTCAGGAAAGTGGAAAGTTTAGTGGGAAGAAAATGGTGGTATCCATCAACAACGTACGGTTTAAAGATTTGAGATATTTATGCTCGTTGGAGTTCATTAAGTAGGTAAATAAGACCGTTGGGTTTCATTGAAAACTCAATAGACTGTTATGAACCGATGAATTTCACCTGCTAAATCACCAAATCATAATGCGAAAACCCTCAATAAGTGGGGGTGGTAAGTATCTAAGTGTCAATTGCAGAAAGAAATAGAGAAAGAGAAAGGAGGGAGAGGAAGACGAGAGGAAGAAGAAGAAAGGTGGAAGAAAAGAATATTGCAATGACAAACTCGCAGAATAAAGATTCAATCTGTTGGGTTTGTTCTCCTATGTTTTGTACATTTTCTAGAAAAAAATTTGAGGAATGGATTTTGGAAAAAAATCAAGAAATATGCTAAGTGTTTCTTTTTAGAGTTAATTAGAAAAAAATTTCTAATCCTATTTTCAATTTAGTAATCAGTCCCTATTTGAATTATTTCACACAAAACTCCCCATTTTTTCACAAAAGTTAGGAATTACTCCCCATATCTTTCAGAAAGACCAGTATATCCTTGCAGCTGGAAAAAACAACAAAAAAACCTCGAAAATGCGTTCTCTCTTAAGAAGAACGCTTCTTATTTTCTTTATTGTCTTGAATCCAACCTTTCTAAGCGCCAAAAGAAAAGGGCGCGAAATCGTTCCTCTACCACTGTCGCGAGAAGAAGAAGAAGAAGAAGAAGTGGGAAAAAAAAAACAACAACAACAAAATTTCTGCCATTTTACTGCGACAATGGAACGAAAAACAGCTGCAAAGAGAAGCGAAGTAAAAAAACAAGTGACTGAAAGGAACAAAGGTATGTTTTCTGCATTTGAAACTTCAAATGTCCGTGATTTTTCAGTGTTTCACTCATTTCTTGTCTATTTTCTCATGTTTAGGGTTTTTATTCATTTTTTAGTCGTTAAATAGTTGGACCCATTTGATATATGGTTTCTATTGTGAGATTGGAAGTTCTGATTTGTACTTGAAGGTCATGAAAGTTGCACTTCACCTTTAAGGGATTTATACTTCTTTTTAAACAAAAAGTGTACGGAAAAATTATATTTTAAAACTATCTGAATGTGGTGGTGTGTTATCTGTAGTACAGAACATGAAAGCATGCAGTATACATTAGCAAAAGTGTAGTATATAATGTGGGTAGCTTCAGTACAATTTGGAAGCAAATGTAGTATAAAACAATCAAATTGGTAGTATACTTTAGATATAAGTGTGGAATATAATCTGAGTAGGCGCAGTACATTTTAGTAGCAAAGCAGTATAAAACATTCAAACGAGCAGTGTACTTTAGGCATAGGTGTTATATATGATCTGTTGCAGCAGTACATTTTAGAAACAAATGTATGTAATATAAAGTATTCAAACTTGCAGTATACATTAGGCAAAAGATAGTATATAATGTGAATAAACGCATTACCTTTAAAAAGCATCTGGAGTACACTTTAGCCAAAAGTGCTGTATAAAACATCTATTGGTGCAGTACACTTTAAGCATAAGTATAGTATAAAGCAAACTGCCAGTACGGTTTAGGCAAAAATGTAGGTGCAGGGCATTTTAGACACAAATGCAGTATACAATCTGTTTTGTAGAAATACATTTTAGAAACAAATTTATGTGGTATAAAGCATTCAAGATTGCAGTATACATTAGGCAAAAGGTAGAATATAATATGTGCTATATTTTAGAAGCATTTGGAGTACACTTTAGGCAAAAGTGTAGTATAAAATCTCCATTGGAGCAAAGTAGTATAAAACATGCAAACTGGCAGTACACTTTAGGCATAAGGGCAGTATGAAGCATTCAAACATGCAGTACATTTTAAGAGCATCTGGAGTACACTTCAGACAAAGGTGTAGTATAAAATCTCTGTTGAAGCAAATTAGTACAAAACATGAAAACGTGCAGTACACTTTAGACATAAGTGTAGTATGAAGCATTCAAACCTGCAGTACATTTCAAGGGCATCTGGAGTACACTTTGGACAAAGGTGTAGTATAAAATCTCTGTAGGTGCAGTACATTTTAGGAACAAATGCAGTATAAAGCATTCAAGATTGCAGTATACATTAGGCAAAAGGTAGAATATAATCTGTGCTACATTTTAGAAGCATTTGGAGTACACTTTAGGCAAAAGTGTAGAATAAAATCTCCATTGGAGCAAAGTAGTATAAAACGTGCAAACTGGCAATACACTTTATGCATAAGTGCAGTATGAAGCATTCAAACATTCAGTACATTTTAATAGCATATGGAGTACACTTTGGACAAAGGTGTAGTATAAAATCTCTGTTGAAGCAAAGTAGTACACTTTAGGCATAAGTGTAGTATGAAGCATTCAAACATGCAGTACATTTTAAGAGCATCCGGAGTACACTTTGGACAAAGGTGTAGTATAAAATCTTTGTAGGTGCAATACATTTTAGGAACAAATGCAGTATAAAACATTCAATCTGACAGTACACTTCAGGCATAAGGGTAGTATGTAATCTATGTTGCTGCAATATATAATAGCAGCATTTTAGTACATAAACATTCAGCCTGCATTATACATTAACTGAAAATGTAATATATAATCTTCGCATATGCAGCACATTTTAGAAGAAACTGAAGTATAAAACCTTTATTACTGCAGTATACATTAAATGGAACTTTAGTATATAATTTGTATAGAATAACTGAAAGTGTAGTATATATTATGTGTTTCTATAGTACATTTTTGAAGATATTTTAGTAGAAAATATTCATGCTTTTAGTACACACTATCTAAAAGGGTTACTTTATTATTTGTTAATATACTATTTTTTTTTTGGCCTTGCAGCAAAGCCAAGACGTTGTGAGGTCTGTTCTCGTTGCTCCCCCCAATATTTTCATAGTAAATTGGAGCTTGTGAAGTCCAAGATGGGGTCCAAACATTTTGATGCATTGAAGAAGACCCCTTTCTATATATACATGGATATGCCGAAGTTAAGTTCAAGTTTCATTCGACTTGAAGCTATACTTAGGAGGTTTGACCCAAAAAAGCTCTCATTTCATTTTGCGGAGGGGGTTGAGGTTCTTTTTTCTGCAGCTGAATTTTCAATGGTTTTAGGGTTGCCACATGTGGGGCAATCTGTTGACATAACATTGAAGATAAAGTCTTCAACTTTTGAGCGGCTTTTTTCTGGAAAGCTGCAGAATATAACTAGATCTGAAATAGCTAAAAAACTTGAGGAGTATGTATATAAGGATAGTGTGGAGGACTTGAATGATTTTTCTAGGTTGTACATAGTTTTTGTTTTTAATTGTATTTTGTTTCCAACATCTAATTACTGGACTCCACGATTTCTCCTACCATACTTGGACAATTTGTCCAGAGTTGGTCTGTATGCATGGGGCAAAGCTGCATACAGGTTTCTTGTGCAAGATATGAGGAACCATTTAGGAGTAGGTGGAAAAACAAGAAAGAAGTACATTGATGGGTGTACAGTAGGGTTGATGGTAAGTGTTTGCTTCATTTTTCTAATAGCATTGATTATATTTATATTGAAGTGAGTATAATTTTTAGATTTATGAATGACAGGCATGGGTTTATGAACGCATCCCATCACTAGCTACACCAGTGAATTTGTTTGAGTTTCCACGCTTTTACCGGTGGAAGGATAGCAAACTCCCACAAAATGTGGAGCAGGCAGAGAAGAAGTTGAAGCAAGTTACAGCAGATATGGTAATAATTGTAATAATTCATTATTTGTTGTTTGTATAATAATTTGAATTTGATAATTATTTCCATTGTAATAGGTTGTAGACCTCAACCCTGCTCCAGAGGAGTTAGAATTGGCAGATTTGATCAAGAAATCAGAGGCTGCCAATACTGTCATGAATGAAGTCCATGTCTGTGATCATACAATATATGAAGCAATGATTGCAGCGAACGGAGAAGAAATTAAATCATTGAAAGAAAAAATTGCTTCAATGGAATACATGGTAATGAAGGAGCAGGGTGAGGAGGAGCATCCAACTGAGGAAGAGACTAATGCGGTGGAGCTTGAGGAGGAAGTTGGTGAATATGTGCATGAGGGGGTACTTGATTTGGTACATGATGCACAGAAAGAAGGGGATGATTCTGAAGACATGGTGGATGAAGAAAGTCGAACCAAAAAACGTCATGATCCTTCAGATTCCCCCAGACCATTGAAGACAGCACATTATATACCAATTGAAGGGGCTGAGTTCGAGGAATATGAGATTGAAGTGGCTAATGTCATGTCTTCGATTGTGACAAATGTGCGCAATCGAGAAGATAGGAAGCGAAAACAGAAATCTCCAGATTTTGTCAGCCCCCCCAGCACCACACCAGCCAAAAGAGCAAGACAAGTGACAAAGACCTACCGTGCTCGTCCTCGTGCACGAAAAAATAAAGAACAAGAGCAGAAGAAGGTGTTGTACACTACTTAATGTTTTATTTTTTTCCTACTTGCATTTCATTTGTAAACTGTCTGTTTGTAATAAGTATTATGATATCTTATACTTGATGGGTTGATATTTGCACTTAATGGATGATGTCTTATACTTCATATTATTGATACTTGCACTTATGTGCTCATCTTTTCTACCTCAGCAGTTGACACTTTACACCTTTTTATGGGCTTGAGTTTTGTACTCCATGTTGGGGTATTTGTACTTCATGTGCTCGTCTATTCTACCTCAGCAGTTGATACTTTGTTTTTATGGGCTTGAGTTTTGTACTCCATGTTGGTGGTATTTGTACTTCATGTGCCATCTATTCTACCTCAGCAGTTGACACTTTACACCCAATGTGCTTGAGTTTTGTACTCCATGTTGGTGGTATTTGTACTTCATGTGCTCATCTATTCTACCTCAGCAGTTGACACTTTACACCTAATGTGCTTGAGTTTTGTTCTCCATGTTGGTGGTATTTGTACTTCATGTGCTCATCTATTCTACCTCAGCAGTTGACACTTTACACCTAATGTGCTTGAGTTTTGTTCTCCATGTTGGTGGTATTTGTACTTCATGTGCTCATCTATTCTACCTCAGCAGTTGACACTTTACACCTATGTGCTTGAGTTTTGTACTCCATGTTGGTGAAGTCTGTACTTTCATGTGTTTATCTTTTATATTTCAATAGTTAATACTTGGTTCCTATGTGCTGTGTTTGTACCCCAGGTGGCACATGAACCAACCCAGGTGGCAAATGAACCAATCGAGGTGGCACAAGATTCAATCCAGGTGGCAAAAGAACCAATCCTGGTGGTAGATGAACAAGTCACCCCAAAGACTGAAGTGGCCGATCCCTATAAAGGAAGGACTGATTATAGAGGACTTGCTCTTATTCCAGTAGAAGAGCGAGAAGTCATCGACCACTTTGTCGGAAGAGATAATTTGAGGTAACAAAATTTGCTTATTGTTTTTCTATTGGATAAACTGGTATCTGAACACACAATTAACAATTGTGTAGGGTAACCGTCTGGGAAGGAGCAAGACATCTTCTGAATGGAAGAGACTTTTGTGAGCTCTTATTTGGAGGAGAACTTACCGGCGACATAGTGGACTGTTACATGTCGATATTATGTAGCCCATCTTTTAGCAACAACTGTCAGCACAAGGTGTGGTTTACGTCCTCAATAGCGCAGGTATATGACAGTTTCCTAACTTAATTTAGTACACGGTGAGAGATGAGTCTAACCATTTGTTTTATATTTCATAGGCTGATATATTAGACCGAATAGATGAACGCAACATGAAGGATATTACGGATGAAGAATTTGTGGAGATGATGCTTAAGCTTAACAGCTTCACCTGTTCAGATTTCGAAGAGCTGACGGTAGATGTTTTAAACAACTATCGCTACATAATCCTACCGATTTGCCGGCGCCAGCACTGGTTCTTAGTTGTCCCTGACACATCCACTCGTTCTTTTTTATACATGAATTCAATAATGTTCCCCAGATACAAACCGATAGCTGTTGTCATTGTAAGTTTGCTTTCTTTCCCTACGATTTCCCATTGCAAATTTGTGGAGTCAACAATTGACAAATTTTTTGTAGGCTTCATTTTATTCTCGGTACATTAGGCTTTCACTGGGGAGTCGTGTGGATGAAAAGCTACAGCAGAGGAAAAGTAGGCAGCAAGTGGGTACAGTGGATTGTGGTGTCTATGTATGCCTTTGGGCATAAGGTTTTGCTAGGGACACCACCGTGTTCTGGAGGGATGCTGGAACAATTAATGTTGATAAATATCGTGCGAAAATGGCGCATAGAATATTAACTCATGAAAATGCCAGGATTTGAAGCACTTATATGTAAATACATGTGTAACTTGAAGCATAATTTGTTTATAATATTGTTTTGTAGCTAAGTGTAATTTTCCAGTAACTATTTATAACTTAAATTCAACTGAAACAGGGCTGGGAATTTGAATACAAACTTGGGGGAAATGAGATACAAACCAGGGAAAATGAAAGTATAAAATGTGTTTCGGGGACGGACACTCAAATTCTATTGAAACAAGGCGGGGATCCTGAGTACAATTCATGAAAACTGGAGTACAAATTGAAACAGATGGTGTATAAAATGGGCTTCGTGGATGTACACTTCAAGAGAATTAAAATCGGGTGGCAGATTCGAGAGCATTTTGGGGGCAATGAGGTACAAACCAGGGAAAATGAAAGTATAAAATGTGTTTCGGGGACGGACACTCAAATTCTATTGAAACAAGGCGGGGATCTTGAGTACAATTCATGAAAACTGGAGTACAAATTGAAACAGATGGTGTATAAAATGGGCTTCGTGGATGTACACTTCAAGAGAATTAAAATCGGGTGGCAGATTCGAGAGCATTTTGGGGGCAATGAGGTACAAACCAGGGAAAATGAAAGTATAAAATGTGTTTCGGGGACGGACACTCAAATTCTATTGAAACAAGGCGGGGATCCTGAGTACAATTCATGAAAACTGGAGTACAAATTGAAACATATGGTGTATAAAATGGGCTTCGTGGATGTACACTTCAAGAGAATTAAAATCGGGCGGCGGATTCGAGAGCATTTTGGGGTCAATGAGGTACAAACCAGGGAAAATTAAAGTACAATCTGCAACAAATAAAGTATAAAATTTGTTTTGTTCAAGTACACTTATTGTAAATGAATAATTATTCTCCACTAATTGTAATGATGGGCAAGTACAATAATTTGAGAGCATCGGATTTGGTGTTGTACGGATTTGCTATGTTTCATAAGGTGGATATGTTCGACAAATTCTCATTTGTTTACATCCATGAAAGCATAGGTATTCTTTCATTACCGCGATTGATAACATTCATCCGTTGAACACTACTGAATAACAACTGAAAATTCTTAATATTATTTTATTCATATTATAAAATATTTTGGTGATTAACTACCAAGAATTCAAAATCAAATCTTTGAACAAATTTCATTGCCCAAGAATATTAGTAAAATTTTGAAGATATTAAGTACAAAGTTGCCCAAGAGAGGTGCAAATGGGGCCAAATCAGGTACAATTATCCAGTTTTGAGGTACAAATGTTGGCTACTTTACTAAACAACATGCTAGGCTGCTATGTTCACGATAAATCACCCGCTTCATTGCCCAAGCGAGGTGCAAATGGGGCCAAATCAGGTACAATTATCCAGTTTTGAGGTACAAATGTTGGCTATTTTACTAAACAACATGCTAGGCTGCTATGTTCACGATAAATCACCCGCTTCATTGCCCAAGCGAGGTGCAAATGGGGCCAAATCAGGTACAATTATCCAGTTTTGAGGTACAAATGTTGGCTACTTTACTAAACAACATGCTAGGCTGCTATGTTCACGATAAATCACCCGCTTCATTGCCCAAGCGAGGTGCAAATGGGGCCAAATCAGGTACAATTATCCAGTTTTGAGGTAAAAATGTTGGCTACTTTACTAAACAACATGCTAGGCTGCTATGTTCACGATAAATCACCCGCTTCATTGCCCAAGCGAGGTGCAAATGGGGCCAAATCAGGTACAATTATCCAGTTTTGAGGTACAAATGTTGGCTACTTTACTAAACAACATGCTAGGCTGCTATGTTCACGATAAATCACCCGCTTCATTGCCCAAGCGAGGTGCAAATAGGGCCAAATCAGGTACAATTATCCAGTTTTGAGGTACAAATGTTGGCTACTTTACTAAACAACTTGCTAGGCTGCTATGTTCACGATAAATCACCCGCTTTATTGCCCAAGCGAGGTGCAAATGGGGCCAAATCAGGTACAATTATCCAGTTTTGAGGTACAAATGTTGGCTACTTTACTAAACAACATGCTAGGCTGCTATGTTCACGATAAATCACCCGCTTCATTGCCCAAGCGAGGTGCAAATGGGGCCAAATCAGGTACAATTATCCAGTTTTGAGGTACAAATGTTGGCTACTTTACTAAACAACATGCTAGGCTGCTATGTTCACGATAAATCACTTGCTTCATTGCCCAAGCGAGGTGCAAATGGGGCCAAATCAGGTACAATTATCCAGTTTTGAGGTACAAATGTTGGCTACTTTACTAAACAACATGCTAGGCTGCTATGTTCACGATAAATCACCCGCTTCATTGCCCAAGCGAGGTGCAAATGGGACCAAATCAGGTACAATTATCCAGTTTTGAGGTACAAATGTTGGCTACTTTACTGATTCTTTGCAAGTTCGACGATTATGCCCTGTTCTACCACACCTCTTACACTTAATGGCACGCTTCTCAATCTGTGATGGAATCCTCTGTGTCCTTCTCCGCCCAGGCTGAGATCGACAATCAGGTGCATGAATGACGTCGTCATCATCTACATGGAACATATGCATATCAAACGTAGGAATAGGATTTATAACTACTTGGTATGCTTGTTGATACATCTCAACTCGGTAGTATTGATCTGTGAAGTCATACGGTGAAAGTGACTTTGACTCGATAGAAGCACAAGCATGTATGCATGGTATCTTATCAATCTGCCATGCTCCGCAAGAACAAACTCTGTTATGTAAATCTATAGCATACGATTTGTCTTGCTCAATCACCTCAAAGCTCCAACCGCTAGACATGACAACTTTTAAGTTGCGAGAGCGCATATGATTGATTGCCAACTTTTTCTCTTGCTTGGGACATAATTGACCAACCATCTTATGAGATTCTTCTCTCCTACCATGCATCATAACCATTATTTGCATGCGTATGTGATCAACCATGGCTGCAACTGGCATAAATCGGGCTGGTTTAACCCAATTATTCCAACATTCTGCTTGATTATTGTTTATTACCCCCCATCGATCTCCACTGAATAAGGAGTTTGCCCAGCAGGTTGGGTCAGACTGCATAATAAAGTCTCTGGCAAGCGGCATTGACTCCAAGATGCTGTCTATATGTCGGGTATACTCCTGCCTTGTAGGCGCATATGCAGCTTTCATAAAAACAGAACACCAATGTTTCTTGTTATGTAGAGGGTACTTCCTTAATACCTGAATTCAAAATAATAGAACAATAATGGGCTTAATGTTATGAAGTAGAGCTTATTTCACATAATTATCTCACAAACAGAGATAGAGCACACTTGTTTCTTGAAGTTATCCACTAAGTGTCTCAAGTAATATGCATGATGGCTACCGGGAAATATCATGGGGAGGGCCTTAAGAAGACCAGGATGTCGATCGGAGAAGAAAGTAAACCTTGATAAGCCAGGCAAATATTCAGAATCTAAGACACTTCTCAGCTTTAAGCAGAACCACTCCCAATTCATATCATTTTCAGAGTCAACAACTGCATATGCTAACGTGAATAAGTCATCATTGGCGTCCTTACTGACTGCGCTGAGTAAGACTCATTTGAATTTATTTTTAATATGGGTGCCGTCCAAGAATATCAATGTCCTGCATCCCCTAAGAAAACCAAGAAGGCAGGCACTAAAACAAATAAATAGCCAACGAAATTTTCGACTGATTGGGTCAATCTCACAGTCTGCAATACTTCCAGGGTTTGTTCTATTCACAGCATCACAGTACCACCTCAACTTTTCATAAGATCTCTTCTCAGCTCCATGGATGTCATGCATAGCTAATTCCTTACCCATCCATGCTTTATGGTACCTAAGTTCCACACCATATTCTCTGTGGATATCTTTCAATATGGTGCAGGGCCGATAACATAGCTCTGATCTCAATTTATTCTTCACTATATTAGCAACCCAAGCGGAATCGGCTTTAGGATGTCCCCTTGTCCGAAGATTAGCCTCACCACATGTGTGCTCTAGATTACATTTTCGAATGCCAAATAATTTATCAGCTTCATGCCTTGATGCATAGATTCTCCATTTGCAATTTTCATCACTGCAAACGGCTATGATTTTTTTGCTGTCATTTTTCTTGTATTTAAATGACCGCAAAGTAGACACTGCATAATTCTTAAGCATAATTCTGAACTCGTGAGCATCATTGAATGTTTGACCCTCCCCATATATGCAATTCCTCCATGCATCAATTGAGTTGCTAATTAAAGCCAATTCGTTGTGCGATGCACTGGTCGAACCAATTTCCTCCTCCACTACATCCCTTGAGGATGGCAAATGAAGTATAATTTTAGGCACAATAAAGTACAATTCATTAGTAGAACACTGAAAATTAAATTACAGATTCAGAAAATTGAAGTACAAGTTAAAAAAAACGTGACGTACAATTTGTGAACACATGAAGCACACAACATTGACAAAAAGAGTACAGATATACGCAAATTGATTTGCAAAATAAAGGAACAGAAATAAAAGAAATGAAGTACAATTTCGGAACACCTGAAGTGTATAAGCGCAACGAAAAGAGTATAAGAATTAAGCGGATTTATGTTCGAACTGAAATATAAGTTCAGAAATTGGAAGTATATTTTTCATAAGGTTAAGTACAGTTGCGAAAAAGCTGAAGTATAAAAATTCGGCTCTCGCAGTATAGATTTTGGATAACACAACAGTTCACGCTTCAGAATTAAATAATTGAATCGAATAATTAAAGTACAATTTCACATAAAATAAAGTACCAATTCAGGCAATTGAAGTATAGAGCTTCAATGAATGCAGCACAAATATAGATTATATGAATATAAAATGAGGTGTGATTTGATGAAAAAAGGAAGTACAATATTAGACAAAGTGAGGAACAATTTCGGAACACCTGAAGTGTGTAAGCGCAATATTAAAGTACAATTTCACACAAAATGAAGTACCAATTCAGGAAATTGAAGTATAGAACTTCAATGAATGCAGCACAAATATAGATTAAATGAATATAAAATGAGGTATGATTCGATGAAAAAGGAAGTACAATATTAGACAAAGTGAGGAACAATTTCGGAACACCTGAAGTGTATAAGCCCAATAAAAATAATATAAAGATTTAAGTGAAATTATTTAACAACTGAAATATAAGTTTAGATATTCGAAGTATAATTTTGGACAATGTGAGGTACAGTTTTGGAGCAACTGAAGTATAGATGCTCAGCTTTCGCAGTATAAATTTTAGATAGTACGTTATTACACGCTTCAAAATTAAATAATAGGTTCAGATAATTAAAGTACAAGTTCAAGTAAAGTGAAGTACAGATTCAGACGATTGAAGTATAGAACTTCAATGAATGATTTACCTGTTTTAATATAATGAAGTACAAATTGGGAACACCAGAAGTGTAGAACTTATGTGAAAAGAGTACAGATTTATATAAAATGTTGTATGATTTTAGAAAATAGGAGTACACTTTTTACAAAGTTGAGAACAATTTCTGAACACTTGAAGTATAAAACCTAAGCAATGGCAGTACAATTTGGATATCTTATTAGTAGAAAACATGAAAGCCGAATTATAGATTTAGATACTTGAAGTACAAGTTTATATAAAGCGACGTACAAGTTAGAAACAATGGAAGTATAGAACTTCCATGAAGAGAGTATATGTTTCTGTAAGTACAATGTTAACTGCAATGAAGTATAATGTGGAACGCTCCAAGTACAGAAAGATTTTCAAATAAACAGAGAGCAATTTTAGAACACTTCATGTACAGCACTTTACTAATTGTAGTAAAGTTGAGATTCTGTAGAAGTATTACCTTAAAACATCACTGCTCTTCTTTTCTCTGCTGCTTGATTCATCCTTTCGGTTTACCAAGATGTCCGCAATGTTCATCTTCAATGTCAAATGCAGTAAGACCATATTCATGACGTCATCGTCATCAGTTAAACTCACGTACAATCTTTGATGTGGAGCTATATATCGCAAGCTGAAGTGCTTGGAATTGATTTCACTCAATTTTCTTGCTAGATTAATGTAGATATCCATTACAGTCGTACTGTCCTTAATTGACATTATATGGAGCTGGTCTTTGTAGCGACAACTCCCCAACACTTGATTGAGCGCACTTGCTTCGCTGCTGGTTGACATTGTCGGGGAAAAAAAAAAAAAGGAAACACAGAAGCAACTGAGAAGGAACTGAGAAGAAGATGGAATCCGAAATGATGAAAATAAAAAGAGAAGAAGACAATGCAGTTGTCGGGTTAGTGGCGTTTGGCTCTAACGTTGTTCTCGTTTCCCGCTTGTTGCAATTTTTTCTGTTCTTTCTGTTTCTGGTAACGAGCGTTTGTAGGGTTTACTGTTTGCTTGAAAAAACAAGGAAAAATATGATACTTAAGGGCATTTGTGTCAAATCAAGTGGCTAGGGAGTAATCTCTAAACTTTTATTAAAACTAGGGAGTTTGCACTATAAGTTTTTAATTGGGGACTGAACACAAATTTTGAAAGTTGTTTTGGTACTTTTTAATAAGTTCCCCTTCTTTTTATTTTGAAAAAATATGAAAAATAATTTGAAAATTAGTTGTTAGTTTCTTTATGTTTTGGGGGAGACAAATTATACTGTTGATGTCAAATCAATTACTTTTTTATTTGGTTTGCAGAGTGAAAGTAATTTTTTTGTGTAATATATTATATACGTATGTATATTTACAGTTGGATGATGTGTGTGTGTATATATATAATAGTTGATATATTGTTGTAATAAAATAATGTGTAATTAATTCAATCGGTACTTTATTTTAAAATTTATATTTTTGTGAATTTAACATTAGCAAATGATGTATTATTTGGAAGAAAATATTTATTAATAAAAATTAATTATTTATGAAATTATAATTATATCTTAATTATAATTATCCTAATTTATAATTATCTTTGATGATGCTAATATGTATCTTAATGTATTAGGAGAACAAATTTCATTTCTTCATAATAGAGTTGAAGGATTATATTCTTTAGTAAATCTAGTAAAAAATTTAATAAGTACTGCTAGATTTAATCAAGGTCAACCTCAAGAAGTCGTAGCAGCCCCAAGTATACAACTCCCTCTTGAAATTCATAACTTAAGATTAAAATCTATTAATGAATTAGAAAAATTACTTGATAATAAATTCAAATGAATGAAAATCAATACTCTTTAAAAGAATTTGAAGAAGGCATAAGTAATACTGATAATTGTAAAAGATATGTTCAAGACGAAATTAATAAAATTGAAAAGTATGCTGATAAACCTACTATGGGGATGTATTATTATCCTAGATCTACTCCTCAAGATGTCCTTCATGAAAAACAAGAATTTATTATAAATAACAGTTATAGTGGGAAAAAATATTTATGAATGGAATCTTGATGGTTATACTGAAAGACAAATTTATAATCTTGTTCATAGAATGCTTATGTATAACACAATTTCAAAAAATAATGGTAATAGTGATAAAGCTGTTGCTAATGTGATTCTTGTAGGATTTACTGGCCAATTAAAATGCTGGTGGGATAATTATCTTATTGCTTCTAATAGATCTGAAATTTTAAATACAATTAAAAATGAATTAGGACATAATGTTGAAAATGTTGTTTATACTCTTGTTGTTAATGTTATAGAATATTTTACTGAAAGATGGTATAATAATAGTGAAAATACCAGAACTTTGCTTAATGGTTTAAAATGTCCTACTCTCACATCATTTATGTGGTATAAAGATACATTTTTATCAAGAGTCACAGAACTCCTTGAGTCTAATGGTCCTTACTGGAAGTCTAAATTTATAGATGGGTTACCTTCTTTATTTGCTGAAAGAGTAAGAAAAAATCTTAGAAAAGGAGGTACTTATATTGAATATGATAGTTATACTTATAGAAAACTTATAGGTATATGTATACAAGAAGGTTTATCCTTGTGTAACAAAATTAAATTAAATCAACAAATTAAGCATCATAATATTATAGAAAAAAGACAATTATGTCAATTTTGTGGTCAATTTGGTGTGGAATAACCATCCACTAGTAAGCCTAATAGGCAGAAAAAAGAAGATAAATATATAGAAAATCTTCTAATAGAAGAAAACAAAAGAGAAGAGAAAAAAGAGAAAAAAGAAAGAAAGAAAGAATAGAAAAGAAAAATGGAGTCTGTTTTAAATGTGATAAAATAGGTCATTATGCTGATAAATGTAAAATGAAGAAAAAAAATTAATAATCTTAATATTGATGATGAGTTAAAAGAAACTCTTTCTAAATTACTCTTAAATTCAGAATCAGAAAATATTTCTAATGATGATAGTTTATAAAATAATTCCAAAAAATTTCAGCATCTAACGAATTAAAGACATTAGAAAGTGAGAATTATATTTCTGAAGAAGAATGTTGTGATTCTTGTCAACAAGGAAATCCCTGTTCTAAACAGATAGTGATAACGAAGAATTGAATAAAATTCTTGCTCAATTCAATGATTTAAATATTAATGTTTTAAATAGTGAAAATATAATAGAACTTTTAAAATTTATAAAAGATCCATAAATTAGATCTAAAATTATAGATCAAATTGAAAATACTCCTAGTAGTACTTCTAATAATTATGATAAAAATCAACAAACTTATACTTCTCTTGAACCTTATACTATGGCTGAGGTTCAAAGACTTTTAAAATAAAGACAAAAAATTAAAACTCCTACTACAATTCAAGATTTGACTATAGAAATTAATAATTTAAAAAATGAGATTCATAATCTTAAACAAGAAAAAAATTTCTAGATGAAAGAATTTCTATTTTAGAAAATAATAATAAAATTATGACTTTTCATGATAAAAGTTTTGACGAAATAATAAGATTTCCTAATGATGATAACTTTTTTCACTCTTGAAATGATTATATCTCAAAAGTGGTTTATAGAAATCAATTTACTTATTGATAATAGATTTCAAAAAGAATTAACTGGTTTAGTGGACAATGAAGCAGATTTAAATTGCATTCAGGAAGGAATTATTCCTACCAGGTATTTTCATAAATCTACCCATTCTCTTAGTTATGCTAATGGTCAAAAACTAGATATTCAATATAAATTACCAAAAGCTTATATTTGCAAAAATAATACTTGTATTCCTACAAGCTTTTTACTTGTAAAAAATATTACAAATCAAGTTATACTTGGTACTCCATTTTAAAAAAAAACATTTCCTATCAAATATATTAATGAAAATGGTTTTATAGGAACTTTTGAAGAAAAAGAAATAAACTTTCAGTTTATAGCTGAACCTTTTACTAGAGTTCTTCATCAAATCCATGATTTACTAATAGCAAAAAATGATTAAATAAATTTTATTAAAGAAGAAATAAATATTTTAACTATTGAAGAAAATCTTCAAAATCCTAAATTACAGGATAAAATTAAATTAATAATTAATAAAATTTCTTTAGAAATTTGTAATGATCATCCAAATGCTTTTTGGAATAGGAAGAAACATATTGTTAATCTTCCATACGAAGAGGATTTTGGTGAAAAGAAAATTCCTACTAAAGCTAGACCATGTCAAATGAATTCTAAATATTTAGAATTATGTAAAAAAGAAATTGCTTCTCTTTTACAAAAAGGCTTAGTAAAACCTTCTAATTCTCCTTGGTCTTGTACTGCTTTTTATGTTAATAAACATTCTGAACAAGAAAGAGGAATACCTCGCCTTGTTATTAATTATAATCCTCTTAATAAAGTTTTAAAGCGGTTTAGATATCCTATTCCTAATAAAAAAGATTTACTTGACAGACTCTATGAAGCTATTATATTTTCAAAATTTGATTTGAAATCAGAATACTGGCTAATTCAAATTGCTGAAGAAGACAGGTATAAAACTTTTAATGTTCCAATAGGACAATTTGAATGGAATGTTATGTCATTTGGTTTGAAAAATGCCCGTTTAGAATTTCAAAAAATTATGAATGATATATTCATTCCATATAGTGAATTTATAATAGTCTATATTGATGATATTTTAATTTTTTCTAAAACTAAAGAAATACATTTTAAACATCTTGATATTTTCAAGAAAATTATTATTCAAAATGGTTTAGTTATATCTAGGCCAAAAATGAATATTTTTTGGTCATAATATAGAAAAAGAAAAAATTATTCCTATAAATACAAGTATAGAATTTGCTTCTAAATTCCTTGAAAAAATTATAGATAAGATCTAATTGCAAAGATTTCTAGGAAGTCTCAATTACATTTCTGCTATTATAAAAGTCTTGCAGAAGATACTGCAATCCTATATGATAGATTGAAAAATATTCCTAAACCGTGGTCTGACAGCATACTGAAGCTATTAAAAAAAAAAAAAAACAAAAAGTTAATAATCTTCCTTGTCTTATGCTTGCTAATCCAAATTGGGAAAAGATTATAGGAACTAATGCATCTGATGTTGGTTATGGAGGTATTTTAAAACAAATACATCCAAATACTAAACAAGAATATCATGTTAGATTTTATTCTGGAAAGTGGAATAATAAATAGAAAATGCAAAAGAAATTCTAGCAATAATAAAACGTGTCTTAAAATTTCAAGATGATTTATATAATCAAAGGTTTATTATAAAAACAGATTGCCAATCAGCAAAATATATGTTTAATAAAGATTTTAAACGTGATATTTATAAGCAAATGTTTACAAGATGGCAAGCTCACTTAACTCCATTTGATTTTGTTATTCATTATAAAAAGCGGTTCAGATAATAATTTGCCTGCCTCTCTCTCATGAATATTTGCAGGAATGATCCCATGAGGCAGGGGTCGAAACTTCCCCTCTAATAGAGGAGGAAGAGGAGGAAAAACAATTATACAACATGGATCTCAAAAGCTTATAGCTGCCAATATTGCATCAGGAAATATCCCAGATAATACTTTATATAAGGAGTTTCTTGAATACAAGAAATAGAAAGATCAACAAGAAGGTAATACCTCATATGCTAATATTGTTAATAAGGAAGAAAATGATGAATTTTCCCATTATGAGAAAAGTTTATCCAAAGAAGTAATACTACTTTTGAAAACAAAGATTTACAATAGCAGAATGAGCTATGGACCTTAATGCAAAGGTGCCTTGATACAACATCATATGTTGCAGGATCATATAAACAAAGAGTGCATTATGAGAATATACTCATAAGTACAGGATCCTGTGAAATAAATAATTTCTATCGAACTAATAGTCGATCTATTTATAATTTTAGTAAAATTATAATAAAAAGATTATATCTTCTGAAGAATGGGGAATTAGTACCCTTAGAGAAAAAGAATATTTTCATTAGGAGTTAAATACTCCAATTAAATTCAATTATTGGGATTATATTGAGGCATTTAATAAAGCCTTATTATATGAAAATTCAAAAAGAAAACATTCTTGTTTTACTAAGGTTTGCTCAGAAGTTTATAAACGAGAGCTACCAAATTGGTTTCATGAATGGTGGATTAATTATGGTCCATCAATAAAAATTCTTCCAGAACCTTTTAAACGTTACTACACGAATGGATGAATTGTTCGTCAAAGCTTATCAATTTAGAACATCAAAATAAATTAATTGGGGGGAATGGCCCCTATGTATTTCTTCATTGAATTCTCTATTCCATGGATTTGGAAGTGGACTCCTTAAGTTGATCATACCCAATAAAATATCCCTTGCTTGAGAAGAATCTTCTTCACAAAATTTTTGAACAAAATGCTTCTGAAAGAAAAAGGGATAGGAGTTTATTATGGACACGAGACATTGGATCAAATCCAAGTAAAAATTACATAATATCGAGAGCTGATAAAGGCAAAGCAAAAGGAATCTCCTAGTCCTTTTCAGCATATTATAAGAAAAATGCAGATGAAGAAAGAAGTATTCTCCAAAGAAGAAATGGTAGAATCATATATTGAAGAAATGAAGAAAGATTTAATGAAAAATCTTTATGTTGAGATGCATAATAAGTCAAATTCATCAATGGAAACCTCTTCAAAGGGAGAAAATCAATATAATTGTCTTGCTAGAGAATCTCAAAATCCTTATGAGAATGAAGAACCTTTAGTTGAAGATATTTTTGAGAATTTGAAAGAAACTCTTAAAGATAATATCAAAAATAAATCTAAAGAATCCACCAACCAACAGGAATAACCTGCCAGCTACAATTTACTGTAGACTTTTATAAAGTTACTTTTGTAATAGTACTGTTCGGACGCAAAAATTTCGCAAAAAATTTCTTTATTCTTTTTTAGCATCCAGTCCAAAAGTCTATAAACAGAGGGCCTCTTTATTAGTTTGGGGCAGAACCCCTAAGGCGTCCTTATCCTTCCTTAAAAATATTTTGTAAATTTTTCATCTTTGTAATTTTCATATAATTAAAGCTTGGAAGTCTTCAAAATTTTCCAAGTATTCTTAAATTTTCTGTATTGTATTAATATTTCTAATTTTTTATCTGTAAAATAGCTTATATGAAAGGCTAATTTAATTTTGTGTTGTGCTACATAGTTCTTTACACTAATTAGGCATGATGATTCTCATATTATAAGGAGAAGTGTCTGGAAATGTTTGAAAAGATAGGAGGGTTTCAAGTTTCAGGATCTAGATGGGTAGTTTAATTATGAATTTTGGTTTGTGCCTTTGTTTTGCCCGCTGTTGTCATGGAAGGCGTTTAGGGCTTTGTTGTGGCTTAACTAAATTCATGATTAAGCTTGACAGTTTGAGATCCTGAGTAAAACACTGCCTAATTTGGAAAAGGATCGGGAAGTGTCTGAAATTCAAGGAGTAAAGGCAAAAATAAGCCATTTAAGTAGTTCAAGTAGGTGTCTGAAATTCAAGGAGTAAAGGCAAGAACTAGCCATTGGATAGAGGATTAGGAAGTGTTTGAAATTCAAGGGGTAAAGGCAAAAACCAACCATTTAGGCAGTTCAAGGAGGTGTTTGAAATTCAAGGAGTAAAGGCAAGAACCAACCATTTATGCGACGTTTTACTCAGGATCTCAAACTCTCAAGCTTGATCATGAATTTAGTTAAGCCACAACATAGCCCTAAACGCCTTCCACGGCAACAGCGGGCAAAACAAAGACACAAACCAAAATTCATAATTAAACTGCCTGTTTAGATCCTGAAACCTGAAACCCTCATATCTTTTCAAATATTTCCAAACACTTATCCTTATAATAGAGAATCATCATGCCAAATTAGTGTAAAGAATTATGTAGCTCAACACATAATTAAATTAGCCTATCATATAAGCTAATTTACAGATAAAAAATTAGAAATATTAATACAATACAGAAAATTTAAGAATACATGGAAAACTTTGAAGACTTCCAAGCTTTAATTATATGAATATTAAAAAGATGAAAAATTTACAGAATATTTTTAAGGAAGGATAATTAGGCTTTAGGGGGTTCTTACCGAAACTAATGAAGAGGCCCTCTATTTATAGACTTTTGGGCCGGATGCTACAAAAAGAATAAAGAATTTTTTTGCAAAATTTTTGCGTCCGAACAGTACTATTACAAAAATAACTTTGTAAAAGTCTATAGTAAATTGTAGTTGGCAGGTTATTCCTATCGGTTGGTGGATTCTTTAGATTTGTTTTTGATATTATCTTTAAGAGTTTCTTTCAAATTCTCAAAAATATCTTCAACTGAAAGTTCTTCATTCTCATAAGGATCTTGAGATTCTCCAGCAAGACAATTATATTGATTTTCTCCCTTTGAAGCGGTTTCCATTGACAAATTTGACTTATTATCCATCTCAACATCAAGATTTTTCATTAAATCTTTCTTCATTTCTTCAATATATGATTCTACCATTTCTTCTTCGGAGATTACTCCTTTCTTCATCTGCATTTTTCTTATAATATGCTGAAAAGGATTGAGAGATTCCTTTTGCTTTGCCTTTATCAGTTCTTGATATTCTGTATTTTTTTCTTAGATTCGATCCAATGTCTCGTGTCCATAATATACTCCTGTCTCTTTTTCTTTCAGAAGTATTTTGTTCTAAAATTTTGTGAAGAAGATTCTTCCCAAGCAAGGGATATTTTGTTGGGTATGATCAACTTTAGGAGTTCACTTCCAAATCCATGGAATAGAGAATTCAATGAAGAAATACATAGGGGCCATTCCCTCAATCCATTTATTTTGATGCTCTAAATTAATAAGCTTTGATGAACAATTCACCCATTCTGCCTAGTAACCTTTAAAAGGTTTTGGAAGAATTTTTATTGATGGACCATAATTAATCCACCATTCATGAAACCAATTTGGTAGCTCTCGTTTATAAACTTCTGAGCAAACCTTAGTAAAACAAGAATGTTTTCTTTTTGAATTTTCATATAATAAGGCTTTATTAAATGCCTCAATATAAACCCAATAATTGAATTTAATTGGAGTATTTAACTCCTAATGAAAATATTCTTTTTCTCTAAGGGTACTAATTCCCCATTCTTCAGAAGATATAATATTTTTATTATAATTTTACTAAAATTATAAATAGATCGACTATTAGTCCGATAGAAATGATTTATTTCACAGGATCCTGTACTTATGAGTATATTCTCATAATGCACTCTTTGTTTATATGATCCTGCAACATATGATGCTGTATCAAGGTACCTTTGCATTAAGGTCCATAGCTCATTCTGCCATTGTAAATCTTTGTTTTCAAAAGTAGTATTACTTCTTTGGATAAACTTTTCTCATAATGGGAAAAATCACCATTTTCTTCCTTATTAACAATATTAGCACATGAGGTATTACCTTCTTGTTGATCTTTCTATTTCTTGTATTCAAGAAACTCCTTTTATAAAGGATCATTTGAGATATTTCCTGATGCAATATTGGCAGCTATAAGCTTTTGAGATCCATGTTGTATAATTGTTTTTCCTCCACTTCCTCCTCTATTAGAGGGGAAGTTTTGACCCCTTCCTCGTGGGATCATTCCTGTAAATACTCACGTGAGAGAAAGTCAAGCAGATTATCATCTGAACCCTTTTTATAATGAATAACAAAATCAAATAGAGCTAAGTGAGCTTGCCATCTTGCAAACATTTGCTTAGAAATATCATGTTTAAAATCTTTATTAAACAAATATTTTATTGATTGGCAATCTGTTTTTATAATAAACTTTTGATTATATAAATCATCTTGAAATTTTAGGACACATTTTAATATTGCTAGAATTTCTTTTGCAATAGTAGCATAATTTTTCTGGCTATTACTCCAATTTCCAGAATAAAATCTAACACGATATTCTTGTTTAGTATTTGGATGTATTTGTTTTAAAATACCTCAATAACCAACATCAGATGCATCAGTTTCTATAATCTTTTCTCAATTTGGATTAGCAAGCATAAGACAAGAAAGATTATTAGCTTTTTGTTTAATTTTTTTTTAATAGCTTCAGTATGTTGTTCAAACCATGGTTTATGAATCTTTTTTAATCTATCATATAGGATTGCTGTATCTTCTGCAAGATTTTTATAATAAGTAGAAATGTAATTGAGACTTCCTTGAAATCTTTGCAATTGGGTCTTATCTATAATTTTGTCAGGGAATTTAGAAGCAAATTCTATACTTCTATTTATAGGAATTATTTTCCCTTTTTCTATATTATGACCAAGAAATCTAATTTTTGTTTGAAAAAGATTCATTTTTGGTCTAAATATAACTAAACCATTTTGAATAATAATTTTCTTGAAAATATAAAGATGTTTAAAATGTATTTTTATAGTTTTAGAAAAAAATTAAAATATCATCAATATAGACTATTATAAATTCACTCTATGGAATGAATATATCATTCATAATTTTTTGAAATCCTGAAAGAGCATTTTTCGGACAAAATGGCATAACATTCATTTCAAATTGTCCTATTGGAACATTAAAAGCAGTTTTATACCTGTATTCTTCAACAATTTGAATTTGCCAATATCCTAATTTCAAATCAAAATTTGAAAATATAATAGCTTCATAGAGTCTGTCAAGTAAATCTTTTTTTATTTGGAATTGGATATCTAATCCATTTTAAAACTTTATTAAGAGGTTTATAATTAATAAGAAGGCGAGGTATTCCTCTTTCTTGTTCAGAATGTTTATTAACATAAAAAACAGTACAAGACCAAGGAGATTTAGAAGGTTTTATTAAACCTTTTTGTAACAGAGAAGCAGTTTCTTTTTTACATAATTCTAAATATTCAAAATTCATTTGACATGGTCTATCTTTATTAGGAATTTTCTTTTCATCAAAATCCTCTTCATATGGAAGATTAACAATATGTTTCTTCCTATTCCAAAAAGCATTTGGATGATCATTACAAATTTCTAAAGAAAATTTATTAATTATTAATTTAATTTTATCCTGTAATTTAGGATTTTGAAGTTTTTCTTCAATAGTTAAAATATTTATTTCTTCTTTAAGAAAATTTATTTGATGATTTTTTGCTATTAGCAAATCATGGATTTGATGAAGAATCCTAGTAAAAGGTTCAGCTATAAACTAAAAATTTATTTCTTTTTCTTCAAAAGTTCCTATAAAACCATTTTCATAGATATATTTGATAGGAAATATTTTTTTTAAAAATGGAGTACCAAGTATAATTTGATTTGTCATATTTTTTACAAGTAAAAAGCTTGTAGGAATGCAATTATTATTTTTGCAAATATAAGCTTTTGGTAATTTATATTGAATATCTAGTTTCTGACCATTAGCATAACTAAGAGAGTGGGTAGTTTTTTGAAAATACCTGGTAGGAATAATTCCTTCCTGAATGCAATTTAAATATGCTCCATTGTCCACTAAAGCAGTTAATTCTTTTTGAAATCTATTATCAATAAGTAAATTGATCTTTATAAACCACTTTTGAGATGTAATCATGTCAAGAGTATGAAGAAAGTTATCATCATTAGGAAATCTTATTATTTCATCAAAACTTTTATCATGAAAAGTCATAATTTTATTATTATTTTCTAAAATAGAAAATTTTCATCAGGAAACTTAGGCTATGTTTGGTTGTGAATTGGGCCATTCTCTCAAAATATTTTGGGTGAATGGATTTTGGGTAGTAGAGTTGGGGAATGTGATAGCTGTTTGTTTGTGTTTTGGAAGAATGAATTGGGAGAAAATAGTTTGTTTGTTTGTGTTTTGGGGGGACAAGATGTCATATCAGTGACTTTTTTGTTGAGTTTGGGGGTGAAATGAACATTTTAAAATTGTTTATATGTGTATATATAGATTGTATGAGTGGTAGTATATGTATATATTTGTAATGATGAAAGAATGTGTGGTGCCTTGGGGAATGGTGTGGAGTTGGGGATAGTAGGTATTTTTTGGGAATAAATTTTGTATTTTGGGAGTGGGATTAAGGAATGTGTAGTGTTTATTTGTTTAAGTTTTGGGAGTTGGAAAATGTATTAGGGGTTTACAACCAAACAAAGCCTTATTTTCATGTTTAAGATTATGAATCTCATTTTTTAAATTATTAATTTCAATAGTCAAATCTTGAACTGTAGTGGGAGTTTCAATTTTTTGTCTTTGTTTTAAAAGTCTTTCAACCTCAGCCATAGTATAAGGTTTAGGAGAAGTATAAATTTCTTGATTTTTATCACAATTATTAGAAGAAGTACTAGGAGTATTTTCAATTTGATCTATAATTTTAGATCTAATTTCTAGATCTTTTATAAATTTTAGAAGTTCCATTATATTTTCACTACTTAAAACATTAATATTTAAATCATTGAGTTGAGCAAGAATTTTATACAATTCTTCATTATCACTATCTTGTTTAGAACAAGGATTTCCTTGTTGACATGAATCACAACATTCTTTTTCAGAAATATAATTCTCACTTTCTAATGCCTTTAATTCTTTAGATGCCAAAGATTTTTCAGAATTTTTTTCTAAACTATCATCACTAGAAATATCTTCTGTTCAGAATTTAAGAGTAATTTAGAAAGAATGTCTTTTAACTCATCATCAATATTAAGATTATTAATTTTTTTCTTCATTTTACATTTATCAGCATAATGGCCTATTTTACCACATTTAAAACAAGCTCTATTTTTCTTTTCTATTCTTTTTTTCTTTCTTTTTTCTTTTTTTTTTCTCTTCTCTTCTATTTTCTTCTATTAGAAGATTTTCTATATATTTTATCTTCTTTTTTCTGCCTATTAGGCTTATTAGTGGATGGTTGTTCCATACCAAATTGACCACAAAATTGATCTAATTGTCTTTATTTTGTAATATCATGACTCTTAATTTGTTGATTTAATTTAATTTCATTACACAAGGATAAACCTTCTTGTATACATGTACCTATAAGTTTTTCATAACTATCATATTCAACATGAGTACCTTGTTTTCTAAGATTTTTTCTTACTCTTTCAGCAAATAAAGAAGACAACTCATCTATAAATTTAGATTTCCAGTGAGGACTATTAGACTCAGGGAGTTCTATGACTCTTGGTAAAAATGTATTTTTATACCACCTATATGATGTGAGAGTAGGATATTTTAAACCATTATGCAAAGTTATGATATTTTCACTATTATCAGACCATCTTCCAGTAAAATGTTCTATAATATTAACAACAAGAGTATAAATAGTATTTTTAACATTATGTCCCGATTCATTTTTAATTGTATTTAAAATTTTAGATCTATTAGAAGTAGTAAGATAATTATCCCACCAGCTTTAATTGGAAAGTAAATCCTGCAACAATCATATTAGCAACAACTTTATCACTATTACCATTATTTTTTGAAATTGTGCTATACATAAGCATTTTATGAACAAGATTATAAATTTGTCTTTCAGTATAACTATCAAGATTCCATTCATAAATATTTTCTCCACTATAACTATTATTTATAATAAATTCTTGTTCTTCATGAAGGACATCTTGAGGAATAGGTCTAGGATAATAATGCATCCTCATAGTAGGTTTATCAGCATACTTTTCAATTTTATTAATTTCATCTTAAACATATCTTTTATAATTACCAGTATTACTGATGCCTTCTTCAAATTCTTTATTAAGAGTATTGATTTTCATTCCTTTGAATTTATTATCAAATAATTTTTCTAATTCATTAATAGATTTTAATTTGAAGTTATGAATTTCAGGAGGGGGCTGTATACTTGGGGCTGCTATGACTTCTTGATGTTGACCTTGATTAAGTCTAGCGGTACTTATTAAATTTTTGACTTGATTTACTAAAGAATATAATCCTTTAACTCTATTATGAAGAGATGAAATTTGTTCTCCTAATACATTAAGGTACATGTTAGCATACTTTTGCTGTTGAATTAAATTATTAATTTGGGCAGTAGTTATTTGAAGAGTTTCATTCTCAAAGAGTTTCTAAAATGCAGAGAAATATAACATTTTATCATTAATGTCAATCTGAAAAGGTTGTTGAGGTGGGTAGATAGCTCTTAAAACTTGTCCACCACTCAATCTATAATTTCTTTCCATAATAGAAATATAATTTTCAACATAATTAGTTATAAACCATGGGACAAAAGGAATAATTTGTTTTCTTTTGAGGCAAAAGAATAAAATTCATCTTGGAATTTTTTTTTGTCTTTTGGTGTGAAGTTTTCAAAACACCATTTTTTAAATGGTTCCCATCTAGGTAAATCAAATTCTTTCTTGATAAGTTGCATGGCAGGAGATCCAGGCTTGAAATCAATTTTGTGTGCAAAATCCATTAAATAGAAAAATTCATTTCAGACTCGGTTATTTTCGGTTCTTGAGTATTATATACTCCTTTAGCAATATTATCTTTTGAAATTCTTAATTCATTCACTTTATTTTGTTGAATTTCATATTCATTTGAAGAAATTTCTCTAATTTGAGGAGTAGAAGCCCTAGAGGGGAAATCAACATCATCAACAGGTGAAATATGAGAATATAAAGATGTATTTGAAGGAGATCTAATAAAATTAGGGTTTTCAACACCCAATCCACTTATTTAACCAAGATCATCACATAATATTCTAAATATGAGTCCGCTAAATGGTTAAAATCATACATGCATGGCTATAAGTCCAATTCTCATATTAATTCTTCAACCTCTTTGACATAATATAGAATTTAGGGTTTTCCTCTTATGATTAACTCAATTAACCCAAACTTATCATAGAGTAATACAGACCGGGCCCACTAAGCTATACTATAATTTATGCATGGGGAAAATAGTTACAATTTATATACCGATGCCTTCATTTCTTAACATAATACAAGATTCAATAAGGAAATAAATGGTATAAAATATATGAGTTCCAACTCTGATCATTACCCAAGATTCTTAACTGACCTCAAAATCAAAAACCAATGGCACCACTGGAACCACTGCAGCAAGGCAAAAAAAGTATATCAGAATTGCCACTATCAAAATAGGCCAACTCTACTACCAATCGAAGCCTTTTAGCTCAACTAACCAAACACTGCAATTTTTTTTTCTAAATACCGTTAGATTTGAGCTCAATTGCCACCTAAAACTCATTGCGCCGCCGCTCACTGCCACACAATTTTTGCTTGATTCCATCGCCGCTGGTGGTCTATTTTAGGATTTGAAGCTATCGGTGTGACCCTCGAGCTTAGCCTGTCAAAATTGTACCTTGGTTCACCGCAAAAAGTTGCCAAATCTATGAACCCGCCAAGCTCCACCATGATCGAGAATCTACCTCTTTTTTTGGTAGTCTTCACAGGTCGAAATATAGTGCATGTGGTGTCTATGTGTTCATGGTGATAAGGGGAAGAAGTTGGTTGGTTTGGTTCAGGAAGATGGGGGTTGCCGGTGAAGGGAGAGAGGGAGTGTGCACGGTGAAGATGGTGAAGAAAATGGGGGTGAAAATGCATAATGCCATACTTATAGGGAAACTTTTTAGAAATTTTGATTTAGCCCTCTAAACTTCTATCTAGCTTACAATTAGGTCCACCAAGATTTCAAAACCTTTCACTTTGGACCTAAACTTAGTTAGTCCCCTATTTTGGCACCTTTTACCAAGAAAGTATTCCATGCAAATCCCAAAACTTCCAAAATTCTTGCAATTAAGTCCTTTTTATTTATTTTTTGAGCCATAAAATTCAACCAATCAATATCTTGACTTCTCAATTCTTATTTTCCAAAATACCAAATTTTAGGGGTGTTACAAATTGGGTTAGGATTGATTCATAATCGGCCTTCCATTAGGATTGACTGAATTCTTTGCATACTTTATGTTCTGTTATTTTTATTTATTCTTGGTGTTTTCTTTCTTTGTTTTAGCCTAATTTGGATCTGTTCACATTAGATAAGTAACATATAGCATTCTTGTTACTTAGTTTGCATAAAAATCACATGATACACATTCTTTCTCGTGTGTCATAATATAATTTTCCTTGTTGGTTGCATTTACTTTGCCTCTTGACTTTGTGCCTTTTTTTCTTTGTCAGGTTTTTCATTGCTACTCCCATATAAATACTATTTGTGAATTTTCTTTGAATTGAATTAGTTTGATTTCTGACATGCAACATTCATCGTGGTTGAGAAAGGTAAAAGGCATGAAAAGGTGAGCACATAAAGAGGGCAAAAGCTAGAATTAAGTGCAAACATGAAGGTCCACATCTACTTAAGTGAAACATATGAGGGAGTGTTATTGTGAGGCTATTTTGCTAACACTTCTTACAGGTTTTAAAAATGATTATTATTCCTCCAAGGAGGGAGGGTGAGGAACCCTCTGATGAGGATGCTAATATGACTTCAGATATAAAGGTGATGTACAGGGCATTAAGGTGATGTACATGGCATTTACTAGCTAATTTCAGAAGTTGAATAGTAGGCTTGATGAGATGGCTGAGTGGAGAAATGAGGTGGCATAGAATATTTTTGGGAATGGTAGACGAAATAGGCCTCCATATAGGTTTAATCAAGAGATATTTGAGGATGAGTTTGATTATAGTAGTTTAGCTAAGAATAGAAGGGCCGAAGCTAGATTCGAAGCTCGATGGCATAGTAATTTAAATGCCATCAAGATGAAAATTTTGCCATTTAAAGGTAGAAATGATGGTGAAGTATACATAGAGTGGTAGAGAAAGGTAGAGTTGATCTTTGATTGCCTTAACTACTCTGAAGAGAAGAAAGTGAAATTAGCAGCGGTTGAATTCGCTGACTATGCATAGTTTGGTGGGATCCGTTAGTGCAATCTAGGAGGAAGAATGGTGAGAGACGTATTGAGACTTGGCATCTATAAAGGGCGTTATAAAGAAAAGATTTGTTCCATTTTGCTATTATAGGGAAATGCACAAAAAACTACAAAGACTCATTCAAGGGTCTAAGTTAGTTGAGGACTACCACAAGGAGATAGAAATGTTCATGATTAATGCTAACATAGAGGAGGATACAAAAGTGACAATGGCTAGATTTATCAGTAGTTTGAATAGAGAATTTGCTGATGTTGTGGACCTACAACATTATGTGGAGATGGAGGGTTTTGTGAGTATGGCCATGAGGGTGGAGAAACAAGAAAAGCAAAGTGGGATAGCCCAGGCATTTCAGAATTTCAACTCAAATTGGGGTTCAAAATGGAAAAAATATGATGAAAAGATGATAGATGAGGGCTTAGGTTCCAAGGTGAAGGGGCTAGATACATCAAGGAATAAAGTTAAGAAGTCCATTACACGAAACGATATTTCTAATTCTTTTTCTTCCACTACTACTTCCAGACATAGGGATATTAAGTGCTTTAAATGTCAAGGTTAAGGTCATTATGTATCTGAATGTCGAAACAAAAAGAACTATGATTCTTATGGGTAGTGAAATTATGTTTGAGTCTGACGGTGATAATAAGTCAGATAGTAGTGATAATGATATGCCACCTTTAAAGGATGTTACCAGTGATGAAGATAATGTTGAACATGTTGTTCATGGCGAATCTCTTGTTACTAGGTGTGCATTGAACTTGAATGTTAATGAGAAAAGCTTAGAACAAAGAGAAAATATATTTCACACTAGATGCTTAATAGGTGGTATGGTGTGTAGATACGGGTAGTTGTGCTAATGTGGCTAGTACCACTTTAGTTGAGAAATTGGGGCTGAAGTATGACAACACCTAATCTATATAGGCTGCAATGGTTGAATGGTGGAGAGGTGAAAGTTACTAGGCAGGTTGTGGTAGCTTTTACTATTGGGAGATATAGTGAGAGGCTGTTTGTGATGTAGTATCCATGCCTGGCCATATGTTGTTGGGTAAGCTATGGCAATTTGACAGGCGTGTAATGTATGATGGATACAAGAATACATATTCATCTGAACATAATGGATAGAAAGTCACTCTTGCACCTCTATCACTTAAGGAAGTTTACCTTGACCAAATTAAACTTCAACAATCTTCTTGCAGGAGTTTACATAGTGAGGTTAAAAAAATAATGAGAGAAAAGAGGCCATGAATAAAGATAAAGGCCCAATGGTGAGTGGCTGTATAACTGCAAACAAGAAAGAAGGATGTGCAGTAGAGAAGAAGTTGGTGAGTGAAAAGAAAGCAAAGAATGAAAAAAGTGAAGGAAGTGAAAAGAAAGAGTTAGTGAAAACAATGTTTCTATGCAAAAGAGAGAGATTTAAAGAATACTTTCCTAGGCAAGAGAGCTCTGATAGTGGTTAGGTATAAGAAAGTTTTATTATCTGAAACTGACCTTAACCCCGATTTACCTAGCGTTTTTGTATCTTTATTGTGGGAGTTTATTTATGTATTCCCTAATGAGATGCCCACAGGGTGTACCACCATTGAGAGAAATTGAGCATCAAATCGACTTGTACCTAGATCATAAATTCCTAAATGACCAACCTATAGATATAATCCTGAGGAGATAAAAGAGCTTCAAAGACAAGTGGAGGAGTTGCTAGCAAAAAGACATGTAAGGGAGAGTATGAGTCAAAGTGTTGTACATGTGCTATTGGTTCCAAAGAATGAAGAAACTTGGCGAGTGTACGTGGATAGTAGAGCAGTCAATAAAATTACAGTTAAGCATCGCTATCATATCCCTAGGTTAGATGATATGCTTGAAGAATTACAGGGTGCATGCATTTTCACTAAGATTGATTTGAAAAGTGGTTATCATCAAATTATGATGAAACATGGGAATGAGTGGAAAACTGCATTTAAAATAAAATATAGCTTATATGAATGGTTGGTTATGCCATTTGGTTTGACTAATGCACCTAATACTTTCATGAGATTGATTAATCATGTATTGCATGATTTTCATGGTAAATTTGTTGTTGTTTATTTTGATGGTGTCTTGATATACAACAAATGCTTAGATGATCATATAATGCATGTTAGGACTATTTTGACCATTCTTAGAAAGGAGAAATTGTATGCGAACCTTAAGAAATGTACTTGTTGCATTGATAGACTTGTATTTCTTGAGTTTGTTGTGAGTACACATGGCATTGAAGTGGATGAGGTGAAGGTGAAGGCTATTTAAGAATGGCCAATGCCTAATATAGTTAGTGAAGTTAGTAGTTTTCAAGGATTAGCTAGCTTCCACAGGAGGTTTGTGCATGACTTTTCTACTATAGCTGCTCCATTAACTAATATTATCAAGAAAAAAGATGGGTTTAGATAGGGAAAGGAACAAGAACATGTATTCAATATATTGAAAGATAAATTGTGTCATGTTCCTATTCTTGTTTTACCTGATTTTAATAAAACTTTTGAGATTGAATGTGATGCATCTGAGATTGGGATTGGTGTTGTTTTGATGCAAGAAAAACACCCAGCTTAGATATTCCACTTACGATAAGGAATTATATGCCTTAGTTCGTGCATTGGATGTTTGGCAACATTACTTACTTCCTAAAGAATTTGTTATACATACCGATCATGAATCCTTGAAGCATTTAAAGGGCTAGGGGAAATTGAAGACAAGGCATTCTAAGAATGTAGAATTTATTGAGGCTTTTTCGTATGTGATTTGCTATAAGTAGAGAAAGGAAAACATTGTTACTAATGCATTGACTAGGAGATATTCTTTAATCACTATACTTACATATAAGTTGTTAGGATTTGAGCAATTTAAAGAAATGTATGCAACTGATGTTGACTTTGCTGATTTGTATATTACATGTGAATGTGGTGCATTTAATAAATTCTATAGATATGAAGGTTTTATGTTTCGTGGCAATAGAATTTGTGTGCCTGCTTGTTCTGTGCATGAGTTGCTGGTTAGGGAATCACCTAGTAGTGGATTGATGGGTCACCTAAGACTTTGGGTATTTTGAATGAGCATTTCTATTGGCTTGGTATGAGAAAATATGTTGAGAAAGTGTGTTCTAAATGTATTGCATGTAAACAGGCTAAATCTAAGTCTATGCCTCATAGATTGTATACATCCTTACCTATTCCTACTGCACTTTGGGTTGATATTTCTATGGATTTTGTGCTCTGTTTGCCTAGAACTAGGAAGGGCAGAGATAGCATCATTGTTCTGGTTGATAGATGCAACAAGATGGCACACTTTATTGCTTGTCATAAAACTGATGATGCAACTAACATTGCTAATTTGTTCTTTAGAGAAGTTGTGAGATTGCATGGTATCCCTAGATCTATTATTTCTGATAGGGATGTTAAGTTCTTGAGCTACTTTTGGAAGGTTTTGTGGGGCAAGTTAGGTTCTAAACTTTTGTATTCTACTACTTGTTATCCACAAATTGATGGACAAACTGAAGTGGTAAATAGAACTTTGGGTACTTTGTTGCGTGCCAGTGTAGGAAAGAATTTCAAAACTTGGGAGGACTGTTTGCCTCTTATTGAATTTTCTTATAATGGGTTAATGCATTCTTCTACAAGCTTTTCACCTTTTGAGATTGTATATGGTTTTAATCCTTTGATTATTTTGGATTTGATGCCTGTACCTCTGAGTGATATTGCTAACTTAGGTGGTGAAAGCAAGGCTGGAAAGGTTAAAGTTATACATATGAAGGCACGCGAGATGATTAAAAAGAGAAATAGGTTGACTGCCCAAAGAGTGAATAAGGGGCAAAATAAGGTGATATTTGAACCTGGTGACTGGGTTTGGGTTCATTTGAGAAAGCAAAGGTTTCCTAATCAAAGAAAATCCAAGCTTAATGCTAAAGGAGATGGTCCATTCCAAGTGCTGGAAAATATTAATGACAACACTTACAAGATTGACATTCCAGGTGAGTATAAACTTTATGCTACTTTTAATGTTTCTGATCTTTCTCCTTTTGATATGGATTCATATTTGAGGATGAGTCTTTTTGAGTAGAGAAGGACTAATATGAGCACTGGAGGGCAAGATGGTAATTTTGGCATTAGAGGGCAAAATGGAGATTACAACATGCCAATGGGACCTATCACAAGAGAAAGAGCAAAGAGGCTGAACGATGGCTTTGCAAATTTGGCTAAGTTATTTATTGAAGAGATGCATCAAGAATGGCTAAGGAAGAGAAAAACATGTCAAAAAGTCAAAAGAATAAAGTTGGACAGCCCATCACTTTATGCTTTAGCGTATAAGGCTTGAAAAGGCTTAAGAAGGCCAAAATAAGTCCCAAACGTATGGAACTCATAGAGAAAAGAAGAAGTTGAAAGCAAGTCAAACTCTTATTCCTTATTAGATTTGGACTTGGATTATTATCCCCAGCCTTTGTTTATATCTTATTTTAATTAGGGCTTACAAGGAGAGTATAAATACTCTCTTAAAAATGTGTATGGAGATTTTTGATGAATATTGATTCATTTTCTGCATTTTTCTCTCAACAAAAACCACAACGTCACTTGTTACATCAAGAAATTGAATAGGTTCTTTCAATGTACTAATTCCTTCTAGTGTTTATTCAATTTATGATTCTTATTCCCAATTATTTGCATTTCTAAGATCAAGTATCTTAAGGGTTCAATAGGGAGGGTCTTTATTCTAGGGTTTGTTTAATATCAAATTGTGTGTTTGGGGTTTCGGGATCGTTATATCCTTAGGGCTCCACATAAGTCCGTCTAAGGAGGATAAGAGGTACTGAGTTGTTGTTGGACTCCAAGTATGCTGAATAGTTCCTTCCAGAGCTAGTTGGTGAATATCTTGTCCCTATCTGATACTATGCTGCAAGGTAAGCTCTATGAAGCTGAAATAGGGTGTGAAAAAGGAGCAAAATGTGCCTATTTTGTGAACATATATACTAGCACCTATATCACAGTCTTCCCATTAGAGTTTGGCAACTATTCAATGAAATCTATAGTGAGATGCTTCCAGGCTTGATCTGGAAGAGGTAGGGACTACAACAATCCGGGTGTTTTGGTGTTCAAATAGTTGCATTGCTGATAGACACTGCATTCCTTAACCATTTCTTGAACTTATTCCTATATTTTAGCTACCAAAAGAGTGTATTAGTCCTTTGGAAAGTACCTTGAATTTCTGAGTGCCCCCCAACATTGGAAGAATGCAATGCCTATATCATTTTGCATCTTTGGTCAATTGTTTCCCCAATATACAACTTGCCCTTATATTTGAGGATCTCATCTTTGTAAGTGAAGAAAGACAAGTTGTAAGGAGTGATGGTTCTTTCAGTTATAGCTTCTTGGGCTAGGCTATTTCCTACATAATTGGCTTCCAACTCACTGACCCATACTGGCTGTAAGAGAGTGATGGCTTGGTGTATCCCTTCTTCAACATCTTTTCTAGACAAGGCAGCAGTAACCTTGTTTTCACTCCATTTTTTGTACTTAATAGTGTAGTTATAGCCCAATAGTTTGGTTAGATACTTGTGTTGGTGAGGGGTTGAGATTTTTTTGTCTAATAAGTACTTCAAGCTGCATTGGTAAGTCCTTATAGTGAAGTAATTCTGAACTAGGTAACGGCTTAATAATGGCTGTTAACTCCTCCTCATAAACTGACAATCCAAGGGAGTTTGGTCCAAAAGTTTTATTGAAGTAGTCTAGAGAATGATTTCTTTGAATTAGTACTGCCCTAAGTCTTGAATAGCAAACATAAGTCTCAAAGATAAAAGTTTTCTGTGAAATCAGGTAACTGTAAAATAGGACCTATGGTCGGCTCTCTTGAGGTTATTGAAAGCTGTTTTAGCCTCCTATCTCCGCTGAAATTGGTGATGTTGGTTAGAGCTTTGGGTAAGATCTTATAATGTTGGATAAACTTCCTAGAGTAATCAGTGAGCCTTAAGAATCCCCTAAGTGCTTTAACAGTTTTTGGTTGAGGCTAGTCTATCATAGCTTGGATCTTGTTGGGGTAAGACTCAAACTTCTTTTTCACTTATGATGTGCCCCAAATACTCTACTTTGTCTTTGGTCAAGACACATTTACAGGGTTTAGCAAATAGCTAGTTTTGGGTAAGTAGATCAAAGACTATTGCAAGGTTTAGGCTCTTACTATAGATTAGGATGTCATAAAAAAGGACTAGGATGAAATCTTTAAGATACTAGCTGAATGTATTGCTCATGAGAGACTTGAAGGTTGTAGGAGCATTGGTTAATCCAAAGGGCATAACTTTGAACTCATAGATGCTAGTGGATGTCACAAACGTTGTCTTATGGATGCCTTTAGGATTGATTCTAATTTGGTGGTAGCTAGCACTTAGGTATATCTTGGAGAAGATGGTTGCTCCATGAAGTTCATCTATAAGAGGAATTTGGAAGTCATCTTTGATAGTTAAGGAGTTCAGTTTTCTGTGATATACACAGAATCTCCAGAGACTATCTTTCTTCTTCACTAAAAGAACTGGGGAAGAGAAAGGACTGGTAGTGAGCTAGTGATATGGGATAGCCCAACAGACCCATCCTAATAACATTTGACTAGCTAAAATACATGACTTGAAGAGCCCAATTAGTTGCCAGGCCTAGCCCACTAGTCATCGATTAAATCCAACCTTACTGGGCCTTTTCTGCCAGCACAAGTATTGATGCCTTTTTCCTAGTTGACCATGGTATGGTCGACCAAATCGAGGATAATTATTCAGCACTCAACCAAGAAGACCTGAATCCAGCAGAGTTCTATTTTGTTGACTAAAGTTCGCGAGCGACTCTTAGGCAGGCATTCACCTTGACTGAGAGGTCAAATAAACGCGACCAACTCACTACAACATTGAATACTCTAACAAGTGACATGCCTCAGCATTAATGGCGCGTGCTACCAACAATACCACCTCTTCTATCACGCCAGAGTGGTGCGCGCCCCCTCTGTACCACCATATACTACAGAACTAGAGGAGGCGCCACCTGGAATAGCACAAAAATTAGAGAGGACCTAAGGGTCCTCTGGCAAGGAGAAAGGCCCTCTCTGTATGCACAAGGGCATTATAGATATATCACCTCCATCTAGAAGGCTATAAATACTCCATTTGCCACCCTTCAGTAAGGTATGTCAATTATCACTAAAAAGCCCTCACCCTGCTGCTTTATCTTCTAGTAGATAAAACACTAACTTGAGCATCGGAGTGCCTTAGCCGATGGCACCTCGGCTAGTCTGATGTGTGCTAGTGGTTGTAGGACTCAAATTGTATCATCAGGATATACTTTCTACCTCCTATCTGGTGTCGATTAGATTGGATCATAGCCCAATACACTCCCAAGCAATTCGCACCCTCATTAGCTGGATTATTCCTATCTATAGCATATCCTTAACTAACATCTCTATTTCCATTCGCTACAGGTGAAGGTATCTATAAGGATTGAGCTTGAAAAGTTCAGTCCTAGGTTTTAGGTTGATGTGGTGGTTGATACTTCTAAAGGGTGGAAGTGAGTTTGGCTTAGCAAATATAGAAGAGTACTTAGTTAGAATGGGCTTATGACAGGGTAGGTGGGGGTTCCTTTATCCTTAGCTGCTGGGGTTATTAGATAGAGATAACCTATGGATGACTCTTTTCCTTTCTTTAGCATTTTTTCTGATTGTTTACCTGAGATCATTCTCAGGGACATCTTTGGTTTGATTCCATGAAGAATAATTTCCTAAAGCTTTGTTTGAAGGAAATTGTTTACCGATTGAATTCAAAGGTGATAAGGCCTAGCTTTCTTAATAAATCTACCTCAATACCATGTCATATCCTATAGTTCCAAGATTTTGATTGTAAATTTGTGGCCCTCCATTACCTAATGGAAATTACTGCACTTAGAGTCACACTTTACTTTATTACCATCAGCTACAGTGACTAAGAGAGGGTTGGTTTGCTCTAGGTCACATCTTTACAGCCTGGTAGTCCCTGGGGCAAGGAAACTATGGGTGCTACCTGTGTCTAAAAGGATTATAATTGAATTATTGCCGACTTTCCTAGGAAGTTTCATGGTGTTAGGGGTTACCTACCTAACTAATGCACTAAAAGAAATATATAGCTCCTCCTCAGACTTACTAACTTCTCCCTTTTCTACAGTAGGTGTTTCTCTTCTCCCAGAATGACAAAAGTTTTTGTATTTGTGCCTAGGATGATTAACCTCATCACTGTTGAAGCACAACCTTTTTTTGTCCTTGCATCTATTTCTTCCCTTGTTAACCTATTCAAAGGAGAATACTATCCTTTAAAGTGGCAACATATTTGTTTTGAGGCTCAAAAGAGCATTCTTTCCCGACTTGGGCATGTTAAACTAATTTTTTCAACTAAATTTGTGCCCTTTGTTTAGTGCCTCTATCAACCTTTCTTATTTTTTTGCTATATAAATAGCATGAGCAAGGTTGGAGGGATTGAACATCTCCACCATTTTCCCTATCTCATCTGTCAAGCCGCTAACAAAGCTCTTGATAAAATTATCTCCTGTTAAGTGCCTATTTGCAGCTTCATGAAGGCTTTTTATTCCTCAAACTTAACAACATAGTCATCAACCAACTTATCTTGTTTAAGTTTATTGAACTGATTAACTAGGTTGTTCTCATGGTAAAAAGAAAATCTTTGCAAGACAAGTTCACTGAACCTATCCAGCTTATATTTTCCCTTTCCTCAATATAGTTAAGGCACCAACAATTGGCTAACCCTTCTATATGTATGCATAACAACTAATATGATTTTCTCATAACCACTCATGTTATTAAATATGAAGTATTTCTGGAATTTCCTAAGCCATACCACCCCAGGATTATCACCTAAGAATTTGGGAAATTCATATTTGGCTGATTTAAGGCTTCCAGAGTTAAGGTTTTATGAGGGATCTAAGGTTAGGCTGGGGACAGGATTCCATCACCTATGGATTGGGGAGATTAGGGCGACACAGAAAAGGACATGCTACTTACTGGTTCATTTCCTTTACTGATTGATAGGGCCCGAAGGAATTCACTCAGCGCTCAATCTACCGAATCTTCCACACACCGGACAACATTCTCCATTTTTAGCTTGATTTCTACTAGGTTTCTAGCTAATGTCTCCTGACTTTCTTTCAACTCAGTTGCTTTTTGTTCCATTGTATTTATCCTTGAGTTTGTCTTAGCTATTACAAAGTTACACAATTGCTGGAATGGTGCTCTGAGACTACTATTATGGATTGGAGAATTTCACCAGCTAAATCACCAAACCGTAATGAGAAAACCCACAATAAGTAGTGGTGGTAAGTGTCTAAGTGTGAATTGCAAAAATTAAGAGAGAGAGAGAGAGAGAGAGAGAGAGAGAGAGAGAGAGAGAGAGAGAGAGAGAATCTTTCATTACCAAACTTGACAAATGAAGATTTAATCCCCTGGCTATCAAGATTTAAAAACAGCTGAAAGAAAAAGACAAAATAACAAAACTGACAGCTTAACCCTAACCAACTTAACTAATCACAACTAATTCACCCTAATCCATAATTAAAGCAAATCTAAAATCCTTAACCTAATTTAGGTCAAGTGACATCGTTCCCATAAGTCGAATGCATCATTTCATCCTATTTTTTATTTTTCCCTAAAAGCTATCAAAAAGACACCATCCAGATAAGTTGAAGACATCGTTTAGCCATAATGCTGAAACTTTTAAAAAGACATTTATTCATTTCATTTCGTGCTTCTTCTTCACTGCAGCCTGCAATACAGATATGACTAAACATAAGAAGTTCCAATAAACTTTGACGAGGACAAAGTATGCAATTAGACTGTTCAAATATTCACAATATTATTTTAATGGAAAATGCCTATAGCGCCTCAGTTGGGAGGCGCTTGCTTGACCGAGGTGCTACTCAATTCTATACCAAAAGCTTCCCCAATAAGAGAAAGTACATTTTTCAAAAACCAAAATAGTTAATTCCCACAAGTGCCTTCCATAAATAGTTTCGCTTGTCACCAAAGTACAATAGACAATATTTGATATTTTCAAACCTACCTATCATATCTATATCAGTAACTCATTAAGCTAAAAATAGTATGTCCATGTATTCATTGGGCTTATTACCTCACGTCTCTCATGGTTCAGTCTATCTTCATCGCTCCTTCTTATCTGGGATAAAGAACGGAAGAAAACAATAAAAGAACTGTAAGTTCGAATGACTTAGTGAGTTACTAACAAGTGAGCAACACGTATGTACATGGTGATAACAACCAAACGCGAAATTAATAGAGAAACCTTCAAGACTGTAACATAGATACTAAATGTAATACATGTAAAAGAATACAATTATTTGGGAAGTTGAGTGGTAATGAAATAACATAACACTTTTGCAATTAAGTTGTTGGTGGTTCTCCAACCTTGTCACTCTACTTGCAAAAACACAAAAATCCTTATCCTTCCAAGCTCCGAGTGATTGGCTCGAACACGTAAGCACTCACAAGGCATGGCTAGTCGCATGCTTGATCCCACTCATAGACATCTACCTCCAACTGGCTATGGACATGATTATATATACAGCTTGTAGGGTATCGGCCAAAATAATAGTCACCGTCGATTCGTTCTACTCAATCATCTTTCGAAGTCGATCTTAGGGTCCATCCCCAAGGGTATTAGGTATTATCACGAATATCATATAACACATCCAACAATATTTCAATTAACATACTAATTCACCATGATAAACAAATAATCAATAAATTAGCACTAGGTTTATTCCAAGATAGTCATGGCGATGATAGTAAAATATATTTTGAAATCCACTTTTTGGTTTTCATACACAATTTCCATTTTCAGTAAGAAAACATAAATCATAATCAAACATTAGTCATAATCAGTGTAAGGGCGATGGGTGGTGAACTTTCACAAACAATTTATTTTATCAAACTTGTATAAACTTAATATTTGGTTTTGAGATGCAATAATTCAAAATGGGTAAGAAACTCAAATCAAAATAGCTCAAGAATCACAAGTAAAGAAGAAGAAAAGTCTAAATAGACTATAAGAGCACACGGGAATCGAAGATCAATATGTTATAGATGATCGACAATCTTTAACAAAGAAAAGGTCAAACAATAAGGATATATTTACTAATATGTATATAAATAAGGCGAGATTGAGAGTTTGTATAATGACGACTCAGGAATTTCAAGCAAGGAAAATAGTTCAGACAGACTGTCAAAGTCAACACTTGAACTAAAGAGTAGCATGAAGCGAACACTCAACAATTATTGAATCTCAACATAAACAGGATCAAGCAATAAATAGCAATGATATATCACGAGTATGTATGTTCTTTTTTCAGTAAAGAGAATTAATATAAACTCACCTTGTAACCGCAGTAGGAGTTCCTTAGTTGCTTAGACTGCTCACAACCTTATTTCCTGGTCAATCAAAGGACTCATATAAGATAATCCAAGATATAAGTAGATTAATTCTCTCTAATTTGAGTATATAAATACATTATCCCCCTATTGAACTGCAATGCCTAATTATTTTATTTTGGCGTGTTCCTTTAATCTCTACTTCATACTTAGATGCTTAAGACAATTAAACGTAGGAATCCTTAATTGTTTGGAGAGTCCATGTCTTTATTTCCTAATCAATTCAAAGTTCAAAATAAAATAACCTAAATCAACATTGTGTTAATTTCAGAATCATAACTCTTGATACATTTAATGTCCTCACGGATTTCCTTAGTTAATTTATTTATTTAATCATAATTTCCTCAAGTTTCATGTTACACTTAGATGTTTAAGATATTCATATATCACTATTCTTAACTTAACGAGTTGGTAAAAAAGTTGTTAAAATCTTACTTAAGGTCCTAATGACATCCCTTCGAATTAATTGGGCTCAACACTATAGAAGTTATGAAATTAATCCATAACCTAGGTTAAACCATAGTTTATCAATTTTAATTCATGTTATGATTAGGCTTGGGTCCAAAATTTCAATTACATATGGTAAATTAATCAAATTAAAGTTTGATTATAAAATTTATCCAAATTGGGTTGAATCGAGATCCAATCTCAAGCTAGAAATAGCCCAGATGAGTCTGAAATTTAATTTTGTACTGACTGTCCAAAACTGCTGCATGTGCTGCCACCGAAGATGAAGACCACCACCACCATCTTGTGCATCTCGCCGAGGCCAACAAAAAGCCCTAAAATTTTTTTCAATTAGCTACTATTTCGCCGCCCAATTTGGCTAAAAACCTATCGGTGAGCCCAAGCACTGCCGTGCGCTGCCCACTTCAATTGCCACGTCGTCGTTGTTCGAATCACCAAATTGGCTCTACCATCGCACTTCCCATGAGCTTGCAACCACAAACCCTCTGGTTCCAAACTGTTTTCGCTGTCGAAATCGGTGGAACCACCAAGCCCACCATTCGCTTCCGTCTCCTTTGATTTCCTAGGATTTGTTTGGTAGTTTTGGATATTTTTGGTATGGTTTGCTCGTTGAGCTGAGAGAGAGCTAACTATGGTGTTGGTTGTTGATTTTGCGGCCAATTTTTGATGATTTTCCGGTAGGGAGGGGGGTGTAGGGTCGGTTGTGGAAATTTGATTAAATTTCATCCTTCATTCTATATATAGAAGGTTAGTTTTCAAATATTCATTTTTCGCGCCCAAAAATTTTCCACCGTTTTCAATTGGGTCCTCTTAGCTTTTAACTGCTTCAATTTGGTCCCTAGGTTTCAATTGAGTCCTTCAACTTTTATTTCTTACACATTAACCCGTACATTTCTATTTCTGGGCAATTGAGTCCAAATTTAATTATTCTGAAGTGCTTAACCTTTTTAACTTTCCCACATTGACCTCTAAATTTTATAATTTTAGACAATCAAGTCCTTCTCTCATGTACAATTTAATCCCTTGCTTGTAAATATTTATTTCTAGATTTTAACTAAATCTAACCCAAAATTAAACTAGCCAAGCTTATTGATGTCATATTTTATTTTATTTTAGAATCTCAGAATTCGGAGTGTTACAAATATTTTTTATTTTTATGTGAAAAGACATTTTGTCACCATAAAATTCATTATTATGTTACTATTATACATAACTTACATGATTTAAAGTGTTCATTCTTCAAGATTCCGGAACCCTTCGCCGCTGCATCCTTGGGTCGTCGCCAAAATGAGACAAAAAGGAGAATTTTAGCAAAGATTCCAGACATTTTCAAGATACAAAAAAAAGTAACGTGAAAAGTGGAAAGAAAATGGTGGTATTCATTAATGACATATGGTTCAAAGATTCGAGTTCTTTTATGATCGTTTGAGTTCATCAAGCAGGGAAATATGATGGTTAGGGTTTATTGAGAACTCAACAAACACAACTGGCCATAAGAAGTTTCATCAAAATTTTAGGGGAGTAAATTTGCAATCAAATTGTTCAACTATAAAAAATTATTTTAATGGAAAATGCCTTTTTTTTATATTTTATATTTTTATGTAAAAAGAAAAATTGTCACCATAAAATTTATTATTATGTTACTATTACACATAACTTGCATAATTTAATTTACGAGAAGATTGGTTATGTAGAAAGATGAAAATGGATTCATATTCATATTTATGAGAATTATATAAGAATAAGAATAATCTTTGATTTCTTTTTGATAAAGAGGAACTGGCTTTCTTTGGAGTAATAACACTATTTCAATTACAATACTTGTTGAGAAAGAATCATAATAAATGCAAAAAAGAGGCATCTTTTACCCAATAGTGGAGCTTGAACCAAGATTTCCACATGGACAGGTTGGGGTATTAGTATATATCTAAGTGCTCATTCGTCAAGATTCTAGAACCCTCAGCCGCTGCTTCTTAGGGCCGTCGCTAAAACGAGACGAAAAGGAGAGTTCCAGTGAAGATTCTAGAACCCATTTTCAAGATACAAAGAAAAATAAAGTGGAAAGTGGAAAATTGAACAGTGGGAATAAAATGGTGGTATTCATTAACGACGTATGGTTCAAAGATTTGAGTTATTTTATGATCGTTGGAGTTCATTAAGCTGGGAAATACGACTGTTAGGGTTCACTGAGAACTCACACGACTGGCCATGTGAAATCCCAACAAACTTTTAAGGGGAGCAATTGCAATCACACTGCTCAACTATCCACAAATTATTTTAATGGAAAAAATACCTTTTTTATATTCTTTATTTTTAAGGAAAAAAACATTTTGTCACCATAAAATTTATTATTATGTTATTATTACACATAACTTGCATGATTTAAAGTGTTCATTCTTCAAGATTTCAAAACCATCCACCGCTGCTTCTTTGGGCTATTGCCAAAACGAGATAAAAAGGAGAGTTCTAGCAAAGATTCCAGAACCCATTTTCTAGACACACAAAAAAGTAAAGTACAAAGTGGAAAGTTGAATAGTGCGAAGAAAATGGTGGTATGCGTTAACGACGTACGCTTCAAAGATTCGAGTTATTTTAGATAATTGGAGTTTATTAAGCAGCAAAATATGACCACTAGCGTTCATCGAGAACCCAGCAAACAGGATTGGGCATGAAAAGTTCCAACGAATTTTTAAGGGGAGTAAATTTGCAATCACACTGCTCAACTATTCGCAAATTATTTTAATGAAAAAAAATGCCTTTTTTATATTTTTTATTTTTACGTAAAAAGACATTTTGTCACCATAAAATTTATTATTATGTTACTATTAGACATAACTTGCATGATTTAAAGTGTCCATTCTTCAAACTCTGATGGGCTCCATGGATATTTGTTATCACGTGACACTGATACATGTATATATGCATATTTGTTATCATGTGACAATAATATATATGTTAGAAAATCTTTGACAAGGATGGGAGAAAAGTAAAAAGCCTAGTATGTTTTTTCACTATCACGTGACACTGATATATGTATATATGTATATTTGTTATCATGTGACACTAATATATATGTTAGAAAATCTTTGACAAGGATGGGAGAAAAGTAAAAAGCCTAGTGTGTTTTTTCATTTGATCCCATGTAAATTTGCTTATGCGCATAACTAGAACCTAATTGAGTTTCTTTTTGAGTATTATTTCTACGATCATAAATTGATAGAAATTCATATATTTTAGTTATGTTGTGTGCAATGAATGATACTTACAATTAAATGACGATCAAATCTCTTGCTTTTAACAAGCTTGTCTTCGTAGAAGTGATAAGGATATTGTGAACCGTCCAAAAATGATGTTACTAGTTAATATAAATGAACAATATTTAGTAATTTATGATTTTGATCAATTTAAGTTCAATTTATTTTATAAGTACCTCCAACATGATTAACTAAAATTAATAGACATAGATCACTCCATTTATTTAGTCTGATTTAGGGACGTCATTCCTGCTCATGTAACTTTCGGCAAATAGTTTGAAGCATTTATAAGTCGTCTTGATATACTTCTACAATCCAGCATATTTATAGAACTTTTTAAAAGAGCTAAAATTATACATATTTAGCATAGTTACACTTATATATAAATAAAAAATAAAATTTAAATAAAGAATTATTAAGATCACAAGTATTCTAAAATAATGTAATTATAAAATTAGGTTAACAAAAAGAGAATTTTAAAATGCTAAACAAAATTAAATAAGTGAACTAATAATTTGAACGAAACATTGAGCAAAAAAGTATAAAAGATATAAAAATTTAAATTATATATAGCACAGTTGTGCAATTGTGCAATTTTGACCTTTTTAAACTCTTAAAATTTTGAGTTTTTAATTAAATTAAAAAATTTTAATTAGTTGTTAATTTAAATTTTTTAATTATATTAATATGTTGTGTTTATCTAAAATTACAACATAAATTCTAATCTCATCAGACAAGTAAGAATATCCATATATCCTATATTTTTATCTTATTAGATAAGTTTAAAATTTAAAAGATATTTGATAAAACCAAATTAGATACTCCTATAACAAAATTTTGTTTCACTGACTTAACTCATCAAAAAATTAATAAACAATCTTTTATTTGTTTTATACGTAAATTTTATCATTTTCCAATTATTTTTTTCATTCTTTTATTTTTATATTACTATAGCTACCATTTCTTTTTCTTACTTAATTGGAAAACATCATATCACATTTAGTATAATATAATAGTGTTCCATTTTCTTTTAATTTAAAAGTTTAGTATAATTTATTTCAAAAATATTATTTGATAAATTATTTTCTTGATAAGTTTTTTGTAGCAACCCAACCAGGATATGGGACTTAACCGGGGGTAATACTCATTAAAACTTAATTGATTTTGCTGCTATATAAATGTCCACAATAAACACTAGCACCGAGCCATATCTGTGTTTAAGCTTACATTTATATGTGTTGTATTAGTGTTTAAGCTTACATACCCAAACTTTATATCACAAGTCTAGTAGTCCTGTATAACTAGCAACTAGTCACAAAACTATTTACACTAGCTAAGAGCACGTTCGGACCTCCTGCTATTCTTAAGATCCTATTTGGGAAAAAGAATCAAGAATATAAAAGAGGTGTAAGTTCTAAGGACTTGGTGAGGGGCAAAAAAAAAGAAAGGACAATTAATCGACACAATCAATGAACTATTACTGAAAAATTCATACAAACCAAGATCAACAATGACTCATTGACAAGAGGTAAAATTTATCATATAATGCTTATATTGGACAAGAACGAAGAAAACAGTATGAAGTTAATAATACAAATGACACAACTGTACTCATCAATAAGGATTTAGGCTAAGCAATTAGTGGAGCTATTGGGGATCTCCAACCTTATAACTCTATAATAACATAGCAGAACAAGCCCCTTATCCCTCCAACGTCGAGTGATCAGCTCGATAATAAAGATACATCTGGCATGGCCGTCCACATGTTGATCCTTTGCTTGTAGACAGATAGCTAACCTCAGGCTACCTATGAGACATGATCATAAGTGGGTACTAGCTAGGAGACCAACCACTGTTGACCCGATATCACCCAATCATCTTTTCGAACCTAGTCTTGGGTCCAATTCCACAAGGGCGTCCCCAGAGGTACCAAAAATAGTAAATTAATCCAATAGTAGTATTAGGATTTAAACAACAATGCCATGATCAAATAACAACCAACATATCGAATTTAAGAAGCAACAAGTCAATCGGTCGACAAGATTGTTCCAATAACAATGTAGAGTAATGAGTTTTGAAAATAGTAAGGCAATCGATCAAAAAGACCATTTCAATGACATTTCAGAAAGATAATATAGCTTTCCACGGAATTAGCTGATGAGGTTGAGGAATGCTGGAAAGCAAGGTAATCATAAGAACTCAACAAAGAGATTTAAATGCCATGAATAGTACATACAAGTCAGAAAATGTACAAGCAAGCCGATGTTCACAATAAACGTATATATTTCTTTTTCCCAACAATAATACAAATTATAACCTCACTCTATGTCTCAACATCTACAACAGAGAACCTCTACTGGTCAGAGAAGTTTTGGTTAGAAAAATTTTGGTCCTCACCACCTATTTTTAGTAAAACATAAAATAAGTATCAATACTATCATATAGTATTTCTTAATAGTAATTGCGGTTATTTGTGTGTTTTAATTACATTAATTCTCTTATTTCTTTGTGAGTCAGTTCTACTTTCTAGTTCTTGTACTGACGTATTTAGCTATAATAATCCAATTTCTTTGATCTTCTAAGTTATTATACCACATTCGTCATATATTTGGTTCGGTTAGGCAATTAAATGTTTTATTTCGAAATCAATTCACAATTTGACTTTCTAATCATGCCACTATAGTTAAATAATTCCAATCGAATAGTTAACCAGTTTCGGGTCAATATTTTATTTTTACCAACAATACCTAATTTAATATTCTAAGCCCATAACTACTAAATTTAGACCATCTTTACGAATTTTGTATATTTTATTAATAATAATAAATCTTTATGAATATTATACAATTTAAAATTTCTAATTATACCATTTAACATAATTAATGATAATTAATCTTTTATTATTGGTTCGAGTTCACACATCACTTACATTCAAATTTTCTATCCAATCATTTTAGTCTATAATCACAATTTTTGTCCAAATAACTTATGTTTACACCGAAAATTATCTTAACAATTTAACTGAACCGAATCAGGAATCAATCAACTGATTAATCAAAGTTTTACCAAATTGATTGAGTTCGAGGTCAATTAACAACTTGAAATCAGCTCGCATGCATCCGGATCGTCGCCTCGAAGAGATGAACTTTAGCCACCGGAGCTCCGCCGCAAAATGCTTTTGCCATTGCTGCAATTAGGTTGTGACACACCACCAATCAGTGTGTCTCCCCTCATCCAACAAAAGCCCTCAATCAATTTTGGTGTATGTCGCTCCCTCATCAATCAATTAGGCCTAAACTGCCATTGCTCCACCTACATCACCAACATGTTTCTTCTCCAATTACTCATCCACTGGTGGTTAAAAATCCCAATTGAAGGCACTAACACACTCTGCTTCTCAAACCCCTCATGAACTACTCTTCAACCATGAGCTTCGGCCGTTGGAATCGCCGCAAGCTCTACCATGCCTTCCTTCAGCCTCAATTTTTTCAACATTCCACTAGTTAGTTTAGGTTAATTTTTGTACCAATGTGTTCATTGTGGTGAATGAAGAGATGGTCAGAGTGGTTTAAAGTTTTTCGGTGATAGAGAAGTGAGGTTCAATGTGAGAGCTTCTGGGTTTGCATGTGAGAATTAGGTAGAATAGGGGGAAGCTCCTTATGTAATTTTATGTTTTGCAAAATCAGTTTGAACCTCAGCAATTTTCCTCATATCTGAATTCAGTCCTTTGACTTATTTAGTACCTTACATTGACCCCAACTCTTACAATTTACCCTTTTAGCTTTTCCCATACACACATTGGCCTAATAATTCCTTTAATTTTTGCGATTAAGTTTTATTTAATTAGTCTTCTAGCTCCGCAAATTTGTTAACATTCATTTAAGACCCCAGAAGTTTTAAATGCAATCCTTTTGATCCCCTATCATCTATTAAGACCCCTGAAGTTTTAAATGCAATCCTTTTGATCCCCTATCATCTATATAAAAGTCAAAAAGTCAACAGTAGATTTCTGCTGGCAAGTCCATTCTTGTCTGATGACTCATCATTTGTCTAATCTGACCATTATCTGGTAGTTGATCCCTGTTTTGAATTAGATCCTTCCGAGTTTTTCAAATTATTTTTAAGAGTTTCCTTTAAACTCTTAAATATATTATCAATTTCTTCAATTGAAATATTTTCTTCATCATCAGGGTCTTGAGATTCTCCTGCTAGACAATTGAATTGATTGTCTCTTTTTGACGAAGTTGCCATTGATGAACTGGACTTATTATCCATTTCTGCATCTAGATTTTTTATTAAATCTTTTTTCATTTCTTCAATATATGAATCAATGATTTCATGTGTGGAGACATCTCCTTTTGTGATTTGAATTTTTCTCATCACATGTTGGAATGGACTAGGAGATTCTCTCTGCTGCTTAGCTTTTATTAGCTGCTGGTATTCTGATATTTTTTCTTGAATATGATCTAAAGTTTCCTGTCCATGGAAAACTCCTGTTTCTTTATTCTTCTGAAACAATTTATTCCAGAATTTGGTGAATAAGACTCTCTTCAAGCAAGGAATATTCTGCTGGGTATAAGCCACTTCTGGAGCCCACTTCCAAATCCATGGGATGGAGAATTCAACAAAGAAATACATTGGGGCAATTCCCTCAATCCATTTATTATGGTATTCCATATTTATAAGTTTGGGTGAACAATCAACCCACTCGGTATATAAACCTTTAAAAATTTCAGGAAGAATTTTTATGGATGGACCATAATTAATCCACCATTCATGAAACCAATTTGGAAGCTCTCGTTTATAAACTTCAGAGCATACTTTTATAAACCAAGAATGTTTTCTTTTAGAATTTTCATATAAAAGGGCTTTATTAAATGCCTCAATATAATCCCAATAATTAAATTTAATAGGAGCTTTTAACTCCTGATGAAAATATTCTTTTTCTCTTAGGGTACTAATTCCCCATTCTTCAGAAGATATAATCTTCTTGATTATAATTTTACTAAAATTATAAATGGATCTGCTATTAACAGGATAAAAATGATTGATCTCACAGGATCCAGTACTTATGAGTATATTCTCATAATGTATTCTTTGTTTGTAAGATCCTGCAGCATATGATGCTGTATCAAGGTACCTTTGCATTAAGGTCCATAGCTCATCTTGCCATTGAAGATCTTTATTTTTCAAGAGTAGTATTACTTCTCTGGATAAAAATTTTTCATATGCAAAGGAATCATCATTTTCCTCTTCAGCAACAATATTAGCATAAGAAGGAGTATTACCGTCCTGTTGATCTTTTTGTTTCTTGTATTCAAGAAATTCCTTAAAGATAGGATCATCTGGAATATTTCCTAATGCTGATGCAATGTTGGAGGGTATTAACCTCTGATAACCATGTTGTATTATGGTTTTTCCTCTTCCTCCTCTATCATGGGGGAAGTTTTGACCCCTTCCTTGTGGGATCATTGCTGTAAGAATTCACGAGAAAGAAAATCAGGCAGACTATTATCTATGCCTTTCTTATAATGGATTTCAAAATCAAAGGGAGCTAAATGAGCTTGCCATCTAGCAAACATTTGCTTAGAAACATCATGCTTAAAATCTTTATTAAACATGTATTTTTTAGATTGGCAATCTGTTTTGACAATAAATTTCTGATTATATATATCATCTTGAAATTTCAAAACACATTTAACAATTGCTAGAATTTCTTTAGCAATAGTAGCATAGTTCTTCTGACTATTATTCCATTTTCCAAAATGAAATCTAACAAGATATTCTTGTTTAGTATCTGGATGAATTTGTTTTAAAATTCTTCCATAACCAATATCAGAAGCATCAGTTTCTATAATCTTCATCCAATTTGGATTAGCAAGCATAAGACAAGGAAGATTAGCAACCTTTTGTTTTATTGTTTTAACAGCTTCAGGATGCTGTTCAGTCCAAGGTTTAGGATCCTTTTTTAATCTATCATAAAGAATAGCAGTATCATTTGCTAGATTTTTATAATAAGCAGAAATATAATTCAAACTTCCTAAAAATCTTTGTAACTGAGTTTTATCAGTTATTTTATCAGGAAATTTAGAAGCAAACTCTGTACTTCTATTAATAGGAATAATTTTTCCTTTTTCTATATTATGACCAAGAAATCTAACTTTTGTTTGGAAAATGTTCATTTTAGTTTTAGATATAACTAAACCATTTTGAATAACAATTTTCTTGAAAATATCAAGATGTTTAAAATGCATTTCAATAGTTTTGGAAAAAACTAAGATATCATCAATATAAACTATAATGAATGAACTATAAGGAATAAAAATATCATTCATAATTTTTTGAAATTCTTAAGGAGCATTTTTCAGACCAAATGGCATAGCATTCCATTCATATTGTCCTATTGGAACATTAAAAGCAGTTTTATACCTGTCTTTTTCAGCAATCTGAATTTGCCAATATCCTGATTTTAAATCAAAATTTGAAAATATAATAGCTTCATAAAGTCTATCTAATAAGTCCTTTTTATTAGGACTAGGATAGCTAATCCATTTTAAAACTTTATTAAGGGGTTTATAATTAATAACAAGTTGAGGTATTCCCCTTTCTTGTTCAGAATGTTTATTAACATAAAAAGCTGTACAAGACCAAGGAGACTTGGAATGTTTTATCAAACCTTTTTGTAAAAGATAATCAATTTCTTTTTTACATAATTCTAAATATTCAAAATTCATTTGACATGGTCTAGCTTTAGTAGGAATTTTCTTTTCATCAAAATCATCTTCATATTGAAGATCAACAATATGTGTTTTTCTATCCCAAAAAGCATTTGGATGATCATTACAAATTTCAAATGAAAACTTAGAAACAATTAATTTAATTTTATCCTGTAATTTAGGATTTTGAAGTTTTTTGTGGCACCCCTCCTTAGGATAACACCCAAATCAAGGTACCACACAGATTCAGACTTACAATATCAGAGTTACAGCTAACAGAAGGCCCATAGTTCTGTTGCGTACATCACCAAAATTCAAAAATTCAAAATTCAACCTCAACAAGTAATTATAAACCTGAATTAACAACATATATATCTACTAGGTCTCATCAGAGTTCAAAACATTCATATCTTACCATTTAATACATCATAACCTTAAAATACAAAAACGACATGTTACAACCTTTCTAAGGTGATCATATCTTATACAAAAGTACATCATAACTTGGATTCTATATAATCAGCAAAAGAAAACCCAAGTATTGTTAATTCCTCTTCTCAGTCTCGATCAATTCTCTTCCTGATCTGAAATATCACAAATATGGGGATTAAGTCCAATGACTTAGTGAGGATTATAGAAAGGATTCATCGAGGAAAACTCGACTCGACAAATCATAATGTAACTAACAGATAATGCGGATACAAAAACAGATAGCACAATTTATCAAACAGGAAACTCTCCTGCCTTGTTGCTCCAAGATCAGATTTCAAATATACAAACTGTCAGACAAATCAATCCCAAAGCATATACATTCAAAGGATGATCGAAACATGCATTGCCGATTCACCTTATACCGAACAAACAGATCACCTAAGCATAATAGCTTGGTATTTGCAGATGCCCATACGGTCCGTATAGCGCACCGCCACTGCCTAGGGGAAATCCCTAGCACACCATCGATACCCAGGGGAAAATCCCTAGCGTACCGTCAATCCCTAGCACACCATCGATACCCAGGGGGAAATCCCTAGCGTACCGCCAATCCCTAGCACACCATCGATACCCAGGGGGAAATCCCTAGCGTACCGCCGACACCGAGGGGGAAAACCCAAGTGTGCCGTTGACATCGAGGGGGAAATCCCAAGCGTGCCTTATATAACCAAACATTTAGCTCAGATTGGCACTTGGCCCATACAATCTCCGTACATATAACAAATTACCGCTTATGCAGATGCCTAGGGGAAATCCCTAGCACATTGCCGGTTTCAGATAAACAAATCAAAGCAGACAGAAATAATGCCAGTCAGGCAACAGATATCAAACTGATAATAGAAAAGCCGACAAGGCTACAGATACGAAACAAATGACAGACAGATACCGAACAGATAACAGATAACATTCTGGGCGCCATAACAGACAGAAATTGATACAGAATAACAGAAACAGATACGGAACAGACATAACCCTCACAGGGGTATTCAGAACAGAATCATAACAAACAGAATCCAAACACGGTTCTGAGTAACGTACAGAAATAGTAAACCCACACAGGGGTTAATTTCAATAACAGATAGCTCAATAGGGTGCCAAATTGGCAGAGCCTCATAGGTATAACGAGTACCAAGAGGGAAAGATCCTCACCTGATTGTAGAAATTCCCACTCAGTCCAACACCAAACTATGGACGATCAACACCCAAATCTTCTTCACCTATTCCCAAAATAATTCATAATCAAAGCTCGGTCGATTTAATGGTCTCAATAATCAATTAAGCTTATAATTTCCCAAAACTACTATAAGTCTCCTAGACATGCCAAATTTTACAACAATCGAATATTTTAACTTAACCATATTCAATTATTATCCATTATAAAATATAACTCTTAAATCCTCAAATTAATCTCCACCAACTTAATTAAATCTCATAATATATTATTACTATTCCAATAATTCCCAAAAATCATAAATATCAAAGTATAGCCTTCCAACAACTAACCACACCCCACAATATTCCATAATCACTAAAATTCAATTCCTAGCTCCAACATACAATGTCATATATATATATATACACAAAATTCAAATATAATATAATTAATAAATCTTCCAAAATTCGCAAATCAATAACTAATGCTCGGAATCAGATATGGCTTATACCGTTGCGATCGTCGGATCGAGCAGAAGAAACTGCCAGGTCACCGCCGTCGTGCCGCCGCCAGAAAAATCCCAAACCAAGCAGTCCGACTCCTTTCGATCTCTTGAGTCCAACGGTGTGATCAGTTTTCAATTTCGAGCCCTGGATTCGCCGGAAAACTCAATTTTCAGCCAAGTTTCCAAACTTCGCCGCCCAACTCCGATCACCTTGATTCTCGGATTCCGTCCGTTCGAACTCACATGCAACCTTCCCAAAACCTTCCTCACACCCTCAGCTTTCCATACCACCCCTCAGATGCAGCTCCAGTCGTCGGAAGAAGGAGATACGCCGGTGGCCGTGAGATGGGTTTCTTCAAACTCCTCCTACCACCGCGTCTCCGCCGTGCATGGTGGCTGTTTGGTGTTCAGAAGGTGCTGGAGAAGAGAATGGTGATGTTGGTTAGAAGTAATGGTGCTTGGTTGCGTGGTGAAGATGGTCTCGGTGGTGATGGGTGGTTGCGGTCATGGAAGAAAAGAAAGAAAACAGGAAGAAGAAAGAATGAGGAAATGGAGAAGAAAGAAAGAAAAAGAAAGAAAAGAAAAGAAGGAAGAAAAGGGTGCTGCCAAGTATCCTCAATCAATTTTTTTTTTTTTTCATTTTTGCGATTAAGTCCCTAACATTATAAGATTCCTCAATTGAATCCCAAACCTCCAATTTTCTTGCAATTAAGTCCTTAATAAATAAATAAATAAAAATGAAATCAAATAAATTCCAAGGATTTAATAATAACATCAAAATTAAAATAAACCATGAAAATAATTACTTATGACAATACGAAAATTTTGGGGTCGTTACAATTTTCTTCAATTGTCAAAATATTTATTTCTTCTTTAAGAAAATTTATTTGAAGATTTTTTGCTATAAGCAAATCTTGAATTTGATGAAGAACTCTAGTAGAAGGTTTAGTTATAAATTGAAAAGATATTTCTTTTCCTTCAAAAGTTCCTTTAAAACCTTTTTCACCAATATTTTTTTATAGGAAATATTTTCTTTAAGAAAGGAGTACCAAGTATAACTTGGTTAGTAATATTCTTTATGAGTAAAAAACTTGTAGGAATGCAAGTATTATTTTTGCAAATATATGCTTTAGGTAATTTATATTGAATATTAAGTTCTGACCATTAGCAGAACTAAGAGTATGAGTAGTTTTATGAAAATACCTGGTAGGAATAATTCCTTCCTGAATACAATTCAAATATGCTCCACTATCAATCAAAGCAGTCAATTCCTTTTTAAATCTATTGTCAATAAGTAAAGTAATTTTCACATGCCATTTTTGAGATGAAATTATCTCAAGAGTAGAAAGAAAATTATCACTTGAAGGAAATCTTATAATTTCATCAATATTATTATTATTATGAAAACTCATAATTTTATTATTCTCAAGGATAGAAATTCTTTCATCAAGAAATTTATTTTCTTGTTTAAGATTATAAATCTCATTTTTTAAATTATTAACTTCAATCGGTAAATCATTAATTGAAGTAGGAGTTTCAATTTTATTTCTTTGTTTTAAAATTTTTTGAACCTCTGCCATAGTATAAGGTTCTGAAGAAACATAAATTTTTTGATTTTCATTAAAATCATTTGAAGAAGAAGTACTTGGAGTATTTTCCATTTGATCAATAATTTTAGATCTAATTTATGGATCTTTTATAAATTTCAAAAGCTCCATAATATTTTCACTATTTAAAACATTTATATTTAAATCTTTAAATTCAACAATAATTTTATAAAATTCTTCATTATCACTTTCTTGTTTAGAACAAGAATTACCTTGTTGACAAGGATCACAACATTCATTTTCAAAAATATAATTTTCATTTTCTAATAGTTTTAAATCATCAGAAACAAAAGATTTCTCAGAACTATTATCTGAATTTTCAGAAACATCAGAATCATTTTCTGAATCAGAATTTAAAAGTAATTTGGAAAGACATTCTTTCATATCACAATCAATATTAAGATTATTAATCTTTTTCTTCATTTTGCATTTATCAGCACAATGACCTATTTTACCACATTTAAAACAGGCTCTAGATTTTTTCTTTTCTATTCTTTCTTTCTTTCTTTTTTCTCTTTTTTCTTTTCTTTTATTAAAATAGGCTTTATCTTTTTTCTGCCTATGAGGCTTACTAGTGGAAGATTGCCCCATACCAAATTGACCACATAATTGACCTAATTGTCTTTTTTCTGTAATATTATGACGTTTAATCTGTTGATTAAATTTAATCTCATTACATAGGGATAAACCTTCTTGAATACAGGTTCTTATAAGTTTACCATATGTATAATTTTCATATTCAATTTGAGTACCTCCTTTTCTAAGATTTTTTCTGACTCTTTCAGTAAATAAAGAAGGTAAACCATTTATAAATTTTGATTTCCAATGAGTACTATTAGACTCAGGGAGTTCCATTACTTTAGATAAAAATGTATCCTTATACCACCTAAATGAAGTGAGTGTAGGACATTTTAAACCATTAAGAAGAGTTCTGATATTCTCAGAATTATCAGACCATCTACTAGTAAAATGTTCTATGATATTAACAACAAATGTATAAACAACATTTTCAACATTATGACTAGATTCATTCTTAATAGTATTAAGAATTTTAGTTCTATTAGAAGTAGTAAGATAATTATCCCACCAACCTTTTAATTGGCCAGTAAAACCTGCAACAATCATGTTAGCAATAGTTTTATCACTATTACCATTTGTCTTTGAAATGGTACTATACATGAGTATTCTATGAGCAAGATTATAAATCTGTCTTTCAGTATAACCATCTAAATTCCGTTCATAAATATTTTTACCATTATAACTATTATTAAAAATATATTCTTGTTCCTCATGAAGAACATCTTGAGGGGTAGGTCTAGGATAATAATACATCCTCATAGTAGGCTTATCAGCATACTTTTCAATTTTATTAATCTCCTCTTTAATATAATGTTTATAACCATCAGTATTAATCATGCCATCTTCAAACTCTTTATTAAGAGTAATCAATTTTAATCCTTTGAATTTATTATCAAGAATTTTTTCTAATTCACTAATAGATTTTAATTTGAAATTATGAATTTCAGGGGGAGGTTGAATACTAGGAGTAGCAATAACCTCTGTTGATTGTGGTTATCCTTGATTAAGGTTTGCCACACTAATCAAATTTTTACGTTGATTAACAAGAGAATATAAACTTTCAACTCTATTATGAAGAGATACAATTTGTTTTCCTAAAACATTAAGATACATGTTAGCATAATTTTGCTGTTTAACTAAATTATTAATAGTAGCAGTAGTAACTTGAAGAGTTTCATTTTCAAATAATTTTTGAAATGCAGAAAAATACATTATTTCTCCTTTACTATGAATTTGAAAAGGTTGTTGAGGTGGATATAAAGCTTTTAAAACTTGTCCACTACTCAACTTATAACTTCTTTCTAAAACAAATATATAATTTTCAACATAATTGGTTATAAACCAAGGAACAAATGGAATAATTTTATTTTCTTTTGATGCAAAAAAATAAAATTCATTTTGAAATTTTAATTTATCTTCTCCATTGAAATTTTCAAAAAACCATTTTCTAAATGGTTCCCATTTTTGAAGATTAAATTCTTTTTGAATAAGTTGCCTGGCTAGAGATCCAGGACTAAAATCAATTTTTATACTATAATCCATTAAATAGAAAAGTTCATTTCAGATTCGGTTATTTCCGATTCTTAATTATTATAAATTCCTCTAACAATATTATTTTTAGGAATTCTTAATTCATTGACTTTATTATTCTGAATTTCAGATTCATTTGAAGACATTTCCCGAATTTGAGAAGTAGAAGCTCTTGATGGAAAATCAATATCATCAAAAGGTGAAATATGAGAATAAAAAGATGTATTAGAATGAGATCTAGAAATTCTGGATCTAGATGAAGATTCTATTAATCTCTTATTATCTTCAAACTGTATTTGAACAGAACCATAAGAAGATTGAATAACATTAGTAACATTTGTATTTATCATAGGTTGTAAATTAACAGCCTGATCTATAATCCAATTTTCAGGAAACACAATTTCTTCCCATTTTATAGCTCTTCTAGTAGTAATATTAGATCTACTGAAATTGGTTTCTATTAAAATTGTTTCATTAACAGGTTTATTAACCTTTTTACACTGTGGATTCAGTGTATTAAGTGGTTTAAAATAAATTCTATAACAGATACATATAACTTCTGTTCCTGGCATATAAGTATAACCATGCGTTTTAACATTTAAAGTAAGAGCATCAAGTATATTAACATCAGATAAAGATAATTGTAAATTAGGAAAAACATCAAAATAAACAGGGCCATGAGCCAAGCTGGATTGTATAATTTCCATCAATGATCTTTTCCAATTGATATTTCTACCATCACGTAAAACATCTATAAAGCTTTCAGGTAGATTTTCAAGAGTTAATGGTTTGAATGCAATTTGCACAAGACCAATATGAATAAATCTATAATTTTCTTTATAGTGATCTATATCAGATCTGCTAAGAAGTTTCAAAACTTTTTCATTCCCATCTAATATAATAGATTCTTCAGTAGTTTTAACTACTTGTTTCAAACCAAGTTTTTCAAAAGTACCTAACCTATATATCAATTTAGGTTCAACTTTAGGAATTGTCCATTTATTAAGTAAATTAATATTATAAGGAATATCATATTCTTCATTCATACTGTTTTTAACAGTATTTTGTTGCCTTATAATATTCATAAGGAAAATATTATGTGTTGGACTTCCATAGATCTAAACACTTTTCAAGCACCATGGCTCCGATGCCATTCTGGGGGCAGGATCGAGGCTATGTTAAGGATGCAAGGATATAAAGTCCAGCCAGCCATGAAAGGCGGCAACAAGGGAAGAACCAGCCAAATAGGCGGTGTTTTACTGAGGATATTCAACTGTCAAGTTATAATAATAATAATAATAATATTATTATTATTATTATTATTATTATTATTATTATTATCCTTTTAAAAATAAAATTTTAATTAAGTTATGAAATTCGTATTTTTAGGAATTTCCCATTTTTAAAAATTTAGGGGTATTACAACCCTCCCATCTTAAGAGAATCTATTCCCTAGATTCTTACCTGGCAGTCGGAAGAGCCAAGGGTAGCATTGGTGCATATGGTCTTCTTGTTCCCACACACCTCTTCTACATTATGGTTCGTCTATAATTACGAGGAGTGACCAATTTGTATTGCAAATCGAAAATTCCAAGAGCTCCATAATTGAAAGATTCCCTAAGTGAATTCACTTGGGGAATCTTAATTCACTTATTCACTTAGGGAATCTTTCAATTATGGAGCTCTTGGAATTTCTGATCTGCGATACAAATAGTTCACTCCTCGAATGTTAGGTCACTTTCTAGTGGTACATCTTTATACGAGAGGATGCGAGAAGGATCTGGATGATACTTTTTGAGTTGCAATACATGGAACACCTCATGTATTTCGGTAATACTTCATGGGAGTATTAACCAGTAAGCTACTGTTCTAATTGATTCATAGACTTCAAAAGGACCAACATATCTTGGGTTGAGCTTTCCGCCTTTCCCAATTCTTCTAATCCCTTTTTGTAGTGATACTTTGAAGAATACCTTGTCGTTGCCCACCTCGAACTCTAAATCTCTTTTCCATTTATCTGCATAGCTCTTTTGTAGTGTCCCATATTTTTCTTGTTTATAAACCTTAATTAATTGAGATTGGTGAATTATTTAAGAAATAATTAATTCTCATTTACTAGAATTAATTTCATTTTTTAAACTAATAAAATAAAAAAGAAATGACAAACTAGCAACTAAGTAGATATATAAGGATAAATTTTCAGCACTTTTAGTCCTTGTAGAACACCTAATTTATTATGTCTTTTTTTTCTATATCACATTGAAACAACTTCTTCCTCTCCATAACGTACATTTGTCTTCACATTTTCCAGCAAAATGTTTTCCTTAGAAAATCCTCAACCATTCCCACCCTTTGATTAAAAAAAAAAAAAAATGGTAAGACAAGGAAGAAGATCGCTAGGAAATCTTAACACTCTTGCTTCTTGTTCACTCTTCTAGTAAGTATGATTCTACATTTAAATTATAATTTTAATATAAATATTTTTTAATTATAATTCTTAGGTTTTGATTTTCTAAGCATATGATATTTGTGCAATTGAAGTTGCTGCTGTTAGGTTTTGATTTTCTAAGCATATGATATTTGTGCAACTGAAGTTGCTGCTGTTAGGTTTTGATTTTCATATTCTTAGGCTAAATGTTTTATATCAGTTTGTGGACCAAATTATAGTAATTTTATTTCAAAATGTTTCTATATGATATTAAACATCTTTAGAATATACTTGTACAATTTCATGTGTAAATGATTTTTATTGAATTTTATAAAAATCCTAAAATTTTCCTGCCAGATTTATAGATGAGTCTAAATAATTTTTTTTTAAAATTTATCTACCCATTGCGACGAAAGAATTTTTAATTGAAAATTTTTATTATGAAACTTTTATGTGTTTAGAATATTGTTGTAAAATCTTACAAACTCATCAGGTTCAATATGTATTTTTCTAAAATCATCAAGTGTAACTACTCATGTATTTAATGAGTCTAGACTATCTTGAATTTTAAGGATTTGCTACCCATTATAATGGAAGTATTTCAATTCATAATTTTTTTAAAAATTAACTTGAAGTTGTCTAGAATGAACTAGTAAAATTTTAAAACACAAATTTTTTTATTTTAGTTGTGAAATACAATGATTTGCTATATCAAAAATTCTATTATGAAAGCTGTCCACCTGCTCTGCATGGAAAGAGCATTGTAATGTATGTTTCTCTTATTTCTTAAATTAATTAGAAAAATACCACAATAGATAAATTGTTGATCCATCACTTAGGTTTCTCTAGGACTTTGAATCACCTTCATCCGAGGTATGTAGAAAAAGTTATGGTCGAAATACAATAAGGTGTCATGTGAAGAACTTTCTGAAAACTGAAGCTGTTCCATTTTTGCACCATTGTTGCCTCTTGGACTTGATTTTTCTCTCTTATATTAGCTGATCTAGACTTTAACACCAATAGAAAAGTTTTGCCACTCTTTCTTGACTTTCTAATGTTGCAAGAATCTAGCCAATCAGATATCTAAAAAGAAAGTTACGAGCGCATTATCAAAATATGTAAGGAAGGATTGGAGAAACTCTTGATTAGTTTAACGACTATGTATATCCTAGGCTAGTGTTATATATTAACTCCTAAGAATCAAACTACTCCTAAAATATTTAAGTAGGATAGAAATATATATATATATTATTGGAAATATAGTGCTATGATTAGTTCACTAAGTTCCCTCCGGCTTCATGCAAATGTTATAGAAATTTTTGTTAGTATTGATTTTAGGCTTTTATGGATCTTTGTCTGGCGTTTTGGATGGATTTGAGATTGGTTTTCATGGATCAAATTGGAATGTTATTTTAATTGAATATTACTTTTATGTTATCAGGTGTTACGAAACTTAAAACACCAGAGTTGATCCTATTGATAAGCACTGTGAGTGCCTTTTTCCTATATATAATATGTAATAATTCCTTTCAAAACTCAGAAGATTATATACTGTAATGCATTCCAGGAAACTTTTCTTTAATTTTCACTGCACTATATTTATATTCCACTGCACACATAAAATTTTGTTATTTTGTTACAAGTTAAAAGAAAACATGTTCTTTTATGATCTCTTTTTATTTAGTAATGTTTCAAGACTAGCAGTTAAATTTGATGATAAACTGATGACTGAATTTGCTGTTACTGCTACTATTGCTATTAGTTGGATCCAACTTGGTATGGGTGTGCAAGTGACTTCACCGTGCAGCAATATGCGGGAACGGTTGAACCCCAAGCTCCCATGACCTAATCCCCCCATTTGTGGTTAAGAAGGGTCGTAGAATTTCCCGAGAACTATAGGCTCGAGCACTCTTTGGCAATGTTGCACCTTGCCTGGAATGATAAAGGATTGTTATGGTGGGAATCATAAGGTTAACTAGCTACAACTAACACTGGTTCAATCATCGCATTTAATTGTTGGCCTATTAATAAAAAAATATTTACTGTTATATTCATGTTTTACTACTATACAATGCATGGTTGCTTATCACCATTTTTCTCAAATGTTTATCACTGAGTATTTTTTGATCATGATATATTTTTGAACTCACATTGCACATACTTGGCATTCATTGAGACCTTTACTTATACTCTATTTTTTTTCTTAATTTTCTTCTGGTAGACCTAGAAACTAACCTTGATGAGATGTTGAACCTATTTTTGAAGAGAATTAGAGTTGAAAGACTTCTGATGAGAAATTAGTAGTATTTTAGTTTCATTTTTCATGTTGAGGAATTAGTTCTTGTTTTTATTTTTATTATTTATTAAACTTTTGGACATTTCAAGTTTTTCCATGTTTAAGATTTATTTGGACTACTAGGAATGCTTAGTGTTTATTAATGGTTATGATTTTGATTGATGACTTTTTTTTGGGGGGGATGGGGGGATTGAGTGACTGGATTGTATGGTTTGGTTTTGGGGCGTGACAAAGTGGTATCAGAGCCTAGGTTTTAAAATTAGGCTTTGTTGGGATAAGACCTTCGAACTGTGGAATTTTGGATAGAGCTTTTAGGGATTAATCAGAGTATTTAGGTTTGACTACTGCAATGATTGTTTAAATGGCATCTGATATTGAGGATTCTGTAGGATTTCATGAGGTTGGCTTGCTAATACGATCGAACACTTTTTGGTACTGGATAGTAGGATCCATGACATATTATGCCATTTGGATCGAAAATGCTCTAAAATTAGTTTTCTTCCGTTAAGAATTGTGAATCCTTGACTATTTTCATTCATGACCCCTTAGAGTACTTCGATATTTTCTTTTACTAATCTAGGCTTCATTTGGTAAGATGATGGGTCAAAGCCCATGTAAGTTGGTTCATCATATAGATGCTTAGTTCATCAAGGTTAGAGAAAGTGAACGATACAACCTTAGTTGCAAGCAACCTATTTCACAAAATTCAATACGCTTCACAAGGATTACTCAAACCCCATCGTGTATCTACTTGAGGATGATAGGAACCCACCCATGAAAGAACATCTTTGACATAAGTGGAGATGTGAAGAGTTTGGATAACAGTTGAAGTCCATCGACAAGAGTTAGGTCATTGAAGCAATGAGTTGTAGGAGTGATGTCATTGAGGACAAAATGTATTTAAGAAAACCATGAGAGGCCTTAGGGAAAACCCAACATTTGTTAGCTCATTTTATCGATGAGACAAAGGAAGAGGATCCAGAAGAAGAACTAATTGAGGAATAGGCCGGTAGGAGAATGAAGAGGATCTTAAGGAAGACCTTGAAAAAGTCAGCTCGAAGGAAGATATTGAAGAGATAGATCCACATGAGGCCAATGATAAAGATTAGAATAGGAGAATCATCATCTATAATTGGATAAGATTTTTATTTTGAAACTTCTATTTGTGTCATTTCAATAGATTAGGTTTTCTACTTAGTAGTTGTTATGGTAAAAAAAATTCTATTTAGTAATAATTAGTTTGTGTGCTCATTGGAAATCAATAATTGAATTGACTGGGGAACTGAAGCCAACTGGACTGACTTTGATTTTGATGCTCTGAGAATGGGTAAGATAGTATACCTAGCCTACTTGATCAATAAATCTAAGGATAAGTTTAAGATTGGCAAAGTCCTTGTAGTCACGAATTTTCCTGATGTATTCCCTGAGGATTTAACTTCGTTCCCCCTAAATTGTGAAGTAGAATTTGCCATTGAGGTTATTCTTGGAGCAACCCTAATATCTAAAGCACCATATAGAATAGCACTAGCAAAAATTAAAGAGTACAACTGCAAGAGCTACTCAAAAGTGGGCATATTTGGTCAAGTTCATCTACTTGTGGAACCTTGTGCTTGTTTTATAAAGAAGAATAATGGGACTTTGAGGATGTGTATAGACTACTAAGGTTTGAATAATGTTACAATTAAGAATAAATACCCCTTGACAAAATAGAGGAACATTTTATCAATTACAAGGATCTCGAGTCTATTTTAAAATAGATCTTAGACAAAGGTACTACCAACTAAAGATTAGAGAGAAGGATGTGTCAAAGAAGACACTTGACACTCAATATGGTCATTTTGAGTTCATGATAATGCCATTTAAGTTGACTAAGAGGGTGTTTGGCTAAACTTATATAAAGTATCTTATAAGTTCCTACATCTTATAAGATATTTTTTGAGCTTATAAGATGTTTGATTTTATTTTTAAAATAAATTGTTGAGGTGTTTGGATAAAATAAGATTTTGGAGCTTATAAGATGTTAATAATAGCAATTTTGTAATTAAAATGGTTAGAAGTGAAGTAGCTTGTTAAGATCTTAAAAATAAGTTAAGGTCTCCTTACTTTTTTTAAAAGAGCTTACAAGCTCCTAACATCTTATTTTAATATCTTATAAGCTCTTTTTTAAAAAAATTTACCAAGCACTTTTTAATAGCTTATAAGTTCTCAAACATCTTATAAGATGTTTTGAGGAGCTTATAAGCTCACCCAAACACCCTCTAATGCACTTGTGGCATTTATAGATTTATTGCACTATGTGTTTAGGCCATATCTAAACCAGATTATGGTTATTTTATTGATAATATTATGGTCTATTCAAAGAGCTAGAAGGAACATGAAGAACACTTGAGAATAGAATTACAAACACTTTGAGAACATAAACTTTATGCTAAGTTCAATAAGTATGAATTTTGGCTTGGTAAGGTAGCCTTTTTAGGTCATATCATTTCTAAAAATGAGATCACAGTTGATCCACCATAATTGAAGCATTACTTATACATTTTATTTTTATAAAAGAAATTCATGAGAGATTGATATTGAATATTGAAAATATATTTACTACTTCATGACCGTTTAGATATTATTTGTTAGGGTTAATTACATCCATATCCCCTGAAATTTGACTTAACTATAAAAGAGTCTCGTTGTTTTGAAAATTACATATACCCCTGAACTTTTAAACTAACATGTAATGCTGACGGAAAGTGCGAAATGATCAAAATACAATTTATAAACTTATTTTAGATACTCAAGTCTCGAGGTATGGAAATGATACAATGCCCATAAAAAAGGAGTAATATAAGGAACTAGAAACATATATTTAAAAAATTTTAATCATAGAAAGATATGCACTTTAAACAGTCTAAACATAAATCGAGTCCATTTAGCAAAATATGAAAAGAGAGAAAAATTTGTCCACATTATTACATAGGAAACAAATGAAACACGAGGAAAGGTCATTAAAATATTAGTATTTCTGCCAAATTTCGAATAATTATTTTTAGGATATATCATATTAAGACTCAATTTCTCAAAATAAAATTTCTTTTAAATTGCCATCCTAGTTAAACTAGTAATGTGATATTTAATCGATTTTTAACGAAAATAATTCAACATTAAATTCATTCTGAATGAAAAATGAACTAGGAATTGTTATATCTCTTTAAATTACCGTAGAAGTAAGCTTTGTTACCATTCATCCGAATTTCTTTCTGTTTCATTATCTTTAACTATTAATAATAATTTTTACAAAAAATAACGTTACTATACACATAATTCATATTCTTTAACTTCCATTTAAAATACGTAGCTAACTTCTCAGCCATGAGAGAAGTGGGCCCTGCTTTCGTCCAATCCCTGGAGCACAGGCCTAAATCCCACGCCATCGAAGCCGAAAACATCCCCCTAATCGATCTCTCCCCGCTGAAACAACTCCCGCCGGACCCCGATGTCCTGTTGGGTTTAGTGGCGGAAATAGGCAGCGCTTGCCGGGACTGGGGATTTTTCCAGGTGATCAATCATTGGGTGCCTACAAAATGCCGCGAAAGGGTAGAATCAGTATTGAAACTCAGGAGGATCTATTGCGGAAACAATGAAATAATAATAAAGTAATTCGATGTAAAGTAACAACAAGATTTAAAGTGGTTCGGCGATGTGCCTAATCCACCTAACAAATAAAATGAATTTTATTGATATCAAATCAAAGTGCAAGTATAAATTTGAATCCCATAAATCTCACGAAAACACCTAACACCCTCATTCTAAACTCCGTCTTGAGAGAATTACTCAAAAGCAATAAAGAAGCCCTTGTGTTTTGTTCGTGATACTTTCCTGGAAGAAAAAACACTAAATTTATACCCGAAAACAAAGCCCAAGGCTCGTGGGCCTGCGTCGCGCGCTGGGGCGCACAAAACTTGCGCCGGGTGCACGAGGCGTCTTTTCGTGCCCTTTTCGCCCATGTACAGGCCTTAGCGCACCTTACCTCGCGCCCCGACACGCGGCATCCTTCCAACACACGCCGGGGTGTGTTCTCGAGCACATTTCGATCACTTTGCTCTGTTTTGCTCCATTTCTTCCGTTCCTTGTCAATTTTACCTCAAATTTCAAGGCAAAATCAATAATTCTCCATCTTAACTTGAAATTCCCATTCATCTTCTTTGTCCCTGCCCCAATAGGGCCTGTTATCTGAGTCTGCGAACATTAACCAAATCCAAGCAATGCTCGAATTTGATTCCTGGAACAACCTTAGTCAACATGTCTGTCGGATTATCCTTTGTCCCAAGTTTGTCAACCAACATGACTCCTTGAGACATCATATCCCGAACAAAGTGATACCTCACATCTATGTGTGCTTTGTTCTCTCATAAAACGCTTGATTCTTTGATAAGTATATGTACTCTGACTGTCACAAAATACCTTAGTAATCTCAGAAGTCATACCCATATCATCGATCAACCCCTTTAGCCAAATGCCTTCCTTGACACCTTCAGCCAAAGCTATGTACTCAGCTTCTGTTGTGGACAATGCAACTGATGATTGCAAAGTCGCCTTCCAGTGAACCGTACAACTTGATATACAAAACACATAGCCCGTCATGGACCTTCTGCTGTCCAAATCTCCTACATAATCTGCATCCACATAGCCAATAATTCTTGAAGTAGAATTCGATTGACTATACCTCAAACATCTGTCTGCAGAGCCTCTCAGATTCCTCATGATCCATTTCACAGCCTGCTAATGAGTCTTTCCTGGCTTGTGCATATACCTGCTCACAACACTGACTGCATGTGAAATGTCTGGCCTAGTTCACACCATGGCATACATCAAGCTACCTACTACACTAGCATATGGCACATTTGACATGTGCTCCACCTCCTCCTCAATACTTGGTAATAGATCTGATGAAAGCCTGAAATGAGCTGCAAGTGGCGTACTAACTGGCTTGGCCTTATCCATCCCAAATCGCTCAAGTACTTTCTCAATGTAATGCTGTTGAGACAAGTACAATAATCCCGCGTGTCTGTCTCGGATGATCTCCATGCCCAATATCTTCTTTGCATTGTCCAAATCCTTCATCTCAAATTCTTCACTTAACTGAGCTTTTAATTGGTTGATCTCATATATGTTTCTAGAGGCAATCAACATATCATCAATGTATAACGGCAAATATATGAGAAGGCTATCACTACAAATTTTGCAATATACACAACAATCAAATTTGCTTTTAGTATATCCTATCTTGGTAATAAAAGCATCAAACCTTTTATACCACTGCCTGGGAGACTGCTTCAGGCCATATAATGACTTCTTCTAAAGACATGCTTGATTTTGTTTCCCGGGAACAACGAATCCTTCTGTTTGACTCATGTAGATTTGTTCTTCCAACTCACCATGCAAAAACACTATTTTCACATCCATCTGCTCCAGTTCCATATCAAACAGAGCAACCATGGTAAGTAAAACACGAATGAAAGTATGTTTTACAATTGGGGAGAATACTTCATGAAAGTCAACTCCCTATCTCTGAGTAAAACCCTTAGCAACCAATCGTGCCTTGTATCTAGCATCTTCAACACCAGGAATCCCTTCCTTCTTCTTGTAGATCCATTTGCAACCTACAATCTTATGCCCTTTGGGTATATCAACCAACTCCCATGTGCTATTCTTGTGTAGAGATTCCATCTCTTCACTCATAGCTACAACCCATTTATTAGAATCTGGCCTGGAAATTGCCTCTTTGTATGAGACTGGATCATCTCCTGCAAACTCTTTAGCTGAACTTAAAGCATAAGCTACCAGATCTGAGTAAGCATACCACTATGGTGGTTTGATCTGCCTCCTCTCCATATCGCGAGCCAAGCGATAATTTTATAGTAGTTCATTTTCCTACTGTTGGTTAGGTGGTTATGTGCTCTCACTAGCTTCATCTACTACCTTCTGTTTCCCCTTTGAAACTTGTGGAGGATCAATATGAATCTCCACCTTCTCCTGAACGCCCTATTGACTGCTTTCCTGCTGCTCCACCTTTTTCATCATTGCAGACTCATCGAATGTCACGTCTCTGCTGATAATCATCTTGGAGCCCTTGTCTTCATTACACCACAAACGATAACCTTTGACTCCATCTACATAGCCTAGAAATATGCACTTCCTAGCCCTTGGCTCAAGCTTCCCATCCCGAACATGAGCATAGGCTGGATACCCAAATACTCTCAGATTTGAGTAATCAGCAGGAGACCCGGACAAAACTTCCATTGGTGTCTTGCAGTCTAAAGCAGTTGATGGTGACCTATTCACCAAATAAAACGCAATGTTAATTGCTTCTGCCCAAAAATCCTTGGACAATCCGGCGTTAAAGAGCATGCATCTAGCTCTTTCCAAGATAGTCCTATTCATCCGTTCTGCAACTCCATTCTGCTGTGGTGTATGTGCAACTGTGCGATGCCTCACAATTTCTTACTTGTCGCAGAATTCCTAGAATTCCTTGTTGCAGAACTCCAATCCGTTGTCAGTCCCCAAGCGCTTGATCTCATTTCCTATCTGCTTCTCAATTAAGGTCTTCCATTGCTTGAAGTTGACAAACACCTCATCCTTATGCTTCAACATGTACACCCATACTCTTAGTGAGAAATCATCTATGAATGTCAGCATGTACCTTGCACCTCCCTTTGAAGGAACCTGAGAAGGTCCCCAAAGATCTGAGTGAATGTAATCCAAGGTGCCTTTGGTCCTGTGAACTGCAGTGCCGAATTTCACCCGTGTTGCTTGACCAGCACACAGCTCGCAGAAATCCAGTTCTCCAGTCTTTTCCTCGCAAAGCTAACCTCATTTGCTCAGTTCTAACATCCCCCTCTCACTCATATGCCCAAGCTGCATATGCCAGAGCCTCGTAGTATCATTGGTTGATGAAGAAACTGCTGCAGTACTAAAAATCGTGTTTCCCTGCAATATGTTGAGGCTGTTCCACTTTTCTCTTTTCATGATAAGCAATGCACCTTTGGAAATCCGCAAAACTCCATCTCGAGCTCTGTACTCACAACCATTCTTGTCTAGAGTACCCAGTGATATCAGATTTTTCTTCAGATCTAGAGCATGATGCACATCTGTTAGGGTCCTTACTATCCCATCATGCATTCTGATACAAACTGAGCCAATTCCTACAACCCTGCAAGAAGCATCGTTTCCCATAAGCACTTTACCACCATTATATTTGTGGTATGTGGTAAACCAATCTTCTCGTGGGCACATGTGGTAGGAACAACTACTATCCAAAATCCATTCAGAGCTTAGTAAAGTTTCATCAATGTTGACAACAAGCACACCATCAAACTCATCCTCAACAATTCCTGCGACATCATCCTGTTTCTGATCAGAAGTTTCACCTGCATCTTTCGCCTTTCCTCGTTCCGGATAATTTCGTTTCCAATGCCCCTTTCCACCGCACCTAAAACACTTGTCACCGTTTCTAGGCTTGGTTCGGGACTTCGATCGGCCTTTACTCATTTCCCTTTCTCTCAGTCTCCCTTTCGCCACCAATCCTTCCCCACTTTTACTATCGTTGCTGCCCAGGACATGTTTCCTCAACTTGTTGGAATTCAATGAGGTATTCACATCCTCAATTGAAATCGTATCTCTCCCGTACAACAAAGTAGTAACCAAGTGCTCAAAAGATTTTGGCAGAGAACACAAGAGAATTAAGGCATGATTCTCATCATCAATTTTGACATCTATATTAGCGAGATCCAGAATCACCTTATTGAAAAAATCAATATGTTGAGTAATAGATGTACCTTCCTTCATTCTCAATGTGTATAATCGTTGTTTCAAATACAACCGATTTGTTAGGGATTTTATCATATATCGACTCTCCAGCTTCTTCCATAAATTTGCTGGCGTACTTTCCGTGGCGACCTCCCTCAGTACGTTATCCGCCAATGATAACACTAGAGTACCGTAAGCCTTCGCCATGAACTCATCATTCTCCTCGTCCTTCAGCATTTTCGGTAGGGAATCTCTGCCCTTTAACACTCTCTGCAATCCTTGTTGACACAGGAGGGCGTGGACCTTCATCTTCCACAGCCCAAAGTCGTTCTTCCCATCAAATTTCTTTACCTCGTACTTCATTCCTGACATCTGATCCAACCTGCTCTGATACCAATTTGTTGAAACCCAAGAGGATCTATTGCGGAAACAATGAAATAATAGTAAAATAATTCGATGTAAAGTGTCAACAATATTTAACGTGGTTCGGCGATGTGCCTAATCCACCCAACAAAGAAAAGGAGTTTTATTGATCTCAAATCAAAGTGCAAGTACAAATTTGAACCCCACAAATCTCACGAAAACATCTAACACCCTCGTTCTAAACTCCGTCTTGAGAGAATTACTCAAAAGCAATAAAGAAGCCCTTGTGTTATGTTCGTGATATTTTCTTGGAAGAAAAAACACTAAATTTATACCCAAAAACGAAGCCCAAGGCTTATGGGCCTACATCATGCGCTGGGGCGCAAGTTTTGTGCGCCCCAGCGCACCTTTCTTGTACTAGGGCAGAAACTTTGCACTGGGGGCACAAAGTTACTGTTCACTGCATGTTGGGGAGCAAATATCTTGCGCCGGGGCACTGACGCATCTTTTCGTGCCCTTTTCGCCCATGTACACGCCTTGACGCACCTTACCTCATGCCCCGGTGCGCAATGTCTTTCCAACACGTGCCGGGGTGTGTTCTCGAGCCCATTTCGATCACTTTGCTCCATTTCACTCCATTTCTTCCGTTCCTTGTCAATTTTACCTCAAATTTCAAGGTAAAATCAACAATCAGCGTCCAAGAAATTCTTTGCGCTACCCAAGGAGGAGAAGAGAAAGGTAAGCAGGGATGAAGTGAACTCTTTCGGATATTATGGCGCTGAGCATATTAAGAATGTGAGGGATTCGAAGGAAGCCTTCGATTTTGCTGTGGAGAATCCGGTTCTGTTTCCGGCTTCACATGAGCTTGATGATAAGAAGATCAGAGTTTTGTTCAATAAGTGGCCTGAGAGTCTTCCTGAATTGAGTTGAGTGGCTTTTTCAAGTCTGTTGTATTTCTTCTAATTGTGTGCGTGTGTGTGTGTATTGATTGATTCATGGAATTTTCTTAGTTAGCAAAGATTGGATGTAGTAGTTTGCCTGCAAGAAAGTTCATTTGGAAAAAATGGCAACTACTTTGAAAAAATTGCTATAATTTATGGGCTGATTCGATAGTCACAACTTGAATAGTTGATATTTTTGTTTGATGAATTGTCTGTAAAACTTGATATGGGTTGGCGTTGATTCTAGCAAAAATTAGTTACTTTTGATTCCATTGGGATTGGCAATAGTTAGAATAGGACCTAATATCATAATGAGGATGTTAGGGTCGTTGGTATCCTAGCCAAAACCCTCGAAGATCAAGTGAGAGTAAATATATAGTTGGAAAATTTTGTGGCATTGATTATTTATAATTGCAAATATCATTCCTTGATTGATGTGGGAAAATTGTTGATCCTACATATGGGATCCAATCAACAGTAGAGGTTGCTCCAGTCGTGTTCTGGTCAATAGGGTCGAACTCGACTTGCCAATAAAATTGTGTGAATCCTACTAGATTTAAGGTATTTTTCCTATTTTAACACCCCTTACCCTTATGGTAAAATTTCCAAAAATTAAAAAAGAAAAAAAAAAATGAGAAAATTGACATAAATATCTAAAGATATAAATACCCTTGAACCTAATCTGTCAACCATGAAGTTGAAGAGGAGCTTCTAGGACCTGATCTTCGGAAATATCTGAATCTAGCTCTTCATCAGCAATGGTATGATACATGTGTGCAATTTATTATTTTCTTCATCACATGACTTCAATCTCGAGAGTTCTCAATTTTTGGAATGTGATACTCCACTTTAACGTTCCATTCGCTTTCAGAATTAGCATGAGCATTGTTTTTCATGCTAATTTTTTTGTTGCTTACATGAGACCACTTGCCATTGATCTGTTGAACTCTTTAAGATATTGATTGTACGATTTAGAATTCAGCTCCTCTTCAACACTTGTATGATTAGAGTTGATAGTAACTTCCACTTTCTTTTTATGTGCATCATCCTCATTGCACAAGTACCTTATGGCACATTATTTTATCTTCATGGGCCTATCTATGCTAATGACTAGAATTGAGGTTTTGGCTCCACATGATTGAGATAAGCAGAGAGTTTAACTTTCAGTTGTTGACTCTAATATATTGACCTCATCATCAACACTCTTTTTTTGTGTTCTTTTTATAGCATTGTTTCTGAATCAATTGAACACAATATATCCTAGACATAGACTTATACTAGGCTTGTTATGAAAGATGAAACTTGATTATCAACATCAACTTTTAAAAGAAATTTCTCTCTGTGTATTTTTATTGGAGCATCACCAAAAGATTTCATGGATTTAAGTCATGCAAATGAATAAGTAGTTCTAGTAGTCATCTTCGGCGACAAGTAAGACATGCTCGTGGTCAATTCCTAATAAAAGTTCATAGATGAGTTTATTTGTAATTCAATCAAAGCATATAATATGCATCACCTATTTAAATCAAAATATTAAAACTTGAAATCCACATATAACCCTATTGCAAATCTAATATGTTCCACACAGAGGCAGTTTATTAGGTATAATCACTTAAAGAGATAGTGTATATATTATAAATGAGTTTGTTCATTATATAGAATCCAATGTACATCATTTTAATTAAATTTATTTACTATACAATGAGTCGATTTCATGTTAGTTGCCCTTTGATATCATCTAGGTAATTTTAAGGCTCATTTATAAATTGCCATCAATAACTGATAGATGGAGTCTAAAGGTGGAGAAGTTCTCTACCATCTGGTCATCTATAAGAAAGTAATATGGTATTAGAGATAGCATATGAGGATAATGATAGATGTGATGAATGGTTTAGTAGTTGAGCATATCCCTAAAGATAGTGGTAAGAGAAAAAACAATATCAAAGGCATAGAACCACTTTAAGAGATTGAAGGTTAATAAAAATTCATTATGTACAGTGTAAATATTGCAAAGCTCGTCTCAAAGCTTCAACTAGTTATAGAACCACTCATTCAAAAAGCATTATGAGAAGACTTGTAAAAAAAGATCAAGAAAAATGGATATATGTCAAAGTCTAATGATGGCTAACAAGAAAAGTAGTAGAAATTAAGAGCTTATGACACATTTTCAACCAAGAAGATTCAAGGAATAAGCTTATTGGTATAATTATCTTACATGATTATTCTCTTAGTATTGTCGAATATATTGGTTTTGGAAGATTCATCGCTACCCGCTAGCCACGCTTTAATATGATATCAAGAAACACATTTAGAAATGATATTGTAAACATTTAACATGCTGAAAACACTAAGTGCAACAAATTCTAGGATAAGCTTAAGTGTCGAATTGCTGACACCATTGCATGTATACATCAAATAATACAAAGGAAGGTTTCATAGTATTTACAATGCATATTATTGACGATTCATGGATTCTATAAAATTGCATTTTGAGGTAAGTTCGACTTAATAAATGATTTATATTTATGCTTTCAAAATATGTAGTTGTTAACATCTAATATTCTATAAAGGTTTGCATATGTTTTGATTCCACAAACCGCTGAAATATTATCCATGTACTTGTTAAATCTTTGATGAACTGAAACATCGATAAAAGAGTCAACAATCATAGTGGATAGTTGTACTATCAATGATGCCATGCTTCATATTCTCTTGAGTAAGATCTCAAGTAAAGATATGACATCAAATGAAAAGGTACTTCATATGTGTTGTGTTCACGTCTTGAATTTGATTATGAGAGATAGTTTGAAAATAATTAGTAATGCAATTGAGAAAATACACAATAATATCATATATTGAACTACTTCAATTACTAGAGTAGGGAAATTTGAGGAAGTTACGCATTAATAGCATGTTGCTTGTATGAAGAAGTTGGTTTTTGATTGTAAACCTCATTAGAACTCAATTTATATGATGCTAGAAACAAAATTATTGTATAACGATGTGTTTCAAAGAATTAAAAATCAAGAGAAAAACTATAAAAATGCCTCAATTGATGAAGAATGAGTGAATGCACTAATAAAGAATGAGTGAATGCAATTGAAATTTATGAGAGGTTGAAAATCTTTTATCAAATGATCGAGATTTTTTTTGGCACACTTTACCTCACTTCTATTTTTTATTTTTTCAAAGATTTGTGATTTCAAATTAAAATTAGATGAGTGGGTAAAGAATCCTAATATGAAGATTTGATGTATAGTGCAAAAGCTGGAAATTTATGAAAAATATTGGGATATTTGTCATATTATGATGGGTTTTGCTATAGTTATAAATCTTAGGTATAAAACAAAGCTTGTTGAGTTTCATTTTCTACTAATTTAGTGAAAGATTGCTGTCTAAGACGATGGTCTAAGGAAAATATTGGATATTAATGGTTTAAGCATTATTGGGAGTACATCTTTTGCTTCTAGTCTCACTGATGTATTTGAGATGATCCTTTAGAGATGTACAACATGTAGCTTAAAGTACAAATACTATTTCTAATGTGTATATAACATCAGAGATGGATATGTACCTAAATGAAAATGTCTTGCCAGGAACACAAAATTTTGATGTTCATAGTTGGTGGAAAATAAATGAGTTTAATATCCTAGGTTAGAGAAGATGACAACAAACATTTTAACTATTTTGGTTCAACTATTGCATCTGATTTATTTTTAATAGTAGTGGAAGATGGCTTAGTCCTGATTGTAGTAGGATTCATCTAACCACTTTAGAGGCATTGATGTGTAGTCGTTGTTGGTTGTGAAATGAGGTGAAAGGTAAGCAAACGATTAGTCATGTTTTAATTATACACAATACTATAATATTTAGAAAAGTTTAAATTATTTCTTTGTTTATTCTTATAGGTACTTGTTCATTAGCTTCTTATTTATCAGCTTGTCCTACAATACTTAAAGAGGAAGAAGTCAATCTTGAAGAATTTGTTAATGAAATACTTATTAGGTAATTTATTGTAGTAATCTGTGTCTGGGGTGAACTATGAATATTGGTTTGTCTCTTGAAGTGTGTAATTTGAAGGTTGTAACTTGTGTCATATGGAACTTGTATCCTTAGTTTTTAGATGTCTTTAATCAATCTCTCTAGTCAATACTAGTGATAATTTAATGATGAAGGATTTATTTTGGTTCACATTCATGATTTGATTCTTCACTTTGTGGGCTGATTTGTGATTTGTGATTTGTTAGAAACATATTCTTTGTAAAGAAATATATGTGAGCTTTTCTTTATTTATTCTAATGTTCTTGCAACATTCTCTTTGAAAATAAAGTAGTCCCGCAGATCTAACTTGTCAACTTTGGGGGACAACCCCTAAAAGCAACCTAAATCATAAGAGAATAGGCACCACCTAGGCTTACCTGGCAAAGGATCAAAGCCAATAGAGATATTCGAATAGAATCTAAAAAGAGAGATGCTAATATCATAACTCAATTTGCATAGCAAGAGTGCGAGATGTTCCAAATTCTAGTAAGCATGTCCTTTCAGATGTCTTGTAGTGTTTAATATTCCTTTTTAGTTATTTTATCCAGCAAGCAAAGTTTCATTTTTATTTAGTTGATATTTATATCATGAATAAAAGCTAGTTTCATTTAGGAGATGACAATTATTTGCCCTTTATTTCTTCATGAAGCATTACGAAGCTTTCCTATACATCCACTTCTTTTTGATGAATAACAACTGCTCGTAGAAACAATAGTTCAACCAAAGTCCCTAAGTAGCTCCCACCACAAAAAAATCTTTTCATCGATATCCTGAAGTAGCTCCTTACAAGGAAAGCAACTTTTTTGCCCGAGTCTTGAAGTAGCTTGTTCTATAGAAACCTTTTCTCTTAGTTAGAGTCTTGAAATGGCTCTTTCCATGGAAAATCCTTTGCACTAGAGTCCTGAAGTGGCTCCTTTAATGAAAATACCTTTCTGTTGGAGTCCTGAAATGGCTCCTTCCATGAGATAACCTTTCTGTTGGAGTCTTAAGTGGCTTATTCCATGAAAATAATTTTTTATCAGAGTTCTGAAGTCACTTCCTCTACAAAAAAAAATAAAAAAAATCTCTGCAAGAGTCCCTAAGTGACTTCCCCTATGGAGGGATAAATTACATAAGGCGCTTGTGCATCTTGTATTTCAAAGCAAATCTAAAACTTTGAGTTGCTTTCGCACCCTACTCTCAAGTAGCTACATCATTTCGCTACTTAACAAATTATTACAATACTTAGACAAGTTCATAGGAGTTGCATGGCTACACCTTTAAATTTGTTCACGTAACCCTTCTAAGGGAATGTGGCTGATGCACTACTCTGCATCGTAATGATTCAACATTCAACAATAAGACCTCTTGAGGGATGCTTGCACTATGACGTTATTTTAACACGTAGTGCCAACAACAAAGACCTCCTAAATAAAGTCTATGATCAAACTTTATTACTATGACTATTAACAAATTCAAGACCTTCTACAAGACCTTGCCATAGAAGTACATAATTACGTCCTCAATAAATGACCTAGTACCACACGAAATTTCACCCATAACAAAAGAGGCTATGCATTTCCCCCATACAACCTTGTCGTCTATTGAACTTGCATCGAGAACATATCAATATCTTGACACTCGAATAATTAACTGCACACATGAATCCAACAAAAATTTGCCCAAGTCCTCAACTAAATGCTCAATTCTTAGGATAGGCACTCGGAGTGGACACTCAAGATAGACACCCCCTATGCGTGCTTGCTGAAGATGCCCAGAGAAAAGGGTGCCAGATGCAATTGATCGAGATGGGTACCCAAGAAAGGTGCTGAGATTGGGCGCCCAGCGTGGAAGGCACACGCATGATGCGGGCACCCGAAATGGGCTCTTTATATGGTCGCCCTAGTTAGTTAGACACTAGAGCCACAACCTCTCTACGTGGGAAGACATTTGCTCCACTAAGTTTTGACCCCGACTTAATTATAAATTTTGATTTAACAAAGAAAATAATGTAATATCCCTCAAAGTTCAAACTCCTTCTGAACAAACACAAACGACAGAACTGCTAATACTAGATAAAGAATCTTGAACTTAGGAAGCCCCTATTAACATAAATGAGCTCAAGCTCAACCTTACAGTGGTCGCTCGTTAAAGAAACGATCGCTTTGTGAACACTCAAGATAGAAAGATAACAAGTTATCTTAAATAGTTGTACTAGCCATGAAAACAACCCCACAAACTTTAGAAATTGTCTAAGCACTGTGAAAAACACAAAATCCCACAAGCAGCAATGAAGGATCTTCGAGATGAGAAGCTCCATGAAAAAATCTAAGCCTTATGTGGAACACGAAGCAAGATATGCTTCAACTTCACTATGACATATTACTCTCCACACTTACATCCGGCCCACATAGTTATTGCAAGATCTTAAACTTGCTCTTTACACAAAGCACATTAAACATATAAACCCTCCGAATAGAACTCATTCCCCGTAAATATCGACAATCACCTTTAGAGACCTAAAATCTAATAAAGTCTATCCTAATATCGGATGAACAAAATGCTCCCTAAAGAAAATGAGAGTGATTGATAAGACTATAATCCTTGATGTTGATCCTAAAGGATCACCCAAGCGTGAATCTAACTAAAATCTTATGACCATACATTGACCACAAAGCTTCGCCAAAAATCCTAAGTTAGTGCAAGCTTCATGAAGATTTCTAACTTATTTGCAAAGTATAAAGTGCTACGGGAGATCCTAAGTAATTACCAAAATATGGAATCTCACGTAAAAGAATTCTAAGTTATGCCTAAACACATCACTGGGTGCCCGAGTACATAATCGAGCGCCCAAACGTCACGCCAGATGCCTAAGCTTGTCTTCTAGTGCACGATCACATTGCTAGATGCCCCACCTAGTGAATGTTATCTCTTTGCACCTTGCGAATGCCATCTTTGCGCACTTAGCGAGCATTGTCCTTACTTTGAACTAATAAACACCAACCCTGACTTAGTTGGAGCTCTACTTTAGATTTTGCCATACTCCCCAGGATCCTGTTTTTAAGACAATACCATCTTTTAAGTTGATATATCCCAAGAAGTTTTTACTGACTCTAATGAGTTAGACAAAAATTCACAAAGACTAAATTGAAATAAAAAGGACAAAAGATGTCACCTTGAGAACTCGTTTCTTAACTATCGATAAGACATACTCTTCACAATTACACTTAAAATTTATGTAAGTCCTTAGATGAATATAAGGTATAAAAATTGTGTAAGTCTTTAGATAAGTGCAAGGCAACTCGCAGGACGCCTACTAACAAATAACGAGACAAAGAGATCTATCTAACCTCAACTTAAACAAAAGTTGAGTAAATGTTAGCGTAGATACTTAACTTGATTGACGAGATGACCTCAAAAAGGTCTCCCAAGCATAAGACACCTCAACCAAAAATTTCTAAGTTGTTTAGAATGTGCGAACTCTTGACAAACATCTTTACATTCTCTAAGACACAAATCTTAATCCTAAGAAATTTTTCTTAGTCCCCCGAGATATCATGATTATCCAGCAACACTCATATGACCCTCACTATAAGAAAAATTGAGCTTCATATTCATTAAGAAAATAAGCATTCAATTGATCATAGAAAAATGTTCAGGTTTGCACACCTCAACAAAAATGCCCAACAGAGGCACCCAACGCAAGTGCTCAATAGGCGCCCAACCCAAGCGCCTAGCGAGCACCTAATATAGATACTCCCCTTTTATCTCTCATTCTCAAATTTAGATTCAACCTCGATCTTGAATTAGGTCCTCTTTTTTTACATTCTTAATACTTACAATCTCACTTGAAAATTCATCTAAGTCATAAGACAAACACAATGGGAAATTTCCTCTGCCCTCATATAAAAGTGATATGAAAATTTTCCAAATCTCTCAATAGACACAAGTATGAGACCGTGCACACGTACTTGATCTGCAAAAATTGGTTAAATTGAAAACCTTATTTTAATAAAGAAAAGTAAAAATAATTAAAAGTTGAACTTATAATATATTTTTGATATTAAATTAAAATCTCCCTATTGAAAATAAAAGGACTTGATGGTAGTGCCAAAATTAACTGTAAGAGTGATACTGCTAAAAATTGATTGTAAGAGCAATTTAGTAAATTAATTAAAAAAGGCCCAATAGACTTAAAATTAATTAAATGAGTAAATGGGCTAGAGAGCCCAAAGAACAAGCCAAGCCCATAAAAAAGGAAAAAAATTCCTAATGTGCCTAGACCCATTATGACTAAAATCTATAAATAACAAGTTTCAGAGAGAAATTAGGGACAAGAAATCATTCAAATACATTCTCAAAGTAAAATAATGCTAGAGAAGAAAAGATTTGCACATGTTCCTAAAAAGACAAGACGAACCGATACTCTATTGTCTTTTAGAAATGACCTTGCTCTATTTCCAAGAAGCATCATCTTGGTGTTGCTTGTGGAAACTGAAAGGAAGAAGATGGAATGTTGAGGATGTAGAAGAGATCTACGATAAGAACCTTAGCATTTGTGTGAACTCCCAGCACGATGAGGAGTGATAATCATCAAGATCTTTACTTGCTGCAGACATAGAGAATGCTGGTACGAGTGAACTTGTGCCTATCAAGCTTCAAAATAAGAAGAGAAAAGCTGAAGAATGAGTATTTGGAGTGCAAGAGGAGCTTAAGAGCATGGAGATTTATTGTAGAGATCCCTTGAGGACTACTAAGATTGGAGTCATCCTAGACCCTGACTTTGATAAGGAGCTGGTGCATTTCCTTAGTGATGATCGCGATATATTCATTTAGAGTGTGAAGGACTTATAAGGAATCTTCCCAAATATCATCACGTACCACCATAAAGTGGACCCGAATGCACAAACAGTACAACAGAGAGAAGAAACTTTGGAGTGGAGCACTAAGCTGCTGCAAGCGAAGTAGACACGATCACTCCAGTACTCAGAATGGCTGGCTCATTTGGTGTTGGTACCCAAGTCCAATGGAAAGTAGAGGATGTGCATCGATTTCCCACTCATGTATATTAATAGTTTGGCAGACACCACTGCTAAGAATAAAAGGTTGAAGTTGTTGGATCTTCATCAAGGATACAACCAGGTGGCCTCGATATTGAAAAATGTGGAAAGCCACCAGTTTTGAGCACTACCATGATCGGAGCTAGAGCTAGCTCCTAACGCATAACTTGTGCCGGAGGAGATGCACATGCAATAAATACCTTATTCTAGAAATCCTGGCCTACCTAAGCCTAGGAGAGTTGGAAACTATACTAGAAACCATTACTCAAGCTGCGGTCAAAATAGTTGCCCAACATGCAAAAGAATGCCACCCTCAAGAACCAACAATCTTCCTACAGATGCCCCCGTGAAGAGATCGAAATAAAGAATTAATTTGAGACGCTGCACTTCTCCCCCTTTTTCACCTTAATAAGGAGACACATACCCTTCAGCTGGAGTAGATTCCACCCAGCATGTGCCCATGGATGTAGGAGTTCGAACGCCTTCTATAGTGCTGCGACAAGAAGTCAATGTCATCATTTTGCCTTTGCTACCATAAGGTGTTGTCCATTTTCCTTGGTAATCGTAGTAGGAGCACTCCTCTACAAAGTAAGGAGAGCTTAACTATGGAAGTTAGATGGAGCTATAGACCCTCAAGAACACTTGGACAACTTCTGACAAGAATGAAACTCAATATCACCAAAGCCAAGAAACTCCTCTTGTGCAATGATAAGTACACTTGTACAGAAGAAGTCATAGTCCCTCAGGAAGCTCATAAAGAAAAGACACTTGACGAAAGGAGTAGCAGCTATAAGGAGCATGGAGATTGGAGATATATCCTAGGTGAAAATGATGACATTAGTACTACAACACAGTCTCATAAAGCGATAACCCCTGAAGAGCTTAATTGATGATCCTAAGAAGACTAGACTAGATAAACATTATTATTTCAACCAGCACTGTGGACACACTACTGAGTGGTGCAAACATCAAATGATGAGATCGAGGGATTGATGTAAGCAGGCATTTTAAGGACTATGTGGTGTAGGAGCCAAATGATCTTATAAATGCTCCAAAAGTTGAGAATAATGAGTTTAGCTATACATAACTCGGCAGCACCCAAAGCACACAACCAGCACTATACGGGCGATGGAGGTGACTCCCTCACTACCAGGACATTTTCAATGCTTTTTGAAAGAATCATCGATGACACCACTATCATGGAGGAGCAGTACAGTAGTCAGTATTTGTACGAGCTTCAGTTATCAACCCTTCTAAGAGAGGACTTAAAGGTTGGAACCTGATGAAGAGGGAAGTATAGTGAAGCTAAAAAGGCAGAAATCCTCGAAGTACTACAACTTATAGTGCAGCTAGATAAATATTACTAAGGAATGCCGCAATTAGATAGATAAGATAGAAAAGCCATTCAAATGTGGTTATTTGAGAGAATACACAAGTCGGAGGTGAAAGAAACCCAAAACGTAATCTAGACTAGAAGAAAGTAATGACCACCTAGGCTTACCAAAAAAGCACTAGAGTCAAAGGAGATGTCCATATAGCATGAAACTACACTCAAGAGAGTATTTGAAGAGAAAGATGCCATCATCAGCAGCTCAGTCCATGTAGCAAAAGAAGGAGGTGCCCCTGATTCCAATAAATGAAATTGGCATTATGTTCCTGCACATACACATCCATCTCTCCTTGATGAACAATACCTGCTTCTAAAATAATAGTTCCACTAGAGTCCCTAAGTGGCTTTTCCACGGAACTACCTTTATGCTGGAGTCCTAAAATAGCTCTTTATATGGAAACAACCTTTTTGCTAGAGTCCTAAAGTGGCTCTTTTCATGGAAAAAAACTTTTCATTGGAGTCATGAATTAGATCTTTCTAGAGAAAAACACTTTCTACTAGAGTCCTGAAGTGGTTCCTTCCGTGGAAAGACCTTTCCACAGGGATCTTGAAAAAGTTCACTATTGGCTCATTTCCAAAGTACGTGGCACCTTCTAAAAAAGTCTACTACTGACACCTTTTAGGAGTACATGGCATCCTCTTAAAAGTCCACTATTAGCTTCACCTAGGAGTACATGACAAGCACTTTGGAGACACTTGCTAAGGAATACTTAAGAAGGTACCTCACAAAGAGGAAGGGAGTAGCGTCTTAATATTTAATGAATATTCAAAGAAAAATCTCTAAGTTAGCGACTCTGTATGCTGCCATGAACTTATTATAAAGTCCCTTAAGGGGTCTGTGAACACACTCGTTCTCATCCTGACATTTAGTATATGCTCAACTTAAGCTCAAAATTAACCTTTCTCCTGCAATGGAATCCACTTTGCACAAGGTGTGCCAACAAAAATATCATAGAAGGCATTACACCGTCAGCAAGGCGATAGAAAATAACGCAAACAAGAGAAATTAAAGAGGAGAAAAAGATACCCCTTTAGCACCAGGCTCCCAGTTGGAACCAAGAAGCCTTACCAATAGAGTGCCCTTGCATTGGGCGTCCCAGCATGGTGTCCACACCTGCACAGGCACTCGAGCTTGGCACCTCATGTGGGTGTCAAAATCTGATGCCTCGTATGAAGTGCTTCTGATGCACTTTTTCCAATAGTTAATGATGGCATCATCATGCCTCCTATCTCTTAATTCTCAAAGTAGAAGTATGCGATGTCAATGGTCACTCAATTGGCTAAGTGTTTGCAATAACACCTAGCAAATGGGATGAAGAAACTCTATTGGAATCAAACAAGAGAAACAAAAGGCTATCTTAGCAATCCTTAATCATTGAGAGTAAATAACAATGTATTACTTAAATTGACTAGATGATGCTAAGTAGCATAAAAAATCCTAAACACAAATTTTACTTGCTACCACTACCATAAACATAATATCTCATTCCTGTGGAGCTACACCTACTGGTTCCTTCATCATCGTCTCTGCATCTATCGCCTAAAAGAACTTACTAGAGCTTTTACACTCATGGTTGTATGCTTATCAATCACGTTCATGAATGTCCTTTCATCAAATAGATATAAGAACTTATCTTCACTTTTCACTTCCTTCATGTACCTCACACTTGAGTATTCATGCTCCTTAAGTAGTTTAGACAACTCTTCTTCATTCTGAATCTGTTGTTTAATTGTTTCGGTAGCGTCTGCTTTAAGATGTTTTACCATAGATAAGGCTCCCTCTATTTGATGATCCATTCGTTCAAGTAATCCCTATGCTCCAAAAATGCACAAAATGCTCATGACTATAAAGTTACTACGAAGAAGAGAAGACAAGGTCAAAAGCAAATCAAAATAATATGACAAACACTTATTCAGACAAAGTTGTTAGCAACTACTTTAGTTAGCTAAAAGAAGGAGAATAACTCCAACTTCCTCTGATCATATTCTTTAACCGCACCTCACATGCGATGATACTGAAAGCCACCTCACTTACTCTACGGTGAGATTCTATATCATGGTTTCACTATAAACACTAATAAGATAGTCCTTTATCATCAACAACATTAAAAGATCAAGTTGTCTGTGGACAAGAAACTACTCCATGAGTGAGCTCAGAAGGTATGAAGCTGCCAAAAGTCATAGAGCATGCGTCTCTTCAACTTGGGGGGCTTGAATGACTCCTAATGAGCAACATCTCCCTGTAATATTATTTCAAAAATCGTCTCTTGCATATTGCTCTCTCTACCCTCCTAGGTGCGAAAACAACTTCGCCAACACCTAAAAACATCTAAGTACTATAGAAAACACATAACTTCAACAATAACCTTCAATGGTCTTTGAAGACTAAAACTTCATGGACATCAACTCCTATGTAGAATGTAGAAACAAGACATGTCTCTATCCCATTACAATGCATAAATTTATGTATCTACCCTTGACCTATTCATGGTCTACATAAGACCTTAAAACTTGCATAGAGTCAACACAAAGCTAATCCTCCTTTAAGAGCAAGATATTACTAACTATCCTAGAAAATTTTTGAAGTAAAGAAATTTCGCAGCAAAGCCTAAGTCCCACGCGGATATAAAGCCCAATGCAGGCACCATGCACAAATGTCCGACAATGATATTCTCCTTCCATCTTCCCTTTTTAGAGATAAATCTAACCTCCAACCCAACTTGAATTGGGTCCTCTCTATCGATGTTTCAATCCTTATGACTCTACTTGAAAATTTGCCTAAGTCTCGAGACAAAATGTCAGGCAAATTTTTTTAAGCCCTTCAATAACGGCAATGCAAAATTTTTCCTAGGTCTACCCATGATGCCACACTATCCCCTATCTAAGAGTGATTAATTTTGGAATAGTGTCTGACAAGCCAATTAGATTGGTCTTGTAAAAACTATTTTCTTGTAATACAATCTTGATTAAATGATGTTCTTTATATGGCCATCTTTATCTTATGATCTTTAATACTTCACTTGCATTGGGATGAAGCCCGTAGATCAATTTTGACTGTAGGACTTGGTTTGATGACCATGGAATAAGTCTCACACGGTCGTGATCTAAAATCTTCCAAGTTATATGATCTTAAAAGACGAGGCATCTAAGATCCGAATAGACTTACACTAATGATGCATAAATCCAAGAGTTGGATATTGCTCTGTTCCATGAGCAACCGTATGAGATATGGGTGCATATTAGTGGGTGATTTTTAGAGAACAAGCCACTGAAGGCCCATCGGAGAATCTACTAGATAGCCATAGTCGCAAGTCGTTACTGATAATTTCTCCGGCTTACGCTAATGTATATTATTAGTCCTCTGACTTGAGGATCTATGGTAACTTTGTGTTAGGTCCTCATGCTTTGACTCTTTCTTGACCACTTAATAGGTCTTTCGGGTTGAGGTTGGGTATGAGCTACTTGGCATGGAGGTTTGTGAGATCCAAGATGCAATCAGACTCCTCATTTTTGTGAAGGGCAAATACATCTCTTATGTATTCTATAATGATCGATTCCAAGAAATTCTTGTGAAGGTGGTGTGATAATTTGGAAAAGAAGTTTTGCAAAGATGAGGTCACACAAAGAAATTGAACATTGGGAATAGAGACATAGTATCAAGGCTATTAAGGAGCAAGCAAATATCTTACCCTAGAATGACCGTATTTGCATGGTAAGCGTAGAACTATAATAGTTCTCCAAAATATTCATTTCGGCCAATTAGTTGGGCTCCACTCCAAAACATTCATTTCGGCTAATTAGTTGCGCTCCATGGGCTTGAGGTTGGACATCGACCATATAGATTGGGTATTATTCAATTAATGAGGTTAATTGAATTGAGTCGATTAGTTTAAAAGTATTTTAAACTAAAATGAATATATGATAATCAAAAGTCACAAGGAGTTGTGAGCCCATGTCCAATGAATGGTAGAATCTATTGGATCACACTCAAAAGCCAATTAGCTTCCTAGTTGATGGAGCAATTTTCTAAGAGTTAGAGAATTTCTCCTAGTAGACCAATTTTGATGTGTCCAATTTAAGGTCAATTTTAGCCTGATTAATTTAAGTGTTAAATTAATCAATTAATTTAAAAGGTTAAATTAGGCCATTATTTAAAGAGTTAATTATTTGGTGCCAAAGTGACCATCAATTAGTCAAGTTAACTTGAAGAGTTAAGTTAACAAGATTAAGCTTAAGAGTTAAGCTTGTTTGACTTAAGAGTTAAGCCAAAGGTTAATTAATTAAATTTAAGTTTTTAATTTAATTAATGGAAAGAATACATTTTGGAGGGAAAATTCAAATGAAATGTTCATTTGAATTAGCATCTTAATTAGCTTAAAATTAGATTTCAAATGTAATTGGCCGCCAACTTGGCGTCACACCAACTTCATCCTATATATAGATATAGTGGGTGTGAGGATAGGTCATTGCTGAAAGTGTGAACAAATTAGATTCTTTTGCAATTCCCTCCAAAATACCTTGCAAGCATTGCATTCATGTGTTGGAAGCCTTGCTGCCTTCTTCTTCTTCTTCTTCTTCTTCCCTACCTCAAATCAGCCTCCTCTATTGTCATTCTCCTCTCTTATTCCAACTTATAGTGAGGAGAGTTTGGAAGTTTCAATTGGTGTGTGGATCATATCAATAGAGGCGAACAAGTTAGTTTGCTACGGTTTGGAGATCTACTTTAGCAGAGCACCGATTTGACGAATTTTTCCAAGGAGATCCAGAAATCTTTTTGATCCAAAATTTTTATTGTGTTTCTTCCAAGGTGTTGAAAGGTTGCAGTATTTTTCTCATGAATTTTGGAGGATTTTTAACGAGTAAAAATCCTTCCATTCCTGCTGCGCGGTTTCTGGCAGATTCTAGATTGATGAAAGGTTCACCACTTTCTCCTTGGCTATTAGCATTTCAAGGTAACACTCTATCTAAATCTTGATTTTAGGCATGATTTGATCCTAGTTAGCATGTAAGAACTAGTTTATTTAGCTTTTGAAGTTTTATAATTAGATCTTAGTGCCTTACTTGCTTTCAATACTAAGTACAGCACCAAGGACGCTTCTACAAGATGTTTGTGCTCTTCCTCACGTAAACACGAGTACATTCTTCTAAAGGAGCTCACCCTAAAACCTACACCATTATGTATCCGCCATCGTGCATAACCTTGCTATCAATGATACGACAACATTCAAATTTTCCCTAAGTCCTTTGATAAGGGAGTCAAGAAGAAGGAATAAAATAAAGAGTCCATAGAATCTTGAGGACCATATCAACAATCCTATCGGAACCTTCCTTCATCTCTTTCTTTCCCTGTTGAAGATGGAATCTTCCATATTTTTTGCTGACATTCTATGTGCTAACAAGGCCACCTTTATGGAGCACCTCTTAGGAGTCCAAATCCTAAGAGGCCACTTTTATAGAGCACCTTGTAGGAGTCTACTTTTAAAGAGTACCTCCTAGGAGTCCTGAAGACTTTTGAGACCTACTCAACCTTAAGTTCAATAGGAGTTGAGAACTCACAGACACCCAAATCAAGAATAATTACTTATTTGATGAACTTTACTTTAAAAATTAAAATAAATAAGTTAACAAATTGAACTTATAGTATATTTTCGATATGAAACCGAAATTTTCTTATAAAAAATAGTGAACTTAATGATACTAGTAAAAATTGACTATAAAGGTAATTCAGTATTTTAACTAAAAAAGGCCCAATAGACCTAAAATTAATTAATTGATTAAATGGGCTAGAGAGCCTAAATGAAAGGCCGAGTCTAAAATCTATGAATACCAAGTTCTAAAGAGAAATTAAGGTCAAGAAATCATTTGCAAAAATTCTCAGAGTATAAGAATTCTTAAGAAGAGCATGTCTCTTTGCATGTGTTCTGAGAAGATAAACTGACACTCTACTATCTTCCTGAAAGGACCTTTGTAGTGCCCTGCCTAAAAGGTGTCTGCTTCAGGCTGAGGTATTACTCTAATCATATTCACAAAAATCTAAAATAAAATATGCCCCCCAAAGAGTTTTCAATTTAAATAAATCCATATGAACCCGAATATTACTCATTCCAACTTACTAATACACACTGCTATAAAATGTTCCACAAGGCCATTATCGCAACATATAACAACTAATACCAAAATTGATATATTTGCATAATATTTACATCAAAAGTAGTTGAATTCAAACTTATGAACATTCTTGAGACAACATAACAAGTCATATACTTATGTATAGGTATAGCTACCTACTCACAAAAGTTATATATTCTAGCTATAACCACAAACAATACTAAAGCTATTTTTCATTTCCTATCTAGGGAAAAGAATTAAGAACACAGAAGAGGTGTAAATCCTACTAACTTAATGAGGTGAACAACAATTAGTTTATGGATAAAATGTGAAGAAGCTAATACGTATTCTGGTGAAGCCAAGATAAGACAAGATACAGTAAAAGTAATGGAATGAACTAAAGTTCACAAAATGAGACGAGACAGAAGGTGAGATCAAACATATGAAATACATAACAACTGAGATACAATATTCCAAATGATAATAAAAAAAGGTCAAATTTTCAATGAGCTAAACGGAACTGTTGGTAAATCCAACCTTATGACTTCTAAGAATATATCAAAATGAGTTCTTTATTTCTCTTATTCTGAGTGATCAAACAAAACACACACACACACACATGTGGCATGGCTGGCCGTACATTGATCCTGCTACTCATAGATAGCTATCTCTAACTACCTGTGAGTTAGGATCATAGTAGGTACTAATTAGATGACCAGTCACCGTTGGTCTATTCTGCCTCTACCCAAACATTTTGCAAATAAAATAGAAAACCTTGTAGAATATTTCACCATAAGCAGAACATAACATTGATAGCAGAATTGGATTTTAAAATAACTAATCATGAACATGTCAGAATGCAAAGTAATGCAGTCCAAATCACATCACATATCGATCGCAAGACCATTCCAATATATTACAAAACGTTGAGTTCAAGGAACGATAAAACAATTGGTCGGCAAGATTGTCTCGATAGCATTTTAGAAATACATTATAACTATCCACGAATCAATTGACAAAGCTAAAGAATATAGAAAGCAAGGTAATAATCAAAACTCAACAGAGTGGCTCGAATGTTATGAAAGGTATAGACAAGTTAGGATATGAACGATTAAGTCAATATTCACAAGAAACGTATATATTTTTTCAGCTACAATGATACGAATTAAAACCTCACATTAGGTCTCATTGTCAAGCTGGTCCTCTATTAATCGAGGAAGTTTAGGTCCTCGCCACTTATTTTTGATAAATGCAACATAAGTATTAATACGTTTGTGTGGTATTTATTTGACAGTAACTATGATTGCTTTATGCCTTAATGATATTAATTCCCTTATTCAATGCGAAATGTTTTTACTCTTTCTAATTCTCAATCTAGTTCTTGTACATTGTATTATGCTATAGTAATTTAATACCTTTAACTAATTTAAGTTATTTTGCCAAATTCGACACACATTTAGTTCGGTTAGGCAATTAAGGTTTTGTTCTGAAATCAATTCACAATTCGACTTCCTAGATAGCTCATTGTATTTAAATAATATCATTTGAGCAATTTATTAGTTTTGAATCAAAATGTTATTTTTACCCATAATATCTAATTTAATGTCCCTAGCCCATAATTACTAAATTAGACCATCCTTATGAATTTTACACATTTTCCTAATAATAACCAGTGTTTACAAACATTACACAATTTTAATGTTCTCAATACACTAATTAACATAATTAATGATAATTAAGCTTTTATTAATAGTCAGCGTCCACACATCACTTTATACTAAAATCACATCCAATCATTTTGGTCCATAATTATAATTCGCTCCAATCAATTAAAATTAATCAAAAATTAACAAACACTTTAATAGATCCTAATAAGGAAATATTTAACTATCTAATGGGAACTTATTGAATTATCCAAATTCAATGTCAATTAACAACCTGAAATCAGCACGCATGTGTTCAAAATATCGACCCGAATAAGCTTTCTGGAAATTGATGGAGCGCTACTGATACTGGGTTGTGGCACCACCGAACTATGCACCTCCTCACGCTTAATATGATCGCTCAATCAATTTATAGCACCGACATCGAATTTTTGATTAATTGGCCCCAAAACTGTGAACCTTGCCACATGCCGCCACCATTACTTCAATTCTTAAATTCCTCCTGTGTCAGTGACCAAAACTAGAAATTGAAGGTGCTAATCTTTTCTACTCATCAAGATTGTCAGTTTCCACACCTTGGTTACGACCAATAGCTGTTAGAACTATTGTGATGGCCATTATTCGTTGTGTGTGTTTTTTACCTTAGTTTCTCGATGTTCTATTGGATGTTTTGGAATGATTTTGCGATGGTTGTGTTCACTATGAAGAGGGGAAGGAAATGGCTGGGTTGGTTTTGAAGTTTCCAGTGCTAGCGAGAGAGTTACTGTGTGTGGGAATTGAAGTAAAATGGGGGGGGGGGAATATTTTTTAGGTTTCAAAATTTGCAAATTGATGCCAAAGTTTTTTCTTAGCTTCCAATTAAATCCTTGGACTTCCTAGTGCCTCATATTGACTATCATTGCTTACAATTTACCCCCTTGGCTGTTCCTACCTACACATTTGGCCCTCATGATTTTCTTAACTGATTCCATTAAGTCCTATGTAATTATTTTTCTAGCTCCTGAATTTTCTAATGTTGAATTGAGACCCTAAGAACTTTTAAAATGAAATACTTTTGGTCCTCTATTGATTTTTATTATTATTTTCCTTTTAAAATTTTAATTTTAATTATTTCATAAAATTCACATTTTTAGAAAGTCTTCCCATATTCAAAAATTTAGGTTTGTTACAACCCTCCCCCTTTAAAAGAATCTGGTCTCCAAATTCTCATATGAGTTTGGATAAGTTCAATATCACTCGTTGTCTTCTCATCCCAAAATTCTTCTTTTGATAAATCGTTCTTAGTCCATAAATTCCATATATATTCTTCTCTGGTCCTAAGCAATTTCTACTTTGTTGAGACTGAAATCTAAAATCCTTAATATTTGAGATTACCATCTTGAGTTTTTTAATTTATTCATCCTCACTTGCGTATTTTGAGTTTCAACATGTGTTCGAGGTTAATTCCTAAATCCCATGACCTATAGTTATATTCTCATCCTTGAAGTACCCATACTTATTCTTTACTTATTTCGCCATCTACTGAGTACAGTAATCTTTTTTTCAACCTAAAGTGTTTGTCAATCTTAGACTTTCCCAACCGTGCCTACTAGTACATTTCTCTTTTTCCATCTCTAAAAGGCATCTTTGTTCATTAAGCAATTCGTGCTACAATTAATTCTATGTCCTGAACAAGATAATTTTATCTCCACGGTTTAGGTTTCTAGGACATGTGAGATCATTCTCCCATAACCAAATTTCTATTTCAAGGCATAAATATATATATATATATATATATATATAATTTTCTTAAATTTCCCAAAGAATGATAAGAACTAGCACTGAAACTATTTTTCTTTTAATTCTTAAAATTTTCTATATAAATCTATTTATTCAATTTATTAATTCTTTCGAGTTATTTCCACTAGTAGCTCTACAACCTTGGAATTGGTAATATCATGAATACAAACCATACCTTCTACCACATGGTTTGACTCTAGGATGCTTCCTCCATTTAGAGCATAAGTGCAGGCTCAAATTTGCGGCCCCGTTGGTTCTCATTATATGTTTCCCTTTATTTGTAGTTGCCTTTGGTGCAGAACTGGGTAGTCCTTGATGTGATGTTGATCGCTACTGCATGCTATACACCTTTCTAGCCTTTTCCATCATTCAGATTCCTCATGATTGGAGCCACCATAAGATCCACAATTTTTTCTTCCATTCCTCCCACAGGGTATGCTGCATTCTTTGTTGAATATGGGCGTTGTCTAGAGGTTCCAAATTGGATCCTTGTTTACTTGGTACCTAAGTCAATTTCCTTGCCAGTAGGGATTCTAGATTCAAAAGCCTTTCCTCGCTTGACCTTCTTCTTATTTACATATACCTCACACGTGTCTTGCTTCTCCCTCAAGGCTTTCTTTAAAACTGCCTTGAACTTAGACTGTTCATAAGGTGTAAGGGTTTTTCGTACTTTAAATCTTGGTCATTTAATGAATTTTTTGGTCTTATACCCCTCTTTTCTCAGTGCATGTGGTGCGTATTGAATTAATCTGCTGAACCTAGCTTTCTACTGCCATATTATTATCTCCCTTAGGTAAGACCCTCAACCTCTTATCTCCATGCATTTCTTACCTTTTGTATACTCCGATACCACTTGAAAGCAAGTAAGGTACTAGGATCCAATTATAAAACTTCATAAACTAAATAAACTAGTGCTTACATGCTATCTACGATCAAATCATGCCTAAAATCCAGATTTAGATAGAGTGTTACCTTAAAATGCTAATTTCCAAGGACAAAGTGGTGAACCTTTTACCAATCCAGAATCTGCCAGAAATTGTGCAGTAGGAAGAAAGCGATTTTTAACCTCGTTAAAACTCCTCAAAAATTCACAAAAAATTACTGCAACCTCTCAACACCTTGGAGGAAACACAGTAAAAATTTTGGATCAAAAAGCTTTCTGGATCTCCCTATAAAAATTATCCAAATCGGTGCTCTGCTCATGCGGATCTCCAAACTAGCAAACTAACTTGTTTGCCTCTATTGATATGATCCACACACTAATTGAAACTTCCAAACTCTCTTCACTATAAGATGGAATAAAAGAGGAGAATGGCAATGGTGGAGGCTAATTTGAGGTAGGGAAGAAGAAGAAGAAGAGAGCAAAGCTTTCAACACATGAATGCAATGCTTGCAAGAAGTTTTGGAGGGAATTATGAAAAGAATCTAATTCTTTCACACTTTCAGCAATCACCTATCCTCATACCCTCTATATTTATATATAGAGTGAGGTTGGTGTGATGCCAAGTTGGCATCACACCTTCCTCAAGGTGGGCGGCCAACTTGCATTGCCAAGTTGCCATTGCAAATTCAAATCCAATTCGAATTTCATGTGCATCTTAATTACATTTGAAATCTAATTTCAAGCTAATTAAAATGCTAATCCAAATGAACATTTCATTTCAAATTTTCCTCCAAAATGTGTTCTTCCCATTAATTAAATTAAAGACTTTAATTAAATTATTTAACCTTTGACTTAACTCTTTAGTCAAATAAGCTAACTCTTAAGCTTGAATTTTGTTAACTCAACTCTTTAAGTTAACTTGACCAATTGATGGTCATATTGGCACCAAATAATTTACTCCTTAATTATTGGTTTAATTTAACTCCTTAAATTAATTGATTAATTTAACAGTTAAATTAATCAAGCCAAAATTGATCTTCAAAATTGATACCTTAAAATCAGTCCACTACGAGGTATTTTCTAACACTTAGAAAATTCCCTCCATTAATTAAGAAGCTAATTGGCTTTTGTGTGTGACCCAATAGGTTCTACCATTCATTGGACATGGGCTCACAACTCCTTGTGACTTTTGAATATCATATATTGATTTTAGTTTAAAACACTTTTAAACTAATCGACTCAATTAAATTAATCTTATTAATTGAAAAGTACCAAATCTCCATGGTCGATGTCCAAACTCAAGCCCATGGAGCCCAACTAATTGGCCCAAAATGAATGTTTTGGAGAACCATTATAGCTCTACACTTACCATGCAAATACAGTATTTCTGTCTCTTATCTCCAGAAAGAGGCCTAGGGCAAGATATTTGTCGGCTCCCTAATAGCCTCGATTCTATGTCTCTATTCCCAATGCTCAATTCCCTTGTGTGACTTTATCTTTGGAAAACTCTTTTTCCAAATTGTCAACCACCTTGCACAAGGATTTCTTGGTATCAATCATTATAGAATACATAGGAGATGCACTCGCCCTTCACAAAAATAAGGAATCGAATTCCATCTTGGATCTCATAAACCTCTATGCCAAGTAACTTATACCCAACCTCAACCCGAAAGACCCACTAAGTGGTCAAGAAAGAGTTAAAGCATGGGAACCTGACATAAGGTTACCATGGATCCTCAGGTTAGAAGACTAATAATATGCACTAACGAAAGCTGGAGAAATTGCCACTACCGACTTGCCATATAAAAAATATCATTCAATTAAGATTGTTTTAAAAGAAAATTGCTTATATAAGGCCAATCTTATTGAATTGTCGGGCACTATTCCAACAATCTCCCACTTACCCTAAAGCCAATGCCCCATGGCCTTGAGACCCATCTTCTCAAGATGTTTTTCAAAGACCTTTGCGTTAGGGGTTTTGTGCAGTGGTTCTGCTAAATTCTCTTCTGAGGCAACTTTGTCCACTCAGTTGTCGCGTCTATCATATGATATCATACATCAAATGATAATGCATTTATTGTATTTGGATCACTAATAAGATCTTAGCTAAAGTCCAAAATTGTCTTCTAAAGACAATCGCTCATACACCTGAGCACTATATCCAACTCTTGGATGGAGTTTTTATCTAAATACCTTTTTTTGCGGTTTCCAAAACCACAAATTATTTCAGCTCAGTAGTGGTCTCGGTCGTGGTGTCTTGTTGGAACTCTTCCAACTTACTATGCTGCTATTAAGGCAAAATATAAATCCACAAGTGGATTTTAGGTCATTCATATCGGATTGGAAACTTGAATCTGAAAACCCCTCTAGTTTCAATTCTTCATTGCCATATACCAAACACAAGTCCTTAGTCCTTCTCAAGTACTTAAGGATTGCTTTAACCGCTATCCAGTGTTTCTCACTGGGATTGGATTGGAACCTACTCGTAACACTTATCTAGTGTGCCACATCTGATATCGTACATTGATCTACATACATTATGCTACCAATAGCGAAGGCATAAGGTATGCAGGATATTCTTCGTTTCTCTTCCTCTGTCTTGGGGGCCATAGACTTGGAGAGATGAATGCCATATCCTATGGAAAAAACATCCCTTCTTGGATTCTTCCATACTAAACCTCTTTAGTATCTTGTCAACGCAAGAGGTCTGGGATAGCCCCAACATCCTCTTAGATCTATCTCTATAGCTACGTATACCCAATACGTAGGATACTTCTCCCAAATCTTTCATGGATAATTGTGTAGATAACCATGCTTTAGTACATTCTAACATTCCTACCTCATTCCTAATGAGAAGGATGTCATCGACATAAAGCACAATAAACTGTACACTACTCCCATTAGTCTTCTTATACACACATGATTCATACACATTTTTGACAAAGCCAAATGATTTGACTGTTTTGTCAAAATATATGTTCCAACTTCGGGATGCCTGTTTGAGTCCATAAATGGATCTCTGGAGTTTGCAAACCTTTTGTTCCCCTTGGATGTAAAACCTTGTGGTTGCACTATATAGATTTCTTTTTCAATTTCTCCATTGAGGAAAGCGATTTTTACATCCATTTTCCATATCTCATAGTCATAATATGCGACTATGGCAAGTATAATCCAACAGAAACTATTCCCTTTGGTGGATCTACCAAAGTCCACACTTTGTTTGGGTATGTGGAGTCCATTTTGGATCTCATGGCTTCAAGCTAACTTCCCAAATCTATGTCCAACATAACTTCCTCAAAGGTCATTAGATCACTATTCAATTGGCCTATCTCATGAAGGAATCCAAACTTTTTGGGTTGCTTCTTGATTTGGTTCGACCTTCTTAGAGGTTGTGTGTTAAGCTCTTTGATATATATATTTGTTTCTACCACTTGTGGGATTTGATGATCATTTTGAACTTCACCAAGTTCAACAACAATGCCTTTTTCTATCTTATATAAATTCCTTTTCTAAAGAAAAAGTGGCGTTCCTTGAAATAAACACATTTTGTTTTGAGGATCATAGAAGTAGTAACCCATAGACTCTCTAGGGTATCCCACAAACTTGCACAAGGTGGATCTACTATCCAACTTATCTCCCACTGTTCATATCACATAGGCAGGAGATCCCCAAATCTTGAGATATTGGTAAGAGGGTGCTTTGCCATACCATATCTCATATAAGGTTTTGGCACTGACTTTGAAGGTACTAAGTATAGGCACATTGAAGAAGCTCAACATGGAACATACCATGTCCAACAAGGTACAATTTCTCCTCTCGACTACTCTATTGTATTGGGGTGTGTCGGGTGGAGTCCATTGAGAGAGAATCCCATTCTCTTTTAGATAATCCAAGAATCTGGTGCTCAAGTATTCTTTCCCTCAATCCAATCGAAGAGCTTTAATACTTAGCCCTAATTGCTTTTCCACATCACTCCTATATTCTTTAAACTTTTCAAAGGCTTCAGAATTGTTCTTGATAAAAAACACGTGTCCGAACCGACTATAGTCATCGGTGAAGATGATGAAGTAGGAATAGCCTCCTCTCTCACTATCTCTTAGTGGTCCACAAACTTCCATATGGATCAAATTCAAAAGACTTGTGGAGCGTTCTGTTTGTCCTACAAAAGGAGCTTTGGTCATTTTTCCTCTCAAACAAGATTTAGAAATAGGAAGATCCTCAATGGCACTAACATTTAGTGCTTTGAGAGCTTCTAACTTGTTCATCCTAATTTTAGAAATATGTCCAAGTCTTGCATGCCATAAAATGGCATCTTCTTGGTCATCTAACTTTCTTACTTTCTCGAAAGTGCATTAGTGATGGTTGAGAATCTAATATGTATAATCCCTTGTTAAGTATGCCATAAGCAGTTAAAGAACCCATTCTTTAATGTCTTCAATCTCCCATTTGATATAGAAGGATCAAATCCTTCACTATCCAAAACAAGAATCTGAAATAATATTCTCAATTATATATGTCACATAATAGCAAGGGTTCAATACAATTATGGAGTTCCCTAAGTCCAACTTATTATGCGCCTTCAGCTTTGGTCACAACTCTTGCTCCTTAGCCGAGGCGGTGGATCATATCCACATCACTTAGTTTTATTCTTCTTTCTTATTCTTTGTAACAACTTACAAAGATAAGAACCGCATGCGATATCATATATCCATGATGTTTCTTTATCCTTAAATGCACTTCAATAAAGTACATACCCTTTCAAAGGGCTGCAAGGTATTCATTGCATAATGGCTTCCAATGGCCTATCTAGCCAAAGTAGAAACAAATAATACCGACGATACGCTTATAATCTTCTAGACTCCTCTAGATGCTTTTAATAGTTTTTTTCCCTTAGAGGAAGAAATTTTCTTCCTTTTACCTCCCTTTCTAGCACCCATAAGGCCCATAGACTTGGAGGAGGAAACAAGTGTCAAAGGTTTGCCCTTGTCATGGAAGTCTTATTGTAGATCAACACTTTTATCAATGAAACTCGGCGAGGATGTGAGGATCAAATCTTCATGGAGATCATTGTCCATCGCGACGTCCAAATAGAAAAAGCTTCTCCAAGCCTAATCATCTTTATACCATAGTTGATAACACATGACTTCACATCCATCCTAGCTTGAAAAATCTCTTTTGACGACATGAACTTTCTTCCCTTGTTTGCTTTACAACTTTTGTAAACTTTAATCAAGGTATTATTCATGTGTCTTTGAGACTTTTAATGTTTGTAGATGCCACCATAAGACTATGGGATAGGACGATCCTAAAACCAATTTGTGAACTTTTTACGTGTCTCTTGATCTACTTTAATCCCCATGGGATTAGGAGCACCATAATGTAGGACATATATCTGCTTCTAGGAATCTAGAACAATTTTTAAGTTTAAGTCAAATGTGGAAGTTTGGCCCGGTTGGTTTATTGGTTTCCAAATAATGTTGAGTGGAACATTAAACTATTGTTGAGATTTCACAAATCCTCAAAGGCGAAAAAGAGAATAAGCATGTGATTGAATTTGATATTAAAACATGTTCATGGTCTTTCAAGCATGTTTTCCTCCCACTATTCTATCAAATTCTTCACCCCCTAGAAGAATTCGAGAAATCATATTTCCTAGTGAGAATCAAGATTCCAAGGACTTACAAGTGGACCCCTGTGTACAAGTTCCATTCACAAGCAATCAAATGGTAAACAACTTTTGCTAATTGTATCTCATGCAACTCTCAATATATTTTGCCTCACTTTTCACATAGATCCACGTGTGCGTGTGCCATCTATGGTACTAAGCGTTAAGTCGTACCTACCAATTGATCATTGACTCAAGACAGGCACCGCATCATCCCCCGTGTACGAGTGCCATCAGACAAAATATTGTCATGGCATACACTATTGGTAGAAGGCTTGGATTAATTAAAACTCTTTTAATTTGAATCCATTTCGACTTAATATATGAAAAGAACTTAGACATTCTAAATTGAGGGTTTTTGCTTGCAAAGATCTCATCATTTTATCTTCTTATTTAGGTTTTCTATATCCTAACTATACATCTCATACATCAATAGGATATGGAAAGTATAAATAAGTAAATGCACCTAGCATATTCCTAGGGTGGGATGAGTATGAGCCTAACCAAATGGTGCACTTAGAGCAATATGTGCGCCATCTAGTTGATTTTAGGTGGGTTGATTAAATCTAGCTATTACATGATTGTATCCATATATTCATGGATCTTCAAAGTCTCCATGCTTCCATGGTCTCCTTTGCTCCATGTAACTTTTACATGAGAAAGAAATCCTCACTTCTAGTGATTCTACTATCATAACATTTACAAGATATAAATTAAAAGGCATGGAAACCCCAATTTAATACAACCCATTTCATCAACTTGAAATAAATAAAGATCAATATTAAAGTCTCATGATCATCCCCATTCATTCATTATCCATTTAACAATTAAATGTACAATAAACAAATATAGAATTAACAATTAATTCCATCAATTAAATGCTAATCAAATTGACAAATAATTGGCCATGCATAACACTTATGCAACATGTTGGAGATTAACTTTAATGAGATTTTAGGAGCTTGAAAAAAGTCAAACATTTTATTGAAAACTTGCACAACACTTGTGCATCTATTATGTGTGAAATAAAATACTTTTGGCCACTAAAGGAACACAAAAAATTGGTCAAAACCCATCCAACCTGAAACTAGGCACTACTGCCCCAGCCCGGCCTGGCAACAAGAGTGCACGTTGCCCAGCCGGGCGTGGCAACTTGCCCTGTTTTTGGGTTTGGATCGAGTCAACTTATTTTTGGTTCAACTTTTGTGAACCAAAAAATTTAGGACACCTTCTAAACATTAAAACACACATTATAGATGAAATTTCAGATCTAAAACATCTTTTACAATCAAAATTTCAAGTTCTCAATCGAGCTTCCAAAAACTAGTTTAAGTAAGAATCATATTCTTCAAAAATCTCCAACAAAACTCCAATCAAATTGGATCCAAAAATGACAAAAACACACTAAGGTCAGATTTAGCATGCTATATCAGCATATAACATCAATAAATGCCAAATCAACATTTAGCATAAATAGCTATGAATTAAAACATACTAATCCTATGAATTAACACTTAAAACACATATTAGCATGCTTTCAATTCATCAATCAAGGAGCTACATAAAACATCATCCAAACACTCCAATCCATCATATGAATCAAGAATTTGGTGATTTTGATCAATCCATCACATGAATCAATCATCAACAAAAAAATCCAAATCTAAGCATGATTTAGGCTCCGATACCACCTGAAAGCAGGTAAGGCTCTAGGATCCAATTATAAAACTTCATAAGATAAATAAACTAGTGCTTACATGCTATCCAGGATCAAATCATGCCTAAAATCTACATTTAGATAGAGTGTTACCCTAAAATGCTAATTTCCAAGGAGAAAGTGTTGAACCTTTCACCAATCCAGAATCTGCTAGAAACCGCGCAACATGAAGGAAGCAATTTTTAACCTCGTTAAAACTCCTCCAAAATTCATGAAAAAAAATACTGAAATGTCTCAACACCTTGTAGGAAAGATGTTAAAAAATTCAGAATAAAAATATTTCTAGATCTCCCTAGAAAAATTCACGAAATTGGTGCTCTGCTAAAGTGGATCTCCAAACAGTAGCAAACTAACTTGTTTGCCTCTACTGATATGAACCACACACCAATTGAAACTTCCAAACTCTCTTCACTATAAGCTAGAATAAGAGAGGTGAATGAAAATGGTGGAGGCTGATTTGAGATAGGGAAGAAGAAGAAGAAGAGAGCAAAGCTTTCAACACATGAATGCAATGCTTGCAAGAAGTTTTGAAGGGAATTGTGAAAAGAAGCTAATTCTTTCACACTTTCAGCAATCACCTATCCTCACACCCTTTATATCTATATATAGAGTGAGGTTGGTGTGATGCCAACTTGGCATCGCACCTTCCTCAAGGTGGGCGGCCAACTTGCATTGCCAATGTGGCAAATTCAAATTCAAATCCAATTTGAATTTCATGTGCATCTTAATTACATTTGAAATCTAATTTCAAGCTAATTAAGATACTAATTCAAATGAATATTTTATTTGAATTTTCCCTCCAAAATGTATTCTTTCTATTAATTAAATTAAACACTTTAATTTAATTAATTAACCTTTGACTTAACCCTTAAGTCAAACAAACTTAACTCTTAAGCTTAATTTTGTTAACTTAACTCTTTAAGTTAACTTAACCAATTGATGGTCACTTTGGCACCAAATAATTAACTCCTTAATTAATGATCTAATTTAACCTTTTAAATTAATTAATTAATTTAACACTTAAATTAATCAAGCTAAAATTAACCTTCAAATAACCTTCAAAATTGATACCTTAAAATTGGTCAACTACGAGGTATTTTCTAACACTTAGAAAATTCCCTCCATTAATTAGGAAGCTAATTGGCTTTTGTGTGTGACCCAATAAGTTTTATCATTCATTGGACATGGGCTCACAACTTTTTGTGACTTTTGAATATCATATATTCATTTTAGTTTAAAATATTTTTGAACTAATTGACTCAATTCAATTAATCTCATTAATTGAATAGTATCCAATCTCCATGGTCGATATCCAACCTCTAGCCCATGGAACCCAACTAATTAGCCGAAATGAATGTTTTGGTGAACCATTATAGTTCTATGTTTACTATGCAAGTACGGTCATTTCGTCTCCTATCTCCAAAGAGGCTTAAGGTAAGATATTTCTCGGCTCCCTAATAGCCTCGATATTATGTCTCTATTCTCAATGTTCGATTCCTTATGTGACCTTATCTTTGAAAAATTCCTTTTCCAAATTGTCACATCAGCTTGCGCAAGGATTTCTTGGAATCGATCATTATAGAATACATAGAAAATGTACTCGCCCTTCACAAAAGCGAGGAGTTGGATTCCATCTTGGATCTCACAAACTTCCATGCCAAGTAGCTCATATCTAATCTCAACTCGAAAGACCCGCTAAGTGGTCAAGAAAGAGTCAATGCATAAGGACTAGACATAAGGTTACCATGGATCCTCAGGTTAGAGGGCTAATAATATGTACTAGCATAAGTTGGAGAATTTGCCACTACCAACACTACGGCTATCTAGTAGATTTTTCGATGGGTCTTCAATGCCTTGTTCTCTAACAAGCACCCACTAACATGTACCCATATCTCATATGGTTGCTCATGGAACGGAGCAATATACAACTCTCGGATTTATGGATCGCGTAGCACAAGTCTATTCAGATCTTAGATGCCTCGTCTCATAAAATCCTATGACTTGAAAGATTTAAGATCATGACCATGTAAGACTTATTCCATAGTCATCAAACCAAGTCCCGTAGTCATGAGTGATCTAAGGGCTTCATCCAAATGCGAGTGAAGTAATCGAGAGCATAAGATGAAGATGGTTATATATAGAATATCATTCAATCAAGATTATTTTCACAAGGAAATAGCTTTACAAGGCCTATCCTATTGGCTTGTCTAGCACTATCCCAACATTTCTCACCTCTTATGGAATGAATATATCCATATACTCCCATACAAAGTTTTCCTATGTATGAGGTATTTTCTTATGGTACCTTCGTTGGCTTACTAAGACCAACCGTTGATGAGCGGTCCCTTCCAAAAGGGAAATAACATATATAAACTTATAATCATATGGGTAACCTAACATATGAAAAGTATCTTCATTCCCTTGATCTATGCTTCTGCCTTTTGGTGTCCGATTCACCCATAAACTTTGAGATGGAACTTAAGGAAGTAAACGTTGGAGGCTCTTCGCTTTTCTTGAAATTATTCATCTGATCTTGTTGCTATTGAGATTGTATCAATTATTTCCTCATTGCAGCCATTTTTTCTATAATCTGTCATCTCGCTACTAGATTTACCAGTAGGTCTCATGTTACTTCCCCAACATATTAGATGCCTTTGTTTCAAAGTGTCCTCTTTCAAATTTTTTCGACTGAAAGAATGTGTTGAGGTTAGGTTTCATGACGCCTTTCAATAGGTTACAAAGCTTTTTAGTTTTATAGGCCACACTTATCTGTAATGTTTAATGAGCTATTTATTAATTAGTACTCAATCTTTGTCAAATCTCATTGCACAAAATTCACAGTATATACATAGTTTTCTAAATACAAGATGAATTAGAACTCAATCAGCCTTTAGGTTAGCATTAACTTCATAGATTCTCCTTTTTTCCCTTTTTTTCCATTATCTTTCTCTTTTCCATTATTTTCCACCTCTTCTCTTTATCACTGATGTATTCCTGATAACCCTACTTCATGGATTACACGATGTTCTTCTATTTCACTTAACTAGTTTATTAAACTTTTAGGGCTATCAGAATAGTTGTTACTTGCCTAAATCAATTCATGCTTTGTGTAATCATCTTTGGTGTTCAAGTTCAGTCTAACTCCAAGACTTCTTCAAAGTATCTTTTATTCAGTCTATTCTTTGCAATCTGTATTCCTTATCTTTATTTTCTATTTATCCCTTATAGATTTCATCTCATAGGCGATTGTCTCCTATTCAATCTAATGTTGTCTTGTAGTCATTCATATCATCTTCATTACTAGGCAATAAACTTTTCCAATATAACTATACCACGTAAATCTCACTATATTCATGCGCTAAACACTATTTATCCAAAGATAATCATTCAGTTCCCCAAATATATCTCCTCATAATGCAATCCTCTACTTATTATATACAACTTCCAAGAATGTTGCTCACAAATCCTTGATTTCCAAAGTAACTCTTCGCCTACTGAAAATATTTCTTTGCAAATTATCTTTTACTCATCAATCAACCTTCATAGATATTGTTCACATAACATTATAATTTCAAACAGTATCATCATTTTCAATAAATATAAGATCATATGCCTAACACGTTAGAAGTAAGAGGTTATACATTGATTGGCCACCCCAGTGTAAGCTTTCACTTCCTTAATGTCGAGTATTATCCCAAAAGTCCATATCCTACTCAACTCCACAATAAAACTTCATTTTTACCTACCATAAAATCCTATATTCTGAAAAATCATACCCTGATATAGCTTAGGTTTTGTAACCCAAGTATTCACATCCTAAATAATTCCTAATTCAAGCTTAATCTCCAATGGACCCGTCGACTCCAACTACAGAAATCATTCCCACATTTACCTAAGTCATTGATAAACCTAGGCTTACCTAAGTCATCGATTAATCTAGGCTCTAAGACCACATTTGTAGCACCCCATCCGAGAGGTGATGGCTACGGGCCGAGGTACTACTCTAATCATATTCACAAAAATTCAAAACAAAATATGTACCCCAAAAATTTCAATTTAAGTAAATCCATATCAACCTGAATATTACTAATTCCAACTTACTAGTACATACTGCAATAAAACATTCCACAAGGCCACAATCTCAACATGATAAACCCATATATTTGTATAATATTTACATCAAAAGTAGCTGAATTCAAACTTAACATTCTTGAGACAACATAACAAGTCATACATATAGCTAGCCACTTGCTCACAAAAGTTATATATTCTAGCTACAACCACGAATGCTACAACAGTTTCTCAGTTCCTACTTAGGAAAAAAGAATCAAGAATACAAAAGATGTTGGAATAGTTCCCTACAAGCCAATTAGATTGGCGTGTTATACTGCTCCAATTGTGATATAATCTTGATTGAATGATATTCTTATTAAGTGGTTGTTTTCATCTTATTCTTTTTATACTTCACTTGCATTTAGTTGAAGCCCTTAACTCATACAAAACTACGGGACTTAGTCATGTATATGATAGTAATCACCAAATAAGTCTCCATGGTCATGACTTAAAGTATTTCAAGTTATAGAATCTTATGAGATACGGCATCTAAGATTTGGATAGACTTGCACTAACGATGCATACTCTAACAGGTTGGATATTGCTTTATTTCATGGGCAATCTATGTGAGATATAGATGAATATCAGTAGATGCTTGTTAGAAAACAAGTTCATTGAAGGCCCGCCAAGAGATTCCACAGCACATTGGTAGTGGCAAGTTATCAAGCTTATGATAGTGCATATAATTAATCCTTGGACCTGAGGATCCATAATAACCTTGTGTTTAGGTCCTTATGAATTGACTTTTCCCCACCCACATAATGGGTCATACAGAGTTGAGATTAGGCATGAGCTACTTAAGCATGAAGGTTTGTGAGATCCAAGATGGGATCCATTTCCTCATTGTTGTGAAGAGCAAATGCATCCCTATGTATTCTATAATAACCGATTCCCAAAAATGTTTACGCAAGGAAGTATGACAATTTGGAAAGGTGTTTTCCAAAGTTGAGGTCGTGAAGGGGAATCGAACATTGGATGTAGAGACATAGTTATTGAGGCTATTAGAAAGCCGACAAATATCTTGCTCCAAGCCTTGTTCGGGAGATAGGAGATAAAATGATTGTATTTGAATGGTAAGTGTAAGTTATAATGGTTCATCATGATATAATTCATTCATCCAACTAGTTGGCATCCATGTGCATGTTGCTAGACATCGACAATGGAGTTGGATATTCTTCAATTAATAGAGATTAATTGAAAGATTATTAGTTTAAAGGAGCTTAAACTAATGTGAGAATTTCAATATTCAAAATATCACAATCAGTTGTGAGTCCATGTCCAATGAATCGGTGAGCCTAATGGGTCACAAAAAAAAGCCAAAGAAATCTCTTATTTTATAGGAGGGATTTTCTAAAGAGTTAGAAAATCATATACTAGGCGATTTTGGAGAGAAACGGTTGACTAATTTCAATTGGTCATTTTGGCTTGATTAATTTAAGTGTTAAATTAATCAAAATAATTTAAGGAGTTAAATTAGGCCAATTAAATTAAGGTGTTAATTTAATTGGTGTCATATGACACTTAATTAGTCAAGTTAACTTAAGGAGTTAAGTTAGATCTAGTTAACTTAATTAACTTAAGGAGTTAAGTTAAATTAATTAAATTAAATAGTTAATTTAGTTAAACTGAGAATTTAAGTTTTGGAGGAAAATCGAATGAAAAATTCCATTTAGATTAAGTTTATTAACATTTCATTTCAGGAGATGAAATATAAAAGCGAATTGAAATGCAAATGCACACACAAGTTGGCAAGTTGGCCAAAATGCATGGAGGGTGTGATGGAAGCAGCCAATAGCTTCTATTCCCTCCTAGAAATATGCCATGTGGCTAGCCACTTGTGCTTAGTTGGCATTCCTCACACTTTTCCTCCAAAAGTGTGATATAATTAATGTGTTGAATAATCACACCAAAAATTTTCTCCTCCCTCTCTCCTAAGAAAAAAACCACCATTCTCCTATCGTCACTATCATCCTCTCTTTTCTAGTAAAGTGCGGTTGATTGAGAGCTTATCCTAGGTGTGTGGATTTAACATTAGAGGTTCAATACTTGGGCGACTTTTGTGGCTAATTTCGGTAGATCGTTTGGATGATCTAAAGGCTGATTTTTCCAGTAATTTTTTATCACAACCTTGTTGTTCCAAAGGTGAATTGGTGTGCCAATTTGGAGCTTTGTAAGGGGAGCAATTAGATCAAACTATTATTACTTGTAGATCATCCGTTGGAAGAGTCCTTGGAGTGATATAGTCAAATCCTTTATTTTCATTCACAAAGATAAATTTTCTGCCTTCTAATCCCCATTTAGTGCATGATTTTGATCCTTATGAAGGAGATGTTTTGTTTTGTTTTTTCCTATTTTGGTTTTAATATTTGGATCCTAATCCATCTCCATCCATTAAGTGATATCAGAGCTATTTCCATGCCCAAATGAGGATTTTAGTGAATTGATTCATGTGATGGATTGATTCTAGATCTCTAAACACTTGATTCAATTGATGAATTTGAGTGTTTGGATGATTTTGCATGTGGCTCATTATGGGTTGGATTGAAGTATGTTAATATGTAAGTGTTATTTCATATATTGGCATGATTTGATTCAAATCTTATGATGTTAAATGTTGATTTAGCATTGGATGATGTTATACGTTGATATAGCATGTTAATTATAGCTTTAATGTGTTTTGGATGCTTTTGGATCCAATTAGATTGGAGTTAATCGGGTTTTTTTTAGAGAATATTGATTCTTACTTAGATTTGATTTTTGAAGCATGTTTGAGCACTTTAATTGCCAGTTTTTAAAGAGTTTGAAATCTAGAAATTTGTTAAAATGTTTGTGGAATGATGATATGGAGGTGTCTGTGTGTTTAGAAATGGCAAGAACTAGAAAAAACACAAAGTAGTGCTAAAGGTGCTTGGCTGACAAGGCAACTGCTAGGCTACCCATCCTTTAGCGTGCAGTGTGCACACACTCGTACCTGCCACGTGCCTGGTTGGGTGGCCTGGCAGCAGCTTGCTGAGAGGCTGCTTAAGCACTAGTTTCGGTGCATTTTTTAGTTTTGGCCTATCTAATCTTCATTTTTCCATGTAATTTTAATGCACAAACGTTGTACAAGTGATTTAAAATAATGTTGGACATTTTTGCTATCTTTTAAAGTCAAGTTTAAGTTAATCTTCAATTAGAGGAAAAAATTAGATGCATAAAGTGTTAGGGTGATTTTTGTCTATTAATTAATTAATTATTTATGAGATAATCATTTAATTGTGTGAATGGATGATGAATGAATGGGGATAAATATGAGCCTTTAAATTGGTTTTATTTGTTTCAAAGTTGTATAAAAGGGTTTGTATTAAATATGGGCTTGCATGCCTCTTCATTTCTACCTTGTAAACGTTATGAGAGTAGAATTCTAGGGGTAAGGATTTCTTTTCTCTTGTAAATGTTGCAAAGAGCAAAGGAGGCCAAGAGGATCAAGGAGGCTTGAAGACCCATGAATGTATGTGATAGATTTATGTAATAGATAGGATTTAATCAACCCAGTTAAAATCAACTAAGTAGTGTACATATGGCTCTAAGTATACTACTTAGTTAAGGATCATGGTCATCCCACCATAGAAGCATGCTAGGCGCATTTACTTATTTATTTTTTTCTTTATCCAATTGATGTATGAGATGCATGGTTAGGATATAGAGAACCTAAATAAAAGAAGATAATATTGATGAGATCTTTCAAAGCAAGAAAAACCTTCAACTTAGAGGAGTCTAAGTTTTGCAAAATATTAAGTCAAAATTGGGTACAAATTAGAAGGAGTTTTAATTAATCTAAGTCTTCTACCAGTTGGAGGCGACATGAGATGCTACCCTAATTTAGTGTTGGCTCACGAGTCGTGGGATACTTTATTAGAGGAAACCCATGCTTAGTTCTCGATATACGATGCAGTTTAATTTAAAATTCACTATGTCATTGTCTCAGGAGTCATAGAATGGCATAGTGAAGTTTATAATTAAAGATTGATTGGTAGGTACAACTTAACACCAAGTAGTATAGATGTCGCACGACTCATGAGTCTACATTAAAAGTGAGGCAAAACAAATCAAGGGTTGTAAAGAGATACAATTAGTAAAAATTGCTTACCTTAGGATTATTTGTAGATGTCTGACAAGTCGTGGGTCAACAAATGATGCCTTTTGGATCTTAATTCTTAGTAGAAAATATGATTTCTTGAATTCCTTTATAGGGTGAGGAATTTGATAAAATAATAGGAGAAAAACATGCTTGAAAGTCCATAAATATATTTTATAATGTCAAATTCAATCACATACTTATATTCTATTTTTCGCCTTTGTAGATTTGCAAAATCTCAAACATAGCTAAGAATCCAATAAACTAACCGGGCCAAACTACCACGATTGGCTTCATAATCATTTTTTACTTCGAGAAATGGACAAATTCCTAACTCAATGTCCATCGGACACCATAGGTGAGGATACCTATCAAGAGCCACATGAAACGTTAACTAAATGGGTAGAGGATGACCTCTAAATCAATTGCCTCATGATGTTCTCTATGTCCAATAAGCTTTAATAGTCTCATGAGCATATAAAAAGTGCTTTCGAGATACATTTACACCTATAAGAGTTGTATGGTGTACAAACAAGACATGAGAGGTACACGTACTCAAAGGAGCTATTTCAGGCTAGGATGATGGAGGGGGTCTAGTGGTCATGGCTTAAGATGATTAGGCTTCTTGAGAAGCTTGCTATTTTGGAAGTAGTTATGGACAATGACCTCTATGTGGATTTTGATCTTTCAATCCTTGCCTAGCTCATTTGACCAATGCATGATAAACTTTAATATGTCCAAATAAGAAGTCATAATCAATGAATTGATTAATATATTGGTAACGATCGAGATGACTATGAAAAAGGACAAACTCTTACTACTTATTTCCTCCTCTCTTCCAAGTCTAAAGGCCAAAAAGGAAAGAAGATAGGAGGTAAGAAGAAGAAAAGTTCTTCTTCGAAGGGAAATGGGGTATTAAAACCGTCTGGTAGGTCAAGAAGAGAAAGGAGAATAGAAGGATGCCACTTATTTCTACTATGGTGAGACGGGCCATTGGAAACAAAATTACAAGGAATATCTTGCAACTCTTGGGAAAGGTATGCATTTTATTGAAGTGCTCTTAACTCCTAATTCTTCCTCATGGGTATTTGATACCGCCTGTAGTTCTCACCTTTGTAATTCGTTATAGGGGATGGAAAGAAAAAGGAGTCTAAGTGATGAGGATTTGATCCTACGCCTTGGCAATGGAGCAAAAGTTGCAGCCAAAGTTGAAGATGTTATGAAGTTAAACTTAGGGAACTCCTCTATTGTATTAGATCCTTGTTACTATATACCAACTCTTGTGAATATTCTGTTACAATGTCATGCCCTTTGGGTTAAAGAATGCGAGGGCAACGTACTAGAGATTGGTGAACAAAATGTTTAAAGACTTGATTGAGGTAAGTATGGAGGCCTATGTGGATGATATGTTGGTTAAGAGCCTAAATGAACTCGATTGCTTAATGCATTTGGAAGAAGCTTTTGCTATCACAATAGTAATGGATTATATATTTTGGATTCTCAACCATAACTTATGCACATTCAACAAAGTAAAAGAAAATTATATAACCAAGAAAGTATGACTTTGTGGCATGCAAGTCTTGGACATATTCCCAAGAAAAGGATGAACAACATAGACCTCAAAGCACTAAATGTTAGTGGCATAGAAGATCTTCCTACTTGTGAATCTTGTTTAAAAGGAAAAATGAACAATGCTCAATTTGTAGGACAAACAGAGAGAACTACAAGTCTATTGGATTTAATCTATATGGTTGTTTGTAGGCCACTAAGAGTTAGTACAAGAGGAGACTATTCTTACTTCATTACCTTCACCGATTATCATACTAAGTTCGGACATGTGTATCTTATGAAGTATAAGTTTGAAGCTTTTGAAAAGTTCTCAGAGTATAGAAATAAAGTAGAAAAGCTATAAGGACTTAGTATTAAAGCTCTTCGATTAGATTGAGGAGGAGAATACTTAAGTACTGATTTCTTGGATTATCTAAAAGAGAATGGAATTCTTTCACAAAGGACTCCAACTAGCACACCCCAACATAATTGAGTAGCCGAGAGGAGAAACCGTACCTTGTTGGACATGGTGCGTTTCATTATGAGCATCACCAATGTGCTATCTTCTTTCGGGGATACGCTCTTAAGACAGCAGTGAAGCTATTAAATGTAGTACCTTCAAAGTTGGTGCCAAAGACACTGCAAAGCCTCTTACTTTTATTTAAGAGTTTGGGGGTCTCCTGCGTACGTCAAGAGACTAGTGGCAGACAAGTTGGATACAAGATCCACTTTGTGCAAGTTCATGGGATATCCAAAAGAGTCTTTGGGTTATTATTTCTAAAGGTGATTGTTTTGAGGAAGACCACCTTTTTCGAAAGGCAGTTTCTATTGGATAGAAAAGACGTTATCATTGAACTTGATGAAGTTCAAGATGATCATACAATCCCACAAGCCATAGAAACAAAAGAGCATCTCAAGCCTAACACACAACCTCTTAGAAGGTCGGACCAAATCAAGAAGGAACTCAGGAGATTAGGTTTTCTTCATTAGATGGGGTAAACGGATAGTGATTTGAAGACCTATGAGAAAGCTAATTTGGACATAGATTCGAGACATTGGCTTGAGGCCATTAAATTTGAAATGGACTCCATGTACTCTAACAAAGTATAGGCTTTGGTAGATCTACCGGAAGGTATATTACCCATTGGTTGCAAGTAAATCTACAAGTGAAAACTAGGAGTAAATAGAGAGGTGGTGACCTTTAAAGCTAGACTAGGGGCGAAAGGTTACACTCAAAGACCCGGTATTGATTTTGAAGAAACCTTTTTACCGGTTGCTATGCTTAAGTCCATTAGGATTATGCTTGCCATAGCCGCTTGCTACAATTATGAGATATGGCAAATGGATGTAAAGACCGTTTTCCTCAATGGAAATATTGAAGAAGAAATCTATATAGAGCACTATAAGGTTTTACATCCAAAGGGAGCGAGCAAAGATTCACTACAAGAAAATATGGTTTTTGCTACAATATTTTTTACTTCACTAAAAATAATGTAGTAAAAAAGGATTATTTTCTATGATTTTACTGTTGTAATATAAAATTCCAAACATGTAGTAAAAGTTATATTAAATACTACACTCACTACAAAAAAATATGCTTTTTACTATGGTTAATTATTTGTAGTAAATAGTTATTAAGTGTAGTAAAAGGTTATTAACTACACTTGTGCTACACTTTTCTAGGCATTGTAAGCAAGGTAAAAGCTTCACTACACTTTTTCAATCGTGGTAATTGACTTTTGCTACAAAATTATCTTCAATTACTACAAATTTAATGTGTGGTATAAAGCTATTAAATACGCCATTATCTTTTATTGCAGTAAAAAAGGTGTAGTATATAGTAGTTAATTGCTGCATTTTGAAAAGTGTAGTAAATACTTAAATTATTTTTCACCACAATTAAATGTAGTAAAAACCAATTAATTTGGGGAGTTTACTTTTTATTTATATATACACGGACAATATGAGCTTGTCAGAATATGAGCTTTTGACCTTATTCTTATGTGTGTGAAAGTGATGCCACTAAGCCAATGATCACTTTGTTATTAATTAGCAAATTTAAATATATTTGATTACTTAATCAACTTTTTTTCAATAATAAAAGTTATTGGAGACAAATAATTATTTTGCCTCCAAATTTGGGATTTTCTTACTGTTTTGAGGAACTTTGCTAGTTAGCTAGATTAAGTATTTGATTGATTAATCAAATATTTTTTAATAATAAAAATTAGAGAGAATTTTTTATGTTACCTCTACTTTTATTAATTAAAACCATGAGTAGTTAGAACTTTTTTTAGGGGCTTTATTTGCTAATTTAGAATATAATTAATTAATATTTCAATAATAAAAATTGGAAGCATTTTTTTAATTTACCTTGAGTATTATTTATTAAGCAATACTTCCAACCTATTTTTCTTCTTTTCTACAGAATTTTTTTTTGATTTAAGATCTTAATCTTTGCCTCAAATTTTCACAAGTTCCATTTTTTTACTTCACTAATGAAAAAGTATGGTTAATTCATTAACTTTTTACTACAGTTTATGTAAAAATTGTAGTAAATGTATAATATTATTCACCTCATATAAAAATCATAGTAAATAAGTATATTTTTTGCTATTTTCAAGCTCCAAAAGTCCATCTATGGACTAAAGCAAGCTTCCCAAAGTTGGAACATACGTTTTGATAAGACAGTCAAGCTGTTTAACTTTGTCAAAAATGTGTATGAGCCTTGTGTGTATAAAAAGGCTAGTAGGAGTTCGATACATTTTATTGTGCTTTATATCGAAACATTCTTCTCATTGGGAATGAGAAAAAAGGGTTACAGTATACTAAGCATGGTTATCTTCACGATTCTCTAAGAAAGATTTGGGAGAAGCATTCTTTGTATTAGGAATACAGATATATAGAGATAGATCAAAGAGGATGTTAGGGCTCTTCTGAACTGTGTACATTGACAAGATTCTAAAAAGGTTTAGTATGGAGGAATCCAAGAAGGGAATTCTCCCTATGGGACATGATCTTCGTCTCTCCAAGTGTATTATCCAAGTCTATGGCCCCTAAGACTGAATATGAGAGAGAAAGAATGTCTCACATACCTTATATATCCGTTATAAGAAACATAACATATGCCATTCAATGTCCTAGACTAGATCTAGCATACGCTCTAAGTGTTAAAAGCTGCTTTCAATCCAACCCAAGTGAAAGTCACTGGATAGTTGTAAAAGCTATCCTTAAGTACTTGGAAAGAACTAGGGAATTTTTTTTAGTTTATGGTAATAAAGAATTGAAACTTGAAGGGTTTTCAGATTCCAGTTTCCAATATGATGAAGATAACCTTAAATTCGCCTTAAGATTTAGATTTTTGCCTCAATGGTAGTGTGGTGAGCTGAAAGAGTTTCGATCAAGAGACCATGGTTGAATTTACCACTGAGGTGGAATATACTGCAGTTTTGGAAATTGAAAAAGAACATGTTTTGATGAAAAACTTCATCCAATAGTTGAATGTAGTGCCCAGTATTGCAAAGCCAACTATTTTCTTTTGTAACAACAACGGAGCTATTGCATATGCAAAAGAGCCAAGATCTCATCAGAGTTCCAAGCACATTTTGAGGCATTATCATTTGATTCATGAGATTATTGATAAAGGCAACATCTGAGTGGAGAGGGTAGCTTCAGAAGATAATATAGCATATCCACTGACTAAACCCCTAACATGAAAGGTCTCTGAAGGACATCTTGAGAAGATAGGCCTTAAGACTATATGGAATTGGCTTTAGAGCAAGTGGGAGATTGTTGAAATAGTGCTCCACAACTAATTAGATTGACATGTTATACTACTCCAATTGTAGTACAATCTTGATTGAATGATATTCCTTTTAAATGACCGTCTTCATTTTATGCTTTTTGTACTTCACTTGTATTTGATTGAAGCCTTTAAATCATACAAGATTACGGGACTTGGTCACTCATATGATGGTGATAATGAAATAAGTCTCTATGGTCATGATTTTAAAGTATTCCAAGTCATAGAGTCATATAAGACATAGTATCTAAGATTCAGATAGACTTGCACTAACGATGTATATTCAAAGAGGTTGGATATTGCTCTATTTCATAGGCAATCTATGTGAGACATGATGCATGTTAGCGGGTGCTTGTTAGAGAACAAGTTCATTGAACACCCGCCAAGAGAATCCATTAGATAGTTGTAGTGGCATGTCGGTAGTGGCAAGTTCTCAAGCTTATGATAGTGCATATAATTAGTTCTTAGACCTGAGGATCCATAATAACCTTATGTTTAGGTCACTATGCTTTCACTTATCCCCGACCATGTAGCAGGTCATAAGGGGTTGAGATTAGGCATGAGCTACTTAAGCATAGAGGTATAGGAGATCCATGATGGGATCTGTTTCCTCTTTATTGTGAATAATAAGTGCATCTCCTATATATTCTATAATGATTGATTTCCAAAAATTCTTGTGCAAGGTAGTATGAAGATTTGCAAAAGGCATTTTCCAAAGTTGAGGTCATAAAAGGAAATCGAACATTGGATGTAGAGACATAGTTATTGAGGCTATTAGGGAGCTGACAAATATCTTGCCTTAGGCATCTTTCGGGAGATAAGAGATGGAAGGACCGTATTTGCATGGTAAGTATAAGCTATAATGGTTCATCCAGATATAATTCATTGATCCAATTAGTTAAGTTGTTGCTAGACATCGACCATGGAGATTGGACACTTTGCAATTAATAGAGATTAATTGAAAATTTTATTAGTTTAAAAGAGTTTAAACTAATGTGAGTATTTCAATATTCAAAATATCACAATGAGTTGTGAGTTCGTATTCAATGAATGGATGAACCTAATGGAACACACACAAAAGCCTAAGGAAACTCTTATTTGATAGGAGGGATATTCTATCGAGTTAGAAAATCATGTATTAGGCGATTTTGGAGAGAAACGGTTGACTAATTTCAATTGATCATTTTGACTTGATTAATTTAAGTGTTAAATTAATCAAAATAATCTAAGAAGTTAAATTAGGCTAATTAAATTAAGGTATTAATTTAATTGGCACCATATGACAATCAATTAGTCAAGTTAACTTAAGGAGTTAAGTTAGCTCCAGTTAACCTATAGAGTTAAGTTAACTAACTTAAGAAGTTAAGTAAAATTAATTAAATTAAAGAGTCAATTTAATTAAATTGAGAATTTAAGTTTTGGAGGAAAATCAAATGGAAGAGTCCATTTGAATTAAGTTAATTTAGCATTTCATTCCATGAAATGAAATGTAAGTGCTAATTGAAATGCAAATGCACACACAAGTTGGCAAGTTGGCCAACATGCATGGAGGGTGTGATGGAAGCATCCAAAAGCTTCCATCCCCCCGTATACGTATGCTGTGTGGCAGGCCACTTGTGCTTGGTTGGTATTCCTCACATTTCCCTCCAAAAGTATGATATAATTTATGTATTGAATAATTACACCAAAAATTTTCTTCTTCCTCTCTCTTCCAAAAAAAACTGCCATCCTCCTATCATCACTATCATCCTCTCTTCTCTAGAAAATTGAGGTTAATTAAGAGCTTATCCTAGGGTTGTGTACTTAACATTAGAGGTTCAACACTTGGGGAACTTAGAAGTTCGTTGGTGAACCGTTTTGTGGTTGATTTCGGTGGATCATTTTGATGATTTAGAGGATGATTATTTCAATGATTTTCAGTCACAACCTTGCTATTTCAGAGTGAATTGGTGTGCCAATTTTTCCAATTTTTTGAGCTTTGGAATGGAGGCAATGGGATCAAACTGTTGGTGCTTGTAGATCATCTGTTGGAAGAGTCCTTGGAGTGATCTAGTCAAATCATTTGTTTTCATTCATAAAGATAAATTTCCTGCCTTCTAATCCTCATTTAGTTTATATTTTGATCCTTGGGAAGGAGATTATTGGTTTTATTTTTGCTTATTTTGGTTTTAATATTAGGATCCCAATCTATCTCCATCTTACAAAAGAGGTGTAAGTCCTAATGACTTAGTAAAGTGAATTGAAGTCATATGTAGCCATAGGATCCAATAATCAAAGCATTAAAAAAATGCAAATTAACTAGGCTACACATGTCACCAAGGATATAGACATTCTAATGATTCAGATTTGGAAAAAATATTACCTTGATTCGCTCAAAAACCAAGGAGAAGTTGAAGATGACTCCAAACGACAGAAACTATTTCACATCAATAGCTCAGTTTGGATACAACTTTTTCCCAACCGAACTCCTCCAAAAATACCAAAAAAAAACTATAGTATCTTCTCAACTCCTTGATAAATCTACTATAAAAACTTTAGCTCAAAAAGCTATAGGGAAGTTCCAGAAAAAAATCGCCAAGCGGACTGCCCTAACAGTAGATCTCCAAAAGCAAGCAATCCAATTGTCTTGCCTCTAATTGTTATGATCCACACACCAATGCTAGATCATAATCTCCTTAATATCAACTGAAAAATAAAAAGGAGATTTGTAGAGATTGAGGCTTGATTTGAGGTAGGAGAAAAAGAGGGGAAGTGAAGCTTCAACATATGAGGCAATACTTTGAGAGTTGGAGGGAAATTGTGAAAGAATCTAATTCTTCACATGTGATCTAGTGGCCCCCCCCCTCTCTCTCTCTCTCTATATATATATATATATATATAGAGAGAGAGAGAGAGAGAGAGAGAGATTAGAGTGAGGATGATGTGATGTCAAGGTGGCATCACACCTTCCTCAAGGTGACCGCCAACTTGGCCTTGCAAGTTGACAAGTTATAATTCAAATTTGAATTTTTTGTGCATTTCAATTTCATTTGGAATCTAATTTTAAATTAATTAAAATGCCACACCAAATGAATCTTTCATTTGAATTTTTCCTCTAAAATAAATTCTCTTCATTAATTAAATTAAACAATTTAATTTAATTAATTTACCTTTGACTTAACTCTTAAGTCAATTAGCTTAATTCTTTAAGCTAAGAATTGTTAACTTAATTATTTAAGCTAACTTGACCAATTGATGGTTATGTGGCACCAAATAATTAACTCCTTAATTATTGGTCTAATTTAACTCTTAAAATTAGTTGATCAATTTAACAATTAAATTAATCAAGTCAAAATTGACCTCAATTTCGCCAACCTCAAAATTGGTCCACTATGAGTGTTTTTCTAGCTCTTGGAAAATTCTCCTTCATCATGTAGGAAATGCAATTAGCTTTTGTGTGTGACCCATTACGTTCTACCATTCATTGGACATGGGCTCACAACTCCTTATGAGTTTTGAATATCATATAACCATTTGGAGTTTAAACTAATCGACTCAATTCAATTAATCTCTATTAATTTAAGAGGACCCAATCTCCTTGGTCAATATCAACCTCAAGCCCACGAAGCCTAACTAATTGACCGAAATGAATGCTTTTGGAGAACCATTCTAGCTCTACCCGTACCATGCAAATCTAGTCCTTCTATCTTCTATCTCCCAAAAGAGGCCTAAGGCAAGATATTTTCTGGCTCCCTAATAGCCTCAATAGTATGTCTCTATTCAAATGTTTGATTCCATTTTATGACCTCATCTTTGGAAAAATCCTTTTCCAAATTATCATATTGCCTTGTGCAAGGACTCCTTGAAATCGATCATTATAGAATACATAGGATATGCACTTGCCCTTTACAACGACGAAGAGTCAGATCCCATCTTAGATCTCGTAAACCTTCATGTCTAAGTAGCTAATGCCCAATCACCACCCGAACAACCCACTACGTGGCTAAGGAAGAGTCAAAGCATGAGGACCTAAACACAAGGTTACCATGGATTCTCATGTCAGAGGACTAGTTATATGCACTAGCGTAAGTTGGAGAACTTACCACTACCAACTTGTCTCTTCGGCTATCTAGTAGATTCTCTGAGCGGGCCTTTAGTACCTTGTTCCCTAACAAGCACCTATTAATATGCACCCACATCTCATATGGTATTGCTCATGAAATGGAGCATCATCCAACTCCTTGGATTTATGCATTATTAGTGCAAGTCTATCCGGATATTAGATGCCCTGTCTCGTAAGATCCTATGACTTGGTAGTTTTAAGATCATGATCGTGTAAGACTTGTTTCATGATCACCACCCAGTGTGTGACCAAGTCCCGTAGTCTTATGTGATCTAGGTGCTTCAACCAAATGCTAGTGACGTATATTTATAAGCATACGATAAAGATGGTCATTTAAAGAATACCATTCAATCAAGATTGTAAGTGAAATAGTTTACAATACCAATCTAATTAGCTTGCGGAACACCATTCCAACAGTTAGTTTTTGGATTAAATGAGAAGAAATTGATAAGTATTCTAGTGAAGCCAAGAGAAAACAAAATACAATAAAGGTAATAGAATGAATCAAAGTCACAAAATGAGATGAGGATAGAAGGTGAGATCAGACATATGATAGGACACTAGACCCCTCAACCATTCTTGATTGAAAAAGCTCTTTCGAGGCGATGCGATTCGATTGCACACCATACAACTCTTATGTATGTATATGAATTTTAGAAGCGTGCTTCATATGCTCGTGAGGTCTTTGGAGCTCATTTATCATGCCGGCTAACGATAAGCAATAAGTTTCAAGATCATCTTCTACCCACAGCCAGAATGTTTCACGCATGTCCTCGGAAGCATCATCCAAAAGGGCATTGGGGGGGCATCGAGCATGTAGGTCATTTCCTTGGAGTCAAGAGCAATTGTCATATTGAAAAGCTAATCTTAGTAGTTTGGTCCAGTTAACTTGTTACTTCCAAAATAATTGTGAGTGGAATTCTTAGCCATTTTGAGTTTCTGTGGATTTTCACATAATCTACAAATGTAAAAAAGAGAATATAAGCATTCATTCGATCTATATGTTTAAGCAAGATATGGGCTTTAATCTTAAGTTGTCTCCCATTTTTTTTATCAAACCTTGTACCATCACACAAAATTCGAGAAATTATATTTTTTAGCAAGCACTAAAGTCCAAAGGCATTAATTATGAAGCCATGCCTCATGGCCATTCGGTTTTAATCTAATATAGGTAATAACTTTACCAATTACATCTAAATGCAATCTTAATTTATTTTGCCTCGCCTTTCACATAAACCCACGCCCCGTGGCAATTTATATTACTTAACATTAAGTATAGCCCACTAATCATCTTTAAAACTACTCAATTGTGAGCATCCCACTCCTCATTGCCAATGCCTTGCCAAGCAATTTTAGAGTGCATCACATACTAAGATAGTGATCATAGCTATTTAAAGAGGTATATCCCACACCTCATGGCCAATCTGCCAACCAAAATAGGCCTCATGCACACACTTATTAGTATGAGACATGGACTATTAAACTCGATTTAACAATATTGTCCATTATAACTTAATATTTAATACTTAGACCTTCTAAGTGAGTATTTTTAAATTGAAAAGATCTCATAATTTGATTATACTTATTTAGGTCTTTGATCTAAAGCATGCTTCACTATACATCAAAGGATAAAAAAACATAAATAAATAAAACCTAGCATGCATCTACTCGGATGATCATAAGCCATAACCAAGTGACTCCACATAGAGCCATAGTGGTTGACTTGGTTGATTTAGAGGATTAGCAATTAAATAAATAGATCATATCTATTACATTTGCATCCCATGCATACAAGGGCTTCAAGTCTTCATATCCTCCAAGTCTTCATTGTGCTCTTTTAACCTACTCCCATTACATCTTTAAAGAAAGAAACCTTAGGTCTTACTCAAGGAAAGTACATAGAAAGAGAGGAAGAAATACATTTGAGAGATTTAAGAGGAAAGGCACTACATGCAAGCTTGATTTGATTAGAAACAATTTAATCAAATTGAATCAATTTAAATAAAATTTTAAAAGGTTCATGATCATCCTTTCATTCATCAAATAAATGAATAAAGCATATTTTTATTAAATAAATTTGTTGGAGTGCCCGTTTCATTAACACTAAAAAACAATTGGAACTAGTGCATCAAATACACATTCTAATTCCAACAAAATGTCAATTGCATTTTGATAGCTAAAAGATGAAATTTAAAGTATTCAAAATACCTCAAATAATGTTGGACATATATCATAACAATTATAGTATGAAGAGGGGGAAAATTGATAATTAAATTCAAACAAAAAATGTGAAACAATTTCATCAAGAAAATAAGGATAAAGTTGTCATAGTTTTCAACAACAAAACAGTTTACTCCCCAAACTTTTCTCCTATTTTGGACATTAGAAATGTGCAAAAATGTCACGCACAAGTGTGCATCCAAGCACACACAGTCATAGGCAGAGCACCGTGTGTGCTCGGCGTGCACACCTTGTGCACGCAGGTATCATCTTTCCTTTTTCTTTTTGGATTTTTGTACTTTATCCAACACTAGGACGACTTTGTCAATATGTTTCTGCACAATTCAAAAATACCCAACACCAAAAGTTGCATCACATTCAATCATGCAATTGACTCATGCTTCAATCAAATCGGAACTTCTACATTAGATCACATCTAATAATGTTTCTAACACAAAAACTCAAGCTACATCCACTATCAATGCGATCTAAAATCCATCAATTACTTTAGAATCATGTGATACTTCCATCAATTCATCACACGAATCAATGAACATAAATTCAAATATAAGTGGCATGGGATTCGCTCCGATACCACTTGAAGGGAAAATAGAGGAGGGAAAATTTTTAGAAACTTTAAGTAGAGCAATGAAAGCAAATCAATTTAATCACATTAAATTTTGCCCCCTCAAGGATCATCTCTTGCTTAATGCTTATATTGGTCAAAAGCATACCTTTGCTTAGCTTTCCTTTTGAAGAATATATATGCTTAAAGTGTGATCCAAATCAAACTCCTTGGCCCTTCAAGTATTAAACTCCAAATAGATCAACTCTTGATCTCCAACACACCAATATCCAATGGAATTCTCCAAGACTTTGGCCAATTGTAGAGACACCACACCAATTAGAAGAACAAGTTCTCTTTCTCTAAAGGTAATCCATAGTCTAAGTGCTCTTCACAACTTTGAAGATTATAATAGATAGTATCTTCAAAATATGGTAGGAGAAGAAGGTGCTTGAAAGTTTTAGGAGGGCGAAGAAGACTAGAAGAGAAGCTATTTTAGAATTAGAATTTTTGCCAACACATGGCCAAGTGACAAGGAGAGATGGGCGGCCATTTGGGGTATTTATAGATAAATTCTTTGCTCAAAAAATATGACTCACATATACATACACCTATATGTATGGTGATCCCATTTTTCAAGCTAATAGAATATCCTTTAGATGGAATTTAAGTAGTCCAGGTGGAGTAGTGTAGTGTGCACCTACCACACTGGGTACCATCTAGTGTGTCATACTTTCCACCCCATAGAATCTTATATGTATACACCATATATTAAGATCCACATCTTCCATCACATTGAATATATAATATATGTAAGCATCACACTTTCCACCTTATGGAAGTGATCCAATTAGTCCACTTAGGTGTGGCCAATTGTGATCCCATTGCACTAGTTCACCCTCCTCTAGTTTTAATAGTCCATAAATTGGTCCTAATTAAAAACTAATTTTAATGTTAATTGATGGTCTATTAATTTGTATGTGCAAATTCTTCTCTTAATTAAATAATCATATTATTTAATAAAATTAATCAGCAATTGAATTAATTTAACTCCTTAATTGATCAAGCTGATTAATTCATTTTTCTTTATCCAATTCCTTGGATAATACTATCTAACACTTAAATAATATTCAATCTGAAGACACCTTAGATATTATGTGTGACCCATTGGATTCACCAATCAATTGGACATGAGCTTGCAACTCCTTGCAATTTAATTGTAAATAATAAAATATTATTTTGATCAATTAAATTTATTTATTGACCACTCTTGATTTAATTCTCATTAATCAGAGAGTACTCATTCTCCATGATCGATGTCAAGCTACAAGCCTATGGAGCTCAATTAATGAATGAAATCAATTCATTTGAACCCTTTCGCTTACAAGTACCAGTGCAGTCCTTTCATTTTCTATCTCCCAATTGTGGTCTAGGATCAAGATTTTTGTTGGAATCCTAATAGCCTCAAAAAACTGTGCATCTGTCCTTAATGATCGATTCCTTTGCGACCTCATCTTTGGAAACTCATTTTCAAATTATCACAATGCCTTGCGCGCGGATTTCTTAAATCGAGCATTGTGGAAAACAGAGGAGATCTCATTCACCAACATGAGCAAAATAGATCCTTTATTAGTTCTTACAAATCTCTGTGTACAAATAACTCATAGCCAAAACATACACCTTATGACCCGCTAAGTGGTCAGTGCATGAATCAAAGCATGAGGACTGGTATGTTAGAATAGTGCCCAACAAGCTAATTAGATTGACTTGTAAAAGCTATTTCCTTGTAAAACAATCTTGAATGAATGATATTCATTATATGGTCATCTTCATCTTATGCTCATTATTACTTCATTTGTATTTGGATAAAGCCCTTAGATCACTCTTAATTGCAGGAGTTGGTTTGGTGACCATAGAATAAGTCTCACACAGTCGTGATATTAAATCTTCCAAGTAGTAGGATCTTACGAGATGGGGTATCTAAGATCCATATGGACTTGAACTAACGATGCATAAATCCAAGAGTTAGACATTACTCCATTCCATGAGCAACCATATGAGGTATGGGTGCATGTTAGCGAGTGCTTGTTAGAGAACAGGGCATTCAAGGCGCAAGTTTTCTAGCTTATGCTAGTGCATATTATTCGTCATCTGATATGAGGATTCATGGTAAACTTATGTCTGGTCCTCATGCTTTGACTCTTCCTTGACCACTTAGTAGGGCTTTCGGATTAAGGTTAGGTATGAGCTACTTGGCATGGAGGTTTGTGAGATTCAAGATGGAATCCGACTCCTCGCTTTTGTGAAGGGCGAGTGGTCTCCTATGTATTCTATAGTGATCGATTCTAAGAAAATCATTGCGCAAGGTGGTGTGATAATTTGAAAAAAGAGTTTTTGAAAGATGAGGTTATACAAGGGAATCGAACATTGGAAATAGAGACATAGTATCGAGGCTATTAGAGAGCTAATAAATATCTTGCCCTAGGCCTCTTTCAGGAGATAGGAGACGGAAATACCGTATTTACATGGTAAACGTAGAGCTATAGTAGTTCTCCAAAACTACATTTTGGCCAATTAGTTGGTCTCCATGGGCTTGAGGTTGGACATCAACCATGGAGATTGGGTACTTTTCAATTATTGAGATTAATTGAATTGAGTCGATTAGTTTAAAAGTGTTTTAAACTAAAATGAATATATGATATTTAAAAGTTAATAGGAATTCCAATGAATGGTAGAACCTATTGGGTCACAAACAAAAGCCAATTAGCTTCCTAATTAATGGAGGAAATTTTCTAACTGTTAGAAAATATCTCCTAGTGAATTGATTTTAAGGTATCAATTTTGAAGGTCAATTTTGGCTTGATCAATTTAAGTGTTAAATTAATCAATTAATTTAAGGAGTTAAATTAGACCAATAATTAAGGAGTTAATTATTTGGTGTCAATATGACCGTCAATTGGTCAAGTTAAGGAGTTAAGTTAACAAAATCAAGGTTAAGAGTTGAGCTTGTTTGACTTGAGAGTTAAGTTAAAGGTTAATTAATTAAATTAAAGTGTTTAATTTAATTAATGGGAAGAACACATTTTGGAGGAAAAATTCAAATGAAATGCTCATTTGAATTAGCATTTTAATTAGCTTGAAATTAGATTTCAAATGTAACTAAAATGCATATGAAATTCAAATTGGATTTGAATTTGCATTTGCCACCTTGGCAATGCAAGTTGGCCGCCCACCTTGGGGAAGGTGCGATGCCAACTTGGCATCACACCAACCTCACCCTATATATAGATATAGTGGGTGTGAGGATAGGTCATTACTGAAAGTGTGAAAGAATTAAATTCTTTTGCAATTCCCTCCAAAACCTCTTGCAAGCATTGCATTCATGTGTTGAAATCTTTGCTATCTTCTTCTTCTTTCCAACCTAAAATCGGCCTCCACCATAGCCTATCTCTGGTATTATTGCATCTTATAGACTAGATATTTTGGAAGATCTATTTGATGTGTGGATCATATCAATAGAGGCAAACAAGTTAGTTTGCTACAGTTTGGAGATCAACCTTCATAGAGTCCGATTTGGCGAATTTTTCCAGGGAGATCCAAAAAGATTTTTTATCCAAATTTTTTAATGTGTTTCTTAAAAGGTTTTAGAGGTTGCAATATTTTTTTCGTGAATGTTGGAGGAGTTTTGATGAGGTTCAAAATCGCTCTATTCTTGCTGCGTGGTTTCTGGCAAATTCTGGATTGGTGAAAGGTTCACCACTTTCTCCTTGGATTTTAGCATTTCAAGGTAACACTCTATCAAAATATGGATTTTAGGCTTGATTTGATCCTAGTTAGCATATAAGCACTAGTTTATTAAGCTTTTGTAGTTTTTATAATTAGATCCTAGTACCTTACTTCTATTCATGGTATATGAGATTACTATGTAACCTCAAGTCAAAGGACTAATTATATGAATGCACTATCGTACGCTTAGAGAATCACCCTCTCAGACTTGTCACTTCAGCTACATCAAGGATATATCTAGGTCAAGTCCTTAGTGAACTTGTTCTCTAATAGACATCTACTAAAGTATATTGGTGTCCACAACACGGAATGCCCATGAAATGGGGCATCCTCCAACCCCTTGGAGCGTATAACGCCAATACAAGTCTATCTGAATCTATGATGCCCTTATCTCATAGATTCCATGACTTGGAATAATTTCAAGATCACAACCATAAAGACATGTTTTATGATGTAACCAACTATTGACCTACATCATGTCTCGTAGCCATGTAAAACTATAGGGGTTTTAACCAAATGCATAACAAAGAAGCATAAGATGAAGATAGCCAGTAAAATGATTATATTGATCAAATAAGAATATATTACAAGAGCAATTACACGCTAATCTAATTAGCTTTGTGGGTACTCTAACAAATTAGTACACTAGTTTCGAAAAATTTGGCAATTTCAGGACAAGTTAGACTTAAACTATGTTTTGAACGGCCCGTGCATACGTGCCAAATGATTTGGCATTGCATGGTGTCTAATCATCATCAACCTGCCACTTCAATAAAATATGAAAATTTAAATACAAACAAGAAAAAAAATTATATAAAATAAGAAAACAAAGAAAGAAAAAATAAAAAATCTAGAAAAATGAGAACACATACATACAAACACATATATATACATATATAAACTATGACCCCTTGACTTCCCACCCCTTTGGCTGCCATGGCTTGGTTGTGGTTGTGGCTATATAGCCAAGCGGCTGAGGCCTGGACTGCCAATAAATATAGCCAATCTAGATCTGCTTAGCAAAGTGGTGCAGGAGGTCACTAGCCATGTGACCACTAAGCCCATGTAGAGGCAGCCGCATTGGTAAACAACCACTTAGGCCAGGCCTAGGCGAAGGTAATCGCTAGCCTTATAACTGCCAAGCCCATGCGGCCACCAGGCATAGGTGACTGTTGACCAATGGTCCAGTTGAAGGGAAAGAGGGGAAGGGTGTTGGTTGGTGGACGGTTGGGCTTGGGGCTTGTATTATTATTATTGTTGTTGTTGTTGTTGTTGTTGTTGTTGTTGTTGTTGTTGAATTCATAAATAAAATTTATTTATATTTAATTGAACTATTCTAGAATATTTATGATTTTAATAGTATTATGTAATCTATAGTTATATAGTTAAGATGAGGACTTAAAGTTTTATTATTTAATTTTTACTTTATTATATTTGAATGAATAAATGAAATTATTTATATTTAATTGAACTATTCTGGATATATTTATGATTTTAATATTATTATGTAAGTTAGAATTATATAGTTAATGGGATAGACTTAGATTTTTATTGTCTAATTTTTATTTTATTTTTAACTTAACAAATAAATTTAACTACCAACATCTTCTGCCACAATAGGGTGGAAATTGTGACCAACAATAGCATGGCACCGAGTAGGATGACTATTTTGACTTCGGTGACATTACTGCTGGCCAATAGATATAGGAGTTTTTTTATGCTTATGCAATTATGAAGTATAACTTTTAAAACTTATATTATAAAATTACGTCTTCTTTTAAATTATTTATCCATTTATTCATAATCCGATTGGGGGTTCTGGACCCCTAATCAATTGGCCGAATGAGAGTTCGTATATCAGGAAACTCGCTTTTGATGACTGGGACAAGGTGGGCCGAAAGCTCATGGGGAACAAAAATTCTGATAGTTTAGACCCGCCTGAAATCGGTAGTCTACTGGTCCATTTGGAAAATGTAGGATACGAAGTACAGGGAGACCGATTGAATGAGAAAGCAATCAGGAATGAGGTAGTTAGGGACATGCGGGCTAACTGCTCGGACTGCAGTTTGGCTGGCCCTCTTCTTCCCATTCGGGTTGGGTTGACCCAGAAGTACAGTAAGAAAGAATGGAACCACTGGAGAGTCGTCTGCAGTTCACACTTGGGCAAAGACGACTGACTTTTTGGAAGCTCCACACAAACCGATTTATGCTATTCCGGGTTCTTATTGAGCGTAGCGAAATCAAAGTTTATGATAAAGTCAGCGAAGTTTCTATGGTGTTCTACCTTTGCGTAGTATAATCATATGTTATTTTATATATATGAAGTATTAAACAGTTACAGTTGTAACTAAATAAAATTCATACAAATAATTTTAAAAAATTAAATTTTTGATAAAAATTCAAGGACCTTATGATAGAAAAGAATATAAATAAATAATAATTTTAATAACTATCCGATGAAAATTCATCCAAATTCTATCAGAAACAATAAAAAGTAAATTAAAAAAATAAAAAAGCCGTTAGAAATGGGATAGAAAACCATGGGGAAGTTTTCCAATGGAACCCTGCCATCAGAAAATCGATGAAAATTGTTGTTCCAAACGAACAAATTTTTGTCACGAAATCGACGAAATTCCATCAGAAATTTTTTTTACAGACATTTTTTATCAGAAAACTGATAAAAAATTATTTTCAACGAGTGTTTTCCCGAAAGAAAAAATTCCATCCAAGACTCTTCAGAAATTTGTTGTTCTGTTGGAAATCTATCAGAGCCCTTCAAAAAATTCCATTGAGAATGATGAATTTTTTTCTAATAAAAAATTAATTAATTACTTAAATATGTTTACCATTTTAACATTATTAAATATGTAACTTAAATTTATTAAAATTATATGGTCTAAAGTGATAAATTAGATTTTTTAAAAAAGATTTTAGCAAATAAATTTATATTAAATAAAATCTTATAAATTTGAAGGATATTTGATATTTTATATTGTGATGTGTAAGTTTTAAAACTTTTTTAGAACTCAATTGCATTTAATTTGATGATTTGGCACGTGGGATATATGTGTATGTAAGTATATATATATATATGTGTGTATATATACAAGTGTATAAATACTTTTCAAGATTTATCTAATCTTTATTTTTCTTCTTTTATCTATTTTTTTTAGTCTTTTATATATAAATTTATCTTTTACTTTTTCTGTATTTTCATTTTCATTTTTTCTGAAAACTAAAGTTGAGTTTTTTGATTTCTAAAATGTTGATGTGCAATTTTTCCTTTTTTTTTTTGTTGGTCCAAGTGTAATAATTATGTTGAGTGGTAAGATGAGTTGTCATGCCATATGCCAAGCAAGTAGAAGGACGACGTTGGACTGATAGGGTGCTACGTAGCGTCAAATCAGACGCCATGTAGTCTTGAGGCGCTGGTAGATAACTTTTAGACCTAATTTATCCTTAAATTACCATTTTTCAGGAGGCATTGTATCAATCTTGCGCCCCGAAAAGATAAAGTTCAAAATTGCCAGTGAAATATAATTATAGGACCAATTTTGCAATTTTTCCTACAAATAATAAAGGTGATGGGTTTATAAATTTAGGTTGATCGAAAAATGTAAAAATAAAATTATAAAAGAAGTTTAGGTTAATTCAGAAGTAATTCAACTTCTCAGAATATGACAACTTTAAAAGATTGAACAGCTAACCTATTATATATATTGCTAAAAATTGATGTGGTAGCCACTTAATCATGATTAGCAACACATGTTCATTGTCAACCATAGATCAATACACATTGCTATCCTAAATCAATATGCTCTTCCTTGTAAGCAATAAACTTCTATTTCATTGAAAACACAGGCATAGTTGTCCTTGTATTGTCTCCATAAACAGTGTTTAAAATAGTTGTGCTTTTAATTTCTTGTATAAGTTGTTGTTTCACAGAATCATTAGAAAAGATTCTAAAAACGACAGTTGTTAATTTCATTACCTAAGATATTCTGGAAATTGTAGTTTATGTTAGCGTAGACATGAAACCCAGCTCTTTATATATCAAGGGTGAGTTTTGCCCAGTTTGTAGATTAATTATACAACAGTTAGTTTTGCACTATAGCAATGTGCGCTAATTGATTAGTGACTTTCTAATAACCTATCAATGACCGATTTGAATATAATTTTAAGAAAAAATTAATGACATCTTAGTAACCGATCAATTAACTAATTAGTGACTGCCTTTATACTGTCACTAGTTTGGTCACTAATTAGTGACATGACTCTTTTTTCAATCACTAATATTAATGATTGCATTTTGGTCACTAATTAATAGGCGAATTAATTTTTTATCACTAATTTATGACTAAATTTTCTTTCGGTCATTCATATGGTCACTAATTAGTGATTGTATTTCTTTCAACCAATAATAGAACATAATAAAGTTTTATTTTTCTAAGTGTTCTTGAAATATAAAATTATAAAATTTATGTACCACCTATATAAAAAGTAAAATAATGTGTTTATTTATATATAATACTTGCATATATAAAAAATATATGTACATAATTTCATAAATAAATATATATAACTATTGAAAAATTGATTACTAGGGCAATTTGGTAAATTAACTAAAAATGGGTCAATGGCTTAAGATTGATTAATTAAGTAGAAGAGGCTTGAGAGTCCAAACGACAAGTTAAGCTTGTAAAGAGAAGCAAAAAAACCTTAAGGGGTCTAAGTCCATCAAGATTAAAATCTATAAATAATAAGACCCAAAAAGAACTAAGACACGAGAAATCATTGCAAAAAATGACAAAGGTAAAGAAATTTGGAGAGAAAAATATCTCTCTACTAGCATTTGAGAGAAAAATGAACTGGCACATAATTATTTTTCTGAAAGGACCCCAACTCTATTTCTAAGTAGCATAATTTTGGTGTCATCTGTGGGAACTCTAAGGAAGAAAAGGACATTGAGAATGTCTACGAGATTTGGAGCCCACTACTTCACAACCATGTGGCATCCATATTCGAAAATATGGAGAGCTACCAGCTGGAAGAATTGTTGCAATCAATGCTAGAGCCATACCTCGGCATGCCCATTACCTCAAAGGAAACCCCTATGAATTGGACACTGGTTTTGAGAGACCTTACGTTATTGTTAATTCCAGAAGTATTGACAAGTCTACTAGAGAGCATCATCGCTTGGGTTCTAGCCATTTCAACCGCTTAATGTATGGAGCTACTATAGTCATATCATTGGGACTTAGGGGGTTCGCCCTATTAAGATAAACTATTCAGAGAATTGATCCTAAGCTCCCCTCATCCATCTCTGTGATTGGATTTTTGGTCCTCCTTCCAAGGAAATCCTTCATAGTCGATGCCTACTATCAATGGATGGTGGACACTTGTTGAGGAGACCCTTTTAGATATTAAAGAATTCTTCGCACGACTTTGAGATGTGATTCTTTTGGATCTCCTTGAAATTGAGCACAAAGATTGATGGAAAATAGTATAACTGGTCTGCTCACAATTAAATGTAGCAGACTTCCAATCATCCCTCAATACAAGGTTCATCTATGTTGTTCTTAGATGGATCAAGTTCCAGCTTGGTGTTAGGTGCCATTGGAACTTTTTTAGTAACTCTCTAGTGTATTTTTCTTGATAGAGAAAATTTCCTTGAGGAGTTTGTTTAATTTGGAGACCAAGAAAGTAATTGAGATGTCCCATAAGACTTATTTCAAATTCAGTTTGCATGCATGTAACAAAGTCTTCACATAATTCAATTTTTGTTCCCCCAAAAATGATATCATCTACATAAATTTGCACTAATAAAATGTTATTTTGAGAGTTTTTTTGTGAAAAGAGTGGTGTCAACAGCCCCCATACAGAATCATTTTGATAAAAGAAAGTTTCTTAGGCATTCATACTAGGCTCTAAGGGCTTGCTTTAGACCATAAAGAGCTTTTGAGAGTTAAAAATGTGATTTTAAAAATGTGATTTGGAAAAGAAGGATTTTTGAAACCAAGTGGCTATTCAATAAAGACTTTCTCTTTTATAAATCCATTTAAGAAGGCATTCTTTACATCCATTTGAAAAAGAGTAAAATTTTTATGAGATGTATAAGCTAAAAGCATGCGAATGGATTCAAGTCGTGCAATAGGAGCATAAGTTTCATCATAGTCAATACCTTCATGCTGAGAATATCCTTTGGCAACTAATCTTGCCTTGTTCTTGGTAACATTACCTTTGTCGTCCAGTTTGTTGCGAAATACCCACTTAGTTCGTATCACAGGGTGTTCTGAAGGCCTTTCAACTAAGTTCCAGACTTTATTTTTGTCAAACTGTGACAATTCGTCCTTCATAGCTTTAACCCAGGGTTCATCATTTAAAGCTTCTTTAATGCTTTCAGATTTTGTAAGAGAAAGGAATACAACATTAGTAACATTAGAAGATTCCTCTTTTACACGAGATCTTGTGGTAATTCCTACTTGGGGATCCCCAATTATGTTGTTGGTTGGATGACTGGAAGAGTGTTTGAATTTTCTCAGTTTTTCATCACCATCGTTGTTAGAACTTTCAGTTATATTATCTGTTGGGGAATTACTCCTTTCTAAAATCTCAGGATTGTTGAATAACTTCAATAACCTGTTCAACTCCTACAGATTCAATGCTCAAAGTTTCCTCATGGGTCTCTATTGTTGAGAATGTGACACTTGCATCCAAAGACTTGAAAATAGGAAATGTTTGGAACTTTTTCATTCCACAGTTCATAAGGTGTCTTTTAAATGAAAGGTCTGAGGAAAACTCTATTGATCACGTAGTATGCCGTATTGATTAATTCTCGCCATAAGGTATTTGGAAAACTGTATTCATTTAGCATTGATTGTGCCATTTCCTGGAGTACCCTATTTTTTCTTTCAACTACCCCATTTTGTTCAGATGTTCTAAGAGTAGAAAAGTTATGAGAATAACCAAATTCATCACAAAAATTACTGAAATCCGAATTCTAAAATTCCAATCCATGTTCACTTCTTATGGACTTAATGGTGTGACCTTTTTCATTTTGTATTCTCTTTGTGAGTGGAATGAAAGACTTTAATGCATCATTTTTGTAAGACACAAATCGCACCTAGGTGAAGCATGAAAAATCATCCACAATTACAAGTACATATTTGCTACCACCAAGTGTTTGATTTTGCATTGGACCAAAAATATCTAGATGATGAAGATCAAGCGGTTTTGAGAAAGATATATCATTTGTTGGTTTGAAAGAAGTTTTTATTTGTTTTCCTTTAACACAAGCATTGCAATCTTTGTTTTTACTAAAGTTCATATTTGGAATACCTCTTACAAGACCCTTTTTAATAATATGGTTTGCAAATTCATGTTTGCATGACCTAAGCATCTGTTCCATGTCCAGCTAGGGTCTTCTGATGCAATGAGACATTCTACATTTTGGTTTATGAGATCACTCAGATTAATGCAATATATGTTCCTATCTCTAGTGGTAGTGAATACAGTTACATCATTTTTTGACATAAATCAAAGTGAAGGTTGAAAACATACCTAATAGCCACTGTCGCATAGTTGGCTAATACTTAGCAGATTGTGTTTTAGCCCTTCTACCAGCCAGACATTTTCTATGTAAGTTCCAGTGTTTTTGCCAATAGTACCTTTTCCAACTATTTTACCTTTAGTGTTATCTACAAATAAGATATTTCCTCCATCAAATTGCTATAGGTCTGAGAAGAATGACTTATCTCCTATTATATGTCTAGAACATCCATTGTCCAAATACCTTTTTTTGCTTGTTTTTTTCATCAGCTTCTACATCACAGATGTTTAACCTTTTAGGTACCCATTTTTTACTAGGTTCTGGTTTGTTATACTTTTTAACCTACACATACTTGGTTCCGATGTGTCCTTTTATTGGACATTTATAGGACAAGTGACCAACATGATTGCAAGTGTGGCAGATTCTGGGATTTTTAGGAGTTCTTTTATAAGAGGCATTTTCCCTTTCATTTCCTCTTTAGTGAGTAATTTTCTTCCAGAAGAATCTCCAGTTATTTTTCTATTTCTTTATTCTTTTGAACTATTCTATTTCTATCTTCTGATCCCTTTTTTATGATATTGTTATAGACATAGACTATCTCTGCCTTTTTCACTAATAGTCTTCTTTAATTGTTCCTTAAGAGAGTTTAATTCTATTTCCAATTCAGTTAACTGATTGTGACACTCAGCATGCATGTTCAGTGAACTGGTACTTTCATGATCAAACTCAAAACTTTTGGAATCGAATACAGAATTGAAAGTTACATACTTTTCTGCCATTAGACAATTATCTTCAATGTCAAATTGATTTGAGTTAGAGTCGTCCCATGTAATTATCATGGCTCTTGCTCTGGAACTTCTTTCAGGTTTAGGACTTCTTCTCAACTTTGGACAGTCTGGTCTTTTGTGACCCACTTCATGACACTCATGGCATATGATTTGTTCTGGTTTATGATATTCATTTCTCTTATAGTTGGATCTTGGGTCCTTTTTGAATTTCCCTTTTGCTTGAGTGAGTTGCCTCAAATGCCTAGTAACCATCGCAATTTCCTCCTTTATGGTTTCTTCATCAAGGTCTCCCAAGTCATCATTCCAGTCTCCGTTTTCAGCATTGAAAGCTATGTTTTTCCTGTCTTTACCCTTGGAACTTTCTTCATTACTCAAGAAAGTTATTTCATGTGAGGTAAGGGATCCAATGAGTTCATCCACAGTCATCTTTTCCAGATTCTTTACTTCATGAATAGTTATCATTTTCGAATTCCATTCTTTGGGTAAGGAGCGCAAGATTTTTCTGACTTGCTCACTTTCCAAGATGATTTTTCCCAGAGTAAACATTGGGTTCACAATTTCCATAAAGCGAGCATATATTTGACTTATCGATTCACCTGTTTTCATTGAAAATATTTCAAATTGGTGAGTAAGAAGAGCAATTCGTTCCAATTTTACGTGAGAGGTTCCTTCATGGGTAATCTGCAACATGTCCCACATTTCTTTTGCTAAGGAGCAAATACTAACGTGATTTTATTCTTCCTTGACAATGGCATAGGATAGAATATTTCTTGCCTTAGGATTTTTTAAGAGGACTTTTCTTGTCTTTTGTCGTAAGTTCCATTCTGTATTTTGGAGACATTTCAAAATTCATTGGAATAAGAGGCCTATCAATGACAATGCTCCAAAGATAATAGTCTAATGTTATGAAAAACTCTTGGATTCTGTTTTTTCCATGTAGAATAATTTGTTCCATCAAACAAGGGTGGACAATTATGAGATTGTCCTTCTGCATATATATCAAAACTAGAGGTAGCCATTAGAGAGAAATCAACTTGGCTCGGATGCCAATTGAAAGTTTATAGGGTCCCAGAGGGATAAAGAACTCAAGATGAGTCAGATATGATATAGGTATGTTGAATTAGAACTTCCAGATAAGGCAGAAATTCCAAAGATAACAAATATAGATAACACAATAAATAAAATAGACAAAGTATTTATAGTGGTTTAGCAAATCTACTCTACTACCTAAGCCAGAAGACTAAGGGTTTTGAACATGCACTTAGATTAGTAATAACAATCACAAATTACATAGTACCAGATGACTGGTACCAAGGCACTAGATCAACTACAGAGGTTGATTAAAGGATACAAACACTCTAACTAAGTCACTTAGATGTTCTAGAGCACTTACTTTACTTTTCACTAGCAATATTGCTTATACAAGTATATTGTGAGAATTACATCTATTTTGCTAGACTTCTATTACATAAATAACCTTTGTTATTTCCTAATTTACAATGACAGAAAGATGGCCTTATATTTTGCATATTTTCTTTACGCACGGACAGTTGCATCTTCCGATGGAAGGTTCCTTGATTGATGCAATGGCTAGTTTCCTTGAAACATTCCAAATCTGTTGACAAGCTATTTATAGAAAAGATAGCATATAAAATATTGGTCATAATCAAAATATTCTTGGAGAGAATCCTAACAGGATGTTATGATCATCTTAAACTTCATCAAGTTCAATAACAAAGTCTTTTCTATCTAATAGAAATTCATTTTCTAAAAGGATAGCGTTCCTTGAAACAAACACATTTTGTTCGAAGGGATCATAGAAGTAATAAACCAAAGACTCTCTTGGGTATCTCACAAACTTGCACAAGGTGGATCTAGCATCCAACTTGTCTCCCACTAACCACTTAACACATACGGGAGACCCCCAAACTTTTAGAAAAGAGTAAGAAAGTGTTTTGCCATACCACATCTCATGTGTTACTTTTGGGATTGACTTTGAGAGTACTATATTTAGGCACATCAGTGAAGCTCATCATGGAATGTACCATGTCCAACAAGGTACAGTTTCTCTTCTCGGCTACTCCATTGCATTAGGGTGTACCAGGTAGAGTCCAATAAGAGAGAATCCCATTCTCCTTTAGAAAATCCAAGAATTCGGTACTAAAAGATAGTGAAAGCCAAGGATCCAATTAATAACAGTTAAAAACTGAAATCTAACTTGATTTATACCTCCACAAAGATCTCATTCATGCCAATAAACAGGATTAAGGTTAGAAAATTACCTCAAAAGCAAATTCCAACCAAAATGAAGAAAACATGGTAGATCTCTCCAACACAGTATGTAGTGGGGCAACCTTTGCCCAGCCAAATCACCTCAAAATTGAATGAAACTTCAACCAAAAGAACATAAACACCTTGATGTATCTCTAGTAAAAATTTCAGCTCAAAATAGTTTCGGCAAGACCTCCAATGGATGCTCCAAAATTACTGCCCAAACAGAGGATCTCCAAAAGCTTAGCAATCCAAATGTATTCTCACTAATGATAAGATCCACACACCAATGGACAATCCAATTTCTCCTAGATCAACTAGAAAATTAAAGGAGAAATGAGGATGATGAAGGCGAAAATTCTAGAGAGGGAAGAGATGAAGAAAAATATGAAGCCTCAACATATAAGAGAGTCACACAATTTTGGAGGGAAAGGAATCTAACAATTAGATGCAAAATGCTTGCATTCACATACCTCTTAGCTACCCCCCCTCTTTCTCTCTCTCTCTCTATATATATACATATATATATAGATGGCGCGATGGTGTGATGCTTAGGTGGCATCACACCTCCCATGAGGGGGAGTGCCACTTGCTTGCCAACTTGCAAGCAAGTTGCATGGGAATTTAATGTGCATTTGAATTTCATTTGGAATCTTTACTTCATCTCATGAAATGTCACCCAAAGAAATTCTAATGCCACACAAAATGAACTCTTCATTTGAATTTTCCATTCAAAATTAATTCTTCACTTTAATTTAATTAAACTTTGACTTACCTTTTAAGTCAACTAATTTAACTCTTTAAGCTAGTAATAATTAACTTAATCTTTAAGTTAACTTAATCAATTGATAGTCATGTGGCACCAATTAAATTAAATATTAATTTAATTGATCTAATTTAACTCCTTAAATTATTTAGATCAATTTAATAATTAAATTGATTAAGCTAAAATGACTAAAAATTGCATATTTTCCTCTCATTTTCGGTCAAAGAGGAATTTTTCTAACACTTAGAAAATTCGCTTCATCAAGTAGGATTTTCAATTGACTTTTGTGTGTGACACAGTAGGTTCTACCATTCATTGGACATAGGCTCACAACTCTTGTGATTTTAGAATATCAAATATTCACATTAATTTAAACTCCTTTAAACTAATCGACTTAATTCAATAAATCTTCGTTAATTGAAGAGTGTCCAATCTCCATGGTCGATGTCCAACCTCAAGCCCATGGAGCCTAACAATTGGCTGAATGAATGCTTTTGGTGAACCACTCTAGCTCTACGCGTACCATGTAAATACGGTCCTTCTATCTCCTACCTCCATGAAAGAGGCCTAGGGCAAGATATTTGTCAATTCCTTAATAGCCTTGATACTGTGTTCTATTCCCAATGTTCGATTTTGGTTTGTGGCCTCATCTTTGGAAAACTTTTTTTTCCAAATTATCACACACTGCCTTGCATGAGGACTCTTTAGAGTCGATCATTATAAAATATATAGGAGATGCACTCGCCCTTCACAACGATGAGGAGTTGGATCCTATCTTGGATCTCACAAACATCGATGTCTAAGTAGCTCATACCCAACCTCAACCCAAACAACCCGCTAGGTGGCCAAGGAAGAGTCAAAGCATGAGGACCTAAACAGAAGGCTACCATGGATCCTCAGGTCAAAGGACTAATTATATGCACTAGCGTAAGCTAGAGAACTTGCCACTATCAAGTTGCCACTACGACTATCTAGTAGATTATTCGAGCGGGCCTTCAGCGAACGTGTTCTCTAACAGGGACCCACTAACATGCACTCATGTCTCACATGGATTGATCATGAAACGGATCAATATCCAACCCTTGGATTTATGTATCGTTAGTACAAGTCTATTTAAATCTTAGATGCCCTGTCTTGTAAAATCCTATGACTTGGAAGATTTAAGATCACGACCGTGTAAGACTTGTTTCATGATCACCACCCAGTACGTGACCAAATCCCATAGTCATGTGTGATCTAAGGGCTTTAACCAAGTGCCAGTGAAGTAATGTAAGCATAAGATGAACATGGCCATTTATAATGAATATCATTCAATCAAGATTGTATCACAAGTGAAATAGTTTACATGACAATCTAATTGGTTTGTAGGTCACTATTCCAATAGGTACTTGAGTATTCCTCTCCTCGATCCAATCGAAAAGCTTTAATACTTAGTCTTAATTACTTTTCTACTTCATTTCGATATTCTTTGAACTTTTCAAAAGCTTCGAACTTGCACTTCATAAGATACATATGTCCGAACCAAGTTTGATCATTGGTGAAGGTAATGAAGTATGAAAAGCCACCTCTCGGACTAACTCTTAGTAGTCCACAAATGTCCACATGGATCAAATCCAAAGGACTTGCGATCCGCTCCTATTGTCCAACAAAAGGAGTCGCGGTCATTTTTCCTTTTAAACAAGATTCACAAGTAGGATCCTCTATGCCGCTAACATTTAGTGCTTTAGGGGCTTCTAATTTGTTCATCCTATTTTTGGAAATATGTCCAAGTGTAGCCTGCCACAATATGGCATTTTCTTAGTTATCTAACGTTGTCTTACTTTGTTGAATGTGCATTAACGATGGTTGAGAATCCAAAATCTATAATCCATTGTTTAGTGTACCAATAGCAACTAAAGAAGCATTCTTTATTGCCTTCAATTTCTTATTTGATATTGAAAAATCAAATCCTTTGCTATCCAAAATGGAAATTTGAAATAATGTTCTTAACAAGAATTGGTACATTATAACAAAGGTCTAATACAAATAATAAACTCCCTAAGTCTAACTTATTTTACGCCATTGGCTTTAGATGCAACTCTTGCTCCTTTGCCAAGACGATAGATCATATTCCCATCACTAAGTTTTATTATTCTTTCCATTATTTATAACAAATTGCAAAGATGAGAACCACATATGATATCATATATTCATGAGGAAGAAGTTATCCTTAGATGCACTTAAAAAAGTATATACCCTTCCTAAGGGTTGCAAGGTATTCCTTGCAATACCGCTTCCAATGGCCTTTCTCGCCAAAGTAGAAACAAATAGCATCGACTTTATCCTCTTAAGCTCCTCGATTCCACCGGACATCTTAAATGTTGTTTCTTCTTGAAAAATAACACTTCTTCTTCTTGCCTCATTTCTTCTAGCCTTTAGGTCCTTTAAAGTGGGAAAAGGAAACAATCATTAGAAATTTACCCTTGTCATGGTTATCTCTATCTGGACCAATGGTTATATAAACTTGATAAGGATGTGAGGATTAAATCCCCATGGAGATCATTGTCCATCACTACGTCCAAGTTGAAGAGTTTCTCAAGTCTAATCATCTTTAGACCATAATCGAGGACACATGACCCCTCATTTATCTTAGCTTGAAAATTTTCTTTTGACAACATGAACCCCCCATACCTTGTTTCTTATACAACTCTTGCAAGCAACAGACCGTGGTATGTATTATGTGTTTGTGAGACGTTTGAAGTTGATGGATGCTATCATGAGACTATGAGTTAGAAGGTGATCCTTACTCCTTTTCGTGAACATTTCACGTGTCTCTTGACCCGTATCAATCTATATGGGATTAGGAGCACCATGATATGGGACATATATCCATTCTCAAAGTCTAGAATGATTTTTGAGGTTTAGCCAATCGTGAAAGTTTGGCTCGATTAGTTTATTAGTTTCCAATATAACTCTAAGTCGATTTATAGCCATTTGTTATGAGATTTCAAAAATCTACAAAGGTGAAAAAGAGAATACAAGCATGCGATTGAATATAAATATAGGAAACATGTTTATGGACTTTCAAGCATATTTTTCTCCTACTATTTTATCAAATTCCTCACCCTCTTAAGGAATTCGAGAAATCTTATTTCCTAGTGAGAATCAAGGCCCAAAGGACTTATAGTAGACCGGCGACTCGTGAGACATCCACAAACAATCCTAAGGTAAGCAACTTTTGCTAATTTCATCTCTATGCAACCCTTGATATGTTTTGCCTTACTCTTCATATAGACCCATGACTCGTGCGACATCTGCACTACTAGATGTTTAAGTTGGACCTACCAAACAATCGTTGATTCAAAACCTCACTATTTCATTCCACGACTCGTGACATAATGCATGAGAAGCGTTAAATCACAGTTGCATCATATGCTAAGTAAGTCAGCATAGCTTTCCTCCATAAACATGACCCATGACACGTGAAACATCACACAACTATGGTAGCCTCATGTCACATACTATTGGTAGAATGCATGGATTAATTAAAACTCCTTTTACTTTGTATTAATATTGACTTAATATTTTGAAAGTAGTTAGACTTCTCTAAGTGGAGGGATTTTCTTGCTTGAAAAGATCTCATGAATTTTATCTTCTCTTATTTAGGTTTTTTATATCCTAACCATGCATCTCATACATCAATTGGATAAAGAAAGCATAAATAAGGAAATGAGCCTAACATACTCCTAGGGTGGGATGACCATGAGCCTTAACCAAGTAGTGCACTTAAAGCCATAGTTGACTACTTAGCTGATTTTAAGTGGGTTGATTAAATCTAGCTATTACATAAATGTATCCCATACATTCATGGGTCTTCATACCTTCTTGATTCCCTTTGCCTTCTTTGTCTCTTTGCAACATTTACAAAAGAAAAGAAATTCTCGCTCCTAGTGATTTTACTCTCGTATTTATAAGATAGAAAATTAAGAGGCATGTAAGCCCCTATTTAATACAACCATTTTCAACAACTTGAAACAAATAAAACCATTATTAAAGTCTCTTAATCATCCTCATACATTCATCATCCATTTAACAATTAAATGAACAATAAATAAGACTTGACATTCAATTCAACAAATTAAATGCTTATCTTGTAAAGAATTAATTAACTAGCAAAAATAAGCATAACAATTATGCATCTCATTTTTCACTTAATTGAAGATTAACTTGAACTTGATGTTAAAAGCAATCAAAAATGTCCAACATTGCTTTGAGCACTTATACAACATTTGTGCATCAAAATAATGATGAAATAATCAAGTTTGATAGGTCAAAAACACCAAAATAGCACAAAAATGGGTTCTATAGTGACCTTAGGTGGGCCGCCACCCAACCGGCCGGCCGAGCACGCAGCGTCATGCATAAGGCACATCTACAGCCATGCCTAACTACTGGTAGGCAGTGTGGCAGCCCTGCCACAAATTTCACCATTCAACCTGATATGGGATAGCCCAATAGGCTCAGCCCAAAGACCATAGACTCGAGGGTGTAGCATCAAGCCTATCTCATCGTTAGGGCCCAATTGTTCTGTCGATTTTACATGACCCAAGTCGCCACTACTCGACCTTTGATCGTGATGGTCTGTCACATCTTACACCGCATGCCAAACCCATCATAAGGTCAACCATATTATCAACCAGCGAGGTCGACTCATTGCATAATCAACTCTCTGTCGCATTAAATGCCCTGATATGTAGCAATGCCTCCACATTAAAGACGCGTGCTGCTCCAGTACCGTCCATACTACCGCCTTAGGCAGGAGGCACTCCTACAGTATACTATTCTGCCCATGAAACCTAGAGAGATTTCCACTTGGAATAGTATAGCATGGAAGATGATCTAAAGCCCTTTATGCACAGGTAAGGACCCTCCCTACATGTTAGGGGCATCACAAACAAATCCCTTACCAGGAGAAGGCTATAAATACCCCCTCTCTAGCCTCACTAAAGGTATGCCATTCTCTATACAAAGCCCACACTTTGGTGCTCATTATATCTAGTCGACCCCGTACTGACTTGAGCATCGGAATGCTTTAGTTGATGGCACCTCGGCTAGCCTGACATTTTCTCGTGATTGTAGGACTCAGCCCAACTACATCAAAAGCTCGACCAGAGAGGTCAAACCTTTCAAAATAATAACCAAATCCAATTACAAGCGATTTTCACCCTCATCATTTGTCGCCATCTATGGGAAACTTTGAGTCCGCAATTGAAGATGGTTAACACCAGGTGGGCCCCCTCTAGAAAAGAATAAAATCAAAGGTCTGGCTCTCCTCTGCCTTGACCTCAGCAAGAGCTTGGTGCGCCGAGGTCGAGCACCTAGCCAGAACAGGTGGTTACCCTGACCATGCCCCAATTGATGCAGCTCATCAGCAAGCAGATATCGGCCCAGATTTCTGGTCAACTTTCTGCGGCTTTTAATCAACATGTCATGCAGCCAGAGCCAGTGGCCCGTGCAACTCCACAAACTGCGCCCTTGGAGATAAGACCACCCAAAGAAAATTAAGACTGATCAGAGTCCCGAAGGCCTCCCTCGAGACGTGAAGTTAGCTCGAGCCATTTTCCAATTGAAGTGGTCCAGCCCATACCCAGCAAAGAGGTTGCGAATTCAATTGACCAAGGCATTCGACCCATTCGAGCCCTGCAGCGCAATAGGGTTGAGCGCTCGAGACCCCACTCGAACAGAAACGTATCCTAAGCTGACAGGGAGGAATGAGAGAAAGTATCCCACCAAGTCCAATAGTTGAACAGGCAATTAGAAGAGATCTTAAGGAGAAACACAGAGAAAAATCACTATCAAGAGGGGCCACCGAGGTTTTGAAGAGAGAGAGAGATACACCATTCGTCTAGGAGATTATTGACGAGCACATCGCCATTGATGCCAAAGTCCCAATAGGCCTGCCCAGATATGTTGGCTCATCGGACCCAAATGAGCATTTAATGCAATTCAAGCACATAATGCAGCTGCATGGGCATGGCAATTACATCCACACTAAGACACTGGTGACAACCTTTCCAGGGATAGCGCTCGACTGGTTAGTCAAGCTGGAGCCGACATCAATATACTCATACAAACAGTTGTGCAATAAATTTCTACACTAGTTTACAAGCAGGAGAAAGGTAAAGCTCCCACATACCCATTTACACATAGTGAAACAGAATGGAGAAGAATCCCTTCGAGACTTTTTTACCAGGTTCAACACGAAAGCGCTGGAAATTGATAGCCCCTTTCGTTGGACATTATACGTCAACAGTTTAGCAACCACCTCGGGAGGCAAAATTGGTGTTTCACTCCACTCCCCACTCGTCGAGGAGTATGATTTTGCAATAAAACTTGACTTTTCGATCACCAACAACGAAGCAGAGTCGAAGATCTCATCGTCGGGATGAACATGGTAGCAGCTCGGGGTGTCGAGCAGCTAGTTGCAATCACTGATTCCCAGCTGGTGGCAGAGCAGGTCGAAGGAAACTTCAAAGCTAAAGAGGCCAAGATGAGTCAGTACTTGACTAAGGTAAAACGATTACAGCGATCGTTCAAGAACTTCACCCTAAGCCAGGTATCCCGAGCAAAAAATGAGCATGCAGATGCATTCTCAAAGTTTTCTAGCTTGACGAGAGGAACTAGAGAAATAACCATAATGTTCCTGGTAGCCAGCAAACTATCTATCCATACTTGCGACCAGAATTTTGCCGGAAGCATCGAGGAAACAGCTCTCTCCTGGCAAGACCCGATCAAGCTCTACCTAAGCCAGGGGATAATCCCTGACGACAGGAATGAGGCCCGCAGACTCAGAGGGCAATCAGCCAAATTCGCCCTTGACGAGCATGGATAACTTTACAGAAGGTCGATATCAGGACCACCCCTTAAATGCTTAACACCCAACGAAGCAAATGAAGTCCTTCACGAGATTCACACTGGCATTTGTGGTAATCATTCCGAAGGTCGGTCCCTGGCACACAAAGTTATCCAATATAGGTATTTCTGGCCCACTTTATTAAAAGATTCAGTCGATTTCGCTAGAAAGTGCCCATCCTGCCAGCTTCACTTGAACACGCCACACTAGCCTACAACATTGATAGTAAACATCCAGATCACATGGGCATTCGACCAGTAAGGGATTGACATAGTCAAATCTCTGCCAAAAGCATCCAGCCATCAAAAAATTATCATCATTGCGATCGAATACTTTACTAAGTGGGTCGAGGCGGAAGCAGTTTTGAAGATCACCAATGCGGCCATCAAGAGCTTCATTTGGAAGAACATAATCTGTTGTTTCGACCTACCCAAAGTCCTGATCTTAGACAATGGGACTCAATTTCAAAGTAAGAACATGAGAACTGGTGCGGGGCCTTGGGAATCTGCCAACACCTTACTTCGGTAGGAAACCCCCATGCTAATGGTCAGACGGAGGTCACGAACAGAACAATCCTCGACCACCTCAAAGCTCAAATAGAAAGAACTGGAACAAGCTGGGCAGACGACCTTCCTGGGGTACTGTGGGCATACAGAACCACCCCTCGAGCAGCCACAGGCTAAAGCCCTTATAGCTTGCTCTACGGCTCCAATGTAGTGATTCTATCCGAGCTAGTGCAACACACGGCCTTAGTGATCCATTATAACCTAATCAAAAACATGACAGAAAGGGCCCTCGACCTCATCACCATCGATGAGCTGTGATACGCAACTTACAACACAATGCAATGGTATTGGTCAAAAATGACTGAACATTACAACACAACAATTCGACCGCATAGCTTCAAAGTTAGAGACCTCATCCTTAAGAAGGTCGAAGTGTCAAGGAATGTGGAAAAACTCGAGCCAAAATGGGAAGGGCCTTACTCCATGGTCAAAGTGTCGAAACACAATGCATACTTATTAGCAGACATGCAAAGCAATGAACTACCGCAACCTTGGAACGCTATAAATCTAAAGAAATTCTATGTATAAAGAGACAACTGGTCTTCGTTCTATTTCCTAGCAACAATGAAAATTTATGACACATCCCGCAAATACCTACTTGCACAAATTAGTCCATAAAGTCGACCCCGAAGTCAACCAAGTAGGCTTCTAGCCGTCAAGTCAAGGCTTCACAACCGAGACTAAGTAAAAGAGTTCATCATTTAGTGTCAACCCCAAAGTCGACCAAGCAGGCTTCCAGCCGCCAAGTCAAGGCTTCATGGTCGAGCCCAAGTAAACGAGTTCATCATTTATTGTCGACCCCGAAGTTGACCGAGTGGCTAGAAACCAAGTAAGCTTCCAACCGCCAAGTCAAGGCTTCACAGTTAAGACTAAGTAAACGAGTTCATCATTTAGTGTCGACCCCGAAGTCGACCAAGTAGGCTTCCAACCGCCAAGTCAAAGCTTCACAGTCGAGACCAAGTAAACGAATTCATCATTTAGTGTCGACCCCGAAGTTGACCAAGCAAGCTTCCAGCCGCCGAGTTAAGGCTTCACATCCAAGACCAAATAAACAAATTGATCGTTCAATTTTGACCCCAAAGTCGACCAAGCAGGTTTCCAACCGCCAAGACAGGGCTTCACAGCCGTGATTAAGTAAATGATTTGATCGGTTGCAATTGACCCTGTAGTCAATCAAAAGGACATCGAGCTAATAAATTGAAGACACATAATGTGAATTAAAATGTGCACTATTTCAGATCAGCATGGTTCATTCAATGACGATCTTGGACTAATTTTACCAAAATTTCGTAGCACAAAAGCAACACAAACACTCGAGGACAACCTTCATAAAACCAAATTGCTTACTTAAGAACAATTATCTTTCAACAAAACAAATATGTTAAAAGAGCAGAAAAGAGCACTTTATTTAGGTTTAACATTCCTAATAACAACTGTCAAATAAGCTGAAATAAAAAATACATCAGAAAAAGAGCATCAGCTCAATCTAGTGCCCTCAATTACTTGATCGAGCTCGTCGCTCAAGGGAATTAGAATAGGAACCACTGCGGGGTTGTCCACTCTCAGCTCGGGCATTACAACAGCAATGGGAACAGTAGCAATCGTCATTTGAGAAGGCCTCGCCTCGTCGGCCAAAAAAATTTTCCTGAGTAAAAAAAGGTAATCAACAGCATCAACCATGCCGTCCCGAAGCTTGAATGCAAACTCGTTAGCAAAGGCAAACTCCTTGGCCACCTCATCCAACTTATTCTCCTTTGCCACCTTTTTCTGCGCCTCAATCAGGGGCTCGACAAGCAGAGCCTCTGCAACCCTCCTGACCATAGGGGCTTGGGAAGCTCCCTCTTCAGCATCCACCTCCTCGTCCTCAGGGTACGGCTGCAGTGGCTCGTCCAGGATAGGGCCGATACAGTCTTTATCCTCAGCTCGAAAAGAATAACCCAAGAACTACAGCTATTTGACCGCCTTGTCGAACGCATTCCTAGCATCATCCAAAGAAAAGACAATGCTCGTATTTTGGAACGCTGAGCACAGCATGAACTGTTGCACGGCCTCTCGTTGCATCAAGGGCAGTTTTCTATAGAATTCATCCCGAGCTTCTTGCATAGCTACATTCCGACCGGCTGTCCGACCAGACTTATAACCATGCTACGCATCCATCCTGGCCTGGTTAAGCAGCTGGTCCATTCTGGTCTTTCCTTTAATGTTGGTGACCAGCTGATAATCCTTCAGACGAAGTTGATGAGCTCCTTGACATCTTTTTTGAGCTCATCAACCCTGCTTTGTAAAGACTCGAGTTGAGCCCTCAACGTCTCCATGTCTCCACCCTCCTGCAGATGCTTACGGTCGGCAAGCGCCAGCTCCGACCTCCGATAAAAATGGCAGCCTAGCTAGCCAACTTGAAAAATAGAATTCCTGATAAGAGAACATTACTCGACCTACAATTCAACGGTACAAGCTTATCAACTAGAACCTTACCATGTTCTAGTGATAAGCTAGAGCTCTGATAGCAGTATCCTGGCTTAGTCCCATCAATTTATTCTGGTCGGACGCAAATAGTCCGGCCATTATCATCTTTAGCGGAGCATCCCCCCTCGACTCTGTCGTCTCCATTGAGTAAGAATTATGAACAGCCATGCTCGGCTCCATTTCAAACCTTGGAGACGGTAGTTTTGGCAGCTAGAATAACACGTCGTCCCCTTGCTGGCCAAATAAATTATATCCAGAGGGTTGACTCGACCCCGTGGTATTCCCTTTGCCCTTCTCGACTACTATCCTCTTAGGAGCAAGTTCCACCTACTCAACCATGGGTCTTTTTCCTCAACCCATTGGGCTGCTCCCTATGGTCACCACGGGCCGAGCGGGCAACAGAGTAGGCGATGGGGAAGGAGTCATCACCACAGGCTGCGTGGCCGTGACCAGAGCAGTCCCTCAACGAGCCACTGTAGCTAAATGGTGCTGCTTGTTCCTTTCAGCCCTCGCCAAAGCTTCTGCTTTTGAGCGATTCATGATCTTGTCTCAATCTACCACAGCATAAAAATAAAGGATTAGAATCGAGTAGGAAAAGTAGATAAAATAACCAATCATCGACAACACAATTTACCTAGTCGGTTGTCTGCTGGCAAGTCCAGCTGAGCTAGCAATAAGCCAGCTAAAACCAAACTTCTTTCGTCGATAAACACCAAGGCCTCCACTTGACCAAACTCAACCATGTCCCGGATGAATGTATTGGGCCAGGTTGGAGTTAATTTACCTAGCATCTCGACACGCTTCATCCACCACCCTCTCGAAATATTAAAGCCCCCAACGACTTGAACATATAGATAACATTTTCTCCATTTTTGCTCATAGGAAGAGGCTAGGGTGATAAGAAATTTACGGTGGGGTCGAGTAGTGAGATAATAAAAACCTAACTTATCGGTGCTACTCGACTTTCAGGACATCGGAAGGTGGAAAAAGTGTGAGAAGCTTTTAAAGTTGGCAGGTTGGTCGAATAAATGTATTAATACCACAAAGTTGTATATGGTCGGGAAATAATTTGGCAGCGATTAGGTTATACATACTTCTAAACCCTAAGCAATTCAACTATAGGACCAGCTAAGGGAAACCTAAGACCACATCTAAAGGCATCCATGAACACAGTTATGACCCCAACTGGAGGTCTATGCATCATACCAGACGATCCAGGCACTATAAGTTCATACTCCTCGGGGACATGGTACAGTTGCCTAATGCGCAACAGGTCGGTAGGAGTTATTGTGGACACTATTTCACTATAGTGGTTGGGGGTGAATAGTCGACCACGCAATACAGGGGCCTGGCTTGGCCCAGTGTCACCCCCTCTACCAAAGCGATCACTGCTCGAGCTACTGGAACTCAAGCTGTCTCTGGATGAGCCACTCGACTCATTTGACGAACCCCCAGGCCGTTCAGAATGAGTAGCCTCGCTATCTATCCCCAACTACCCTCAAAATTAGATAAATGTAGCATTTCTAGAGCATAGGAGGAACACGAATGAAAGCTGAGGAAAGGACTTACTCGTTGTCAATGAAATAAAGCACAAAATAATAGTAGAAAAAGCAGTGGCTCAGAATCGATCAGGCACAAAGTAATAAAAGTAAAAATTGACACTTTAACCGTGCCAATTTATAGGCACTCGAGTGTGAGAAACCCAAGCAGTTGTAATAATAGCATAAACGTCATTCAGCGCCACGTCGGTACACTGTAACTGTCGCATTAAATGCACCAAACTCGGGTCAATTTTCAAAACCCTCATCAACGGACCCTAGTAACTGCACAATAGACTACTCCCCAATCCTTCTCATCGATCATATCATTCAGCATTCAAAAGTAAGGGGCCTCATGATATGGGATAGCCTAATAGGCTCGACCCAAAGATCACAGACTCGAGGGTGTAGCATCAGGCCCATCTCATCATTAGGGCCCAATTGTGCTGCCAACTTTAGATGACCCAAGTCGACCTGACAGGTCGATCTCTCGTACCTCTCCTGAATGGATGCAGTGATTCCATCAGTCCGTAGACTAGACCACTGCTCGACCCTTCAATCGTGACGCTCAGCCATCTCTTACGTTACGTGCCAACCTATCGTAAGGTCAACCATATTACCAACCAGCGAGGTCGACTCGTTGTAAAATCAACTCTCCGCCGCATTAAATGCCCTAACAGACAACACGCCTCTACATTAAAGGCGCGTGCCACTCCAGTACCGCCCATACTGCCGCCCTAAGAAAGAGACGCTCCTACAGTATACTATTCTGCCTATGAAACCTAGAGAGACTGCCATTTGGAATAGCACAAGAATGGGAGATGACCTAAAGCCCTTTATGCAAGGACAAGGACCCTCCCTACATGTTAAGGTTATCACAAATAAATCCCTTACCAGGAGAAGGCTATAAATACCCCATCTCTAGCCTCACTAAAGGTATGTCATTCTCTATACAAAGCCCACACTCTGTTGCTCATTATATCTAGTCGACCCCGTACTGACTTAAGCGTCATAGTACCTTAGCCGAGGGCACCTCAGCTAGCCTGATATTTGCTCATGATTGTAGGACTCAGCCCAACTACATCAAGAGCTTGACCGGAGAGGTCAGACCTTTCAAAATTATCACCAGATCCAATTACAAGTGGTTTTCACCCTCATCACAACCGTTTAAGCGTCGTTTTGTATTTTTGCCACTCCAAATCATATATGGACACCTCCATAACATTTTTTTAATACAAATTTTGACAAAATTCCATATTATAAACACCTTTGAAAATAAAAAATTAAAGTGCTCAAAGTGCTTGAAAAATTAAATCTATGTGAGAATCAACATTTTCCAAAAATCTCCAATTAACTCCAATCCAATTGGATCCAAAAATAACCAAATCACCTTAAGGCCAAATAAAACATGTTATATCAGCATATAACATCATCCAATGCTAAATCAATATTTAACATTATCATCCACGAATCAAAATTATGCCAACACATGAATCAACACTTAAATCACATATTAGCATATCTCAATTCATCAACAAAAGAGCCATATACAAAATCAACCTAACACTAAGGATCAATTCATCACATGAATCAATCCATCAAAATCCAAATTAAAACATAAATTAAGCTCCGATACCACTTGAAGGTAGGAGTAAGCTAAGGATCTAAATTATAAAACCATAAAAAAGGCTACATAAAACTTATCTATCCACTCCAAGAATCTAATCATGAATTTAATATGGATTTAGATCCATAAAAATTACCTTGAATGTTAAATCCAAAGGTAGGAGGAGAAAGACTCCAATGAACTCTTCAAAGGATCAACTCATGCATAGCAGAAACTCACCAGTAGTTGAACGCCTTTCTCAACTCCAAAAATGTTCAAAATTTACAGAGAGCACCTCAACACACCAAGGAAGTGGCTGTAAAAATTTTGCTCCAATCAGATCTTGGGAAGTCCTTCAAATCAGTCTCCAAAGTCACATGACAACAATGGATCACCCAGAGCACAAGCCCCCCAAGTGTTGAGCCTCTAATGTAATAATCCACACACCCAAAGAGATCCATAATCAACCTCAAATATGATAGAAAATGAGAGGTTGAAGGTGAGGAGGGAGGCAATTATGAGAGAATTGGAAAGGAAGATAGTTTGGAGAGTGTGAAACTTCAACACATGAAAAATCACACTTTTGGAGGGAAAGAGGGAATCTTGCTTGTGTAGCCATCAAATGGCTGGTCACTCCTATATATATAGGGAGGATGGTGTGATGCAAGTTGGCATCACACCTTCCACGGTTAGTTTCCAACTTGGCAACCAACTTACACGTGAATTTCACATGTATTTGAATTTAATTTGCATCATCATTTCATCTTAAGAAATATGGTGCAAATTAATTCTAAACTAATCTAAAATCAACTCCTTCATTTGAATTTCCCTCCGAAAACAAAATCTTATTAACTCTTTAATCTAATTAATAGGTTTGACTTAACTCCTTAAGCTAAAATATGTTAACTTAACTTGACTAGTTAATTGTCACATGGCACCAATTAAACTTGTGATTAATTTAATTAGTCTAACTTAACTCTTTTAAATTATTGTGATTAATTTAAAAATTAAATTAATCTAAGATGACCAAAAATTAGTCAACCAAATTCTTCTCCAAAACCGCCTAGGTGAATTTTCTAACTCCTTAGAAAATTTCTCCCATCAAGTAGAGCTTCCTTTAGGTTTTTGTGTGTGACCCATTAGGTTCATCCATTTATTAGACATGGGCTCATAACTCATTATGATATTTTGAATATTGAAATATTCACATTGGTTTAAACTCTTTTAAACTAACAACTCTTTCAATTAATCTCTATTAATCAAAGAGTACCCAATCTCCATAGTCGATGTTTAGCAACAAGACCATGGAGTCCAACTAATTGGATAAAATGAATATGCTCTGATGAACCATTCTAGCTCTACGCTTTCCAGCAAATATGGTTCTTCCATCTCCTATCTCCCGAAAGAGTCCTAAGGCAAGATATTTGTCGGCTCCCCAATAGCCTCGTAACTATATTTCTAATCCTAATGTTCAATTACCCTTTATGATCTCATCTTTGGAAAACTCCTTTTCCAAATTGTTATATTACCTTGCACAAGGATTTTTTGGAATTGTTCATTATAGAATACATTGGAGATGCACTTGTCCTTCACAACGACGAGGAGATGGATCCCTTCTTGGATCTCACAAACCTAAATGTCTAGCTAATTCCCAATCTCAATCTGGATTACCTGCTACGCGTTTGGAGAAGAGTCAAGATATGAGGACCTAAACACAAGGTTACGATGGATCCTCAAGTCCAAGGGCTAATTACATACACTAGCGTAAGCTAGAGAACTTGCCACTACCGACTTACCACCCCTATTATCTAGCGAATTCTCCGAGCGGGTCTTCAGTAAACTTGTTCTCTAACAACACTCACTAACATGCTCCCATATATAACATGGATTACTCATGAAACGGAGCAATACCTAACTCCTTGGATTTATGCATTGTTAGTGCAACTTTATTTGAATCTTAAATGCCTCGTCTCTAAAGATTCTATAACTTGAAACATTTAAAATCATGACCGTATAAGACTTATTTTATGATCACCACCTAGTGCACGACCAAGTCTTGTAGTCTTGTCTGATTTAGGGGCTTCAACCAAATGCTAATGAAGTTAAAATAAGCATAAGATGAACATGGCCATTTTATTTGAATATCATTTAATCAATATTGTATCACAAGTGAAATAGTTTACATGCCAATCCAATTGGCTATAAGGCACTATTCCAACAATTGTAGGGTAGACTCCCACTAAAATATTGGCGAGATTATAGTGCCGACCACATACGAGGCCTGGTATGCGAATATGATCAAAGGGAGGTTGGAGTTATTCTCTTCTTCCTAATTAGCTAAGATAGTTGCTAGCTATTTTACCTAAGTGTGAATTCAATTCTTTGTTTTGGTTCTTTCTCTTTTCGTTGCTTTACGATGATTGTTTAACTTTGGAGTACTTTTGTATATTTTCATCATAGAGATAGAATTGGTTAAGCAGATGTCTCACCAAGCAAATGGAGTTTTGTCCATAGCACAATATCTTAGGGAAGAACTTGCTAACACAGCTAAGCAGTATAGCTAGAAGGAGAAGGAGTTGACTCAGCTACTCAAAGAGCATGAGCACTTGAAGGTAAAATATATGAAGGAGGTGAAGAGTGAGAGAAATTCAAGAATTATAATGTTGGGAAGATCTTCATTATTGCCACCTATGAGGAAATAGTCAAGAAGTTTAGAGGTTGTAATGAAGTTTTTGAAGCAATGAAAGTGGAGGTGATGGTGATTTACGAGCAAACTATTCAGAGTTGTCGTCATATTCTAGATGAAACTGGACGATATTTTGAATAAAAATTATTAATATTGAATCCAACCATCCCAGTAAATATTGCTGTAAGAGAACTAGAGAAAAGCCCTGATGATGGAGGGAAGACTACAGTAGAGGGGCCAGCAGAAACAGTTATGCATGAATAAAGACGTAGATCTAACATAGCAAAAGCGAGTAGGATATATTTCTAAAAAGTTGTTTAGTATTTTTTTTCTTTCGTATTTAGTTTCTCCTTTAGAGACCATGTATTAGCCTCGCATCATGATGTTTTTCTCGTTTGATTACACTAAGAATTTTTTGGCTATTTATTTTGCATTCAAGCAAGTACATGGTTAATTTTATAGGTTATTGGCATTGCAACTCCTACTTTTGTGAATTTGGGAGTAAGAGATATTAAATTATCACCATACGTGTCGAGGAGTGAACGATGTACCAAAGCACCTGTTGAGCGCCTGGTTGGAGCACCTCCGAAGCACTCCCTTACAACTACAGGTGCCCATGGGGCAGCCAGTTTTTAGGTAGCTCGGTAGACGCCCCATTGTCGAGGTTCCTAGATGCTCGTCAAGTACCCGGCTTTTGAGCAATTGGTTGAATCAACAATGGTGCAATGCCTTCACTAGTTGTCTTGGAAGTTAGAGAATTTTTAAGTAATGAAGCATGATGAGCACTTGAACATGTTCATGATGTAAGAGCGATTGCAAGCATTTAGTGGGATAAGATTATTTGGAGCGGCATAGAGCTCCTTTCTTAATATCTCTGTTAGTTCACCGATAGTGGAGTTTTTTAGAATGTTTTGTATTCCCAAATAGAGGTCAATAGAGAATTTTTTCAAGATACCCCGTGCTCCCAAAGGGAGCTGATAGAGGATTTTTTAGGATGTTCCATACTCTCAAAAGAAGCAAATAGAGAACTTTTTTAGGATGTTCGGTACTCCCAGAGGAAGATGATAGAAAACTTTCTTAGATGGTGACTACCATTTACCTCCTTAGGGGCCAACAATGGGATTACGTCAATAAGAGAGGCCTTTATAGTGGGTTTATACCCATTGACTACCACATACTCTTTACACTCTTCCAAGAGCTTTATAATTTGTTTATGTCTAAGCTACTTCAAGATACTCCTTAATTTCTACGGAACTCAATGTCATAGAAGCAGCGTAATATGCAGAATATAGAAAAGTTTGCATAATCAAAAGAATATCAGTGAAGAACTAGTGGCGTCCCTGAATGGGTAGGCTTGATTCAAATTTAAAGGAGAAATAGAAAAAAAATTTAAAAGTAAAGATACTCTTAGGAGAATAATGGAGTGTTCTTAAGTGCAGCGATTGGGTTGAGTTGGCTAGCATACAGCTAAGTAGCTCTTGTAATAGCAACACTTGGTACTAAATCTCCGATGGCATCTGGAGTAGAATTCTTTCCTTGATTGCAAACATTTTTTAGGTAGTTCCCCAGGACTCTTCCCTCCTCCGCCACAAGATTGTTCTCCAAAGGAGTTCTTTCGCTCGGCCACATACCCAGTAAGATCCTCATCAAATTAATGCTTTAATTTGGTCTTTCAAGCTCTAACTATATTTTGTGGTATGCCTGCAAAGACCATAAAAGTTGCAATATCTTGATAATCCATGCTTCATTGGCCTTCTAACATCTGTTGGGGGATATCCAATCAAGCCTAGAAGTATAGTGGCTTGCAGTATCTCGTTCTTTTGGTTGTAAGGGACTGGAATATCGCATATCCAGTCTGTTGTTCGCAACTTGCTTCTGTCATAAGTTGGTTCCCAAGTATATTATGCTATATTTGCTAGTACCTCAAGGGGTCGCCACTTCTTGCTTTTTCTTCTTTTTATCCTTCCACACTCGAGGTATCTTTGGAAGTGCGATAGGTCGACCATCTATGGGTCCTTGTACCTCTTGATACCTTAAGTTTTCCAATTCTTCTTTCTTCATCAGGGATTAGCCTTTAAATCCATTCTTAATAAGATAGATAACTAAGAGTAGTGCATGCATTAACTCCTATGCTACTACTTTAAGGTATCTACTGTCGATAGAGAAGTTTTGAAGAAAACATTAGCCAGCATCTCCTATCCAACAATAGATCCAATTGGTATCAAGTTGAACCCTGTAGGGCAGCTTGTTGAAGATGGTGCAGAACAACTTGCATGATATAGCTTTGCATAGGTTATACAGGTCCATCCTTTCTAGAAAGTTGTCTAAGTTCTAAGTACTCTTGAGGATCTACAATGCTATCATACTTTGGTAGTTGGGCTATCTTTACTACTAAAGGGAGTGCCTTTACTAGGATGGTTGAAGAGAAAGGGCTACACTAAGGGAGAGTCGCTGCTAAAGAGTGGTGTTGGCTTCCAATTCCTCAATGCAGCTGCGGTGTCAAAAAGTGTGTTCGAATTCCAATGCCTGTTAGTTCTTGCGAGGTGGATTCCATTCTAAGTAAAGGTTGTATGTCTCCTTGCTGGGGTAAAGAAGGAGGAACGGCATTATTCTTAGAGATGGCTCCTTGCTTGGCTTCTTCGGGAAGGAAGAAGAACCTCGGCTCCAGTTGAAAGGACTGCTAAACTCTTGGGGGTGTTTGCTTTGTCTATAGCTTAAGTAGCACTCTTCTAGATCATAGGTGGACTAGGATCTCGACAAGGAGGTACTCATTGCACATGTGTCTCCTTTAGCAAGTTGTGCATCAATGGCTAACTCCAGCTTCAATCATAGTAGTGCTCCATGGGACCTAAAACATCAATGCGCAGAGCGACAATGGATTTCTTGGATAGGCATGGATGAAATCAATGCACCTCATCCACTCCCCATTGGATTTGAGTAGTAGCACTGCACGAGCCAGCTATGCTAAATATTAGAGCGGTCGTACTCTTTTTACTTAATGGAAATTGATCTTCTTTGACCAAATTTTGAAGTGTGCTCAAGATATTAATTTCTAAGAAATTGGTGATTGTCTAAACTATGGTACGGATAGATAACGATAATGTGATTAATTGGTCAAAACTATATCAAGTGAATGAGAAATAAATGGTCAAAATGAGCTCCTAGATGTTTGATTAAGAAGACTAAGAATGAGCCAAAGGAATGGAAGGAGTGAAACTCCATCCCACATTGAAAAATGAGTACAATGTAGTTTTGAATATATATCTCAAGTGTGGAAGTAAGGGATAGGCCCATTGGGGGTACCACAAGTGTTTGGAGATGAGAGAACCTACATAGTAGTTGGTTCAATCCAACCCACACGCACGCGCGCCGCCGCTACCACCCACCTGTCTGGCCAGCTCGATTGGGCTGGACCTGGGCCTGGCTTGTCACATCGTGGTTGTGGGCTTAGGTTTGGATTAAATTATATTGGGCCTTCAGTCCAACATTAACTTTTTGGACCAAAATTTATCTAAAATTTATTTAGCCCAACGGGAAAACAAATACCTTTCAAACTTCTATAGAAATTAATTCCAACTTATCTTGAAGATAGTTTTAGTTTATCTTTCTGGAAATTGAGGTAACAATTGATTTATTCCAGCTTATCTAAATCTGAAATTAATTACCTGAAATTAATTTAATCAATTAATTTTAGCTTTTATTCCTCCAACAAAGGATGCACCTGGAATGCATCCTTCCAACTTTCTATTTTTGGAAAATGAGTTACTGCATTGGAAAAGCAGTAACCATTTAGAACATCCTTTCAGCTATTACTTTGGCTCTATAAAAAGATTAATCCTGAATCTACATAATAAACAATCATATTTCATATAGGAAAAATTCTGCATAGTCAAAAGTCCAAAAAAAGTGTTCAGTACGCTTAAAGTTCGGAAGATAAGACGATTTGTAGTGATGCGACCATCTTAGTCAATTGTTTGTATCTTGGGAGACGGTAGTCATAGTTCCGTTAGCACCAATGTGGGGCTATTTCATCTTATAGACAGAGAGCTCCACTCTCGCCTCGACTAGCTGACACATAATTTTGTACACCAAAATAACAATTTTAAGATGAATTATTTAATTTCTATGATCATGGATTTAAACCAAGTTGCTATTCTGCCAACTACTCTTACTGTTCAAGACACTGCACCAATTGTTGCCCATGTTCCTTCTCACAGTAAAAGACCGGCGAAATTCCATGAATTGGATTTTAAAAAGTGGCAGCAGAAAATATTACTCTACCTAACAACTCTAAGCCTCGTCAGATTCCTGAAAAAAGATGTACCTGTCGTACCCAAAGACAACACCAATGTCTAGAATCGGGCAGCTTTGGATGCTTGGAACCAAGCGATTTCCTATGCTAGAACTACATTCTGAATGGACTTGATGATTCGTTGTATAATGAATACAGTGCTATTAAGACAGCTAAAGAGTTGTGGGACTCACTTGATCAGAAATACCAGGCAGAAGATGCTGGTTTGAAGAAATTTGTGGTGGCCAAATTTCTGGACTACAAGATGGTGGATTTCAAATCTGTCATAAGTCAAGTCCAAGAACTTCAAGTTATTCTGCATAAAATTCATGCTGAGAATATGACTTTGAGTGAATCCTTCCAAGTAGCTGTGATTATTGAAAAGTTACCACCATCGTAGAAGGACTTCAAGAACTATCTCAAACATAAAAGAAAAGAGATGACTCTTGAAAATCTGATTGTCAGGCTGAGAATAGAGGAAGACAATTGGATGTTTGATATGAAGACATGCAAAATTGAAATATAGACTAAAGCCAACTTGGTTGAATTAAGTTCAAACTGGAAGCGTCAAGGGGCTGGTCAAAATAGCAAAGGCAAAAAACTTATAAGGCTTCAAGGAAATTGCTATAACTGTGGAAAGATGAACCATAAGGCCAAAGATTGTCGACTTTTTAAAAAGAACAAATCAAATCAAGCCCATATGACTGAGGAAAGGTTCGTACTACTGGACTTATCTAAACTAAACCTTTCGGCAATGGTTTTTGAAGCCAACATTGTTGATAATCCGATAGAGTGGTGGATTGACACTAGTGCCACTCGGCACATTTGTTCTGGAAAATATATGTTTTCAACCTACACTCCTGTTATTGAAAAGAAACTGCATGTGGGCAATTCAGTAACTTCTAATATTGTTGGAATGGGTATTGTTGCTCTGAAGACGACTTTTAGCAAGGAGTTAATGCTAATGAAGTTCTTCATGTACTAGACATACGCAAGAACTTAGTGTCAGGATCTTTGCTAGTGAAAGATGGTTTTAAACTTGTATTTGAGTCTAATGAATTTGTGCTTTCTAAGAATGAGTTGTTCTTTAGTAGAGGCTATGTGCAGAATGGGCTATTCAAATTTGATGTAAAGACTGTACTCAACCTTATTTAAATGAATAAAAATGATGCCTCCAAAATTAATATATGTGACTCAAAGTTTGTGCACACTAGAGGTGGGAAAAAAAATTTCATCACTTTTATTGATGATTGCACAAGATTTTGCTACACACTTCTGTTACAAAGCAAAGATGAAGCACTAGAAGCCTTCAAGTGATATAAAACTAAAGTTGAAGATCAAGTTAGCAAACAAATTAAATCTATCAGAAGTGATAGAGGCACTGTTTAAAAAACCGAACCGGACCGGTTGGTCGGATCGGTCAGACCGTCAACCGGCCGGTGAACCGGTTCGATTTTCTCAAAAAACTAAAAAAAAGCACCTTATTTTGTAAAAATCGTTCAAACCGACTGGTCGGACCGTTGAACCGTTCATGGTTCAATTGAACCGGACCGATTTTTTATTTAATTTTTAACAAAATTAAATTTTTTTTTTTTAATTTTTGGTCTAAATACAAAGTTTGAAGGTTAAGATACACCTCACAAGCAATCTAAAAGTCAAAAAAAGCCTTAGTTTAGAGTTTAGAATTAACTTACATACTCTCAACTTTAAACTTTGGACTTTATATATTTAAATTGTTGTGATCATTTATAATATGAATTGTGAAATTTGGATTGTAATGTTAAATAATATCATTTAAGCTCTTTACGTTTTATATTTTGGCATTTTATTAATTTTTAAGTAATATAATATATATATTTCATAATTATGACGTCACGGTTCAATTACGGTCCGACCAACGGTTGAACCAGTGAATCGTGAACCGGTAAGTTTTTCGGTTCAATGAACGGTCCAATTTTTCAAACATTGGATAGAGGTAGTGAATATGGAGCACCGTTTGAAGAATTTTTCTCAACTTCTAACATTATTCATCAAACGACGACTTTTTCCTCAACCTCAATCCAATGGAGTTGCTGAACAAAAAAAATCAAACTCTTAAGGAAATGATGAATGCTATGTTGACTAATTCTGGGTTACCTCAGAACTTATGGGAAGAAGCTATACTTTCGGCTAGCCAAATTTTGAACAAAATACCCCACAAAGGAAAAGAGGAAACACCTTATGAATTATGGAAAGGTCACTAGCGTCCCTACAAATATGTGAAAGTGTGGGGGTTTTTTGGCTAAAGTGAAAGTACCTAAGTCAAAACAGCTAAAAATATGACCAAAAACTATTAATTGCATTTTCTTGGATATGCACACAACAGTAATGCCTATAGATTCTTGGTGCATAAATTAGCAATTCCAAATTTAAATGAAGAAATATATATATATATATATATGGAACTATTGTTCCCGAGCAAAAAAGAAAAGTGTGCAAATGAATCATTGTATGGACTCAAACAAGCTCCAAAACAATGGCATGGAAAATTTGACAAAATAATGCTGTCAAATGGCTTCAAGATAAATGAGTGTGACAAATATGTGTACCTAAAAAGCACTCAAAGTGAATTTTTCATGGTTTGCCTGTATGTTGATGACATGCTTATAATAGGTAGCAATTAAGATGTTATCTTGACTTCCAAGAAAATACTTATGAAGCATTTTGACATGAAAGATATAAGTATAGCAGATGTCACACTTAGGATTAGGATTATTAGAACATCTCCCATTATGTTGAGAAAATTCTCAAGAAATCTAATGTGTATGATAACACTCCTGTAAAAACGCCCATAAATCCCAGCTAACATGTGAGCAAAAGTACTGTTGAACCCATATCTCAAGTCAAATACTTGAGAATAATAGGCAATTCGATGTTTCTAACAAACTATACTCGCCCTGGCATTGTGTGCTCGGTAAACAAATTGAGTAGATTTAAGAGCAATCCTGGAAATGAACACTGAAAAGCACTAATAAGTGTACTTATATTTCTTAAGTACACAATGGATTATGGGTTACACTATATTAGATGTCAAGCTATCTTGGAAGGCTACAGTAATGCTAACTGGATTTCTGATATGAAAGACATTAAGTCTACAAATGGGTATGTTTTCACCCTAGATGGTGCTGTTGTGTCCTGGAAATCCTCTAAACAGCATGTATAGCTTGTTCTATGATGGAGTCTGAATTTATTGCTTTAGAGAAAGCAGGAGAAGAAGCAGAATGGCTCTAAAACTTTCCAGAGGATATTCTTAGGTGGCTTAAATCAACTTCTACCATCACAACTTGTTATAGTCAATCGGCAATCGATAAGGCTTAAAGCAACATGTACAATGGTAAATCTCATCATATCAAATGACGACACAATACCATAAAGCAATTAATCTCAAATGGGGTAATTTCAATTAACTATGTGAACTCCAAGTAGAATTTAGCTGATCCATTAACAAAAGGTCTGCTCAGAGATCAAGTGAAATGCCTATCGAGAGGAATGAGACTAAAACTATAATTCTAAGAAGCAACATAGTGGACACCTAACCATAATGATTAGAGATCCCAAGAACTTGGTTCAATAGGACAACTAAGTTATGAAGGTTCATGTGAGCACTTCATCATATTCCTATGAAGTGCAAGTGCTGTCTGCTAAGTGGGTACAAGGTTGAGTCTCGACTCTTAATGATTCCAAGAGCTAGAATAGTAAAGTATGACAAGATACTCTTTGTGGGAGATCACCTATGAAAGTGTGAAGATGGGCTGCTTCATCGTAAACACTTACGAATCCAAGATCGGCGTCCATCGCCAAAATGGACACACCCAGAAATAACTACAATGCATAAGGATAGCTATTATGTGAGTATCATTATCTTAGTTTACACCAACGACTAAATAGTTCAAGATATCATATTCACTAATTAGCCAAGTAAGCTCGATAAGGCTTCACTAGGGAAGGTTCAAGGCCACAAGCTACCTATCCTGATGCAATAGTTGTTCACCTGAATTCTCTCGTGCTTGCATAAGCATATGCATCATTAGTCGCATTAATTTCCATTCATGTGGGGGACTATTGGAAATTGGTCTTCTTTGACCAAACTTTTAAGCATGCTCAAGATATCAATTTCTAAGAAATTGGTGATTGTCATAAACTACATCGTAGGTAGACGAGATGTGATTAATTGGCCAAAATCAATTTCAAGTGAATGATAAATTAATAGTCAAAATGAGCTACTAGATATTTGACTAAGAAAACCAAGATGAACCAAAGGAATGGGAAGAGTGGAACTCCATCCCATATTGAAAAATGAGATAATGTGGTCTTGAATATATGTCTCAAGTGTGGAGGTGAGGGATGGGCCCCTTAGGGGTACCATAAGTGTTTAAAGGTGAGAGAACCTATATGGTAGTAGGTTCAATCCAATCCAATCCACATGAGCGTGTGTTGCTGCTGCCGCTCGCCCATCAGGCCGGCTAGGCTAGGCTGGGGCTGAGCCTGGCTTGGAGTGGCATGGTCGTAGGCTTGCATTAAATTAAATTGGGCCTTCAGTCTAACAATAACTTTTTGGACCAAATTTTATCTAAAATTTATTAGGTCCAACGAGAAAACAAACACCCTTAAAACTTCTGCATAAATTAATTTTAGTTTATCTTTATGGAAATTGAGATAACAATTGATTATCTAAATCCAAAATTAATTTCATCTATTAATTTCAGCTTTTCCTCATCCAGCAGAGCATGCACCTGGAATGCATCCTTCCAACTTTCTGCATTGGAAAATGAGTTGCTGGATTGGAAAAGCAGTAACCATTTAACCATCCTTTCGGCTGCTAATTTGGCTCTAAAAGATCAATCCTGAATCTGCATAATAATAATACAATCATATTTCATACAGGAAAAATTTTGCACAGTCAAAAGTCCAAAGAAAGAGTTCAGTATGCTTAAAGTTCGAAGGATAAGATGATATGTAGTGCTGCTACAGTCTTAGTCAGTCGTTGTATCTTGGGAGATGATAGCCATAGTTTCGTTAGCACCAGTGCGGGGCTAATTCATCTTAAAGAAAGAGAGCTCCACTATCGCATTGACTAGCTTATCACAAAATTCCATACACTAGGAATAATATTACTTGCTACAGCTCATTTGCCTCCTTTCCGAAGTCTAGGTCTAGGGAGGCTTCGATTATAATAGTCCTCAAGGGATCTCCATATTAAATCTCTATGCTCCTGAGCTCTTCACGTTCTTGTTCTTTGGCCCTCCACTTCCTGCCTTGAGTTTCAACAGGTGCGAGGTTTCTTGTTCCGACATCATCCTTATTTGGTTGCAGCGAACAAGAGTTTTGATGGTCAACTACTTCAGCTATACCTTTGGAGGTAACGTTCTCCGAGAGCAGAACCTTGATCTGCGGGTGCCTCCTCGGTAACTGATTGTGTGTTAAAAGTAAGATGTACCACCTGGTCCAATGCTCTTGACCTCGTTTACATCCTCAACGTTCCTTATTCTTCCTTTAAGTTTCCTGTAGATGGCACCAAAATGATGTTGCATAGAAATGGAGCAAGATCCTTTCCAAGAACAACATAATGTTAGTTCATCTTCTCAAAAATGTGTACAAAGATATCTGAACTTCTTGAGAGTTCTTACACTATGAGAAATTTTGTGAAATAATTCTCTCTATCTCGTTTCTCTCTAGGACTTGATATTTATAAATTCTAGTCTTGATAGACTTAGGCCTATTAGGGTTTTTCTGCACTCTTGATAGACTTGGCTTGTCCATTACACTCTTTGGCCCATTCACTTAGTTGATTAATTTTTAGGTTGATTTATTATATTTAGTCAATTTACCGAAATATCCTTACATACATTTTTAGTCACATCAAACAGTGATAAAGAGTTCACATAATAGAAGAAATTTGCATAATATCATCGAGATTGGGATGGTGGTAAAGAGTTCGCATAATAGAAATAAGTTTGCATAATGCCACCGAGATTGAAAGAGAGAATCTATGTAAGATCGTGATCAATTTCTCCATTCATGAATTCGAACGGCATTTTTAATCAATAAAAAGGGTAGACGAACAAAAAGGACAACGTTACTCACAAAACTTTAATTTATTGATAATATAGTATTTAGTTCAACTTAGATCTAGATATAATTTAATACGTGGCCATTACATCCATGCGGTGTCATGAGATGATGACAAGTGAAAGCACAATTACTTCATTGAACAAACTTATTTAAGAGTGAATTTGACCTAATCCTAGATCTTTATTAACTTAGGCGGAGAACTTTCGCCGGTGTTTTGATTTGTAGATCAATGGGTAGGAATAAATCCCATGGAACAAATCATCGAGTAGTCTTTGGCTCAGCAGCATAGATCTTATATATAAAGTGTGAGATTGGGGATTTGAACCTAGTGAACACCTGATTTGCGTGTGTTAAAAAAAAAAAAAAAAAAGAAGAAAAATACCTATAGCACAAATATATTTAACCCATAAAAATATAAAAAAATAAAATATGTTTAACCATCAAGGATGTCCTTGCCGGGTTGATTTCATTTTCATACCCCATTTTCACATTTTCTATTATTTAAAAATAAAAATACGTAACTTTTTATACATTTTCACCCGACATTATTTTTATTTTTATTCTCAAAACGCATTCTCCAATAACCTATATATTTTCTATCAATAACCTATATATATTTCTCTTTTATTTTATTATTTTTATTTATCTCCACCTATAACCTACTAAACACAATATAATCATTATTTTTTTAACAATTTATTCAAATATAAATTCATTTTTACCTTATTTTCACTTCCTAACTTTTCAAATACGAGTAGTTATCATTTTGAAGAATATGGTGCGACTAGCCGAGTTTAAGCATACGTGTACGCTGTACCTCCAGGACCGACAGAACTCCAATTCTTGCCCATCCCCGCCCCGCCCAAACCCTCTCGCCACGTACACATATACATACACGCACTCACACAGTCCCAATATTTTCCCTTGCCTGCTGCATGACATATGCCGAGATGACCAGGTGAGGCTAAAGGTCAGATTAAAATTTCTTCAATTACTAGCAAAGATACAGCGATTCTAGATTTTCCTATGCCTTTTTTTTTTTTTTTATGCTGACTTCAGATGGGTTTTTCTTTTTTGTTTTAGCCTGTTTGTTTTGGGCTTTGTTTAATTCTGCCTTGTTCATTTGTTTCTTGCAAATCCCTTTCATTTAATTGCAAGTTTTTGCAGTATAATTTTCAGTACTTGAATCATGATCATTGGCTGCAATCTGGGTTTTGGTTCTTGAGCTAGTGCTTTTCCTTTTTCCTATTTCATTTGGAGCAGATATTTGGTCAAATAAAGAAGTCTAAGAAGATAGTAGTATAACAATGACTTTCTTGGTCTTGGGATGGTAAACTATTTTTTGGCCCTGATCTGAGTTTCTTTCACTTCCAAGAAAGGATCATTCAAAGCTCTTTCTTTTCTTTCTTTATTAATTTTACGTATTAAATGATCTTAATTCCAAGCAGTTTCTGTTCAAGTGTGGTCTGAATTTTGGTTATCAAATGGCTGACATGATCGGTCCAAGATTGTACAGTTGCTGCAATTGTAGAAATCACATTGCACTTCATGATGATGTCATCTCTAAAGCATTTCAGGCAAGTTTAGTTATTTTTTTATTTTTTATTTTTTTCATTTTTTTTCCCCGAGAAGAAGTTCATTCTATACTGCTGTGATAGGTCCTTGCTTAGTTTGGCAATAAGACTATATGATAGGTTCTTTTTTGCTTGGTTTGGATTATTCTTAGTTTGTCTATTTATTCTTTTTTCTTTTTCTCCGACAAAATTCATTTCATACTGCTGCGGTAAGTTCTTGCTTAGTTTGGCGACTAAGCTATATGTGAGATTCTCTTTTGTTTTTAAATCTTTCTTTTGGTCATTTTGAAGGTGATACGTAGTTAAAATAGTTAAGCAATTTGGTGCAATTGAAGGGATTGAAACTAATTTTGTTTCTTCTCTTGGTTTTGAGTTTTTCATAGTTGTGTTCCGCCTTGATAATGTATAGTGGTGGCCTAAAAAACTGATACAAACTTAAAGATTATTTATTGTTCTCAATATATGTTGGAAAAAATGTTTAACAAAACTAGTTGTAAGAGTTCGTAGCTGCAAAACAGGAACTATAATCCCCTTAGAAGATAAGGTTCTCTAATTTTTAAATGCACTCTGTAAATGATCTGCGACGAAAGGTAAAAGAACAAAATTTAGCAAATCTGATTTCACAAACTACTTTCTTTCAATCCATTTTGAGTGTGTATTAATGTGCTTCATTCTTCAAAATACCCCTTGCAAATCTTAACATAAGTTTTGGTTATCAATGACAGGGAAGAAATGGTCGAGCATTTCTATTCTCCCATGCTATGAACATTTCTCTGGGGCCTAAGGAAGACAGGCAGCTAATGACTGGTCTCCATACAGTTGCCGACATTTATTGCTGTGACTGCTGTGAGGTATTGGGATGGAAATATGAGAAAGCTTATGAGGAAATGCAGAAGTACAAGGAAGGAAAATTCATTCTGGAAAAGTCAAAAATTGTCAAGGAAAACTGGTAGTCCACGGTAAATTTACCATCTTAATCTTGGTATAAGTGCACAGATGCTCAAAGATGCTTCTTCTGTCAAAAGATTCTCATCAGTTCAAAATGTTAATTCATTGTTCGTTCTTGTGCATATATGCTTTGTTCGTTCTGTAAAAAATCATGTTGAGGATTGTTGAAAATGTGAATAAGTTTGTTTCTAAGGTGACATCTAAACTCTAGACAAGGGATATATGTTTACATTAACATCATATGATGGTTTTTCTGTGCTAATTGCCAGCTTAACTCTTGAATTATGGAAATTTATAATAGTAAGTTCTTAAATGTTCTTGACATGGTTAGAAGTCACGTAGCTCGAGGTTTTACCTTCATTAAGGTGATTTTGAGAAGGAAGAATATAGTGTTACTATATTATATGTGGAGCACCATTGTTGTGGGTACTCTAATGTAGGGCTATCAATGGATCGGATTTTAATCCGAATTCGATCTGAATTCGATTCGAATTTTAAGATTTTTATCCGATTAAAATATTCGATGGATCATATCCAAAATAAGTGGATCGGGTATGGAATTAAACAATCCGATCCATTAAAGATCTGAATCCGAACTTTAATATTTTTTATTAAATTAATATTCTTATATATAATATTAATAAATATTTTAAAATAAAATCTATATATTATATTGACCTAATATCTATATTAACATCTATATTATATTATTAATATTGAGTTTTTTAACATAAAAAATAAGAGGGATATTGATAAAATATCAACTATAATAACATATAATAGTTTGTCTATATATTAATATAATGTGAAAAAGGAGTTCAATATTCAAATATTTAATTTTTTGACTAATATATAATAAAAGGTTGTTAAAAATTCAAATATGACATATATTTACTTTATAAATACAATATTTTTATAAAATTTAAAAGGAAAAAAAAAGAAAGAAAAAAAATGAAATCGGATCGGATTTTTTAACCGGATTTCGGATATACATCGGATTCAGATATGGTACTGATTAACAAATATCTTATCAAATTTCGGGTCGGATTCGGATATAAATTTTGTTAATCGGATTCGGATATAGCAGATCCGATGCAAATTCGACCCGTTGACAGCCCTACTCTAATGTAAAATTAAATAAGAAATCCTAAGGATTGTATATGGAGCACCATTGTTGTTGGTACTCTAATGTAAAATTAAATATGAAATCCGAAGGATCACCTGAAATAAGTGGAACTTACGAAATTATTCTGTTTGATGCGTCCCTCATGTACTAGGACTATTTTGATGTCAAGGCACTGTGTTTTATATGCATATCTATCACAGGTTAAACTAAACTGTATATCAATCTAATCCGTAGAAGCTCAAGATTTGAATCAGTTAGCAGAAGCCCGTTTCTAACATGTGTTAATCTGTTGCAGTCTCCAGAATGAGATGATTTCATAATTTCATAATTTGGTTGCTATTGAATTATGGCTTACTTTGATGCTAAACTCTTTCTATTCCATCAACTCAGGACCATAATTTGTATGGATTAAGATAGGATGACCCTGCCTCCGAACTTTGAAAATTGCCAAAGACAAGGATTATCGTGAGACAAAGCTTCCAATGAATTTCATACTCATTTGATCTTAAAAGTTGAGTCAGCTGCTAAATAAAAACGACTTGCCCGTTTTTTATGGTAATACTATTGAAACAGATCCAGAGTGTATGATGGTGGAGCATGTTTATAATTTATCTTAATAGAAAGTAATTATGGTTACTTTGGCAACCTTACAATATATACGTCTGACTGTTGTGCAGTGATTACAAACAAAATTGATGGTTCATGTGCTGACAAGGCCATGCATGTTTTTACAGTATACAGACTACTGTCTAATTACATATATTAAGAACTAACAGTAGAATTGGAGAGCTACTTTGAACCTTTTCACAATTTGCATTGGCAAGGTTGTGCTATTATGAATGCGTTGCTGAGTGCAACTTTAGTGCCTGTTTTGCCTATGATTAGAACCTTTGCCTTCGTTTTTGGTTAGGCTCAGGCCCTTCAGATGGCAAGTGCATGTAACAATAAGGCGATGGGATGCATGCCTGAGGTGAAAATGTTTGAAGATAGCATATCTGAAGTCTCAAGTGAAAATGTTTCAAGTTTTGCATCTTGAACTCATTTTGAGGGACTTGGCAATTGACATGCGTTTTGATAAATGTCTATCACCATTTCTTCAGCATTATGTAGAGATGAAAAATTGCGGACTCTGTCGATGAGTAGAATTTTATCATATGCATATTTAGGTCCATATCCATAATACCCAATACGCTTGAGTTGTCTATTTCAACCCGACCCCACAGACATCGGTGACTATAAGCAAACGTATGTTATTTCTTCTAGGGGTGTTCAAATTCAATCCAATCCAAAAAAACCGATGAATTGATCCAAAAAATCGAAAACTGATCAAAATTAAACTTTTTGGATTGAATTGGATTTGTCTTTTTATAACCGATCAGTATGGATTGGTTTTCGGTTCTAATTTTAAAAATTGATCCAATCCAAATCGAAGCGAAATTTATATACTAATAATATAAAAATATATATTAACTGTAAAATACACAAATAAATTAAAATAAAATAAACCTATGATTTTTTGCACTTTCAAAAGTCAAATACATAGGAATAATTATTGTAGACTTATAATTTTATAGTTATGTGTTCTTACATAATTTAACTTAATTCCATAATATTAGTGATATGATTTCTAAATGAAATTTACAAATTAATTTAGTTATTAATTGTAACTTGTCAAATATTTCAATTAAAAATTTAAGTTGAAAAATCAAACTAATCGATCAAATTCAAATCGATTTAAAATGGATTAGATTTGATTGAATTTACAATATAAATCTAATTGATCCAAATCAATGCAATATACATTATAAAATTTGGATCGATCTATTTTTTATCACAAAATTGATCCAAATTGAATCGCAAACACCCCTAATTTCTTCTTCTTTCAGTGTGATGCATGCCTAATGTGCTGCAGCAGTTCAACAAAAAACAGAAAGTAGAAAAGAAAATTCAAGATTAAGTTCAGTTATGACCTTGTCCCCATATTGAATTGCAAAGCCAATGTTAGATGTTCCCATATATAAATCCAAGAACAACACAACATACAACTAAAGTAGTAATTCAATATAAGAAAGTCATTCAGCAAATTATCTTTTTGTTTCCTCTTTGTTATAATATATATATACATATATATAGAAAAGTGTATCATGGAAGAAAATAATTGTGAAATCAAAATAATCTGAGCCACCCCAAGTCCCCAAGACCGCCAAATTTAAAAATTGCAAATGGAGTCGCTTGAAGCATTCATTTGACTAGCCTCGTGAAGAGAAAACAAAACACCTAGTGATCAGACAATAAAATAAAAGTTGTAAAAATACTACGGTTAATCAATTCCGAAAAAAATTTTGCATATCCGGACTATAGAATGGCTGCTGAGATATTGCCACATCGTTATTTGCATTTAAACTCTGAATTATGTACAAACACCAACTCTGTGGGTGCTTTGACGAGATCCTGGAGGGGACAGAGATGTCAGTGGATGCGAAACAAACATAGTTAGGTATATATTTGGAAACATCATATTGGGAACATTCGATTTAATAAGATCCAACAGTTTGTACATGGGTATTGAAGGAGTTTTGTCTATCACTATGCTGCAAATTTGGATTACAACTTCACCTTTCCACTAAATAGAAAAAAGACAGGTTTAACCAAGAAACACGACATTCTCAACCCAAGAAATGGAAATGTTCAATTGCAACTAATTATATCAAAGAACAGATATTTTCCTCATGATCCACTTCTTTTTGGCATTTTCTATTGCGGCCTCCCTCATCTTCAGAAGCTCATGACAGCGCAGTTGATACTGCAAATCAATTGCATCGAGCTCGACCTTTAGATCATCGCATACTTCATTCTCTTTGTCTGCCAGAGAAAGGGAAGAAATGCTCAAGCTCATATCGCTTGATGCGGTAATCCATGAACCTGCACAGGATGTTCGCGAATTCTTCACACTTTCGCCCATCAAAGACAGCCCAATACTTCTTCTTCTATGTTTATCAACAGCATAGTCGACCAATCGCAAGTCTTTCTTCTGCTTAGCATCTGAAGTGGATTCATCAGTATGTTGGGACAACGCTCCCACTGATTCAGCAGCACCACCATTATTCTTTAGTGCAGTGATTTCTGAACAAATGCCCCTCTCAATAGTTTCTTTGCCATTACTGCCATATGAACAATGGTTTCTCGTATCATTTGGTCCATACTTTTCACTGTGAATTGCAGCAGAGCCCTCGAGGGACCTCTTTGATTCACTTAAACTTCCAGATGATGTTCCCCAGCAGGGTATAAGCTGTGAAATTAAGTTGTCAATAAGCTCAGCTATGAAACCAACATCATCTTTGCACAAATCAAGTGTTTCAACCATCTCCGCAGCAATTGATAGTGCAGTATCAGCATTAAGATAAAATATGAAGTGAACATTCCGCACACAACCTGTTATAAGTATTTTTATTATAAATAATATCTTAAGTGGGGAATAGACATACCAAAAAACATTGCTTAAATTATTCTGATGTTAAAATTATATACCAGAATAGTCAGCAATCCGCAAAGTTAAGGAGACTGAATTATCATCATACTTTTCCCCCTTCAAGGCAAATTCATTTCTCTCATTAGATCTGTGGAGTTCTAGAATTGACATGGAAGTTTCCATCATGCTTTCAGCACAAGTGCTACCTGATAGCATTTTGTAAGAAGGGTCTAGATCCATCAAAAGAGAATCCGATTTTAGTGAGTTCATTGATTTGGGTGTAAAGTCAGATAACTGTGGAGGATCACATGTATAATCCTTTAGATATTCAGACAAAAGGAATGGTGTTTTCAAGAGCTCCGCGGCACTCAACCTTTGAGATGCTGGAACCAAACATTTTTCTATGAAGTGCCTCACTTCAGGGTCCTTTACTTTTCCCAAAGCAGCTGGTTTTACACCCTATAATTTTATCGATATGATAATCACTCAATGTGAAAAGATTCATATTAGAAATTTGCTAACCACTTCCATAGAATGTAGAAAGCAGTAGGTAATACTTACAGAAGTGACCTTCTTGTATATCTGTGCTTGATTTTTGCACTCACTGTATGGGTATTCGCAAGTAACCAACTCTAGCATACACATCCCGAAAGAATAAATATCCACCAGCTCATTGTATTCCTCCTCATAAAGCTCTGGAGCCATGAACTCAGGTGTACCTGTGGGAAATAACATAATTTTACATAAATCTGTAACAAAAGAGACTTTTCTTCCAAGTAGGACAATTACCAATAACGCTTCTGGCAGTAGGTTGTTGCATTATTGTTGCCAATCCGAGATCTCCAATTTTAACTTCTCCATGATTCCCATTCACAAAGATATTGTCACATTTCAAATCTCTATGAATGATAGGAGGACTGTGAGTATGTAGATAATCTAAACCTCGAAGTATCTGCCTGGCCCAGTTCTTCATAGCCTTTATATCAACGATCTTATGTTTGTTCCGATACCTAAAGGAGAAGGAAAGACAATATTTGAAAGAAGTATTAAAAAAAAAAAATTACAGAAAAAAAGAAGAGAACCATGTGAGACAAAGTGGGAAAATTTACTGCCTCAAGCTGCCTGAAGTGAACAGCTCAGTGATCATGTTTATAGTTTTGTTCTCATCATCCACCCAAGATGCATATGACCTAATGACGTTTTCATGTTTCAGTGTCCTTAACAGATGAACCTCAGAATATAACCTCTCCAGATGTTCAGGTGACTGCAGTGCATCCTCGATACTTACTTGGTTCCAAGCAACTTCTATGCCATCAATTTCATCAAACCCCTTGTAACTAAAGACGAAGACAGGCATAATTAAATTTGACAGGCAGACAATAATTATAATATCTGCTTAAAATTTCAAATGTGAGAGAACTCTACTCTACAAAAATAAATTGGAAAAACAGAACTAGAAGATAGTCTTGGAAGCATACACATTCTTGAATGCTCCTCTCCCCAGGATTTCATTATACTGAAGGAAGAAAAACAAAACAGTAATAAAACAACTAAGAATGAAGAAATATTTCTCAAACTAACGAACCAAGCAAAAGCACAAACTAGCAGGATGAATCATTAGACATAGCGCACTTTACAAGGAATCTGGGGACACTTTCTCTTTTCCAGCCCGGAGGCCTCATTGGTTGTTTATCAATGACTTTAACCACCCATGTGTATGACAGAGGGGAGGAGGGGATATTGGGCAATCCATACTTGCAAATAAATTTCAGACTTCTGAAACATTATTCTTATACTTTCCAAATGGCAAAAAATTTTCCGACCTTGTTTTCAGTAAAATAGTGATGGTACATTCATATTTTTACAGCAAGAGACAGTAGAAAATATGTTTATGAAGAGTGGACGAATAGTAGAAATAGCAAACTCATATTCTGTCTACAGAGACAGATACCGCCAAACCACCCATACAATGGCTTGCCTTGAACTTCGTATCTTGCACTCCTGTCTGTCCATTCAGCATTTGCCTTTTTGACCTCTAAAGGCCTTATTTGCAACAGTTACCCAAAATTTAAGGACATGGCCATATACATTATACTACACAATAATTAGTTTAATTCTTGATTTACAACAAACCTTATGACTGCCATGTGCCGTTTTAAATGACTGCACTAATTGATATCGTCCATTCTCAACTAAAATTTGGAAATCAAGAATGCATACTCAACAAATTTTTCAAGACAATTTACAGTTTACACAACCTAACCCAATGCTGGACATGCACGAGTAATCAACTAGAATTTCAGCTTTTACAAATCCGATAAAGTTTCATCCACCAATACCAATTGCAAAGACCATCAAACAAAAAAGTTCAGGAAAGATAAGAAAAATAAAAGTATTTTACCCGGATATACCGCCCGTCAGGGGAAATCTCTACAACATCAGACTCCGCAATCTCCATTTTAGATTTTTTTTCTGATTTCTCAAACCAGCACTCATTATTCACAAAATTCATCTCAAACAAATTCACAAAAAATGAAAAAAAGGAAATCAAATAAAACTGTACAATTACGATTCGAATTACAGAAAGAGACAATCAGAGAAAGCTTCACAGGCGACGGAAAATGAAGTAATGCCCGACCCAAATCGAAATGGGCATCCGAAAAAATTCAACCGCAACGAAAAATAATTCAAACCCACTTCTCCTCCAGTCACCATTCCCATCTCATTTAATTAATTCTTCAACTGCCAAACAATACTTCACCAAAAAAGACGCAATATATATATATATATAGAGAGAGAGAGAGAGAGATTGGGAGGGGACAAGAATTAGGGCGCAATATGAATCCCTTGAAATCCAGCCCCTTTATTCATTATGAAAAATGAAAACAAAAAATTGAATTTTGGGGTTGAGCGAAAAAACCCTAGATAAAAAGTGCGGGTTATAAATTTTAGGGCTTATGAACAATTGAAGAGAATGACAGACAATGAATTGATAATCCAAAGATCGAAACTTAGAAAAGGTCAGAAATTATTGATGCGGCGAGCATCACCCGAGAGATATCTGGTGGAAAATAGATGAGAACAGAACTGCGCAAAAAAGCTGATATTGCGACGTGAGACTTTGAGCTAAATCGTATGAATGATGTGACACGAGTCTTGGGAATTTGTTTGTTCGACAGCCATACGCTAACATCATGTTACGCAGTGCGCATAAATTTCGATGGTATAAAATGAGAAATATGCATTTCATTTTTTTATGATAAAAGGCAAAAATCTTAATATGAAAAAATAAGGGGAACTTATTAAAAAGTACCAAAACTACTTTCAAAATTTGTGTTCAGTCCCCAATTAAAAATTTATAGTGCAAACTCCCTAGTTTTAATAAAAGTTTAGAGATTACTCCCTAGCCACTTGATTTGACACAAATGCCCTTAAGTATCATATTTTTCCTTGTTTTTTCAAGCAAACAGTAAACCCTACAAACGCTCGTTACCAGAAACAGAAAGAACAGAAAAAATTGCAACAAGCGGGAAACGAGAACAACGTTAGAGCCAAACGCCACTAACCCGACAACTGCATTGTCTTCTTCTCTTTTTATTTTCATCATTTTCGGATTCCATCTTCTTCTCAGTTCCTTCTCAGTTGCTTCTGTGTTTCCTTTTTTTTTTTTTTTCCCCCGACAATGTCAACCAGCAGCGAAGCAAGTGCGCTCAATCAAGTGTTGGGGAGTTGTCGCTACAAAGACCAGCTCCATATAATGTCAATTAAGGACAGTACGACTTTAATGGATATCTACATTAATCTAGCAAGAAAATGGAGTGAAATCAATTCCGAGCACTTCAGCTTGCGATATATAGCTCCACATCAAAGATTGTACGTGAATTTAACTGATGACGATGACGTCATGAATATGGTCTTACTGCATTTGACATTGAAGATGAACATTGCGGACATCTTGATAAACCGAAAGGATGAATCAAGCAGCAGAGAAAAGAAGAGCAGTGATGTTTTAAGGTAATACTTCTACAGAATCTCAACTTTACTGCAATTAGTAAAGTTCTGTACATGAAGTGTTCTAAAATTGCTCTCTGTTTATTTGAAAATCTTTCTGTACTTGGAGCGTTCCACATTATACTTCATTGCAGTTAACATTGTACTTACAGAAACATATACTCTCTTCATTGAAGTTCTATACTTCCATTGTTTCTAACTTGTACGTCGCTTTATATAAACTTGTACTTCAAGTATCTAAATCTATAATTCGGCTTTCATGTTTTCTACTAATAAGATATCCAAATTGTACTGCCATTGCTTAGGTTTTATACTTCAAGTGTTCAGAAATTGTTCTCAACTTTGTAAAAAGTGTACTCCTATTTTCTAAAATCATACAACATTTTATATAAATCTGTACTCTTTTCACATAAGTTCTACACTTCTGGTATTCCCAATTTGTACTTCATTATATTAAAACAGGTAAATCATTCATTGAAGTTCTATACTTCAATCGTCTAAGTTCTATACTTCAATCGTCTGAATCTGTACTTCACTTTACTTGAACTTGTACTTTAATTATCTGAACCTATTATTTAATTTTGAAGCGTGTAATAACGTACTATCTAAAATTTATACTGCGAAAGCTGAGCATCTATACTTCAGTTGCTCCAAAACTGTACCTCACATTGTCCAAAATTATACTTCGAATATCTAAACTTATATTTCAGTTGTTAAATAATTTCACTTAAATCTTTATATTATTTTTATTGGGCTTATACACTTCAGGTGTTCCGAAATTGTTCCTCACTTTGTCTAATATTGTACTTCCTTCTTCATCGAATCATACCTCATTTTATATTCATTTAATCTATATTTGTGTTGCATTCATTGAAGTTCTATACTTCAATTTCCTGAATTGGTACTTCATTTTGTGTGAAATTGTACTTTAATATTGCGCTTATACACTTCAGGTGTTCCGAAATTGTTCCTCACTTTGTCTAATATTGTACTTCCTTTTTTCATCAAATCACACCTCATTTTATATTCATATAATCTATATTTATGCTGCATTCATTGAAGCTCTATACTTTAATTGCCTGAATTGGTACTTTATTTTATGTGAAATTGTACTTTAATTATTCGATTCAATTATTTAATTCTGAAGCGTGAACTGTTGTGTTATCCAAAATCTATAATGCGAGAGCTGAATTTTTATACTTCAGGTTTTTCGCAACTGTACTTAACTTTATGAAAAACTATACTTTGTACTTTAATTATCTGAACCTATTATTTAATTTTGAAGCGTGTAATAACGTACTATCTAAAATTTATACTGCGAAAGCTGAGCATCTATACTTCAGTTGCTCAAAACTGTACCTCATATTGTCCAAAATTATACTTCGAATATCTAAACTTATATTTCAGTTGTTAAATAATTTCACTTAAATCTTTATATTATTTTTATTGGGCTTATACACTTCAGGTGTTCCGAAATTGTTCCTCACTTTGTCTAATATTGTACTTCCTTTTTTCATCAAATCACACCTCATTTTATATTCATATAATCTATATTTGTGCTGCATTCATTGAAGCTCTATACTTCAATTGCTTGAATTTGTACTTTATTTTATGTGAAATTGTACTTTAATTATTCGATTCAATTATTTAATTATGAAGCGTGAACTGTTGTGTTATCCAAAATCTATACTGCGAGAGCCAAATTTTTATACTTCAGCTTTTTCGCAACTGTACTTAACTTTATGAAAAACTATACTTTGTACTTTAATTATCTGAACCTATTATTTAATTTTGAAGCGTGTAATAACGTACTATCTAAAATTTATACTGCGAAAGCTGAGCATCTATACTTCAGTTGCTCAAAACTGTACCTCACATTGTCCAAAATTATACTTCGAATATCTAAACTTATATTTCAGTTGTTAAATAATTTCACTTAAATCTTTATATTATTTTTATTGGGCTTATACACTTCAGGTGTTCCGAAATTGTTCCTCACTTTGTCTAATATTGTACTTCCTTTTTTCATCAAATCACACCTCATTTTATATTCATATAATCTATATTTGTGCTGCATTCATTGAAGCTCTATACTTCAATTGCCTGAATTGGTACTTTATTTTATGTGAAATTGTACTTTAATTATTCGATTCAATTATTTAATTCTGAAGCGTGAACTGTTGTGTTATCCAAAATCTATACTGCGAGAGCCGAATTTTTATACTTCAGCTTTTTCGCAACTGTACTTAACCTTATGAAAAACTATACTTCCAATTTCTGAACTTATATTTCAGTTCGAACATAAATCCGCTTAATTCTTATACTCTTTTCGTTGCGCTTATACACTTCAGGTGTTCCGAAATTGTACTTCATTTCTTTTATTTCTGTTCCTTCATTTTGCAAATCAATTTGCGTATATCTGTACTCTTTTTTGTCAATGTTGTGTGCTTCATGTGTTCACAAATTGTACGTCACGTTTTTTTAACTTGTACTTCAATTTTCTGAATCTGTAATTTAATTTTCAGTGTTCTACTAATGAATTGTACTTTATTGTGCCTAAAATTATACTTCATTTGCCATCCTCAAGGGATGTAGTGGAGGAGGAAATTGGTTCGACCAGTGCATCGCATAATGAATTGGCTTTAATTAGCAACTCAATTGATGCATGGAGGAATTGCATATATGGGGAGGGTCAAACATTCAATGATGCTCACGAGTTCAGAATTATGCTTAAGAATTATGCAGTGTCTACTTTGCGGTCATTTAAATACAAGAAAAATGACAGCAAAAAAATCATAGCCGTTTGCAGTGATGAAAATTGCAAATGGAGAATCTATGCATCAAGGCATGAAGCTGATAAATTATTTGGCATTCGAAAATGTAATCTAGAGCACACATTTGGTGAGGCTAATCTTCGGACAAGGGGACATCCTAAAGCCGATTCCGCTTGGGTTGCTAATGTAGTGAAGAATAAATTGAGATCAGAGCCATGTTATCGGCCCTGCACCATATTGAAAGATATCCACAGAGAATATGGTGTGGAACTTAGGTACCATAAAGCATGGATGGGTAAGGAATTAGCTATGCATGACATCCATGGAGCTGAGAAGGGATCTTATGATAAGTTGAGGTGGTACTGTGATGCTGTGAATAGAACAAACCCTGGAAGTATTGCAGACTGTGAGATTGACCCAATCAGTCGAAAATTTCGTCGGCTATTTATTTGTTTTAGTGCCTGCCTTCTTGGTTTTCTTAGGGGATGCAGGCCATTGATATTCTTGGACGGCACCCATATTAAAAATAAATTCAAAGGAGTCTTACTCAGCGCAGTCAATAAGGACGCCAATGATGACTTATTCACGTTAGCATATGCAGTTGTTGACTCTGAAAATGATATGAATTGGGAGTGGTTCTGCTTAAAGCTGAGAAGTGTCTTAGATTCTAAATATTTGCCTGGCTTATCAAGGTTTACTTTCTTCTCCGATCGACATCCTGGTCTTCTTAAGGCCCTCCCCATGATATTTCCCGGTAGCCATCATGCATATTGCTTGAGACACTTAGTGGATAACTTCAAGAAACAAGTAAGTGTGCTCTATCTCTGTTTGTGAGATAATTATGTGAAATAAGCTCTACTTCATAACATTAAGCCCATTATTGTTCTATTATTTTGAATTCAGGTATTAAGGAAGTACCCTCTACATAACAAGAAACATTGGTGTTCTGTTTTTATGAAAGCTGCATATGCGCCTACAAGGCAGGAGTATACCCGACATATAGACAGCATCTTGGAGTCAATGCCGCTTGCCAGAGACTTTATTATGCAGTCTGACCCAACCTGTTGGGCAAACTCCTTATTCAGTGGAGATCGATGGGGGGTAATAAACAATAATCAAGCAGAATGTTGGAATAATTGGGTTAAACCAGCCCGATTTATGCCAGTTGCAGCCATGGTTGATCACATACGCATGCAAATAATGGTTATGATGCATGGTAGGAGAGAAGAATCTCATAAGATGGTTGGTCAAATATGTCCCAAGCAAGAGAAAAAGTTGGCAATCAATCATATGCGCTCTCGCAACTTAAAAGTTGTCATGTCTAGCGGTTGGAGCTTTGAGGTGATTGAGCAACACAAATCGTATGCTATAGATTTACATAACAGAGTTTGTTCTTGCGGAGCATGGCAGATTGATAAGATACCATGCATACATGCTTGTGCTTCTATCGAGTCAAAGTCACTTTCACCATATGACTTCACAGATCAATACTACCGAGTTGAGATGTATCAACAAGCATACCAAGCAGTTATAAATCCTATTCCTACGTTTGATATACATATGTTCCATGTAGATGATGACGACGTCATTCATGCACCTGATTGTCGATCTCAGCCTGGGCGGAGAAGGACACAGAGGATTCCATCACAGATTGAGAAGCGTGCCATTAAGTGTAAGAGGTGTGGTAGAACAGGGCATAATCGTCGAACTTGTAAAGAATCAGTAAACTAGCCAACATTTGTACCTCAAAACTGGATAATTGTACCTGATTTGGCCCCATTTGCACCTCGCTTGGGCAATGAAGCGGGTGATTTATCGTGAACATAGCAGCCTAGTAAGTTGTTTACTAAAGTAGCCAACATTTGTACCTCAAAACTGGATAATTGTACCTGATTTGGCCCCATTTGCACCTCGCTTGGGCAATGAAGCGGGTGATTTATCGTGAACATAGCAGCCTAGCAAGTTGTTTACTAAAGGAGCCAACATTTGTACCTCAAAACTGGATAATTGTACTTGATTTGGCCCCATTTGCACCTCGCTTGGGCAATGAAGCGGGTGATTTATCGTGAACATAGCAGCCTAGCATGTTGTTTAGTAAAGTAGCCAACATTTGCACCTCAAAACTGGATAATTGTACCTGATTTGGCCCCATTTGCACCTCGCTTGGGCAATGAAGCGGGTGATTTATCGTGAACATAGCAGCCTAGCATGTTGTTTACTAAAGTAGCCAACATTTGCACCTCAAAACTGGATAATTGTACCTGATTTGGCCCCATTTGCACCTCGCTTGGGCAATGAAGCGGGTGATTTATCGTGAACATAGCAGCCTAGCATGTTGTTTACTAAAGTAGCCAACATTTGCACCTCAAAACTGGATAATTGTACCTGATTTGGCCCCATTTGCACCTCGCTTGGGCAATGAAGCGGGTGATTTATCGTGAACATAGCAGCCTAGCATGTTGTTTACTAAAGTAGCCAACATTTGTACCTCAAAACTGGATAATTGTACCTGATTTGGCCCCATTTGCACCTTGCTTGGGCAATGAAGCGGGTGATTTATCGTGAACATAGCAGCCTAGCATGTTGTTTACTAAAGTAGCCAACATTTGTACCTCAAAACTGGATAATTGTACCTGATTTGGCCCCATTTGCACCTCGCTTGGGCAATGAAGCGGGTGATTTATCGTGAACATAGCAGCCTAGCATGTTGTTTACTAAAGTAGCCAACATTTGCACCTCAAAACTGGATAATTGTACCTGATTTGGCCCCATTTGCACCTCGCTTGGGTAATGAAGCGGGTGATTTATCGTGAACATAGCAGCCTAGCAAGTTGTTTACTAAAGTAGCCAACATTTGTACCTCAAAACTGGATAATTGTACCTGATTTGGCCCTATTTGCACCTCGCTTGGGCAATGAAGCGGGTGATTTATCGTGAACATAGCAGCCTAGCATGTTGTTTAGTAAAGTAGCCAACATTTGCACCTCAAAACTGGATAATTGTACCTGATTTGGCCCCATTTGCACCTCGCTTGGGCAATGAAGCGGGTGATTTATCGTGAACATAGCAGCCTAGCATGTTGTTTACTAAAGTAGCCAACATTTGCACCTCAAAACTGGATAATTGTACCTGATTTGGCCCCATTGGCACCTCGATTGGGCAATGAAGCGGGTGATTTATCGTGAACATAGCAGCCTAGCAAGTTGTTTACTAAAGTAGCCAACATTTGTACCTCAAAACTGGATAATTGTACCTGATTTGGCCCCATTTGCACCTCGCTTGGGTAATGAAGCGGGTGATTTATCGTGAACATAGCAGCCTAGCATGTTGTTTAGTAAAGTAGCCAACATTTGTACCTCAAAACTGGATAATTGTACCTGATTTGGCCCCATTTGCACCTCTCTTGGGCAACTTTGTACTTAATATCTTCAAAATTTTACTAATATTCTTGGGCAATGAAATTTGTTCAAAGATTTGATTTTGAATTCTTGGTAGTTAATCACCAAAATATTTTATAATATGAATAAAATAATATTAAGAATTTTCAGTTGTTATTCAGTAGTGTTCAACGGATGAATGTTATCAATCGCGGTAATGAAAGAATACCTATGCTTTCATGGATGTAAACAAATGAGAATTTGTCGAACATATCCACCTTATGAAACATAGCAAATCCGTACAACACCAAATCCGATGCTCTCAAATTATTGTACTTGCCCATCATTACAATTAGTGGAGAATAATTATTCATTTACAATAAGTGTACTTGAACAAAACAGATTTTATACTTTATTTGTTGCAGATTGTACTTTAATGTTCCCTGGTTTGTACCTCATTGACCCCAAAATGCTCTCGAATCCGCCGCCCGATTTTAATTCTCTTGAAGTGTACATCCACGAAGACCATTTTATACACCATCTGTTTCAATTTGTACTCCAGTTTTCATGAATTGTACTCAGGATCCCCGCCTTGTCTCAATAGAATTTGAGTGTCCGTCCCCGAAACACATTTTATACTTTCATTTTCCCTGGTTTATACTTCATTGCCCCCAAAATGCTCAAATCTGCCGCCCGATTTTAATTCTCTTGAAGTGTACATCCACGAAGACCATTTTATACACCATCTGTTTCAATTTGTACTCCAGTTTTCGTGAATTGTACTCAGGATCCCCGCCTTGTCTCAATAGAATTTGAGTGTTCGTCCCCGAAACACATTTTATACTTTTATTTTCCCTGGTTTGTACCTCATTGCCCCCAAAATGCTCTCGAATCTGCCGCCCGATTTTAATTCTCTTGAAGTGTACATCCACGAAGACCATTTTATACACCATCTGTTTCAATTTGTACTCCAGTTTTCATGAATTGTACTCAGGATCCCCGCCTTGTCTCAATAGAATTTGAGTGTCCGTCCCCGAAACACATTTTATACTTTCATTTTCCCTGGTTTGTACCTCATTGCCCCCAAAATGCTCTCGAATCTGCTGCCCGATTTTAATTCTCTTGAAGTGTACATCCACGAAGACCATTTTATACACCATCTGTTTCAATTTGTACTCCAGTTTTCATGAATTGTACTCAGGATCCCCGCCTTGTCTCAATAGAATTTGAGTGTCCGTCCCCGAAACACATTTTATACTTTCATTTTCCCTGGTTTGTACTTCATTGCCCCCAAAATGCTCTCGAATCTGCCGCCCGATTTTAATTCTCTTGAAGTGTACATCCACGAAGACCATTTTATACACCATCTGTTTCAATTTGTACTCTAGTTTTCATGAATTGTACTCAGGATCCCCGCCTTGTCTCAATAGAATTTGAGTGTCCGTCCCCGAAACACATTTTATACTTTCATTTTCCCTGGTTTGTACCTCATTGCCCCCAAAATGCTCTCGAATCTGCCGCCCGATTTTAATTCTCTTGAAGTGTACATCCACGAAGACCATTTTATACACTATTTGTTTCAATTTGTACTCCAATTTTCATGAATTGTACTCAGGATCCCCGCCTTGTCTCAATAGAATTTGAGTGTCCGTCCCCGAAACACATTTTATACTTTTATTTTCCCTGGTTTGTACCTCATTGCCCCCAAAATGCTCTCGAATCTGCCACCCGATTTTAATTCTCTTGAAGTGTACATCCACGAAGCCCATTTTATACACCATCTGTTTCAATTTGTACTCCAGTTTTCATGAATTGTACTCAGGATCCCCGCCTTGTCTCAATAGAATTTGAGTGTCCGTCCCCGAAACACATTTTATACTTTCATTTTCCCTGGTTTGTACCTCATTGCCCCCAAGTTTGTATTCAAATTCCCAGCCCTGTTTCAGTTGAATTTAAGTTATAAATAGTTACTGGAAAATTACACTTAGCTACAAAACAATATTATAAACAAATTATGCTTCAAGTTACACATGTATTTACATATAAGTGCTTCAAATCCTGGCATTTTCATGAGTTAATATTCTATGCGCCATTTTCGCACGATATTTATCAACATTAATTGTTCCAGCATTCCTCCAGAACACGGGGGTGTCCCTAGCAAAACCTTCTGCCCAAAGGCATACATAGACACCACAATCCACTGTACCCACTTGCTGCCTACTTTTCCTCTGTTGTAGCTTTTCATCCACACGACTCCCCAGTGAAAGCCTAATGTACCGAGAATAAAATGAAGCCTACAAAAAATTTGTCAATTGTTGACTCCACAAATTTGCAATGGGAAATCGTACGGAAAGAAAGCAAACTTACAATGGCAACAGCTATCGGTTTGTATCTGGGGGCCATTATTGAATTCATGTATAAAAAAGAACGAGTGGATGTGTCAAGGACAACTAAGAACCAGTGCTGGCGCCGGCAAATCGGTAGGATTATGTAGCGACAGTTGTTTAAAACATCTACCGTCAGCTCTTCCAAATCTGAACAGGTGAAGCTGTTAAGCTTAAGCATCATCTCCACAAATTCTTCATCCGTAATATCCTTCATGTTGCGTTCATCTATTCGGTCTAATATATCAGCCTATGAAATATAAAACAAATGGTTAGACTCATCTCTCACCGTGTACTAAATTAAGTTAGGAAACTGTCATATACCTGCGCTATTGAGGACGTAAACCACACCTTGTGCTGACAGTTGTTGCTAAAAGATGGGCTACATAATATCGACATGTAACAGTCCACTATGTCGCCGGTAAGTTCTCCTCCAAATAAGAGCTCACAAAAGTCTCTTCCATTCAGAAGATGTCTTGCTCCTTCCCAGACGGTTACCCTACACAATTGTTAATTGTGTGTTCAGATACCAGTTTATCCAATAGAAAAACAATAAGCAAATTTTGTTACCTCAAATTATCTCTTCCGACAAAGTGGTCGATGACTTCTCGCTCTTCTACTGGAATAAGAGCAAGTCCTCTATAATCAGTCCTTCCTTTATAGGGATCGGCCACTTCAGTCTTTGGGGTGACTTGTTCATCTACCACCAGGATTGGTTCTTTTGCCACCTGGATTGAATCTTGTGCCACCTCGATTGGTTCATTTGCCACCTGGGTTGGTTCATGTGCCACCTGGGGTACAAACACAGCACATAGGAACCAAGTATTAACTATTGAAATATAAAAGATAAACACATGAAAGTACAGACTTCACCAACATGGAGTACAAAACTCAAGCACATAGGTGTAAAGTGTCAACTGCTGAGGTAGAATAGATGAGCACATGAAGTACAAATACCACCAACATGGAGAACAAAACTCAAGCACATTAGGTGTAAAGTGTCAACTGCTGAGGTAGAATAGATGAGCACATGAAGTACAAATACCACCAACATGGAGAACAAAACTCAAGCACATTAGGTGTAAAGTGTCAACTGCTGAGGTAGAATAGATGAGCACATGAAGTACAAATACCACCAACATGGAGTACAAAACTCAAGCACATTAGGTGTAAAGTGTCAACTGCTGAGGTAGAATAGATGGCACATGAAGTACAAATACCACCAACATGGAGTACAAAACTCAAGCCCATAAAAACAAAGTATCAACTGCTGAGGTAGAATAGACGAGCACATGAAGTACAAATACCCCAACATGGAGTACAAAACTCAAGCCTATAAAAAGGTGTAAAGTGTCAACTGCTGAGGTAGAAAAGATGAGCACATAAGTGCAAGTATCAATAATATGAAGTATAAGACATCATCCATTAAGTGCAAATATCAACCCATCAAGTATAAGATATCATAATACTTATTACAAACAGACAGTTTACAAATGAAATGCAAGTAGGAAAAAAATAAAACATTAAGTAGTGTACAACACCTTCTTCTGCTCTTGTTCTTTATTTTTTCGTGCACGAGGACGAGCACGGTAGGTCTTTGTCACTTGTCTTGCTCTTTTGGCTGGTGTGGTGCTGGGGGGGCTGACAAAATCTGGAGATTTCTGTTTTCGCTTCCTATCTTCTCGATTGCGCACATTTGTCACAATCGAAGACATGACATTAGCCACTTCAATCTCATATTCCTCGAACTCAGCCCCTTCAATTGGTATATAATGTGCTGTCTTCAATGGTCTGGGGGAATCTGAAGGATCATGACGTTTTTTGGTTCGACTTTCTTCATCCACCATGTCTTCAGAATCATCCCCTTCTTTCTGTGCATCATGTACCAAATCAAGTACCCCCTCATGCACATATTCACCAACTTCCTCCTCAAGCTCCACCGCATTAGTCTCTTCCTCAGTTGGATGCTCCTCCTCACCCTGCTCCTTCATTACCATGTATTCCATTGAAGCAATTTTTTCTTTCAATGATTTAATTTCTTCTCCGTTCGCTGCAATCATTGCTTCATATATTGTATGATCACAGACATGGACTTCATTCATGACAGTATTGGCAGCCTCTGATTTCTTGATCAAATCTGCCAATTCTAACTCCTCTGGAGCAGGGTTGAGGTCTACAACCTATTACAATGGAAATAATTATCAAATTCAAATTATTATACAAACAACAAATAATGAATTATTACAATTATTACCATATCTGCTGTAACTTGCTTCAATTTCTTCTCTGCCTGCTCCACATTTTGTGGGAGTTTGCTATCCTTCCACCGGTAAAAGCGTGGAAACTCAAACAAACTCACTGGTGTAGCTAGTGATGGGATGCGTTCATAAACCCATGCCTGTTATTCATAAATCTAAAAATTATACTCACTTCAATATAAATATAATCAATGCTATTAGAAAAATGAAGCAAACACTTACCATCAACCCTACTGTACACCCATCAATGTACTTCTTTCTTGTTTTTCCACCTACTCCTAAATGGTTCCTCATATCTTGCACAAGAAACCTGTATGCAGCTTTGCCCCATGCATACAGACCAACTCTGGACAAATTGTCCAAGTATGGTAGGAGAAATCGTGGAGTCCAGTAATTAGATGTTGGAAACAAAATACAATTAAAAACAAAAACTATGTACAACCTAGAAAAATCATTCAAGTCCTCCACACTATCCTTATATACATACTCCTCAAGTTTTTTAGCTATTTCAGATCTAGTTATATTCTGCAGCTTTCCAGAAAAAAGCCGCTCAAAAGTTGAAGACTTTATCTTCAATGTTATGTCAACAGATTGCCCCACATGTGGCAACCCTAAAACCATTGAAAATTCAGCTGCAGAAAAAAGAACCTCAACCCCCTCCGCAAAATGAAATGAGAGCTTTTTTGGGTCAAACCTCCTAAGTATAGCTTCAAGTCGAATGAAACTTGAACTTAACTTCGGCATATCCATGTATATATAGAAAGGGGTCTTCTTCAATGCATCAAAATGTTTGGACCCCATCTTGGACTTCACAAGCTCCAATTTACTATGAAAATATTGGGGGGAGCAACGAGAACAGACCTCACAACGTCTTGGCTTTGCTGCAAGGCCAAAAAAAAAATAGTATATTAACAAATAATAAAGTAACCCTTTTAGATAGTGTGTACTAAAAGCATGAATATTTTCTACTAAAATATCTTCAAAAATGTACTATAGAAACACATAATATATACTACACTTTCAGTTATTCTATACAAATTATATACTAAAGTTCCATTTAATGTATACTGCAGTAATAAAGGTTTTATACTTCAGTTTCTTCTAAAATGTGCTGCATATGCGAAGATTATATATTACATTTTCAGTTAATGTATAATGCAGGCTGAATGTTTATGTACTAAAATGCTGCTATTATATATTGCAGCAACATAGATTACATACTACCCTTATGCCTGAAGTGTACTGTCAGATTGAATGCTTTATACTGCATTTGTTCCTAAAATGTATTGCACCTACAGAGATTTTATACTACACCTTTGTCCAAAGTGTACTCCGGATGCTCTTAAAATGTACTGCATGTTTGAATGCTTCATACTACACTTATGCCTAAAGTGTACTACTTTGCTTCAACAGAGATTTTATACTACACCTTTGTCCAAAGTGTACTCCATATGCTATTAAAATGTACTGAATGTTTGAATGCTTCATACTGCACTTATGCATAAAGTGTATTGCCAGTTTGCACGTTTTATACTACTTTGCTCCAATGGAGATTTTATTCTACACTTTTGCCTAAAGTGTACTCCAAATGCTTCTAAAATGTAGCACAGATTATATTCTACCTTTTGCCTAATGTATACTGCAATCTTGAATGCTTTATACTGCATTTGTTCCTAAAATGTACTGCACCTACAGAGATTTTATACTACACCTTTGTCCAAAGTGTACTCCAGATGCCCTTGAAATGTACTGCAGGTTTGAATGCTTCATACTACACTTATGTCTAAAGTGTACTGCACGTTTTCATGTTTTGTACTAATTTGCTTCAACAGAGATTTTATACTACACCTTTGTCTGAAGTGTACTCCAGATGCTCTTAAAATGTACTGCATGTTTGAATGCTTCATACTGCCCTTATGCCTAAAGTGTACTGCCAGTTTGCATGTTTTATACTACTTTGCTCCAATGGAGATTTTATACTACACTTTTGCCTAAAGTGTACTCCAAATGCTTCTAAAATATAGCACATATTATATTCTACCTTTTGCCTAATGTATACTGCAATCTTGAATGCTTTATACCACATAAATTTGTTTCTAAAATGTATTTCTACAAAACAGATTGTATACTGCATTTGTGTCTAAAATGCCCTGCACCTACATTTTTGCCTAAACCGTACTGGCAGTTTGCTTTATACTATACTTATGCTTAAAGTGTACTGCACCAATAGATGTTTTATACAGCACTTTTGGCTAAAGTGTACTCCAGATGCTTTTTAAAGGTAATGCGTTTATTCACATTATATACTATCTTTTGCCTAATGTATACTGCAAGTTTGAATACTTTATATTACATACATTTGTTTCTAAAATGTACTGCTGCAACAGATCATATATAACACCTATGCCTAAAGTACACTGCTCGTTTGAATGTTTTATACTGCTTTGCTACTAAAATGTACTGCGCCTACTCAGATTATATTCCACACTTATATCTAAAGTATACTACCAATTTGATTGTTTTATACTACATTTGCTTCCAAATTGTACTGAAGCTACCCACATTATATACTACACTTTTGCTAATGTATACTGCATGCTTTCATGTTCTGTACTACAGATAACACACCACCACATTCAGATAGTTTTAAAATATAATTTTTCCGTACACTTTTTGTTTAAAAAGAAGTATAAATCCCTTAAAGGTGAAGTGCAACTTTCATGACCTTCAAGTACAAATCAGAACTTCCAATCTCACAATAGAAACCATATATCAAATGGGTCCAACTATTTAACGACTAAAAAATGAATAAAAACCCTAAACATGAGAAAATAGACAAGAAATGAGTGAAACACTGAAAAATCACGGACATTTGAAGTTTCAAATGCAGAAAACATACCTTTGTTCCTTTAAGTCACTTGTTTTTTTACTTCGCTTCTCTTTGCAGCTGTTTTTCGTTCCATTGTCGCAGTAAAATGGCAGAAATTTTGTTGTTGTTTTTTTTTTCCCACTTCTTCTTCTTCTTCTTCTTCTTCTTCTTCTCGCGACAGTGGTAGAGGAACGGTTTCGCGCCCTTTTCTTTTGGCGCTTAGAAAGGTTGGATTCAAGACAATAAAGAAAATAAGAAGCGTTCTTCTTAAGAGAGAACGCATTTTCGAGGTTTTTTTGTTGTTTTTTCCAGCTGCAAGGGTATACTGGTCTTTCTGAAAGATATGGGGAGTAATTCCTAACTTTTGTGAAAAAGTGGGGAGTTTTGTGTGAAATAATTCAAATGGGGACTGATCACTAAATTGAAAGTAGGATTAGGGATTTTTTTCTAATTAACTCTTGTCTTTCCATAATTCTGTCTATTCTATTCATTAAAAAGTTTAAAAAAAAAAGCATTCGGATATTGATGCTATTTGAAATGGAATTAAGTCCACATTTATTGAGTCATTTTTTTTTGGCATGTGTTGTATAGAGTTGGATGTGGGTGGCAAATGGGGGAGTTGGATTGGGTTTGGTTTGAGTTTATGTAGGTTGGGTTCTATATGAGTTGAGATAAGTGGATTGAAAGTAGATTGAGTTCAAAATAAGTTACATTGAATTTAAAATGGTTCTAATAGAAAATAAAAAAAAATTAATTTAATTTACTTATTCTAAAAAATATATTCAAAAGACCATAGTAATGTTAATATACATCTCTACACTCTGCTTAATATACAATTTTATAACTTAATGAGATGATTTACTAAATTATATACTTATTTTATTAATCCATATCATAATATTCAATTGCATTAAAAATTAATTATGAATAGTATTTTTTTTATGATAAAATTAATTATGAATTATTCACATGGTGGTGAATGTTATTTTCAGTTGTTATGTATTGTTAGACTTGAGAAAAAATTACATATACCCATGGGTATCCAAAAAAATATAGGTAATGGACCTCATTTTTTCCACCCAATAGAATGATAGTAATTTTACCCATCGTTTAATTACCCGCCATTTTCCATTTTTTTACCCAACCCATGGGTACCCATGGGTAACCCATTAATAAATATATATTTTTCAAAAAAAAAAAAAATTCTCTAATTCTCACAAATACTTTGGAGCATATTACATATTTTTCTATAACAATAACAATATTTAAGTAGCGTTTAAACTTTTAGTCCAAAAAACTCTTGACATATAATGAAATTTAAATTTGAACTTCAAAATGTAATATAACTTAAAATAGATATTTAAATATTTAAGTTGTAATTTTCAAACTAAAACACTTAACATACTTGAAGTACTTGTTCAATATAATATTTGAAATTTGTAGTCTTTTTTATTAGTTTTATTTAGGTTACATTTGAATAATATTATGTAAATTGAAATATATATATATATATATATAGTAATTCACTTTCAAATATTAAAAAAATAAAAATTTGTTATGGGTACCCATTATCCATAGTCTTGGTCTCACAGGTAATGGGTCCACTATCTTGTACCCAATAAAAAATAGATAATTTTACCCATGGTAAATTTAACGAACCTGTCATTACTTGCTATTGGGTTATCTATGAGTACTCATTTGTCAGATCTATATATTGTGTACTACGAATAGTATCAATTCGTTGAGCTATATTATGCTTAAGAATTAGAAATATAAGCTACTTGAGAAGAAGATATGACATTTAAAGGAATAATATTTTAGGTAAATTTTTGCAGAATGTTGTGGACACGAGTTTAAAGCTTACTAGTTGATTTCATTTCAAGACAATTTAATCCGAAATAAGACTTCAAATTATATGCACCTAATTTTAGATAATTAATTTATTAATATATACAAAGCCCAAGATGTATATTTTAATTTTGAAATTGCTAATAATAAACACAAAACTTTAACAAAAATAAAAAATTAAAAATAATAAGAATTTTATTATTAATGCAAAATTAATTTTATTGACTTTATTAAAATTTAGGGTGAATTACGGCTACCACCCTCAAGGTTTGGCGTAATTACAAAAAAGTTCTCATTTTTTAAAAATTTATAAAAAATCTTGTGAAATTTATCACCGTCCAATAATTTAATCCAACCATTAGTAGCCATTCGAATTTCTTTAATTTTCTGTTAAAAATAACATATGAAATTCCATAATTGCCCCTTTGATGATTTGGTTGATAAGCTTATTGAAAAAAGTACAAAAATGCGCTAAAACCCACCACAAAAGTACAAAAATAACCTAAAATTATATATTAAAAAATATGCAAATATTTATGTATATACATATACATATATAATATATACGTATACATATAAAACATACACATATACACATAATATGTGCACAATATATATACAACAAACCCCCTCCCCAGACTGGCGAGGCAAATCTGGCCATTGCTGCCACTGGAGAGATCGCCATGGTCCTGTTGCTGTAGTAGCATGAGCTGCCGCCTGGCCCAAGGCTAGACAGCCGCTGGCTTGGCACCTACTGCAGCAGTAGCATGGTAGCAATAACCTCTGCCCATGGGCAGACACCGTCGGCCCTGGCCAATGAAAGAAGAAGGTGGGTTGGTTTGGTTGGGGGGGGGGGGGGGGGGGAGGGGAGCGCCGAGAAGGTGGGTTGGGATTTCTCTTTTTTTTTTTGGGAAAATATATATATTTTTAACTTAATTATTAATTTAGTTAAAAATATATGTATCTAATTTTTTTACTTATTTATTCTTAATTAATATTAATTTTAATTTTTAATTAATTAATGAATACGGCTAAATTTCTTTAATTATTTTAGTGGTTAATTAGAAAAAAAAATGCCTAACCCTATTTTCATTTTAGTGATCAGTCCCAATTTGAATTTTTACATACTAAACTCCCCATTTTTTCACAAAATTTAGAAATCACTCCCCATATCTTTTGAAAAGACGCATATATCCTTGTAGTTGGAAAAAATAACAAAAAATACTTGAGATATGCATTTTTCTCTTCAATAAGAAGAACGCTTTCCCTTTTTTTTCCCTGAAATCGAAGACTACTCCAAGTGGGCAAACAAAAGGACGCGAAACCGTTCATTCGCCATTTATGCGAGAATATGAAGAGAGGGAAAAAAAAAAAAAGAAACCAAAATTCTGTCAGTTTTCTGCAACAATGGAAGGAGAAACAGCAGCAACAAGAAGCGAAGTACAAAAAGAAATGAGCAAAAGAATCAAATGTATGTTTTCTGCATTTATAGTTTTAAATGTCAGTGATTTTTCAGTCTTACACTTATTTCTTGTATACTTTCTCATGTTTAGGGTTTTTATTCCTTTTTTAGTTGTTAAACACTTAAACCCGTTTGATATATATATATGTGATTTTTGTTGTGAGATGGAAAGTTTCTTATTTGTACTTGAAAAGCATGAAAGTTGTACTTCACTATTTTAGGGTTTATACTTTATTTTACTTGAAATTATATGATGAAATATACAGTGAAATTATCTGAAAGTGGTAGTACATTATCTGTATAGTACAAAACATTCAAGCCTGCAATACACATTAAGCAAAAGTGTAGTATATAATATGTGTAATTGCAGTATATTTTAGAAGCAAATTTAGTATAAACAATCAAGCTTGCAGTACACATTAGGCAAAAGTGTAGTATATAATTTGTGTAATCTATAGTATAGAATATAATCTATGTAACTGCAATACATTTTAGAAGCATCTGTAATACAAAATATTCAAGCCTGCAGTATAAAATAACTGAAAGTGTAGCATGTAATCTGTGTATCTGCAGTACATTTTAGAAGCATCTGTAATATAAAATATTTTAGAAGCATCTGTAGTACAATTATTCAAGTCTGCAGTATACACTAACTGAAAGTGTAGTATATAAAATGTGTAACTGCAGTACATTTTTTAGAAGCACCTATAGTACAAATCATTTAAGTCTGCAGTATAGAATAATTAAAAGTGTAGTAGTATATAATATGTGTAACTGCAGTACATTTTAGAAGCATTTATAGTACAAAAACATTCAAGCCTGCAGTATAGAATATAATCTATGTAACTGCAGTATATTTTAGAAGCACCTATAATACAAAGACGTTCAGGCCTACAGTATAGAATAACTAAAAGTGTAGTATGTAATATGTGTATTGCAGTACATTTTAGAAGCAATTGTAGTATAAAATATTTTAGAAAACATTCAGGCCTGCAGTATAAAATAACTGAAAGTGTAGTATGTAATATGTGTATCTGCAGTATATTTTAGAATCATTTATAGTACAAATTATTTTAGAAGCATCTGTAGTACAAATCATTCAAGCCTGTAGTATACATTAACTGAAAGTGTAGTATATAATATGTGTAACTACAGTACATTTTTGGAAGCATCTATAGTACAAAAATATTTAAGCCTGTAGTATAGAATAACTGAAAGTGTAGTACGTAATCTGTGTATCTGCAGTACATTTTAGAAGCATTTGTAGGTTAAATAAAATTATAGTATATAATCTGTGCAACTGCAGTACATTTTTGAAGCATCTGTAGTAGAAAACATTCAAGCTTGCAGTATAGAATATAATTTGTGCAACTGCAGTACATTTTAGAAGTATCTGTAGTACAAAAACATTCAAGTCTGCAGTAAAGAATAACTGAAAGTGTAGTATGTAATATGTGTATCTGCAATACATTTTGGAAGCATCTGTAGTACAAAACATTTTAGAAGCATCTGTAGCACAAATCATTCAAGCCTGCAGTATACACTAATTGAAAGTATAGTATATAATATGTGTAACTGCAGTACATTTTTAGAAGCATATGTAGTACAAAAATATTTAAGCTCGCAGTAAAGCATAACTGAAAGTACAAATCATTCAAGCCTGCAGTATAGAATAACTGAAGGTACAAATCATTCAAGCTGCAGTATACATTAACTGAAAGTATAGTATATAATCTGCATATCTGCAGTACATTTTAGAAGCATCTGTAGTATAAAATATTTTAGAAGCATTTGTAGTACAAATCATTCAAGCCTGTAATATACATTAACTGAAAGTGTAGTATATAATCTATGTACATGCAGTACATTTTATAAGCATCTATAGTACAAAATCATCAAACCTGCAGTATACATTGACTCAAAGTGTAGTATATAATCTGTTTAACTGCAGTACATTTTAGAAACAACTATAGTATAAAACATTTATGCCTGCAGTTACACTAACTGAAAGTCTAGTATATAATCTGTGTATCTGCAGTACATTTTAGAAGCAACTATAGTATAAAACATTCAAACTTGTAGTATACACTAATTGAAAGCGTAGTATATAATCTGTGTATCTGTAGTACATTTTATAAGCATCTGTAGTACAAAATATTCAAACTTCAGTATACATTATCTAAAAATGCTACTTTATAATCTGTTTATATACTAATTTTTCTTTATCTGATTGCAGCAAAGCGAAGACATTATGAGGTTTGCTCTCGTTGCCCCCCCCAATATTTTCAAAGTAAATTGGAGCTTGTGAAGTCCAAGATAGGTCAAAACATTTTGATGCATTAAAGAAGATCCCTTTCTAGATATACATGGATATGCCTAAGTTAAATTCAAGCTTCATTCGTCTTGAAGCTATACTTAGGAGGTTTGACCCAAAAAGGTTGTCATTTCTTTTTGCAGAGGAGGTTGAGGTTCCTTTTTCTGCAACTGAATTTTCTATGGTTTTAGGGTTGCCACATGTGGGGCAATTTGTTGATATAACATTGAAGATGAAGTCTTCAACCTTTGACAGCCTTTTTTCTGGAAAGCTGTAGAATATAACTAGATCTGAAGTAGCAAAAAAGTTTGAGGAGTATGTATATAAGGATAGTGAGGGGACTTGAATGATTTTTGTAGGTTGTACATACTTTTTGTTTTTAATTGTTTTTTGTTTCCAACATCTAATTATTGGACTCCATGATTTCTCCTACCATACTTGGATAATTTGTCTAGAGTTGGTCTGTATGCATGGGGCATAGCTGTATACAATTTTCTTGTCCAAGATATGAAGAAACATTTAGGAGGAGGTGGAGAAAGAACCAAGAAATACATTGACGGGGGTGCACAATCGGTTTAATGGTAAGTGTTTGCTTCATTTTTCTAATAACATTGATTATATTTATATTTAGGTGAGTCTAATTCTTTGATTTATGAATGATTGACGTGGGTTTACGAACGCATCCCGTCACTAAGTTTACCAAAGAGTTTGTTTGAGTTTCCACACTTTTACCGGTGGAAGGATAGCAAACTCCCAAATAATGTGGAGGAGGCGGAGAATAAATTGAAACAAGTTACAGCAGATATGGTAATAATTGTAATAATTCATTATTAGTTTTTTGTATAATAATTTGAATTTGATAATTATTTTCATTGTAATAGGTTGTAGCCCTCAACCCTGCTCCAGAGGAGTTTGAATTAGTAGTTTTGATCAAGAAATCAGAGGCTTCTAGTACTACTATCAGTGAAGTCTATATTTGTGATCATACTATATATGAAGCAATTATTAAAGTGAAAGATAAAGAAATTAAAACATTAAAAGAAAATATTGCTTCATTTGAAGCAATGCCAATGAAGGAGCAGGGTGAGGACAAGCATGTAGCCGAGGAAGGAGAGCATGAACAGGAACCTGGTGAGTATTTACATGAGGGGGGGACATGATTTGGTAGATGATGCAAAGAAAGAAGGGGATGAATCTGATGGTACGATGGATGAAGAAAGTCGAACAAAATACCGCCGTGATCTTTCAAATTCCCCCATCTCTTTGCAAATAGAACTTAACGTACCAATTTATGTGGCAGAGCTCGAGGAATCTGAGCTTGAAGTGGCAAATGTCATGTCCTCAATTGTGACAGATGTGCGTAATCGGGCTAACAGAAAGTTAAAAAGGAAATCTCCAAATTTTGTTAGCCCCCCGAGCACCATACCAGCCAAATGTGCAAGACAAGTGACAAAGACCTATCGTCCTCGTGCTCGTGCATAAAAAAATAAAGAACAAGAAGAGAAGAAGGTGTTGTAATCATTTGAAATTTTTTGATTTCTTGCTATTTACATTTCATTTGTAAATTATCTGTTTGTACTAAATGTAATGATATCTTATACTTGATTGGTTGATATATGTACTTAATTAATGATATCTTATACTTCATGTTGGCAATATTTGTACTTAATGTGCTATATTTTGTACTTCATGTTGGAGATATTTGTACTTAATGTGGTGATCTTTTGTACTTTACGTTGGAGATATCTGTACTTAATGTGATGATATTTTATACTCCATGTTGGAGACATCTGTACTTGATTTAATGATATCATATACTCCATGTTAGTGATATTTGTACTTAATGTGATGATATCTTGTACTCAATATTGGTGATATTTGTACTTGATGTGCTGATCTTTTGTACTCTATGTTGGAGATATATGTATTGATGTGCTATATTTTGTACTCCATATTGGAGATATTTGTGCTTAATGTTTGGATATTTTGTACTTCATGTTGGAGATATTTGTGCTTAATGTGGTGATCTTTTGTACTCCACGTTGGAAATATCCGTACTTAATGTGATGATATTTTGTACTCCATGTTGGAGACATCTGTACTTGATTTGATGATATCCTATACTCTTTGTTGGTGATATTTGTACTTAATGTGATGATATCTTGTACTCGATGTTGGTGATATTTGCACTTGATGTGCTAATCTTTTGTACTTCATGTTGGAGATATATGTACTTGATGTGCTATATTTTGTACTCAATGTTAGAGATATATATGCTTAATGTGTTGATCTTTTGTACTCTATGTTGGAGATATTTGTGCTTAATGTGGTGATCTTTTGTACTCCACGTTGGAGATATTTGTACTTAATGTGATGATATTTTGTATTACATATTGGTGATATCTGCACGTCTCCATGTTGGAGATATATGTACTTAATGTGTTGATATTTTGTACTCCATGATATTTGTACTTAATGTGCTGGTATTTTGTATTTCAATAGTTGATACTTTGTACCTAATGTGCTGTGTTTTGTACCCCTGGAGACAGAAGACAGCAGCCTAATCCAGGAGGCAGATGAACCACCCAACTCAGAGATTGAATTGCCGGATCCCTATAGAGAAAGGGCTGATTATAGAGGTCGTGCTAGTATTCCAGAAGAAGAGCGAGAAGTCATCGACAACTTTCTCATAAGAGATAATTTGAGGTAACAAAATTTTCTTATAGATAAATTGGTGTTTGAACAAACAATTAACAATTGTGTAGGGTAACTGTCTGGAAGGGAGAAAGACATTTTCTAGATGGAAGAAACTTTTGTGAGCTCTTATTTGGAGGAGAACTTACTGGTGACATAGTGGATTGCTACATGTCAATACTATGTAGTCCATCTTTCGGCGACGAGAGTCACCACAAGGTGTGGTTTACGTCCACAATAACGCAAGTATGTAGCGGTTTCCTAACTTATTTTAGTTCACATTTCCAATGAGTCTAACCATTTGTTTTATACTTCATAGGAAGATATATTAGACCGACTCGAGGGATGCAACATCCAGGATATTACGGATGTAGAATTTGTGGAGCTCATAAATAAACTTAACTCCTTCACCCGTAAAGATTTGGAAGTGCTCACGTTAGATGTTGTAAACTAGTGTCATTTCATACTCCTACCGATTTGTCGGCACCATCACTGGTTCTTGGTTTTCCTCGACACCTCGACTCATTTTTTCTTGTACATGAATTAAATAATAGCCCCCAGATACAAATCGATAGCTAGTGTCATTGTAAGTTTGCTTCATTTCCCTAACATTTCTTCATAAAGTAGGGAGTCAACAACTGATCAATATTTTTGTAGGCTGCATTCTATTCTCGGTACATGAAGCTCTCGTTGGGGTGTCATGTGGACGAAAATATAAAGGTAAAAAAAAGCAGATAGCAATAGGGTTTAGTGGATTGTGGTGTCTATGTGTGCCTTTGGGCAGAATATTTTGCTATAGACACAGTCGAGTACTGGAAGACTGCCAAAACAATTGACATTGATGAATATCGTGGACTTATGGCACATACCATTTTAAGTCTTGGAAATGCCAGGGCTTGAATCATACTTTGTATGTAAATACATATGTAAATTGAAGCATACTTTGTTTATAATACTATTTTTCATGCAAGTGTAATTTTTCTATCAAGTATTTATAATATTTTGATTTCAGTACAGTATGATGGAAATGAAATACAAACTTGGAACAAACAAAGTGTAAATGGTGTTGCGTCGAAGTAAAATATAATTCATTTGAAATTTTGAAGTGAATTTGAGTACAATATGATGGACAAACCCATGACTAAAAAATTATAAATGGTGCTATATGGAAGTACGATTCAATTCAATTGAAATTAGGCTGTGAATTTGAGTTCAATATAACGGAAATGAAGTGCAAACATAGAACAAACAAATTGTAAATGGTGCTATGTAGAAATACATTTCAATTCAAATGAAGTGAATTTTGAGTACAATATGATAGACAAACTCATAACTAACAAAGTATAAATGGTGTTATGCGGAAGTACGATGTGAATTTGAGTACCATGTGAGGGAAATGAAGTATAAATGTAGAACAAACAAAATATAAATGGTGTTGTGTTGAAGTACAATATAATTCATTTGAAAAGTTGCAGTGAATTTCAATATAATATGAGGGAAATGAAGTACAAACGTGGAACAAACAAAGTATACATAGTGTTACGTTGAAGTACAATTCAATTCATTTGAAACTGGACATTGAATTTGAGTACAATATGAGGAAAATGAAGTATAAACCCGGAACTAACAAAGTATGAATGGTGTTGGTTGAAGTACAATTCAATTCGTTTGAAACTGGATATTGAATTTGAGTACAATATGAGAGAAATGAAGTATAAACCTGGAACTAACAAAGTATGAATGGTGTTGGTTGAAGTACAATTCAATTCATTTGAAATTTTGCAGTGAATTTGAATACAATGTGAGGGAAATGAAGTACAAACTTGGAACTAACAAAGTATAAATAGTGTTACGTTGAAGTACAATTCAATTCATTTGAAACTGGACATTGAATTTGAGTACAATATGAGAGAAATGAAGTACAAACCTGGAACTAACAAAGTATGAATGGTGTTGCGTTGAAGTACAATTTAATTCATTAGAAATTTGGCAGTGAATTTGAGTACAATATGAGGGAAATGAAGTACAAACCTGGAACTAACAAAGTATGAATGGTGTTGCGTTGAAGTACAATTCAATTCATTTGAAATTTTGCAGTGAATTTGAGTACAATGTGAGGGAAATAAAGTACAAACTTGGAACTAACAAAGTATGAATGGTGTTGCATTGAAGTACAATTCAATTCATTTGAAACTGGATATTGAATTTGAGTACAATATGAGGGAAATGATGTACAAACCTAGAACTAACAAAGTATGAATGGTGTTGCGTTGAAGTACAATTCAATTAATTTGAAACTGGACATTAAATTTGAGTACAATATAAGGAAAATAAAGTACAAACTTGGAACTAACAAAGTATGAATTGTGTTGTGTTGAAGTACAATTTAATTCATTTGAAATTTGGCAGTGAATTTGAATACAATGTGAGTGAAATGAAGTACAAACCTGAAGCTAACAAAGTATGAATGGTGTTGCGTTGAAGTACAATTCAATTCATTTGAAACTGAACATTAAATTTGAGTACAATATAAGAAAAATGAAGTACAAACTTGAAACTAACCAAGTATGAATGGTGTTGGTTGAAGTACAATTCAATTCATTTGAAATTCTGCAGTGAATTTGAGTACAATATGAGATAAATGAAGTACGAACCTGGAACTAACGAAGTATGAATGGTGTTGCGTCGAAGTACAATTTAATTCATTGGAAATTTGGCAGTGAATTTGAGTACAATATGTGGGAAATGAAGTAAAAACTTGGAACTAACAAAGTATGAATGGTGTTGCATTGAGGTACAATTTAATTCATTTGAAATTTGCCAGTGAATTTGAGTACAATATGTGGGAAATGAAGTACAAACCTAGAACTAACAAAGTATGAATGGTGTTGCGTTGAAGTACAATTTAATTCATTTGAAATTTGGCAGTGAATTTGAGTACAATATGTGGGAAATGAAGTACAAACCTGGAACTAACAAAGTATGAATGGTGTTGCATTGAAATACAATTTAATTCATTTGAAACTGGACATTGAATTTGAGTACAATATGAGGGAAATGATGTACAAACCCAGAACTAACAAAGTATGAATGGTGTTGAGTTGAAGTACAATTCAATTTATTTGAAATTGGACATTAAATTTGAGTACAATATAAGAAAAATGAAGTACAAACTTGGAACTAACAAAGTATGAATTATATTGTGTTGAAGTACAATTTAATTCATTTGAAATTTGGCAGTGAATTTCAGTACAATGTGAGGGAAATGAAGTACAAACCTGAAGCTAACAAAGTATGAATGGTGTTGTGTTGAAGTACAATTCAATTAATTTGAAACTGGACATTAAATCTTAGTACAATATAAGAAAAATGAAGTACAAACTTGGAACTAGCAAAGTATGAATGGTGTTGCGTTGAAGTACAATTTAATTCATTTGAAATTTTGCAATGAATTTGAGTACAATATGAGGGAAATAAAGTACAAACCTGGAACTAACAAAGTAAAAATAGTGTTACGTTGAAGTACAATTCAATTTATTTAAAACTGGACATTGAATTTGAGTACAATATGAGGGAAATGAAGTACAAATCTGGAACTAACATAGTATAAATAGTGTTACGTTGAAGTACAATTCAATTCATTACTGGAAATTGAATTTGAGTACAATATGAGGGAAATGAAGTACAAACATGAAACTAACAAAGTATGAATGGTGTTGCGTTGAAGTACAATTTAATTCTTCTGAAATTTGGCAGTGAATTTGAGTGTAATGTGAGTGAAATAAAGTACAAACCTGAAGCTAACAAAGTACGAATGGTGTTGCGTTGAAGTACAATTCAATTCATTTGAAACTGGACATTAAATTTGAGTACAATATAAGAAAAATGAAGTACAAACTTGGAACTAACAAAGTATTAATGGTGTTGCGTTGAAGTACAATTCGATTCATTTGAAATTTGGCAGTGAATTTGCATACAATGTGAGGGAAATGAAGTACAAACATAAAGTTAACAAAGTATGAATGGTGTTGCGTTGAAGTACAATTCAATTAATTTGAAACTGGATATTAAATTTGAGTACTATATAAGGAAAATGAAGTACAAACTTAGAACTAACCAAGTATGAATGGTGTTGGTTGAAGTACAATTCAATTCATTTGAAATTTTGGAGTGAATTTGAATACAATGTGAGGGAAATAAAGTACAAACTTGGAACTAACAAAGTATAAATAGTGTTACGTTGAAGTACAATTCAATTAATTTGAAACTGGACATTGAATTTGAGTACAATATGAGAGAAATGAAGTACAAACCTAGAACTAACAAAGTATGAATGGTATTGCGTTGAAGTACAATTTAATTCATTAGAAATTTGGCAGTGAATTTGAGTACAATATGTGGGAAATGAAATACAAACTTAGAACTAACAAAGTATAAATGGTGTTGCGTTGAATTATAATTTAATTCATTTGAAATTTGGCAATGAATTTGAGTACAATATGTGGGAAATGAAGTACAAACATGGAACTAACAAAGTATGAATGGTGTTGCGTTGAAGTACAATTTAATTCATTTGAAATTTTGCAGTGAATTTGAGTACAATGTGGAAATGAAGTACAAACTTGGAACTAATAAAGTATGAATGGTGTTGCATTGAAGTACAATTCAATTCATTTGAAATAGGACATTGAATTTGAGTACAATATGAGGGAAATGATGTACAAACCTAGAACTAACAAAGTATGAATGGTGTTCCGTTGAAGTACAATTCAATTCATTTGAAACTGGACATTAAATTTGAGTACAGTATAAGTAAAATGAAGTACAAACTTGGAACTAACAAAGTATGAATTGTGTTGTGTTGAAGTACAATTTAATTTATTTGAAATTTGGCAGTGAATTTGAGTACAATGTGAGGGAAATGAAGTACAAGAGTACTCTTCTGTTAAAATGAAACTGGACCGCGGTTTTGAGTACAATATCATGTAAATGAAGTACAATTGTCAAGGAATTAAGTATAGATCTCCCAGATTGAGGTACAAAATCACTGATATCTCGGACAACATGTAAAATTCACGCTAAATCAAATACGTAATTACCTAGTTGAAGTATAATGGTCAAGAAATCAAGTATAAATCTCTCATATTAAGGTACAAAATTTAGCTAGTTTACTGATTCTTTGCACGTTCGATGATTATGCCTTGTTCTACGACACCTTTTACACTTAATTACACGTTTCTCAATTTGTGATGGAATCCTCTGTGTCCTTCTACGTCCAGGCTGAGATCGGCAATCAGGTGCATTAATGACGCCATCCTCATCTAGAGGGAACACATGTCTATCATACGTAGGAATAGGGTTTATCATTGCTTGGTATGCTTGTTGATACATCTCAACTCGATAGTATTGATCGGTAAAGCCATACGATGAAAGTAACTTTGACTCGATACAAGCACAAGCATGTTTGCATGGTATTTTATCAATTTTCCATGCTCTGCATGAACAAACCCCATTATGTAAATCTACAACATATGATTTATCTTGCTTAATCACCTCAAAGCTCCAACCACTAGACATAACAACTTTTAAGTTACGAGAACGCATATGATTGATTGCCAACTTCTTCTCTTGCTTGGGACATAATTGACCAACCATCTTAAGAGATTCTTTTCATCGATCATGCATCATAACCATTATTTGCATGCGTATGTGATCAACCATGGCTGAAACTAGCATAAATCGGGTTGGTTTAACCCAATTATTCCAACATTTTGCTTGATTATTATTTATTACCCCCCACATCGATCTCCATTGAATAAGGAATTTGCCCAACATTGTGGGTCAGACTGCATAATAAATTCTCTGGCAAGCGGCAATGACTCCAAGACGCTGTCTATATGTCATGTATACTCCTGCCTTGTAGGCGCATATGCAGCTTTCATAAAAATAGAACACCAATGTTTCTTGTTATGTAGAGGGTACTTCCTTAATACTTGAATTTAAAACAATAGATTAGCAATGTGCTAAATGTTATGAATTAGCGTTTATTTCACATAATTGTTTCACAAGCAAAGATAAAGTTCTTACTTGTTTCTTAAAGTTATCCACTAAGTATCTCAAGCAATATACATGGTGGCTACCGGGAAATATCATGGGGAGGGCCTTAAAAAGACCTGGATGTCGATCGAAGAAGAAACTAAACCTTGATAAGCCAGGCAGATATTGAAAATCTAAGATACTTCTTAGCTTAAAGCAAAAACACTCCCAATTAATATCATTTTCAGACTCAACAGCTGCATATGCTAGCGTGAATAAGTCATCATTAGCATCCTTGCTGACAGCACTGAGTAAGCTTCCTTTGTATTTATTTTTAATATGGGTGCCATCTAAGAATATCAACGATCTGCATTCCCTGAGAAAACCAATAAGGCTGGCGCTGAAACATATGAATAGCCGACGAATTTTTTGACTAATTGGGTCTATCTCACAGTCTGCAATACTTCTAGGGTTTGTCATCTTCACAGCATCACAGTACCACCTCAACTTATCATATCTCTTCTCAGCTCTATGGATATCATGCATAGCTAATTCTTTACCATCCATGCTTTACGGTACCTAAGTTTCACACCGTATTCTCTGTGGATATCTGTCAATATGGTAGAGGGCCGATAACATGGCTCTGATCTCAATTTATCCTTCACTATGTTAGCAACCTAAGCGAAATCAGCTTTAGGACGTCCCCTTGTCCGAAGATTAGCCTCATCACATGTGTGCTCTAGATTGCATTTTCGAATGCCAAATAATTTATCAGCCTCATCCATTGATGCATAGATTCTCCATTTGCAATTTTCATCACTACAAACGGCTATGACTTTTTTGTTGTCATTTTTCTTGTATTTAAATGACCACAAAGTAGACACAACATAATTCTTAAGCATAATTTTGAACTCCTGAGCATCCTTGAGTGTCTAACCCTCTCCATATATGCAATTTCCTCCATGCATCAATAGAGTTGCCAATTAAAGCCAATTCATTGTGCGATGCATTGGTCGAACCAATTTCCTCCTTGACTACATCCCTTAAAGTTGACAAATGAAGTACAATTTTAGGTAAAATAAAGTAAAATATGTAGAACAATTCAACAATTCAGCATGGTAGTATAATTTCAAATACATGAACTACAATTTCAGAACAATAGAAGAATAAAACGCCAATAATTGCAGTACAATTTTGGATAATCAATAAGTGAAGCACTTGAAGTATAGAACTTTAGCTAAAATGAAGTATAAAAATTAATAGAACTTTATAAAACTTAAATAATATAGTACAATTTTACGTAAAAGGTTAAGTATAATTTTAGATCAAGTAAAGTACAATTTCAGAACTCCTGAGGTATAAAACCTTAGCAATTGCAGTACAATTTTTGGATAATCCATTAGTAGAACACTTGAAGCTTAAATAATAGATTCAGAAACTGAAGTACAAGTTTAGATAAAATGAAGTACAATTTCAGAACTCCTGAAGTATAGAACTTCAATGAATAGAGTACATGTTTAGGTAAAATGAAGTATAATTTTAGAAAATAAAAGAACAATTTTAGAACAATTGCAGTATGCTTTTGGATAATCCATTAGTAGAACACCTAATGTATAAAACTTAAATAATACTTTCAAATAATTGAAGTACAAGTTTAGTTAAAATGAAGTACAATTTTGGGACACCTGAAGTATAAAACATTAGCAATTGTAGTATAATTTTAGATAAAGAGAAATATAGTTTCAGAACTCATGCGGTATAAAAACTTAGCAATTACAATACAATTTTTGAATAATCCATTAGTAGAACACTCGAAGCTTTAAATAATAGGTTCAGATAACTGAAGTACAAGTTTAGACAAAATGAAGTACAATTTCAAAACACCTGAAGTATAGAACTTCAATGAATGGAGTACTGGTTTTGGTAAAATGAAGTATAATTTCAGAAAATAGAAGTACAATTTTATATAAAAAGAAGTATAATTTCAGAACACTTGAAGTATAAAAGAGGTTTAGATTCAGATAATTGAAGTACAAATTTAGATAAAATGAAGTAAAATTTTAGAACACTTGAAGTATAAAACATTAGCAATTGCAGCACAATTTTGGATAAGTGAAGTACAATTTCAGAACTCCTAAAGTATAAAACCTTAGCAATTGCAGTACAATTTTAGATAGTCCATTAGTAGAATACTTGAAGTATAAAACTAAAATAATAGATTTAGATAATTAAAGTACAAGTTAGATAAAATGAAGTACAATTTCAGAACACATGAAGTATAAAACTTTAGCAATTGCAGTACAATTTTAGTTAAGTGAAGTACAATTTCAGAATTGCTAAAGTATAAAACCTTAGCAATTGCAGTACAATTTTAGATAAAGTGATGTACAATTTCAGAAATCCTGAAGTATAAAACCTTAACAATTGCAGTATGATTTTTGGATAATAAATTAGTAAACACTCGAAGCTTAAATAATATAAGTATAATTTTAGAACACCTGAAGTATAAAACTTCAATGAATAGAGTACATGTTTAGGTAAAATAAAGTATAACTTCATAAAACAGAAGTACAATTTCAGAAACAATATATTCAGATAATTGAAGTACAAGTTTAGATATAATGAAGTACAATTTCAGAACTCATGAAGTATAAAACCTTAGCAACTGTAGTACAATTTTAGATAAAGTGAAGTACAATTTCAGAACTCCTGAAGTATAAAACCTTAGCAATTGGAGTATAATTTTGGATAATCCATGAGCAAAACACTTGAAGCTTAAATAATATATTCAGATAACTGAAGTACAAGTTTTGATAAAATGAAGTACAATTTCAGAACACCTGTAGTATAGAACTTCAATAAATAAAGTATAGGTTTAGGTACAATGAAGTATAATTTCAGAAAATAAAAGTATAATTTTATATAAAAGGTAGTACAATTTCAGAAATAATAGATTCAAATAATTGAAGTACAAGTTTAGATATAATGAAGTACAATTTCAGAACACATGAAGTATAAAACCTTCGCAATTGCGGTACAATTTTAGATAAAGTAAAGTACAGTTTCAGAACACATGAGGTATAAAACCTTAGCATTTGTGGTACAATTTTTGGATAATCCATTAGCAGGACACTTCATTAAATAATATATTCAAATAACTGAAGTACAAGTTTAGGTAAAATGAAGTACAATTTTAGAACACGTGAAGTATAGAACTTCAATGAATAGAGTACATGTTTAGGTAAAATGAAGTATAGTTTCAAAAAAAAAAAAAAGAAGTATAATTTTATATAAAAAGTAGTACAATTTCAGAAATAATAGATTCAAATAACTGAAGTACAAGTTTAGATATAATGAAGTACAATTTCATAACATATGAAGTATAAAACCTTTGCAATTGCGGTACAATTTTAGATAAAGTGAAGTACAATTTCAGAACATATGAGGTATAAAACCTTTGCAATTGCGGTATAATTTTTGGATAATCCATTAGCAGAACGCTTCATTAAATAATATATTCAAATAACTGAAGTACAAATTTAGGTAAAATGAAGTACAATTTTAGAACATGTGAAGTATAGAACTTCAATGAATAGAGTACATGTTTAGGTAAAATGAAGTATAGTTTCAAAAAAAAAGAAGTACAATTTTATATAAAAAGTAGTACAATTTCAGAAATAATAGATTCAAATAAGTGAAGTACAAGTTTAGATAAAATGAAGTACAATTTCATAACATATGAAGTATAGAAATTTTGCAATTGCGGTACAATTTTAGATAAAGTGAAGTACAATTTCAGAACATATGAGGTATAAAACCTTTGCAATTGCGGTACAATTTTAGATAAAGTGAAGTACAATTTCAGAACATATGAGGTATAAAACCTTTGCAATTGCGGTACAATTTTTGGATAATCCATTAGTGGAACGCTTCATTAAATAATATATTCAAGTAACTGAAGTACAAGTTTAGATAAAATGAAGTACAAGTTTAGAACACATGAAGTATAGAATTTCAATAAATAGAGTACATGTTTAGGTAAAATGAAGTATAGTTTCAGATAAAGTGAAGTACAATTTCGGAACACTTGAAGTATAAATCCTTAGCAATTGCAGTACGATTTTGGATAATCCATTAGTAGAAAACTTAAATAATAGATTCAGATAATTCAAGTACAAGTTTACATAAAATGAAGTACAATTTCAAAACACTTGAAGTATAGAACCTCAATGAATAGAGTACAAGTTTAGGTAAAATCATGTATAAAATGAAGTATAGTTTCAGAAATAGAAGTACTATTTTAGATCAGGTGAAGTACAATTTCAAAACTCCTGAAGTATAAATCTTTGGCAATTGTAGTACGATTTTGGATAATCCATTAATAGAACACTTGAAGTATAAAACTTACATAATAAAGTACAATTTTTGTGAGATGAAGTACAATTTTATTTGTAGTGAAGTATAATGTAGAACGCTCCAAGTAGAGAAAGATTTTCAAATAAACAGAGTACAATTTCAGAACACTTCAAGTACAAAAATTTACAAATTGCAGTAAAATTTAGATTCTGTAGAAGTATTACCTTAAAACATCACTGCTCTTTCTTGCACTGTTGCTTGATTCATCCTTTCGGTTTAACAAGATGTCAACAATGTTCATCTTCAATGTCAAATGTAGTAAGACCATATTCATGACATCGTCGTCATCAGTCAAAGTCACGTACAATCTTTGGTGTGGAGCTATGTATTGCAAACTGAAGAGCTCAACGTTGATTTCACTCCATTTTCTTGTGAGATTAATGTACATGTCCATTAAAGTCATACCATCCTTAATTGACATTATATGGAGCTTGTCTTTGTAGCAGCAACTCCCCAACACTTGGTTGAACACTTCTGCTTCACTACTGGTTGACATTGTCGAAAAAATTCAAGAAACTCATAACAACCGAGAAGAAGAAGAAGAAGAAGAAGAAGAAGAAGAAAATAAAAAGAGAAGAAGACAATGCAGATGTCGGGTTGGTGATTTTTGGATCCGAAAATTATTCTCATTTCGATTGTGGAGCTTGATGCGTTTTCTATTTTTGGTAATGAAAGTACATATGCTAGGGTTTACTGTTTGCTTGTGTGGATGATGAATAAGTGAAAAATATTATACTTAAGGGCATTTTTGTCAAATCAAGTGAGTAGGGAGTAATCTCTAAAGTTTCAACAAAACTAAGGAGGTTATTCTAAAGAAAATCAAGTGGGGACTGATCACAAATTTGAAAGTGTTTTTGGTACTTTTAAATAAGTGCCCCTTAGTTTAGATATATTCATTATTTGAATAAATAATTTAATTATTTTAAGTATATTTATTTTTGATATGATTATTATTTTAACAAAGAATATAATTAAATTTAAAATTTTATCTTTTTAATTAATAAACAACTTGGTTAAAAGGACTTTAATTTTATTTATTTATTCTTAATTAGTATAGTTTAAAATTTTTTATTTATTTTGATTTTAATTAATTAATAAATAGTATTTAATATGTAACTCAATTTGTTTAATATTATTAAATAAATTTAATTATATAACAAATTAGTTTATATATATATATAGTATTCAATATATATCAACACTTTAAGATGCATAATACATAGAGGGGGAGTTAAGTCTTTTGTCATTTCACAAATTTTTAGCCTTTTCTTTTTCTTTTTTAATTATTTTGTTGTTAGGGCATCTTTGACTTTTCACATTTTCCATTAACCTTACAAATAGATTTGTTAATTTAGGGGGTTTTTTTATAATTTTTGAAAAAGAGAGGATATTTTTGTAATTACGCCAAACCTCAGGGGTGATAGCCATAATTCACCATAAATTTTACTTAAATTTTTCAATGAACCCATTTTGAACACACTTAAAATCCATTTTGAACCCAATTTGATACAACCCACCTAAAATCTAACCCGCTCAAACCCATTTCTGAAATGTTGAACCTAACCCAAAATCATGTGGGTTAGGTTGAGCCCATGGGTTATATCCCAAATAAACACCCACAGAGTCGGAGCTTTTGATTTTTTCAAAATAATTTTTTGTTTTTCATTTGACTATGGGAGTTGGTATTCATAGTCACTAATACTTTATTAAGCTTTGACTCACTTGAATCTGGATACTTGTTTTAGTGGACTTCATTAATTGGGCTCTTAGACCTTTTATTACCCTTATTATTTAATTAATTGGGCCCTTTTAATTTGTTTACTTTTTTTTTTTAACTCTTAAGGGCTTAATTTTGCCATATTAAATATTTTGTATGATAATAGATAACCCAATTAAGATAGAAAGAATAAATTATCTTGTTATATTATCTTTAAATTCTACGATATTAAACATATCAACTCATCAAAAAGTAAAAAAGTACTGGAAATAAATAATTAAGTTAATAATATTAAGTAACTTAAAAAATGATTCATATTTGCATTAAGTGGTAACAATCAATGAAAGATTTTAAGAACTTAATACTTTAATTGAAAACACATTTTTAATTTATGCAGGTTAATCAATTTTATTAAAGAATTTTCTAATTTGTGAGATTGAATGAGTTTAAAAAATTTATTAAATTTTTTATGAGTGATCAATTGATCTAGTGGAGTTATCTTCATATTTGTAGGTGTAAGGTTTGAGTTCAGAACCTAGCATACTCATATTTTTTGAAATTAAGCTATCTATGGCCATACTATTATATATAGTACAAAGGTGTTTAACCATGATGTTATACAAAAATGGAGTTAGGAACCTTTCAATAAATCAGTAAAATATGTTGGCTTCTGCTTTGGAACATGCTTGCGTATAATTAAAGCCTGAATTTTGCAAATGATAGCTTAGACTCCTTTTTAGCTTTAAGAAATAGTACTTATACTAATTAAATCTTTAGTGGGCTTCACTTGGGTTGGGGAGCCCATCTTAGGGGTTTTAAATTGGTAAGCTCATTGGCACCCTTTTAATTTAATTAATTTGCATATTATTTGTTTTTTACTTATGTGCACTTAAGATTTCATTTTGTCATATTATCAAGCCCCCTATCACTAATCGAAAGTTATTAAAAGTATAATTTAATTGTTAATTTTAATTTAATTTCAACTTAATTAATTAAGTAATAATTAATGACTAAAATTTCCTTCGCGATTGTTGGCCCAACTAGACATCCATGGGGTGCCTGCCGCCTCGAGCAATTGTGTTGGCATTAGAGTTGTGCATTGTGAGTGTGTTCATTAATCCTTAGTTATTGAGTTATTTTTTTGCGAGAGTTAGGGTCCATTCCAAAACCTAAGTTCGGAGATGAGGGTTTTTTGCGGAGGAGCCCGAGGATACTCCTATTTTAGATGAAAGCTTTGTGGTTATTAGTAGTCTGCCTGGTTTGCTTACTCTAAAGGAGTTAGACATTTGAGGCGCAGGGTCAGCCTCTCTAATGAGTTTGAGTTTTGGGCTATGTAAGGACTTTACCATTTTTGTTGTGGGTATCATTGCTTTGTGAACCATTTAGGAATTTTTGAGGAGTCTTGTGCTCCGGAATCACTAGGATCTCTAGTACAGTTTTTGTGCTTTATGAATTACATGGAATATTTGGTGGAGCTTCACCTTCAGAGACCCTTTAGGGTCTCTGGTGGAGCACCCTTCGGAGATCCCTTAGGATCGTAATAAAACTTTACACTTCACAAATAACTTAGAACTTTTTCAAAGTGTTCTCTACAATTTCTCATTCTTCTCTAACTCTCTCAAAGCTTATTGAACAGTTGGGTTGATTTGTCTTGAGGCTGCTTTAATGAGAAAAGAAAGCAAGTCTAGTGTAAGTAGCGCATTAAAACTAAGTGTGAGACAGCAATAATAGGTAGGAGACTGTCATTTGACTTCGGTCAATCAGGAGGTCAATGGGAATGAATGGCTATCTTTAAGCAGTCAAGACACATTACTGCTTAGAGAACGATCTGGATGGCAACCGTCTTTAGGATTGAAAGCCATCTAGTCCAGGATTGGGGATGCCCATTGGCTTGTTGAGCTTTAGAGGCCACCGGTCAGTCGCAGTACTTTGAGGTAGTTGTTTGATGGATGCGTCAGGGGCTACTTAATTAGGGTCTTCAACATATTTTTCTATTTGCGAATGCTTTAGAATTTTTAGTAAAGCTTTTACACTCAGGAGATCACTTCGGATCTTTTAGCGGAGCTTTGCACTCCATAGCTTAATAAGATTTTTTCAGGGAGCTTCACACTCCAAAAGTCATGTTGGATTCTTGGCGGGGATTTTTTCCTCCATCAATAGCTTTGAATTTCTTGTGGAGCTCTATGTTCTGAAGATCCCTTAAGATTGGTGGCTGAGCCTTGTGCTTAGCGAATGCCTTAGAATTTTTTTTCCTTGCAAAGCTTTATACTCTAGATATTCCTGAGGTCCTCCTGTAAAGGTAAGTTGTTCTAGGAGCCCCTTAGGGTTTATTATGGAGGTATCTCACTAGGAACCCCATTAGGTCTTCTACTAAATTATACGTATTTTTCTGCAAATCCATTGGGGTCTTACCACCATAATATTTTTCATTACAATCCCTTGGGGTTCTTATCATGGAGAGTTTGCAAGCCCTCTTAGGGTTCTGATCATGGAGATGTTCTTTCACAAGCCCTTTATGATGTCTTAAAGCAGATGTGATTTCTGCGAGTCCCTTTTGAGGAGTCTTTCAGTAACTTAATTTTTGAAAATCCCTTGTAGTACAAAATATTTGATTTCAACGTGCTTGTCGGAGGCTAAATAGGATTAGACTAGGACTTAGTCTTTTTTAGTTTATAATGGTTGCGCTTTGCTTTTCTCTAGTAGTATATTCGTTAATTTTTTTATGACCAAGTATAGACTGAACATGGTTTATTATTTACATATTTTGATAATGTTAGCTTTACATCTTTGCTATCTTGAGCAACTTTTGCACTCTTTTTGCACTTGGTTGTTTTGATGATTACACCACTTGTGACTTTTTAGTTTTTACACTATTCCTATCTTTGTCATGTTTTTGCATTTTTTTTTCTTTTTTTTTTGCATCTTCAGACCTTGCTGCCAAAAAAACATGGTAAAGAGCCCCTATAGGGCTTACAGTCGGCTTAGTTTTTGCAAGCCCCTTTAGAGGTCTTATAATAGTTGATGTCTGCGCGCCCCATTAGAAAGGGTCTTATTGTAGTGTTGATGTTTGTGCACCCCCTTAGGGATCATATAGCAATGCTGATGTATACACACCCCTTTAGGGATCTCATAGCGATGTTGACTGTGTTGTGTGCCCCTCGGGGGTCTTATAGTGGTGCTGATGTCTATGTGGCCCTTAGAGATCTTATACTGGTCTTGGTTGTGCTGCACTCCTTCTTAGAGATTTTGTAGCAGTCGTAGTGGTGCTGCACTCCCCTTTGGGGTCTTATAGTACTCTTGGTTGCTACGGATCCCTTGGGGTTTTATAAAAACCTTGGTTGTGTTGCTTGTCCTTTTGGGAAACTTATTGCAATTGTTATTTGTTTGTGGCATACCCTCTTGGAGGTTTTGCGGTGGTCTTTATTTGCCGAGTGCCTATTTGGAAGTCTTATGTGGTCTTTATTTTTCAATGGAGGGAAACACTTGGGTCCCTTGGTGGAGAGTGGAAGGAGGCGTTTGGGGTCTCCCGGGAAGATGTTTTTCCTTTGAGATATTAGTTTAATGTAAATAGAGATAAATATTAAGGAGTAATCAAGATACTTCACCAAAACTTAAAATGATATTTGACTTCTCTCGAGTTCGGGTGAACTTTATTCATAATAAAGATAGATGATTTGAGACTATCAAGAATCAAACCTAACTTTCCTAGAGAAAGCTAGAAAATTAATAGAAATTTACAAGCTCTTTTTGGAGGAAAATTGCTTCGCTTTAATGGGGGAGCTTGTTGAGATGGGAACAGTCCTAGCTTTGAGTGTTGCTTTTCTTTTTGTGTTTTGTAGCTTGCGTGTGTTTGTATTCATGCTCCTTGTCCTTTGGAGAAGTCTTCTCTATTCAATATCTAGCTTTGTGATGGGTCACAAAGTTATAGTTCTCCTCTTTGCCGCATTCACTACCATGCCCACAACCGAGCAAGTACCTTTCCAAGCCAATTGAAGAGAAAGGAAAGAGGTACCGCATTGAATCCAACAACTAAACAAGAGGTTGGATGAGCTTTTCAATAAACTCCAATCAATATTCCCTCGATGATTATGCTTAATGAAGGCATAAAGAGTGAGAATTACCATTCATCCAGAGATTCTCGAGGAATGTATTAGTATTGATGTTTAAGTACAACTCGAACTTCCACAATATATGGCTCTTTAACCCCCAACAATTATCTTATCTAGTTCAAGCATATTATAAAGATGCATGGCCACAATAATAACATCCATGCTAAGTTATTGGTCACCACTCTCCAGGGTATAGCCCTCAAATGTTCTTCAAGTTGGAACCATCCTCCATCTCCTTATATAACCAACTATGTGATAGATTTCTTCATCAATTTGAAGCAAGAGAAAAAGCAAATTGCCCCAAACCCATATTTACATAGTTAAACAAAATAAAGAAGAATTTTTAATAGAATTCTTTATTAGATTCAATTATGAGGTCCTTAAGGTCGAGTTTCTAATCGACATCTTTTTCTTGGGGCTAAGGCATAAAGAATATGCTAATGCCTTAGTCGTGAATGACCTTATACCATTAAAGAACTCCTTGACTTGACGAACTTGTACATGACCCAAGAAGGCATGAACAAGATAAAGTACAGGTAAAGACAAGAAAGAAAAAGAGAAAATAGATGACAAAGAAGGTTGAGGTCATAGAGAGGTGAATAGATCTCCCATTTATTTGGGGGTTCCACAACTACACCCCTCAACACATTCATAAGCATAAAGGGGCATGACCAGCTCTATGATGAAATTGGGCTTTTCATCCAGTAGGGTTCCTTAAGAAATTTATTACAAAATTAAAATAGAAACAAACCAGCCATCAAACTGATCAGGTTCCTTGACATGACAAGAAGCCCCACAGAACTGAGCATAAAAAGCAGGAGAATGAATCCAGCCACCTATTCTCTTTGAGGAATATTTGACACTATAGCAGAAGGTCCGCCTGGGGTTACTTCAAGTCCATTCAAAAGTAAATCCAGCTGTGCCTCAAGATGTAGAAAGATGACCCAAAAAAGAATTTTCTGCTACAAGACTCTACCAATTCAGAGATAATTTCATCCATTGATGTTAACTTAGGCTACATCTCCATCCTATGCATTGATGCTCGACTAGATTGTCTGATTGTTGTCACCTCAATGTAGCAAATTATGTAGTCTGCAAGATTCTTTTTGATAATGGTAGCTCTGCCAAAATTATCTCTCACTCTACTCTATAGAATATGGACTTCAGGGAAGTTGTAGATTGAGCAGTCCACACCCCTTAGTTAGTTTTAAGGGAGTCCAAGATCATTCCACCAAGATCTATTCAACTTTTAATCTCACTTAACAATGGTCTAAAGAGGGGAACGCTAATGGTTAAATTCTTAGTAGTACATACTCCATTTGCCTATAATGTCATTCTTGGTAGGCTAGTGCTTAATGACTTTCAGGCGATCATTTCAACCTACTATATAAAGATAAAGTCCTTACTTACTCTAGCCAAAATATAAGAGGTTTTCTATAACATGAATGAGGCATGGAAGTGTTATATCATCTTAGTTGATCTCTTTGCACATATAATATCCTCACCAAAGCTGCCCCTAGTAAGCAACATCCCAATCACCGACCTACCCTTGGAAGGTAGTGACAAGAAAAGAGGAAGATTAAAGATATCCAAGTTGAGCCAACTAAAGAATTTCAAACTATTAAGCTCAAGCAAGGGAATCTGAACAAAGTCACGTGAATCAGAATACACATGGACTCGTAAATTGAGTGCATGCTATTCAACTTCTTATGGGATATAAGGATGTTTTTGCCTAAAAAGATTCTAACTCCAAAACATAGATCTAGAAGTCATAATGCACCGACTCAACATAGACAACACTATTAAACTATTCCAATAGAAGAAAAGAATCTTAGGTGTTGAGCAAAATAAAATCATTAAAGAAGAAGCTACTAAGCTACTAGAGGTAGGTTATATTGCACAATTTCATTTTACTGGTTGGCTATATAATATTATATTGGTACCTAAAAATGAGGGCAAGTAGAAAATGTGTAATGATTACATCAATTTGAATAAAGCATGCCCTAAAGACCCTTATCCACTGCCTCAAATCAATCTACTTGTTGACTCAATGACAAGTTGTAATACACTTAGTATGATGAATGTATTTCAAGGCTATTGTCAAATATTCATGACTCTTAAAGATAGAGAGAAGACCTCTTTAATCATGAGAAAAATGTCTATTGTTTTCTTGTAATGCCCTTTGGACTTAAGAACACAAGCACTACTTATCAATGATTGATTACTTCATGTTCAAGGAAGAAATTGTATAAAACCATGAAAGTTTTTGTCTCTAACAAGATAGTCAGGGAAGGTCGATCACCTAGAAGATCTTGACCATACATTCTCCATATATTGCAGGTTTGTGATGATGTTAAACCTTTTAAAGTATACCTTCGAAGTCTGAGGGGGTAAATTTCTGGTCTATATGGCCAGTCAGAGAGGAATCAAGACTAACCTTCCTAAAAGATCCAAGCTATTCAAGACAGTGTACCTTCCAAATCTATCAAAGAATCTTAAATGTTGGACAAATGAATAGTAGCTCTTAATAGGTTTATTTGAAGATTAGTAAAAGAAAATTTCTATCTTTCAAAAGAAATTACAGTAGACAGAAAAATGCAATTGGGCACTTACTAAGCTTATGCAGTATCTATCGATGCCACTGCTGCTAGCTAAGCCCATCTTTGGAGAGGTCTTGTTTCTTTACCTTGCGTAATGGAAGTCATCAACTCCATTTTGGTCTCGATCAATAAACCTCTCCACCTTCTAATCTACTACTTTAGCAGTGTTCTCTAGGGTTGTAACACCCTAGTTTTTTAGGAAAAAAATCTACCTTAATTTAAAATAACTTAAACTAATTAGGCCTTACTAGGATAATGAGAAATTATAGGGGCCAAAAATCAGTAACATAAGGACTTTAATTGTAGAGCCTTTATAAGTTTGTGGGCCAATATAAGGCACTTAACAAATTGAGAGGGAGCAATAGAAAGTCTAAGAGATTGCTGGGCCTAATTACATGCAAGAAGAAGTCTTGGGGAGGAAATTGCAATTCTGAAAGGTTGAAAAATATAAATATGAAGGACCTCAAATTATTTAAATTTCCACATGCATTCCGGTCACTCTCCTCCTCTAACCATATCTCACCAGTGCTAGAAAAAATATGAACCAAACTAACCATTACCTCTCTCTCATCTCAACAATCACATTGGTACCAATTTTTTTGGGAAATAACCAGCAGAACGTTGGGAATCAGAGGCCAAATTGAAGCTCACGACAGAGGTGGTGGACACGATAGTTTTGACAGCTAAAGCTTGTGGGTGATAGGTCAATTTTGATGGGTTTAACAAGAGAATAGTTTTGGTGCTCTCAGTTGTAGGTTTTACCACCAACGGAGGAGTAATTAGGGAAGAATGGGGGTTACATGTGGAACAGTAACAGTTTTTGGCCAAATTAGCCGGCCAAACAGCACCCAATCTCAAAATTATTTTGGGGCTTTTGATCAAGGAGACAAAATGCACGTTTTGATGTGACTAGCTTCTAGTTCTCATGGTAGCATGTGGCGGCACTCCGATAACTGGTCATTAGCTTTATTGGGGTAGCAATTCGAGTGCAAGCGAGCTACTATCGTGTGGAGATTTGGCCTCGAATTCGATCAATTGGGTAAACCTCCTATTGATTGGTTAAATTAATTCTTGAATTTAATTTAGTTAAGTTACTAAGCTAATTTTAATTGGAATATCCGTTATTAGACCAAAATATGCAATTGTAAGGTGTACAATTGAATATCAAATTTTTCTATATGTGATTTGTGGACTTGAATTGTTAATTAGGAGATAACTTTTATCAATTAAGTTGATTGGTATAATTAGAGAACTTAAATTGTGTAACATTGCAAGGATAAATTGTTAATAGGAAATAAGCAAAATTCATATGGATAACCTAGATTTATTTACATGGACTTAGAACATTAAATTCGAGATTATGCGTAAAATTCTATTTAAATAGTTAAATGTCTCTTGATTTAGTTCGATTAAGATGTTAAGTTGATTACTTATGTTAGTTTAAGTTAATCGAACCGAATTGTAATTATGGACTAAAATGATCGGGGTAAGATTTATGATGTCAAGCCGAAATGTTTTGATATATAAGTTGTGTATAGTGCTAGTGGGCCCGGCTTGGTATTAGAACATAATTATTGTTAATTAAGTTAATCGGTATAATTACAACCCTAATTTTGTGTAACGTTGTAAGGAGTAATTGTTAAGAGAAAGTTTGAGAAATTCGCATGGATAGACTAGATCTTTTAAATATGGGTTTAGAGTATTAAATTGTGTATTTATTGATATCGAGATGAAATAGTGGCCTAAAATCGATAAGCTCCTCATTAACACTATTTAATGATGCTAGTACGTTTTAGGGAGATAGATGTACATTACCTTTGGAATAAAATTTAAGATTGTTTTACACACCTAAAATATGTTAAATCCTAGAAAAATAGCTTTGAAGATCGAAAAGAATCAAAATCAATTTAGCTCGAATTGCCGTACTTGGTCTCAATCAAAAGGTTAATTAAATTAATACACACCTCAAAATGGGAAAAATGATAATATTAAGTCATGTTAGTAGTTTGATTACTATTAGGATACTACGTAAGTGTAATAATATTCATGTGCATTCCACTAGAATAGGTGACAAGGATCCCAGTTTTTCGAGGTAGTAGGACATTGATCGCATTGCTGTTAGGACTTAAGGTGAGATTATGATCTTTCTTTCTTTTGGGAAATGAATCATCTTCATTTGTTGAAATTATCTATTTGTCTATTCATCTATGTTTAGTTGTAATCATTATGGTGCCCAGAATTTTATTTTGTGTTACCAGTTTCTTATCCCTTGTTCCCCACAACCTTGCAAGATGACCCTATTTTCGACGTTAACTTGCTCTGAATAAGTTTTATTTAAAGTGGTCTTGCTGACCAATTTACTCTACAGTGCCTCTGAGTTTATTTTTCTTAATGTCATTATAATGGCATTGTTGGCCGATAAATTGTGTAACTTGCTATTACTATTTAACATTTAGTTATATTCACGTTTAGGATTTTGAATTATGATCCTACCTATTGACATTATGTCATGTCACCCTCCAAGACGCCCTTGGGAAGTTTGTCACTCATAGGGATGCCACGAGACGTTGGGCCTAGGACTAGGTCCAGAAAGACGGTTGGGCAAAATGGATCGATGACGATTTGTCTGCCAGCTAAGTACCCACTCACGATCCTAACTCGCAAGTATTTGGAGGTAATTATTGTGAGTGGCGGGATCCAGCATGCGGCTGGCTGTGCCACATGCCAGTTATTTCATGTTGAGCTAAGTATTCGAGTAATGGAGAGATAAAGAAGGTTTTATGTTATATTTGGTTTCTATTATGCTTGTTATGTTTTATTCTGGGAGCAATAAGTTGGATTTTGCCAACAATTCAGCTATGATTTTAAAATGGGTTCTAATATGACATGTTTTATTATGTCGCATCTTTGTTATTACATGTACCATTCGTTCGAGTCCATGTTCTGTCAATACATGGTTTATCGCTTTCAAATTCTTGACCATTCTATTTTTCGTCTCATTTGAGTACTGATTTTATTCAAATTTCTGTTATCAGTTTCCCCTTGACCCCTTATGGTACCCCCTCACTGAGTCCTCAGGACTTATACCTCTTAATGTTCTCAATCCTTTTTCCCAGCTAGGTTGTAACAAGTAGCAAGTGGAGCGTTGCAGGTTGTATTAGTATATATGGTTTTGTTATTAGCTTTCAGATGTATATGATTTAAGCTCATTTTTGTAATGTATTATGTGTCTAAGTTAAACCCTAAGATGCCTCATGTAGATGTTTATGCTTATATGGGTTTGATACTGTTGACAATCATGGACTTAGACTTATTATGTACCTCTTTGGCATGTGTAAGTAAGCTTAGCATTTAGGCATGTACTTGTTCTAGGTTGTTAAGACCTTGATGTTAGTAATTGTATGATAGTTTTGTGGCCCTTATGGAATAACATATAGTAGAATGAAATAGTAAGTTGGAATGAGTGGTTTTGGGTTGTTATGTAGCTACTTAAATTGAATGATCTAGAGGTGCATACTTTGTTTGAATTAATATAGAAATAGCACCTTGGCTCAATGTATGTACCTCATGGGCGGGGCTACAACTTGGTATCATAGCCTAGGTTTTTTAGGACCTAGGTTAACGTGTAAATGATTTTTGTGGTTGGAATTGATAGGTTAATTAGCGATTAAACTTGAATTAGGAATCATCTAGGTTGTAAATACTTGGACTAAAGAAAACCTGAGCTATGTCATGGTATAATTTTTGGGATGTGGGGATTTGGAACAACAAAAAATGAAGTTTGATTGTGGAATTGAATAGGACACAGATCTTCGGGATGATACTCAACATCAAGGAAGTGAAATGTTATAACCGGGATGGCCAATTAGTGTATAGCCTCTTACTTCTAGTATGTCTGGCGTATGAACATCTAGTCATTGGTAAGGATGATACTGCTTGGAATTATAGTGTTATATTAGTAATATTTGTGAAGGTTAGATTGGAGGAGCATATGACTATTTTGGAAAGAATTATATTTAGTGAGTAAAAAGTCACTTGGGAAATGAATGTTGTGCAAGCAATATTCGTGGAGGTTATTCTAATGAGTAGAGGGTTATTCTAGGAAGGCATGTATTGACAAGTAAATGATTATATTAGGAGGTATAAATATCTGATACGTGTTTATAGATGATATTTTGGTGGTATAGTTACACTGGGAAAGATTATTACGACAATAGTGGAGATGGTTTGAATGATTATCAACAACATTGGGATGAAAATGGAAGTTAGTATTTGATAAGGCATAATTCCTTAATGAAACTTGAGGGTATCAAATATATGGACGACAATTAAGAACCACTATTTTGGGAAATAGAAAAATTGTACCCCAATCCTGATGATAGGAATTTGAGACCATGGGTTATGAAAATTAAGAAAATAATCAATGACGAATAGATATGTTCCCAGAATGACCAATGTATGATCCAATATTCTAGGGATGTCAAGCATGAGACTCGTTGAATTTCAAAAAGGTGTAATTTGGAGAAATATATTATGTTTAGACGTGTTTTGCAAGTTTTAGATTTATAAGTTGAGGATTCTCCTTAACAGAGTTGCATTTGATGATTTAAAAGGTCATTTAGGTCGGTTAATATTTGATGAGTTTGTATGGTGTGACTTAAATGATATAGTTGTCTAGGGGAATCAATATGTGAATGACGACTGTTAGTTTATGTGGCTGCAAAATGAAGGAGGATAAAAGCGAGGGAATTATCGTTGGCAACAATGGAGTTATAAGGAATCATATTGAAATTTTGAAGAGAAAAGGGCATAACTAGCTTTGGAATACAGGAAATAATAAATAAAGGTGAGGGAATCAATTAAATGAGAGTTGGAAGAATAAATAGGAAAGATGAGGAAGATGACATTTTTAACATGGCAAGTAGGAATGTGGGTATAGGATAAAGATTGGTGTCATAATAGAATGATGTCCTTTAGCTTGAGGATGTAGAAAATGTGGATGCGAATGTGACCAAACTTGAAATAGGAATACGCACCTTAGCATTGACAAGGGAAACTAAAGAATTATGAGGTGTGCCAATTAGAGAAATAGGCAAGGCACGCGTATATGCATACGAGTAACTAGTTTAGCTCGGGAAGTGGAATATGATAAACATTTGGTTATAACGATGATGTACTAGACTTAGTAAGTTTTACCCATTATGAATAAAATGTTAGCTAGCTTGATTGACAGTTTAAATAATCTCAAGAACTACTAAGTACTAATCTATACGTACGATGATAGTATCACGCGTGAATCGTGTATTATAAATAAAATTATATCTTGTATATCATATATGCTGATCTAAGTATTAATAAATCTTGGTGATTGAGCACTGGAGGCACTGGATCTAAGTATTAATAAATCTTGGTGATTGAGCACTGGAGGCACTGGAGGGCAAGATTGTTACTTTGGCCTTGGAGGGCAAATGGAGATTGTAACATGCTAATGGGACCTCTGTCAAGAGGCCAAAAGAATGAAATTGATGTATAAGGCTTAAAAAGGCCTATGAAGGCTAAAAGAATTCTCAAACGCGTGGGACTCATGGAGAAAAGAAGAAGCTGCAACCAAGTCAAACTCTTATTCCTAATAGGATTTGGGCTCGGATTATTATCCGTAGACTTAGGGCCTGTTCTCTTGTGTTTTGGCCATTTTCTAGAAATTTTGGGGGAATTGGTTTTAGGGAGAAAATTTGGAGAATGTACCAAGCGTTTCTTTTTGTTTTGGGGAAATATGATAAATGATTTGAAAATGAGTTGTTTGTTTCTTTATGTTTTGAGGGAAGACAAACTTTACTGTTAATGTCAAATCTGTTGCTTTTTTGTTGAGTTTGTAAAGTGAAAGTAATTTTTTTTATGTAATATATTATATATGTATGTATATTTAGAGTTGGATGATGTATGTGTGTGTGTGTACATATATATATATACAATATTGATATATTGTTGTAATAAAATGTTGTGTAATTACTTCAATTGGTGCTTTATTTAAAAAATTATATTTTTATGAATTTATTAATAAATATTAATTATTTATGAATTATATCTTAATGATAAAAAAAATCAGCTACTATCATAATTATATTATAATTGTTGATATCATCTTATATAAAGAAATTTAAGTATTGTACATTAATTATAAACTAATTATTGTTTATTCTTAAAATATAATTATTTAACTATTTATTATTTACAATTTATGTACAAATAAAACTTAGTTATTTATTTAAATAAAATAAAAAATATATAAAACTTAATAACGGTCCATTAAATTAAAAAAATAAATTCTTTTATATTCTATGAAACTAAATCATCTTAAATTATTTTTAAACAAATAAGCATAACATTTAATTATATGTGAAGTATGAAACATAATTAATATATACAAAATAAGTTATTTAAATAATTAAACAAATTAACTTAATTAATTTAATAAGTTATTTATTTACTTTAACTCATTATTTAATTAATACATTATTTAATAAATAAATTACTTAGTAACAATCAAAAAGATTTTTACTTAATTTTAATTAATTTTCTTGGTAATTATTTTAATTGTATTAATATTAATTTATTGAACTTAATAGATTATTAAATAAATATCAAACTATAATTAATTTTTTTATAATAATTTTAAATAAATGTGAATATTAATATCTAATGAAGATTAATTTTTTGAAGAAGATTAATTTATTTATTATATCAAATTAAAATATTTTAAATTATTTATTAAATGAATAAATATAATATTTAATTAATACATCAAATATTAAATATAACTAATACATTATTTAATTAATAAGTAATTTAATATATTATTTAGTAAATAAATTATTTATTAAATTTAATTAATTTTCTTGACGATTATTTTGATTAATTTTGTAAACATAAGTTTTAGAATTTTTAATTGTAAAATTTTAATATTTTCATATATGTATATATATATATATATATGAGTGAAATAAGAGAGTGATAAATGAATGAGTGATGTGAAAGATAGAGTGAGAAAATAAAAGGGTGGGTGTGCTTTTTAGGGTGTCGGATTTTTTTGGGCAAAAAATTGTAATATTTTGGGGAATGTGCCTTCATTTTGAAATTTTTTTGGTAGTTGGAAAAAATTTCTCCAAAATGTAGAAGAACAGGCCCATGGTTTATATCTTATTTTAATTGTCCTTGCAAGGAGAGTATAAATACTCTCTTAAAAACATGTATGGTAGATTTTTTTAAGAATATTGATTTCTTTTCTGTGCTTTTCTCTCAAGAAAAACCATGATGTTTCTTGTTGTATCAAGAAATTGAATAGGTCGTTAAGATACTAATTCGTTCTAGTGTTTATTCAATTTTTTATTCTTATTCTTAATTATTTGCGTTTCTAAGATCAAGTATCTTTGGGGTTCAATAGAGAGGGTTTTTATTCTGCGGTTTGTTCTAAAGTCAAGTATAGCACTAGGATCCAATAAAAAGCGCAAAATTGCTAAATTAACTAGGATACACTCAAGACCAAGGATTAGCTTGAATGTTGAAAAATCCAAGGAAAGGAGGAAGAACACTTCAACACTTGCAAACTGTCTTCCAACGGCGCAACAGCAACTCGACAACTGTATCCTAACCAAAACACCTCGAAATTGACTGAAAATTGGATACAACCTCCTCAACACCTTGGTAAAGCTCCAGTAAAAATTTCAGCCAAAAAGGAATCTGACAAGGTCTGGAAAAATCGCTCCAAACTTTCTGCCCAAGCAGTGGATCTCCAAAAGCCAAGCAATCCAGGCGTTTTGCCTCTAATGTGATGGTCCAAACACCAATGGAAAATCCAAATCTCTCCTAGGTCAGCTGGAAAACTAAAGAGAGAAGAGAGAGAATGAAGGCCGAATTTTGGAGGGAGAGGAGAAGAACTGTGAAGCCTTAACACATTGAGAATCACATAAAATTGGAGGAAAAATGGAATCTAGCAGTTAGATCATGCAAGTCTCAATGGCCGGCCACCTCTCTCCTGTTTATAGGAGTGGAGGTGTGATGGAAGTTGGTATCACACCTCCCATGAGGTTGGCACCAATTTGCAAGCAAGTTGCTAGTGTGAAATTCTTAATTTCACTTGCATTAGAACTTTATTTGGAATCTTCATTTCATCTCATGAAAGGTCATCCAAATAAATTCTAAATGCACTACAAATGAACTCTTTCATTTGAATTTTCCCTCCAAATTAATTCTTAATTTTAATTAAATTAGCTCCTTAATTTAATTAATTAGTCTTGACTTAATTTTTTTTAAGTCAATTAGCTTAACTCTTTAAGCTAGAAAGTGTTAACTTAACTCCTTAAGTTAGCTTGACCAATTGATAGTCATATGGCACCAATTAAATTAACTTTTTAATTTAATTAGTCTAATTTTACTTCTTAAATTATTTAGATCAAGTTAACAATTAAATTGATTAAGCCAAAATGAGCAAAAAATTAGCCAACTATTTCCTTAAAATCGAACAAGTGGAATTTCTAACTCTTAGAAAATTAATTTCATTATGTAGGATTTCCAACTGGCTTTTGTGTGTGAGCTATTAGGCTCGACTATTCATTGGACACGGTCTCACAACTCTTGTGATATTTAGAATATCAAAATATTCACATTAGTTTAAACTCCTTTAAACTAATGGCTCAATTCAATTAATCTTTATTAATTGAAGAGTACTCAATCTTCATGATGTCCAACCTCAAGCCCATGGAGCCCAACTAATTGGCCGAAATGAATATGCTTTTGGAGAACCATTCTAGCTATATGCTTGCCATACAAATACGGTCCTTCCATCTCCTATCTCCCGAAATAGTCTTAGGGCAAGATATTTGCTGCCTCCCTAATAGCCTCGATAACTATGTTTCTATTCCCAATGTTTGTTTCCATTTTTTGACCTCATATTTGAAAAACTTCATTTCCAAACCATCATACTACCTTGCGCAAGAATTTCATGGAATCGATCATTATAGAATATATAGGAGATGCACTCGCCCTTCATAATGATGAAGAGTCGGATCCCATCTTGGATCTCACAGACTTCCATATCTAAGTAGCTCATACCTAAACCCAACCCAAAAGACCTACGAAGTGGTTAAGGAATAGTCAAAGCATGTGGATTATAAAACGGTCTCTGCAGCCTCTGGTTAGCCATCCAGCAAGCACACTACTGCAGATACGCTTTGGCTTTCCGACTAGGAAGTCCATCGCTGCAGAGACCAAAAAGCAAGAATCATATTAGAAATTACGGATCAGTTTTTCATATCGGGGTCCTGGGAGGTGAATTGAAAGCGAGTTAAGACCAAAAGGATTAACAAGCGGATGTGAGCTGCCCTCGTCGAGACATCGCACGAAGAACAGGGATGGTTTCAGTCAGTAGTCCGAGGGAGTTACTAGATTCTGTATTAATCAGTTAAGGGGCCCCATAAGGATGCCTATAACTCAAGAATACCCATCTAGTAGAGACCATTAAGGAAAGAGCTCTTAACTCATCAACTCAAGAACTCATAGCTCTCTTGGCAACCATCCTAGCTTAGCAGCCCGGTCTGGTGCCGCTGATCGGTAGACCATCTATTCTATTTCCCTTCGTGAAATAGTGTTGGTCGTTTAGCTGCTTCTATATTGTAAATCAATCTTCCCCGATTATGATAATAGTCGTATATTATAGATAATGGGTGTGCTCTATTCCTCTTTATATCCAAACAACTCTTTCCATTTAAGCCTTAAAGTTGTTTAGAGTGGGTTATATAGGTTTTAAAAGTTCCCCACCAACACAAGGTTACCATGGATTCTCAAGTCAAAGTACTAATCATATGCACTAGTATAAGCTGGAGAACTTGCCACTACCGACTTGCTACTATAGCTATCTAGCTGATTCTCGGAGCGGGCATTTAGTGAACTTTTCTCTAATAAGCACCCACTAACATGCACCTATGTGTCACTTGGTTTGCTCATGAAATGGAGTAATATCCAACCCTTGGATTTATGCATCGTTAGTGCAAGTCTATTCGAATCTTAGATGCCTTATCTCTTAAGATTCTACGACTTAGAAGATTTAAGATCATGATTGTGTAAGACTTGTTTCATGATCACCACCTAGTACGTGACCATGTCTCGTAGTCTTGTGTGATGTAATGGCTTCAACCAAATACCAGTGAAGTAAAATAAGCATAAGATGAAGATGATCATTTATAATGAATATTATTCAATCATTATTTTATCACAAGTGAAATAGTTTACATGCCAATCTAATTGGCTGCGGGGCATTATTCCAACAATCTCCTACTTGCCCTAAAGCCAATTCCCCATAGTTTTAAGACCCATCTTTCCAAGATGTCCTTTAAAGACCTTTTGTGATAAGGGTTTAGTCAGTAGATTTGCTATGTTCTCTTTTGAGGCAACCCTTTCCACTTGGATGCTACCTCTATCAATGATCTCCCGATCAAATGATATCGCCTCAAAATGTGCTTGGATTGTTTATGAGATCATGGCTCTTTTGCTTGAGCTACCATCCCATTGTTGTCACAAAAGACAACTACTTGCTCAGCAATGCTAGGCACTACATCCAACTCTTAGATGAAGTTTTTCATCCAAACACCTTCCTTTGCAGCTTCTGAAGCCACAATATGTTCCACCTCTATGGTTGAAAAGGCCATGGTGTCTTGTTTGGAACTCTTCCAACTCACCGCGTCTCCATTGAGGCAAAATATGAATCCAGAAGTAGATTTTAGGTAATCTACATTAGATTGGAAACTAGAATCTAAAAATCCCTCGAGTTTCAATTCTCCATTACCGTATACCAAAAACAAATCCTTGTCCTTCTCAAGTACTTAAGGATTATTTTAATGGCCATCCAGTTACATTCACTAGGATTAGATTAAAAGCACCTTGTAACACTTAGAACATGTGCAACATCCGGCCTTGTAAATTGAACAGCATGCATTATGCTCCCTATGGTGAATGCATAAGGTATGTGGGACATTCTATGTCTCTCGATGTCAGTCTTAGGGGCCATAGACTTGGAGAGACGAAGACCGTGTCCCACAAGGAGGAATCCCCTCCTGGATTCTTCCATACTAAACCTCTTTAGTATTTTGTCAATGTACGGTTTTAGGAAAGCCCTAGCATCCCCTCGATCTATCTCTACAGATACGTATTCCTAATATGTAGAATGCTTCTCCCAAATCCTTCATGGAGAATTGAGCAAATAACCATGCTTTAGTACACTCTAATATTTCTCTCTCATTCTCAATGAGAATAATGTCATCGACATAAAGTACAATAAACTGTATACTACTCCCACTATCCTTTTGTACACATAAGGTTTATACATATTTTTAACAAAGCCAAACAAGTTGACTATCTTATCAAAATATATGCTCCAACTTTAGGACATTTGTTTGACTCCATAAATTGATCTCTCGAGTTTGCAAACCTTTTGCTCATTTTCGTTGGATGTAAAACCTTGCGGTTGCTTTATATAGATTTCTTCTTCAATATTTCCATTGAGAAAAGCAGTTTTCACATCCATTTTCCATATCTTGTAGTGTATGCGGCTATGGCAAGTAAAATCCTAATGGACTTAGGCATTGCGATCAGTGAAAAGGTTTCTTCTAAATTAATACCGGGTCTTTGAGTATAACCCTTTGCCACTAGTTGCGCCTTGAAGGTCATAACCTCTCCATCGACTCCTAGATTTTGCCTATAGATCCACTTGCAACTAATGGGTATTATACCCTCTGGTGGATCTACTAAAGGCCATACTTTGTCGGAGTACATGGAGTCCATATCGAATTTCATGGCATCAAGCCAATATCCTGAATTTATGTCCAACATAGCTTCCTTATATATGTCTTCGGATCACTATTCGATTGGCCCTTCACATGAAGAAATCCGAACCTTTCGGGTTGCTTCTTGATTCGGTCCGACATTCTCAGAGATTGTGTGTTCGGCTCTTGTTCCTCACTTATTTCTACCGCTTGTGGGATTTGAAGATCATCTTGAACTTTATCAAATTCAAAACAATGCCATTACTATTTAATAGAAATTCTTCTTCTAAAAAGAGGGCATTCCTTGAAATAAATGCCTTTTATTCTAAGGGATCATAAAAATAATAACCCAAAAACTCTCTTGGGTATCCCACAAACTTGCATAAGATGGATCTACCATCCAACCTGTCTCCCACTAGCTGCTTGACATAAGCAGGAGACCCCAACACTCTTAAGAAAGAGTAGTAAGGTACTTTGCTATACCACATCTCATGTGGTGTTTTTGGCACCAACTTTGAGGGTACCATGTTAAGAAGCCTCAGCGCCATATCTAAGGCGTATCCCCAAAAGGATATAGGCTCACTAGAAAAGCTCATTATGGAATGTACTATATCCAACAAGGTAAGGTTTCTCCTTTCAGCTACTCCATTATGTTGGGGTATGCCGGGTGGAATCCATTGAGCAAGAATCCCATTCTCCTTTAGATAATTCAAGAATTCGGTACTTAAGTATTCTCCCCCTCGATCTGATCGAAGAGCTTTAATACTTAGACCCTTTTACTTTTCTAGTTCATTCCTATACTTTTTGAACTTTTCAAAAGCTTTGAACTTGTACTTCATAAGATACACATGTCCGAACCGAGTATGATCATTGGTGAAGGTAATGAAGTAAGAATAACCTCCTATTGCACTAACTTTTAGTGGGCTACAAACATCAGTATGGAGCAAATCTGAAGGACATGTGGTTCGCTCTTATTATCTGACAAAAGGGGCATTGGTCATTTTTCCCTTCAAACAATATTCACAAGTAGGAAGATCCACTATGCCACTAACATTTAGTACTTTGAGGGCTCCTAACTTGCTCATCCTATTTTTAGAAATATGTCCAAGTCTTGCATGCCACAAGATGGCATCTTCTGGTTATCTAACTTTCTTTTACTTGATTAAATATGTATCAATGAAGGTTGAGAATCCAAAATGTATAATCTATTGTTTAATGTACCTTGTGCAATTAAAGAACCATTCTTTAATGCCTTCAACATCCCATTAGATATAGAAAAATCATATTCTTCACTATTCAAAATGCGAATAGAAATAATGTTCTTAACAAGAGAGGGTACATAGAACCAAGGATCAAGTACAATGCAAGCATTCCCTAAGTCTAACTAGACTATGCCTTCAACCATGGCTGCAACTTTTGCACCATTTCCAAGGTGAAGGATCATATCCCTTTCATTGAGAGCCCTTATTCTTTCCATTCCCTGTAACGAATTACAAAGGTAGGAACTATATGCAGTATTAAATACCCATGAGAAAGAATTTATCGTTAAGTGCACTTCAATAAAGTACATATCCTTCTAAAGGGTGCTACGGTAAGGCTTATAATTCTTTTTCCAATGTCCTTTTTCGCCGCAATAGAAACAAATAGCATTGATTTTAGCCTCTTTCTTTTTCTTGATTCCCCTCGAACTCTTCCAGGGTTGCTTTCCCTTAGAAAAAAAACTCTTCTTCTTTTTACCTCCCTTTTTAGGACCCTAGGGCCCTTAGACATGGAAAAGGAAACAAGTATAAGAGGCTTGTCCTTTTTCATTGTTGCCTCGGTGGTCACCAACATGTTGATCAATTCGTTGATCATCATTTCTTACTTGGACATATTAAAGTTCATAATGAATTGGTCGAATGAGCTAGGCAATGATTGAAGGATCAAATCCATATATAGCTCATTGTCCGTGATAACGTCTAATTGACCTAACTTCTCAATGAGCCAATTTCTTTACCTTGTGATCATAGACACTTGTGCCTCATTCATTCTTATCCTAAAGAGCTCCTTAGACAATGAGAACTTTTCAGGTCTAGTTTGAACACCATACAACTCTTGTAGGTGTAAGTAGATCTCATTTGTATGTTTCATATGCTCATGAGACTTTTGTAGCTCATTAGACATAGAAGTCATCATGATGCATCTTGTTTGTAGATCATCATCCACAAAATTTATAAACAATTCACGTGCCTCATGGTGGCATCATCGCCAATGAGTCCGGAAGACTTTGACCAAGCACGTAAGTCCTCTTTTCGAAATCTAGAATAATCTTGAGGTTTCTCAACCAATTGAGAAAGTTTGGCCCGGTTAGCTTATTGGTTTTCCAAAATAACATTAAGTGGATTTTTAGCCATTTTGAGTTTGAGATTTCAAAAATCTACAAAAGGCGAAAAAATGAGTATAAGCATGTGATTGAATATTGATATTGAAAACATGTTCATGGTCTTTCAAGCATGTATTTCTCCCACTATTTTATCGAATTCTTCACTACCTAGAAAAATTCGAGAAATCTTATTTCCTAGTAAGAATCAAAGCCCTAAAGACTTGTAAATGAACCCTCGTGATGAGTGCCATTGACAAACAATCAAATGGTAAGCAACATTTGCTAATAGTATCTCTATGCAACCTTTGATATATTTTGCCTCACTTTTCATGTAGATCCCCTCGATGGACGACACTCTACATTAGCAGGTGTTAAGTCAGACCTACTAATCAAACTTTGATTCGAGATTGCTCTATGTCATCCCCCGCGATGAATGCCAATGTATGGGAAGCATCAAATTGAAGGTGTATCATATGCTAAGTATATGATCACAACTTTCTAGCTAAGTGTGACCCCCTTGATGAGTGCCAACACACGAAGATAGTAGCATCGTCATGTCATATACTATTGGTAGAAGGCATGGATTAATTCAAACTCCTTTTAATGTGTATCCATTTTGACTTAATATTTTGAAAGCACTTAGACTTTCTAAGTGGAGTGAATACTATTGGTAGAAGGCATGCATTAATTCAAACTCCTTTTAATGTGTATCCATTTTGACTTAATATTTTGAAAGCACTTAGACTTTCTAAGTGGAGTGATTTTCTTGCTTACAAAGATCTCATCAATTTTATCTTCTTATTTAGGTTTTTTATACTCTAAGCATACATCTCATATGTCAATAGAATATGAAAAACATAAATAAGCAAATAGCATGCTTCTAGGGTGGGATGACCATGAGCCTTAAACAAGTAGTACACTTAGCGCCATAGGTGCACCACTTAGTTGATTTTAAGTGGGTTGATTAAATCTAGATATTACAAAAATGTGTCCGCATACATTCATGGGTCTTCATGCCTCCAATGCTTTTAACATTGACATGAGAAAGAAATCCTTACTCCTAGTGATTCTACTCTCATAACATTTACAAGATAGAGATTAAGAGGCATGCAAACCCCAATTTAATACAACCCTTTAAAACAAATTGAAACAAATAAAATCAATATTAAAGTCTCATGATCATCCCAATTCATTCATCATCCATTCAATAATTAAGCGAACAATAAATAAATCATAAATTGACATTCAATTCCAACAACCCAATTTATTCATCATCCATTCAATAATTTAGCGAACAATAAATAAATCATGAATTGACATTCAATTCCAACAATTAAATGCTTATATCATAAACAATTAATTAGCCAAGCAGGAATAAGCAAACTTTTATGCATCATTATTGAAGATTAATTTTAATGAGATTTTAAAAGTAATAGAAAATGTCAAACATAATTTTGAGAATTCACGCAACACTTGTGCATTTATGTAGCATGATTTAATTCAATTTTGGTCATAAAAAGAACACAAAAAAATACATGAACTTGTGCATACTGAAATCAGCCACTGCCTGCCCAGCCTAGGTGCATAGCCGCGTGGAAGGAGTGCTCGTTGCTCGGGCAGTGCTCGGCCAGGGCTGGAGAATGCCCTGTTTCAAGGTAATCACCGAGTCACATGATTTTTGGCTCAATTTTTGTACACAAAAAATTTAGGACACTTCATAAACATCAAATCACACATTGTAGATGAAATTCCAAATTCAAAACACCTTTTAAAAATGGAATTTCAAGTTCTCAAACATGCTTTAAAAACCAAGTTTAAGTGAAAATCAACATTCTCCTAAAATCTCTAATAATTTCCAATTAAATTGGATCCAAAAATGACCAAAACACTTTAAGGCCAAATTTTATCAATATATAACACCAACTAATTCGAAATCAACATTCAACATTAGCAACTATGAATCAGAAAATACTAACATATGAATTAACACTTAAAACACATATTGGCATAATTTCAATTCATCAACAACGGGGCCATAAGCATTATCATTCAAACACTCCAATCCATAAATTGGATCAAGTATTTGGAGATTAAGATCAATCCATCACATGAATCAATCAATCAAAAATCTAAATCAAATTATGAAATTAGGCTCCGATACCACTTGAAGTCAAGTGTAACACTAAGCATTATGAAATCATGCTTAAAATTTATATTTGGATGAAGGATTAGCTTGAATGCTAAAAAATCCAAGGAAAGGAGGAAGAACAATTCAACACTTGAAAACTATCTTCCAACAGCGCAACAGCAACTCGACAACAGTTGCCTAACCAAAGCACCTCATAATTGGCTGAAAATTAGACACTACCTCCTCAACACCTTGGGGAAGCTCGAGTAAAAATTTCATCCAAAAAGGAATCCTAAAAGGTTTGGAAAAATTGCTCCAAACTTTCTACCCAAGTGGTGGATCTCCAAAAGCCAAGCAATCCAAGCGTTTTGCCTCAAATGTATGATCCACACACCAGTGGAAAATTCAAATCTCTCCTAGGTTAGCTGAAAAATCAAAGAGATAAGAGAGAGGATGAAGGCCGAATTTTGAAGGGAGAGGTAAAAAAATATGAAGTCTCAACACATGAGAGAATCACATAAAATTGGAGGAAAAATGGAATTTAATAATTAGATCATGCAAGTCTCAATGGCTGGCCACCTCTCTTCTATTTATAAGAGCCGAGGTGTGATGCAAGCTAGTATCACACCTGCCATGAGGTTGGCGCCAAATTGCAAGCAAGTTGCATTTGTGAAATTTTTAATTTCACTGGCATTTGAATTTATTTGTAATCTTCATTTTATCTCATGAAATGTCATCCAATTAAATTATAAATGCACTACAAATCAACTCTTTCATTTGAATTTCCCTCCAAATTAATTCTTCACTTTAATTAAATTAACCCCTTAGTTTAATTAATTAGTTTTGACTTAACTCTTTAAATCAATTAGCTTAACTCTTTAAGCTAGAAGGTGTTAACTTAACTCCTTAAGTTAACTTGACCAATTGATAGTCATGTGGCACCAATTAAATTAATTTCTTAATTTAATTGGTCTAATTTATCTCCTTAAATTATTTAGATCAATTTAATGATTAAATTGATCAAGCCAAAATGATAAAAAATTTAGTCAACCGTTTCTTTCCTTAAAATCGGTCAAGTGGAATTTCTAACTCTTAGAAAATTCCCTTCATCATGTAGGATTTTTAATTGGCTTTTTTATGTTACCCATTAGGCTCTACTATTAATTTGACATGGTCTCACAACTCTTTTGATATTTAGAGTATCAAAATATTCACATTAGTTTAAATTCCTTCAAACTAATAACTCAATTCAATTAATCTATATTAATTGAAGAGTACACAATCACCATGATCGATGTCCAACCTTAAGCCCATGAGGCCCGACTAATTGCCGAAATAAATATGCTTTTGGAAAACCATTCTAGCTCCCATGCAAATATGGTCATTCTATCTCCTATCTCCCGAAAGAGACCTAGGGCAAGATATTTGCCGACTTCCTAATAGCCTCGATAACTATGTTTCTATTCTCAATGTTCGATTTTCTTTTATGACCTTATCTTTGAAAACTTTTTTTGTGGAATCGATAATTATAGAATACATATGAGATGCACTCGTCTTTCATAACGATGAAGAGTCGGATCCCATCTTAGATCTCAGAAACCTTTACGTCTAAGTAGCTCATACCAAGCTCAACCCGAAAGACCCACGAAGTGGTCAAGGAAAACTCAAAGCATGAGGGCGTAAACACAAGATTATCATGGATCCTAAAGTCAAAAGACTAATTATATGTACTAGAATAAGCTGGAGAACTTGCTACTACCGACTTGCCACTATGGCTATCTAGTGGATTTCTTGGGCCAGCCTTCAGTGTACTTGTTCTCTAATAAGCACCTATTAATATGCACCTATGTCTCACATGGTTTGCTCATAAAATAGAACAATATCCAGCCCTTGAATTTATGCATCGTTTGCGTCTATCTGAATATGAGATGCCCTGTATCATAAGATTCTATGACTTGGAATATTTAAGACCACGACCGTGTAAGACTTCTTTCATGATCACCACCCAGTGCATGACCAAATCCCGTTGTCTTGTGTGATCTAAGGGCTTCAACCAAACGCTGGTGAAGTAAAATATGCATAAAATGAATATGGTCATTTATAATGAATATCATTCAATTAAGATTTTATCACAAGTGAAATAGTTTACATGCGAATGTAATTAACTGCGGGGTACTATTCCAACTTGTTTAATATCAAATTATGTGTTTGGGGGTTTCGGGATCATTATATCCTTAGGGTTCTACATCATTTGGTATCTAGAGCCAACTTGAGATAAATTCATATTTATCTTGTTTTGGTTTTTAGCAAAAAAAAAAAGAAAAAGATTCAAAATAAATTCAAAAAAAAATAAAAAAAGAAATCTGATCGTGAATTGACAGTGGTGTTATGGTTCTTTTGCAATAGTGTTGCATATTTCTATCTTGGAGAATGCCAATTGAACATAACAAAGTGAATTTGTAGAATATACAACCTAGATTGCTTTAATTTTGAGAAATTGAAGTTAGGGTTATTAAGTGATTCAATTTGGGAGTTTTTGACATAGGATTTCAAATTCCAAATTACCATTGCATAAGCTAAATTGGCTATTTTTAGTTGCTTTTTGGAGTTGATTGTATATCAATTAGTTTAGTATTGAATCATAATTGGCCATCCATTGGGATTGACCGAATTCTTTGCATACTTTTTAGTTTGTCATTTTTTTTCACTCTTTGTGTTTTCTTTCTTTGTTTTAGCCTAATTTGTATCTGTTCGCATTAGATAGGTAACATATTACACTCTTATTACTTATTTTGCATAAAAATGAAATGATACACATCATTCCTCGTGTGTCACACATCATTTTCCTTGCTAGTCACATTTACTTTGCCTCTAGACTTTGTGCTTTTCTTTCTTTGTTAGGTTTTCTTATTGCTATTCCTATATAAATACTACTTGTGAATTTTCTTTGAATTGAATTAGTTCGATTTCTAAAGTACAACATTCACTGTGGTCAAGAGAGGTAAAATGCATAAATGGGTGAGCACATAAAGAGGGCAAAAGCCAGAGCTGAGTGCAAACACGAGGGTTCACATCTACTTGAGTGAAATACGTGAGGGAGTATTTTTGTGAGGCTATTTTTGCTAACACTTCTTGCAAGTTTTTAAAATGTGTACTATTCTTCCAAGGATGGAGGGTAAAGAGCCCTATCCTAAGGAAGCTAGTATGACGCAAGATATGAAGATGTTGTACAACGCATTTACTAGTCAATTTTAGAAGTTGAATAGTAGGCTTGATGAGATGGATGAGGGGAGAAAGGAGGTGGCATAGAATATTTCTGGGAATGGTAGACGAAATAGGCCTCATATGGGTTTAATCAAGAGATTTTTGAGTATGAGTGTGATGATAGTAGTTTGGCTAAGAGTAGAGGGACTGAAACTAGATTCAAAGCTAGGAAGGACAGCAATTTAAATGCCATCAATATGAAAATTCCACTATTTAAAGGTAGAAATGATGCTAAAGCATACTTGGACAGTGAGAGAAAGGTGGAGTTGATCTTTGATTGCCATAACTACTCTGAAGAGAAGAAAGTGAGACCAATAGCAGTTGAATTCACTGACCATGCATTAGTTTGGTGGAATCAATTAGTGCAGTCTAGGAGGAGGTATGGTGAGAGACCTATTGAGACTTGGGCAGATATGAAGAGCATTATGAAGAAAATATTTGTTTCATCTTACTATTACAGGGAGATACAGAAAAAACTACAAAGACTCATTCAAGGGTCTAAGTTAGTTGAGGCTACAATAAGGAGATGGAGATGTTGATGATTAAGGCCAACATAGAGGAGTATTCAGAAGTGACAATGACTATATTTATTGGTGGTTTGAATAGAGAAATTGCTCATGTTTGAGCCTACAACATTATGTGGAGATGGAGGATTTGGTGAGTATGGCTATGAATGTGGAGAAACAACAAAAGCAAAGAGGAACAACCAAGGCATTTTAGAATTCTAATTCAAAATGGGGTTCAAAATGGCAAAAATATGATGAAAAGAAGAGAGATGGGGGCTTAGGTTCCAAGGAGAAGGAGAAGGGACTGGATGTATCAAGGGAAAAGGATAAGAAGTCCATCCTACAAAACAGTGCTTCTAATTCTTCTTCTTCTTCCACTATTACTTCCAGATATTGGAATATTAAGTGCTTTAAATATCAACGTTTGGGTCATTATACATTTGAATGTCCAAATAAAAGAACTATGATTCTTATAGGTAGTGAAATTGTATCTGAGTCTGATGATGATAATAAGTTTGATGGAAGTGATAATGATATGCCACCTTTAGAGGATGTTACTAGTGATGAGGATAATGTTAAATATGTTGTTCATGGTGAATCTCTTGTTGCTAGGCATCCATTGAACTTGAATGTTAAGGGGGGGAGCTTAGAACAAAGAAAAAATATATTTCACACCAGATGCTTGATAGGTGGTAAGGTGTATAGCTTAATAATTAATGGGATAGTTGTGCTAATGTGGCAAGTATCACTTTAGTTGAGAAATTGAGGCTGAAGTGTGATAAACATCTAATCCATATAAGCTACAATGGTTGAATGATAATGGAGAGGCAAAAGTTACTAGGCATGTTGTGGTAGCTTTTACTATTGGGAGATATAGTGATAAGGTAGTTTGTGATGTCGTACCTATGCAGGCTGGCCATATGTTGTTGGGTAGGCCATGGTAATTTGACAGGCGTGTAATGCATGAGGGGTACAAAAATAGATATTCCTTTTAGCTTAATAGATAGAAAGTCACTCTTGTACCTCTATCAGCCAAGGAAGTTTACCTTGACCAGATTAAACTTCAACAATCCTCTTGTGGGAGTTCGGGTAGTAAGGATAAGAAAAATAATGAGAGAAAAGAGGCCATGAGAGAAAATAATAAAGATAAAGGCCCAATGGTGAGTGATTGCAAAAGTGCAAACAAGAAAAAGGATGTGGAAGGAAGAATTAGCGAGTGAAAAAGAGAGAAAAGAATGAGAAAGGTGAAGGGAGTGAAAAGAAAGAGTTAGTGAAGAGTGAAGAAGTTGAGAAAAGGCAATGTTTGCATGGAAAAGAGAGATTTATAGAATGCTTTTCTAGGCAAGAGAGCTTTGATAGTGATTCGGTATAGGGAGGTTTTATTATCTCAAACTGACCTTAACCCTGATTTGCCTAGTGTTTTTGTCTCTTTATTACAGGAATTTGATGATGTATTCCCTAATGAGATGCCCATAGGTTTACCACCATTGAGAGGAATTGAGCATCAAATCAACTTTGTCCCTATATCTGGAATTCCCAACTGACCAACCTACAGATGTAATCCTAAGGAGATAAAAGAGCTTCAAATGCAAGTGGAGGAGTTGCTAGCAAAAGGACATATGAGGGAGAGCATGAGTCCATGTGTTGTACCTGTGCTATTGGTTCTAAAGAAGGATGAAACTTGGCAGATGTGCGTAGATAGTATATCAGTCAACAAAATTACAGCATGTGAGATGATTGAAAAGAGAAATAGGTTGACTACCCAAAGAGTGAATAAGGGGCAGAATCAGGTGATATTTGAACCTAGTGACTGGGTTTGGGTTCATTTGAGAAAGGAAATGTTTGTTAATCAAAGAAAATCCAAGCTTAATGCTAGAGGACATGGTCCATTCCAAGTGCTGGAAAAGATTAATGATAATGCTTATAAGATTGACATTCCAAGTGAGTACAAAGTTTCTGATCTTTCTTCTTTTGATATGAATTCAAATTCAAGGACGAATCTTTCGAAGGAGGGGGGGCTGATATGAGTACTGGAGGCATTGTAGGGCAAGTGAAAGAAGGTGTAAGCCAAAGATCCAAGTAAAAATAATTAAAAACTGAAATCAAACTTGATTACACCTCCTAAGCATCTAATTCATGCTACTAAAGTGGATTTAAGTTAGAAAATTACCTAGATAACAAATTCCATCCAAAGAGATGAAGACTTGCTTGAACTCTTCAATGCAGTCTCCCCTGGTGCAGCAGCTTGTAGGCAACTTTTGCCCAACCAAATCACCTCAAAATTGGCTGAAATTTGGACACAAGATCACCAACACATTGATGAACCTTCAATAAAAAAATCAGCTAAATCATAAAATTGAAAGCTACTCCAGAAATGCCTCGAAGTTTCTGCCCAAACAGAGGATCTCCGAAAGGCTAACAATCCAATTGTTTTGCCTCTAATGTCAAGATCCACACACCAAAGGACAATCCAAATCTCTTCTATGTTAATTGGAAAACAAAGGAGAGATATGAGAGGATGAAGGCTAATTTTGGAGGTAGAAGATGAAGAAAAATGTGACGCTTCAACACATGAGGCAACACATGCAAAATTGGAGGGAAATGGAGAATCTAACAATTAGATCTAAAAAGCTTGGTATCACATGCCTTGGCTGCCCACCCTCTATATCTATATATAGATAGAGGAAACGTGTGATGCTTAGGAAACATCACACCACCCTTGTGGTTGGTTCCAACTTGCTTGCCAACTTGCAATCAAGTTGCACGTGAATTTATAATGCACTTGAATTTCATTTGGAATCTTCATTTCATCTCATGAAATGTCATCCAAATAGATTCTATTGCACTCTAAATGAACTCTTCATTTGAATTTTTCCTCTAAAATTAATTCTTCATTTTGATTAAATTAAATACTTTAATTTAATAAATTAACCTTTAACTTAACTTTTTAACCTAGTTATAGTTAACTTGACTCCTTAAGTTGACTTGACCAATTGATTGTCATGTGACACCAATTAAATTGACTCCTTAATTTAATTGGTCTAATTTAACTCCTTAAATTATTTAGATCAATTTAACAATCAACTTGATCAAGCCAAAATGACTAAAAACTAGTCTACCATCTATCTCCTCAAAATTGGTTAAAGTGGAATCTAACTCTTAGAAAATTCCCCTTCATCAAGTAGGATTTCCAATTGGCTTGGGTGTGTGACCGATTAGATTTTACCATTCATTGGACATGGGATCACAACTCTTGTGATTTATAGAATATCAAAATATTCACATTAGTCTAAACTCCTTTAAACTAATGACTTAATTCAATTAATCTCATTAATTGAAGAGTAACTAATCTCCATGGTCGATGTGTAGCCTTAAGCCCATGGAGCCCAACTAATTGGCCAAAATGAATGCTTTTGGAGAACTATTCTAGCTCTATGCTTACCATGTAAATACGATCCTTCTGTCTCCTATCTCCTAAAAGAGGCCTAGGCAAGATATTTGTCGGCTTCCTGATAACTTCGATACTATGTTTTGATTCCAATGTTCGATTCCCCTTTATGACCTTATCTTTGGAAAGCTCTTTCTCCAAATTGTCATACTACTTTGCGCAAGGATTTTGTAGAATTGATCATTATAGAATACATAGGAGAGACACTTGCCCCTCACAATGACGAGGAGTCGAATCCCATCTTGGATCTCATAAACCGCTATGTCTAATTAGCTCATACCCAAACTCAACCCGAAAGGCAACCCGAAAGACCTGCTATGTGGTCAAGGAAGAGCCAAAGCATGAAGACCTAAACACAAGGTTACGATGGATCCTCAGGCCAAAGGACAAATTATATATACTAGCGTAAGCTGGAAAACTTACCACTACATACTTGCCATTATGGCTACCTAGTGGATTCTTTGGGCAGGCCTTTAGTGAATTTGTTCCCTAACAAGCATCTACTAACATGTACCCATGTCTCACATGGATTGCTCATTAAACGGAGTAATATCCAACCCTTGGATTTATGCATTGTTTGTGTAAGTCTATCCAGATCTTAGATGTCTTGTCTCATAAGATCCTACGACTTGGAAGATTTAAGATCATGACTGTGTAAGACTTATTTCATGATCACTACCTAGTGTGTGACTAAGTCCCAAAGTCTTGTGTGATCTAAGGGCTTCAACCAAATGCTAGTGAAGTAATATAAGTATACGATGAAGATGACCATGTATAATGAATATCATTCAATGAAGATTGTATCACAAGTGAAATAGTTGCGTGCCAATCTAATTGGCTTGCAGGGTACTATTCCAACAATCTCCCACTTACCCTAAAGCCAATTCCCCATAGTCCTAAGACCCATCTTTTCAAGATGACCTTCAAAGACCTTTTGTGATAGGCGTTTAGTCAGTGAATTTGCTATATTCTTTTTCGAGGTAACCTTTTCCACTCGAATGTCGTGTCTACCAATGATATCCCAGATCAAATAATATCGCCTCAAAATGTGCTTGGATCGCTGATGAGATCTTGGCTCCTTAGCTTTTGCAACCATGCCTTTGTTGTCACAGAAGACAACTATAAGCTCAGCAATGCTAGGCACTATATCTAAACTCCTTTCTTTGCAGCTTACGAAGCCGTAATATATTCCACCACTGTGGTAGAATCACCGTGCTACCTTATTTGGAGCTTTTCCAACTCATCGTGCTGCCATTGAGGTAAAATATGAATCTAGAAATAGATTTTTGGCCATCTGCATCGAATTGGAAACTAGAATCTGAAACCCCTCAGGTTTCAATTCTTCATTGCCATATACCAAAAAAAAAAAATCCTTTGTCCTTCTCAATTGCTTAAGTATTGCTTTAATGGCCATCTATTGACTCTCACCGAGGTTGGATTGAAAACGGCTCGTAACACTTAGAGCGTGCGCTACATCTGGTCTTGTACATTGAACGGCATATATTATGCTTCCAATAGCGGACGCATAAGGTATGTGGGATGTCTTTCATCTTTTTTCCTCTATCTTAAGGGCCATAGACTTAGAGAGAAGAATACCGTGTCCCACAGGAAGGAATCCCTTCTTGGATCTTCCATACTAAACCTCTTTAGTATCTTGTCAATGTACGAGGTTTAGGAAAGCCCCAGTATCCTCATCGATCTATGTCTATAGATATGTATTTCTAATATGTAGGATGCTTCTCCTAAATCCTTTATAGAAAATTGAGTAGATAACCATTCTTTAGTAATTCCAACATTTCTCTCTCATTCCCAATGAGAAGAATGTCATCGACATAAAATACAATAAATTGTATACTACTCCCATTAGCCTTCTTGTACGCACATAGTTCATACACATTTTTGACAAAGCCAAGCGATTTGACTATCTTATCAAAACGTATCTTCCAACTTTGGGATGCTTGTTTAAGTCCATAAATGGATCTCTCGAGTTTATAAACCTTTTGCTCACTCCTTTTGGATGCAAAACCTTGTGGTTGCTCTATACAGATTTTTTCTTCAGTGTTTCCATTGAGGAAAGCAGTTTTCTCATCCATTTTCCATATCTCATAGTCATAATATGCGGCTATAGCAAGTAAAATCCTAATGGATTTAAGCATTACAATTGGTAAAAAGGTTTCCTCAAAATCAATACCAGGTCTTTGAGTGTAGCCTTTTGCCACTAGTCATGCTTTAAAGATCATTACCTCTCCATCGACTCCTAGCTTCATTTATAGATCCACTTGCAACCAACAAGTACTATACCCTCCAGTGGATCTACCAAAGTCCATACTTTGTTGGAGTACATGGAGTCCATGTCGAATTTCATGGCATCAAGCCAATATACCGAGTCTATGTCCAACATAGCTTTCTCATAAGTCTTCGGATCGCTATTCAATTGGCCCATCTCATGAAGGAATTCGAACCTTTTAGGTTACTTCTTGATTTGGTCCAACCTTCTCAGAGGTTGTGTGTAAGGCGTTTGTTGCTCATTTGTTTCCACCACTTGTGGGATTTGATGTTTATCTTGAACTTCATAAAGTTCAACAACAATGCTTTTTCTATCTAATAGAAAATGCTTTTCCAAAAAGGTGGTGTTCTTTGAAATAAACACCCTTTGTTCCGAGGGATCATAAAAATAATAGCCCAAAGACTCTATTTAGTATCCCACAAACTTGCACAAGATGGATCTACTATCCAACTTGTCTCCCACTAGCCGCTTGACGGAAGCGAGAGAACCCCAAACTCTTAGAAAAGAGTAAGAAGGTGTTTTGCCATACCACATCTCATGCGGTATCTTTGGCATCGACTTTGAAGGTAATACATTTAGTAACTTCACCTCCATGAATAAAACATATACCCAAAAGGATATAGGCACACTGAAAAAGCTCATCATGGAATGTACCATATCCAACAAGGTACGATTTCTCCTCTTGGCAACTCCATTATGTTGGGGTGTGTCAAGTGGGGTCGATTGAGAGAGAATCTCATTCTTCTTTAGATAATCCAAGAATTCGATACTTAAGTATTCTCACCCTTGATCCAATCGAAGAGCTTTAATATTAAGTGCTTTTTGCTTTTCTATTTTGTTCTAATACTCTTTGAACATTTCAAAAGCTTCGGATGTACTTCATAAGATAACGTGTCCGAACTGAGTATGATCATCGGTGAGGATGATGAAGTAAGAATTGCCTTATCTCACACTAACTTTTAGTCGGCCACAAATATCCATATGGATCAAATTCAAAGGACTTGTGGTTCGCTCCATTTGTCCTACAAAAGGAGCCTTGGTCATGTTTCCTTTTAAACAAAACTCACAAGTAGAAAGGTCCTCAATGCCACTAACATTTAGTGCTTTAAGAGCTTCTAACTTGTTCATCCTATTTTTAGAAATATGTCCAAGTCTTGCATGCAACAAGTAGAATCTTCTTGACTATCTAATTTTCTTTTACTTGATTGAATGTGCATCAATGAAGGTTGAGAATCAAGTATGTACAATCCATTGTTTAATGTACCTTGTGCAATTAAACAACCATTCTTTAATGCTTTCAATATCCCATTAGATATAGAAAAATCATGTCTTTCATTATCCAAAATGGAAATATAAATAATGTTCTTAACAAGATTAGGTACATAATAATAAAGATAAAGTACAATGCAAGCATTCTCCAAGTCTAAATTGACTATGCCTCTTCAACCATGGCCGCAACCTTTGCTCTATTTTCAAGACGAAGGATCATGTCCCATTCATTGAGACTCATTTCTCTTTCCATTCCCTGTAATGAATTACAAAGGTGAAAACCACATGCGGTATCAAATACTCATGAGGAAGAATTTATCTTCAAGTGCACTTCATTAAAGTACATACCCTTCTCAGGGGTTGCAAGGTAAGCTTTGCAATTCAATGTCCTTTTTCACCACAATGGAAACAACTAGCATCAGTTTTAGCCTCCTTTTTCTTCTTGACTCCCCCTGAACTCTTCAAGGGTTGTTTCCCTTTGGAGGAAGAACTCTTCTTCCTTTTACCTCCCTTTCTAGGACCCCTAGGGCCCTTAGACTTGGAGGAGGATGGAAGTTTAAGAGACTTATCCTTTTTCATCATCGCATCGGCAGTCACCAACATATTCACTAATATCGTCATTTCTTGCCTGGACATATTAAAGTTCATAACGAATTGGTCAAATGAACTTGGAAGTGATTTGAGGATCAAATCCACATAGAGCTTATTACCCATGATCACATCCAATTATCCAAGTTTCTTGATAAGTCCAATCATCTTGAGACCGTGATCATGGACACTTGAGCCCTCAACCATCCTTGACCTAAAGAGCTCCCTATATAAAGCGAACATTTTGTGTCTAGTTTGAATACCATACAACTCTTGTAGGTATGTATAGATCTCACTAGCATGCTTCATATGCTCATGAGTCTTTTGGTGCTCATTGGTCATAGAAGCCATCATGAGATACCTTGTTTGTAGATCATCATCAACAAACTTCATGAATAATTCATGGGCCTCATTGGTGGCATCATCGCCAATGGTGTTCAGCGGACTTTGATCAAGTGCATAAGTCATCTTTTCGGAATCTAGAATAATCTTGAGGTTTCTCAACCAATTGTGGAAGTTTGGCCCAGTTAGCTTTTTAGTTTTCAAAATAGCATTGAGTGGATTCTTAGCCATTTTGAGTTTGAAGATTTCAAAAATCTACGAAAAAGCAATAAAAGAGAATATAAGCATTTGATTGAATATTGATATTTGAAAACATGTTTATGATGTTTCAAGCATGTTTTTCTCCCACTATTTTATCAAATCCTTCACCCCCTAGAAGAATTCGGGAAATCTCACTTCCTAGTGAGAATCAATGTCTTAAGGAATTGTAGTGGACCCACAACTCATGAGATATTCACAAACAATCGAAAGGTAAGCAACTTTTTCTAATTGCATTTTTATGCAAACCTTGATATGTTTTGCCTCACTTTTCATGTAGATCCACAACTCGTACGATATTTACACTACTAGGTGTTAAGTCGGACCTACCAATAAAACTTTGATTCAATACCGCTCCATGTCATCCCACAACTCGTGTGCCAATGCATGGAAAGCATCAAATTAAAGGTGCATCATTTATTAAGTATATGGTCACAACTTTCCACCATAAATGTGACCCATGACTCATGAGACATCACACAAATTTGGTGGAAGGCATAGATTAATTAAAACGCCTTCTAATTTGTAATTTTGACTTAATTTTTGAAAACATTTAGACATTCTAAGAGGAGGGATTTTCTTGATTGCCAAGATCTCACCAATTTTATTTTCTATTTAGTTTTTCTATATTCTAAACATGCATCTCATATATCATAGGATATGAAAAATATAAATAAGTAAATGCGCCTAGCATGCTCCTACGGTGGAATGACCATGAGCCTTAACCAAGTGGTGCACTTAGAGCTATAGGTGTACCACCTAGTTGATTTTAAGTGGGTTGATTAAATCTAACTATTACATAAGTGTATCCGATACATTCATGGGTCTTTATTTCTCTAATGGTCATCTTGCTCCTTGTAACATTTACATGAGAACGAAATTCTCACTCCTAGTAATTCTACTCTCATAACATTTATAAGATAGAAATTAAGAGGCATGCAAGCCCCATTTTAATACAACATTTTTCAACACCTTGAAATAAATAAAATCGATTTTAAAGGCTCATGATCATCCCCCATTCATTCATCATCCATTCAACACTTAAATGAACAATAAATAAATCATGAATTGACATTCAATTCTAACAATTAAATGCTTATCTCATAAATAATTAATTGGTCAAGCAAAAAACTAAAAACTTTTTGCTTGACATAACATTTATGTCTCATTTTTGCACCTAATTGAAGATTAACTTTAACAAGATTTAAAAAGCAATCAAAAATATCAAACATAATTTTGGGAACTTGCACAATACTTGTGCATCTATTATGTGTGATATAAAACACTTTTGGTCACTTAAGGAATACAAAATAACACCAAAACTCATCAAGACCGAAACTGCCCGCTCCACCCGGCCTGGGTGCATAGCCACGAGGCAGGCAGCCCCGCTGCCTGGCCGGAGCCCGACCTCGTCCGGCAGCAGCCTTGTTTCAAGGTCTTGCCTGAGTCATGTCAATTTTTGCTCAACTTTTGTGCACCAAAAATTTAGGACACCTCCTAAACATTAAATTACACAATATAGATAAAATTTCAAATCTAAAACACCTTTTATTGGGTCTATGGTTGGGTCTAGTTTATTAGACCCAATTTTTGGATTGTGTTTTGATTTGACCAATTTTTTCATCTTTTTTAAATTTTTTTAGTGTCAATTAAAATGCTAAAACTACATAATATTTGAATGCTAGAATAATTTATTAATATTGGCTAATTTTTTTTGGCATATTTTAAAAAAGTTAACTTAATTTTTTATAATTAAAAAAGAGTGTACATTTAATTTTAATCGTTTAATTTAATTTAGTTAATTTATAAATTTAATTTTTGGTACATTGAACAAATAAGAACCACAAGAGTATGTATCACTTTTTTATCTCTTCCCCATATTATGTTTTTTTTTCTCTGTTTTTCCTCTAGATATTATTTTTTCTTTCTTTAACTTTATTCTTTTCATTTTTTTGAAGTATTATTATTCATGCAATATATTCAATCAAATATATGTAAACAGTAGAAAATTTTTAATTTTGTGATACTGAATATTTGAATATGTAGCACCAAAGTATAAAAAATTTTCTTTCTTCAGTAGCCAAAGCTACTGAAAATAAATAAATTCAAATAATTTTAATTTTTTAATTTTATATATATTAAAAATTTTAATATACACTTCAAGTATCCATTAATATTATTATAAATTTAATTTTGATATAAGTAATTTGGGTTAACTAGTTAAATTTGAGTATTTGGATAATGAGTAATTTTAAGGTAGGCCTGTCAATGGTTTGGATTTTAATTCGAATTTGATCTAAGTTTAGTTCGAATTTTTGAATTTTTATCTGATTAAAACATGCAATTAATCAAATCTGATTATAAATATTCGTAATCCAAAATTAATTATTTTTAATATATTTTTGGGTTTAAGTTTGATGAAAATGTTAACTAAATAAAGTTTTATGAGTAAAACGGATTAAAGCTGGGAAGGAGGGAATTGGAACATAGATATTTGACATTGGGTATTTTTTGGGTATTGGATATTTGGGTATTTTATGGGTATAGACCATACCCTTACCCATTCCATTTTTCTTAATGGGTCTGAGTAGAGTTTGGGTCTCATGTTTATTTAGTGGGTATGGGTATGGGTATTATACTATTGTCATAGGCTTGGGTAGGGTAAAACCTTATCCATTGACAGGCCTACTTCAACACATAAGGCAACACATGAAAAATTGGAGGGAAATAGAAAATCTAACAATTAGATCTAAAAAACTTGTGTATCACATGCCTTGGCCACCTACTCTCTATATCTATATACATCACACCACCCTTATGGTTGGTGCTAAGTTGCTTGCCAACTTGCAATCAAGTTGCTTGTGAATTTATGATGCATTTGAATTTCATTTGGAATCTTTATTTCATCTCATGAAATGTCATCCCAATAAATTCTAATGCACTCCAAGTGAACTCTTCATTTGAATTTTTTCTCCAAAATCAATTCTTCATTTTAATTAAATTAAATTAATTAACCTTTGACTTAACTCTTATAAGTCAATTAGCTTAACTCTTTAAGCTAGTTATAGTTAAATTAACTCCTCAAGTTAACTTGACCAACTGATAGTCATGTGGCACTAATTTAATTAAATTCTTAATTTAATTAGTCTAATTTAACTCTTTAAATTATTTAGATCAATTGAACAATTAAATTAATCGAGCCAAAATGACCAAAAACTAGTCAACCATCTATCTCCTCAAAATTGTTCAAGGTGGAATCTTTCTAACTCTTAGAAAATTCCCATTCATCAAGTAGGATTTTCAATTAGCTTTTGTGTGTGACCCATTAGGTTATACTATTCATTGGACATGAGCTCACAACTCTTGTGATTTATAGAATATCAAAATATTCACATTAGGCTAAACTCCTTTAAACTAATAACTCAATTCAATTAATCTCATTAATTGAAGAGTACCCAATCTCCATGGTCGATGCCCAACCTCAAGGCTATAGAGCCCAACTAATTGGCCAAAATAAATGTTTTTGGAGAACATTTCTAGCTCTACACTTACCATGCAAATACTATCCTTCCATCTCTTATCTCTCGAAAGAGTCCTAGGGCAAGATGTTTGTCGGCTCCTTAATAACTTCGATACTATGTTTATATCCCAATGTTCGATTCTCCTGTATGACCTCATCTTTGGAAAACTCCTTTTTCAAATTGTCATACTACCTTTTGCAAGGATTTCGTGGAATTGATCATTGTAGGATATATAGGAGATGCACTTACTATTCACGATGATGAGGAGTCAGATCCTATCTTGGATCTCACAAACCTCTATGTCTAAATAGCTCATACCCAACCTCAACCCAAGGGACCTACTAAGTGGTTAAGGAAGAGTCAAAGCATAAGGAACTAAACACAAGGTTACCATGGATCCTCAGGTCAAAAGATAAATTATGTGCACTAGCGTAAGCTGGAGAACTTGCCACTTAACTATCTAGTGGATTCTCTAGGCGGGCCTTAGTGAACTTGTTCTCTAACAAGTACCCACTAACATACACCCATGTCTCACATAGATTGCTTATGAAATGGAGCAATAACCAACCCTTGGATTTATGCAACATTAGTGCAAGTCTATCCTGTCTCATAAGATCCTACGACTTAGAAGATTTAAGATCACAATCGTGTAAGACTTGTTTCATGATCACCACCCAGTGCATGACCAAGTCCTGTAGTCATGTGTGATCTAAGGGCTTCAACCAAATGCTAGTGAAGTAAATATAAACATAAGATGAAGATGGCCATGTATAATGAATATCATTCAATCAAGATTGTATCACAAGTGAAATAGTTTACATGTTAATCTAATTGACTTGTGGGGCACTATTCCAACAGCAAGATAGTTATTTTGGCCTTGGAGGGAAAAATGGAGATTGCAACATGCTAATGGGACCTATCATAAGAGCAAAAGCAAAGAGGAAAGATCGCTTTGCAAATTTGGCTAAGTCATTTGTTAAAGAGATGCATCAATAATGGGCTAAGGAAGATAAAAGCATGTCAAAAAGTTGAAAGAATGAAGTTGGACAGCCTATCACCCTGTGCTTGTTGAACCTGAAAGCAAACCTAATATCAGGTTCATGGTAAGTAAACCTAATATCAAGGCCTCTCCAAAATAACAGGTTCATTAGTGAAATCAACTAAGAAAGATCATTAACTTGAACAAAAGAAGGATATAAAATTTTATGTCAAATTAGTAAATAAGAGGCCTACATAGGAAATTGATATGCTACATGGATAGGACCCCAAGAGAAGAAATAGAAGTCAATGCTCCCAAAGCTGGAGCTAAAGTCAGTTAGATGATAATTAAAGAATGTGCCGAAAGTCAAAAGTTTGTGAGGTTTTGTCAATAAGTATTGTTCAGTTTTCCCAAGATTGTAAATCCATTGGATGAAATAGCTCAAAAGGAATAATGATTCTAGAAAATAGAGGTATAAAGAGAGTTTTTGAGATTTAAAGGAAAAAGTAATCTTGGTGCCATTCTTACCTTTCCTTGGTAAACTTAAGGAAGTGACAAATATGCCTATACCTTGAAAAGGACAATTGATCATGAGAGAATGATCACACATACATTGGAAAATCCTAAGCCATAGGAACAAATGATATTGTCCATGACATAGGCCCTGTTACAATGGTGATTAGTTTAATGAAATAGAGATACCACCCAAGGATGGAAACAGAGAAATTCTTGAGGAATATGAATGTATTGGTAAAAATGATTTTGGTAAGTTTAAGATTGATGAATACCATGGGTCAAAAGAACGGGTTAACATACTTAATGGTTGGTGAAATAAATAAAGGATAAGTATAAGTATCATAAGGATGGAAAATTCTGATCCTGCAAGTAAAATCTAGCAATTAACTTTAAAAATAAGCTATAATGCAGAGTGCTCAAGTGAGGATAAGTATGTTGAGAAACTCAAGCCAATAAGCCCTAAATGATAAAGGTTTTGATTTCAAATGAGAATTTAGGGACCAGAATTTTTTAAGGGTTGGAGGATTATAACACCCTAATTTTTCAGGCAAAAAAAAAAAACTTAATTTAAAATAATTTACACTAATTAGGCTTAGCATGATAATGAGAAATTATAGGGGCCAAAAATCAATAACATAAGGACTTAATTGCAGAGCCTTTAAAAGTTTTGAAGTCACATGTAGCGCTAGTATCCAATTATCAAAGCATAAAAATGACAAAATAACTAGGCTACATATGAAGCCAAGAATCTAAACATGTCATAGATTCAGATTTGGTATGAGGATTACCTTGATTTGCTTGAAATCAAAGGAAACTAGGAAGAACAATTCAACTATTTGAATCTATCTCCTAGCGGCACAACGGTTTTCCAACAACTTTTGCCCAACCAAACGATTTTTTCTTCATCTGAAATTTGAACTGGAAAACACCAACACCTTGATGGAACTACAATAGAAAAATAAGCCAAAAAAGAAAATGAGAAGGCTCTCCAGAAATGCCTCCAAGTGACTGCCCGAACAGAGGATCTCGAAAAGGCTAGCAATCCAATTGTCTTACCTCTAATGATAAGATCCACACACTAATACACAATCCAATTCTTTTCAATGTTAGATGGAGAACAATAAGGAGAAATGCAAGGATGAAGGCTTGAAGTGGAGGTAGGAGATAAAGAAATGTGAAGCTTCAACTCATGAGGCAACAAATGGGAAATTGGAGGGAAAATGAGAGAATATAATTCTTAGATCTAGATTGCTTACATTTACATCAAAGCGGCCGCCCCCCTTCTCTCTCTATATATATGTATAGAGGGAGGAAAGGTGTTCCTCAAGTTGGGGCCAACTCGTTTGCAAGTTAGCAAGCAAGTGGCATGTGAATTTAAATGTGCATTTGAATTTCATTTGGAATCTTCATTTCATCTCATTAAATGCCATCCAAATAAATTCTAATGCCCCACCAAATGAACTCTTCAGTTGAATTTTCCCTCCAAAATTAATTCTTCATTTTAATTAAATTAAACACTTTAATTTAATTAATTAACGTTTGACTTAACTCTTAAGTCAATTTGCTTAACTCTTTAAGCAAGTCATTGTTAACTTAACTCCTTAAGCAAGTCATTGTTAACTTAACTCCTTAAGTTAACTTGACCAATTGATGATCGTATGGCACCAAATAATTAACTCCTTAATTAATTGGTCTAATTTAACCTCTTAAATTAATTGAATTAATTTAACAATTAAACTAATCAAGCTAAAATGTCCATAAATTGTATCAATCGTTTACCTCTCAAAATCAGTCATGAAGGAATCTTTCTAACTCTTAGAAAATTCCCCTTCATCAAGTAGGATTGCAATTGGCTTTTGTGTGTGACCTATTAGGTTATACCGTTCATCGGACATGGGCTCACAACTCTTTGTGACTTATAGAATATCAAATATTCACATTAGTTTAAACTCCTTTAAACTAATGACTTAATTCAATTAATCTCCATTAGTTGAAGAATACATAATTTCCATGGTTGATGTCCAACCTCAAGTCCATGGAGCCCAACTAATTAGCCAAAAGCAATGCTTTTGGATAACCATTCTAGCTCCATGCACACCATTTAAATACGGTCCTTCCGTCTCCTATCTCTCGAAAGAGGCCTAGGGAAAGATATTTGCCGGCTCCTTAATAGCCTCGATTCTATGTTCTATTCCCAATGTTTGATTTCCATTTATGACCTCATCTTTGGAAAACTCCTTTTCCAAATTATCATACTACCTTGCGCAAGGATTTCTTGGAATCGATCATTATAGAATACATAGGAGAAGTACTCTTCCTTCACAACGACGAGGCGTCGGATCCCATCTTGGATCTCACAAACCTTTATTTCTAAGTAGCTCATACCCAACCTCAACCTGAAAGACTCGCTAGGTGGTCAAGGAAGAGTCAAACATGAGGAACTAAACACAAGGTTACCCTGGATCCTTAGGCCAAAGGACTAATTATATGCATTAGCATAAGCTAGAGAACTTTCCACTTCGGCTATCAAGTGGATTCTCGGGGCGGGCCTTCAATGAACTTATTCTTTAACAAGCACCCATATCTCATATGGCCTTGCTCATGAAATGGAGCAATATCCAACTCTTGGATTTATGCATCATCACGGATCTTAAATGACTTGTCTCATAAGATCCTGTGACTTGGATGATTTAAGATCACAATCGTGTAAGAATTATTTCATGATCACCACCTAGTGTGTGACCAAGTCCCATAGTCTTCTGTGATTTAAGGGCTTCAACCAAATGCTAGTGAAGTAAATATAAGCATAAGATGAAGATGACCACTTAATGAATATCATTCAATCAAGATTGTTTCACAAGTAAAATAGTTTATATGCCAATTTAATTGGCTTGTGGGGCACTATAAAAAATAGTTTCACAACATGTTTGTTGGCCAATGTAAGGTGTTCAGAAAATTGAGAGGGAGCAATCGAAAGTTTAGGAGATTGTTGAGTCTAATTACACGCAAGAACAAGTCATGGGGAGGAAATTGCAATTATGAAAATCTAAAAAATATAAATATGAGTGGCCTCAAATTCTTTAAATTTCCACATGCATTTTCGTCACTCTCCTCCTCCAACCATCTCTTGTCGATGTTCGAAAAACAATAAACCAAGCATACCATTGCCTCTCTCTCAACTCAACGATCACATTAGTACTAATTTTTTTGCGAAATAACTAGCAACACATTGGGAATTGGTGGCCAAACTAGAGCTCACGGCAGAGGTGGTGGACACGATAGTTTTAATAGCTAAAGCTTGTGGGTGATAGGTTTAATGAGAGAATCATTTTGGTGCCCTTAATTGCAGGTTTTGACTGCCGATGGAGGAATAGCTGGAGAAAAAGAGGGGCGGTTGTGCATGTGGCACAGTGGTTTTTTTTGGTCAAATTGGTGTCCAAACGGCACCTAGTCTCAAAATTATTTTAGGGCTTTTGATTAGGGAGGCGAGACGCACGTTCTGGTGCGACTAGCTTCTAATTAATTGGTAGTGCATGGCAGCACTCTAGCGATTGACCACCACTTTCATCAGGGCGGCAATCTAGATGAATACAGGCTACTATTGTATAGAGATTTGGCCTCAAATTCAGTCAATTGGGTAAACCTCTGATTGATCAATTAAATCAATTTTTGAATTTAATTTGGTTAAGTTATTAAGCTAATTTTAAAGTGGAATATCCATTGTTGGATCAAAATAGCAATTGTAAGGTGTACAATTGAATATAAAATTTTTCTATAAGTGATGTGTGGACTCGAATTGTTAATTAGGAGATAACTATCATTAATTAAGTTGATTGGTATAATTAGAGAACCTAAATTGTGTAACGTCGCAAGGATAAATTGTTAATAGGAAATAAGTGAAATTCATATGGATAACTTAGATTTATTTATCATGGACTTAGAACCTTAAATTTGAGGTTATTGGTAACATTCTATTTAAACAGTTAAATGTCTCCTAATTTAATTCGGTTAAAATGTTAAGCGATTAGTAATGTTAGTTTAAGTTAATCGAATCGAATTGTAAGTATGCACTAAAATGATTGGGGTAAGATTTATGATCTCAAGTGGAAATGTTTGGATATATAAGTTGTGTAGAGTGCTTGTGGGGATTGGCAATTAGAACATAATTATTGTTAATTAAGTTAATCAATATAATTGCAACCCTAATTTTGTGTAATGTTCTAAGGATTAATTTTTAAGAGAAAGTTCAAGAAATTCCCATGGATAGACTAGCTTTTTTAAACATGGATTTAGAGTATTCAATTGGGTATTATTGATATTAAGATGAAACAGTGGCCCGAAACCAATAAGCTCCTCGTTAACACTATTTAGCAATGCTAGTACATTTTACGGAGGTAGATGTACATTAGCTTTGGAATAAAATTTATTATTATTTTACATCCCAAAATATTTTAAATCCTAGATAAATAGCCTTGACAGTAAAAAAGAATCAAAATCAATTTACCGCAAATTGCCATACTTAGTCTAAATTGAAAGGTTAATTAAATTAAGACACCCCTCGAAATGGGAAAAAATATAATATTAAGACATATTAGTAGTTTAATTACTATTAGGAGTGTACTACATAAGTGTGATGATATTTATATGAGTTCCATTGGAATAGGTGATGAGGATCCTTATTTTCTAGGGCAGTAGGACATTGATCGCGTTGCTTTTAGGACTTAAGGTGAGGTTACGACCTTTCTTCCTTCTGAGAAATGAATCATCTTTATTTTTTGAAATTCTCTATTTGTCTATTTGCCTATGTTTGGTTGTAATCATTTTGGTGTTCCAAAATTTCCTTTTATGTTATCAATTTCTTGTCCTCTATACCCCATAACCTTGCCAGTTGACCCCATGTTTGACGTTAGCTTGTTCTGAATATGTTTTATTTAAAGTGGTCTTGTTGACCCATTTACTCTATAGTGCCTCTGAGTTTTTTTTTTCTTCGTGTCATTGTAATGGCTTAGTCAGTCGATGAATTGTGTAATTTGCTATTACTATTTAATACTTGGTTATATTTGTGTTTAGGATTTTGAGTTGTGTTCCTACTTATTGGCATTATGTCATGTCACCCTCGAGGACACCCTTGGGAATTTTGTCACCTATATAGACACCATGGGAAGTTGAGCCCAAGACTAAGTCCAAAAATACGGTAAGGCAAAATGGACTGACGGTGATTGATTTGCCGGCTAGTATCCACTTAACATCTTGACTCGCAAGTATTTGGAGGTAACTATCTGCAAGTGGCAAGATCTAGCATGCGATCTGCCATGCCACATGCCAGTTATTTCATGCCGAGCTGAGTGCTCAAGCAATGGATAGATAAAGAAGGTTTTATTATATTTTGTTTCTATTATGTTTGTTATGTTTTATTCTAGGAGCAATAAGGCTGGATTTTGCCAACAGTTCAGTTGTGATTTGAAAATTGGTTCTGATATGATATGTTTTATTATGTCGCATCTTTGTTATTATATGTACCATTCGTTCGAGTCCATGTTCTTTCAATATATGGTTTATCACTTTCAAATTCTTGACCATTCTATTTTTTGTCTCATTTGAGTGCTGATTTTATTACAATTTCTGTTGTCAGTTTCCCTTTGACGCCCTATGGTACCCCCTCACTAAGTCCTTAGGGCTTATACCTCTTCATGTTCTTGATCCTTTTTCCTAGCTAGGTTGTAATAAGTAGCAAGTGGTGTGCTGCAGGCTATATCAGTATACATGGTTTTGTTATTAGCTTTCAGATATACAGGATCTAAACTCATTTTTATAAAGTATTATGTATATAAGTTCAACCCTAAGATACCTCAGACAGATGTTTATGCTTATATGGTTATGATATTGTGAAAATTGTGGACTTAAACCTACTAGTACCTTTTTGGCATGTATAAGTAAGCTTAGCATTTCGGAATGTACATGTTCTGGGTTGTTTAGGACCTTGATGTTAGTAATCGTATGATGGTTTTATAGCCCTTATGGAGTAACATATAGTAGAATGAAATGTTAAGTTGGAATAAATGGTTTTGGGTTGTTATGCAGCTATTTAAACTGAATGATTTGGGGGTGCGCATTTGGTTTGAATTAATATTGAAATAGCACATCAAATTAAAGCAGGTGCCTCTCTGGCAGGGCGCTATAGCGTCAAGGAACAAAATTGCCTAAAAATCAAATAGTTCGCCTGTGTATATGTCACAGTATAAGCGAAAGGTTAAGGATATTTTCCAATCTCATTCTTTTTTATCTTTACTAACCAACCACTGAGGCAACTTATATGTAAACTAGACATATCAGAAAGACTAACCAAGTGGCGATCGAGCCTAGAGAGCTTGAAATTGGCTCTCAGCTTAGAACATTGATTAAAGCTCGGGTGCTTCGTGACTCTTAGTATAGCATATCAATCTCTTTAATGAGAACGAGCATTCTAATGTTTTCTAGACTCTCCACGTTGATGGCTCTTCTACGATACAGTATGGGGATGGAGGATTTCATTGCTTGCCCCTAATGGATTAGAATACGACTTGATTTTCATGCCACGAACAACAAAGACGAGTATGAAGCTCTGATTATTGGAATGAGGATTGCCATCTCAAAACGAGTTGAATATCTAGCAACTATAATAGATTTGCAACTTGTGGCAGAATAATTCAAAAGCAACTACAAAACTAAAGAAGCCACAATAGTCAATTATTTAGCTACCATTCATTAGCTACAATAATAGTTCAAGAAATTCACACTTAACCAAGTATTTCGAGCTGAAAATGAGAGAGTAGATTCTCAATCCAAGTTTGCTAGTTTGGCACGAGCATTCACGAATGACCTTCTTTGTCATTGATAGACCAACCATCGATCTTACCAATCTAAACGAATAGACACTCCACGTCTTACCTCTAGAGCCATTGAACTCCATCTAGTAGGAATCCGACATTCCATATCTCTAACATGATAAATTATTAAAAGATAAAATGTCGACTCAAATATCAAGTAGGGAGGTTCATAATGGATGAGTATGACATTTGTCGAAGAAATCATTCTCCAGCCTACCTCTAAGGTGCCTAACACCAAGTCAAACAATAGTGGTCCTTGAAGAAATCCATGTTAGTACATGGTAATTGCTCGGGAGGTCAAGCACTTGCTAATAGGGTTATTCACAAAGGATATTTCTAGCTCATACTAGTTAGGGGCCCGTCAAGTCCTCCATAAGATGTTGATCGTATTAGTTCCACTTAAACATACCCACCAACTAGTTAGACAATAGTCAATGTTGACATTGCATAGCCTATTGACTAGTGGAGATTGGATATTTCCCCATTTCCTATGGCAGTGGGACAATAGAAGTTCTTAATCATGGCAATTGAATACTTTAACAAATGGGTTGAAGTCGAGGCAATACCAAAGATCACCATTGATGCAGTGTAAAGTTTCAATAGAAGAATATAATTTGCCATTTTCAATTATATCAAGTCATCATTTCAGCCAATAGGTCTCAATTTCAGACTGAGAAACAATGGAGTGACATGAAGAGCTTGAAATTTGACACTACTTCTCTTCAATTTGATATCCACAGTCCAATGGATAGACAGAGGTAACTAATTAGATAGTCATCAAGTGTCTCAAGACTTGACCCAAGGGAACATAAGAAAAATAGGCGGATAATCTTCCAGGAGTAGTATAAGCTTATGAAACTACTCCCAACTTAGCTACATGGACAAGTCCTTATAGTCTTGTGCACAGCTTCGACAATACAGAGGCTTTCCATAAGACAGGGAGAGTGATTTATTATGATTCCATAAGAAATAACTTCACCAACTATCTAATCTTGAAGTCCTTTAGAAAAAGCATTAACAAGTTTACCTCAGAATGCAACATTATATGACTTCAATGGTAAGGAGAGCAATTTACTTCAAAAAAATTTCAAGCCGACAATCTTGTTCTCAAGCAAGTAAAGGTCTCAAAACAAGTTGAGAAACTCGACCCCAAATGGGAGGGTCTATATACAATCATTAAGGTCACCAAGAACATCTCATATAGGTTAGTTGATTTAGAAAGAAACAAATTACCTCGCCTTTGAAACTTAATTAATCTTCAAAATTGTTATGTTTGATGATGCTTAAGCTTTGTAACAATAATCAATAATGGTCATTTGTTCAATTAGTTAGACATATATTTACATAAAACAAACAATTATGTGATTGCCAACTAGGTGTGGGCATCGGGCTAAGATTTTTGGGATCGGAACAATAGGGTGAGATACCTTGTTGACTAGGATCAAAATTTCTCATTCTAATCTTGACTTGATTGCTAGCCCGATATCAAAATTTGAGGTACCCAATCTCAGTCCTGGGTTTAGAAATCGGGTATTTGGGTTTCATTAAAAAAAAAGAATAATTCACCCTACGCTGGCCTGCTTGTAGGGTGGTGGGTTATTGAAATGCAATAAACAACCTACTAGTGCTCATTCTCAAGTTTTAGTAGACAATTAATAGTAGCTCAACTTGAAAACCAAACATGAAAATCAACTTTGCCAAACTTTGCTCAGCTTTCAATCATTCAAAATTTAAAATATCACTATAATCATAACAATGCAACCAACAAAAGCAAATCAACATTAAGTCATTAAAATATTATAAACCTTATCAAATTTCAATCATTCAATGATCATCATGTATCAATTCAATTACAAACACCACGCACCAACTTAAACACTAAACTTCAATTATTCAATTACAAACACCAAGCATCAATTCAAAGTATATTTTAACATTTCAAATTCTCACAATTTCACTCAAATATAATGCACTATTCAAAGTATATTTAAACATTTTAAATTCTCACAATTTTACCTCAAATATAATGCACAAATGTCACATCCACATTCCAATCATATGCTCAAGCATCAAGGATGGACGTATTGGCCCTCATTTGTGTCAACTCTACAAAAAAATAGAAAGAAGAAAGACATTGAAAATGATATAATGCAAACAAAAATTTAAACAATTGAAACGAATTAAGTTAATTAAGTTACCTTGCTCAAGATTCTCTAACTCACACAAATCTTTCTCCACATTAACTAGATTTGAAGTCGAGAAAAAAAAAAAAAAAATCCTTGGACGCAAATAAGAGCTTAAGCTATTTCAAGAGATAAAGTTGCACCCCCCAATGCTAAAAATCGCCTCTAAAGAAACTGTAGTAACTGACACCGCTAATACGTTACTAGTCATCCTAGAAGGTACGGGAAACCAATGAGCTTATACTTTCCACCATTTTAATATTTTAAAACTATCTCCACCATTTTCACACTCCAACTCAATCTTCCCTTACTTTTCTTTCTTTTTATTTTTGATCTTATCGAACTCATCAAATAAATCATAAGTTTCTTCATTCAAAGTGAAACTAGAACTAGAACTTTCACCGCTTGTTTTAGGATTGGGACTCGTTGAAATTACATGGGCATGCATTTTTTGATACTCTTAGAATAACTTATCAAATCCATTCCTCACTACCTCTTTCGTTCATATTCCTATTAGATGGAATATCACATGTTGCAACAATTGGAAACATTTATTCAAATAACAACTATATGAACTCCATCTTCAAAGTAGAATCAATGATCGTTGCATAATATAAAATCTTATTGATTTTTGTAATTGATCCCTGATATTTGTCATACTTTTCTTTCTTTTTTTATTTTTAGCCATCTTTTTCAATCAATGTCACTGGTCTCAATCCACTTGAAAAGAAGCCTATTAATTACACTTATTTCTTTAAATATAGTATTTGATGTGGCATACAAAGATCCAGAAATTTTCAAAGTGAGATGAAAAGAATGCCCAAAAGGTTTCAACAATAAATTTGCCCTTTTCAAATCAAAATGTGAAGAAACCCCCTCAAGATCAATATTAGATGCAAGATCACTATTATCATATGCTTCAAAAGGCTTTCCTGAGGGACAAAGCGACATCCAATATCATGTAGGTGGAGTTCTACCAAGTAGATACAACAAGTGACAACATCTTATTTGTTTTCAATTTTACAAGTTTTGCACAATGTTCGAATTTTTTTGTACCAAGCTATAGATGCTCTTATATATCTAACAACCCCTCTAACACGAGTGATAGTTATACTTTTATCTTTTCCCTTTAAGCTATCCTACACAATAAGATTAATGATATGTATGATACATTGCATATGCATATATTTTCCAACGAAATCATACTATTCAATAGACCATCAAATTTCATTTTTAAATAAGCAATTACCCCACATTTGCTGAAGCATTATCCACATTGACGGTAAAGATCTTATCAATACCACAATCACTCAAACATGTCGCAACATCTTTACTCGCACCCTCACTTTTATGACCTTAAGTATGACAAAAATTAAAAAATTTCTTCACCAAATTCTTATTATCCTCAATAAAATGCTCAGTAAAATGCATATAGTTAACTTTTTGAATAGAGGCCCATGTGTTCGTGGTGATGTAAACCCTCTGTGCATGTGTGACAATGAAGGATTTCAACCAAGATTTTTCATTCATATACATTTTAAAAATGCATCTAGTTATAGTCCTTCATTACAGAATAGTAAATTAAAGACATGCAACCAACAAAAAAAGTCAAATCCCCTCTTTCTCAATTGTCCTAAATGGCATCTCATCAACAATGAATCAATAACATAATGTGTCTCTAGTTTTTTTCTTGATTAAATTTCCGTAACACCCCCAATTCTTTTGACCCTTTGCAGCTGGTTGATAATTCAAATTTTTTTGTCTAGTTGCAACTTCATGAGGTTTTTTCTTGCATGCTTGATAATATCTATCAAACCTTTTAGTTCCATGTACATTAGGATCCCACCCTAATACATGTTCCATAATATTTACATTTTCTATCTTGGCATTTATCACTTTCATAAAAGAATTTGTAATAGTGCTCCCGCCATGGTGACCTAGATGTTATTTCTTTCTTGACTTTTTTCTTGAGCAGCAATTCTTCCTCATTCACATTCTCATCAAAAGTCTCATCTTTAGTCAGACCTTCTAAACCTCGAATTATATAATCATCATTCACATCAAGCTCCAAGTCATCTAACAAGCACATTTCTTTATCAATTAGATTAAAAATATTCACTTCCTCCAACCTCTTTTTTTTTTTAAATTTTTTGGATTACCACTTTTAGTATGCCTTTGAGAAGATCTGCAAATGCAATTAACAAAATTCTATTTTTCATATTTGACCCTCATTTTTAAGTGTCAATGTATTTAAAAAATTAATAGAATGATGCTAACCTCTTTAAATGAGTTAGTTTTAGCTTTTGAATTGGTTGAATCACTTTGAGATTCACTCAAATGAGATACTTCACCAGTTTGTGACATTTGCAAGAAATATAAGAATTATATGTGAGCTAAATAATTGTCACATTTCCCTTTCAAAATGAAATCATTTATCAAATTTCAAGGAAGTTTTGAACATAATTTAATGCCATGACAAGTTAAATGGAGTAAGTGTTTTGCTAATAGTAAATTATGGGGTTTTGACTTTCAAGTTTTTAGATTGAATGCTTGGCCTTATACTTTCGTTTTCTCCCTGACATCAAATTAAATCATTATCTATATTTCAAGGTATTCTCTACTTTATTGATTTTGAATATGTTGAGCATCATGCTTCTACTATCCCATATTTCAGCACTCCTTTGCCTATTTATGTTTCTACTATATTTTGTCACCCCTTGATTTAGAATTGCTCATCTTGAAAAATCAAACTCCTTCGAGCCATACCTTATTTGACCATTGAAGACAGATGAACTTATAAATGTAGCATAGAATGATTGAAATGTAAAATCAACACCTAAAAGTAGATAATGCATTATTGGAATGCAAGTTTGATATAAATAGTTCGATAAGAATCAACAAATTAAATTTAGAGTCTTCTTGAGAAAATGGTCAGTTGGAGAGTATAAAAATTTAGGAGATACTCCAAGCTTTAAATTGAGTGAATAGCGAAGACATATTACCATGAGATAGATGCAGAAGCTAGAGGGAACTAGAACAACATCAGGTGCTTCGCACGACACTAAAGAGACAGATGCAACAAGCGACGACAAATAGCCATTTGCAAAGCAGTATTGGGGTTGAGTGGACTAGGCGAGCAATTGAGAGAGAGAGAGAGAGAGAGAGAGAGAGAGAGAGAGAGTAAAGAGATTAGAGAAATTAGATAAGACAAGCCATTGGGGGCTTGGGAGTTGGGAGAGAAATTTGGAAATTGGCTCAATTAGGGATTGAGATTAGTGGTTTGGGTGAGCAAGAGAGACAAAGAGTAGAGAAAACATAGATTGCCAGCCCTAACTTAATTTATTTCATTTTTATTCTTTTTTTTAAAAATTAAGTATCTAATTACCCAATTGGGTTCGATTATCTAACTCAGATCTAGCCTTGATTTTAATACACTTAGTACCTAGTTTATTGGGTATTGAATAATTTTAAAATTTTAGTCTTGAAGCTTCAAAGATCGGTTGGGTTAGGTGTGGCCAGGTCAGGTTGAGTACCCAAATCTCAGTCCTATTTTCCCACTTCTATTGCCAACAAATCGATTATACTAAGGTAATTTCAAGTCTGTTTCACATTTATTTTAAAATCATTAAATCATGATGAGTCAACAAGAGGCTTCTTTGATATCTTTAAAGAAATATATATTTTTTGTTATGATCAGGTTAATAATATCTTCAATTAACCACTTTGTCACATTTTAGTTTATGAAAAGTTACACTTTTTCGCTGCCATTAAAGATATCACACTCAAAACAACTTCTAAAAAAGTGTGGGAAATGGAGCAATACAAGCAGGCTTATTTGAAAGAATAAATAAGTAGTGCAAAAAGAATAATTAAAAAAAAACTAAAAAGGGTTTTATTTTATAAAATGGTGGGAAGAAGTAAATAGAACATGGAACTATTACAAAGGCAAATTATGGTTTACGAAGAGCCAAAGCCTGATCTATTACTTATCAAGCTTGGACATCCTCCCTCACCTAGCCTTCGGCTAAAGCTTCATCAATAGCTCAATCAAACTCATTCAATACCTTCACATCAAGCTCCTTCAAAACAACAGTGGCCTTACTCGAAAGCCCCTCCTTGTCAAAGTTGACAACCTCAGCTAGGGCAGTCTCTTTAACTTTACCCTTTGCAATATTTTAGGCAAGAGATATAGCAAAGTTGAATTTGATGGTAGCATAGACTCATCAAACTCAATGTCTAGAGTCTTGAGCTGAGCTAGTAGTGCTTTATTAAAGCTATGCTTGGTGTCATTGACCCTAATAATGGCACAAGTCTCATCGAAAGTTGAGCTTTTCAAGAAAACCTCGAATACCTCTTGTCGGATCTTGGATGAGGTGGTTAAACTCTGCCTTTATGTAAGCTACCTTAAACTTGTAGCCTTTGGAATAACTAAGGTTGACGGGCCTTGACAAGGTTGACTTGGGCTTTTTTCACCTATTTTGTGGGAGGCTTATCTGCTTGATGGCCTCTACCGACTTTTCTTCTACATTTCCCTCTCCTCAAGCATAAGCTCAAGTCTTATCAATTCAAAACTCTAATGAATGTGCCATGGTCACTCTCTCCTTTAGGGAATTAGGTTATCTCTTGTAAGAGCATCATACTTCTGTGCCACTCATTCCTATGGACAACAACAATTTCCAAGTGGTAGTACATGTTGTAACCCAATTTCGCTACTTGTAAAGGAAGAATCGTAAGTGTTTTTACTCGAACAAACGTAAAGTAGGAAAGTATGAAGTCTATTTACCATATTTGAATGGTAGGCAAAAACTTTGACAACTTCAAATAGTCGCATCACCATTACATCTTTTTGTTCTTTGAGAAACAAATTGATGTTGAAAGTTGTGCGAAGGATGCCTACCGAGGCCCATCTTCATGATATCGGCGGAATTAATCGTACACCTTGAGCCAAACTTCGGCTCATCAAACTCTAAAAGCTCGATCTTTTCCTTGTTGGATATCTTTTGCACCCACTCAGGCCAAGATATTACTATGCTAACCTCTTTCCTTTTTCAACGACAATTCTTTTAGCTGGGGCCACTTTCTTTGAGAATTGTTGATCATTAGGTCTCTTCTTGGAAATTAGAGTTGATATGGAGATACCTGCAATAGGTGTCAGCTTGGGTACAATTGGAGCTATGTCAAGGGTCAGGCTAGAGGCAATAGCTTCAAGTCTTCATGCTTTAGCGATTTTCACATTTCTTGTTTTCATGATTAAAGATTGATCTGCAATTTAAAGAAAGATTCGATAAGAAATATTGAAGAAATAATATATGTAAAATATAATACTGCAGATCGAAGAGGTTCCTTCCTAGGTACAAGTAAAAATCTACCTAAGGAGAGATAACCCACCAAATCCATCACTCACTCTTTAATAAACTTGGATGTATCAAGCTCTCTGTATTCAACCAGGGTGTTCGCAAATAAATTTTTCCAAGTAGGTCAACTATGGCCAAGAAGGTTGATCTTTCTACTTTTCTAGGCTCTAGGGACATTGAAGTTTTTGCTAAAAGAAGCCATCACAAAAAGGTATCCCATCTGCAGTCCTTCCCATCGGATGAAGATATGTGGTGATGCTAGAACTCAAATAATAGAATCAAGACCTTAGAAAGTTCCCAGATTTCCTTGAGGAGGGACAATGGAAGAGTTACCAGTAATTAGGAAGAGTTAGAGGGTTATTAAAGATGCACATAAGAACGAAAAAGTTTTATAGTAAGGAATAAAAGTTTGAAAGTAGTTTGGCTGGGCACAGGACTATCTTATTCAAGAATCGATAAAAGGAGTGGCCAAGGGAAACCAAAGACCACATTAAATGGTGGATCAATGAATAGCTTAGCCATCCTTTAGAAATCAATACATGATATCGCTAAGACACAGAATGATGAGCTCATACTTAGCTGGAATATGATATCTAAATTTAAAGAAGCCGAGCTAACTCGACTTAATGTCGAATTAGATCTCATTGTGATAGGTTGGGGACATTGAACATAAAAGTGAAAGAGCCTGCCTCATCGACTATTTTAGAAGGACTTGCCTCTTCCTCCATCTCCACCTCTACCTCCACCTCCTTTTCTCCCTAGACCTCATTGTTACATTGCATTTCTCACTCTCAAAATTAGTAGAAGATGTTGGAATAGTATCCCACAAGCCAATTAGATTGGCGTGTAAAACTACTCTACTTTTGACACAACCTTGATTGAAAGATATTCTTATTAAAATGGCCATCTTTATCTTATGTTTTCTATTCTTCACTTGCATTTGGTTGAAGCCCCTAAATCATATAAGACTATAGGACTTGGTCATGCATATGATGGTGATCATGAAACAAGTCTCTATGATCATGATTTTAAAGTATTTCAAGTCAGAAGACGAGGCATCTAAGATTTAGATAGACTTATACTAACATTGCATATTCCAAGGGGTTGGATATTGCTCCATTTCATGGGCAATCTATTGAGACACGAATGCATGTTAGTGGGTGCTTATTAGAGACCAACTTCACTAAAGACCCGTCTAGAGAATCCACTAGATAGCCATAGTGGCACATCAGTATTGACAGGTTCTCAAGCTTATGATAATGAATATAGTTAGCCCTTGAATCTGAGGATCTATGATAACCTTGTGTTTAGGTCCTTATACTTTGACTTTTCCCCAACCACGAAGCGGGTCATACGGGGTTGAGATTAGACATGAGCTACTTAAGCATGGAGGTTTGTGAGATCCAAGATGAGATCCATTCCCTCATTTTTGTCAAGAATAAGTACGTCTCCTATATATTCTATAATGATCGTTTCCAAGAAATTTTTTCACAAGGTAGTATGATAATTTGAAAAATGTGTTTTCTAAAGTTGAGGGCATAGAAAAGGGAATTGAATATTGGATGTAGAGACATAGTTATGGAGGCTGTAGTGCCCATGTAGCCTACCAGGGCAGTCAGCTAGGCAACAGGCCCACCCATAGCTGCCTAGGCGTGACTGGTTTGCCTTTTTGTGTATTTTTGTCCTCCTAAACTTGATTTTTTCACACACTTTTGATGCACAATTTTTGTGTAAATGCTCAAGATCATGTTGGACATTTTTGTTTGCTTCTATGATCAAATTAAGCATGCACTTCAAGTTGCTGTAAAAAAGATATGCATAAAGAGTTATGCTTATTTTTGCCCATTAATTAATTATTTATGTGATAAGTATTTAATTGGTTGAATTGAATGTCAATTCTTATTTATTGTTCATTTAATTATTGAATGGATGATAAACAAATGGTGATGAACTTGAGCCTTTAAAATTGATTTTATTTGTTTCAAAGTTGTTTGAAAAGGGTTGTATTAAATGGGGGCTTGCATGCCTCTTGATTTTCCACCTTGTAAATGTTATAAGAGTAGAACTCTAGGGGTGAGGATTTTTTTTCTCTTGTAAATGTTGCAAGGAGACAAAGAAGGCCAAGAAGATCAAGAGGCTTGAAGACCCATGAATATATGGGAAACATTCATGTAATAGATAGGATTTAATCAACTCACTTAACATCAACTAAGTAGTGTACCTATGGGTCTAAGTGTACTTCTTGGTTAAGGCTCGTGGTTATCCTACCCTAGGAGCATGCTAGGTGCATTTACTTATTTATGCTTTTCTTTATCCTATTGATGTATGAGATACATGGTTAGAATATAAAAAAGATAAATAAGAGATGATAATATATGCTCCAACAGGAATCACACAAGGGTAGATTGAAAACCTCTGGTAAAATACCCGCCTATCACCCAGCGGATAAAGTACATTACATAGTCTAGGGATTGGTGACTTACCCATTCAGTCACTTTGGCATTGGACGTTCCCAAAATGGGTACTATCGGGTTGGGTCAATTCAATAATAGATGCATGTTGGCATTCCACCCTTTATTCTCTTTTCAGGGCCTATCCAAAAGAGAATCTAGTACTCCTTGGTCGTGAATATCTAAACTGGCTATTCGTTGTTCAAGAATTCTTGTTTGGGCAGTTCATACATCCATAAATAGTTTTTTGATCTAAGATTTCAATTCTTCCGTGTTTCAGCAGTAACATATTGTTCCATAGAACTAAGGTCCAAAATATGGAAGAAAGAAAAGTTTCCACCATGCTACCACCCAGTTAATTCTGTTCCACTTCCCGAAAAGCTAATTATAGGTTCTTCTCTCCACAGAAAAAATAGGGCCGTTATGCTAATTACTAAACTTGTTGAAGAGATGAGATATAACCAAGGTATTTCTTTTTTATCAGAGGTTGGATCGATCATCAGAAGAAAAATTAGGATACATTCTAAGAAAATCAAACTTCCATTGAAGAGAAGCAAATGAAAGGCTTTCATAAAAATTCTCGTAGAATCAAGAATAAAGTTTTCATTCTGTACATGACAGATCATGAATTAGTAACTGCATCCAATTTCCAAAAAAAAATCCCAATTGTGTCCAACTTTCCATTTTTGGAATGGAATAGGATCAAGATCAAACCTTATCCCATGGTATTTACATGAGGTTCCTCTTTAAGAAAGTCCCCGAGAGGGCTTAGTTGATCCATAATTTATTTTTCATCTTTCGTTTCCTTTTCGTTTGTTTTGAGAAATCTATCGATCAATTTCGATTCTTTCTTTTTCTCTTGACTCTTTTCCGATCGAGATGTATAGATCATGTCCATGGATTAACAAAAATGTGCAAAATCTATGCACCTCTGGTGTACCAATTATCGTGCCCATGGTAAACGCTAGGTTGCCAAGTGCAGAGCGGATAACTACTTAAAGCATCTAAGTAGTAAGATCACCCCAAGATGAGTGCTCCTACATTCTGACTTCCCCAGAGCTTTCGGTAGCACAGCCAAGACAACGATGGGTTCTCTGCCCTTGCGGGGATGGAGTGACAGAAGTTTTGAGAATTCAAGAGAGGGTCACGGCGAGACAAGCCATCTATCATTACGATAGGTGTCAAGTGGAAGTGCAGTGATGTATGCAGTTGAGGCATCCTAACAAACCTGTAGACTTGAACCTTGTTCCTACATGACCTGATCAATTCGATCAGGCACTCGCCATCTATTTTCATTGTTCAAATCTTTGACAACACAAAAAACCATTGTTCAACTCTTTGACAACATGAAAAATCCAAAGGCTCTGCCCTCCCTCTCTATCTATCCTAAGGGATTAAAGGGCAGAGGCCTTTGGTGTCCTTTCCAATCAAGAATTGGGGCCTCACAATCACTACCCAATAGGTTTTTCTTTCATGCCTTTCTTCGTTCACAATTCAATATTCTGGTGTCATAGGCGTAGAGGAACCACACCAATCCATCATGAACTTGGTGGTTAACTCTACTATGGTGACGATACTATAGGGGAGATCCTGTGAAAAAATAGCTCGACGCCAGGATGATAAAAAGCTTAACACCTTTCATTCTTATTACTTTTTCAACGAATAAAATGAAAAATCAAAAGGTTGTTTTATTCAAAACCCCAATTATGGCATCCTTTCTCTCCCACTTCGCATCTCGAAATGCACCGTTCTTATGGAGATAAATGCGCTTTCACATCTTCTTAACCCGAAATGGCTGGGGAGATGAAAGGTTTCTTTTTTCGAGGGTACTCCTAGGAATAGATCCAGTGGAGACGAGGTAGGGCCTGTAGCTCAAAAGATTAGAGCACATGGCTACGAACTATGGTGTTGGGGGTTCAAATCCCTCCTCACCCACAACGGGCAAGAAAAACCCTCAACATCGAGGAGTCTACGTTTTTCAAAATATTAAGTCAAATTGGATACAAATTAAAAGGAGTTTTAATTAATCCAAGCCTTCTACCAATGGTGGCTCACGAATTGTGGGACACTTTATTAGAGGAAAGCTATGCTCACTTCTCGGCATATGATGCATTTTAATTTAATACTCACTTTAATATTATCTCACGAGTTGTGGAATGTCATTGTGGAGTTTATAATTAAGGATTCATTAGCATGTACGACTTAACACCCAGTAGTGTAGATGTTGAACGAATCGTGGGTCTACATGAAAAGTAAGCTAAAACTAATCAAGGGTTGCATAGAGATGCAATTAGCAAAAGTTGCTTAACTTAAGATTATTTGTGGATGTCTCACGAGTCGTAGGTCCAAAAATGATGCCTTTTGGACTTTGATTCTCACTAGAAAATATGGTTTCCCGAATTCCATTAAGGGGGTGAGGAATTTGATAAAATAGTAGGAGAAATATATGCTTGAAAGTCCATAAATATGTTTTATAATATCAAATTCAAACAAATGCTTATATCCTCTTCTTCGCTCATGTAGATTTGAGAAATCTCAAGCGTGGCTATAAATCTACTAAGCATTGTATAGGAAACCAATAAACTAACTAGGCTAAACCACCACGATTGACTAAACCTCAAAGTCATTCTACATTCCGAGAAATGGATATATATCCTATATCAAGGTGCTCCTAATCCCATAGGGATTAATGTGGATTAAGAGACATATGAAATATTCATGAAAAGGGTTCAGGATCACCTCCTAGCCCAAAGTTTCATGATGGCATCTATCAACTTCAAAAGTCTCACGAGCACATGAAACATACCTCGATCTATTGCTTGCAAGAGTTGTATAGCAAATAAGATATGAGAGATTCATGTTGTCAAATGAGATTTTTCAAGCTAGGATGATTGAGGGGTCACGTGTCCTCGACTGCGGTCTAAAGATAATTAAACTTGTTGAGAAGCTCTTCAACTTGGACATAGTGATGGACAATGATCTCTATGGGAATTTGATCCTCACATCCTTGCTGAATTTATTTGACCAAAGTGTTGGTCTAGGTGGAGACAACCATGACAAGGGCAAATCTCTAATGATTGCTTCCTACTCCCGCTCTAAAGGCTCTAAAGGCAAGTAGAAAGGGGGCAAGAAGAAGAAAGGTTCTTTTTCAATAGGAAACAATCATTTAAGACGCCCGAAGGAGTCAAGAAGATTATAAAGGATAAAAAGATGCTACTTGTTTCTATGGTGTTAAGACAGGCTATTGAAAGCGAAATTGCAAGGAATGTCTTGCAACCCTTGAGAATGGTATGTACTTTATTGAAGTGCACTTAACGATCAATTCTTCCTCATATGTATTTGATACTGCATGTGGTTCTCACCTTTGCAATTTGTTATAGGGGATGGAAAGAAGAAGAAGTCTAAATGATGAGGATTTGATCCTACACCTTGGCAATGGAGCAAAAGTTGCAGCCAAAGTTAAAGGCATTATGAAGTTAAACTTAGGGAACTCCTTGATTGTATTGGATCCTTATTATTATGTATCAAATCTTGTGAAGAATATTATTTCAATTCCTATTTTGGATATTGAAGGATATGATTTTTCAATATCAAATGGGAAATTGAAAGTAATAAAGAATGGTTCTTTAGTTGCAATGGGTGCACTTAGCAATGGATTATACATTTTTGGATTCTTAAACATCACTTATGCACATTCAATAAAGTAATAAAAGAAAATTAGATAACCAAGAAAGTGCCACTTTGTGGCATGCAAGACTTAGACATATTTTCCAAAATAGGATGAACAAATAGAAGTCCTCAAAGCACTAAATGTTAGTAGCATAGAGGATCTTCTTACTTGTGAATCTTGTTTAAAAGAAAAAATGACCAAGGCTCCTTTTGTAGGATAAACAGAGCGAACCCAAAGTCCTTTGAATTTGATCGATACGGACGTTTGTGGACTACTAACAGTTGGCGCTAGAAGATGCTATTCTTACTTCATCACCTTCACCAATGATCATACTAGGTTCGGACATATGTATCTTATGAAGCATAAGTTCAAAGCTTTTGAAAAGTTCAAAGAGTATAGGAATAAAGTAGAAAAGCAACAAAGACTTAGTATTAAAGCTCTTCAATCGATCGAGGAGGAGAATACTTAAGTATCGATTTCTTAGATTATCTAAAAGAGAACAGGATTCTCTCACAATGGGCTCCACCTAGCATACCCCAACATAATGGAATAGCTGAGAGGAGAAATAGTACCTTGTTGGACATAGTACGTTCCATGATGAGCTTCACCGATGTGCCTATATCTTTTTGGGGATATGCCCTTCAAACGGAGGTAAGGCTACTAAATGTAGTACCCTCAAAGTCGGTGCCAAAGATACTGCATGAGATGTAGTATAGCAAAGCACCATCTTACTCTTATTTAAAAGTTTGGAAGTCTCCCACATACTTCAAGAGACTAGTAGAAAACAAGTTGGATGTGAGATCCACTTTTTGCAAGTTTGTAGGATACCAAAAGAGTCTTTAGGTTATTATTTTTATGTTCCTTTGGAACAAAAGGCATTTGTTTGGAGGAATGCCACCTTTTTGGAAAATGAGTTTTTATTGGATAGAAAAGACGTTATCATTGAACTTGATGAAGTTCAAGATGATCATATCATCCTACAAGCAGTAGGAACAATAAAGCATCTTGAGCGTAGCACACAACCTCTAAGAAGGTTGAATCGAATCAAGAAGCAACCCGACATGAAACGATGCAAATGGATAGTGATCTGAAGACCTATAAGAAAGCTATGTTGGACATAGATTCAGGACATTGGCTTGAGACCATGAAATCTGAAATGGACTCCATATACTCCAACAAAGCATGGACTTTGGTAAATCTACCGGAGGGTATAGTACCCTTAAAATCTAGATTTAGATAGAGTGTTACATTGAAATGCTAAAATCCAAGGAGAAAGTGGTGAACCTTTCACTAATTCAGAATCTGCTAGAAACCGTGCAGCAGGAATGGAGGGATTTTTAGCCTCCTTAAAATTCCTCCAAAATTCACGAAAAAAATATTGCAACCTCTTAACACCTTGGAGGAAATACAGTAAAAAATTTGGATCAACACCTTTAAGTTTGATTTGACCAATTGATAATAATGTGGTACCAAATTAAATTGACACTTAACAATTAAATTGATGAAACCGAATGACTAAAAAATTGCATTAAGATTTATTCCTCACATTTTCGGTCCTCTTGGAATTTTTCTAACACTTAGAAAATTCCTCTTCATTATTTAGGATTTCCAATAGGCTTTTGTGTGTGACCCATTAGGTTCTACCGCTCATTGGACATGGGCTCACAACAATTGTGACTTTAGAATATTATATATTCACGTTAGTTTAAAACTCCTTTTAAACTAACCGACTCATATCAATTAATCTCTATTAATTGAAGAGTACCCAATTTTCATAGTCGATGTCCAACGTCAAGCCCATAGAGCCCAACAATTGGCCAAATGAATGCTTATGGTAAACTATTCTAGCTTTACGCGTACCATGCAAATACGATCCTTCCATCTCGTACCTCCATGACAGAGGCCTAAGGGAAGATATTTTTCAGCTCCCTAATAACCTCAATGCTATGCATCTATTCTTAATGTTCAATTTCTTTTGTGACCTCATCTTTGAAAAAATCTTTTCCAAATTGTCGCATTGCCTTTGCCAAGGACTCCTTAGAATTGATCATCATAGAACACATAGGAGATGTATTCACCCTTCACAAAGATGAGGAGTCGGATCCCATCTTGGATCTCATAAACCTCCATGTGTAAATAGTTCATGCCTAATCACCACTGGAACGCCCGCTAAGTGGCCAGAGAGGAGTTAAATTATACGGACCTAAACACAAGGTTACAATGGGTCCTCAGGTCAAAGGACTAATTATATACACTAGCGTAAGCTGGAGAACTAGCTACTACCGACTTGCACTACAGCTATCTAATGGAATCTCTGGGCAGGTCTCCAATGCCTTATTCTCTAATAAGCACCCACTAATATTCACCCATATCACATATGGTTTGCTCGTGGAATGGAGCAACATCCAACATTTGGATTTATGCATCGTTAGTGCAAGTCTATCCAAATCCTAAATGCCTTGTCTCTTAAGATTCTATGACTTGGGATGTTTAAGATTACGACTCTGTAAGACTTATTTCATTATCACCACCGAGTGAACTGATCAAGTCCCGTAGTCTTATGTGATCTAAGGGCTTCAACCATATGCCAGTAAAGTAATATGAGCATAAGATGAAGATGACCATATAAGAATAATATCATTCAATTAAGATTGTATCACAAGTGAAATAGTTTACATGTTAATTTTATTGGCTTGTGGGGCACTATTCCAACAAGCCGTATCCCCAAAAGGATATGGGCACATCGAAAAAGCTCATCATGGAACGCACCATGTCCAACAAGATACGATTTCTTCTCTCAGCTACTCCATTGTGTTGGGGTGTGCCGGGTGGAGTCCATTAAGAGAGAATCTCATTCTTTTTTAGATAATCGAATAATTCGAAGCTCAAGTATTCTCCCGCTCAATCCGATCAAAGAGCTTTAATACTTAGCCCCAATTGCTTTTCTACTTCACTCCTATACACTTTGAACTTTTTAAAGGTGTCGAACTTGTTCTTCATAAGAAACATATGTTCGAACCGATTATAATCATCGGTGAAGATGATGAAGTAGAAATAGCCTCATCTCCCACTAACTCTTAGTGGTCCACAAATGTCTGTATGGATCAAACCCAACAGGCTTATGGAGCGCTCCGTTTGTCCTACAAAAGGAGCCTTGGTCATTTTTCCTTTTAAACAAGATTCACAAGTAAGAAAATCCTTTGAGAGCTTCTAACTTGTCCATCCTATTGGATGCCATAACATGGCATTTTCTTGGTTATCTAACTTTCTCTTACTTGATTGAATATGCTTTAGTGAAGGTTGGGAATCGAGTATGTACAATCTGTTAATTAGTGTACCTTGCGCAATTAAAGAATCATTCTTTAATGCTTTCAACATCCAATTCGATATAGAAAAATCAAATCCTTCATTATCAAGAACAGGAATTGAAATAACATTCTTAACAAGATGTGGTACATAATAAACGGGATCAAGTACAATGCAAGCATTCCCCAAGTCTAACTTGATAACACCTTGGAAAATGGCTGCAACTTTTGCTCCATTTTCTAGGCAGAGGATCATATCCCCTTCACGAAGACTCCTTCTTCTTTCCATCCCTTGTAACGAATTATAAAGGTAAGAATCGCATGCGGTATCAAATACTCATGTGGAGGAATTAGTCGTCATGTGCACTTCAATAAAGTACATACCTTTATCAAGGGTTGCAAGGTAAGCTTTGTAATTTTTCTTCCAATGACCCTTTTCACCATAATGGAAACAACTAGCATCAGTTTTAGCCTTCTTCTTAACCCTTCACTCATCCTTCTTAAGCTTCTCGATGAGTCCTATCATCTTGAGGCCGTGGTCATTCACTCATCCTTGTCCTAAAGAGCTCCTTGGACAAAGCGAACCTTTTGTGTCTATTTTGTACACCATACAACTCTTGTAAGTGTACATAGATCTCTTGAGCATGTTTCATGTGCTCATGAGTCTTTTAGAGCTTGTTGGACATGAAGGCCATTATGACACATCTCATTTATAGATCATCATCTACAAATTTCATGAACAATTCACGTTGTGCGTCGGTGGCGTCATCACCAAGTGTGTCCACATGACTTTGATCAAGGACGTAAGTCTACTTTTCAGAGTCAATAATTATTTTAAGGTTTCTCAACCAATCTTAGAAGTTAGGCCCAATTAGTTTATTGGTTTCCAAAATTGATGCAAGTGGATTCTTAGCCATTTTTATTTGAAGATTTTGAAAATCCACAAGAGGCGAAAAAAGAGTATAAGTATTTGATTGAATTTGATATTAAAACATGTTCATGGTCTTTCAAGCATGTTTTCCTTTCACTATTTTATCAAATTCTTCACACCTAGAAGAATTTGGGAAATCATATTTCCTAGTGAGAATTAAGATCCTAAGGACTTGTAAGTGGACCTCCGTGACCGGATGTATATCCACGAGCAATCCAAAGGTAAGCAATATTTGCTAATTGCATCTCATGCAATTCTTGATATATTTTGCCTCACTTTTTCATGTAGATCCCTTGATGGACGACCTCTACATTACTCGGCGTTAAGTCAAACTTACCAATCAAATTTTGATTCAAGACAGGCACCACAACATCCCCCATGACTGAGTGTATAATGTGTGGGCGTTCTTAAATCAAAGGTGCATCTCATGCAAAGCATATGGTCACAGCTTTCCACCTAAGTATGACCCTCGTAACCGAATATATATCACACAAAGGTGGTAGTATCATCATGCCACATAGTATTGGTAGAAGGCTTGGATTAATTGAAACTCTTTTAATTTGTATCCATTTTGACTTAATATTTGGAGAAAAAAAACACTTAGACATTCTAAGTGGAGGGTTTTTGCTTACAAAGATCTCATCATTTTATCTTCTTATTTAGGTTTTCTATATCCTAAACAAGCATCCATACATCAATAGAATATGCAAAGCAAAAATATGTGAATGCACCAAGCATGCTCCTAGGGTGGGATGACCATGAGCCTAACCAATTGGTGTATTTAGAGCCATAGGTGCACTAGCTACTTGATTTTGGGTGGGTTGATTAAATCTAGCTATTACATGATTGTATCCCATACATTCATGGGTCTTCAAAAATCTCCATGCCTCCCTAGTCTCCTTTGCTCCATGTAACTTTTACGTGAGAAAAAAACCCTCACTCTTAGTGATTATACTCTCATAATATTTACAAGGTAGAAATTAGGAGGCATGCAAGCCCCAATTTAATACAACCCATTTCAACAACTTGAAATAAATAAAATCAATATTAAAAGTTCATGATCATCCCCATTCATTCATCATCCATTCAACAATTAAATGGACAATAAAAAAATCTAGAATTAACAACTAATTCCATCAATTAAATGTTAATCAAATTAACAAATCATTGGTCATAACACTTATGCAACATTTGGAGATAAATTTTAACAAGATTTAAGGAGCTTGAAAAATGTCAAACATAAAATTGAGAACTTGCACAACACTTGTGCATCCCTAACACATGATTTAACATCATTTCTAGCCACTAAAGGAGCCCAGAAATTGCACAAAACTTGCACAACCCGCGACCTGGCACTGCAAGCCAAGGCAAGCACATGGTTGAGCAATGAGTCTCCAGCACTGCTCTGCTAGAGTGCACCAAAGCCAGCAGCTGCCCCTGTTTTGGGTCAAAGGCAAGTTAGGCCATTTTTTGCTCAACTTTTGTGCACCAAAAATGCTAGAACTCATTCTAAACATTAAATCACACATTATGGACCAATTTTCAGATCTAAAACACATTTTAAAACTGGAAATTTAAGTGCTCAATCAAGCTTCAAAAAAATCAAGTTCAAGTAAGAATCGTATACTTTAAAAATCTCCAACAAAACTCCAATTACATTGGATCCAAAAATGACCAAAACTATTTTAGCCATTCATTAACATGCTATATCAACATATAACATTAATTAATGCTAAATCAACATTCAACATTAATAGCTATGAATTAAAACATACTAATCATATGAATCAACACTTAAAACACATATTAGCATGCTTTCAATTCATCAATTAAGGAGCCACATACAACATCATTCAAACACTCCAATCGATCATATGAATCCAGAATTTGGTGATTTTAATCAATCCATCACATGAATCAATCATCAGCAAAAAAATCCAAATCTAAGCATGATTTAGGCTCCGATACCACTTGAAAGCAAGTAAGACACTAGAATCCAATTATAAAAACTTCAAAAGCTAAATAAACTAGTGCTTACATGCTAACTAGGATCAAATAATGCCTAAAATCCAGATTTAGATAGAGTGTTACCTTGAAATGCTAAAATCAGGAGAAAGTGGTGAACCTTTCACCAATCTAGAATCTGCCAGAAACAGCGCAGCAGGAATGGAGCGATTTTCAATGTCATTAAAACTCCCCCAAAATTCACAAAAAAAATAATGCAACCTCTCAACACCTTGGAGGAAACTCAGTAAAAAATTCTGATCAAAAATCTTTCTGGATCTCCCTGGAAAAATTTGCCAAATCAGACTCTATGCAGGTGGATCTCCAAACCGTGGCAAACTAATTTGTTTGCCTCTATTGATATGATCCACACACCAATTAGATCTTCCAAAATCTCTAGTCTATAAGCTAGAATAAGACTAGAGATAGGCTATGGTGGAGTCTGATTTTAGGTGGGGAAGAAAAAGAAGAGAGCAACAAAGCTTTCCACACATAAATGCAATACTTGCAAGAGGTTTGGAAGGAATTGCAAAGAATCTAATTCTTCACACCTTTTGGCATCATGCCTTCCATGAGGAGGGGGAGGGGGAGGGGGCAGCGGCCAAGTTGCATTACCAAGGTGGCAAATGCAAATTCAAATCCAATTTGAATTTCATGTGCTTCTTAATTACATTTGAAATCTAATTTCAAGCTAAATAAAATGCTAATTCAAATAAACATTTCATTTGAATTTTCCTTCCAAAATGTGTTCTTCCCATTAATTAAATTAAATACTTTAATTTAATTAATTAACCTTTGACTTAACTCTTAAGTCAAACAAGCTCAACTCTTAAGCTTGATTTTTGTTAACTTAACTCTTTAAGTTAACTTGACCAATTGATGGTTATATTGGCACCAAATAATTAACTCCTTAATTATTGATCTAATTTAATCCTTAAATTAATTGATTAATTTAACACTTAAATTAAAAATCCAAAATTGACCTTCAAAATTGATACCTTAAAATCGGTCCACTATGAGATATTTTCTAACACTTAGAAAATTTCCTCCATTAATTAGGAAGATAATTGGCTTTTGTGTGTAACCCAATAGGTTCTACCATTCATTAGACATGGGCTCACAACTCCTTGTGACTTTTGAATATCATATATTCATTTCAGTTTAAAACACTTTTAAACTAATCGACTCGATTCAATTAATCTCATTAATTGAAGAGTACCAAATCTCCATGGTCGATGTCCAACCTCAAGCTCATGGAGCCCAACTACTTGGCCGAAATGAATGTTTTGGAAAACCATTACAGCTCTATGCTTACCATGCAAATACAATCATTCGGTCTCCTATCTCCCGAAAGAGGCCCAGGGCAAGATATTTGTCGACTCCCTAATAGCCACGATACTATGTTTGTATTCCCAATGTTCGATTCCTTTATGTGACCTCATCTTTGGAAAACTCCTTTTCCAAATTGTCACACCACCTTGCGCAAGGATTTCTTGGAATCGATCATTATAGAATACATGTGACATGCACTCGCCCTTCACAAAAGCGAGGAGTCGGATTCCATCTTGGGTCTCACAAACCTCTATGCCCAATAGCTCATACCTAATCTCAACCCGAAAGACTCGCTACATGGTCAAGGAAGAGACAAAGCATGAGGACTAGACACAACGTTACCATGGATCCTTAGGTTAGATGACTAATATTATGCACTAGCGTAAGCTAGAGAACTTGCCACTACCGACTTGCCACTATGGCTATCTAGTGGATTCTTCGGTGGGCCTTCAGTGCCCTATTCTCTAACAAGCACCTACTAATATGTACCTATATCTCATATGGTTGCTCATGGAATGAAGCAATATTCAACTCTTGAATTTATGTATAGTTAGTGCAAGTCTATCTGGATCTTAGATGCTCCGTCTCGTAAGATCCTACGACTTGGAAGATTTAAGATCACGACCATGTGAGACTTATTCCATGGTCACCAAACCAAGTCCCGCAGTCAAGAGTGATCTAAAGGCTTCATCCAAATGCAAGTGAAGTAATAAAGAGCATAAGATAAAGATGATCATATAAAGAATATTATTCAATTAAGATTATTTTACAATGAAATATCTTTTACAAGGCCAATCTAATTGGCTTACCGGGCTTATTCCAATAACCGCTTGGTTGCAAATGTATCCACAAGTGAAAGTTAGGAGTCGATGGAGAGGTGAAGACCTTTAAGGCTAGACTAGTGGCAAAAGATTATACTTAAAGACACAATATTGATTTTGAGAAAACCTTTTCATCGGTCGCTATGCCTAAGTCCATTAGGATTATGCTTACCATAGCTACTTACTATGGAATATGTCAAATGGATGTAAAGACAAATTTTCTCAATGGAAATATTGAAGAAGAAATCTATATGGAGCAACCACAAGGTTTTACATCCAAGAGGAGTAAGCAAAAGGTTTGCAAACTCCAAGGTCCATCTATGGACTCAAGCAAGCATCCCAAAGTTAGAAGATACATTTTGACAAGATAGTCAAATCATTTGGCTTTGTCAAAAATGTGTAAGAGCCTTGTGTGTATAAAAAGGCTAGTAGGTGTTCGATACAGTTTATTGTGCTTTATGTCAACGACATTCTTCTCATTGGGAATGAGAAAGAAGGGTTAGAATGTACTAAAGCATAATTATCTTCATAGTTCTCCATGAAAATTTTGGGAAAAGCATCTCATCTATTAAGAATACGGATCTATGGAGATAGATCAAAGAGGATATTGAGGCTCTCCCAAACTGGATACATTGACAAGATAGTAAAGAGGTTTACTATGGAAGAATCTAAGAAAGGATTCTTCTCTATGAGACATGGTCTTCGTCTCTCCAAGTCTATGGCCCCTAAGACTAAAGACGAGAGAGAAAGAATGTCCCGCATACCTTATACATCCGCAATTGGGAGCATAATGCATGTCGTTTAATGTATTAGACTGGATGTAGCACACGCTCTATGTGTTAAGAGCTGCTCAATCTAACCCTAGTGAAAGTCACTGGACGACAATAAAAGCAATCCTAAAGCATTTGAGAAGAACTAAGGATTTGTTTTTGGTTTACAGCAATGGAGAATTGAAACTTGAAGAGTTTTCGAATTCTAGTTTCCAATCCAATGAAAATAACATTAAATCCACCTCAGGATTTATATTTTGCCTCAATAGCAGCGTGGTGAGTTAGAAGAGTTTCTAACAAGACACCATGGCAAACTCTACCACTAAGGCGGAATATATTGTGGCTTTGAAAACCGCAAATGAAGGTATTTTGATGAAAAATTTCATCTAAGAGTTGGATACAATGCATAGCATTGCAGAGCCGATTGTTGTCTATTGCAACAACAATGGAGCTGTTGCACAAGCACAAGAACCAAGATCTCATTAGCAATCCAAGCACATTTTAATGTGTTATCATTTGATTCGTGAGATCATTGATAGAAGCAACATTTAAGTGGATAAAGTTGTCTTCAAAGAGAATATAGCAAATCCACTATCTAAACCCTTAAAAGCAAAAATGTCTTTGAAGAACATCTTAAGAATATAGGCCTTAAGACTATGGGCAATTGGCTTTAGGGAAAGTGGGAGATCGTTGGAATAGTGCCCCCACAAGCCAATTAGATTGTTGTGTAAAACTACTCCACTTGTGATACAATCTTGACGATATTTTTGTTAAAATGGTTGTCTTCATATTATGCTTTCTATTCTTCACTTGCATTTGGTTGAAGCCCCCCAAATCATACAAGACAATGGAACTTGATCATGCATATGATGGTGATCATGAAACAAGTCTCTTCGGTCATGATTTTAAAGTATTCCAAGTCATAGAATCTTATGAGACGGGGTATCTAAGGTTCAGATAGACTTGCACTAATGATGCATATTCCAAGGGGTTGAATATTGCTCCGTTTTATGGGCAATCTATGTGAGACATAGATGCATGTTAGTGGGTACTTTTTTTTTTTTTTTTTTTTTTTTTTTTGCATGTTAGTGGGTACTTGTTAGAGAACGACTTCACTGAAGACCCACTTAGAGAATCCACTAGATATCCGTAGTGGCACATCGATAGTGGCAATTTCTCAAGCTTACGATAGTGCATATAATTAGTCCTTGGACTTGAGGATCTATAGTAACATTGTGTTTAGGTCCTTATGCTTTGACTTTTCCCCAACCACATAGTGGGCATATGGCGTTGAAATTGAGCATGAGCTACTTAAGTATGGAGATTTGTGAGATCCAAGATGGGATTCATCTCCTAGTTGTTGTGAAGAATGAGTGCATCTCCTATGTATTCTATAATATTTGATTCCAAGAAATTCTTGCGCAAGGTAGTGTGACAATTTGGAAAAGGTGTTCTCCAAAGTTAAGGTCATAAAGGGGAATCAAAAATTAAATGTAGAGACATAGTTATCGAGGATATTAGGGAGCCGAAAAATATCTTGCCCTATGCCTCTTTTCAGATATAGGAGACGAAATGACCGTAATTGCATGGTAAGCATAAGCTATAATAGTTCATCAAGACATGATTCATTCATCTAATTGGTTGGGCTCCATGGGCTTGTTGCGAGACATCGATCATGGAGATTGGGTACTCTTCAATTAATAGAGATTAATTGAAATAGTTATTAGTTTAAAGGAGTTTAAACTAATATGAACTGTTCAATATTTAACATATCACAATGAGTTGTGAGCCCATGTCCAATGAATAGATGAACCTAATAGGTCACACACAAAGCCTAAGAAAGCTCTTATTTGATATGAGGAATTTTCTAAGGAGTTAGAAAATTCAAGTTTAGGCATTTTTGGAGAGAGGGACAATTGACTATTTTAATTGGTCATTTTTGGCTTGATTAATTTAAGCATTAAATTAATCAAAATAATTTAAAATATTAAATTAAGCTAATTAAATTAAGATGTTAATTTAGTTGGTATCATATGACTATTAACTAGTCAAGGAGTTAACTCTGATTAACTTAAAAAGTTAAGTTAATTAACTTAAGGAGTTTAAGTTATATTAATTAAATTAAAGAGTTAATTTAATTAAATTGAGAATTTGAATTTTGGAGGAAAATCAAATGGAATAGTCCATTTGAATTTAAGTTAATTAGCATTTCATTTCATAATACAAAAGTTAATTAAATTCAAATGCATATGAAATGTAAATGCATGTGCAAGTTGGCAAGTTGGCCAACTAGCATGAAGGGAGTGATGGAAGCATCCAAGAGCTTCCATCCCCTCTATAAAAAGTCCATGTGGCCGACCACTTGGAGTGGTTGGTATTCGTCACATTTTCCCTCCTAGTGTGATATAATTCATGTGTTGAATAATCACACAAAAATCCTCTCCTCCCTCTCTCCTCCAAACCGCCACTCCTCACCTTCTTCCTCTCTTGTTCTAGCACAAGTAAGGTTGAATTAGAGTTTGCCTAAAGTGTGTAGACTTATTCATTAGAAGTACTACACTTGGAGGATTTAAAATTCCTTGGTGGATCATCTATTGCGTAGGTTTTTGGGAGCACCGTTAGGCAACCAAGGAGTTTCTGATTTCAGCGAAATTTGACCAACAACTCACTCTATTATTGGCCAGAAGATATGACAATTTTGCCAATTTTTGGAGCTTTGGAAGGGGAGTTTTCCAAATCCAACCGTTGGAGCTTGTAGATCTTCCACTAGAAGAGTTTTTAGAGTGATCTACTCAAATCCCTTGTTTCTAATTGCAAAGGTAAATTTTTTGGCTTCAAGTCCTTATTTAGAGCATGATTATGGTCCTTAGGATGAGACAATTAGTTTAATTATTGCCTTTTTTGGTTCTAAGATTTGGATCCCAACGTATCTCTATCTTTCAGAAGGGTCACTCGAAAAGCTACTAGAAAAGTCATAAAGAGCCTCAACAACCCCCTCAGCTTCAGCTGATGCAACCCACCTCAGTTGTTTACCACGCCGGGAAAAGCTGATTTACAGCTATCACTTCATTGAGTAATAAATCATTTCATTTATGCAATTAGCAAATCACCTATATGACTCTCCTTGGTTAAAATTCATCTTCCACTCACCAATATATCAATCTAATACATATAAATGAGTAAGTTTTTATATTGCTTTCATTCCTTGGATGATGAGTGCTCATGACAAAGGCTATATGTATGATATCTATTTCATTTCAACTGTAATTTACAGATAATATATTAAGTATACATACATTGGCCAATTTAAGATTATTGGATGAATTTCATTCTCCCTAGTGCCACAAGAGATTTTCCTTTGCATGTTTATAGCTTAATCATTACTTACTACGCGAACATAATATTCTATCCACTGTTTTTCATAAAGCAATGAACCACTAGATAGAAAATGGACTAAGAAATTAATTAACATCACAATGTTACAACAATAGAACTTAACTTTTGAGATTGGGTTAAATAAGACTACTAAATTTTTATAATCATGAAACTCAAACTTTCATTTTAAACCTGATAACAAGAACTAATAAAGGAGAAAAACAAAAGACCACTTCTCACAATATTATGGACTTGAGAGATGAAATAATATATTAAGAATATCATAGGCAAGTGGCTTGCTAGCTCTTTTATAATTTATATATTCATTTTATAATTATTAGCATATGAGATGTGCTTTAAATTAAAAACTCTCTCATTATATCTTGTTCTGGACCATAGTCTCTCCATAGAGTCTCTGTATTTAAAGCAATACAACTAATTTTCATTTCCAAATCAAAAGTCACTGACACCCTCTAATCCTTCTCTGCCAATTTCATTTTCAAATTCTTGCAACAGAAAACTTGTATATTAACTTCTGAACTGGCAATCTAATCCTACAAATTGGCTTCTATATGATTTTTTATTTTTTTTTATTAATGTTTTGAAGGATTTTTTTTATTTCTTAAGATAATGCATATTATCGATGTCGTACCTATAAATGAGACTGCCTAAGGGGACAGATTCTACACCAACACAACTATAAAATTCTCCAATCATTACCTAACAAATAGTGATAAATAGATTTAATGATGCATAACACTAATGTAATTCCATCGATATGTTTTTATTACAAGCAACTCCAAGTGTCAAACCTAATTTGTTCCCATTAGCATAAGAAACAAAAAGATAAAAGAACAATTAAGCCAAGACAGCCGAAATCGCAAAAACCCAACCCCCCCCCCCTCCTCTCATACTTAGTAGAGAATAGACAAAACTTTTACATTGCTAACCCATAGTGTAATCGATGATAAGATGATTCAAATACCTCGAAATAAAATCTCATATCTAAATTGTAATCTAAGGTGCTTGAATTACGCAAGACTTAAATAGAAAACTTACAAGAAAAATATGAAAAAAGCATAAACAAAATTATCAAATTGTTATCAATTATATGATCACCAAAAGTTTTGCATTTTTCGGCATTTTTTATAGACATCTCATCAAACATAATGTTTTCACCCTAATGCATAATATAAAAAACATTAAATTAGACATAAATATGAAAAATCGATATCAGTATACAGACGAAAGACAAAAATAATTTGAAAAAAAGGGACATAATAGCCGTAACACGTTACATGAAAAAATGAAAAAAGAATACAAAACAAAATAAAAAACTTTTACCTTCCACCCATAAACTTCAATGGGACGAACTTTGTTCCAGAACGAAGCCCAGAAAAACTGAAAGAAGAACGAAAGATGAATTTGAAGTCCTGCATACGAATCAAAGCCGAACAATAGATTCAAACCGTGAGAATTTCAAATGGAGTTCCAAATCCCTAAACAATTCCAAATCCTTCAATCCAAAAGCAGCTAACAAATTTTGAGGAGATTAATTCTAATTTGAGGAAATTAACAGCATTAATCGTTGACGAAAAACATAATGCGTGCTCACTTCTTTTTTCCACGTTTCTGTAACATGCAGCTATATACACTGGACAAACCGATCCTGTTCCAGTCATCCACTTCAAATACAGGCACAACAACAATTATCTCACTGTATCACAACTAAATCTGTTTGAAAAAGCAAGTCTATAAAAGAATTTTCCTACAACAAAGTTTAATCATAGACTACTTGATCCCCAATATGGTGCTGTTTCAATTATTTCAACTCCACAAAAAGACTGGCTTGAGGATGTAATCCTGCTTCTTGCAAAGACAAAGAGAGTTTATCTTGGTCGTAGACAGTCCGAGGAAAGTTTGAGACAAGGCTGTAGCCGTTCACTTCTAAGCAACCTAAAGAGTCAACATAATCATACAGAGATTGTATTGTAGCAGTACAACGAAACCTCCTCTCTCTGCGCTCTCCAGATGGAAAACGAACCAAAACCTGAAATTTCAAAAGATTAAACACATGCCAAGACAATGACAAACAAATCTAAAAAGTTTTAAAACTTGTATGCTTGCATAGGGAGGAAGAAAAACACAGAAGAAAATGCAAACGTACTGAAAGAAAAGCACAGTGACCCCCCAACCCACCTACACCAATCCCCACCTCCCTACCCCATAGATCCACCCCGCCCTGCTTCCCTCACCATATATCCTGTCTTCCCTGAATCAAACCCCCTTCTCTCCTGCACTTTCCCCTCATATTGAAATTTCAACCGACCCCCAACTCATGAGCCTCACATATTCTGCAAATGTAGAATGTAACAGACGACCTCACGCTGCTTCTCAAAAATGGTGACTTCCTAGAGATAATGCTGCTCATAGTCATAGCCAGTTTGTGTGATTGTGCCCAGATTCACAAGTGCGCATATATGCTTAGCAGAAAGAAGATGGCTTCGAGCAGTAGGAATGGTGGGTGGCATGTAGAGAAATTTATTACATCTAAGTTTACTCTGTTTTCCTCCCCTTTTTGTGAGGAAACCAATTTCACCAATTAAATACTGATTCTTCTACAAATTCAACTTCCTCTTTTCCTAACAAGTAACAAACATGAACCGTAAATTGAAAAATACTGCTTTTCCTTTCCTCACCGAAAAAAATATTACCAAACAGCCAGTAAAATTATCAGAATCTCATGTCCTGTGCTGAATTAGACCTTTTTTACTAAAAAAGCCTCCAACTCTGCATATTCTAAAAATATGAATCAAACATTTAAAAGTAATATATAACTAGCTTGAGTTAGACATAACTGCATTAGGTGCTACTAATTAATAGGAACAACCTAGAATACAAGGCTTACTTGAGTAACATCAGGCCCCTTCTCAGGTTCAACACCTAAATACAAAGCTTTCTCTTTGCGCATCTTTGTTAAGGCAGCTTCTCTCTCAGCAGCTTCTTGCAGTGCTCTTTCACAAGCCTCCTCTTCTTCCTTCCTTTTCCTCTCAGCTTCAGCAGCTTCACGTTCCAGCTTTTCTTGCTCTTCTTTTCTCTGGCACTCTCGAGCCTAATACAGAACAACAGAAGGCAAAATCATGTTATGTACTCCAACCAGACAACACCAACTTAGAGGGGATAACCAGGAACGATAACACATATCTTGGATCTTGGATCAATTTTCACCACCAGAGAGAGAGAGAGAGAGAGAGAGAGAGTAACATACTTGATCAGCCTCAAGTGCTGCTCGATAAGCAGCATCCTGTTCCTCTCTCAGTCGAATACTGTTTCTTCTTTCTTCGGCTTCAAGCCTGGCTGAAACAAGAACAGGAGCACTTTCTTCAAGCACTCTCTGCAATATAATCACAATTTCTTCAGGAGATTTTGGCCCCTCAACCTACAGAAAACCATTATAATAAGAATATGATAAAAGGCCAGACAAGACATCAAAACAGAAACAAACATGAGTACACCCAAAGAGAGAGAGAGAGAGAGAGAGGCCTTATTAGGATACCACAACTGCGCAAAGAATGTAAAAATGAAAGAAAGGAAAAGATTATTTGGTGGAAAGGGTTTGAAAACTTTTAGTTTGTTTTCCCTTTCCATGATGGTTTTCATTCTCAACTCTATAGACATAGACATTGCCACTATTTAATTCCCATGACAGAATGCATGGATTGTGAAAGAATCTAATTCTGGTTTTCTCAAACATCAATGTTTGAATCATGAATGAAGTTCTAAAAGGCGCAATGTCAGGACCCAAAACCCTAAAAGAATGTGAAGCCAATACAGGCAGAAAATAAAAAGAAAAATATATTATTTGCCAAAGTATTCTATTTCTTCCACAGAATTCAATAAATTCAATAGACAACAATCCAGTCTTCTTTTCTTTTTTTATTCTTTTGGGGGGGGGGGGGGGGGGGGGGGGGCGGCGATTGGGGAACGGGCAAAGAACCTAACCAACTGCTGTGGGTAACTTGCTTATAAATGGACTAGGATACATAAACCACAAAAATCATATGTAAAAACCAAATGATTAACAAAATGTAGAAGATACAAACTAGATGGAAGCCTAGCTTTACGTCTTTCTAGCTATTTTGGTATTTTTCAAAGGCAATTAGAAGAATGATGGAAACCTTCACAAATACAACCATGTAAAAGGACAACGTTGCATCTTTTTCAGCTTTTTGCACCACCAAATCTTTTTCCCAGGCATCCAACCAAGATCACACAAAATCCAGAATTTAATATCCCCATTAAAGAATGCTGGAAAAACAAATGTCAAACCCCAGAAACATCACCCCGTAATTTCTTGCATTTCCTTCGCATGATGCTCAATCTCTTAGCTGTTTTTGCATAATTGCTGTCTTGCTGTGAATTATTTAAAAGTATCTACCCCCACAAAAAAAAAAAAAAAATGCTAAAAGTACAAATGTTTCAATATACATAATAGTACTACTGGACATTACTCCTGATGCGAGGGCTTAGAAAATAACATGAATAGTCCAACATTCAATAACAGATAAACTCTTGGTCAAGTAAAATATTGCTTGCAAGTAGTTGAAGGAATTTAAAATTTGGAAACATATTATATCCTGCTACCACTTTCTGCTTGCAATCAATACAACATCAAGCATCATTGACAGGCCAATATGTATATGTAGCCATCCAACAAAATGGAAATATGGATGTTACAGACAAACCAAAAGGTAGAAACCCACCATATATCTGAGAATTCTCACTCAAACCCAAGGTCCACATTTCAATTATGCAATCACAAGCAGCGCTTCATTCATATAAAAATGGCATCCCGATAGATCTCCACACTGAGAACCAAGCTTTAATATCGTAAAATACTTCACCTCCACATAAGGCATCCTTAGAAAGTAGATAAGCTCTTCAGAGCTCAATTAAAAAATGTTATGCCTATCTAAAGAACAGAAATATGTGCAAGTGTCTTATGCATTTCAATGATGAAACTACAAGGTCATTTCTGTCATCTCATTGAGTTGACTACTTTAACATCATATAGCATCACATCTCAAGCCACATTGTACACTCACAATCTAGACAAAACATTTTCATATCTCACATATTTCCAAACGAATGTGCATGTATGACAAACTTAATGCCAAAAACATCAATTTATAGACTACAGATGCTAAATAAACACAAATTAAAACTGACTCAGAAAAAAAAAAGAAAGGAAGGGGGGGAAAATAAAGAAGAGAGAGAGAGAGGTTGACCTATGTGACCCATATACTCCGCACATGCAATCATATGACCCATGCACACACGGAGGACAACAGTTTACCAGCAATCTGGCTCACTAAGAAAATGAAGATAGAAAAAGTAAAAGAGAAAAACTCTCATCAAGTCAGAGTATAACAAGTATCATGTAACCCCAATGGCAAGCAAATTCAAGATATTCTTGAGCATAAAAGGGCACAAAGCATAAGGCACAACATTCTCATTATGCAATGATAGATTTCCTGCATTTCAAAATATTCCAAAACTCCAAACAAATTATCAGAGATTAATATATAAATACATATATATGTAACTAATCAACCATACATCTATCATGCAAATTTTGAAGCTATTCTGTCTAACATGTGCCAATTTTTCCCTGTAATATATCTAGCACTAAAAATTCTAAGCTTCTATGAACACGGATAATTGACAAAAAATTCAAAGCTTCTATCAACACACATAATTGGCATCTAGATTTCAATGGACGCATAATTCACTCTCTTGTGACAATAATAACAACTACCAAGTAATGAGGGAACAATGACTGAATCTGAGGCACACAAACTTATACCTGCTGCAGCAATGCAATCCTCTGGTTTGTTGCAGCCATAACAACGGCACAGAATGGAAACCTTGACGCCTTCAAGCTATTACTCATTTTGAAACCTTCACTAGCCTTTACAGTCGCACCCCATGTCACGAAATTCTCATTCAAGAAAGCTGTCAGCATCTCGTTGCATAAGGTCCTCTCACAGAAAACTGGTGCATCTGGGTGCTCTGGCGAGTGCAAGTAAACAAACAAGAGCTTATATTCTTGGCGCGACCTCTGCAACGCGTCCATGAAACCTTCCTCCACGAACTTCGGCCGTATTCTCCCGTAATCCCTCTCGAAACTTGACACGAACTCCAGTGCCTCAGCCGCAGACCGAGACACCGGGACCAATGGAGTCGTTCCAGACCTGCCCGGAGTACTAAGCCCGATCGTGCCAAGAGAATAGGACAAAACGCCACTTGCAGCCCACATACCAATTCCAATTGCGCCAGAAATTAACCCTAGGCTACCGGAAATAATGGAAAATGGGAGGGTAATTATTTTCCAAGCGAGGCCAGGAGGTTCATTATTTCCATTAAGTGGCAAAACGAGGCCTTCCTGGGGTTCTTGATTCACACTCACACTTGTCGCGGCGGCAGTAGTGGTGGAGGTCGGGACCGTTGACGAGGGGCGGCGGCCGTCGGCGGCGGTGATAGAGGAGATGGCCAATTCGAGGTCCCAACCGTGGGCGGAGAGAATCTCTGTGCATAGATCGGGGTCTTGAAGCCCCGTAATTGCTTGAAAATACGCCAATTTATCCGCCACGTCCCCCATTGATGCGTATACTCCGAATCTTTCTATATATACAGGAGAAACTCTGAAGCGAAATGAGAAGAAAAGTAGGGTTTAATAAATGATGGAAGATAGAGAGTATTATTGGAAAATTAGAAGAGATGGGGAATCAAGACTTGAAATTACAGGGAAAGGAGAGAGAATTCTAGAAAGGAGAAAAAAAATTCGAACTTTTGATTTTATTGAAGTTGATGTCGTTTTACTGCATAACTACCAAATCCAGAAACCCTCGCACAATTATTGAAGTTGGAACTAGCGACAATATATTAGGGGCTCGTTTGCTTGGAGTGATATGATTAGAAGTGATATGATTAGAAGTGATATATAAATAAAAAATACATTTTAAGTTCATTAGAATAGAATATTTTAATTTTATGTTTGATTGGTATAATTAATATATAAATAAATTAAAATATAATATATAAATTTATTATTATATTCTTTATACTTTTTAATAAATTTTTCATAATTTTCTCATTCTTTATCATTTTTAGGATCATGGTTTAATTGAAAATAAGATAAAAAATAGAACCTATTAAATTTTTGTAATTCTTATCACACCTAATCAAGCATTCACTCCCTTGATCCATTTTCCAAAAGCAACAATAAATAATGTAGGGCCTAGAATTTATTAAGGGCTTTTATCAATTGAAACAACCATTAAAAGATGTTTGATTAGGTATGTATCACACCTAATCAAGCCAAGCAAACAAGGCCTATATGAATACCTGTCGAAGGCTTTTTATTTCGTCTTCTTCATGCACTCAAAATTAAAACAGAAAAGGAAAATATAGATATGAATACTCAATGCTAATTCTATAATAGGTAGGCTCACTTTTATGCTTTCTAACGCGATAATGTAGTGTTTTGGAGTGTTAAGACTTATGAGGATTCGAGTGCTTAAGCAAGGTCAAATATAATAGAGAATTTCAAGTAGCTAGCCCATATCAACTAGACAGTTACTACAATAGTATATTCCATCACCCTCTTTTTCTATAAAGTAGTTTATTAATTGTGTTGCTATGTCAGAACAAGGATAGTGAAAAGTTGTCATAGCTAACCAAGTAGCTCTACAAGCATGTGTACAAGCTCGTAATGAAAGACGTGGTTGTTTTTTTATTCATAACTATTTCTATTTTATTTAGAGTTTATTTAAGTGATCCACAAATGACGAAAATTTCTTTTTTGCTAATTGCCCAAGCTATTACTGCAAAAATCAGCAAATATAACCAACCCACATCACCATTCAATATTTCTTGGCTCACTATGGCCAAACCACCTGGGCACTTGACCGAATGTGAGTAAGTTGTTGTAATTTTTCGATGAGATTCTTAATAATATAATTAATATCCTAGGAAATGCATGATTTTTTTGTACAAATCTTTCCATTTTCAAAGTCGATATGATCCATTCATTCGTAAAACGATTTAATCGATCGGCTAGTTAAAAAGAGCCCCAATGTTATATAGAGCAAAGGATTATCTAGAACCAACACCGAAGTATTAACGGTCATTCAAAGCTAACGATCATTCAAACCTAGTGGGATGTTTGAGAGCATGTTAAATGTCATACGACTGTTGTGTGGATCCAAAACTTTCACTAACTTTAACGTCTATGTGCAGCCTAGCCTTTCAATGCACCAAAAATCACACAAGCACACCAAGCACAAACCACACAAACCTGGCATGCGTCTAATGCATCAAGTGAATGTAAACATCATTTATAGGCCACACTCAATCTTGTGTTCTTGTTGCCTCCCATAAAAAATATAATACACAGGAACTTTGGTCAGCTCCATCGCACAAAACTTTCTATGGTCACTCACCAACATGTCCTATTGGGTGTTGTGAAGGTCACTCTACTATAAAATATCCTAAGCCTGCAAAAACATTGCAGTAGGCACACTTCCCCAACCACTACGAGCACTCGTTGACATCCCCAATGGTTAGGAATATTATCCTATCATCAAGTAACATGTAGTGGAGCTAAGTCAAGAAGCTGCCAGGTGGTGCCAATAGTTTCCCAAAAAGCATGCCGCACTGCCTAGTATCCCAACAATTGCTATGAATAAGTTAGACTCGACCACCTACTTCTCTACCTACCTTCTCCCAACCATTTGTCACTTCCCTTGTTAAACATCTCCAAGTGAACTTTGCCAACCATTTCCACATGTATACTATATGTCCATCATGTGCGTTAACCTATCTCTGCTAGTTGTCCATGTATGTGTCCAACTAAGCATTTGTTATGCCATCATGCAGGTCTCTTATTGTGTATGCCAATGCCACATTGTGCGGGCCAACTTTGCTTGCACGTATGCTACTCATCATGCTATGCACCAACACCTGTTTCTCATTCCACGCATGTCTATCTCAATTCCCACATCTGTCCAGTATCGCACAAGTATGCATGTTATGCCTGTCTCAGATGTTGTGCAATTGAGTGCTTTGCCTAGCTTCATGGACACTTTATATAGCCAAACATCTTATACTTATGCGTAACATCACCCTCATCATGTCACAAATTGCCTATATCTTAGCACACAATGCGCAACATTGTCCTACCTGCACCCAAGGTTTAATCCCGTCATGTCCAACACTTGATAGTAGCATACAACACTTGTTGCACGCCACACCATGCCGATACTTGTTGTACACCGTTACACCTAATCTGCCATGCCAATGGCATCCAACATTTTAGAACTTACAAACCACCCACACTAGAAAAGTCTAGTGTCCTCGTAGAAATAATGGAGACACACCTCTACTTGTTCCCAAACTCAAAGAAACTCCACAACTTGGTTTGCTTAAACCTATAAATTTTAAAACAAATGACATCAATACACCACAAAACTTAAAGTGCCACCGCCTTGCCACCTATTTGCGCTATTTCATACCGACACGGTCTGAGCCACTCGTTCTATACTCTTTCCATCCAACCAATCCCTCAATTAGTCAAATGTTGAGCCAATCTTAAATGTCACTAGACTCACATCTCTCAACTTCGCTACAACAACATATAAGATATGTGAAATAATGAAAACATGTGTGTTTGTAATAATAATTGGGGATGCAAAGGTATTCAAATTGTTGGGAGACAACTACTTATATCTAATAAATTATGTTCTCATTCACATTAGTGTAAAACAGTATTTTAGGTGGTAAATCTTTTGTTGACGTCACAATCATAACACAAACAATGTTTCATGACTACATTCATCCTAGAATTATAACTTCATGTTATCATATTAGAATAAGCACCAAAATAACTAAATTTAATATAATTTAAAATGTATTATAAATAATATGGCCTAAAAAATATACTGTTGTTTCGAAGTTCTGTGCTTCATTATAGAAATGTCATTCGTTTGATAAGAATAAAAAGGAATATCGAAAATTTGAGTGGCTAAACTGAAGCAACTACTTTCGAAGTAACAGAAAGAAAAGCAACAACTAGAGTAGGAGAGCTAGAGTCGAAAAGAGGATTCCTCACTTCTTTCTCTCATTCAAAACTGTGCATGAGACTTTCATCTCACATGCCAATACTTCATTAGAGTATTTTTATACTTATATGTTGTACAACGTAATCTTCCTCAATTATTGAGAATGCAACATATAAGATAATTTAAAATAATAAAAACATGTGTTCTTCAGGAAATGCTTGCGATATGCCGTGTTCAAATTATTGGTAGACAACAACTTACATCTAAAAAAATTATGTTTTCCTTCACATTAGGGTAAAGCAACAATATTGATGCTAAATCTATCATTTAACATCAAAGTCGTAGCACAAACAATATTTTATGACTATATTCATCCTACAACTTAGTCAAACGAAGACTAAGCTAACTAAATTTAATATAATTAAAAAATATATTTAAAATAATACCATATTTAAGGAAAAATATACTGTTATTTTGGACTTTAGTGCTTCATTATAGAAAACCACTACTTTAATTTAAGCATTTCGTTAGAGTAACTTTATACTCTTATGAACAATATGGCTTAATTTGCCTCAATTTATTGGGAAAGCAACATATCATATAATGTAAAATAATAAAATATGTTTTCTTCTTGTAATGGTTGGTATATGGATGTGTTCACATTTTGAGAAACAACAACTTACATAAAAAAAATTATGTTCTTTTCATATTAGTATAAAGCAGCATTATATAGTGGAAAACCTAGCTATCATTGACATCACAATCATAGCACAAGCAACATTTCATAACTATATTAATCTTAGGACTAAGAATTCATGCTATCAAAGTCAAACGAAGATTAAAATAATTGCATTTAATATAAAATTTAAAATTTAATAAAAAATAGTATCGTATTTTAGAAAAATTGTACCACGCTACGAAATTTAGTGCTTTATTATAGAAATATAATGCTTCAGTTTCAGTATTCAATACTTCATTAGAGTAATTTTTTCTCACTTATTGCATGGCCTAATTTTTCTAAATTTATTGAGAAAACAACTATCAGATAATGTCAAATAATAAAAACATGTGTTCTTCGCGTAATAGTTGGGAAGCGGATATGTTTGAGTTATCGGGACACAACTACATATACAAAAGAAATTATATTCCCCTTTACATTATGTAAAGTTGCATTGTTTGTGGTAAATTTATTATTAACATAAGAATCGTAGAACAAATAATGTTTCATGACTATATTTATCATAGAACTAAGGTTTGTCACTTTTTTCTTTTCTTGAGGACAACTTTGCTTTTTATTTTTTTTAGTAGTATGTTAGTGATGTTGCTCACAAATGGAGCGAGGTCCTTTACAAAAAATAGCAGAGTATCAATTCGTCTTCTCAGAAAGGCACATAGAGATCTGCTCTTCTCGAGAGTTCTTTCTCTCTAAGAAATTTTGCAAATAATTTTGTGTCATATTTCTCTCTGGGACTTAGTATTTATAGATTTAGTCTTAATGGGATTAAGTCTACTAAGGTTTTTATGCCATCTTTATGGCTTGTCCTTAAGGATCTCTAGCACATTTACTTAGTTAATTTATTTTAGGATCGATCCATTTATTTTAATCAAATTATTGAAATGTCCTTAGGTCCAATTTTAGCACATCATTAAGCCCTAATTTTTTGGTGGAAAATTGTTAATTTTACATCGAAAATATAGTTTAAGTTTAATTTTTAAATCTATCTTATGCCAATTTCAGTAATTATCTTTGGTTTAGGAGTTTGTGAACTCTTAACTTCCACAGATGTAGAGTTTTAGTAGACGTCAAAGTCTTTGAGTCTTTTAAGAGGTGCTTCATAAAGGTGGCTTTTGTTAGCACCTAGGGAGTTAGCAAAAAAGAGAAAAATTTTGACTTAACTAAGGAGAAGAAAAAGAGAAGACAACTCTATTAGAAGTCCTAAGATGAATCATCAAGGTTAACTCTTGTTGTTACTTTGGACTGTTTGGCTTATTTCTTTCTCCTTAAGTTCTTCATTTGTATATCCTACTAGAACTCCTTTAGAGTTAGCGAATACTTCAAGGTCCTTATTTGAGTTAAAGAATGTCTAAGTCTAGTTCTCAGTTGAATTTAGGAAAGGAGTTTTCAACCCATTAGACATATGGAGGCGAAAGAGGAGATGATATGGTGGGCCCATGGTCGATCGGCCATCCGCGCATAATGGTGGAGCCAGGTGCCCGCTGCGCGTCAAGGCAGCAGCTCGCATAGTGGCCATTGGGGCGCTCATGAGGTGCCTAGATAATTATACAATTAATGAATTGATCACAATTGTATAATCCTTTTTCAAGTTCCATACAAGTTAATGACTGCTATATTTGACTTTTAGGGTTAAAGTTCTTTACACTAAATGACTATAGCATCCAATTTGTGTTTTATTTCCTCTACATAAACTTGAAAATATCTTTGACTTTCCTTGTTGTTGATCTATTCTCAAATGTGAAGACTACTATAGGTTTTAACCTCAGCATACCAATCTTTTCATTTCATGAGCATGTTATTTTTACTTATTTAAAGATATGTCTAGGTATTAAACTTTCTATAACTTATAGTTTTCAATTTTTGGTTATTTAATTTTGAATTGGGCTCTTGGGTGTCTTCATTTTCCAATTCAAGTAAATAAAACTTTTATGAGATAAGTATTGTCTAACTAATTGTCTTAATTTATCAATCATTTTTTTGTTTGGTTGGAAAATGTAGATATTAGTGTAATTCAGATCTTGTTCAGATTTCGGCCAAAATATTTTTTGCCAATTTGTCTTGCAAGGCTTAGTTTTTGTTTATTACAAATTTTTTTCCCCATTTTGCACATTTTGTTACTTAACTAAAAGGTGAATTCCAGGATGGTAGTGGACACACAATTTACAACTTATTTTTTTCCTTTTGTTTTATTAATCAAATTAGACTGAACTAGACCAAATATATGTTGATTCTATTTGTATGGATATTATACAGGTTCATAATTAACTATTTCTACTAGCATATCTAAAAATGCATTCTCTACTTAGTAGATGATTCATTACTTAATAAGAATTTATCACTTTTAAGAAAGAAATCAAAGAAAGCTAATAAGTGGTGCTCCTGTTTTCTAAATTATGGTGTATACCCTCATCTCTTTATTGCCACTATAGAGAACTAAGTCTAAATTGAGTTTTTATGTTCACTAATTATATACAAAGACTTTAAGGTTTTGTCCTCTTTTTCGCTTCATTAGGCTTGTAAGAAGTACATTCATGTTTTCTGAGCTAAACTATTGTATCAAGTTTTTTATAGATGTGATATTTGAATCGAAAATTAGGAACGATAAATGATCTATAATGATTTATAGAACTTCTTATTTTAAGATAACATCATGTGATGAATAACTCAGACAAGTCCATTCATTCTGGAATTTATCTTTTGAACTATGAGATGAAGTGAACAATAATGACAAATATGATTATCAATGTCCTAACCTTTTTTACTTTAGTTTAATATTGTTGTAACTTACTAATGTTCTTATGTATGTTATTTCATTTAGCTTTATAACCATCCTTGCAATATTGCAGAAGAATGGATAAGCACTATGGAGTTATATCCAAGATTTGCCCTTTATCATGGCTTATACAGGTTTTCACAATATGCCTTTAATGGAAATTATATAGGAACTGATGGAGAGTGATGGAAAGATTTAAATGATAGCAACAATGGAATGAGAGAGTCCTTGATCATCATTGTAAAGGAATGGAGCTGCATACTATGCAGATCAAGTTGTGTCATCTGGAAAAGGTCCTTTGTTTTCTTGTGGAGGTAGTAGAAGAACCTCTCATCATCCTTATGGAAATCTAGCTTTCGAAACTCTATAGTTTTTTATTCAGATTGAGAAACTTGATTTCGACCAAGAGATAAATGATGTATAGCAATTCTAGAGTACTATCTATTAGTTACAACTATTAAGGATTCTAGTGTTTGGATTATAATTAATCTTCCATGAATCAACCTCAGTTAGGTTTCTATTTAATATCGGAGTACCTTTTCCTTATCAAAAGTTATTTATCTTCAGGAAGATTAGTGTGATTAATGAATTCTATACATAGTTGGTACATTATACAATTTTCATAACATCGTGATTTCATGCTATTGGCATATCACTATAAAGGGATTTCATGCTCACTTTCTCTAATCAATTATTTTGATAGTTGCATCTCCCTCATTATATTTGTTTTTGCTTTAGAAGGACTTGGCTGAATACTTACTACTTGAATCAAGTACAAGTCATGTTATCATCTGCAATAATATAAAAAAAAAATCCAAGCAGGGACGAAAATCTAGAGAAAGTTGCAGTAAGAGAGCTTTCACTTTTTTGCCACAAGAAAAATGATTCAGCAAAAGAGCTCTTTAGGTCAAGGATGAGTGAGGGGTCAAGTGTACATAATCATAGGCTCAAGATGATTGGACTCATCGAGAAGCTAGGACAACTTGATGTAATCATGGACAATGACCTCTAAATGGATTTGATCCTCTAGTCATTGCCAATATCGTTCAACCAATTCATCATGAACTTTAACATGTCCAAGTAGGAAGTGCCGATTAACGAATTAGTGAACATGCTTGTGACCGCTGAGGCGACGATGAAAAAGGAGGCCCTAGGGGCGCAAGAAAATGAGGTAAAAGGAAAAAGAGTTCTTTCTCCAAAGGGAAGCAAATCGTGAAATGTTCCAGGGGGTTAAGAAAAAAGCTAAAATCGATGTAAGTTGTCTCCACTGTGGTGAAAAAGAGCACTGGAAGAGCAACTGCAAGGCTTACCTTGCAACCCTTGAGAAGGGTATGTACTTTATTGAAGGGCATTTAACGACCAATTCTTCCTCATGGGTATTTAATATCGTGTGTGGTTCTCATTTTTGTAATTTGTTACAGAGGATGGAAAGAAGAAAGAGTTTGCATAAAGAGGATATGATCCTCCGCATAGGAAATGGAGCAAGAGTTGCGGCCATAGTCCAAGGCATTATCAAGTTAGACTTGGGGAATTCTATTATTGTACGTCATCCAGTTTATTATGTACCAAATCTTGTTAAGAACATTATATCAATTTCTATTCTTGATTATGAAGGATTTGATTTTTCTATATCGAATGGGACATTGAAGGCATTGAAGAATGGTTCTTTAATTGCTCAAGGTACATTGATTAATGGATTATACATACTTAAATCTCAACCTTCACTGATGCACATTCAATTAAGTAGTAAAAGGAAATTAGATAACCAAGAAGACGCCAACCCATGGCATGCAAGACTTGGGCATATGTCCAAGAATAGGATGAGCAAGATGGAAGCTCTAAAAGCACTAAAAGTTAGTGGCATTGAGGACCTTTCTACTTTTTAATCTTGTTTGAAGGGAAAAATGACCAAGGCTCCTTTTGTAGGATAATCGAAGCACTCCACAAGTCCTTTGGATTTGATCCATACGGATGTTTGTGACCCATTAAAAGTTAGTGCGAGAAATGGCTATTCTTACTTCATCATCTTCACCGATGATTTTAGTCAGTTCAGACACATGTATTTATGAAGTACAAGTTCGAAGCCTTTGAAAAGTTCAAAAAATATAGGAATGAAATGGACAAGAAATTAGGACTCAGTATTAAAGCTACTCGATCGGATTGAAGGTGAGAATACTTAAGAACCGAATTCTTGAATTATCTAAAAAAGAATGGGATTCTCTCTCAATGGACTCCACCCAGCACACCCCAACACAATGGAGTAACCGAGAGGAGAAATCGTACCTTATTGGACATGGTACGTTTCGTGATGAGCTTTTCCGATGTGCCCCTATCTTTTTGGGGATACGCCTTAGAAGCGACAGGGAAGTTACTAAATGTAGTACCTTCAAAGTCGGTGCTAAAAATGCCACATGAGATGTGGTATAGCAAAGCACTCTCTTACTACTACATAAGGGTCTGCGATTCTCCTGCTTATGTGAGACGAACAGTGGGAGACAAGTTAGATAGTAGATCACTTGTGCAAGTTTGTGGGATACCCAAGAAAGTCTATGGGTTATTACTTTTATGATCCCTCAGAACAAATGGTGTTTGTTTCGAGAAATGCTACCTTTTTGAAAAGGAGTTTCTATTGGATAGAAATGGCATTGTTGTTGAACTTGATGAAGTTGAAGATGATCATCAAATCCCACGGCGATGGAAACAAGCGAGAAATAAGAATCTCATACACAACCACTAGGAAGGTCGGACCAAATCAAGAAGCAACCCAAAATGTTTGGATTTCTTCATAAGACGGGCCAATCAAGATATTGATCCAAAGACGTATGGGAAGCTATGTTGGACATAGACTTGAGACATTGGCTTAAGACCATGAGATCTGAAATGGATTCCATGTACTCCAACAAAGTATGACTTTCGCAGATCCACTAGAGGGAAAAGTTTCCATTGGTTGCAAGTGGATTTATAAGCGAAAGCTAGGAATTAACAGAGAGATAGTGACCTTTAAGGTGCGACTAGTGGCAAAGGGTTACACTCAAAGACCCGGTATTAATTTCGAGGAAACCTTTTCACAGATCGCTATGCCTAAGTCTATTTGGATTCAACCTACCATAGCCACATATTATAACTATGAGATATGACAAATGCCGCCAAATGGATGTGAAAACCGTTTTCCTCAATGGAGACGTTAAAGGAAAAATCTATATGGAGCAACCACAAGGTTTTACATCCAATGGGAGTAAGCAAAAGGTTTGCAAAATCCAGATATCCATTTATGGACTCAAACAGGCATCTCGAAGTTAGAACATATGTTTTGACAGGACACTCAAATCATTTGGCTTTGTCAAAAATATGTATGGACTATGTGTGTATATAAAGTTATGTCGATGGCATCCTTCTCATTAGGAATGAGGTAGGAATGATAGAGTGCACTAAGGCGTGGTTATCTACACTTTTCTCCATGAAGGATTTGGGATGAGCATCCTATGTATTAGGAATACATATCTATAGAGATAGATCGAGAAGGATGCTGGGTCTTTCCCAAACCCCGTACATTGACAAAATACCAATGAGGTTTAGTATGGAAGAATCCAAGAGGGATTTCTTCCCATGGGACGTGACATTCATCTCTCAAAGTCTATGGCCCCCAAGACTAAAGACAAGAGACAGAGGATGTCCCACATACCTGTACCTCTGCCATTGGGAGTATAACGTATGCAGTTTAATGTACAAGACCGAATGTGGCACACTCGCTAAGTGTTAAAAATAGGTTCCAATCCGATCCCGGTGAAAGTTACTGGACGACCGTAAAAGCAATCTTAAGTACTTGAGAAGGACTACGGACATGTTTTTAGTATACGGCAATGGAGAATTGAAACTCGAGGGGTTTTCATATTCTAGTTTGCAATTCGATGTAGATGACCTGAAATCCACTTCTGGATTCATATTTTGCCTCAATGGCGGTGTAGTGAGTTGGAAGAGTTCTAAGATGCCACGATCAATTCTACCACAGAGGCAGAATATATTACAGCTTTAGAAGCTGCAAAGAAAGGTGTTTCGATGAAAAAATTCATTCAAAAGTTGAATGTAGTGCCTAGCACTGCTGAGCCAATAGTTGTCTGTGACAACAACGGGGCGGTAGTGCAAGCTAAAGAGCCAAGATCTCATCAGCAATCCAAGCACATTTTGAGGCAATATTACTTGAACTGAGAGATCATCAATAGAGGCGACATTCGAGTGGAGAGAGTTGCCCCAAAGAGAATATAGTAGATCTACTGACTAAACCCCTATCACAAAAGGTCTTTGAAGTGAAGGCAAGAGTAGCATTAGAATCCTTAATCAAAACTTCATAAGCTTGAAAATAAATAAGTTACTCAAGCATCCAGAGATCTATTCAAGCTATAGATCTGAATTAGGAAGAAAAATTACCTCTTGTAGCTCAAAATAAGGAGAAGATCAAGTATCTCTCTCGGAACCAGAAACTGTCCGGAATCGGCACAGCGGAAAGACGGAAACCTTCGCCCTATCTATACTGCTCCAAAAATCACCAAATTAAATCTAAAACACCAAAACACATACATGAAGCTACTATAAAAAAATTGGAGCAAAAATCATTCTGGATAGCTCCATAAAAAATTTTCAACTGAAAGCTGCTGTAGGTGGATCTCCAAAACTAAGCAAGTCAAGTGCCTTGCCTCTATTGATATGATCCACACCCCCAAACAATCTTCCAATATCCCCTCACTAGAATCTAGAGTTAGAGAGGATAAAATGAGGTAGAGGAGGCTGATTTTTAGGTTGGGAAGAAGAAGGAATGCAAAGCTTCAACACATAATGCAATGCATAGAGAGAGAGATTCTGGAGGGAATTCAAGAATCTAATTCTCACACTTTCAGCAATGTAATTTTTGAAGTTTGCTTGCACTCTATATCTATATATAGAGGGTGGAAGGTGTGATGCTAGTTCCTCAATGTGACCGCCCAAGTGGCATACCAGGTTGGCAAAATTCAAATTCAAGTCTTACTTGAATTTCATGTGCATTTCAGTTTCATTTGAAATCTAATTCCAAATTAATTAAGATGCTAATTTAAATGAACACTTCATTTCAATTTTTCTTCCAAAAGGTATTCTTCTCATTAATTAAATTAAACACTTTAATTTAATCAATTAACCTTTGATTTAACTCTTAAATCAAATAAGCTTAACTCTCAAGCTTAAATTAGTCAACTGAACTCTTTCAGTCAACTTGTCCAATTGATGGTCAACGTGGTATCAAATAATTAACTCCTTAATTATTGGTCTAATTTAACCATTTAAATTAGTTGATTAATTTAACACTTAAATTGATCAAACCAAAATTGACCATCAAATTGAATCCTTGAAAATCGGTCACCAAAGGGGTGATTATCTTACACTTAGAAAATTGCTCTACCAATTTTGAAAGCTATTTGGCTTTTGTGTGTGACCCAATAAATTCTACCATTCATTGGACATGAGCTCACAACTCTTTATGACTTTTGAATATCTTATAGTCATTAGTTTAAACTCCTTTTAAACTAATCGACTCAATTCAATTAATCACATTAACTAAGAGTACCCAATCTCCATGGCGATGTCCAACCTCAAGCCCATGGAGCCCAACTAATTGGAAATCCCATATGAGATATGGATGCATGTTAGTGAGTGCTTGTTAGAGAACAAGGCATTGAAGGCCCGCCCGAGGAATCCACCAGAGAGCTAAAGAGGCAAGTCGGTAGTGGCAAGTTCTCCATCTTATGCTAGTGCATATTATTAGTCCTTTGACCTGAGGATCCATGGTAATCTTATGTTTGGTCCTTATACTTTGACTCTTACTCGGTTACTTGGCGGGCTACTAGGGTTGAGATTAGGCATGAGCTACTAGACATAGAGACTTGTGAGATCCAAGATGGAATCCGACTCCTCGCTTTTGTGAAGGGCAAGTGCATCTCCTTTGCATTATATAACGATCGATTCCAAGAAATCCTTGCGTAAAGTGATGTGACAATTTGGAAAGGTGTTTCCAAAGATTAGGTCACTAAGGGGATCGAACATTGAAAATATAAGTAGAGTATCAAGGCTATTAGGGAGCTTACTATTATTTTGCTCTAGGCCTCTTTTGGAAGATAGGAGACGGAATTACCATATTTGCATGGTACGCGTAATGCTAGAATGCTTCTTCAAGAGCATTCATTTCGGCAAATTAGTTGGGCTCCATGGGCTTGAGATTGGATATCAACCATAGAGATTGTGTATTCTTCAATTAAAGAGATTAATTAAATTGAGTCGCTTAGTTTAAAAGAGTTTAAACTAATGTGAATATTTGATATTCCATAAGTCATAAGGAGTTGTGAGCCCATGTCCAATAAATGGTAGAACCTAATGGGTCATACACAAAAGCCAATAGCATGACCTATTGAAAGAAGGAGAATTTTCTAAGAGTTAGAAAATTCATGACTGAATTTGAAGGAGGCAAAAATTGTAGTCATTTTGACTTGATCAATTTAAGTGTTAAATTGATCAATTTAATTTAAGAGTTAAATTAAGATCAATTAATTAATTGTTAATTAATTGATGTCACATGACTATCAATTGGTCAAATTAATTTAAGTGTTAAATTAATTTTAACTAGCTCAAGGAGTTAAGCATTTTGACTTAAGAGTTAAGTTAAAGCATTATTAATTAAATTAAAGTCTTTAATTTAATTTGATTGGAGAGCTTATTTTGGAGAATATTATTAAATAAAGGGTTCATTTAATATGAAATTATAATTCATTTGAAAGACATTTCATTAGATGAAATGCAAATTCCAAATGACATTCAAATTCACATTAACACTAATTGTTAGTGGCCACCTTGGCATGGACACTTGGCAGCCTCTCCTTGAGGATGGTGTGTGACCACACACCATCCCACTCCTATATCTAGATATAGGAGGAGAGGGGGCAGCTAGATGGTGAGGCATTGCTAGGTGTCAATTATTCTCCCAACAAACTTGGATAGTGTGCATCTAATTGTTAGCATCCCGTTATTCTCTCCAACCTCATTCCTCTTCCACCTCAATTTTCCAAGCCTTCTCTTATCCCTTTCTCTGCAAATATCTCCAACCTCTAATGACATAGTCCACACATCATATCTAGGACCTATTCTCTACAATATGGTTGAAGATATTTGCAGAGAATAGGTCCTAGATATGATGTGTGGACTATGTCATTAGAGGCCAACCATTTGGTTGTTATTGCTCCTGTTTGAGGCAGTTTCTAGCAGCCATTTGGACTGAGTTTTGGGAGGCCTTTCGGTGTTTTGCTTCAGTTGATTTTTGGAGTGTTGTATCCTCAAGGTGTGGTGAAATTCGGTAAATTTTTAGCCTAAAAGGAGAAGTCTAACTAGCGAAAAACCAGTGGTGATTCTGCTGCACCAGTGAGAAGCTTCTTCAACGGCTGAAGAGAGCTCCTTGATTTTTCTGTTGTCAAGGTATTTTCCTTCCATAAATCTGATTCCTATCATGTCTTGATCCTTGGGGATGTGTGTGGGCAAGTTACATTCAATTTTTTTGAAAATATTTGGATCCTAGTGCCATACACACCTTCAAATACTATCTGAGTGAAACAAGAGAGTTAAAGAAAAATATATGCTTGACTGAATTAGTAACTAGTAAACCTTTTTTATGTGTATATCTCCAACTATTTTGGAGATAATATAGCAATCACAAAGTTTGAGACAACCCATAAAACACTTGATCTTGTCATGATCAACTTTGTAAGTTGACTTTGATATTGAATATTTACTCATTACCATCCCCCACCCCCACAGACATCACACAACACTCCCAAACTCTATCTCTAGCCTCTTTGGCTAATGGGAATTGTGAGGTCTCGGACTATTTTATAGCCTACCAAAAATGTACGGTTGACAACCTAAACTATTTGGCTAACAGCAGAGTACATTCTTTATATGCTAGGTAAACAACCTACAAAATGCTATGAAGTGTCCTAGCAATTTCCCTCAAAATTGGAAACAATCCACAACTTCTAGCAACCCTAAAGCTAAAGCTGCTAAGTACCCTTGCAGTTGTCCTGACCAAGCTCCAACATCAACATATGCTTCACACAGATTGCCAAGTATATGCCACATGCTCGTCATGATACCACTTGTCAAAGGGGTATTTCTAAGCCTATATGTTTAGCAGCAAAGCACATCCACTGTGCAGCCTAGTCGTGCTAAATGGTTACTCAACTTTCTATTTGGCACCCCCATAAGTGTTTTTAAGTGAACGTCCAGCCTATTTCGTACACCAACATCCATACATGCATGCAAAGTTTAACCCATACACATCCAACATGTATCTAATGTACAAAGTGAAGGTAAAATCAATTACCAGCCACGCCTAACCTTATAGTTCAATTAAATTTCCTTAATCAATTAAGCACGAACTTTCCTTGGCCATCACACAAAGTCTGCACTCTCTCTAACTCTATCAATGCTAGACTTGTGAGGTCCTTTAGATGAACATCCCATACTACTAGGCCTACTACTATTGACATCCCCAACATTAGGAGTCAAACTGTATTATTAGCCAATGTGTGGCAAAACTAAGTTAACAAAGTTGTCGTATATGCTAAGTAGTTATCCAGAATGCATGACACACTACCAAGAGTCCCAACGGTTACTAGGAATGAGTCAAACTTAACTGCCCACTACTTTTCTATGCCATTAACCCTCTGCTAACTGCCAACAAAAATCATCCCTTGTTAAGCACGTCCTTCTTCCAATTGTTAGCTAATTATGCATCATCAATGCATTATATTTTCCAACTAAAGTTCTTGTCTATAGAAGTGAAAGCCAACTTAACTAATCATATACTTTATTTTTCATTAATGACAACTTAAAGCCAGATATGGAGGATCATATGTATTAACAATGACAATATCTTCAAATCATGAGCAAGAAGTAGAAATTTTGGTGCGATGCCTCTTCCCTGTTGCTATCAAGATATACCAAATTTTGGAGACACAAAATTTTGAGCTGCTAAAGCATAAGATAAGAATAGCAGATGTGTTTGAAATAGTTGAGAATGAAAAAGAGTAGATTCACTGTTTAGGTATAGGGTCTTGCAGATACAACATTATAGTATGTCCTTATTAAGGTTGCATAAGGTGTAAAATAATCTGTCATAATTCTCGTATGAACAATAAAGCATTTATATATAAGACTTCTAAGATATCAAAATAGAACAAGGACTCTTCCTGTACAAGATATCTCAATTTAACAAGAATTGTTCCTATACAAGATATCAATATAGCTAGGACTCTTCTATAAATAATCTTTTCTATATTGGTTTACTACTTCCCTTACACTCCCTTTCAAGTTGAGTTGGGTTAGCAAGCACGATCAACCTGTCACAGCTCAACTTGTCATAAAGCTCTTGAAAACAAAACTTGAGCAAAGGCTTGGTGAATATATCCACAATCTGGTCATGATTACTAATATATCACATAATTAATTCCTTATTCTTAACCCTCTCTTGCACAAAATAAAAATCAACCTCCATGTGTTTGGTTTGAGAATGAAAAATTATACTAGCAGTGACGTAAGTTACACTGAGATTGTCACACTATAAAACTAATAGAAATGGCGATGGGAAACAAATCTCACGCAGTAACTGTTCAAGCCAGATTAGCTATAAGCGGCAATGGCAAGAGCATGATATTCAGCCTTTGTGGTAGACCTAGAAACATATTACTACTTTTGAGAAACCTAAGGGCTTGTTCTCTTACGTTTTGGGCATTTTGTAGAAAAAAATTTGGAGAATGTGCCATGTGTTTCTTTTTATTTTGGGGAAATATGGAAAATAATTTGAGAATGAATTGTTTGTTTCTTTATGTTTCGGGGTGAGACAAACTTTACTATAGATGTCAAATCAATTGCTTTTTTGTTGGGTTTGTAGGGTGAAAGTGATTTTTTTATGTATTATATGTATATATTTTTATAGTTGAATGATGTGTGTATGTATATATATATATATTTATATATATTTGTAATGATTGAAATATGAGTATAATTAATTCAATTGGTTATTTATTTTGAAATTTATATTTTTATAAATTTAATATTAATAAATGATGTATTATTTGGTCATATTAATAAATATTAATTATTCATAAAATCATAATAATATTTTAATTGTAAAAAAATTAGCTTATATCATAATTATATCATAATTGCTAATATCGACTTGTAAAAAAAATTTAATTACTATACATTAATTATAAACTAATTACTGTCTATTAATTAAAATATAATTATTTAATTATTTATTACTTAAAATTTATGTATAAATAAAACTTAGTTATTTATTAAAATAAATATTTTTTTAATAATTTATGTATATAAGACTTAATGAAACTCATCAAATTAAAAAAATAAATAATATTATATTATATGAAATTATGTCATCTCAAATTATTTGTTAAATAAGTAAACATAATTTTTAATTATACGTAAAATATGAAATATAATTAATATATAAATAATAATTTATTTAAATAAATAAATTTAATTAATTTAGTAATTTATTTAATTATTTAAACTCATTATTTCATTAATAAGTTATTTAGTAAATAAATTACTTAGTAATAATCAAATAATTTTTCTTAAATTTAATTAGTATTCTAAACAATTACTTTAAGCATATCAATATTAATTTATTAAACTTAATAGATTATTACATAAGTATCACCCTACAACCAAATTTTTTATTATAATTTTAAATAAATGTGACGATTAATATTTAATGACGAATATTTTTGAGAAGATTAATTTATTTATTATATCAAATTAAAACATCTTAAGTTATTTATTAAATGAATAAATATAATTTTAATTAATAAATTAAATATTAAATAGAACTAATAAATTATTTAATTAATAAGTAAATTTAATTAATTTAATATGTTATTCAATAAATAAATTATTTAGCAATAACATAAATAATATTTAATTAAATTTAATTAATTTTTTAGATAATTAGTTTAATTAAATTTGTAAACATAAGTTTTAGAATTCTTTTACCTAGTAAAATTTTAATATTTATATATATATGTATGTATGTGTGTGTGTGTGTGTATATATATGTTTAGATATATATATGAATGAGTAAAGTGGGAGAGTGATAAATGAATGAGTGATGTGAAAGGTAAAGTAAGAAAAGTGAGGAGGTAGGTATGATTTTTAGGATGTATGGTTTTTTGGGTGAATTGAGAAGGGTTTTTTTGGTATAAAATTTGAGTTTTTTTGGGAAAAGGTTGGAGAATGTGCCTCTACTTTGAAATTTTTTTTTGGGTTGGGAATTTTTTTGGGAAAATGTAAAAGAACATAGCCTAAGAAATCAAATTGTTACCAACGTACACAATAAAGTATGTTGTAAATTTCCTGTAATCATCGACCCCACCCAATGCAAGATTTATTTGACACTAGAACAATAACCTTCAGTAGGATTGTGCATAAATTGTGAAACTTTGTTAATTGCATAGGCAACGTCGAAGCTGGTGGAAGTGAGATACTTGAGCTACCAACAATTTGGCGATATAAGGTTTGATCATGAAAGTTTGTACCAGAAGAAGCTTATAGCTTCTCTATAACATATGCAAGAGTCGAAATTACATTGCAAGGCTTCACTATGGCAATGGGTCCGGGTAGACAGGGTCCCCGCCCCGAACTCGCCCCAGTTAGAAGTCAAATAAATGGGTTTCGAGATGGGTTACAGGTCCTAATTTCATAGACCTGACCGGGTCTGGGCGGGTTATGGCCACCCCGCATAATAAATATATATAATTATTATATATTATATATAATCTATGTACATAAAATATAAAAAAATTAGGATTATAATAGCGTATATATATTTCATTAAATAAATAATAATTCTGTACTCATTCAATCATCATAAAAATGATAAAGAATATACTAAAATAAATTAATATGGATATTTTATTTTAAACTTTAAAAAATAGTATTAGAAACTTATTGTATATTGGATTATAGTTTTCTATACATATATATATATGCTTTGTGTATGTTTATCTTAATCAATTTTGAAAACATATGAGTTGCAAAATTATACGTTTTAATGAAAAAATAAAAAAAATAAAAAAATGGGTTTGGTGGGTTGGACCCGGCGATTAAGAGTTTAAAGTAGGACCCGGCGGGTTTAAAAGAGAAGGCGGGCCGAGGTGGGTCCTGGATCCAAATAGAAGTAAGCGGGGTAGGTTTTAGGTCCTACCATACCGACCCAGTTGCCATCCCTAGCTTCACTTGGGTTTTGCGAAAAATATCGATGGTATATTTGTGTTGTATCAAGAAGAGGCCATTTTGTTGCCAAATAGCTTCTATACCTAGAAAATAAGAGAAATGACCTAAATTACACGCTACAAACTTCTATGGCAAATAACAAATCAACCTTCCCACTAAGCTAGAATTTGAACCCATAACTAGAATGTTATCAACGTAAATCAAACAAAATAGTTGAGATGAACCTATATAGGGAAGAGTTAGTTTTGGAAGCAGTAAAGCCATAAACATAAAGTACATCAATGAGATATTTGTTCCACATCCTCATAGCCTACTTGAGTCTACAAATTGATTTGTGAAGTCCGCATATATTATTTGGCTTATCTAGATCAATAAAGCCAGGTGGTTGGGACATGTAAACAACTTCATCTAAAATATTATGAAGAAATGTATTAGAAATATCTAGTTAGGTGATTGACCAATCATGTGCAGAGCAAAAGATAGCGAAAGGCAGATAGTGGCAAGTTTAACAATTGGGCTAAAAGTGTCATCAAAATCAATACCTGGCATTGATGATAACCCTTGGCCACTAAATATGCTTTGTACTGCTCTATTTTACCATATGAATACTACTTGGTTTTAAAGAGCTACTTGTAGCGAACTATATTACTTGCTTCGTTAAAAGGTACAAGTTGTTAAGTCTTATTTACCAGTAAAGCATCATATTCAACATTCATTGCTAGATGGCAATGTGAATGTTTTGCAGCTTGAGAATAAATAGATGGGTCAGCATCTTTAGTAACATTTGCAACACTAAAGAATGGCCGCTTGGTTTTTAGTGACACTATCTAAGAAAGAGTCACCATAAAATGACAGCGATGTGGTAATGGAGATGGAGCGGTTCTTTTTGGCAAAGTAATAAACATACTATCAGAATCTTTAATATCAACAAGAGCTAACAAACCTTGATTGCTTAACGAAGACATGTCTATGTCCATGGGATGAGATAGTAAGGATTTTGTGTCTAGCAAAGGTGATGTTGACAGTTTAGTGGTGTCAAGTGGCACAACCAAAAACAATTAGAAAACTGAATTTGGTGACTAGTGTGGTGTAGATATGGACAAGGGTGATTTTGGTAAAGCTGACACGGTGAAGGTAAGTAGTAGAAGGGATTTGGTTAATGGTGGTGATTTTGGAGTTTGTACAATGTAACAAGGTAAAGCACTAGACACAGACAAAAATGTTAAAACCTACTCAACAAAAAATAACATGGCGTGAGAAATAGAATTTTTTAAAAGAAATATCAAAATACTTATTCCCTATGAATTTTACTAACTAAGAAAGATAAAGGAGGTAAAACGAGCATCCAATTTATCTTTAGAATGAGGCTGCAACCAAGGAAAATATAAATAACTAAATACTCTAAGGAATAATCAGGTTTAGGATTGAAAAGAGCCTTAAATGGAGACCGACGATGAAGCTTGCGAGCTAGTAACTGGTTAATAGCATAAATTGTAAACTCAAAGGCAATTGACCAGAATTTTTGTTAGTACTTTTGCATGAAGTAATAAAACTCTACAAGTTTCAACAATATATCTATGTTTTCTCTCAATACAACAATTTTGTTCAGGTGTATATGAGCAAGAAATACATTGAGTAATACCATTATTTTTCAAAAGGGAAGTGAAGGCTTGAAATTCACCACCTCAATCGGCTTGAAATTATTTAATGGAATAATAATAAAAAATCCTCAACTAATTTCATAAATTTATCAAAAGTGCCAAGAACTTTTGCTTTTTGTTTGAGAAAGTAAATTCATGTATAATTGCTATAGTGATAAAAGAAGATTAAATAATAATGAAAATCTTCATTCGATAAAATAGGGGATTGTCGCCATGAATCTAAATGAATAAGTTTCAAAGGCTTCGTAACCTGAAAAGGTGACATTAAAAATGGCTACTTATGCATCTTACTAGTAGAACATACATGACATAAGGTACTACTAGTAGTTTCAAAACTAATTTGACTCGATTATATGGATTTCCTAATGGTAGACATAAACACATTGCCCAGTCGAGCATACCAAGTTGTTGAACTAGTGATATGAGCATGAATAGAGTTGATAGACTATTAAGTGGTGGGCAAGGATAAAGACCAGCACTACTCAACCCTTTGTGGAGTACCTTCATCATTTCCAAATCCTTAATCAAAAAATGATTAGGAAAAAAATTCAACAGAACAATTGTTAGAACGCACAAAGGAATAAATAAAGATTAAATTCTAAGATGCCAAAAGAACATGTAAAACATCATATAGAAGAAGCTTACGACTATTAGATGTAATAATAGCATAACCCACACCATTACCTAGTCTTCCTTAGTGCTTAAATGCTCAGAATGAATGGCAAAACTTTTCAAGTCGTTTGTCATATTGTGCGTGGTACTACTGTTTATAAGTTAATTCGGGTTGTGGGTGTTGGTGGTGTTAGCATTCACCACCCTTACATGATATCGATGGAGCCTATGTAAGTTTGTCAACACTATAGCTTAGTTTTCTATCTACATGCATTAATAAGTGCTTTTGCATAATTATGCAAGTTTTGTTGTATACCCCATGCTTTTATAAATTTTATAAATTTGTTGTAAGTTATACGCCAATATATTCTCAGTGAATTATGATGGGTTTCACTTTACATAGGTGACTCTAAATTATTTAATTTTGTAAATATTTATTGATATGTTATTTTATGTGGTTTGGATATATACATATATGAACTTAAGGTTGGGGGAGGGATTGCAGTTGTTGAGGTTTAAAGATTGTAGGTAGGAATCTGATGTTGCCTACTTGTGTTCTAGGCAAATGAATTATGCGCATTTATGTAAATTGTGAATCATTTGATATGAATATGTTATAAAATGAAATGTAGGCACTATCAAAATAATTCAAAGATTCATAATTTAGTTGGATGCATAATTAATTGAATAGCATGATATGAGTCAAACCCATAAAGTTATCATTTTGTATAATTATTTGAATTTGTTTTATTTTTCTTTTTCTGATTTCTAGATTTATATATCTAATTCGTATTTAGTATAGAAGTTCCCACTTGAACAAAAGTTTCTTAATGAGATTTTGAGTGGTCTAAGCTTATTTTTTTAAAATAATTCCGAAATTAATCTCTCCAAATCTAATTGTCTTAGAATCTATACTATTAATAAAGTGTTGAAATTTTAGAGTAGTTATTTGGTGTGTTTTTTAACTTGTTAATTAGATTAACTTTATTTAAATAAAAATACAAAAAATATTTTATTATTCTTTTTCTCCTATTGTACGTATTGTGCTTTTCTTCTTCTATTTTTTCTCTAACCATATTATCTTTTTGTTGTCAAACTTTATTTCCTCCATTTTTTATTCAAATGTGTTATTTTATAGAATAATATAGTTAAATTGTTGAAAGAGTATATTGCGATATAAAATGCAATCTAAATGTTTAATCTTATACATGTTAAATATTTAAATACACACATCAATAATTGCACAATTAGTAACACATTTTATTGGATCGTCACTATCAACGAATGTTATGTTGGTAGATACAAGCTAAAACGGGAACAACAATGGAATGGCTAGGCAACAACAATATGTTGGCTTTGTATTTAGGTATGATGTTTACATGTTATGAAATTAGAGAGAAAAGTTACAATTAATCTAGGCCATTCAATGATGAATATTGGGAGGAAGAAGACCCGTTGGATTAAGATCTAGAGCAATACCCAAGCATTATAGAAGAAGGTGGTTGGGATGATTTTGTTTGGATTAATAGTTGGCGAGTAAAGTTACCATAATGACAACGTGCATTAATAACCTTTTTTTTTTAATTTATATATAGTTGGTGAGTAAAGTTACCATACTTTATGCATGAGATTCACGACATTTGGCCAAATGGCCATTCAGCACAACGTGTAATAAAATGCTTTTAATTGAATTGATTGGTTAACAAACATGAGTGGATAAAGTAACTATTCAGTTGCTTGGCTACAAATTAATGGATGTAATTTGTTATCTATATCTATATTATATAAAAAGAAAAGGGATCTTACACCACTATTGTTATTTGACTAAAATACCTCTACAACTAATCTTTTAGTTATCCATAACTCCACCTCTCTCCCCACTATTCAAAACTCCTTCCCACTCCTTCTCTTTATTATTTAAGAATTCTATTGACTCATTCTCCCAAACTAACATCAAGTTTTGAAAGATTTTTTAATTCTTCTGTCGTCTATTAATTCTCTATTGTTTCGTCGGTAGGTTTGTAGTCTTTCTAACATCACGTTTTAATTAAGCTATTCATCATTTGTAGTTCTTTGTAGTTCATGTTCATAAATTTCAACTTTGAATAATGTACACCCTTATTTCAACTTTGAATTGTACGTAATAATTGCATTTATAAGTTTTATAGAACTCATGTGGTATTATTTAATGGAACTTTGATTCTCTGAAGTAAAAGAATTCCATGATATGTTTATTGATATAAGTATTTTCTATATTCTATCAAAAGCAATGTATAGAACTTGATAATTATTATCTCTCTTATATGAAAATTTCTTTTATATGAATTTGGAGACATCTTTTATTTTTATGCAAAAGCCATATTGTATAAAACAATACAAGAAAGCCTTAAAGAGGGGCTGTTGCAATTCTAGAGTTCCCTAATCATTAAGGTATGTGGAGATTTTATCTATTAACGCCATAGATATGTGCCAATTTCAAAAATAAAAATTGGCATAGTTGTGAAAAGTGTTTCATCTTCCTTTTGTCTTCTAATTAACCTATTTCTCAATCCAAACACTCAAAGTCTCGAACTCGATCAAAGCCCCAAGTTTTCCACAAAGACAAAGCACATATATTTCATTATATTAATTTTGTTATATGCTAATTTTTCTGATTTAATAGTGTTTTGATATAGAATTTTCTCAAGAACCTTTAAATTGTATGGTGATGATAAAAAAATTATTATTATGTAAAATATAGTTAACTTTTATTACTGTCAATGATAAATTTGTATAAAAAATATGACTTGAAAAGTATTTATGCATGCGGAGACCGCATGGGATGGTGACTAATCAATTAAAAGAAATGAAAATGAGATCACTAATTTCCTCAGAACTTCTCTCTTTTCCCATTTCTTTCTTGCAATTACTTGTTATTTTGCACGTTAACCATCCTATTATTTCCATTTAACCCCCAAAATTACCGTAGATGGATGGAACTCTTTTAATTACTTTTTGGTGGTTCTCAATGAAGCCAAGTGTAGCATAAAGATTCAATAAATAAAGCACAAAATAGCTAAGTCAACTTGTCTACACTCAAAAAACCAAGGATCTAATCATGCTTCTAATTCAGATTTGGATAAAGAATTACCTTAATTGCTCAAAAATCCAAGGTAGAATGGAGAATAGCTTGAACCCTTCAAAACTGTCTCCAGTCGGTGCAGCAGCAACTCAGCAACAATTGCCCTATAAAACACCTCCAAATTTGCTGAAATTCGGACACAACCTTCTCAACACCTTGGAGAAGCTTTAGCAAAATTCGATAAAAAATGAGATTGGCAAAGTCTGGAAAAACAGCTCCAAACTTTCTGCCCTTGTAGTGAATCTCCAAAACCAAGCTATCCAATTGGCTAGCCTCTAATGCGAAAAGATCCACACACCAATGGAAAATCCAAATCACTCCTTGGTTAGCTGGAAAACCAAAGACAAAAGAAGGAGATGAAGGCTAATTTTTAGGAGGTAGGATGAAGAAAAAGTGTGAAACTTCAACACATAAGTGAATCACACAAAATTGAAGGGAAAAATGGAATCTAACAATTAGATTGTAGGCATGCTTCGGCCGACCACCTCTCTCCTATTTAGAGGGAGGGAGGTGTGATGCAAGTTGGCGTCACACCTCCCATGAGGTTGGCGCCAACTTGCAAGGTAAGTTGCATGTGAAATTTTAATTTCATTTACATTTGAATTTCATTTCAAATCTTCATTTCATCTTATGAAATGTCATCCAAATAAATTTTAGTGCACTCTAAATGAACACTTTCAGTTGTCTTTTTACTCCAAAATTAATTCTTCATTTTAATTAAATTAACCCCTTAATTTAATTAATTGGTCTTAACTTAACTCTTTAAGCTAGAAGATGTCAACTTAGTTCCTTAAGTTAATTTGACCAATTGATAGTCATCTTGCACCAATTAAATTAACTCCTTAATTTAATTGGAGTTAATTTAATTGGTCTAATTTAACTCTTTAAATTATTTAGATCAATTTAACAATTAAATTGATCAAGCCAAAATGATCAAAAATTAGCCAACCGTTTTACCTACATAAAGTTAATCTAGTGGAATTATCTAACTCTTAGAAAATTCCCTTCATCAAATATGATTTCCTATTGGCTTTTGTGTGTGACCCATTAGGTTCTACCATTCATTGGACATGGGCTTAGAACTCTTGTAATATTTAGAATATCAGAATATTCACATTAGTTTAAACTCCTTCAAACTGATGACTCAATTCAATTAATCTCTATTAAATTAAGAGTACCCAATCTCCATGGTCGATGCCCAACCTCAAGCCCATGGAGCCCAACTAATTGGCCAAAATGAATATGCTTTTAGGGAGCCATTATAGCTTTACGCTTGCTATGCAAATACGACCCTTCTGTCTTCTATCTCTTAAAAGAGGCATAGGGAAAGATATTTGTCGGTTCGTTAATAGCTTTGATAACTATGTTTCTATTTCCAATATTTGATTCCCCTTTATGACCTCATATTTGGAAAACTCCTTTTTCAAATTATCATACTACCTTGCGCAAAGATTTTGTGGAATCTATCATTATAGCATACATAGGAGATGCACTTGTCCTTCACAATGATGAAGAGATGGATCTCATCTTGGATCTCGCAAACCTCCATGTCTAAGTAGCTCGTATCCAATCTCAATCGAAATGACCTATAGAGTGGTCAAGGAAGAGTTAAAGCATGAGGATCTAAACACAAGGTTACCTTAGATCCTCAGGTCAAAGGACTAATTATATGCACTAGTGTAAGCTGGAAAACTTGCCACCACCGACTTGCTACTACGGCTATCTAGTGGATTCTCTATGTAGGCTTTCAGTGAACTTGTTCTCTAACAAGCACCCACTAACATGCAATCATGTCTAATATGGATTGCTCATAAAACAGAGAATATTCAACCCCTTAGATTTATGCATTGTTAGTATAGGTCTATCCAAATCTTAGATGTCCTGTCTCATAAAGTTCTACGACTTGGAATATTCTAAGATCATGATCGTGTAAGACTTATTTCATGATCACCACTTAGTGTATAACTAAGTCCCGTAGTCTTGTATGATCTAAGGACTTCAACCAAATGCTAGTGAAATAAAATAAATATAAGATGAAGATGGCCATTTATAATGAGTATCATTCAATTAAGGTTGTATCACTAGTGAAATAGTTTACATGCCAATCTAATTGGCTGTGAGGCACTATTCCAACAATCTCCCACTTGCCCTAAAGCAGATTTCCCATAGTCTTGAGATCCATCTTCTCAATATGTCCTTAAAAGACTTTTTGCATTTAGGGGTTTTAATAATGGTTCTATTATATTTTCTTTTGAGGCAACCATTTCCACTCAAATGTTGCCTCTATCAATTGATATCATATATCTAATGATAACGCATTTATCTGTGCTTGGATCACTAATGAGATCTTGTCTCAAGTCCTAAGTTATCTTTCATAAGATTATGCACGCTAGATACTACATCTAATTCTTGGATAAAGTTTCTATCCAAACACCTTCCTTTGCGGTTTCCAAAATCACAATATATTCCGCTTCTGTGGTAGAATAAGCCGTAGTGGCTTATTTGGAACTCTTCCAACTCATTCGCCGCCATTGAGGCAAAGTATAAATCAAAAAGTGAATTTTAGGTCATCGACATCAGATTGAAAACAATAATCTGAAAACTCCTCGAATTTCAATTCCCCATTGTCGGATACCAAAAAATAAATCCTTAGTCCTTCTCAAGTACTTAAGGATTACTTTAATGGCTTTCCAGTAACATTCACTAAGGTCATATTGAAAGTGGCTCATAACATTTAGAGCGCGTGCTACATCTGATCTTGTACACTGAATGGCATATATTATGCTCCCTATAGCGGGCACATAAGGTATATAGGATATTTTATGCCTCTCGTCGTCAGTCTTAGGGACCATAGACTTAAAGAGACAAAGACCGTATCCCATTAGGATGAATCCCTTCTTGGATTCTTTCATACTAAACCTCTTTAGTATCTTGTCAATGTACAGTATTTGGGAAAGCCCCAACATTCTCCTTGATTTATCTCTATAGATACGTACTCCTAATAAGTAGGATGCTTCTTCCAAATCCTTCATAGAGAATTGAGTAGATAACCATGCTTTAGTACACTCTAACATTGCTTTCTCAATCTTAATGAGAAAAATGTCATCGACCTAAAGCACAATGAACTGTATACTACTCCCACTAGCCTTCTTGTACACACAAGGTTCATACATATTTTTTACAAAGCCAAATGAGTTGACTGTCTTATCAAAAGGTATGTTCCAACTTTAGGATGCCTGTTTGAGTCCATAATAGATCTCTGGAGTTTGTAAACTTTTGCTTACTCTCTTCGGATGTAAAACCTTGTGGTTGCTCTATATAGATTCCTTCTTCAATGTTTCCATTGAGGAAAGCGGTTTTCATATCTATTTGCCATATCTTATAGTCATAATTTGTGGCTATGGCAAGTACCCTAATGGACTTAGGCATTTCGATCGGTGAAAAGGTTTCCTCAAAATCAATACTAGGTCTTTGAGTATAACCCTTTGCTACTAGTCACGACTTGAAGGTCATAACCGCTCGCCTATTCCGAATGCCCACAATCATCGGAGGCTCGCATCCGTCACGCCGAGCGTATTTCCTTAACGATCCCCGACTAGCCAGCATGCACGTCTCAATCTTAGGTCCCGTACGTTCATCTCTCAATGGCAAGGAACAATCTCGCTCCGTCTCGGCATTGAGGGTCACTCACGTGCCCACAACACAATCCTCGTGCTCGTTACTTGCTCAGAGCGCTTAGGGCGTGCCGTAGCGCCCTTCGTTTGTGCCTCGCCCAAGTAGGGCCACATGTAAGTCCAAGGCTTATGTGATGTGCCATCATCTTATATTAGTCCCGCACAAAGCATTGGACATCGTTTCTCGCTTGCTAGCAACATGCCACAACTTGCCCGCTATGCGGTGTCGCCCCACGACCGCATGTCTTAAGCCAACGGACCCCTGCAGCAAGGCTATAACCCATAGCGCATGCTTAGCGAGTTAGTTCACAAGACATTTGGGTGTTCGTCTCGATCGCTCAATCGACCTAGAGGTGTTGCCCCATAATTTTTGAAGCCCGCGGGGCAATAGCGTTTTTGTCTTCAAACCTCTCGGCACCCTCCCGGACCCAACACAGGCCCACCTGGCCCCACGCCGCCCGTTCGGTTCCCGACCCGTCCGGGCACTCTAAACACTCCTATGAGATGTCTAGAGTCGGCCTTTGAAGGCTCCCTATCGCCTTCAAGGAGTTGCCCGTTTAGTGCCTTGACAGCATGGGGAGGACCGGCCAGTTGCCCACCGTGGCATGCCCACCGTCCCAACAGCCCTCAGACATGCCTGTCCCCCTTATAATAGGCTTAAAAAAGATTTTCCTTTTCCCCACAATAGACATTGAAATGCCGAGGATGTATATATTTTCGCAACTTTGCCTCCCGACGTCCAAATCATTTACCGCTTGAACCGTTGGATAGCTCTTGGAGTCTACATTAACTTTGCCAAGTTCCAGTCCTGTCTGATTCTCCACGAAATAGTAATTACCCTCGCATTAGGCTGGAATCACAATAATGCCACTGCACTGCCGCATTCTAAACATCTTCGCCGTTTCCTATCCAAACGGAACCGTCTACACTGGTGAAACTTCGTGGGAACGTTTCCAACACCTCAAGGAACATCCCACAGAAACAGTTTCACAAAATTCCTTTTCCAAGCCACTCTGCTCAACGTATCTTTGCGCTACCCGCGCGCAGCAAGACCGCTCCCGGTTGCCCTAAATGTTCAGTGCCCAAACGGACACAGAATGACTTCAAACTTGGTGGGAAGCATCCTCATACCTCAGAGAGTTTACCATTGAAATAGTTTTGCAATCCACACCTTACAAGAGTCTCTGCTCATGGGCCATCTCCGCCCTACCGGGTGAGCCGACAACACCTTGTCGCTCCTAACACCCCTTTGAGTCACGGTCGCCATTCTTCTCCAATGAGCGACCCGTGACATTCTTCCCCACTTGATCCGTTGACGTCCTCGTCAACACATACACAAGGACTCAAAGTGTATGCGGTGACCCAACTCAACTCTGATCTCTTTGCACCGGATGAGTTCAGCTCCTCTGAGCCTCAAAAATGTGCCTCTGTACAACTCAGTTGTTCCTCTGAACAGTGCCCTCTAGCACAACCCAAAAGAAGCCTACACGGATGCTCAATGATCACCAGAAAATAATGGCCCTCAACTCAACCAACTCTGTTCATATCAAATCATAAGATGGGAAGTTCACGTGCGATCCCCGCACTCTCCCCCACTGGAGGTGTTGCCGCCCTCGGCAAACACTCGATTCGTCAAGTGACTATCCTCAGCCAACTTGAACCCAAAACTTAGGGCCTCTGCCCAACACTCGAGACTCAGGACTTTCTACCTGATCTCAAACTCGACTGCTCAGCTCGGCCACCCTACCAACTGACGCCGCAAAAAGGAGCTCTCAATGCTCCGCTCAATTATGCTCATGGGACCTCATGTCCCCTTAAATCCCAAATTCGGTCACCCAGCCCGGCCAACTCTACCGACTGGCACTGCACAAGGAGCCCGATGCTCCGTTCAAAATCTGCTCAAGGAGCCTGCCGCTCCGCTCAATTTTATATATGGGCATCATGCCCTTCTCAACTCTCGATTGCCCCTCTCAGAAATCCCTAGACCGTAGAGCCCATATACCAGTGTCGGAATCCCTTCGAAGAATATCCCCAATTTAGCTCAACTCGGCTTGGTGGCTCCCCCCACTCAAGCTCAAAATGAGTCTCAACTCGACTGCATCCAACACGGGATCCACTTGTCACTATCCGATTGGAACATCTCATGAAGATATTCAAACCTTTTGGGTTGCTTCTTGATTCAGTCAGACCTTCTTAGAGGTTGTGTGTAAGGCTCTTTATGTTTATTTGTTTCCACTACTTGTGGGATTTGTTGGTCATCTTGAACTTCATCAAGTTCAATAACAACACCATTTCTATCTAATAGAAATTTCATTTCCAAAAAGTAGGCGTTCCTCTAAACAAACACCTTTTGTTCTGAGGGATTTTAAAAGCAATAACCCAAAGACTCTCTTGGGTATCCCACAAACTTGCACAAGATGGATCTACTATCCAACTTGTCTCCCACTAGTCGGTCGACGTAAGCGAGAGACCCCCAAACTCTTAAAAAAAACTAGTAAGGTGCTTTGCCATATCACATCTCATATGGCATTTTTGGCACCGACTTTGAAGGCACCATGTTAAGTAGCCTCACCACTGTATCTAGGGCGTATCCCCAAAAGGATATATACACATTGGAAAAGTTCATCATGGAACATACCATGTCTAACAAGGTATGGTTTCTCCTCTCGACTACTTAATTATGTTGGGGTGTGTCGGGTGGAGTCCATTGAGAGAGAATTCCATTCTCCTTTACATAATCTAAGAATTCAATACTAAAGTATTCTCCCCATTGATCCGATCGAAGAGCTTTAATAAATAGTCGCTTTTGTTTTTCTATTTCATTCCTATACTCTTTGAACTTTTTAAAAGCTTCGAACTTATATATCATAAGATACACATATCCGAACTGAGTATGATCATCGGTGAAGGTGATGACGTAAGGATAGCCTCCTCTCACACTAACTCTTAGTGGGCTACAAACATCCACATGGATCAAATTCAAAGGACTTGTGGTTTGCTCCAATTGTCCCATAAAAGGAGCTTTGGTCATTTTCCCCATTAAACAAGACTCACAAGTAGGAAGATTCTTAATGCCACTAGCATTTAGTACTTTGAGAGCTTCCAACTTGCTCATCCTATTTTTAGAGATATGTCCAAGTTTTGCATGCCATAAGATGGCATCTTCTTAGTTGTCTAATTTTCTTTACTTGATTGAATGTGCATCAATGAAGGTTGAGAATCCAATATGTACAATTTATTATTTAATGTACCTTGTGCTATTAAAGAACTATTCTTTAATGTTTTCAACATCCTATCAGATATAAAAAAATCATATCCTTCATTATCCAAAATGGGAATAGAAATAATGTTCTTAACAAGATTGAGTAGATAAATATAAGGATCAAGTACAATGCAAGAACTCCCCAAGTTTAACTTGACTACGCCTTCAACCATGGCCACAACTTTTGCTCCATTTCTAAGGCAGAGGATCATATCCCCTTTATTGAGACTCCTTATTCTTTCCATCCCCTGTAACAAATTACAAAGGTGAGAACCACATGCGGTATCAAATACCCATGAAGAAGAATTTGTCGTTAAGTGCACTTCAGTAAAGTACATACCCTTTCTTAAGGCTGAGAAGGTATTCCTTGTAATTCTTTTTCTAATGTCCTTTTTCAATATAATAGAAGCAAGTGGCATCAGTTTTAGCCTCTTTCTTTTTCTTTATTCTCCCCAAACTTTCCAAGGGATGCATTCCTTTGGAGGAAGAATTCTTCTTACTTTTACTTCCTTTTCTAGGACCCCTATGGCTCTTTGACTTAGAAGAATAAGCAAGCATAAAGGCTTATCTTTCTTCATAGTCGCCTCGGCGGTCACCAACATATTAACCAACTTATTAATCATTACTTCTTGCTTCGACATGTTGAAGTTGATAACAAATTGGTCAAATGAGCTAGGCAATAATTGAAGGATCAAATCCACATAGAGCTCATTGTCCATAATAATGCTCAATTGACCAAGTTTCTCAATGAGACCGATCATTTTTAGGTCATGGTCATTGACACTTGAGCTCTCATTCATTCTTGTCCTAAAGAGCTCTTTAGATAATGAGAACCTTTCATGCCTAGTTTGAACCCCATACAACTCTTGTAGGTGTAAGTAGATCTCATGAGCATGTTTCATGTGCTCGTGACACATAGAAGCCATCATGATGCATCTTATTTGTAGATCATCATCCAAAAACTTCGCGAACAATTCACGTGCCTCATCGGTGGCATCATTCCCAATGATGTCCGACAGACTTTGATCAAGCACATAAGTCCTCTTTTTGAAATCTAGAATAATCTTGAGGTTTTTCAATCAATCGCGGAATTTTGACCTAGTTAGCTTATTGGTTTCCAAAATAATGTTGATTGGATTTTTAGCCATTTTGAGTTTGAGATTTCAAAAATCTACAAAAGGTGGAAAATAGAGTATAAGCATGTGATTGAATATAGATATTGAAAACATGTTCATGATTTTTCAAGCATGTTTTTCTACCACTATTTTATCAAATTATTCACCCCCTAGAATAATTCGAAAAATCTTTTTTCCTAGTGAGAATCAAAGTCCTAAAGACTTGTAAGTGGACTCCCGTGATGAGTGCATCCACAAACAATCCAAAGCTAATTAACTTTTGCTAATTACATCTCTATGCAACCCTTGATATATTTCGCCATACTTTTCATGTAGATCTTCATGATGGACAACCTCTATATTACTAGGTGTTAAGTTGGACCTACCAATTTTGAGACCATTCCAAGTCATGCCACGTGATATGAGCCAGACATGGAAAGTATCAAATCAAAGGTGTATCATATGCTAAGTATATGATCACAACTTTCTAGCTAAGTGTGACTCCCATGATGAGTGCATCACACAAAGATAGTAGCGTCATCATGTCATATACTATTGGAAGAAGGGATGGATTAATTAAAACTCCTTTTAATTTATATCCATTTTGACTTAATATTTGAAGGCACTTAGACTCTTCTAAGTAGAGGGTTTTCCTTGCTTGCAAAAATGTCATCAATTTTATCTTCTTATTTAGATTTTCTATATCTTAACCATGCATCTCACACATCAATAGGATATAGAAAGTATAAATAAGAAAATACGCCTAGCATGCTCCTAAGGTGGGATGACCATGAGCTTTAACCAAGTAGTACACTTAGAGCCATAAGTGCACCACTGAGTTGATTTTAAGTGGGTTGATTAAATCTAGCTGTTACATAAATGTATCCCATACATTCATGGGTCTTCATGCCTCCAATGGTCTTATTTGCTCCTTGCAACATTTACATGAGAAAGAAATCCTCACTCCTAGTGATTCTACTCTCATAACATTTACAAGATAGAAATTAAGAGGCATGCAAGCCCCAATTTAATACAACCCTTTTCAACAATTTGAAACAAATAAAATCAATATTAAAGGCTCATAATCATCACATTCATTCATCATTCATTCAACAATTAAATGAACAATAAATCAAGAATTGATATTCAATTCCAATAATTAAATGCTTATCTCATAACAATTAATTAAGGGGTAAAAATAAGTATAACATTTATGCATCTCATTTTTGCACTAATATTGAAGATTAACTTTAGCAAGATTTTAAAAGTAATAAAAAATGTCAAACATTATTTTGAGAACATGCACAACTCTTGTGCATCTATGTAGTATGATTTAGATCAATTTTGGTCACAAAAGGAACGCACAAAAAAAAGCTCAAAACTCATTCTTCTCGCAACAAGGCGCTGCTGCCCCAGTCTAGGCGCACATCTGTGCGGCATGTGCGCCTGGCCTACTGCGTAGCCAGCCCATGGTTAGGCGCGGAAGCTCCTCTGTTTTGCAAGTCAAGCCAATTTTGGCTCAACTTTTGTACACCAAAAACTTTAGGACATCTCCTAAACACTAAATCACACAATATAGATGAAATTTCAGATCTGAAACACCTTTTAAAATTGAAAATTCAAGTGCTCAAACATGCTTAAAAAATAAAGTTTAAGTGAGAATAAACATTATCCAAAAAATCTCCAATAATCTCCAATCCAATTGGATCCAAAAAATGACCAAAACGCCTTAAGGCCAAATTTAACATGCTATATCAAAGTATAACATCATCCAATTATAAATCAACATTTAACATTAGCAACTATGAATCAAAACATACTAACACATAAAATAACTCTTAAAACACATGTTAGCATAATTTCAATTCATCAACAAAGCAGCCACATGTATCATCATCCAAACACCCCAATCCATAAATTGGATCAAGTATTTGAAGATCTAGATCAATCCATCACATGAATCAACAAATCAAAAATTCAAATTAAAGCATGAAATAGACTCCGATACCACTTGAAGCCAAGTGTAGGATAAGGATCCAATAAATAAAGCATAAAATAGCTAAATTAACTTGGCTACACTTGAAACCAAGGATCTAATCATGCTTCTAGGTAGAATGGAGAATAGCTTGAACACTTCAAAACTATCTCCAGTCAGTGCAGCAGCAACCAATTGCCCTATCAAAACACCTCCAAATTCGCTAAAATTTGGCAACAGCCTCCTCAACACAGTAGGGAAGCTCTAGTAAAAAATTTAGCAAAAATTGAGATCGGCAAGGTTTAGAAAAATAGCTCCAAACTTTCTACCCTTGTAGTGAATCTCAAAAAGCCAAGCTATCCAATTGTCTAGCCTCTAATATGAAGATCCACACACCAGTGGTAAATCCAAATCACTCCTTGGTTAGCTAGAAAACTAAAGAGAGATGAAGGCAGATTTTTAAGAGGTAGGATGAAGAAGAAGTGTGGGACTTCAACACCTGAGTGAATCACACAAATTGGGGGGAAAAATGGAATCTAACAGTTAGATTGTAAGCATGCTTTGGCTAGCCACCTCTCTCCTATTTATAAGGAGGGAGGTGTGATGCAAGTTGGCATCACACCTCCCATGCGGTTGACGCCAACTTGCAAGGCAAGTTGCATGTGAAATTTTAATTTCACTTGCATTTGAATTTTATTTGAAATCTTCATTTCATCTATGAAATGTCATCCAAATAAATTCTAATGCACTCTAAACGAACTCTTTCATTTGTATTTTCTCTCCAAAATTAAATCTTCATTTTAATTAAATTAACCCCTTAATTTAATTAATTGTTCTTGACTTAACTCTTTATGTCAATTAGCTTAACTCTTTAAGCTAGAAGATGTCAATTTAACTCCTTAAGTTGACTAATTGATAGTCATGTGGCACCAATTAAATTAACTCCTTAATTGAATTGGTCTAATTTAGCTTTTCAAATTATTTAGATCAGTTTAACAATTAAATTGATTAAGCTAAAATGATAAAAAATTAGCCAATTGTTTTACCTCCATAAAATTTGGTCAAGTCGAATTATTCTAACTCTTAGAAAATTCCCTTCATCAAATAGGATTTCCTATTGACTTTTGTGTGTGACCCATTAGGTTCTACCATTCATTGGACATGGGTTCACAACTTTTGTGATATTTAGAATATCGAAGTATTCACATTAGTTTAAACTCTTTTAAACTAATGACTCAATTCAATTAATCTCTATTAATTGAAGAATACCCAATCTCCATGGTCAATGTCCAACCTCAAGCCCATGGAGCCTAACTAATTGGCTGAAATGAATATGCTTTTGGAATACCATTCTAGCTTTACACTTGCCATGTAAATATGGTCCTTCCAATTTTCTATTTTCAGAAAGAGACCTAGGGCAAGATATTTGTCGGTTCTCTAATAGCCTCGATAATTATGTTTTTATTCTCAATGCTAGATTTCCCTTTAAGACCTCATCTTTGGAAAACTCCTTTTCCAAATTGCCATACTACATAGCGCAAGGATTTCGTTGAATTGATCATTATAGAATACATAGGAGATGCACTTGCCCTTCACAACAACGAGGAGATGGATCCCATCTTTGATCTCACAAACCTCCATATCTCAGTAGCTCATATCCAAGCTCAACCCACCCGCAAAGTGGTCAAGGAAAAGGCAAAGTATGAGGACCAAAACACAAGGTTACCATGGATCATCAGGTCAAAAGACTAATTAAATGCACTAGTATAAGCTGGAGAACTTGCCACTACCCACTTGCCACTACAAGTATCTAGTGGATTCTTCATGTAGGCTTTTAGTGAACTTGTTCTCTAATAAGCATCCACTAACATGCACCCATGTATATGGATTGCTCATGAAATGGAGTAATATCCAACCCCTTGGATTTATGCATTGTTAGTGCAAGCCTATCCAAATCTTAGATGCCATGTCTCATAAAATTCTACGATTTGGAATATTTTAAAATCACGATCATGTAAGACTTGTTTCATGAGCAAATCCCATAGTCTTGTATGATCTAAGGGCTTGAACTAAATGCTAGTAAAGTAAAATAAGCATAAGATGAAGATAACCATTTATAATGAATATCATTCAATCAAGATTGTATCCACACACGAAATAGTTTACATGCTAATCTAATTGTTTGCGGGGCACTATTCCAACACTCAATATATATGTATATATAAGAAACAACAATGTGCATGGTGCATATCATTTTTAAGGATAAATGATAAAAAATAAAATAATTATACTGCAATCCCCAAATTATATATTATAATATATTTTTAGAGATAATTAATGTATATCTATCCTTTTTGTCAAAAAACTGAAAAATAATAAAGTTTTAACAATACATACATAAGTATTATATACTCACATACATATGACTTAAAAATTGATATATATCAGACATTATTTTTAATATTCAATTTAATGGAAGTTTTATATATAAAGTAGTATGAATTTTAGTTTTAACTTAATTTAAGTGATATTATATAAGAATTTTAAAAAATTAAATTAAAAATTTATGTTTGATTTTAAATCTAATTATTTAATTTTAAATTTTTTTTAAAACATTGGCATACATTTCGTTGGAATTTTTTAATTGTTTTAAAATAAAAATTGAAAGATTATTTTATGGTATTAAAATAAACTTTTCAGTGTATATGTGTGTGTGTGTCTGTCTGTCTGTCTGTGTGTGTGTTGTTTAAAATTTAAAGTTTTATGGGAATGAAAATTTGATTTTGAATACGTTTTCAAGATTGAGAACTATTTTTATGATGGAAGAATTCTTTGTTAAAAATTCACTTTTCAGTTATTTATGCTTTTTGGTATTGGATACCACTTATGGGTGTATGTCATCTATACAATGATTTGCAGATAACAAAAGCAAGCATGTGGTAAGTGTGAGATCATATCCTAAGGCTTGGAAACATAGCAATAGTTGTTGCTGATGCCAGTAGAATAATCTACTTAGCATTGAGTAGTGGAGAAATGATTATCTTTTGAGTTGTCTATATTTTATTTTGGCATCCACTTTTTATTTGTACTTTTTTCTTTGAAAAATATTTGGCTCGCAAATCAGAAGGATGACAGATAATTCCACGAGGCACATTGATTATCAATGTAAAAATATACCTTTGCACAGTGATTCAACCTACTTTAATTTGGTGCCCTTGTTGCGTGAGTTAATTAATTTTTAATAGAATCGGAGGGGCTCAATACAATATGAATGCCAAACTCTACAAAACTGCCTGCTGGTGATTATGAAAACACTCTCCACAGGACAATTTCAACATTACATGCTTGCATTTCCCTTTTCCTTTTTTTTTTGTGGTTACAAAAGAGAAAGAAAGGATTGCAAAAATTCTAGCTCATAAGTCATCTTTAGATTCTGCATCACTTCTACTGGAGGTTCCTCCCATACTGCCACACAATCCTCCAACTCATGTCCCAATTTTGCAAGTGTGTCAGCACAATAATTACCTTCTCTCTTAATATGCTGGAACTTTGTTTCCCATGGCATTCTCAACAATTTCCTACAGTCTTCCATGATGTAACCTAAAGGGTGATTTCTTACATGCATTCTACTGAAATAGTGCCCCGCAAGCCAATTGCGTCGTAAACTATTTTACTTGTGATACAATCTCAATTGAATGATATTTATTATATGGCCATCTTTATAAGCTCATTCATACTTCACTAGCATTTGGTTGAAGCCCTTAGATCACACAAGACTATGGGACTTGGTCATGCACTGGGTGGTGATCTTGGAATAAGTTTTACATAATCGTGATCTTAAATCTTCCAAGTCATAGGATCTTGAGAGACAGGGCATGTAAGATCCGGATAGACTTACACTAACAATGCATAGATCCAAGGAGTTGGATATTGCTCCATTCCATGAGCAATCCCATATGAAATATGGATGCATGCTAGTGGGTGCTTGTAAGGGAACAAAGCACTAAAGACCTACTCAAATAATCTATTAGATAGTTGAAGCGGTAAGTCGATAATGGCGAATTCTCCAGCTTGTGCTAGTGTATATAATTAGTCATTTGACTTGAGGATCCATGGTAACCTTGTGTTTAGGTCTTCATGCTTTGACTCTTCCTTGGTCACTCAGCGGGCCATTCAGGTGGTGATTGGGCATAATCTAATTAGACATGGAGGTTTGTAAGATCAAAGATTGAATTCGACTCCTTGTCTTTGTGAAGGGCAAGTATTGATTCCAAGAAATCATTGCGTAAGGCAGTATGACAACTTGAAAAAGGAGTTTTCCAACGATGAGGTCATAAAGTGGAATAGAATATTAGGAATAGATATATAGTATAGAGGCCATTAGGGACCCAGCTAATATCTTGCCCCATGCCTCTTTTGGGAGATAAGAGACGGAAGGACCGTATTTGCATGACATGCGTAGAGCTATAATGGTTCTCCAAAAGCATTCACTTCAGCCAATTAGTTGGGCTCCATGGGCTTGGGCTTGAGCTTTGACATCGACCATAGAGATTGGGTACTCTTCAATTAATGGAGATTAATTGAATTGAGTTGATTAGTTTGAAGGAGTTTAAACTAAAATAAATATATGATATTCAAAAGTCATAAGGAGTTGTGAGCCCATGTCCAATGAATGGTAGAACCTATCAGGTCACACACAAAAGCCAATTGCATTTCCTAAATTATGGAGGATTTTTTTCTAGGTGTTAGAAACTCACTCCAAGTGACTGATTTTGGGGTGGCCGAAAATTGAGGTAAATTTTGGCTTGATTAATTTAATTGTTAAATTGATCAAACAATTTAAGGAGTTAAACTAGACCAATAATTAAGGAGTTAATTATTTGGTGCCACATGACCATCAATAGGTCAAGTTAACTTAAAGAGATAAGTTAATAATTCTTAACTTAAAGAGTTAAGCTAATTGACTTAAGAGTTAAGTCATGGATTAAATTAATTAAATTAAAGTGTTTAATTAATTAACGAGAAGAATAAATGTTGGAGGGAAAATTCAAAATGAAAGGTTCATTTGGTTTGGCATTTAACTAATTTGAAATTAGATTCCAAACGTAATTGAAATGCACTCAAAATTCAAATTTGATTTGAATTTGCCAACTTGCAAGGCAAGTGGGCGGTGCCCCACATTGACAAAGGTGTGATGCCACCTTAGCATCACACCATTCTCCCTCTATATATAGATATAGAGGTGAGGGTGGGCGGTATTATGCAATCCATGTGAAGAATTAGATTCTCACATTTTCCCTCCTCCAAAGTGTTGCCTCATGAGTTAAAGCTCTACTCTCTTCTTCTCCAACCCAAAAATCAGCCTTCAAGCTCTTATTTCTCTTATCTATCTCTAGCTAATATTGAGGAGAAATTGGAAAAAGCATTGGTGTGTGGATCATATTGATAGAGGCAAGATAATAGGATTGTTGTGCCTTTGAGATCCACCATTTAGGGTAGTGACCTGGCGAAATTTTTCTAGGAGATCCAGAAGGAGTTTTGATCTAAAATTTTCAATTAGCTTCGTCAAAGTGTTGAGGATCAACTGGAATTTTTTTAGACCTTTTGGAGACATTTGGATCGTGCAAAAGCTGCATCCTTCCAGCTGCGACACTATTTGATAGATTCTAGATTGAAGAAGAGTTCTTCATCCTTCCTTTGGATTTTTCTTATCAAGGTAACTCTCCATCTAAATATAAATCCTAAGCATGTTTAGATCCTTGTTTGTTTGTGAAGCACTAGTTAATTTTAGCTTTTGAAGTATTAATTATTGGATCGTAGTGCCTTACTTGCCTTTAAGTAGTAGTGGAGCCTAATTCATGTTTTGATTGGGTTTTTTTTTATTGATTAATTCATGTGATGGATTGATAAAAATCACCAAATTCTTAATTCATATGATGTATTGGAGTGTTTGTATGATGTTGTGTGTGGCTTCTTGATTGATGAATTGAAAGCATGCTAATATGTGTTTTAAGTGTTGATTCATATGATTACTATATTTTAATTCATAGCTATTAGTGTTGAATGTTGATTTGGCATTAATTGATGTTATATATTGATATAGCATATGTTCATTGACCTTAAGTTGTTTTTGTCATTTTTGGATCCAATTTGATTGGAGTTTTGTTGGAGATTTTTGAAGAATGTGATTCTTACTTTAACTTGTTTTTGAAAGCATAATTAAACACTTGAAATTCTATTTTTAAAAGGATTTTTAAATCTGAAATTTCATCTATAATGTGTGTTTTAATGTTTAGGAAGTGTTCTAAAATTTTCGGTGCACAAAATTTGAGCAAATTAGCAATTGACTTGAGCAAGAGCTAAAAACAGGGGTTGTCGCCCTGCCTGGCCGGACACTGGCCGAGCAACAGCCAGTTTTCATTTTGCTTGAGTTTTGTTATTTTTTGTACTCCTTTACATGACCAAACATGTTTTGATTCACACATGATAGATGCACAAGTGTTGTGTAAGTTCTCAAAATTATGTTTGACATTTTTGAATGCTTTTAAAAATTCGTTAATCTTCAATTTATGGCATAATTGTTATGCTTTCTCTTGCTTGGCCAATTATTTATTTATGAGATAAGCATCTAATTGTTGGAATTAATTGTTAATTCTAGATTTATTTATTGTTCATTTAATTGTTGAATGAATGATGAATGAATGGGGATGGTCATGAGCCTTTAATATTGATTTTATTTGTTTCAAGTTTTTAAAAAGGTTGTATTAAATTGGGGCTTGCATGCCTCTTAATTTCTACCTTATAAATGTTATGAGAGTAGAATCACTATGAGTGAGGATTTCTTTCTCTTGTAAATGTTACAAGGAGCAAAGAGACCATTGGAGGCATAGAGACCCAAAAAGACTCATGAATGTATGGGGATATACTCATGTAATAGTTAGGTTTAATCAACCCATTTAAAATCAACTAGGTAGTGCACCTATGGCTTTAAGTGCACCACTTGGTTAGGCTCATGGTCATCCCATCCTAGGAGCATGCTAGGCGCATTTGCTTATTTATACTTTCCATGTCCTGTTGATGTATGAGATATATGGTTAGGATATAGAAAACCTAAATAAGAAGATAAAATGATGAGATCTTTGCAAGCAAGACCCTCCACTTAGAATGTCTAAATGTTTTCAATATTAATTCAAAATAGATACAAATTGAAAGGAGTTTTAATTAATCCATGCTTTCTACCAATAGTATACGCCATGATGATGCTGCTAAATTTGTGTAATGGCACTTGAAGTGGGGGTTGTAGGATGTTGTGGAGCCGTCTTGAATCAAAGTTTGATTGGTAGGTTTGACATAAACACTACGTAATATAGATACACTCGAAGCGGGTTGTCTTCATGAAAAGTAGGGCAAAATATATCAAGAGTTGCATAAGATGCAATTAGCAAGTGTTGCTTACCTTTGGATTGTTTGTGGATGGCACTCGAAGCAGTGGTCCAATTACAAGTTTTTAGGATCTTGATTCTCACTAGGAGATGAGATTTCCCAAATTCTTCTAGAGGGTGAAGGATTTGATAAAATAGTGGGAGAAAAACATGCTTGAAAGACCGTGACATATTTTCAATATCAAAATTCAATCATATGCTTATACTCTTTTTTTACCTCTTGTAGATTTTTGAAATCTTCAAAAAGAAAATGGCTAAAAATCTACTCGCTAGAATTTTGGAAACTAATAAACTAACCGGGCCTAACTTTCATGATTAGTTAAGGAACCTAAAAATCATTTTTGACTCCGAAAAGAAAATTTACGTACTTGATCAAAGTCTGCCGGACATCTTGGGTGATGATGCCACCGATGAGGTCCGTGAAATGTTCACTAAATTTGTAGATGATGATCTACAAGTGAGATGCCTCATGATAGCTTCGATGACTAATGAGCTCCAAAAGACGCACGAGCATATGAGATATAGATGTGAGATCTATAAACACCTACAAGAGTTGTATGGTGTACAAACAAGATACGAAAGGTTCGCTTTATCTAGAGAGCTCTTTAAATCAAGGATGGTAGAGGGTTCAAGTGTCCATGATCACGGGCTTAAGATGATTGGACTCATCGAAATGCTTGGACAACCAGGCGTGGTATGGATAATGATCTCTGTGTAGATTTGATCCTATTACCCTATTCGTTTGACCAATTCATTATGAACTTTAATATGTCCAAGCAAGAGGTGATGATTAAAAAATTGGTAAACATGATGGTGACCACCGAGGCAACTATGGAAAAGGAAAAGCCTCTTATGCTTGCTTTTGTCTCTAAGTCAAAGGGCCCTAGGGGTCCTAGAAACGGAGGTTAGAGGAAGAAGAGTTCCTCCTTGAAAGGGAAGCAACCCTTTAAAGGTTCGGGGGGAATTTAGAAGAAAAAAGGTGACAAAGTCGATGTAACATGTTTCTACTGTGGCAAAAAGGGGCATTGAAAAAGAAATTACAATGAATACCTTGGCATCCTTGGGAAGGTCATGTACTTCATTGAAGTGCACTTAACGACTAATTCTTTCTCATGAGTATTTGATACTGCATGTGGTTCTCACCTTTGTAATTCATTACAAGGGATGGAAAGAAGAAAGAGTCTATTTGTTGCCGCCAAGGTCCATGGCATAGTAAAGCTAGACTTGGGGAATACTTGTATTATGTTAGATCCTTGTTATTATGTACCCCAACTTGTTAAAAATATTGTTTCAATTTTTGTTCTTAATAATGAAGGATTTAATTTTTCGTTATCGAATGGGGGTATTGAAAGCACTAAAGAATGGTTCTTTAATTGCAAAGGTACATTGGATAATGGATTATACGTACTAGATTCCCAACCTTCACTAATGCACATTCAATCAAGTAAAAGAAAAATTAGATAACTAAGAAGACGTCATTCTTTGGCATGCAAGACTTAGTCATATCTCTAAAAATAGGATGAACAAGTTAGAAGCACTCAAAGAACTAAAAGTTAGCAGCATTGAGAACCATCCTACTTGTCAATCTTGTTTGAAGGGAAAAATGACCAAAGCTCCTTTTGTATGACAAATAGAGCGAACCACAAGTCCTTTGGATTTGATCCATACGGATATTTGTAGCCCACTAAGAGTTAATGCGAGAAGAGGCTATTCCTATTTCATCACCTTCACAAATGATCATAGTCTGTTCGGACATATGTATCTTATGAAGTACAAGTTCAAAGCCTTTGGAAAGTTCAAAGAGTATAGAATGAAGTGGAAAAGCAAAAAGGACTTAGTATTAAAGCTCTTTGATCGGATCGAGGGGGAGAATACTTAAGTATCGAATTCTTAGGTTATCTAAAGAAGAATGAGATTCTCTCACAATGGACTCCACCTGGTACACCCCAACATAATGGAGTAGTCGAAAGGAGAAGCCGTACATTGTTAAACATGGTACGTTCTATGATTCATTTTTTCGATGTGCCTGTATCCTTTTGGGGATACACTACTACAAATTGCACTTTATGTAACAAAAATTTTGGTAACAAAGGTAAAATTCGTTACATATGTTAGATTTATTGTAACAAAATCGATTTTTGTTACAAATAACATTTCTTTAGTAACAAAGTAAAAGTCTTGTTACCTTTAACTCAAATTTGTTACCTTAAATTTTTTATGTTCGTAACTAAATAATAATTCGTTACGAAAAATGTTATTTTGTTATGTATAACATTTTCCGTCATATAAAAAGATATATTTGTAACAAAATTTGGTACCTTTTGTAACAACAAAATATTTGTTACAAATAACGTATATTGTAACAAAGTTTTTAGTTACTAAACTTTAATTAACTTCCCTCCAAAATTCATTCCCTCCAAATATCAATTGTATGCATATGGTAACAATGATTTCGTTACTAATTATAAACGAATATTAAATTAAATTTTTACTAATACTTGTGGGTTGGGCTTTTGTTCAAGAAGTGGACTTCACAATAATGTAAAGAATTTGTTAATTGGGTTTAACCAATTGTTTAGTGAATTATTACTGAATTGAGTTTTATTTTAAAGATTGAGCTTAAAGAAATTTGAAGTGAGTAATCAATTAGTTGGGCAATTTCTTTAAAATACTGGGCTTTATAACTTATTTGTGAATTATTCAATGAATTGGGAGTTTTCATTTATGAAATAGATATGACCAAATTTATAGTAAATTAAGTAGTGAATTAGGCTTCATTTTAAGAGTTGGTCTTGAACAAATTTGAAGTGAGGTAAATGATGAATCATGCTTTCTTCAAGGAGCTGAGCTTATTTTGTATTAAATGGGCTTCACATTAGTTCAAATAATTTATTACTTTGAGTTGACCAACCTTTTTTTTTTTTTAACTAATTGGCTTCATACTGATTGAATAATTCGTTAATTGGGCTATACCAACTTCCTTTTCATTAATTGAGCTTCAATAATTCTTCTAGTAAATTAGTGAATTGGATTTCAACATGAATTGGATATGACATTAAATTAAAGAATTGATTAATTGTGTATTTGCAACTTTTCTTTTATTAATATGAGATTACGAGTTCACCAATTTTGTAGTAAATTAATGTCATTTGGTAAAGAAATTTGGAGTAATCAATTAGTTGGGCCAATTTCTTTAAAATATTGGGCTTTATAACTTATTTGTGAATTATTCAATGAATTGGGAGTTTTCATTTATGAAATAGATATGACCAAATTTATAGTAAATTAAGTAGTGAATTAGGCTTTATTTTAAGAATTGGTCTTGAACAAATTTGAAGTGAGGTAAATGATGAATCATGCTTTCTTCAAGGAGCTGAGCTTATTTTGTATTAAATGGGCTTCACATTAGTTCAAATAATTTATTACTTTGAGTTGACCAACCTTTTTTTTTTTTTTTTATTAACTAATTGGCTTCATACTGATTGAATAATTTGTTAATTGGGCTATACCAACTTCCTTTTCATTAATTGAGCTTCAATAATTCTTCTAGTAAATTAGTGAATTGGATTTCAACATGAATTGGATATGACATTAAATTAAAGAATTGATTAATTGTGTATTTGCAACTTTTCTTTTATTAATATGAGATTACGAGTTCACCAATTTTTTAGTAAATTAATGTCATTTGGTAAAGAAATTTGAAGTGAGTAATCAATTAGTTGGGCCAATTTCTTTAAAATATTGGGCTTTATAACTTATTTGTGAATTATTCAATGAATTGGGAGTTTTCATTTATGAAATAGATATGACCAAATTTATAGTAAATTAAGTAGTGAATTAGGCTTCATTTTAAGAGTTGGTCTTGAACAAATTTGAAGTGAGGTAAATGATGAATCATGCTTTCTTCAAGGAGCTGAACTTATTTTGTATTAAATGGGCTTCACATTAGTTCAAATAATTCATTACTTTGAGTTGACCAACCTTTTTTTTTTTTTTTTTTAACTAATTGGCTTCATACTGATTGAATAATTCGTTAATTGGGCTATACCAACTTCCTTTTCATTAATTGAGCTTCAATAATTCTTCTAGTAAATTAGTGAATTGGATTTCAACATGAATTGGATATGACATTAAATTAAAGAATTGATTAATTGTGTATTTGCAACTTTTCTTTTATTAATATGAGATTACGAGTTCACCAATTTTTTAGTAAATTAATGTCATTTGGTAAAGAATTGGGTTTGACATCAAACTGCAGAGTTGATTAATTGAGCTTTAGCAACTCCTTTTTTATTAATTGGGCTTCACTAATTTTATAATAAATTGGTGTCAATAGGGGTAGCAATTTGGGTGGGTCATGTAGGTTTGGGTTGGGTTGAAGTAGGGATATATAACATTAATTTTCTCAACCCTAACCCAACCCAACCTGATGACAACCTGAAAATATTCAACACTAACCCAACTTGAATCGTATCAGGTCAGTTTTGGGTCAGCTTAATTTTTATTTGGTCAACTCGCCAACTCAAATCCACACAATCCAACCTGTCAATCTTATTTAAAATAATTATTTCAAATATTTGTTTCAATTTCAAACCCTACTGTGAAATATATATATATATATATATATACAAAATAACTTCCTTATATTTTATAAAACCATACACACCGCCTCCCCCTCCACAGTTGTTGCCCATTTAACATAATTTTAATATAAAAAGATCAATTTACCTCTAATCATTTCACATATATACAATTCAATTTAAATAATTTTTATTAGTCTAGAAATTATTAACTGCAAACATACCTAAATTCTCCAAAATAAATTTTTAGCTATTATCCAAAACATAAACAAACATTTGTCACATTTTCTAACACAACTATCACATTTCCCAACTCTACTTTGAAAACTCATTATCAACCAAATACTACGTTAGCAAAAAGACAGAAAAGCAAGGGCTCCATTGAAATGACAACAATTTTATTGGGAAAATTACTTTTTCGATACCACAGTATAATTGTGTGTACACTCTGTTGGTCCCCAACTTATGCTACTCAACACATTTAGTCTAAATTTCTTAATTTTTTAACACTTTTAGTCCTCCGCCCTCAATTTCCATTAAATGTTAATAGAGACTGTTGAAATAGAAAAAATTAATTACTCATAGGCCCTTCCAATTTGATCCACTTACAATAAAAACCAACAAATACTTAAAAATATAAAATATTCAATAACAGACATAAAAAAATCAAAAAAACTGAAAAATAAATTACACAAAATCTCTATAAAAATATATTCAAAATATAATATATTTACATACATGTGTATATATACACATGTATATTATATATATATAATATAATAAGACACCCTACCCCAGCCCCAGCCCCTACCCTCGCCCTCCTCCCTCCCCCAGCAAAAAAAAAAAATTCCCCACAAAAATTAGATTTCGTAGCCGATCGGAGGCCAGCCACGAGTCGCGGCCACGGGGTCAGGCTCCAGATGGCCACTGCCAACCGCCCATAGGCTGGTGGGGGTGGGGAAGGAGCAAGCTGGTGTGGGAGGTGGCTGGCTGGGGGCAACGGTGGCCGGGGGGGTGCTGGGAGTGGTGGTTGGGATGAAGGCAAGTTTTCCTATCTTTTTTTTTTTTGGCTTTTTTAATTTTTTTTACTTATTCATTTTTTGACTAATTTATAAATTTGATCAAATTATTTTGAATTTGATTTGTATTTCTACATATTATTAACTACTAATTTAATATTATTAAAAGTAGTTAATTTTTTTTATTTATTCACTTAATTTAAATTATTAATTTAAGTTGTCCAAAATTATTTAAACTTATATGAGAATGATTATAATTATAAAAATATTCATTTGAAATTATATTATATTGTTAGTATGATAGTTTAAGATTTTATTTTTATCTTTTAATTGTTTGGTTTAATTAATAAATAAACTTCATTATATTTATCAATATTATTTTAGTTAATAAATAAACTTCATTTTACTTATTTTGTTTCTTAATTAATAAATAAATTTAATTTAATATAACTAAATTATTTTACATACATTTATTATTTTAATATTATTATGTAAGTAATTTTTAAAATTATAAAATTATATTATTTAAGAGATATATTTAATTTTAATTTTTCTAATTTTTTACTTATTTTATTATTTAATTAATGAATACAATTAATTGAATTTGATTTAAATTACTTTAGATATGTTTATGAATTAAATTTTATTTTTTAATTCAACTTACAATTTCAGTAATAATCAACATTTCTGGCGCAGTAGTCAATAATACAAGAAATAGTGCGTGAAATGTATAAGTATTCGTGCAATAGTCGATAATAATTCTGTTGGATGTAGCCAAGATGGTTTGTTTCTTGTTGCATGCGGGTGCTGGAGCAGGTTCGAGTCCCCTGCTAGCAGCAAATTTCGTCCTTCCAGTCTTCACAGCAAGCTCAATTAGTGGGCTAATGAGTGGATGGGCCCATTCGAGTATGAGGTGGGTGCTAGCCCATGTCCTTGGCCATAGTGTGAATTATAGTTGGTCTACACTCTACATATTATATTTTTTTCAAAAAATAAATTTCCCTTCAAAAACAAATTTCCCTATTAATTTTTTATTCCCTCCAAATTTTGGCTCCTCCCTCCATTTTGTGTATAAATAGTATATACAAAAATTATTTGTTTCATCTTATATTTGTTTTTTAAATAACCAAATTGCCCTTTTGTAAAAACTTATTAAAATAACAGTATTTATTAGTAAAATATTTTTTATATTATTAAGTATTAATTGAAAAAAATTATTTTCACTTATTTTAATTTTTTGAAATTTATTAATTTATATTTTTCAAACTGATTTAAACTATATTAGGATATCTTGAAGTGATTAACATTAATTAAGTGTTTATTTTAAATTAAATTATATTGTTAGGATGATAGTTTTAGATTTGATATTTATTCTTTTTTTTTCAGTTAATAAATAAAGCTAATTATATTTAACTATATTATTTTAGATATATTTATTATTTTAATATTGTAATAGATATAATTCCAAATTATATTATCTAGTCTCACGAGCCAATCTCAAGCTAGTTTTACTCGAGCCGATCTCGAGCCGTCTGATCTAGACTCGAGGCTCTCGAGCCAGTATATAATGAAATATTATTTTTTATTTTACTAATAAATATATATTATATTATTAAACATAAAAAATACAAATACAAATACAAATAATAATAAGAAGAAGAAGAAGAAGAAGAAGAAGAAGAAGGAGAAGAAGAAGAAGAAGAAGTAGCACTTTTCATAGTTTGGTTGACAAATTAAACAAAACCAAATTCAAAACTCTTGGAATAACCAGATAAATTTTTTTTAGAATCTAGTTTCTTTTTAAATATTAAATTATTTTATTAGTAAATTCCAATAAAATATAAAATATATCTTCAAACATAAATCCACTAAACCATTTTTGCTTCATTTGCTACCAGAAATTGAAGCAGCTTTAACTATATTAAAGTAAGTGAAGTAAAATTGAGAGTACAAGACAAAATGATGCAATTAAAAGTATAGAAGGGATAAAGTGAGATGAAATATGGGTACAAGGGGGTAAAGTAAATTTTACCCTATTAAATATAATGACTATTAACTTTCATGGACTTGAACAAGTTGTCTTTAAGAGTTAGTCGGTCTACATATTATATGTCTGCATATTATATTTCCTTCAAAAAATTAGATTCCCCCCCAAAACGAATTCCTCTAGTATATGCAAAAATTATTTTTTTTTACTTTATATTATAAGATGAATTATAACATATTATTCTGGGGCGAAAAATGTAACTCAATTCTTTGTTATTATTTATTAGGACATTGTTTTTGAATAAAAAGATTTTAGAAAATATTTTTTACAAATTTTAAAAACTTTACTCTTTATGTGTAATTAATTTCATTTTAAAAATTAAAATATTCTGTACTAATAATATATTAATGTGGACAATTTGAGCCTGCATTTATTGAAAAATTTCTAAAGGAATGCAAGCAAATTGTTGTGAAATTGATCAACTTGTATAACTTTAATATAGTTGGAAATTAAATTATTTTGAAATACTCATGACATTGTAATATAAACTTAGTAATATGGTTATAAGCTTAATAAAATTATTTTTTACCCCCATATATTTAATTAAATTATGAAATACTTTTTGTTTCATCTCCATTTAATGGTACAATAGGTATGTAGAAATGGAATTGGGTGGGAATGGAATGATGTTGGTATATTTTATCCTATGGTCAGTATGTATAACGAATAACAAAAAAAATGGAATCGTCATTCCCTTATTGATTCCATTCTAATGAATGGTAAATAGAAATTACCAGTATGAATGAATTGAATTTTTTAAATAACCAAATTGCCCTTCTGTAAAAAGTTATTGAAAGAACAATATCTGTTGTAAAATATTTTTTTTTATATATTATTAAGTATTAACTGAAAAAAATTATTTTCACTTATTTTATTTATTTAAAATTTATTAATTTATATTGTTCAAACTGATTTAAACTATATTGGAATTATCTTGAAATGATTAACATTAATTTAGTGCTTATTTGAAATTAAATTATATTATTAGGATGATAGTTTTAAAATATATATAAAATTATAAAATTATGTTATCTAATATAATAGATTTTTTTAATATCTTTTTATTATTTTAAAAAAATATTTACTCAGTCTAGGGGTGCATACGAGTCATGCCGGCTCATGAGTCTCACGAGCCATTCTCAATCTAGCTTTACTCGAGTTTGAATATGGCTTGAGCTTTAATGCGAGCCGATCTCGAGCCGTCTGAATTAGCCTTGAGGCCCGCGAGTCAGTTGATAATTAAATATTATTTTTTATTTTTACTAATAAATATATATTACATTATTAAACATGAAAAATAAAATTATGTAGTTGATTCTTTTTAAAATATAATAATAATAATAATAATAATAATAATAATAATATTTTATTATTATTATTATTATTATTATTATTATTATTATTATGCAGGTCTAAGTAAAAATAGCAGTTTTCATAGTTTGGTTGACAAATTAAACAAAACTAAATTGAAAATTATAGCAAAAACCAGATAACAAATTTGTAATATCTAGTTTCTTTTTAAATATTAAATTATTTTAATATTGAATTCCAATAAAAACTAAAATAATAGTGTGTGCATGTGTAGTAGTTCAGCAAAAGGGTGAAGAAAACAAAATGACCTTGTATTTTTTTTTATAGAAAAAATAATAAAGCATTTAAAAAATAAAAAATGTGGGAAAAAGATGCCAAAGTACTTTGCTTCTTGCCATGAGACAGTCAGCTACAGTGGTTGAAAGATAAAATAAGATTTAAACTTCATTTGGATTCCGGTATTGTGGACTTAGGAACAGGTTGCTGAAGAAGCCAAGAAGGATGAACTTCACACAAGTCTCCCAGTTTTCATCCTCTGCTCGAACCAGATTTACGGCCTGAATAAAAATCTGCTGCCTTCTCACCGTCCACTGCTCGACATTCACTGTTCACGTTGCTTCTGCTGCTACCTGTTCACCGTTGAACTTCACACAACTCTCCCAATTTTCATCCCCTGCTCGAACCAGATTTACAGCCTGAAAAAAAAAAAAAAAACTGCTGCCTTCTCACCGTTCTCTGCTCGGCGTTAACTGTTCACGTTGGTTCTGCAGCTGACTGTTACCGGCGCTGCCTCCTCGGGTAGTCGTTCACCGTTCGCCGTTACTGCTGCTAGAAAGTCGATTTTCACTAAATGGCTTGAATATCCCAAAGCCCTTGGTTTGTTAGTGAAGTTTTCTGTGTGGATAGCGGTTTATTGCAAGTCCATAATCCTGCAAGTTTGTGTTACTCTATTTTCAGCAGTAGAATGTAGAAGAATAGCAACAATACTGTATGCACTACCTCTGTTGTGACAGCAGTCTCTGTTGTGGTTAAAAGACTCTATTGTGATGCCCAAGTAGCCATCTGTTTAGTCTACCTTCATTTCTTTTTTACCTCAGTTGCCTCTATTAAGTCTTTTATCTTGGCGGACACAATAGTTGCCTCAGTTGAGTTTGTTCGCATATTACCTTTTCCTTTCTTGTTTTACCCAAGTAAGGTTTCTATTAATGGCTGATGAAATGAAGCTTTGCAATTCTTTTGCAGGATGTGATCGATGGAGATTTATGCGAACAGTTCCTAATGATGTCTAGGATATGCAAGGTGAAAGTGCAGATGGCCTGGATAGAACTCCAGGGGAGATTTTGAAAAATCTGGAAGAAAAGTAGGAATAAAATAATCTGAGGTGCTGCTCTTGTCAACAGAAAATTCCTCAAGATTGTTATCAACGAAAAATTCTTGGATATACGGGTGGGTTCACACAGTCATTGAATTAGTTTTTCTCCCTTCTTCCTTTTTTACCCCCAAAAAAATTTCCTGCTGTTGAAAGTCTTCACTATTTTGGAGGTTGCATGTTAAATTGGGTCCAATGATTTTGGAGGTTAGATGTCTTTAAACGGGAATTTGCATGTAAGGGAATTTCCACTTTCTTCTTTTGTAGAGGCTTTAAGCAACAGAGGAGTTTTTGCCTATTCTGAACGTGTTGCCAACTATTTAGGCCTGTTTTACCTGAAGAGATTAAAACACAGTTCAAGGCTTCAAGCCAACTTGCTACAGATTAATATAGTAAATTTAAATTTCTATGTTCTATTGCTTTACTCTTTTAATATATGAATTACTTCTTTTTTGTGCCTTAATTTCTATTTTTTGAGCTATGTTGAATAGTGTTAAGGTGCAATTACTGGGTTATGCATGACAACCAAACAATATTATACAAATATATGATTATGTGCTTTATTCTTCACCAATATGTAAACCCCTATATGATATAAAAGCTCAGATATATTGGCATAATTAAAACATATATAGGATTATCATGTTGGTTTGTGGGCTTCATTCGAGGATAAGCCACAAAGGCTTTCTTGATTCTTAGTTAATTTTTCAATTCACAAAATTGATAGTTAACTAGTTAATTTTAACTAATTGGCTTTGTCTTACTTAAAAATTTTGAATAGCATGCATGTCCACAAAGACTTAAGTCTTTGATGTGTCTTGATCTAAAAGTATTTAATGATAGTAAAGCTAATTTCCAATTTTTAAAGAGTATATTATTTAATATTAATTAAAATATTAATTTTGAAATTAACGTCCATTAATTTTAGAAGATTTAAGTTTTCTTGTTGGACCACAAGATAATTAAAATAATTGTGTACATTTATTAGATTAAATTAATTAAAGTGTACATTAACGATAAAAATTAATTTCATTAATTTAATCTTATAAATTCAAAACAAATTTTTAAGTCTATAATCAAAATCAAGTAATCAAATAAATGTTGTAATTAGGTTAGACCTATTAGAGTATTGTCATTCTATTTGTGTGAGAACGATGCATAGGGGTTTAGATAAGAAGAACCTTAAGGACTTGAAAAATAATTAAATTCATCGTTTTGACTTTAACATTATTGACACAAAGGGACAAAAGTAAGTGAATATATTAAAAATATGTTTTAGAATTTTCTATGTAATTTAGTATTAATTTAATGTACTTATCAAATAATTCATATTTAATTAACTTAAAAAAAATTAAAATTTATTAAGTAATTGTATTGTAATTTCTTTTTATATTCTTATTAAAGTTGTAATAAATTTTATCCCAACATAATTTCAACGGAGGGACGTAAAGAAAATAAAAAGATCCACAATAATATCACAATATTATTTGATTGATTTAATGCAAAAGAACATATTTATATTAAAACTTTATAACTCTTATATTAAATTATCACTTTTATTTCTATAAGTAAATATTTTGAAATTATTGATCTAAACACATGTTCTTTCCATGTAAGAATTAATAACCAAATAAAATCAAGTATTGAAATATAAAAATGTGGAGATTAAGCTCCTTAAAATAAGTATGTGATTCACATAATCCCAAACTTATTTATATGTTGCAGATATTGATAAAAGTTGGATAGATGAGAAAGATAGATTCAGTCTCAAGTTCATTGCTGGTGTTGACTCATTTATTGAGTTTGCAAGGGAAACTGCAATTGACTTAGAGAATAAAATTCCATGTCCATGCAATACATGTCGAAATATTAAAAGAAAAAGTCTTGTTGAGGTTAAAAGAGATTTGCATATAAGGAATTTTTATGCATACTATCAACACTAGATACATCATGGGGAATATGAATCAGATCGGCCTATTTCTTATAGTCAAAGTACTCATAGTAGTGGTCCTCTTGAAAATAATAGTATGTGGTCATCTCAAGAATGTGATGGTGATGGGAATGATGAACTACCTGAAATGATAGGGAAAATTAGAGATGCAGAATTTTCTGAAACCTATTCTGAATCAAACGAACAAAATTTTGAAAGGCTGTTGCATGATGCCACTCGTGAACTATACCCTGGTTGCAAGAACAATTCTTTGTTGAACTTTATTGTGAAATTGATGCATATCAAAGTAATGAATAGAATGTCTGATAAAGCAATAAACATTATACTTGAATTGTTTAAAGAGGTCCTACCAGAGGGTAATGTGGTTCCAAAAAATCTTTACATGGCTAGAAAACTACTTTCAGGAATAGGATTAGGGTACACAAAAATAGATGCATGCAAATATGATTGTGCTTTATTTTGGAAAGAGAATGAAAATGAAACATGTTGTTCTATTTGTAAAGAGCCTTGTTGGAAACTTCATGAAAGGAAAGGAAAACAAATTCCCCAAAAGGTGTTGTGGTACTTTCCTTTGACTCCGAGGCTTCAAAGATTTATATGTGTTCTAAAACTGCTTCTGATATGCGGTGGCATGCTGAGAAACATTTGGATATAGAAGGAAGTATGAGCCATTCTGTAGATTCACCTGCTTGGAAGGAATTTGATCTTTAATATCCAGATTTGGCCTCAGATCCACACAATGTCAGACCGGGTCTTGCTACAGATGGGTTCAATCCTTTTGGAAACATGAGCAATTCATACAGTATGTGGCCTGTTGTAGTCATTCCATATAATATGCCACTATGCAAAGGTATGAAAGATGACTTTTTTATGATGCCTTTGCTTATCTCTGGTCCTCTGGCTCCTTCAAAGAATATTGATATTTATCTTAGACCACTGATAGAAGAGTTAAAAGAATTATGGAAAGGGGTCGAGGAATCTTTCCAAATGTGTGCAGCAATTTTGTGGACAATTAATGATCTTCCTGCGCTCAGTAATTTGGCGGGATGGATCACGAAAGGATATGCAGCATGTCCTTGTTGTCTCTATGACACGGATTCAAGAAAGATTCGAAGTAAGATATGCTACATGGGTCATCGTCACTACTTGGACAATGCCCATCCCTTTCGTAGGAGCAAATTGTTTGATGGTAAGTTAGAAAGTCGTTCTACACTTATGGAATGGACTAGGGATGAAGTGCTTCTACACTTGAACAACATCGAGCATATGTTCGACATACTTGGGAAACACCCAAGTAATCGAAAGAGAAAACGAAGCATGGAGGAAGGGAATTGGGTAAAGAAAAGTATCTTTTTTGAGTTGCCTTATTGACATAAACTAAAAATTCGACATAATATTGATGTCATGCATGTGGAGAAAAATATTTGTGATAGTGTGTTGGGAACATTACTGAACATCGATGGAAAAATGAAAGACACAGAAAAGGCACGAGAAGACTTGCGTGATCTTAATATAAGAAATGAGTTGCACTTACAAAGATGTGGAAATGTAACAATAAAGCCTAAGGCATGTTACAACCTTTCATCCACAAAGAAAAAGGCTTTCTGTGATTTCCTTAGCTCTGTCAAGTTCCCCGATGGATATGCAAATATTTCTAGATGTGTAAAAGATGGAAATATATCTGGGTTAAAAACACATGATTGCCACGTACTCTTACAACATTTGATACCTGTGGCCATTTGCGGTTATCTTTATAAGGATGTTAGTGAAGTGTTATTTGAATTGGGTGAATTCTTTAGCATCTTATGTTCAAAGATACTAAGAATTGTTGATATTGAGAAAATGGAGCGAAATGTTCCTCTTATTTTATGCAAGTTAGAAAAAATATTTCCTCCTGCATTCTTCGATATGATGGTCCACCTAGCAATTCACCTACCTCAAGAGGCAAAAATTGCTGGTCCGGTTCATTCTCGTTGGATGTATCCAATTGAAAGGTAAAAGGAATCTTATATTTTTATCACATACAAAAATTCCTACTCAAATAAATCCAAAAAGAGGGTATTAACAAAGTTTTTTTTATGTAACATCTTATTTTAGGTTCCTTAAATCTCTTAAGGGTTATGTGCGCAACAAAGCTCGACCTAAAGGTTCTATTGCTGAAGGATACATAGTCAAAGAGTGTTTAACATTCATGTCAATGTATCTGAATGACATTGAAAAAAGGTCTAATAGGGTTGCAAGAAACAATGATAGTGCTGACCAACCAAATGAATGCGAGCTTTCCGTCTTTGCATTCAAAGTTCGTACGTTTGGACCCCTTAAACATGTTGTTCCACTATCCCAAAAGCAACTTCAGGTAGTCCACAATTTTATATTGAATAACTGTAGTGAAGTGGATCCTTACAAAGGGTAAGACAAAATTCATCTTAAGCTTGACATATAATATTTTGAACTTAATACTTTTCACAACCTAAAATAATTATATGGTTTAGAAAGCACTTGGAGGATTTAAAGAGGCTCAATGTGAGAGACATTCAAAAAACACATCAAGAAGAATTCCATTGCTGGTTTAGAGAGCATGTGAGTTGCAAATTATACCCATACTAGTTTAATTATGAATTGTACTAGTGTTCACCATTTTACATCTATATTTATTTGTAGATCAACAAAGTCTATCACCAACACCCTGAGCATGTTTCTAAAGAACTGTGGTCACTGGCAAATAGTCCTCAATCGTACTTAACAAAGTCTTATTCTGGTTGTTGTGTCAATGAAGTTCGATTTCATGCAAAAGATCGAGATGATCGCCGAACCACACAAAATAGTAGATTGATTGTGGAGGGGGAGCACAATAATGAGATGGTAGAGTTCTATAGCTTCTTAACTAAAGTATTAGAGCTCACATATCTTTGCGGATACAAAGTGGTATTATTTCAGTGTGAGTAGTTCAATACTGGTAGTAAAACCATAATAAGACAGGATAAGCATTTTGTCAGTATTGATATAAGATCTCGATGGTATAAAGATGATCCATTCGTGTTTCCAAACCAAGTGTAACAAGCTTTCTACATCCATAACTCTAAGTTTGGTGATAATTGGCAAATTGTGCAACGTATACACCATAGGCATCTTTGGGATCTTCCTGAACACGAACAACCAGCTGTAGTAGATAAGAGTAATGTTGAATTGAGGGGTCAGACTGACGCATTTTAGCATCACAATTCAAATGGGGATGCAACAGTATTGGCAAATGATGGCATTGATTTGAACTATTTAGCTAGAGAAGATATTGAGCCTGATGTTACAGATGAAGATGTTCTGAATGGCATTAGAGAGTATGGATATGATGTCGAATATGATTCATGTGATGAGGAAGATGAAACATTAAATCAATATTTTGTTGAAGATAAAGATGATATTCATACTTCCTCATGAAAAGTAAGCTACAAAAACAACCATTTAATTTAACGTAACATAAGTTCAAATGTTATGCATTCAATAGAATAATTTACGTAAGTATTTGTCAACATAATTGCATTCGTTTCTATTGTTTGACTTTCATGCAATATAAAATATACTTCTTTTGTTCATTTTCATTCTAACTTAAGTGTTAGTCATGTTATATACATGTTGCCAAATGCTATTAAATGTCATGCCTTGCATTTATTGTTTAATTTCTAAACTACAAATTTTTTGTTTTGTTGAATTTCAAATTCAATAGAATATTATACTTACATTTCATAATTTTCAATTTTGTTTGAATACTTTTGTTGGAATATTTATCTCGTTCTACATATTTTATTTGATGTTATTATTGAAATGATTAATTTTTTTTTTCTTTTTTGCAGTTAAAATGCCGCCTAAGGGAGTTGTGCTGCATCGTCCAATAACTAGGAGTGCTCCATCAAAGATGAATGAAGGCACTCAAAATCCTTCAACCATAAAAGTTCCTAATCCCACACCTCTGCGCAAATCTCCACTTTTCACTAAAAATCAACTTTCAACTTTTGAGGTGCCCACAACCAAGAGTACCACCAGTACAAGTAGGAAGTTGTTTACTCTACCTCCAAAGCCTATGACAGTTGTAGATCCTTCCACATCTCCACCTTTGACTACAAGCTAGACTTCTTTGTCTACAAACCAAGAAGAATATTCTCCAGCTGTCGTTCATACTGACCCCTATAGCTACACACCACCAGGTAACTTAACGTGTTACGAGGAGTGCTGCAGCTAATCAACAGACATCTCCAACTATTTCAAATCCTCATGCCATGCCATCATCATCAGTAGATGCACCATTTATTCCTCCATCATCAAGTACTCAGCCACAAGAAGAGACTCAGTCTTTAGGAACTCTACTCTCTGAAGGGGGTATTGGAGAGATTGGAACTACAGATTCTACTCCGACCACAGGTTAATACATCTACATCAAATTAACTTTTTTAGTTCATATAATTTATAATCGTGTCTACTATTTTTATATTTGTACATTGATAAATCAAAAATAGGTCCCTCCAAAAAAAGAGGTCGCAGTGCAAGCACAAGCAAGGCAATAGAGAGAGAAATTGCAAAAAATGTAAGTGTTAGTACCTTCAATATGTTATGTGTTATATTTCAATGTGTTCACTTAAGTTTTCTTATTTATGATTTTATCAGGGAGGCAAGGTGTTGGAAATTGAATTTCCTGAGGGCTTAAAGAGGCCGATCAAGTATGCTTTCTATTTGTCTAATGGGATTGGTATTATTGTTCGCCATAGTCCTGAACTTGATTGGAAAACAACATGGAAAAAAGTTCCAGAACATGATAAATTGCCTGTGTATGCTAGACTAGATGTAAGTTCATTACTTATTTGATAAATTTTTAAGTTTTCCATTTATTATATGCGCATGGATATTTATTATCTTAATGATTGACTTTATGTCTAATTTAATGTATTCCTAGCAATGGTTTTCAATCAAAGGATGGCAGACTGATCCTGTGGTCACAATGTATGTAGAGGACATGTTTGCGGACAGCTACAAATATTATAAGGGAAGATTGAGTGAGATGTATAGGAAAATAGTTCAAAATGGTGTGGATCCAAGGAGTGAGGTGCTTTTTGATTGGATCCCACAAGACAAAATGGTTGGGATTATGTGATGTCTTTGGAGATGCTAAGTTTTAGGTATCTAATTATATAATATTCCTGTTGGCAATATTGGGGTTTTTATTTATTATATGTTGATGATGAACAATTATCTTTTCTTTTTAGCTGTTAAGAATTTGTTTTTTTTTTTTTTTAGATGTTGATGCATATCATTTTTATAAGTAGATGGGATAAATGCTTGAATTCTAAATGTTGGTTTGGTTTGATTGTTATTTGATGTTATTTTTTGTAAAACATTTTTGTTAGTTTTCTTAGATGCTGTAGTATTTGATTTTTTGGTAGGTAGATGGGATAAATGTTAGTTTACTTTTATTGTTTATTTTATGTAATTATTTGATACATAATTTTTATTATTTTTTGTTAATTGGATGCAAATGCATTTTATTTTTGTAAGTAAATGGGACAAATGTTGGATTAATTTTGTTGGTTATTTCATATAATTATTTGTTGCGTATAATCAAGACCAATTGAAGCCCTATTTTAGTATAGAATTAATCCTAGTTTTAGCTTGAAACTTAGCTCAAACTCTATCCGGTTTCACCTCAGTTTTAAGATGGCATTAAAGTGTAGGTTCAAGGTAAAATTGACCCTAAACTAGACAGATTTTCAGCTCAACTTCGAGCTGAAAATGAGGGCAGTTTTGAGGACAATTTTTAGCTGAAACAGACCTAACTGTGGTTCGTTTCAAGTTAGTCAGTTTGAGCTTCAAATTGAGATTCAACTTTCAATTTGAAACTGAAATTTGCTATGTTTGGACTTTAAGTCGAGGCGCACTTTAAAATATATCAAGTTGAAATTGACATAAGTTAGTTTTTCTACATCATCACATAATTATATATAAATACAGGAAAGGTTGAGGATCAATGCAAGAAATAGAGCACTTATGCTATACTGTCATACATCCGGTTCTAAATCATTCACTGTACGATTAATGGAAATGGTAACATATCATTTTAACTTTCTTTTATTTATATTTTCTCTTGTTATTATATAAAGTATTAAACTAACACTTCTACTTACAATTGTAAAGGAAAATCAAAGTGCAATGGACAATTTTGGTGCCACTCATATAAAGAAAGGTAGTGGAGAGTATGTGAATGCTGCAGCTGCGAACAAGCATGTGAGTTCATGTTCTATAATAAAATATCCCCTATATATAAGTAAGTACTTATATATATATTTATGATCGTGACAGGATGAAATGAGAAGGAGGAGGGATGAAGCACTACAAGAAGGACTCCAGGAAGTTTCTGAAAGGGACATTATTAAGGAGTTGTTGGGCACAAGGACAGGGTATGAGAGAGGCATGGGTCATGGAATTCTACCATCTAAAGGAAGCAAGAAGATGAGACTTCAAGTTATACAACTTGAAGCAATGAAGGAGAAATTGAGCAAAGTTGAAAATGACTTAGAAAGTGCATTGGATCTCATAAAAACTCAACAAGAGCAATGCCAACGGCAAGCTGCAGAAATAGCAAGCCTTAAAGACGGTCAAACCGAGCTGAAGTAACTCTTGGTGGCGTTGCAAGACAAACTCACTTGAAGGTAAATATGTTCTTATGATGTAATATGATTTTACTTGAATTTTGCGTATATGAAATTTTGTGATATATGATAATCAACGTTAAGAATAATAAATTTAAAGTTATGAACTTTGAGGCCTTATATTGTTGTTTTATTTGATTGTTTGTCACTTGTCATGTGTAGAATAATTAGTTGAGTTTACTTAAGTCACAAGAATGATAATTTTCAGAATTTTATCGTACTTTATTTCAACATGTGAGTTTCATATATGTAAATAATTAGGAGAACTTTTAGCTTGGAGATTATTATGGACTTTTCAATTTAAAGTCTTGTTATTAGAAAAAAATATAACTCATTTGGTTATATAGCTAATGAATTAAATGGAATGTCTTTTTATGTTCAATATTATCTTCTATGATGTTTTGTGTAGTTTATGTTGGACAAGAGATGGTATCATACTAATATGATTTATTGGGTATTGCAACTTCCTCCTCTGAATTGTGCTATTATTCTTGGCATGTTTTTTTGATGTTATATTAACCCTTTGTTTTTCCTATGTACCTTACTTATCTAATCTAAGAAATAATAGATGTATACTAATTGGTTAAACATATGTAATATCTAATTTGATGTTCTTTAATTATATTCACAGTGTTTTGTGCAATTATTTTTTGTAGGTTGTTGGAAGTAACCCACTTTTTGATGAAGTTGACGAGGATTAAGGAAGATGTTTTGTATATCTCTTTTGTCACTTGAATGAGAATACTTCTTCAAAACTCATCACTTTTGTTTGACTCATATACCCATTTGGTTATCATGACTTTGGTAGCTAGCTTGAATTTGGGATTAATGTTCTGAAATTATATTTATACCTATGGATGGATGGATGGATGTGGTTATTATTATGTCTATGGACGAATGTGCTTATTCTTTTGTTTACTTAAGGAATGACTTTGAGTTATTTATATTTTGGAAGTTGGTATACTTCACATTTTAATTTCTTCTATAAATATATCCAAATTTAGCTATTGAACAGGGGAAAAAAAAACACTTTCTGTAGTGAAATTATATCGTTACAAAAACAATTTATTTTTAACAAAATTTGTTGGTCACTTTTCTTAATTGTAACAACCTAATTTTATGTATCCATAACGAATTATTTTACTTATTCGTAACGAATTATTTTTCGATTCGTAACAAATAATTGTTCAATCTTAATTAAGAAATTAATTATTTGTAACCAACTCATTACTTATTTGTAACAACATATTTTAATCTTACAAGTCATAGGTAACGAAACATTTAGTTGTATATAACAATTGTAACAAAACTCTTAATATCTTTTGTAATGAATTTGTTAGTTATGTATTCTATTAGTAATGACAAGCTTATTAAAATAAAAATATTATTTAACTAATTGTAACCAAATTTTTTGTTACCCAAACAATTCGTAACGAAACTAAAATAAATAAATAATAATATTATAATATGCATTGGTAATGAAAAATAGAAGGCGACAAAACGGCCAATGTTTTGGTAACTAAGTATTTCGTTACGCTATAGAAATCTATTGTAACTAACATTGTTTTGTCACTAATTCGAAACTTTTTGTAACGATACATTTCATCACCATAAGGCCATCAATCGTAACAAACCATAAATTTCATTACTAATACTTTTGCAACGGGCTTTAGGGCACCAAACTTTAGTAACAAAAGATTCATTACCAATATTTTAGGTAACGAATTTTTTTGTTACTTAAAGTGTAATTTGTTGTAGTGATACACTTTAGAAATGGCTGCGAGGCTACTAAATATAGTACCCTCAAAGTCGGTGCCAAAGAGACCGCATGAGATGTGGTTTGGCAAAACACCCTCTTACCATTACCTTAAGGTTTGGTGGTCTCTCGTTTATGTGAGACGGTTTGTAAAAGACAAGTTGGATAGTAGATCCACTTTGTGCAAGTTTGTGGGATACCCTGAGAGTCTACCGGTTATTGCTTTTATGATACCTTGGAACCAAAGGTGTTTGTTTCATGGAACGCCTACTTTTTGGAAAAGTAATTTCTATTAGATAGAAAGAGCGTTATCATGAACTTGATGAAGTTTAAGATGATCAACAAATCCCACAAGCGGTAGAAATAAGTGAGCATCAAGAGCCTTACACACAACCTCTAAGAAGGTCGGACCAAATCAAGAAGCAATCCGAAAGGTTCGGATTCCTTCATGAGACTGGCCAATCAGATAGTGATCCAAAGATCTATGAGGAAGCCATGCTAGATATAGACTCAGGAGATTGGCGAGATGCCATGAAATTCGAAATGGACTCCATATACTCCAACAAAGTATGGACTTTGGTAGATCCACCAAACATCTCATTGTTGGACTAATGCCCCGCAAGCTAATTAGATTGATGTTGTAAACTATTTCGCTTGTGGAACAATCTTGATTGAATGATATTAATAATATGACCATCTTCATCTTGTGCTTATATTTACTTCACTTGCATTTAGTTAAAGCCCCTATATCACTCAAGACTATGGGACTTGGTCACGCACTAGGTGTTGATCATGGAATAAGTCTTACACAATCACGATATTAAATCTTCCAAGTCATAGGATCTTAAGAGACAGTACATCTAAGATTCGAATAGACTTGTACTGACGATACATAAATCCAAGGAGTTGGAGTTCCATGGGCAATCCCATAAGAGATATGTATGTATGTTAGTGGGTGCTTATTAGGGAACAAGGCACTGAAGACCCACTGGAGAATCCACTAGATAGCCAGAGTGGCAAGTTGGTAGTGACAAGTTCTCCTCATTGCGCTAGTGCATATAATTAGTTTAATGACCTGAGGATCCATGGTAACATTATGTTTAGGTCCTCATACTTTAACTCTTTCTTGGTACTTAGCGGGCCGTTCGGGTGGTGATTGGGCATGAGCTACTTAGATATGGAGATATGTGAGATCTAGATGGAATCCAACTCCTCGTCTTTGTGAAAGGCAAGCATATCTCTTATGTATTCTATAATGATCGATTTCAAGAAATCCTTGCTCAAAGTAGTATGGCAATTTGGAAAAGAAGTTTTCCAAAGATAAGGTCATAAAGTGGAATCAAACATTGGGAATAGAGATATAGTATCGAGGTTATTAGGGAGCCGACAAATATCTTGTCCTACCTCTTTCGGGAGATTGGAGACGGAATGACCCTATTTGCATGGTATGCGTAGAGCTATGATGGTTCTCCAAAAAATTCTTTTCAACCAATTAGTTAGGCTCCATATGCTTGAGGTTGGACATCGACCATGGAGATTGGGGACTCGTCAATTAATGGAGATTAATTGAATTGAGTTGATTTGTTTAAAGGAGTTTAAACTAAAAGGAATATTCAATATTGAAAAGTCATAAGGAGTTGTGAGCCCATGTCCATTGAATAGTAGAACCCATCGGGTCACACACAAAAGCCAATTACATTTCCTAAGTAATGGATAAACTTTCTAAGTGTTAAAAAATTCGATCCATGGAGACTGATTTTGGGATGACTGAAAATTGAGGTCTATGTTGGCTTGATTAATTTAAGTGTTAAATAGATCAAATAATTTAAGGATTTAAATTAAACCAATAATTAAGGAGTCAATTAATTGGTGCCACATGACCATCCATTTGTCAAGTTAATTTAAAGAGTTAAGTTAACAAAATTAAGCTTAAAGAGTTAAGCTAGTTGACTTAAGAGTTAAGTCAAGAATGAATTAATTAAATTAAATTTTTTAATTTAATTAATGAGGAGAATATTCTTTGGAGGGAAAATCGAAATGACAGGATCATTTTAGTATGGCTTTTAATTAATTTGAAATTAGATTTCAAATGTAATTAAAATGCACACAAATTCCAATTAGATTTGAATTTGCCAGATAAGCATGCAAGGTATGCATGTTGGCGGTCCACCCTCCTTGAGAAAGGTGTGCTGCCACCTTGGCATCCCACCATCTTCACTCTATATATAGATATAGAGTGAGAGGGTGGCAATCTAGCAATTTGCAAGTGAAGAATTAAATTCTCACTTTTCCTTCCATTTTCAAGGTGTTCATTCATGTGTTGAAGATCACCTTTCTCTACTTCTCCCTACCCTAAAATCGGCCATCTCCCTCTCAACTCTCCTGTCTTTCTCTAGCTACAAGTGAGGAGTAGTAGGATTTTGATTGGTGTGTGGATCATTTTGATAGAGGCAAAATAAATGGTTTGCTAAGCCTTCGGAGATCCACCTGCAAGACTTCTCTTGTCAATTTTATTCTAGGAGATCAAGACTCCTTCTTGATCTGAAATTTATTCCAAAAGCTTCCTCAAGGAGTTGAGCATCTACTGAATTTTTTTAATATTTTTGGAGAGTTTTGAATTGGTCAAAAATTGATTGCTTCCAGCTACGCCACTGTCTGGCAGATTCTGTTTGAAGAAGAAGTTCCTCAATCTACTTTTGGATTTTTTCTTTCAAGCAACTCTTCAACCAATCTAAATCCTAAAGCATGTTTAGATCCTTGGTTTCTTGTAAGCACTAGTTTATTTAAACTTTTGAAGTTTTATTGTTGGATCCTAATGCCTTCTTTGCTTTCAAGTGATATCAGAGCCTAATTCATGCTTTGATTTGGATTTTTTGTTCGATCGATTCATGTGCTGGATTGATCTATATCACCAAATTCTCGATTCAATTGATGGATTAGAGTATTTGGATGATGTTGTATGTGGCTCCTTACTTGATGAATTAAAAGCATGCCATTATGTGTTTTGTGTGATAATTCATATGTTTAGTGTGTTTTAATTCATAGCTATTAATGTTGAATTTTGATTTAGCATTAATTGATGTTATATGTTAATATATCATGTATTGAATGGCCTTAAGTTGTTTTGGTCATTTTTGGATCCAATAGGATTGGAGTTTTATTGGAGATTTTTGAAGAATATGATTCTTACTTAATCTAGTTTTTGTAGGCATGTTTGAGCACTTGAATTTCCATTTTTAAAAGGTGTTTTGAATTTGGAAATTCATCCATAATGTGTGATTTAATGTTTAGAATTTGTTCTAAAATTTTTGGTGCATAAAAGTTGAGCCAAAATTGGCTTGAATCGGCCATAACCTAAAAACAGGGCTGTTACAGAGCCAGCGCACACTAGCAGGGTAGTGATCGAGAGTTACAGCCCAACCGCACCCACACCCAGTCAGGCAGTGCCTAATTTGGGATTTGGTGAGTTTTGAGCCAAAGTTTAGGCTCCTTTGATGACCAAAATAATTTTAAATCACATGTATTGGATGCACAAGAGTTGTGCAAGGTTTCAAAAATTATGTTTGACATTTTTGAATGCTATCAAAAATTCGTTTCTCTTACTAATTGCATAAATATTATGCTTGACCAGTTATTTCTTTATGAGATAAGCATTTAATTGTTGGAATTAATTGTTAATTCTAGATTTATTTGTTGTTTATTTAATTGTTGAATGGATGATGAATGAATGGGGATGATCATGAGCCTTTAATATTGATTTTATTTGTTTCAAGTTGTTGAAAATGGTTGTATTAAATTGAGACTTGCATGCCACTTTTATTCTATCTTGTAAAAGTTATGAGAGTAGCATCACTAGGAGTGAGGATTTATTTCTCATGTAAATGTTGTATGGAGAAAAGAAGGCCAATGAAGGCATAGAGACTTTTGAAGACCCATAAATGTATGAGATACACTCATGTAATAGCTAAATTTAATCAATCCACTTAAAATCAACTAGGTGGTGCACCTATAGCTCTAAGTGCACCACTTGGTTAGACTCATGGTCATTCCACCCTAGGAGCATGCTAGGCGCATTTACTTATTTATACTTTCTATATCCTATTAATGTATAAGATACATGGTTGGGATATAGAAAACCTAAATAAGAAGATAAAATGATGAGATATTTGCAAGAAAAAACCTTCCACTTAGAATATCTAAGTGCTTTTTAAATATTAAGTCAAAATAGATACAAATTAAAAGGAGTTTTAATTAATCCAAGCCTTCTACTAATAGTGTATTCCATGATAATGCTACCAGTTTGTGTGATGGCATTTGATTATGGGGGTTACACTTAGGAGGAAAGCTGTGAGCATACATTTAGCATGAGATGCATTTTGGTTTAACAACGCCCACACATTGGCATTCGGCTGTGGGGGATGTTGTGGTTCCCGTCTTGAATCAAAATTTGATTGGTATGTTAGACTTAATACCTAGTAACATAGATGGCGCACTGTTACGTGGGTCTATGTGAAAAGTGAGGCCAAATATATCAAGAGTTGTATGAGATGTAATTAACAAAAGTTGCTTACCCTTTGATTGCTTGTGGATGACACTTGATTACGGGGGTCCACTTGCAAGTCCTTGGAATCTTGATTCTCACTAGGAAATGAGATTTCTCGAATTCTTCTAGGGGGTAAAGGATTTGACAAAATAGTGGGAGAAAAAATTACTTGAAAGATCATGAACATGTTTGTGCAATATCAACCATTTAATCATATGCTTATACTCTTTTTTCTCCTCTTGTAGGTTTTTGAAATCTTCAAACAAAGAACATGGCTAATAATCCACTCACAAGCATTTTGAAAACTAATAAACTCATTGGGCCTAACTTCCATGATTAGTTAAGGAACCTTAAAATCATTCTTGACTCCAAAAGAGGACCTACGTACTTGATCAATGTTCATTGGACACATTGGGTGATGATGCCACCGATGAGGCACGTGAAGTGTTCGCTAAACTTGTGGATGATGATCTACAAGTAAGATGCCTCATGATGGCTTCCATGACTAATGAGCTCCGAAAGACTCACGAGCATATGAGACATGCATGTGAGATCTATAAACACCTACAAGAGTTGTATGGTGTACAAACAAGACTGAAAGGTTCACTTTCTCTAGAGAGCTCTTTAAATCAATGATGATAGAGGATTCTATTGTCCGTGATCATGCCTTAAGATGATAAGGATCATCGAGAAGCTTGGACAACTTGATGTGGTCATGGACAACGAACTCTATGTAGATTTGATCTATCCATTGTTGCTCCCTTCGTTTGACCAATTCGTTAGGAACTTCAATATGTCCAAGCAAGAGGTGACAATTAACGAATTGGTGAACATGCTTGTCACCACCGAGGTGACTATGAAAAGGGAAAAACCACTTACGCTTGCTTCTGCCTCTAAGTCAAAGGGCCCTAGGGTTCATAGAAAGGGAGGTAAGAGGAAGAAGAGTTCATCCTCGAAAGGGAAACAACCTTTGAAAGGTTTAGGGGGAATTAAGAAAAAGAAAGATGACAAGACCGATCCAACTTGTTTTTACTGTGGCGAAAAGGGTCATTGGAAAAGAAATTGCAAGGAATACCTTAGTACCCTTGGGATGGGTATGTACTTCATTGAAATCCACTTAATGACCAATTCTTCCTCATGGATATTTGATACCGCATGCAGTTATCACCTTTGTAATTCGTTACAGGGGATGGAAAGAAGAAAGATCTACATGAAAAGGATATGATCCTCCAGCTCGAAATGGAGCAAAGGTTGCCGCCACAGTCCAAGGCATAGTAAAGTTAGACTTGGGGAATGTTTGTATTGAGTTAAATCCTTGTTATTATGTACCCCAACTTGTTAAGAACATTGTTTCAATACCCGTTCTTGATAATGAAAGATTTGATTTTTCTATACCGAATGGAGTATTGAAAGCATTAAAGAACTTTTCTTTAATTGCACAAGGTATATTGAACAACGAATTACACATACTAGATTCCCAACCTTCACTAATGCATATTCAATCAAGTAAAAGAAAATTAGATAACCAAGAAGATGCCATTCTTTAGCATGCAAGACTTGGACATATGTCTAAAAATAGGATGAACAAGTTAGAAGCTCTCAAAGTACTAAATGCTAGTGGCATTGAGGAACTTTCTATTTGTGATCTTGTTTGAAGGACAAAAATGACCAAGGCTCCTTTTGTAAGACAAACGGAACAAACTACAAGTCCTTTGGATTTTATCCATACGAATATTTGTGGCCCACTAAGAGTTAGTACAAGAGGATTCTATTCCTACTTCATCACCTTTAGCAATGATTATAGTCGATTCGGACATATATATCTTATGAAGTACAAGTCTTTTAGCCTTTTGAAAAATTCAAAGAGTATAGGAATGAAGTAGAAAAGCAAAAGGGACTTAGTATTAAAGCTCTTCGATTAGATCAAGGAAGAGAATACTTAAATACCGAGTTCTTGGATTATCTAAATGAGAATGAGATTCTCTTACAATGGACTCCACTCAGCACACCCCAACATAATATAGTAACTGAAAGGAGAAATTGTACTTTATTAGACATGGTATGTTCCATGATGAGCTTTTCTGATGTACCCATCTCATTTTGGGGATATGCTTTACAAACGGCAGCGGTGCTACTAAATGTAGTACCATCAAAGTCGGCGCCAAAAATGCCACATGAGATGTGGAATGGCAAAGCACCATTTTACAATTACCTTAAAGTTTGGGGATCTCCCGCCTATGTGAAGGGACAGTGGGAAACAAGTTGGATAGTAGATCTACCTTGTGAAAGTTTGTTGGATACCCAAGAGAGTCTTTGAGTTATTATTTCTATGATCCCTCGGAACAAAAAGGTATTTCTTTCAGGGAACGCCCACTTTTTAGAAAAAGAATTTCTATTAGATAGAAATAGCATTGTTGTTGAGCTTGATGAAATTCAAAACGATCAAAAAATCCCACAAGCGGTAAAAACAAGTGAGCATCAAGAGCCTTGCACACAATCTCTTAAAAGGTTAGACCGAATCAAGAAGCAACCCGAAAGGTTCAGATTCCTTCATGAGATAGGCCAATTAGATAATGATCTGAAAACCTATGAGAAAGCTATGTTAGACATAGATTCGGGATATTGGCAAGATGCCATGAGATCCGAAATGGACTCCATGTACTTCAACAAAGTATGGACTTTGTTAGATCAATCACTAAAGGGAATAGTTCCCATTGGTTGCAAGTGGATCTATAAGCGAAAGCTTGGAGTCGATGGAGAGGTAGTGACCTTTAAGGTGCGACTAGTGACAAAAGGCCACACTCAAAGACTCGATATCTATTTTGAGGAAACCTTTTCATCGATCGCAATGCCTAAGTCCATTCAGATTCTACTTGCTATACCCGTATATTATTACTATGAGATATGGCAAATTGACGTAAAAATCGCTTTCCTCAATGGAGATATTGAGGAAGAAATTTATATAGAGCAACCACAAGGTTTTACATCTAAGGGGAGTAAGCAAAAGGTTTGTAAACTCCAGAGATCCATCTATGGACTCAAACAGGCATCCTAAAGTTGGAACATATGTTTTGACAAGTTAGTCAAATCATTTGGCTCTACAAAAAATATGTATGAACCATGTGTGTATATGAAGGCTAGTAGGAGTAGTGTACAGTTTATTGTGCTTTATGTGGATGACATCCTTCTCACTGGAAATGAGGTAGGAATATTAGAGTACACTAAAGTACAGTTATCTACTCAATTCTCCATAAAAAATTTGGGAGAAACATCCTACGTATTGGGCATACATATCTATAGTGATGATCTAGGAGGATGCTGGAGCTTTCCCAAACCATGTATATTAACAAGATACTAAAGATGTTTAGTATGGAAGAATCTAATAGGGGATTCTTTTCCACAAGATATGGCATTCATCTCTCCAAGTCTATGGCCCCCATAATTGACGATGAGAGATACAAAATGTCCTACACATCTTATGCCTCTGCTATATGGAGCATAATGTATACAGTTCAATGTACAAGACCGAATGTGGCACACGCTTTAAGTGTTACGAACTATTTCTAATCCAATCCCAGTGAAAGTCACTGGATAGCTATAAAAGCAATCCTTAAGTACTTGAGAAGGACTAAGGGCTTGTTTTTAGTCTACGATAGTATAGAATTGAAACTCGAGGGGTTTTCGGATTCTAGTTTTCAATCTAATGTAGATGACCTAAAATCCACTTCTGGATTCATATTTTGCCTCAGTAGAGGCACAAAAATTTGGAAGAGTTCCAAACAAGATACCATGGTCGACTCTACCATGGAGGTAGAATATATTGTGGCTTAAGAAGCTGCAAAAGAAGGTATTCAGATGAAAAACTTCATTCAAGAGTTGAATGTAGTGCCTAATATTACTGAGCCAGTAGTTGTCTTATGTGAGAACAACGGGTCGATAACGCAACCTAAAGAGCCAAGATCTCATCAACGATCCAAGCACGTATTGAGGCGATATCATTTGATTCAGGAGATCATAGATAAAGGCGACATCTAAGTAGAGAGAGTTGCCTCAAAAGATAATATAGCAGATCCATTAACTAAACCCTTATTGCAAAAGGTCTTAAGACTGTGGGGAATTGGCTTTAGGGTGAATGGGATATTATTGGAATAGTGCATCGCAAGCTAATTAGATTGGCGTTGTAAACTATGTCGCTTGTGGAACAATCTTGATTGAATGATATTAATAATATGGCCATCTTCATTTTATGCTCATAATTACTTCACTGGCATTTGGTTGAAGCCCTTAGATCACTCAAGACTATGGGACTTGGTGATACACTGGGTGGTGATCATGGAATAAGTCTTACGTGGTCATGATCTTAAATCTTCCAAGTCATAGGATCTTAAGGGACAGGACATCTAAGATCCGGATAGACTTGCACTGACAATGCATAAATCAAATGAGTTAGATATTGCTCCATTCCATAGGCAATCCCAGATGAGATATAGATGCATTTTTGTAGATTCTTGTTAGGGAACAATGCATTGAAGACCTATTGGAGAATCTACTAGATAGCCGGAGTGGCAAGTCGATAATTGCAAGTTCTCTTGCTTACGCTAGTGCATATAATTAGTCCATTAACTTGAGAATTCATGGTAACCTTGTGTTTAGGTCCTCAAGCTTTGACTCCTCCCTGGTCACTTAGCGGGCCATTCGGGTGGTGATTGGGCATGAGCTACTTAAGCATGGAGGTTTGTGAGATCCAAGATGGAATCTAACTCTTCATCTTTGTGAAGCGCGAGTACATCTCCTATGTATTCTATAATGACTGATTCCAAGAAATCCTTGCGCAAATAGTATGACAAGTTGGAAAAGGAGTTTTTCAAAGATGAGGTCATAAAGTGGAATGAATACTAGGAATAGAGACATAGTATCGAGACTATTAGGGAGCCAATAAATATCTTGCTCTAGGCCTTTTTTGGGAGATAGAAGATGGAAGGACCGTATTTGCATGGTACGCCTAGAGCTATGATAGTTCTCCAAAAGCATTCTTTTCGGCCAATTAGTTGGGTTCCATGGGCTTAACATTGGACATCGACCATGGAGATTGGGTACTCTTCAATTAACGAAGATTAATTGAATTGAGTCGTTTAGTTTGAAAGAGTTTAAACTAAAAGGAATATTCGATACTCAAAAGTCACAAGGAGTTGTGAGTCCATGTCCAATGAATGGTAGAACCTATTGGGTCACACACAAAAGCCAATTACATTTCCTAAGTAATGGAGGAACTTTCTAAGTCTTAGAAAATTTGCTGCATGGAGATCGATTTTGGGATGACTGAAAATTGAGGTCTATGTTGGTTTGATTAATTTAAGTGTTAAATTGATCAACTAATTTAAGGAGTTAAATTAGAGCAATAATTAAGGAGTTAATTAATTGGTGCCACATGACCATCAATTGGTCACGTTAATTTAAAGACTCAAGTTAACAAAATTAAACTTAAAAAGTTAAGCTTGTTAACTTAAGAGTTAAGCCAAGAATGAATGAATTAAATTAAATTATTTAATTTAACTAATGAGGAGAATATTCTTTGGAGGGAAAATTGAAATTATTAGATCATTTTAGTGTGGCATTAATTAATTTGAAATTAGATTTCAAATGTAATTGAAATGCATACAAATTTAAATTAGATTTGAATTTGCCAACTAAGCATGCAAGGCATGCATGTTGGTGGTCCCCCCTCCTTGGGGAAGGTGTGATGCCACCTTGGCATCACTCCATCCTCACTCTATATATAGAGTGAGGGGGCGGTAATCTTGCAATTTGCAAGTGAAGAATTAGATTCTCATTTTTTCTTCCATTTTCAAGGTGTTCATTCATGTGTTGAAGATCGCCTTTCTCTTCTTATCCCTACCACAACTTGGCCATATCCCTCTCAACTCTCCTATCTTTCTCCAGTCACAAGTGAGGAGTAGTAGGATGTGGATTGGTGTGTGGAACATTTTGATAGAGGTAAAACAAATGGTTTGCTAAGACTTTGGAGATCCACTTGCAAGACCAGTCTCTTGTCGATTTTATTCTAGGAGATCTAAAAGAAGTTTTGATCTAAAATTTATTCCAAAAGCTTCCTTAAGGAGTTGATCATCTACGGAATTTTTTTTAGTATTTTTGGAGAATTTTGGATTGGTCAACAATCACTTACTTCTAGCTGCGCTACTGTCTGGTAGATTTTGTTTGAAGAAGGAGTTCTTCAATCTACCTTTGGATTTTTGCTTTTAAGGTAACTCTCCAACCAAATCTAAATCCTAAAGCATGTTAGATCCTTGGTTTCTTGTAAGCACTAGTTCATTTAAGCTATTAAAGTTTTATTATTCAATTCTAGTGTCTCACTTGCTTTCAGTTCAAGATGATCAACAAATCCCACAAGCGGTAGAAACAAGTGAGCATTAAGAACCTTACATACAACCTCTAAGAAGGTCGAACTGAATTAAGAAGTAACTCAAAAGGTTCTAATTTTTCATGAGACTGCCCAATTGGATAGTGATCCAATAACCTATGAGGAAGCTATGCTAGACATAGACTCGATACATTGGCTAGACGCCATGGGATCCAAAATGGACTCCATGTACTCCAACAAAGTATGGACTTTGGTAGATCCATTGAAGGGAATAGTTTTTGTTGGTTGCAAGTGGATCTATAAGCGAAATCTAGGAGTCAATGGAGAGGTAGCGACCTTTAAAGCGTGATTAGTGGTAAAAGGTTACACTCAACGATTTGGTATCGATTTTGAGAAAACTTTTTTACTGTTCGTATTGCCAAGTCCATTCGGATTCTAATTGCCATAGCCATATAGTATAACTATGAGATATGTCCAATGGATGTGAAAACCACTTTCCTCAATGGAGATATTGAAAAAGAAATCTACATGGAGCAACCACAAGGTTTTACATCCAAGGGGAGTGAGGAAAAGATTTGCAAATACCAGAGATCCATCTATGGACTCAAACAAGTATCTCTAAGTTGGAATATCTGTTTTGATAACATAGTCAAATCGTTTGGCTTTGTCAAAAATGTGTATGAATTATGTGATACATAAAGGCCAGTAGGTGTAGCGTACAGTTTATTGTGCTTTATGTTGATGAAATCATTCTCATTGGGATGAGGTTGGAATATCAGAGTGTACTAAAGCATGATTATCTACTCAATTCTCCATGAAGGATTTGGGAGAAGCATCCTACGTGTTGGGAATACGTACCTATAGTGATGATCTAGGAGGATGCTGGAGCTTTCCTAAACCCCATATATTGACAAAATACTAAAGAGGTTTAGCATGTAAGAATCCAATAGGGGATTCCTTCCTATGGGATATGGCATTCATCTCTCCAAGTCTATGGCCTCTAAGACTAAGGATGAGAGATAAAGAATGTCCCACACACTTTATGCCTCTGCTATAGGGAGCATAATGTATGCAGTTTAATGTACACGTGTACAACCCGATGTGGCACGCGCTCTAAATATTACGAGCCGTTTCCATCTAATCCTACTGAAAGTGACTGGATAGCCATAAAAGCAATCCTTAAGTACTTGAGAAGGACTAAGGACTTGTTTTTAGTATACATCAGTGGAAAATTGAAACTCAAGTAGTTTTTGGATTCTAGTTTCCAATCCGATATAGAGACCTAAAATTCACTTCCGGATTCATATTTTTCCTCAATGGCGGCGCGATGAGTTGGAAGAGTTCTAAAAAGACACCACGACCAACTCTACCATAGAGGTAGAATATGTTGTGGCTTCAAAAGTTGCAAAAGACGGTGTTTGAATGAAAAATTTATTCAAGAGTTGAATATAGTGCCTAGCATTGCTGAGCCAATTGTTGTCTTTTGTGACAACAACGGGCGGTAGTGCAAGCCAAAGAGCCAATAACTCATCAATGATCCAAGCACATATTGTGGCGATATCATTTAATTTGGGAGATCATTTATAAAAGTAACATCCAAGTGCAGAAAGTTACCTCGGAAAAGAATATAGCAGATCCACTAACTAAATCCCTATCGCAAAAGGTCTTTGAAGGATATCTTGAGAAAATGGGACTTAATACTATGGGGAATTGGCTTTAGATCAAGTGGGAGATTGTTGGAATAATGCCTCGCAAGCCAATTAAATTGGTGTTGTAAACTATTTCACTTATGATACAATCTTGATTGAATTATATTCATTATATGGCCATCTTCATCTTATGCTCATTCATACTTCACTAGTATTTAGTTGAAGCCCTTAGATCATGCAAGACTACAGGACTTGTGATGCACTGGGTGGTGATCATGGAATAAGTCTTAAATGGTCATGATCTTAAGTCTTCCAAGTCATAGGATTTTAAGAAATAGGGCATCTAAGATCCAGATAGATTTTCATTAACAATGCATAGATCCATGGAGTTAGATATTTCTCCGTTCAATGAGCAATCCCATATGAGATATGGATGCATGTTAGTGGGTGCTTGTTAGGGAACAAGGTGTTGAAGGCCTACCCAGAGAATCCACAAGATAGCCTAAGTGGTAAGTCGATAGTGGCAAATTCTCCAACTTACACTAGTACATATAATTAGTCCTTTGACTTGAGGATCCATGGTAACCTTGTGTTTAGGTCCTCATGTTTTAACTCCTCTTTGGTTACTCAATAGGCCGTTCAGGTGGTGAGGGCATGAGCTACTTAGATATAGAGGTTTGTGAGATCCAAGATGGAATCTGACTCCTCATCTTTATGAAGGCTGAGTACATCTCCTATGTATTCTATAATGATCAATTCCAAGAAATTCTTGCACAAGTTAGTATGAAAATTTGGAAAAGGTGTTTTCCAAATATGAGGTCATAAGGTGGAATCAAACATTGGGAGTAGAGAAATAATATTGAGGCTATTAGGGAGCCGAAAAATATCTTGCCCTAGGTCTCTTTCGAGATATAGGAAATGGAAGGACTGTATTTGCATGGCACGTGTAAAGCTATAATGGTTTTTTAGAAGTATTCATTTGGCCAATTAGTTTGGCTTCACGAGCTTGGGGTTGGACATCGACCATAGAGACTAGGTACTCTTCAATTAATGGAGATTAATTGGACTGAGTCGATTAGTTTAAATGAGTTTAAACTAAAATGAATATATGATATTCAAAAGTCACAAGGAATTGTGAGCCCATGTCCAATGAATGGTAGAACCTATCGGGTCATACACAAAAGCCAATTGCATTTTCTAAATGATTGAATATTTTTTTCTAAGTGTTAGAAACTTAATCCAAGTGACCGATTTTGGGGTGATCGAAAATTGAGGTCAATTTTGGTTTGATTAATTTAATTATTAAATTGATCAAATAATTTAAGGAGTTAAATTAGACCAATAATTAAGGAGTTAATTATTTGGTGCCACATGATCGTTAATAGTCCAAGTTAACTTAAAGAGATAAGTTAACAATTCTTAGCCTAAATTGTTAAGCTAATTGACTTAAAAGTTAAGTTAAGGATCAAATTAATTAAATTAAAGTATTTAATTTAATTAATGAGAAGAATAAATTTTGAAGGAAAAATTTAAAATGAAAGGTTCATTTAGTGTGGCATTTAATTAATTTGAAATTAGATTCCAAATATAATTGAAATGCACACAAAATTCAAATTTGATTTGAATTTGCCAACTTGCAAGGCAAGTGGGTGGTCCCCTACCTTAAGAAAGGTATGATGCCACCTTGGCATCACACCATCCTCCCTCTATATATAGATATAAAGGTGAGGGTGGGTGGTATTATTCAATCCATGTGAAGGGTTAGATTATCACATTTTCCCTCCTCCAAAGTGTTGCCTCATGATTTGAAGCTCCACTTCTCTCTTCTTCTCCAACCACAAAAACATCCTTCAAGATATTATTTCTCCTATCTATCTTCAGCAAATATTGAGGAGAAATTGGAAAAATCATTGGCCTGTGGATCATATTAATTGAGGCAAGACAATAGGATTGTTGTGCCTTGGAGATCCACCAATCAGGGTAGTGAATTGGAAATTTTTTTATTGGAGATCCAGAAGGAGTTTTGATCTGAAATTTTCACAGTAGCTTCATCAAATGTTGATGATCTACTAGAATTTTTTCAGAATTTTTGGAGACATATGGATCATGTAAAAGTTGCATCCTTCCAACTGCATTGCTGTTTGACATATTTTGGATTGAAGAAGAGTTCTTCATCCTTCCTTTGGATTTTACTTATCAAGATAACTCTTTATCTAAATATTAATCCTAAGCATGTTTAGATCCTTGTTTGCTTGTGAAGCACTAGTTAATTTTAGCCTTTGAAGTTTTATTTATTAGGTCCTAGTGCCTTGCTTGCCTTCACATTCCAAATAGTCCAGATAGCAACCAGAAAAAGAGTTTGCCAAGTGCAATCTAGTAGGATGATGTTGTTAAAATATGGGTTAATGTTAGCTTCAAACCAATTTCGTCTATCTACGAAATGAAATTTTAAGAACTCAGTTGGTGCAATAATGAAGCCCCAAATCTGTCTTGTGTTTGGACACTCTAAAAGAGTGTGCATGACATCCTTCCTAGCTAGATGACATCTCATACAAATGTCAGAAGAAGCAAAAATTCTATCAAATCTAAGGGAGTCTATTAGGAGTCTATTTTGATTACAAAGCCAAACAAACTTCTTGAATTTTTGGGGACATTGCAACTTCCAAATCCATGTCCAACTAACTAAAAGATCATGCTCCTCCTTAAAATGGTTAGCTAAGAATCTATATGCAGATTTGCTTGTAAAAATTCCATTAGGGGATGTGGCCCATATCCTACTATCTTCTATATGCTTGTTGTAGGGAATTGGAATACTTGGTATTTGTTTCTTTATGTCAATATGAATTGGTGTCTTAATCTTGGAAAAATTCCAGTAGTCATTTTGGTCTATAAGGTCTGAGACTTGTAGGGAGATTTACTCCTTGTCAATATTAGCCTCTAAAGAACTACTTATCACATTGTCACCCAACCATCTATCAAACCAAACTGAAATGTTAGATCTATTATCCAACCTCTATTTAAATTTCTCCTTCATAGCTTTTGTACTCTTGATAATTCCTTTCCACAAATAGGATGCACTTCGATTGGACATATGATGTAAGAGGTCCATCCCTTTAAAATACTTGTGTCTAAAAATTTCTTCCCATACAATTGGTTTTTTTTTAATAATTCTCCAACTAATCTTAGCAAGCATTGCCATGTTAGCCGTATAGGTTCTCTTAGCTCATGACCCCCATCTATTTTGCTCTTAATCACTTTTTCCCAACCCACTAGATAGACTTTCCTAGGATTTTCGTCTGATGCCCACAAGAAAGTTCTATTAATTTTGTCTAATTGGTTTCAAACTTTAGTGGGAAGCTAGTTGGTTTTCATTGTCTATGTAGGCACTGTTGCCATAACTAATTGAATTAAAGTAACCTGTCCCACCATGTTTAAGTTCTTGGCATTCCAGCTACTGAGTTTGTTTTGCACTTTTTCAAGCAGATCACTAAATGTGGCACTAGTATTCCTACCATGTATTGGAATAGTGCCCGACATAACTATTGCACTTGTGATACAATCTTGATTGCATGACATTCATTAAAAATGACCATATTCATCTTATGCTTATTTTACTTCACTGGCATTTGGTTGAAGCCCTTAGATCACACAAGATTATGGGACTTGGTCATGCATTGCCTGGTGATATGAAATAATTCGTACACGATCGGGATCTTAAAATATTCCAAGTCGTAGAATCTTATGAGATAGGGCATGTAAGATTCGAATGGACTTGCACTAACGATGCATAAATCCAGGGGTTAGATATTGCTCCATTTCATAAGTAATCCACTTTAGACATGGGTGCATGTTAGTGGGTACTTGTTAGAGGATAAGTTTAATGAAGGCCTGCCCGGAGAATCTACTAGATACCCATTATGGCAAGTCAGTAGTGGTAAGTTCTCTACCTTACGCTAGTGCATATAATTAGCCTTTTGACCTGAGGATCCATGGTAACTTTGTGTTTAGGTCCTCATGCTTTGACTCTTCCTTGACCACTTCGCAGGCCTTTTGAGTTGAGTTTGGGTATGAGCTATTTAGATATAGAGGTTTGTGAGATCCAAGATGGGATCCGTTTACTTGTTCTTGTGAAGAGCGAGTGCATCTCCTATGTATTCTATAATAATCGATTCCACAAAATCCTTGTGCAAGGTAGTATGACAATTTGGAAAATGAGTTTTCCAAAGATGAGGTCATAAAGGAGAATCAAACATTGAGAATATAACATAGTTATTGAGGCTATAGGGAGCCGACAAATATCTTGCCTCAGACTTCTTTCGGGAGATAGGAGATAGAAAGACTGCATTAGCATGGCATGAGTAGAGCTACAATGGTTTTCCAAAAGCATATTCATTTTGGCCAATTAGTTGGGCTTTATGGGCTTGAGGTTGGTCATCGACCATGGAGATTGAGTAATCTTTGATTAATGGAGATTAATTGAATTGAGTCATTAGTTTAAAAAAGTTTAAACTAATGTGAATATTTTGATATTCTAAATATTACAAGAGTTGTGAGCTTATGTCCAATAAATGGTAGAACCTAATGGGGCACACACAAAAGCTAATTAGAAATCCTATTTGATGAAAGAAATTTTCTAAGAATTAGAAATGTTCCTCTTGACCGATTTTAAGGGGGGAAATGGTTGACTAATTTTTCGTCATTTTGGCTTTGTACATTTAATTATTAAATTGATCTAAATAATTTAAGCAGTTAAATTAGACTAATTAAATTAAGGACTTAATTTAATTGGTGCCACATGACTATCAATTGGTCAAGTTAACTTAAGGAATTAAGTTGACACCTTCTAACTTAAGGAGTTAAGCTAATTAACTTAAAGAGTTAAGTAAAGAACAATTAATTAAATTAAGGGGTTAATTCAATTAATGTGAAGACTTAACTTTGGAGGGAAATTCAAAATGAAAGAGTTCATTTGGAGTGCATTTGAATTTATTTGGATGACATTCATGAGATGACATGAAGACTCCAAATGAAATTCAAATACAAGTGAAATTAAGAATTTCACACGTGCAACTTGCTTGTAAGTTGGTGCCAACCTCAAGGGAGGTGTGGTGCCAACTTGCATCACACCTCCACTCCTATAAATAGGAGAAAGGTGGCCAGCCTTGAGGTCTTACATGATCTAATTGTTATATTCCATTTTTTCCTCCAATTTTGTGTAATTCATTCACAAGTTGAGGCTTCACACTTTCTTCACCTCTCATTCCCAAAATTTAGCCTTCACCCTCTTCTTCTCTCCTTGATTTTCCAACTATTCTAGGAGTGATTTTGATTTGCCATTGGTGTATAGATCTTGTCATTAGAGGCTAGACATTTGGATAGCTTGGCTTTTGGAGATCTACTGCAAGGGAAAATTTTTTGGAGCCTTGTTTCTAGACCTTGTCGGATTCAATTATTGTTGAATTGTTTACTAGAGCTTCCCCAAGGTGTTTTGGATGTTGTATCCGAATTTCAGCAATTTTGGAGGTGGTTTGATTAAGCAAAAGTTGCCTAGTTGTTGTTGCGCCACTGAAAGATAGCTTTGAAGTATCTAAGTGTTCTTCCTCTCTACCTTGAATTTTTGAGCATTCAGGATAATCCTTCATCCAAATTTGAATTCAAAGCACTATTAGATCCTTGGTTTTGAGTGTAGCCTAGTTAATTTTGCTAATTTTTGCTTTATTTATTGGATCATAGTGCCACACTTGACTTCAAGTTATATTGGAACCTTTTTCATGCTTTAATTTGGATTTTTGATTACTTGATACATGTGATGGATTGATCTAGATCTCCAAATACTTGATCCAATTTATGGATTGGAGTGTTTGGATGATGATGCATATGGCTCATTTGTTGATGAGTTGGAATTATGCTAATATGTGTTTTAAGAGTTAATTCATGTGTTAGTAGGTTTTGATTCACAATTGCTAATGTTAAGTTTTGATTTGGCATTGGTTGATGTTATATGTTGATATAACATGTTAAATTTTTCATTAAGGTGTTTTGGTCATTTTTGGATCCAATTGGATTGGAGATTCTTGGAGATTTTTGAAGAATTGTGATTCTTACTTGAACTTAAAGTTTGAAGTATGTTTGAGCTCTTAAAATTCTATTTTTGAAAGGTGTTTTGAATCTGGAATTTCATCTATAATGTGTGATTTAGTATTTAGGAGGTGTCCTAAATTTTTTGAGCTAAAACTGGCTTGACTTGGTCCCAACCCCAAAACAGGGGAGTTGTTGTGCCCGGCCAGGGGCTGGCCGCACAACGGGTGTACCTAGCACGCGCTTGCTGTGCAGTCGTGCGCCCAGGCTAGGGTAGTAGTCTCTTGTTGTGGTTGGGATGAGTTTTGAGCTTATTTTTGTGTTCCTTTTGTGACTAAAATTAAACTAAATCATACTACATAGATGCATAAAAGTTGTTCAAATTCTCAAAATTATGTTTGACATTTTTTAATACTTTTAGAAACTTGTTCAAGTTAATCTCCAAGTATGTGCAAAAATGAGATGCATAATTTTTATGTTTATTTTTGCTTGGCCAATTAATTATTATGAGTGAGTATTTAATTGTTGGAATTGAATGTCAATTCTTGATTTATTGTTCATTTAATTGTTGAATGGATAATGAATGCGTGAGGATGATCATGAGCCTTTAATATTGATTTTATTTGTTTCAAGATATTGAAAAGGGTTGTATTAAATTGAGGCTTGCACGCCTCTTAATTTCTATATTGTAAATGTTATGAGAGTAGAATTGTTGGGAATGAGGATTTCTTTCTCATGTAAATGTTGCAAGGAGCAAAGAAGACCATTGGAGGCATGAAGACCTATTAATGTATGAATACATTTATGTAATAGCTAGATTTAATCAATCCACTTAAATTCAACTAAGTGGTATACCTATGGCTCTAAGTGCAGCACTTGGTTAAGGCTCATAGTCATCCCACCCTAGGAGCATGCTAGGCGCATTTACTTATTTATGCTTTCCATATCCTATTGATATATGAGATGGGTTGTTAGGATATAGAAAACCTAAATAAGAAGAAAAAATTGACGAGATCTTTGCAAGTAAGAAAATCCCTGCACTTAGATGAGTCTAAGTGCTTTCAAATATTAAGTCAAAATGGATACAAATTAAAATGAGTTTTAATTAATTCATGCCTTCTACCAATAGTATATGACATGACAATGCTACTATCTTTGTGTGATGGCACTCATCGCGGGGGTCACACTTAGCTAGAAAGCTATGATCATAACTTCGCATATGGTGCACCTTTGATTTGATGCTTCCTATGCTTGCACACATCACGTGGCATGACATGGAGCGGTCTCAAATCAAAGTTTGATTGGTAGGTCCGATTTAACACCTAGTAATGTAGAGGTCATCCATCAAGGGGATCTACATGAAAAGTGAGACAAAATATATCAAGGGTTGCATAGAGATGCAATTAGCAAAAGTTGCTTACCTTGTGATGGTTTGTGGATGGCACTCATCATGGGGATCCACTTACAAGTCTTTAAGGCCTTGAATCTCACTAGGAAAAAAGATTTCTTGAATTCTTTTAGGGGGTGAAAAATTTGAAAAAATAGTGGGAGAAAAACATGCTTGAAAGTCTATGATCATATTTTTAATATCAATATTCAATCACATATTTATACTCTCTTTTTTGCCTTTTGTAGATTTTGGAAATCTCAAACTCAAAATGGCTAAAATTCTACTCAATGTTATTTTGAAAATCAATAAGCTAATCGGGCCTAACTTCTGCGATTGGTTGAGAAACCTCAAGATTGTTCTGGATTCCAAAAAGAGGACTTATGTGCTTGATTAAAGTCTACTGGACACCATTGGCGATGATGCCACCAACGAGGCACGTGAATTGTTCATGAAGTTTGTTGATGATGATCCACAAACAAGATGCATCATGATGACATCTATGTCTAATGAGCTACAAAAGTCATATGAGCATATGAAACATGCTAATGAGATCTACTTACACCTACAAGAGTTGTATGATGTTCAAACTAGACATGAAAGGTTCTCATTTTCTAAAGAGCTCTTTAGGATAAGAGTAAATGAAGGCACAAGTGTCCATGATCATGGGCTAAAGATGATCGGGCTCCTTGAAAAGCTAGGTCAATTGGACGTTATCTTGGACAATGAGCTCTATGTGGATTTGATCATTCAATCATTACCTAGATCATTTGACTAATTTATTATGAACTTTAACATGTCCAATCAAGAAGTAACAATTAATGAATTGGTCAACATGTTGGTGACCGCCAATGTGACTATGAAAAAGGATAAACCTCTTATGTTTGCTTCCCCTTCCAAGTATAAGGGCCCTAGGGGTCCTAGAAAGGGAGATAAATGGAAGCAGAGTTCCTTCTCTAAGGGAAAGCAACCTTTAAAGAGTTCGGGGGGAATAGAGAAGAAGAAAGAGGCTAAAACCAATGCTACTTGTTTCCATTGTGGTGAAAAATGACATTGGAAAATGGGTTGCAAGGCTTACCTTAGCACCCTTAAGAAGGGTATGTACTTTATTGAAGTGCACTTAATGACAAATTATTCCTCATGGGTATTTGATACCACATGTGGTCACCTTTGTAATTCATTATAGGGGATGGAAAGAGGAAAGAGTCTCAATTAAGCTTAAACTAGTCAACTTAACTCTTTAAGTCAATTGACCAATTGATGGTCAATATGGCACCAAATAATTAACTCCTTAATCATTTTTCTAATTTAACTCTTTAAATTAGTTGATGAATTTAACACTTAAATTAATTAAACCAAAATTGTCCGTTAACTTAGATCCTTGAAAATCGATAACTAAATGGTGAGTTTTCTAACATTTAGAAAATTGCTCTACCAATTTTGGAAGCTAATTTGTTTTTGTGTGCGACCTAATAGGTTCTACCATTCATTGGACATGGGCTCACAACTCCTTGTGACTTTTGAATATCTAACATTCATTTTAGTTTAAAACTCATTTTAAAGTAATCGACTCAATTCAATTAATCTCATTAATCAAAGAGTACCCAATCTTCATGGTTGATGTCCAATCTCAAGCCCATGGAGCCCTAATTGGCCGAAATGAATATTCTAGAGAACCATCATAGCTCTACACGTACCATGCAAATACAGTCCTTTTGTCTGCTATCTCCCGAAAGAGGCCTACGACAAGATATTTGCTGGCTCCCTAATAGCCTCAATACTATGCTTCTATTCTCAATGTTTGATTCCCTTGTGTGACCTCATCTTTGGAAAACTCCATTTCTAAATTTTCACACCACATTGCGTAAGGATTTCTTAGAATCGATCATTATAGAATACATAGGAGATATACTTGCCCTTCACAAAAGCGAGGAGTCGGATTCCATCTTGGATCTCACAAACCTCCATGACAAGTAGCTCATACTCAACCTCAACCTGAAAGATCCACGAAGTGGTTAAGGAAGAGTCAAAACATGAGGACCAAACATAATGTTACTGTGGATCCTCATGTTAGAGGATGCACTAGCGTAAGTGGTAGAATTAACCACTATCGACTTGCCATTACGACTATCTAGTGGATTCTCTAGAGGGTCTTTAGTGCCTTGTTCTTTAATAAGACCTACTAATATGCACCCGTATCTCATACAATTGCTCATAGAATGGAGTAATATCCAACTCTTGGATTTATACATCGTTAGTGCAAATCTATCCGAATCTTAGATGCCTCGTCTCATAAGATCCTACGACTTAGAAGATTTAAGATCACTACCGTGTAAGACTTATTCCATGGTCATCGAACCAAGTCTCATAGTCATATGTGATCTAAGGGCTTCATCCAAATGCAAGTAAAGTAATATAAAACATAAGATGAATATAGCCATATAAAGAACATCATTCAATCAAGATTATTTTACAAGGAAATATTTTTTACAAGGCCAAATATAATTGGCTTGTCGGGTACTATTCTAACTAAGACAAGTTGGATAGTAGATCTACCCTATGCAAGTTTGTGGGATACACAATAAAGTCTTTGGGTTATTACTTTTATGATCCCTTGGAACAAAAGGTGTTTGTTTCGAGGAATGCTTACTTTTTGAAAAAGGAATTTCTATTAGATAGAAATGACTTTGTTGTTGATCTTGATGAAGTTCAAGATGATCAAAAAATCCCACAAGTGGTGGAACCAAGTAAACATCAAGAGCCTTACACACAACCTCTGAGAAGGTCAGACTAAATCAAGAAGCAACCCAAAAGGTTCGGATTCTTTCATGAGACGTGCTAATCGGATGAGGTCTGAAGACTTATGAGGAAGCTATGTTGGACATAGATTCGGGATGTTGGATTGATGGCATGAAATCCAAAATGGACTCCATGTACTCCAACAAAGTATGGACTTTGGTAGATCCACTGGAGGGTATAGTACCTGCTGGTAGATCTACATGAGACATGGAATATCCTAGATACCTTATGCATCCACCATAGGGAGTATAATGTGTCATATCTGACCCCTGTGAATGTCACTAGATGGCTGTTAAAGAAATCCTTAAGTACTTGAGAAGGACTAAAGATTTATTTTTAGTATATGGCAATGGAGAATTGAAACTCTAGGGGTTTTTGAATTTTAGTTTCTAATCCAATTTAGATGACCTAAAAATCCACTTCTGGATTCATTTTTCCCTCAATGGTGGAGCAGTGAGTCGAAAGAGTTCCAAACAAGACACCACAATCGATTCAACCACAGAAGCGGAATGTATTGTGGCTTCGAAAGCTGTATTGGAAAGTGTTCGGATGAAAAACTTCATCCAAGAGTTGGATGTAGTGCTTAGCATTACTGAGCTAGTGGTTGTCTTTTGTGACAACAACGGGGTGATAACGCAAGCTAAAAAGCCAAGATCTCATCAACGATCCAAGCACATTTTGAGGTGATGTCATTTGATTCGGGAGATCATTAATAGAGACAACATCCAAGTGGAGAGGGTTGCCTCATAAGAGAATATAGCAGATCCACTGACTAAACCCATAACAAAAAGGTCATCGAAGGACATCTTGAGAAGATGGGTCTTAAGACTATGGGGAATTGGTTTTAGGGTAAGTGAGAGATTATTGGAATAGTTCCCCACAGCCAGTTAGGTTAGCATGTAAACTATTTCATTTGTGATACAATCTTGATTGAGTAATATTCATTATAAATGACCATCTTCACCTTATGTTTATTTTACTTCACTGGCATTTGATTGAAACCGTTAGATCATATATGACTATATGACTTGGTCACGCACTGGGTGATGATCATGAAATAAGTCTTACACAATCGTAATCTTAAAATATTTCAAGCCGTAGAATCTTATGAGTCAGGGCACCTAAGATTCGGATAGATTTGCACTAACGATGCATAAATTCGAAGCTTGGATATTGCTTCGTTTCATGAACAATGTATATTAGACATGGGTGCATGCCAGAGGGTGTTTGTTACAGAACAAGCTCACTGAAGGCTTGCCTGAAGAATCTACTAGGCCTTAGTAGTAAGTTCTCTAGCTTACGCTAGTGCATATAATTAGCCCTTTGACCTGAGGATCCTTGGTAACCTTGTGTTTAGGTCCTCATGCTTTAACTCTTCCTTGACCACTTCGCGGGTCTTTCGAGTTGAACTTAGGTATGAGCTACTTAGATATGAAAGTTTGTGAGATCTAAGATAGGATCTATTTTCTCATCGTTGTGAAGGGCGAATGCATCTCCTATGTATTTTATAATGATGGATTCTATGAAATTCTTGCACAAGGTAATATGACAATTTGGGAATAGGAGTTTTCTAAAGATGAGGGCATAAAGAGAAATCAAACATTGAGAATAGAAACATAGTTATCGAGGCTATTAGGGAGCTGACAAATATCTTGTCATAGGCCTCTTTCAGGAGATATGAGATGGAAAGACCGTATTTGCATGGCAAGCGTAGAGCTAGAATAATTCTCCAAAAGCATGTTTATTTTGGCCGATTAGTTAGGTTCCATAGACTTGAGGTGGACATCGACCATGGAGATTGGGTACTTTTCAATTAGTGGAGATTAAGTAAATTGATTTATTAGTTTAAAGAAATTTAAACTAATGTGAATATTTCGATATTCTAAATATCACATGAGTTGTGAGCCCATATCCAATGAATGGTAAAACCTAAAAGGTCACACACAAAAGCCAATTGAAAATCTTATTTGATGAAGGGAATTTTCTAAGAGTTAGAATATTCCTCTTTACTGATTTTAAGGAGGGAAACAATTGACTAATTTTTGGTCATTTTGGCTTGATCAGTTTAATTGTTAAATAGATTTAAATAATTTAAAGAGTTAAATTAGACTAATTAAATTAAGTAGTTAATTTATCTGGTGCCACATTACTATCAATTGTTCAAGTTAACTTAAGGAGTTAAGTTGACACATTCTAGCTCAATGAGTTAAGATAATTGACTTAAAGAGTTAAGTTAAGACCAATTAATCAAATTAAGAGGTTAATTTAATTAATGTCAAGAATTAATTTTGGAAAAAGTTCAAAGTGAAAGAGTTCATTTGGAGTGCATTTGAATTTATTTGGATAACATTTTATGAGATGAAATAAAGACTTCAAATGCAAAAGAAATTAAAAATTTCACACATGCAACTTGCTTGCAAGTTGGCGCCAATCTCATGGGAAGTGTGATGTTGCTCCTATAAATAGGACAGAGGTGGCTGGCCATGAGGTATTGCATGATCTAATTTTAGATTCCATTTTTCCCTCCAAATTTTTGTGATTCATTCTTGAGTTGAGGCTTCACACTTTATTCACCTCTTCCTCCCAAAATTCGGCCTTCATCCTCTTATTCTCTTCTTAATTTTTTAGCTAATTTAGGAGTGATTTGGATTTGCCATTGGTGTGTAGATCTTATTATTAGAGGCTAGACACGTGGATAGCTTGGCTTTTGGAGATCCACTGCAAGGGCAGAAACTTTGGAGCTTTGTTTCCAGACCTTGCCGGATTCGGTTGTTGCTGAATTTTTTACTGGAGCTTTCCCAAGGTGTTGAGAAGGTTTTATCCAAATTTCAGCAATTTTGGAGGTGGTTTGATTAGGAAAAAGTTTCTGAGTCGCTGCTGCGCCACTAGAAGATAGCTTTGAAGTATTCAAGTGTTCTTCCACTGTACCTTGGATTTTTGAGCATTCAAAGTAATCCTTCATCCAAATCTGAATTAAAAGCATGATTAGATCCTTGGTTTCAAGTGTAGCCTAGTTAATTTAGCTAATTTGTGCTTTATTTATTGGATTCCAGTGCTACACTTGACTTCATCAAAGGCAACCCTCACTCCCAAATACTTCCCAAGATTATTTGTGTTGTTTTATGCCTAGTATGTCCACTATTTCTCTTTTGAGTCTATGTTTAGTTTTAGCAGCAAAGAAGACCTTAGACTTGTTATGATTGATTTTAAGCCCTGAAACATCACAAAACTTATTTTGGATAGACTTAATCATGTTGGCTCCATTTGTAGTGGCCTTGGCTACAAGAATAATGTCATATGCAAAAAGCATATGCTGCAACTTTGGTCTATTTCTACAAGGCCTTACTAGAATCGAAGATTTATTCTCTATGGCTTCTTCGATCATGTAAGTAAGTCTTTCCATGCACAGGACAGATAGGTAAGGTGAGAGAGGATCACCTTGCCTTAAGCCACAATTAGGTTGTATAGGATCAAGGGGTTCACTATTCCAAAAGATTCAAGGCTTAGAGCAACTGATACAACTCATGATAAGGTTGATAACTATACTAGGAAAGTTAAAGAATTCTAATGTTTGTTGGAGAAAGTTCCACTTGATTTTATCTTAGGCCTTCTCAAGGTCAAGCTTGATAACCATATTACCCTTTCTACTCTTAGACAGACTCAAAGAATGGATGAGTTCTTGGAGGACGAGAATGTTGTCGTGAGTGCTCCTCCCAAGGATGAAACTGCTTTGGTGAGGAATGATAAGGGAGTTGATGAATGGTTTGAGTCTCATGACAATTGTTTTAGAAATTATTTTGAGAAAGACATTACAAAGTGTTATGGATCGAAATTGAGAGATAAGGCTTATATTTTTGGTTTTCGGAATAAGGGTAATAAATTAGTGGCCAATCCGATCTAGAACAACACTATTGTGGAAACACTTTCCTACAAAGTCATATACAAGCCCCCCAATAGTTTTCCAATATTTTTGATAGAAGAAAGCTTGGCAAATATCAGGGCCATAAGCTTTGAATGGGCTCATACTAATAATGGCACAATGAAGTTCTTGCATGATCACCTTTACTTCTAAAGTCTTGGTTACTTCTTGATCTAAGATTTGTTGAAGAGGACTAAGGTTCAGAGTGACATCAGCTACTGGATTTTCTCCAAAACATGACATTTCAAGATATCAGCATCCATTTGCCAACTCCCATTGATTCTTAAGGCACTAATCTTATTCCTCCTTCTTTTGCAAAGAGTAGAGAAATGGAAGAATTTAGTGTTTTTATCACCATACTTTAGCCAATTAACTCTGGACTTTTGAAACTAGAGTAATTCCTCTTAGCGAAGAGTCAAACTACATTCATTTATAAGATGTTTTTCAAGATTGGAAAGAAAGACATTTTCAGCTTCAGAAGGCTTCTTTTAGATCCCTAAGATTCTAGCTAGGAGTTCTCTTTTTCTACAAAATATATTGCCAAATTCATTTTTGTTCCACTCTTTCATGATCCTAGGCAAGACAGATAGAGCTTCAGTGACATCAACGGTGCTATCCTAGATTTTCTCTATTATTTCTTCACATTTAGGGTGTGTGGTCCAAGCTAATTCAAAGCAAAAAGGCTTATTAGTAGGGATATGGTTTATCCCTAAGCAACAAGTGAGAATAGGGTGATGGTTAGAGTAGGTATGAGGTAAGTAAAGAACTAAACCTTTTGGGAAAAGCATTCTCCAAGCTGTGTTTGCTAATGATCTATCAAGTCTTTCCTTTACTAGAGCATCGCTCTGTCTTTTGTTCATCTATATGAATTTTGGTCCTTGAAATGCTAGATCCATCAAATCACATCTTTCTATAGCTTCCATGAGTCTTTTGCATTTCATCCAAGTTACTGGCTTTCCTTCATTCTTCTCGTTGATACTAGCTATGTCATTAAAATCCCCAGTTAGCAGCCAAGGTCTATTTACCTGAATGCTCATATCTTCTAGCATATTCCAAAGTTTGACTTTCTTTCGATGGTTGGGACTAGCAAAAATGCCAGAACAGAGCCATCCTCAATCCAGTTCTGTGGCTCAATGTGAGCATGTATTGCTTGAGAAAATGTTGCAAGAACCTCAACTTGGATCTTATTCATATCCCATAACATCCAGATACTACATTCTCTATCCATAGTAGGCACTCTAGAAACACCAGAGAAGCCAAGGTTGTTAGAGATCCAATTGCCTTTATTTCTATGACCTTAGTCTCTAATAGGAAAACAACATCCGGACCATGGTCACAAATGATCTCTCTGAAATGTCTCCTAAACTCCTTGCTAGTTGCCCTTTGACAATTCCAAGTTAAGATCTTCATTTGTAAACTTTTGATGTTGTGTGGGTAAATAGGTATTTAATGAGAATTCAAGTTGAATCCCATAGAAACTGGTTTAGTGGGGGCCTTGTCAATTGACATGAACAATCCCTCTTCAATAAGATACACCCCACTTCTATCATGTAATTTGGACAATTGCAATTCATTTGTCAGATGAGAATGACCATCACTCCCAATTTCCAGTATAATGGTTGTATCCTCAATGTTCTGTTTAGCTGTATATTCATGTATAAGATGGATATTACTCTCGGTGAGGCCATTTCTTCCGACTAAAAAGGATTTCCCAGCCTCAGGTAAGGCAAAAAAGGTTGTTGGTGCACTTGCATTAGTGGAATGGCCAAAGGTTTTGAAAATATATTGGTTCTAAAGACGGAGAGAGATGTTGAGTCTGAATGGTTGTAGTAATTAGCTTTGGAGTTTTTAGGAAGCATGTTAGGTAAGTTTGTCTTATTGGCATTACTGGTTTGAAATGTTCCTAGCCTAAGAGTTTCCTCAGGTATGCTCATAGAATCGCTTGGCAATTTTTAGCTATTTGTATTATGTGTAGGGTTTCCTAAGGCTAGTATTTTCTTAAGCATTTGTTTGGTTCGGTTTGCATAGCCTTTGATAGATGTAAGGGTGATTCTTTTGGTTGAGAGTTTCCATTTTAGTGAAAGAGATAACCTCTCTCGTTTATCTTACCAGACTATCTTGTTGCATGATGTTGTCCTTACTCAAACTTTGAAATTTGTTTACCATCTAATCCTGCCCACTCTCTTGATATCCTGCCCAGTTACTTTTTGTGGTAGGTGCTTTAGCTTTTCCTTTATTGGCAACCATCCAATCCTCAAACGTCATTTCTGTAAGCTTCTATAACAAGTCTTCTCCAGTTACATGTTGTGATTGACTAAAGTTAGTTTTGGTTTCCCTACCAGCATCCCAGTTAATAAAATCAAAGCTCTGATGGCCAACCTTACCACACTCAAAGAAGATAATAGAAAGGTATTCATATATAGTTGGGAAGATTTTCCTGTTCATATTGACTGCACTTTCTAGCCCTTTTTCCAAATTAATTTGGACATAAAAACGTGCAAACTTAGCCCTGGATGCCTAGTAAGTATTATGGTCGACCTTAACTGGATCTCCTAAGCTTAGTGCAATGGAGTAGATGATCTCCTCTTAGTAGTATTCTACTGATAGTTTCGGTATCCTGACCCAAGTGATTGCTGTGTTGATTTTATCTCTAGAAGGTTGGAAGTTAGGATTCCATTTTCTAACCACCAAGTAATGGTTTCCAATTACCCACAACCTTTCTGTAAGAATGTGTTCTGCCTTCGTTCTGTTAGTAATCTTAAGAATGAAGCAACTATGCCCTAAATCAATTAGCTCGTTGTCCCTTGGAGTTTCCACATGGTGTTGATCTTGGCTGATAGTAGTGTGTAGCTTATAGATTTTCCTATCATTCTCATAATGAGTGATTCTTTCTATGGAGATTGAATCTTTTCCTCATAATCTTTATCCAGTATAATCCTAGGATATGGATATTCATCCGATAGCTACAACACACTAACTTTATCCAGATTCACCATACCTTTTCTAGTGAACTTTGTGGCCTTATTCCTCACCAGTGACTGGAGATATGAGTTCGTACCTCAGTTAGCAAAGCTTGGTGGTGTGCTCTGTTCATCACCTTCTTCCATGGCTTTATCTCCATCTTGAGTTATTATTTTAACCTTCTTGGTGCTTGGTTTTCTTCAAAACAAACTTCAATTCTTAGAATATCATTATGTCTCTCAAATAGGAGTAGCAAATTTACTGATGTTATATGGATCGTAAATGAACACGTAAAAGACAATTATTAACACTCATTTATGACAACCATGATCGTAAAGGGCACACTATAAAAAAAGTATACTTTTTAATATAGTTAAATATGTGTAGTAAATAATCGTTAAGTGTAGTAAGCATTTCAGATGAGGTAAAAGCTTAGCTATGTTTTTTAGACTGGGGTAATTGACTTCTGCTATGAAAGTATCTTCAATTACTACAAATTTAATGTGTCGTAAAAAACTATCAAATACATCACAATCTTACACCACAATTAAAAAAGTGTACTATATAATAGTTAATTGCCACACTTTGAAATATATAGTAAATATTTAAATTATTGCTCACCCCAATTAAATGTAGTAAAACGAAATTAATTTAGGGGATATTGGGGAATTCTCCTAACTAGCTACATTTTTCATTTAACATGCATGCACATGAGGAGTTCATCAGGATTAGAACACTTGACCTTACTATTTGATGAGGATATTTTTAGTGTGATGGGACTTGGGGTCTGGACCTGAATGGTACTCTGACCTAAGAGATAGTTTGTGCAGATGTTGAGTGGAACCTGCAGCCAAGGAACAAACGTCAGGCTAGACGAGAGGATCATTGGCTAAGACCCTTTGAAGATCAAGTCAGTAAATTGACCTGAAGATATTTGAGCAGAGTAACATTCCAAAGAGTGTATGTGTCTTTGCCATTATATCAAGATGAAGGGTTAACCCATATCACTATTATGTAAAAGTGATGTCACTAGGTTGATGCTTGATGGCCACTTTGTTACTATTTAGCTAATTTAAATATATTTGATTGAAGAATCAATAAATTATTGGAGGCAAATTTCTGTTTTACCTTCAAATATGGGCTTTTGCTACTTTTTTGAGGGACTTTGCTAACTATCTAAATTAAGTATTTAATTAACTAATCAAATATTTTTTAATAATAAAAATTAGAAAAAACTTTTTAGTTTATGTCTAATTTTATTAACCAAAAAACATGTAGTTGGGAACAATTTGAGGGGATTTATTTGTTAATTTAGAATTCAATTAATTAATTAAATAATGATTTCATAATTAAAATTGGAAGCAATTTTTTATTTTTCCATGAATATTATTGATTAAACCTTGCTTCCAATATATTTTTTTCATTTTTTTTAGTGAAATTTTTTTGATCTAAGCCTTCATCTTTGCTACCAAATTTTCACAAGTTTTGTAGTTTTAATTTACTTCACTAATGAAAAAGTATGGTCAAATCATCAACATTTGGCCACATTTTATGTAAATTGTAGTAAACGTAATATATTTTCACCTCAAATAAATATATTTTTTATTACAATACTATAAAGTGTTGTATTTAATATGAGTTTTACTACACATTTAATATTTTATATAAAATAAAAAATTATAGCAAAAAGTCTTTTCTATTATATTATTTTTAATAAAATAAAAATATTGTGGCAAAAAATATATTTTCTTATAGTGGCATAGTTCATCTCCTCTGTCACTTCTTAATTATTACAAAAAAGTATGATTCTAAAACACCCTTGTAATATTGCGACAAGATTTCCTTGTGAAGTATATGTAATGTGATTAGAAAAGGGAAGTTTGGGATAAAAATGCAAGGCAAATCTCTAACCAAACCCACCCTAATATTAAATTTAGCATCCCACACATACTAGAATCTTGCTGGCCATAATAGTGGAAATGTATTTTCACATACTATCTAGCTGCTGGTTTCTAGGATCATGCCCCTGGACGATAAATTTATCCCGACGGGCAAAATTTTCCCTATGAAGGGGACAACTTGTGACTTTCTCAAGCCCTGAACAATTAGGAGTAAGTTCAATGAGCTGGCAGATGGGTACAACATTAACTACGTCCTGGACAAGACGGGGGCTACGAAGGTAGAGATAGTTCGGGATAAGAAACCAGGGAGGAAGATGGAGTTGTGTGGACTGGTCAACTTGGAGTTTAGTTTTACTCTGGTAATATATACTGATACTGCACAAAAATAGAGTTGGGTTCTTTTCTGTAAACAGTAGAATGTTGGTTTGTTTTTCCCTTTGGAACACGTGTAGAAGATCTCCACTTCTCAAAACTTCTTGAAGGTTCGCAATTCTTTTGCAAATGATTTCTTCTGCCCAAGTTCTTTCTGAGGCTTGGTATTTCTAGTTTTTCTCTTGATGCGCTTTAGGCCCATTAGAGTTTTTCTGTCCTTCTTTATGCGATTAAATAGTTTTTAAGCTCTCCAGTGCTTTCACTTAATTAGCTAATTTAATTGATTGGGCCATCTTTAATTAATTTACCATATTATATTTATTTCAAAATTATCACATTATTAAGCCCCATATTTTCGGTAGGAAGATTTGAATTTCATATCCATAATATATTATAAGTTAAATTTTTAATATTTTTTAACTTAATTAGTTAAATATGGTTTATTGAATGATTATTTTTAGTTTGATTGGGCCATTTTACTTAATTAGCTAATTTAATTGATTGGGCCATCTTTAATTAGTTTACTGTATTATCTTTTTCTCAAAATAATCCACATTATTAAGCCCCCTATTTTTCATAGGGAGATTTTAATTTCATATTGAAAATGTATTATAAGTTAAATTTTTAATATTTTTTTGCCTTAATTAGTTAAGTAGGATTTATTGAATGATTATTATTAGTTTGATTATCTCAAAGTTTGAACTCGTAATCCCTCAACTTTCATCCAAGCTGAAGTTTACTAGATACTAAAGTCTAAGATTTTTTAAAAGGTACTCCATAAAGTTGGTTTCATTAGCATTGAAAATTTAGCAAAAAAAAGGAAAATTCTAGCAATTCTATCTTGAAATTAACCTATGATCAACTTGTCCAAAAGGGACATCAGTTCCTCGAACAAAGTTTACATGCATGCCATTCTTTCAATATTTAGTCCATGTGGGATGAGGCATTACCATCACCCCTCCTTTAGAATGCAAAGTTCTCGTCGAGGTATGAGATCCAAGATCAGTCATGATATGTTGGGACTCTAGAATTGGCTCCTAAAATGATCAAGAGATGGCTCTCGTGTGTGTAGTACTTTATCCTGCAAGTTCAAGAGGTGGATCCCATGCACACACATAGCCCTTTACCCTATATTTAGCTCCCAATATTCTAACTGGTGATGGCTTTGATACCATTTGCCACGCTCTAGGCCTGTGAACTCATCGGATGCGAGAATTTTCTCCAAACCCACTGAGTGCATCCTGGAATTAGGTTATGATCAACTTGTCCAAAAGGAATATCTAATCAATGCACATGAGTTCTTTGGTTGAAACTTATATGGTAGTCATTCTTTAAGTATTTAGTCCATATGGGATAGGGCATTACATAACTTCTCTCCTACTTCGTGATTCCTTAGCTAATGCTTTCGCTCGAGTTCTTGGTTTGCAAATTTTTTCCTAACCTTTTTGAACCAATAAAAATTTTAGGGTTTCATTAAGCCAAAACATATTTGAAAGTAGGTCCCACTTCGAGTTAAATTTGACGAAGGAGTTTTCAAGCGGTGAAATGGTAGGAAGTGAAAGGGTCGCCATCGTCTATTAACAGCTAATAGGCCAGCCTCTAGCGGTGCCAACATTGGGTGCCCCCACAAAGTCTCTCTTGGGCCCTCGTGGGGTGCCAACTTTGGGTGTTGGGGTCGACCTTTACGGGACGGCTTCTAAGGAGCCCATGCTATGCCAGGCATTGGAGCCTACTAAGTGCTCGCTTCAGGTGCCTACGAGGGGTCGCCCTCGGGTTCTAGGGATGTGGGTCATCGAACCCAATCCTTGTTCATGGGGTTTTCCCCTCGTGATGTTGTGGCATATTTTAAATGCATGATCCTTTATTAGGTGAGTAATCAGACTAGGCCTTAGAAAATTCCAAGAGCCCCAAAAGTTCCAAAGTATATGTATGGTTATTTGTTGTCTTATTCATCTAAACTTGAGTCTGAAGAAGAAAGTCTCTTTGATAAAGAGCCAGAAGGTATTTTTATCATTCACAGTAGTTTCACTAAGGCGGTGCATGTTAAGTGTTTACTTGAGCCAAGTGAGTTAGATATTTTTAGGCATAGGATATGTATCTTTGACAAATTTGAGTTTTTACTTTCTTAATCTAGACACAATATAGTATCACCTCCTAGAGATTACTTCACTGCTTTCAGCAGTTATTTCACTTAAGGTTTTCACTACCTTTGGATCCTCTTTTATTAAACAAGTGAGGAGTTATGGGGTATACTTGAGTAAGTTTGTAATCAGTTTTTTTGTGTGTTTTGCTGGGTTTTGGCTGCATTGGGCTTGCTGATTTTCTTGGACAATTATCACACTTTATTTAGGGTGCACAAAGTGCTAAATAAACCATTCTTTCATTCCTTCTCCAAATTAAACAATAAGTTTTGATATGGATTGCCTTCAACAGTGATCCTTGGAAAGATAGGTATTTTTTCATTCGCAATGAATGTTAAGCTATCTCGTGAGAATAGAGTAATTCTCATTTTTTTATATATCCAAGCCAGACTCATTATGACCTTTGTATGAGTTTTGTGGAGGTAGGGTTGTTTAGTTCTTCCTTCGATGTCACTTATATATTTTCAGTAGGTACTTAGCATATTTCACTTTTGGTTTGTGGTTCACACATATATGCATGTTTTTACTTGTTTGCATTTTCATCTATTATTTACAATTTGACTTAGTTTTTCTTTTGCTCTTTGGCAACATAGTTGATTTTTCTAGGATACACGCATGATGAGTAGAGGGTGGACCGCGTCAGAGATGTGTCATGGAGCAGAATCGCAGTGAGACCACCAGGTGGATATTGTCCGGCCCCCCAGGTCAGCAATCAAGATAGAAGTACCCTATTAGCTCTATCTATGGACCCTTATACTATTGTAAATGGACCTGAGGTGTTGCCTTCTAGTCTTATCAGGAAGCATGCCCGTGTATCCACCACTTGTCCATAAACCACTTGCCCTTTCCATGGTGGTGAGAGTAAGGGATTTTTCCATTATGGCTAACGGCAGAGTTGCAGCGTAAATTCTCACTGGGATGTAGATGAGACTGCATTGAGTGTTTTTTGCATGCAAAGTGTAGTGAGTGAATATGATTAAGAGAAGTTGGAGTTATTATCCTCTCTTGTTTGATTAAGATAATTGTTGGGGACTTAGCTTGGGCAAGTATTTACCTCATTACTTGATTTATTTTTGTCTTCTTTTCCTTTCTTCATTTTAAATTATAGATGGAGGGGTGGAACTTGATTAAGTAGATGTCATGTTGAGCAAAGGGGACTAAAGCGATAATAACTCATTTTAAAGAGGTGGTTGCCAAATCAACTTGGCAGCAAAGTTAGAAGGGGGAGGAGCTAGCAAAATTGCTGAAAAAGCACGAGCAATTGAAGCGAGATTTGCTAAGGAGTGAAGAGCATGGAGAAATATTTGGATTATTTTGCTGGGAGGAGTCCCATCAATGTTGCTTATAAAGATGTATCAAAGGGTTCAAAAATTCTAATGAATTCTATAAGGCAGTTGAGCTAAAGGCGATGTCAATCTATAAAAAGAGTATTTGGAGCTCTGCTGTATTTTGAGCAAGAATAGGTGGTGTCCTATCATGAATTTGTTGATGTTGATCCCACCATTGAAGTCAATCTTTGCATAGAAGGGTCTGGCAAGAGTATTGAGATTAGAATAAAGTCGATAGTAGAGGAATCAATTGAGGCCACTCTATAGGAATAAAGAAGTTTTCTCTTAGAGTAGGAGTAGTAGCTAGGATTTCCAACTTTTTCTTAAGACTTGATACTAAACATTTTCCAATTAGCTTAAGTAGTGTCTCGACAAGTTCTCTATTGTTTTTCTATTTCTTTCAGAGGCCAAGTGTTGGTCGGACGTTTATTTCTCATCATGAGTGTTTACATTCTCTTTGATTTCAATAAAGTTTTTGCTCTTGCATATTTACATTTGCTCAAATACTTGGCCAAAATAAGTGACCATCAATTGACGTCATGATGCTTATTTGTAGTATTTCGCAATAAATCATTTCATGCAAATTTCTTTATCTTTTTAGTATGCTTAACGTCTCTTAGAACTTTGAGTTTTGTATATGAAGATTGTTTACATGAGGTGTGTGGCTGCTTGTTGAGTGTTTCTAGAATGCAAGGCCAAGAAATAGAAATGAAAAAAGAATAGAGGTTTAAGAGAGCACTCCTAATGGGTGCCTACTCAAGGTACTTTTAGCGCCCAAGAGAGGCACCATTTTTAGGCATCCATATGGGGTGCCTCTCTCGGGTATTCGTGCTGGGTGCTCATTTTAGGTGCTTGCACTGGGCACCTATCTCTATCTTGGGTGTCCATCCCAGACTTCCTCTCGAGGCTTCTTGGGCCCCTATCTCGAGTGCCCATATTTTTTAAATACCCAGATCTCTTTTAGATTTATTGAGGGTATGAGGACTTAGTGAAATTTTTTATCTTACGTGCTAAATCAATTTTGTGAGTTTCAAGTAATTGTTATTGATGTAAGCATAGCATGTGACAAAATTATTCTAGGAGGCAAGGATCATCTTTAAATCAAATTTCATTATATGTCTTTTAGGAAAACCATTATTGATTTTATTAGGCAAAAAACTCAGAAGGTGAAAAGTCGATCTCAAGCTTTAGTCATGTACCCTCAATGTTAACATTTAGGTTTTGAGATGAAGATGGCGTAATCATGTGCCTCTTGAGAAGCCTCATGGTGATTATATAGTCGATTAAAGAGTCGTTTGTCTTAAAATTTTCTTAAGTGCTGAATGTCGCCACCCTTCTTTGGTGAGGATTTAAGGTGCACTTATTTCACTTAACTTTTATGTGCCTCCTGGAGGGCCATACAGTTAGTTTGCGCTGAGAGTTGCTACCAACCCAAAGGAATTACAATGGACTTTTTCAAAGTGATTACCACATGCCTCCTGGAGGTCCTATAGTGGGTTTTTTCAAAGGGGTTATCACATATATCCCTGGGGGCCTACAGTTGATTTTTTTCAAATGAGTTACCACGTACCTCCCGGAGGGCCTATAGTGGGATTTTTCAAAGGGGTTACCATATGCTCCTCAAGGGCCTATAGTAGTTTTTTTCAGAGTGGCTACCACATGACTCCCAAAGCGCCTTTAGTAGGCTTATGCCTACAACCACATGCCCTCAGAGGGTTGTGTGGTAGGTTACGATAAGTGGCAACCATGATCTTCTTCAGGAGCCACATAGTAAGTTTATGCTTAAGGGTCTTCAAGTGCTTACAAAGAGGGCATGTAGTCGTAAGAAAAAAAAATCAAAGTCATAAGAAAAAATATTGAAACATTAAGACCATATATTTATTCAAGAAAATAGTAATAATAAAGAAGGGTGCCATTCCCGAATGGGTAGGTTTCAATCAATAAAAGAAAAAGAAATTAACTTCCCACTTGAAAAGAAATGGAACTTCAAAAGAATTAAACAATATTTATTTTATCAATTATGTCTAGGTAAACAACTATCACAAGGGGGAGCCATAAGTAGCAAACTCAGACGTCATGAAATGCGACATTTAGGTAGCAAAAGGTATGGTTCCTGACATGCACATCCAGAAAGCTAATGTCTTGCAACATACCTTTGCCTTTGTCTCCCTTCTTGTTGTCTTGCGCTTCCATAGTTTGGCTTGTCCTGAAAGCGGGGTTCTTGACATTCATCAAAGTGTTAGCATAATATTCTCTGGTTTCTCTCAAGTCAACAATAATTTTTCGATCCCATTTGGTGTAAGGAACTTCAACTTCATGTGCTATGTGAAAATCGTTACTTGGAATAGGTTCAAAATGGGTCTTCCTAATATCACATTGTATGCGAACAGAGTCTTAACGACTAGAAACCTCACTATCTTTGTTGCCCTCTTCGAGTGAATACCTAAGAAAAGAGGCTGTGGTATTTTTCCAAGTGCTTCCATAGAATTGCTAGGACCCCTATAAGAATGGTGTTGATTTTCTATATTTGCACATTACCCACTCCAAGCTGGAGGAACCCGACATGGTCTGTATAGTTGTCATTATCTACCAATATCAATTACCAAAAGTTGGCAAAGGATATGAAGATCACCATTGTGGCCTCTTCGCCTTAGTTCCATATCTCCGTCTCTGAAGGTGATGCATGGTGTAAGGTGATGCACTTCAAATATCCCTAAAACGGGATATATTGCATGAGCTTGTACTTGCCTTGCCACTCATGTTGGTGTCGTTTAGGCACTAGCAAAATCTCCACCAACAATCCTATAGAGATTACCAAGATGACTCCTATTATGGGGAGGTTATCGGTGTCATGCTGACGTTGGTGCTCTTTAGGATCTGCATAGTCCTCTGCTCGCAGTTGGTGATCTTCACTTCCTTTTGGTGGCAGGCCCTTGTTTAGATTTGACAATCTCTATGCCATGTCCTCTGAGGTATTCTCTCTAAATTAATTTTTTGATCTCATCCATTAGGTGTTTGCACTCATCTATGGTGTGCTAGTTGTTACAGTAGAAGAGACAATATTTATCTAACTTTAGTTTCTTAGGATTTCTATTATATTTTGCGGAGGCCTTTGGATGAGGCTACATTGTAATGCTATTGTCAGAATCACTACCTTGGGGAGAATTAGTGGTGTGTATATGGCAAGCATGCAAAGAGGATTGCACTTACAATCTCCTTACTTTTTCTTATTATTATTCCTTTACTCACGCACCTTTCGTTCATAAGCTTCCTAGGCAGTTGTAGTTTTTTCTATCCTGATGTATTTCTTAGCATGCATTGAGAACTCCTCTAGTGTGGTAAGAGGTATCCCAGCAATTGACTCCCTAAATTTTAGGTGCTTCAAATTTTCCTAGATGATGCTAGGTAGAAGCTCTCGACTGAAGTAAGGGATCTCATGGATAGCTTGGATGAAGAAGTTGAGGCATGTCTTCAAGGACTCTCCATCTTTTTACTTAATGGTGAATAGGAGGTAAGCTGCTGTTTTAGGGTACTTATAGTTGCTGGAGAAGTTCTGGAGGAAAATTTGTGCCAACATCTCCTATCTAGTGATGGATCCTACTGTCATCTAGTTGAACCATGTAGGAGCATGCTTGGTGAAGGTAGTACAAAAGATATTGCAATATGTGGCTTCACTCAAATAGTAGAGTTCCATCTTTGCTAAAAAGTTATCCAAATGTTCTTAGGGTCTACAGTGTTATCAAACTCCGGCAGTTGAGCTACTTTTGTTCCAAGGATAGCACTTCCACTAGAATCGCTGGAGAAAAAGGATTGCACCTTGGAAGAGCGACAACTATAGAATGATATTAGTTTTCTGCTCCTTTAGATGGATGGGAAACTATAGAATGTGTTTGGACTCCAATGTCTATGGGCACACATAAGGCAGAATCCCCGTAGAGTAAAGAGTACGTGTCTCCTTGCTGGGGCGGATGAGGAGGAATAGTGCCACATTCAAAGTCAACCCTTATTTGATTTTCTCCGGGGAGAATGAAGCCCCAGCTCCAGTGCAAGGATTGCGGAAGCTCCTGAGAGTGGCCCTCATTGGCATATCGAGCAACTGCTTCGAAAGCGGCTTGGGCTGCATTCTCCAACATGGTCTTCAATGCTTTTTAGGTATCTCAAAAGGGAGGATCTTGTTGTACAGGTGTCTACTTTAGTGCAAGTTAATATTTAGGAATAGGTTACGATGCTTGATGAATGACACTTCCAGTTGGTGACTATCCACATTCTCCAATGTTGGAGCCACTTGGTTTTTGGGTCTGCGAGCTCTTGATCTTGTCTGCATTTTTAGCATTCACACTTTCTTCTCTATGAGTTCCCACAGACGATGCAAACATGATGCTACACAGAAGTGAGCTTTTTTTCGGTAGATAGCAAAATGTTAGTTCTTTTCCTCTGTAATGCACAAAGAGATCTTTGCTCCTCAAAATTTCTCGAAAGTTTGCCGTTCTTTTGCAAATGATCTTCTCTACCCAAGTTCTTCCTGAAACTTGGTACTTATAGTTTTTGTCTTGATGAACTTACACCCATTATGATTTTTCTGCCCTTTTAATGGATTTAAATGGTCTTTGAACATTCAGATTCTTTTACTTAATCAGCTAACTTAATTTATTAAATTATTTTTTAATTAATTTACCTACTTAACTTTATAATCAAAATTATCCACATAATATATGTTGCCAGATAAAGGAAGATATGTTGAGGAAAGAAGGATATGCTTGCAAAGCATATGGTGGTGTTTGCTTCTCCTGACTTGGTTAACCATCTTGATTTTTCATCAAAGATTGTGAATCCAGGGCAGAGTTATAGACATGTTATGGTTTGCAGGTTTACTGCTGCTTAGATTAGTAGATCATTGTTGTCATTTTCTTGTTTTATTAGAGTTGGGTAATAATTGTTATTTTGTTTTATTTCAATACTGTAATCAAGTTGTCTATTGAGACTTTATAAAAGGGAGGTTTCCCGTTAAGGTTGATTATATTTATTGTCGATTTTTTATATTTTTAAATCAATTGGAATATAATGCTGAACTTATAATAAAAAATTTTGGAATAGAATGATCAGGTTTATGAGATTACAGCTGCTAATACATATAATACAATTAATCTTATCTTCATTTTTATCCAAAAAGAATTACAAAAATAAGAAAACAATGAATTTTTTATAATGTATAATATATATCAAACTAAAAATATTTTATTTTTGTCTCTTAAAATTGAAATTCTCATCATTTTGATACTTAAAATTTGAGCTTTTTTTATATAAACAATTGATGACAAGAATTTGAGAGTTGTCCAAATATTAAAATTCTAAGTACTAATAATTAAATGGACAAAAAAAGAAGTAGCCACAAAAGAATTGAACTAAAAAATACAAATATTTAAATATAACTAGAAAAAGGCACACCGCGCATTTGTGACTCTATGCATTGTGAAATTTTATCTACTATTTTATAAATAATAAATATTTTTATGTTTTATTTTGTTAATTTAAATTATAGAAAATGACAACAAATATGGGAGAAAATGATGCTTACAATCTTGAGATATGAAAATGTTGTATTGAACAATCATTATCCTCTGACAAAGATCACCAAAGTATATGTTGAAATAGATAAATAATTGCATAAATACATGAAATAAAGGTTCAAATCATGAAAAAGACCATACTGAAAAGGCTTAGTCGAATGGTTTTCTCGAAATTCGTTGGATCTTCTTTCAAAAGTATATACTCTAACCAGACTATAGATGAACTGATGTAACCCAATAGTTTGATCATGGGAGAAACTAATTCTTTCTCTATCTTATCATAAGAGGAAACTAAATCCCTTATTACTTAACAAAATTTCACTTCATGAAGGTATCTTTTCAGTTAAGAATTTCTATCTCATTCACTCAATTTTATGTTCTGCACATGTCTATTTGGCATTTGAAACTTGTTTAGTATTTAAATAAGATAAGAATTATCTTTTATTCAAGTTCGAATATAAATTCCTACTAATTGCATGCCTTATCTAATAAAATCCTAAATTATTTTAGTTTTTTCTATTTTACTTTTATAGACTACACTTACATGTAAAATTTTCATGTCCATATTTAAGCATTGTGCATATCACAATGACAAACACGACTACGGCAATTTGGTCTAAAACTATCATTTTGAAAGTCTGCAACTACATATCACTATAAATTAACTTAAGAAAAAAGATATTGACTAACCTATATAAAAATTCAATTAGTCGCAAGAAAAATTGAACTTACTACTCTTTTTTTCTCATCAAATTAAATTTGTTTATTTGTAGACAAGTTTAAACTACTTGATCATGGTCGGGGTCTATTAATTAATTAATTCAAAATTTAAGACAAACAACTTAGCTTTAATTAATCTCGAATCAAAATATTAACTGTGGAGATGGTTTCACCATTGGGGCGATGCCTCAATAAATATAGAAATCACTTTCTATCCTCCTTTGGATTCATAATCTTTTACCAGAAGAAAACAATTAGCACTTCTGATGCATGCGGTGTCCACATGAGCAGAGTGCTCTTAATTTAACCACGACTCTTCATACAAAACCTATGGATAAAATTAAAAAGAAGAAAAGTATTATAGGCACATGTTCAATCTCATAAAGCAATATATTAACAGTTATTTCTAGAAATCTATATTTCTATATTTCAATGAACTTCACAACGTGCTCATCAGTCTATCGAAACAAGAATATAACATATCATAACATATACAACTGCTAGAACCACATCATTTTCCGTAGGTCTACTAATAGACAACCTTTTGCTTCCTCCACAGACTTCTGGTAGAAAAAAATGAGCAAACAATGGCGAAATGCATAGACTGTGAGACTCACGAGTTTTACTCAATTCCTCTCACAGTTTGCCAACAACGAACCAACAAACACATCAACCAGGCTTACTCAAAAGAAGCTGAAAACCAACTCGAGATCATTAAATAAGCAAGGCATAGAGCCAATCTAAGGAGTCGATCAGGATAGACATAATTTCTATGGTAATCAAATTCATTTTGGAGTGAGTGGTTATAATAACATACAATTCGTAACAAATGACATATAGAGGTCTGCCAGGTCTTGGAAGCACATATCATTCTGGGCATGACATGCAAACGTCATATGACAACAATCTGAATCTGGTAGCTCTATTCATATCCAATCAAACAAAAGGACCAGAGTCAAAAAGGGTTCATAGAGGCTACTAGATGAGTAAAAAGCTTTAGTGAAAGAGTGAAAAGACAACAAAACATGTACATGCTATAATCTCCCTTGATATCATTCATCTATCATTGAGTGTAACTGTTTTCTGAATTTAGATACTCTGCTAGCTTCAACAGCCATCACTAAACCTATCAACCGATAATTCTTTAGATGTAGTGATGTGAGAATTCAATGCAAGAAATGTTAAAAATATTTTTATTTTGAGTTGAGAATAAGGCGAGGTTAGGAATGATGCATGTATAGAAGGATTACTGGATAACAAGACACGGTGAAAGATCCAGAAAATATTCAGAAAGAGACCTGAAAGTAAGAAGTCACCAAAGCATGCCTATTGAAGTAACTTGGTCCAAAAATTTTGAAATCGATCAAACTAAATGATTATGGATACCCTTTTTTATACCAATCTCTACAATACATCTTTCCAGCAGTGAGATACTAACAGAAAATGGAATAAGTATAACAGACTTGCTAGTAACATAAAGACCAGAAACTACCGTATAAATAGCAAAAATATTTATAAACACAACTCAGACACAAATCTGCCTTTTCATAGCCAAGCAACAAGAATAGTGTGCAGGACACACACGTGCACACAAAAAGCTGTAGTTTATGCATGTGAGGATGCATGGATGAAAGACGAGGAGGCACGAGGATCTTGACTAAAACCCTAAACCCTAAATCCGACAAAAATGATGAAGGCACCACCAATAAGCATTGTCAAATGAAACAAAAACTAAAAAGACCTCACCCTATATGCAAAATCCACATGACAAGAACTTAGAACACCACTCTAATACTTTAAGGGCTCGTTTGCTTGGAATGATGTGATTAGAAGTGATATATAATCAACTGATACATTTTAAGCCCATTAGGATAGAATATTTTAATTTTATGTTTGGTTGGTATGATTAGTATATAAATAAATTAAAATATAATATATAAATTTACTATTATATTCTTTATATTTTTTAATAAGTTTTTCATAATTTTCTCATTCTTTCTCATTTTTAGAATCATGGTTTAATTGGAAATAAGATAAAAAAATAGGCCTTATTAAATCTTTATAATTCTCATCACATCTAATCAAGCATTCCCCCCCCCCCTTGATCCATTTTCCAAAAGCAACAATAAATAATGTAGGGCATAGAATTTATCAAGGGCTTTTATCAATTGAAGTAAACACTAAAAGAGGTTTGATTAGGTATATATCACACCTAATCAAGCAAAGCAAACAAGGCCTAAGAATAAAAAATAACAATAAAAATCTCAACTTCCACTATAGAAATTTGAACCCATGTCAAGATTTCCATAAAACAACCATCTAAAGCCCTCTCCCCACTATTTCCTTGTCACTCAATCTCTCCGCTTGTATTTCAACTTTATGTTTAAAAGGGCCTTGGAATTTTGCCTAATATTAGCAACAAATGAGCTATAAAGGAAAAAGATTCTACCTTTACTCCTCTTCTATGTCTCCATGCATGTATGTGCTTTTAAACACAAAACACACACAACACAAACAAAGAGATACCCACTCAAGTTAAAAACTTTTGTTTGAAATGTTGAACCAGAAACCAACATGAGAGCATTGGAAATAGCAACAAAAAATTGATATTATGTTGCAAATGGTTTTCACACCACCATATAAATATCCAAATAGTCCCTAAATATAGGGGATGAAGGGAATGTTGGTCATGAAACTTATGCAGTTTGGATGATGTTGCTTCGCAGGCTAATGGGAGAATGTTAGGACCTTATGTCAAAACAATGCACGATTTGTATACTATTTCAAAAGTTAGCAACAACGGCTCACTGTTTACTTTGTATGAGATTAACAAGAAAATCTGTAAATATATGCTCATTTTCTGACATTTTTCCATGCCCTGCAAACACCAAACATAGTAAGTATATAAAAATTGGATTTGTATTTGAATATTGCTTCTACAAATGATCTAGCCAAGCACAAATAATTTTCGACTCCAACATGCTTTAATAATCTAATTAAGATAACTTACAGAACCTTAAAACACATATAATAGACAAAAAAAATAAGAATTCCTACCTACAAGAATATGGAGCTCGCTTTTGATGCATACAACATGGTCCAGTAGTTGCTTAATCAAGTGTGCTTTAGGATCAAGCAGCCTCCACATTTCCAGTGCATAATCTCTTTTAACCATGGTATAGACATAAACTTCAAATCTTTTCCTGCCATTTGCAGTTAATAATTTTTCAAATCTTCCCAATCAAACCATAACCTGACTAAACAAAGCCTTGTAATCTGGAGAAAAACACGCATTTACCACAAGAACGTAACAACCGAATTTCAATAATTCAAACCAATAGGAGTTCTACATACTTGATTCCTCATCTAACCACTTTTTAGAGCAAGCAAGTGTATCTCTGTATCTTTTGTATACTTAAGCCAAAAAAGTTGTACCACCACAGTACATCTCTAAATGAAACATTATATAGAAGTGCAACTTTAAAAACTCAACTTTCATTACATTTTCCCATAGACACAAAGGCTTTCATCTTTATGTAAACATCCAATGTAAGAACTTAGACTTAAAAGAACAAAAGAAAATGAAAATGGACTAAGCTCATTGACCTATTTGACCATCCTCCCAAATCTGTAAATGGATTTTGCAACAAATAAACAGATAAAACTTTCAAGAAATCCGAACAAATATGCACAATTTAGAAAATAGTCAGAAAGAATGATGTCCCTTTAATTAAAACCAAAAATAATTTGAAAAATCAAAACCAAAGAGAAAAAAATACCTTATCAAAATCCTGAACACCATTGTTGGCACCCTTGTCTTCTTCTTCTTCCTCAGAGAAATAACAATCTTTTCGATCTAATCTTTATCCTTCCCGAAAACCAATATGCCATCCTCACCATACCTGTTAGAAGAAGAATAGATAAGGATTTTAGAAAAAAAAAAAAAAACACAATACCCATGATAATTTGGGTTTGCTTCTGAGACACTATAGCAACTAAGAGAGCAGAGAAACAAGGGTTTCCTTCTAATGTTCTCCAAAAGAGTATGGGTGCCGTCATTTTGTTAGGAATTGAGGGTAAAATAAAAAAAGAAGATAAAATTTGTAACATAAACCAAAAAACGACGTCATTTTTTTTTCCGGTTAATTAGAAAAAAATCCCTAATCCTACTTTCATTTTAGTGATCAGTCCCCATTTGAATTTTTACACACTAAACTCCCTACTTTTTCACAAAACTTAGAAATTACTCCCCATATCTTTTAAAAAGACCCATATATCCTTATAGTTGGAAAAAAAAACAAAAATACCTAAGAAATGTGTTTTCTCATCAAGAAGAACGCTTTCCTTATTTTTTTTTCTCGAAATCGACAACTTCTCCAAGCGGCCAAACAAAAGGGCGCGAAGCCGTTCCTCTGCCATTGACTTGAGAAGAAGAAGAGAGGGGAAAAAAAAAAAAGACACCAAAATTTCTGTCATTTTTCTGCGACAATGGAAGGAGAAACAACGAAAACAAGAAGCAAAGTACAAAAAGAAGTGAGCAAAAGAAATAAAGGTCTATTTTCTGCATTTACAGTTTTAAATGTCCGTGATTTTTCATTGTTACACTTATTTCTTGTCCATTTTCTCATGTTTAGGGTTTTTATTCCATTTTTAGTTGTTAAACACTTGAACTCATTTGATATATATATATATATATGATTTTTGTTGTGAGATGGAAAGTTTCTGATTTGTACTTGAAAGACATGAAAGTTGTACTTCATCTTTTTGGGGTTTATACTTCGTTTTACCTGAAATTATAAGCTGAAATTATCTGAAAGTGGTAGTATATTATCTGTAGTACAAAACATCAAAGCTTGCAGTACACATTAGGAAAAATTATAGTATGTAATTTGTGTAATTGCAGTACATTTTAGAAGCAAATGTAGTATAAACATTCAATCTTGCAGTATACATTAGGCAAAAATATAGTATATAATCTGTGTAATTGTAGTATATTTTAGAAGCATTTGTAGTACAAAACATTCAAGCCTGCAGGTTAAATGAAATTATAGTATATAATTTGTGTACATGCAGTACATTTTAGAAGCATTTGTAGTACAAAAATATTCAAGCCTGTAGTATACATTAACTGAAAGTGTAGTATATAATTTGTGTATCTGCTATATATTTTAGAAGCAACTTTAGTACAAAACATTTAATCATGCAATATATATTAAATGAAAGTGTAGTATATTTTAGAAGCAACTGTAGTATAAAAATTCAAGCCTGCAGTATATTTTGTACCTCATGTTGGTGATATTTGTCCTTAATGTGCTGATATTTTGTACTCCATATTGGTGATATTTGTACTTAATGTGCTGATATTTTGTATTCCATGTTGGTGATATTTGTACTTAATGTGTTGATATTTTGTACTCCATATTGGTGATATTTGTACTTAACGTACTGATCTTTTGTACTGCATATTGGTGATATTTGTACTTAATGTCCTAATCTTTTGTACTTCAATAGTTGATACTTCGTATCTAATGTGCTGGTATTTTGTACCCAGGAGACAGAAGACATCAGCACAATCTAGATAGCAAATGAACCACCCAACTCAAAGATTGAATCGCCTGATCCCTATAAAGGAAGGACTGCTTATAGAGGTCGTGCTCATATTCCAGTAAAAGAATTTGAGTATAATATGAGGGCAATAATGGTGTTGTGTTGAAGTACACTTCAATTAAATTAAAATTGGGCAGTGAATTTGAGTACAATATGATGGAAATGAAGTACAAACGTAGAACAAATAAAGTATAAATGGTATTATGTTGAAGTATACTTCAATTAAATTGAAATTGGGCAGTGAATTTGAGTATAATATGAGGAAAATGAAGTACAAACGTAGAACAAATAAAGTATAAATGTTGTTATGTTGAAGTACACTTCAATTAAATTGAAATTGGGCAGTGAATTTGAGTACAATATGATGGAAATGAAGTACAAATGTAGAATAAATAAAGTATAAATGGTGTTATGTTGAAGTACACGTCAATTAAATTGAAACCGGGGCAGTGAATTTGAGTACAATATAAGGAAAATGAAATACAAATGTAGAACAAACAAAGTATAAATGGTGTTATGTTGAAGTACACGTCAATTAAATTGAAACTGGGGCAGTGAATTTGAGTACAATATAAGGGAAATGAAATACAAACGTAGAACAAACAAAGTATAAATGGTGTTATGTTAAGGTATATTTCAATTAAATTGAAACTGAGTAATGAATTTGAGTATAATATGAGGAAAATGAAGTACAAACGTAGAACAAATAAAGTATAAATGATGTTATGTTGAAGTACACTTCAATTAAATTGAATATGGGCAGTGAGTTTGAGTACAATATGAGATAAATGAAGTACAAACTTAGAACAAACAAAGTATAAATGGTACTATGTTAAAGTAAACTTCAATTAAATTGAAACTGGGCAGTGAATTTGAATACAATATGAGGGAAATGAAGTACAAACTTAGAACAAACAAAGTATAAATGGTGTTATGTTGAAGTACACTTCAATTAAATTGAAATTGGGTAGTGAATTTGAGTACAATATGAGGAAAATGAAGTACAAATGTAGAACAAACAAAGTATAAATGGTGTTATATTGAAGTACACTTATTGCAATTGAATAATAAGTCTCTAATAATTATAGTGATGGTCAAGTACAATATTTTAAGATTATCGGATCAGGCAATATATGTATTTGTATGGGTGATAGGGTGGATATTATCGTCAAATGCTCATTTGTTTACATCTTTGAAAGTATAAGTATTCTTTACATTACTACGATTAATAACATTCATTCGTTGAACACTAGTGGTTAACACTTTAAAACTTTAATATTATTTTATTCATATGATAAATATTACACACATTTTTAGAGTTTGGTTATTAATTACCAAGACTTAAAAAGCAAATCATGGAACAAATTTTAATTCAACAATATTAGTAAAAATATTAAGGAATGAAGTACATAATGGCCGAAATGAAGTACAAATGTCATAAAATCAAGTATAATTCTCCCAGATTGGGGTACAAAATAATTGATATCTCGGAAAACATGCAAAAATGATAATTTCACTCTAAATCAAATACATAATTGCCGAAATGAAGTACAAATATCATTAAATCAAGTATAATTCTCCCAGATTGGGGTAAAAAATAACTGATATCTCGGACAACATGAAAAAATGCTAATTTCACGCTAAATTAAATACATAATTGCCAAAATGAAGTACAAATGTCATGAAATCAAGTATAATTCTCCCAAATTGGGATACAAAATAGCTGATATCTCGGACAACATAATTCTTGTATTTAAATGACTGCAAAGTAGACACCACATAATTTTTAAGCATAATTCTGAACTCCTGAGCATCATTGAATGTCTGACTCCTCCATATATGCGATTCCTCCATGCATCAATTGAGTTGCTAATTAAAGCCAATTCATTGTGCAACGCATTGGTTGAACCAATTTCCTCCTCGACTACATCCCTTGAGGTTGACAAATAAATTACAATTTTAGGTAAAATGAAGTATAATTTTAGGTAAAATAAAGTACAATATGTAGAATAATTCAATATGATTGTGTAATTTCAAATAAACGAATTTCAGAACAATAGAAGTATAAAACGCTATCAATTGTAGTACAATTTTGGATAATCAATAAGTAAAGCACTTGAAGTATAGAACTTTAGGTAAAATGAAGTATAAAATTAATAAAACTTTATAAAACTTAAATAATGGAGTACAATTTTACGTAAAAGGTTAAGTATAATTTTATATAAAAAGAAGAACAATTTTAGAACACCTGAAGTATAAAACCTTAGCCATTACAGTACAAGTTTTGGATAATCCATTAGTAGAACACTTGAAACTTAAATAATAAATTCAGATAACTTAAGTACAAGTTTAGATAAAATGAAATATAATTTCAGAACACTTAGAGTATAGAACTTCAATGAATAGAGTACATGTTTAGGTAAAATGAAGTATAATTTCAGAAAATAGAAGTACAATTTTATATAAAAAGAAGTACAATTTCAAAACACTTGAAGTATAAATCCTTAGCAATTGCAGTACGATTTTGGATAATCCATTAGTAGAACACTTGAAATATAAAACTTAAATAATAGATTCAGATAATTGAAGTACAAGTTTAGATAAAACGAAGTACACTTTTAAATAAAGTGAAGTACACTTTCGGAACACCTGAATTATAAAACCTTAGCAATTATAGTACAATTTTTGATAATCCATTAGTAGAACACTTGAAGTATAAAACTTAAATAATAGATTTAGATAACTGAAGTACAAATTTAGATAAAATGAAGTACAATTTCGGAACACTTGAAGTATAGAACTTCAATGAATAGAGTAAAAGTTTAGGTAAAATGAAGTATAAAATAAAGTATAATTTCAGAAAATAGAAGTATAATTTTAGATAAAGTGAAATACAATTTCAGAACACTTGAAGTATAAAACCCTAGCAACTGCAGTACCGTTTTGGATAATCAATAAATAGAACATTTGAAGTATAGAACTTCAATGAATGGAGTACATATTTTGGAAAAATGAAGTATAATTTTAGAAAACAAAAAGAATAATTTTAGATAGAAGACGTACAATTTGGGAACACTTCAAGTATAAATTGCTAGAAATTGTAGTACAATTTTGGATAATCCATTAGTAGAACACTTGAAGTATAAAACTTACATAATGGAGTACAATTTTTGTGAGATGAAGTACAATTTTAATTGCAATGAAGTATAATGTAGAACGCTCCAAGCAAAGAAAGATTTTCAAATAAACAGAGTACACTTTCAGAACACTTCAAGTATAAAACTTTACAAACTGCAGTACAATTTAGATTTTGTAGAAGTATTACCTTAAAACATTACTGTTCTCCTTAAAACATCACTTTTCTTCTTTGCATTGCTGCTTGATTCATCATTTCGGTTTACCAGGATGTCAACAATGTTCATTTTCAATGTCAAATGCAGTAAGACCATATTCATGACATTATATGGAGCTGGTCTTTGTAGCAGCAACTCTCCAACACTTGATTGGACACTCATGCTTCACTACTTGTTGACATCGTCGAAAAAATACAAGAAACTCAGAAGCAACTGAGAAGAAACCGAGAAGAAGAAGAAGAAGAAGAAGAAGAAATCCAAAAATGATGAAAATAAAAAGAGAAGAAGACAATGCAGATGTCGGGTTGGTGGTTTTGGCTCCGGCGATTATTCTCATTCCCACCGTGGAGCTTGTTGCGATTTTTCTGTTCTTTCTGTTTCTAGTAATGAGCGTATGATAGAGTTTATTGTTTGCTTGTGTGGATGAAGAAGAAGTGAGAAAAAATGAGTGGAAAATATTATACTTAAGGGCATTTTTGTCAAATCAAGTGAGTAGGGAGTGATCTCTAAAATTTTAACAAAACTAGGGAGTTTTTTCTAACAAAAATCAAGTGGACTGAACATAAAATTGGAAAGTGCTTTTGGTACTTTTAAATAAGTGCCCCTTTTTTTTTTTTAGAAAAAGAGGGAAAAAATAAGAAAAACAAAAGAAAATCAAAAGAAAACCATGCGCGTGGCACTGTAGCCACGCGCATCCACATATATATAATATAGTAATAAGACCGCTGAATGGTTATTTAGTTATTTTTATATAATTTTGTTTTTAATTTTATATGCATATTTTATATTTAGTATTCATCTTAAATTAATGTTATTTTTTTCTTAGCAAAACATAAAAATAATCAACTACTACTTATGACTACATTGTTTAAATTTTCTATTTTTTATTATTTAAAAAACCAATTAATCAAATTACCGAACCAAAGAATAAAAATAATTCGGTAAAGGTCCAACCAAACCCAATCAATTAATTTGATTTAGTATGGCATTTTGACGGATTAAAATTTTTAAGTCAATAAAATTGATGCAACTCGATTCAATTTATTCTAATGGATGATGTGTGTGTGTATATATATAACTTGTTAGTGATAATTATATTCGCACTTTGATTGTACCTTGCAAATCCTATCTTTTCCTTCGTCATTGTGGCCCATTCTTAATTGCAAATCGATAATTTATATTATTACAAAAAGAATGACTGTGTTATAAAAGTTATTTTTAATTTTTATTTAGCTTGTTTTGAATTATTTTAATAATTCAAATGGACAATACAATCTAAAGGATAAAAGAAGAATTCACTATAAGAAAAGTATTATTGGATGTCATTTTTACTAATATAAATATATTCTTTAAATTAATTTTTTTTGAAAATGATGATTCAATAAAATTAAAATTGTACTTTTTACAAACACAAATCCACATTATCAAAACTCCATCTTCAATTATCTTTTTTATCATGTTAAACGCCTAATGACCCCTTAGTGTTGTTTCACTACTCAAATTATTTTATATTTTAATTTTAAATGATTCAAAAATTAAATATTTTTGTACTCATGAAAACCACATGTAATTAATGGCCACTAATATTACATCATAGAAGGTTATCTTATATAATTCGAACTTTTTATTTCAAATTTATGTTCATTTGCCAAGTATATATTGTCATATCTATATTATTATAAAAAGGAAGGCATTTTTGTGTGTAATATGGAAGTTATTTTATGTTTTTACTTAATTGTCTTTCAATACTCTCTAAACTTTAAAAAGACAATGAGATGTAAAGGGTAAAATTGAAAAATTATGGATATTAAGTAGTTGTGATACCTAGTTTTGGTATTTCAAATTTAGCCTTACAACTATATTTGAAAACACTACCCAATAGGGTCTTAATTGTAAAATATAAAAATAATTACTAAAAGGACTGGAAAATATCATTTTTTTCTAATCTATGCTATTATATGTAGCACAACAGTATGGGACCTACAATTGTGCAATTTTAACCAAATTTTGAATTCTTAGAATTTTGAGTTTTTACTTAAATTTTAAAATAGATTTTTGGTTATTAAATTTGATATTATTTATTCCTTTTAAAGATATCTAGATTTTTTAAATCATTTTATTGATCAGAACAAATTATTCTTTGTGTATCTCTAATATAGGGATGACAGTGGGGAGGGTTTGGCTCTCCCCATACCCCACCCCACGAAAATCATACCCCGTCCCACCCGCCCCACCTCGTCCCATACCCGCCAACTTGAAAAGAATTATAAAAAACTGAAATCAGTCAATGAAAGCATCAAATTAGAACCATTTGAAAGAAATTAAAATTCAAATTTCAGGTACAAAAATAAAAAATTCATGCAAACAAGATAAGATTCTAGATGTAAAATAGGAGATAAGAGTAGAATTAAAGTAATAACCAGTACAACATCCAAAATTTTATACATTATGACTTGTGAGTTTGGCAGGAAGTGTCGAAGTGGGAACCCTAAACTATTATGTTTGGACATTATTTTTAATTAGAAAAATAAAAAATAAAAAATATATAATATATTTATTATTATTATATATATAATATTTATATGGGCCAGGGTGGCGAGGCAGGGAAAGTAAACCCCATACCCCGCCCCAAACAATTCAGGTTATAAAAACCGCACCCCATACCTCGTTAAGTCGCCCCATGGGTTGAGCTCAGGTTCGGGTTTTGACACGCCCCATTGCCATCCCTACTCTAATATCAAAAAATAATTGCATATTATTTATAAAATCTCTTTTATCTCTACCCTCAATATGTGGAAGATTTCTTGATTATTTTAACTCTATAATTTGATAAATTTTTTATTATTTTTCTATTATCTTTAATAACTAATTTATATCTATATCACTATATATAGAGTTTTTCAAAAATCATTTCATTAATATTCTTAGTTTCTAGCATTTGTTTCACTCTATTCATTGTGTGCCTCTTTATTTTCCAGCACGATTTCTCTATCACTTTGTCTGCATCTTTATTTCATTCTTCAAATTGTTTATTGTTTTATTTGATTTTATTGTTCACTTTTTTCATTTTTTCATTTTTTTGGTGTATTTTAGGTATGTTAAATGATGGAAGGGATTTTTCAAAATTTAATGCTATAAATTTCTTTTCAACAATAAATAAAATATATATCATTTAGCTTTTATTGCTATTAAATTTGTAAACTTTTATAGTTGTTTTGTCTATTACTTAATTTAAGTTATCAATTCATTTATTTAATTTCTCTTTTTGTTCATTTAATTTTATAATTTTATGAGATGAGATATATTAATCACTCTTAATATTTTTTTTAATTTTGTTCCATTATTATTAGTTGCATTTTTCTCTTTAGTTATTGATAAAAAATTTTCATTTGATTTTTATCTTATTTAAATTGTTATACATTTAGTATCCTTTTACTCATTCTTTGAATCAAGTTATTAATTTATTTGTTAAGTTTTGTAATTTATTTTTAAGCTCTCTCCCTCTCTCTCTCTTCATCTAAGTTTATAATTTTATAGGATGAGATCTATTCTTCGGTTTTAATATTTTTAAAATTTATTTTATTTTTTTGAATATTTATAATTTTAAAAGTATGTCATTTAATTTTTATTTTTTATTCATATATATGTAATTATGTATGTCTAAGTATGTATAATTCAAACATTTTTTAAAAAGTTTATATATATTACTTCATCAATATATATTCTTAGATCTTTTTTTTTGATCTATTTTAAAAAATCATAAGATGGTTATTTCAATAAAAAATACACCCATTAATTTTAATTTTTTTTGACATTGGTCATTATTTAATCCGTCAAAATATGTATCTAATTTTATTTTTTATTTTTTAAAATTTTGATTTTTTGAAAGGTGAACAATTTTTTTATTATTCACTTTTTATGCTATTTTCGAAATATAATATGAAGATCCAATTATATTTATACAAAAAATTTGAGAATGAACATAATAGTTTATTTTTATATATTTTGTTTTACATTCTAATTTCATCATCATATCCCGTTACTAATTCCTATTTTAAGATTAATTTTGAGTTTATAATTACTTTCAATTTACTATAATTGTAACTTTGTATTACTAATGTCGTACTCTTTTCTTCACTTATTTATTCAATAATTAACTTATGAGTCAAATTAAAAGGTTTCTATTAACTTATATACTAATATTGATTTCAACTTTATAATGATTTTATGTATTTAGTTTGATTTTTAACCTTTTTTATCTTCACTATCATAGTTTTATCTTGGCTTAATTAATTTTTTGTCAAATATTGAAATTAAATAAGATTTTTTTAAATTCTTGTCAGACAATAAATTATTTATTTCTTTATATTTTAAATTTTAACTTAATATATACTTATTGTCTTTTAAGTCTAAACTAATCCTAAAGTATTATAATTTTTAGTTTTTTTTTCCAGCTTTTAAACCATCAATCTTGTGTCCTATATCTTTCTCATATATTTTTGTTTTTTAAAGAAATTAGTTTTTGATTGCATAATATTTTCTTCTTTTTAATAAAGTATATAATCATATTCATAGACTTTTATCTTTTGAAAGTTTTGAATTTTTTTAATTTTCTCGCTAAATAATCTTGAAATTTATTTTTCATGACATCCTACATATGAGATGTCTTTATATGTTCCAAGCTTTTAAATACTAAATTTTAAAACTTTAAATTTAATTTTACTTGACCATGTTGAAAAGTAATATTTAATTTTACTAATTACTTGAACATTTTTGCGATATTTTTATTCATATTTATAATTCAACAATTACATTAATATATAGTAATTTTAAAGATTCGTGCAAGGCACGGGGATAACACTAGTACTTATGAAAAAATAATATTTTTGATAATTCTTTTGAGTAATATTTTAGATATTTACAAGCAATATTTTTTATGCTCATCATTTGACTAAATTTGAAAAATGATTATTGGGAATTTGTTTGAATGTAGATTTAGTAAGATAATTTTATTTTTATTTTTTTTATTAATTGATACTATTTCAACACAATAATATTTGAGTAGAACAATTTACAAATTCTTTTATTGAATTATTTGGTTGCCATCATTCTTTCTTTTTGAATCAATTTGTAATTTTATGATTTAAAAGTGGAATAAAATTTATGCATAGTTTTTGGTATAGAGTGATATACATGTGTACATAAAATTTATACATGGAACCGCGTACGTGGATAGCTGGTTATATAAAATAGAAAGTTCTCTTATAGACTCAAAGTGATAGTTATGCTCTGTTACACTAAATTTTGGGTTACCAATTATATGCTTAATTTTTAATTTAATTTTAAAAAATTATTTATCACTTGATATAAATTTAAAAAACACAATTAATACGGTCAAAATATCATGAAATTTTTTTATGGAATGTATTAGGTAGGTATTTCTCTTATTTTGGCTTTTGATAAAGGAATTATTTGCTGTACATATATATATGTATATATATACGCACTAGTAGTAGAGGCACGTCATCCCTACGTGCTTAACTATATTTTAGCAATTGTAATGATAAAAAATATTAAATTTGCAAATAGTATAGTTGAATATACAGCAATACAAACCACACTAAATAATAACATACAATATTGATTTTCAATCTAACAAAATATTATGAAATTGAAAGTAAAAAATTGAAGAAAAAAAAAAGCAATATAGAACATATAGTAATTTCAATGACAAATAAATGAGAATAATTTTAACTCATAAATTAAATAAATGAGAATTATTTAAACTTAAAATTATTTAAACTCATATTGAATAAAAACCAAACTTAAACAATGGAATATTTGTATTTTAAAGAACATAGTATTGAAATGTCATTCACATAAAGAAGTGAAGAATCCACCCTCAATGTTGAAAATTTTGAATGTGACTTGCCCAAGTTTTCAATTCAATTATTAATATAACTATAATTTTGTTGGATGTAATATTACATCTTGGGGGGCAAATTTCGTTGTTAAAAAATTGGTATGAAAACTACCAAATTTAAAGTTATTGTCATTTCTGCTCTTAACAATATTTGATTATTACACCAATTTTTTTTATTATTTGAATGCCTTTTGAAGGGCAAAAGTAAAAAAAGTAACAAAAATATTGAAATGACTTCCATTTGTGAGTGTAAAAAGTCTTTCTTTTTATAATAGTATAGATATATGAGTTTATATTAATTGACAATTATATATTTGATATTACTTAAGTGCAGTTATTGTTAAAGTTTTACTATTATTTATGTATACTATAAAAAAAAATTAAATTATTTATATTTATCAATATAACTAGCATCAATAACATACTCAAAAGTCAAACCCCGGTTATGTCTGGCAAGGCCTGCTGGCGGCCCAGAAGCTGATCAAGGACGGATGTAGAGTGAGAATTGGCAATGAAAATTGCACTGGAGTTCTGTGAGACTCATGGCTACCACATCCTATGAATCCTTACATATCAACTAATATACTAGAGAATTTACAGAGTATGAAAGTGGTGGATTTGCTGGATTCATGTACAAAGGAATATGGAACTTTGATTTGATCAACACTTTGTTCAATGAATGGGATAAAAGCCTGATCGCCCTGATCTTTAAGGTTCCACTTGGTTTGCAGGGAAGTGAGGATAGTTGGTATTGGGCTGGTGAAAAGTCTGGAAATTTTTCGATTAGAAGTGCATATAGAATGTTAGCCAAGGACTTTAACTTGAATGGCCAAACTCCAACGTCTTCTTTCTAGAAAAGATTAAGGAGGCTTTCAATTCCAGCAAAGACAAAAATATTGATCTGGCGAGTGGTGCGTGATAGTCTCCCTACAAAAGATCTGCTGATTGCTAAAAGGAATTGAGGTTGACCCTAACTGCCCTGTTTGCAGAGCAATGCCTGAGACAGCCTTCCATGCTCTTGTCAACTGCCCTTTGCTGGAGGTTTCATCTGAGGATCTGCGGATAACCTTTTGGAATGGTTGATGATGATGTTTGACATATGATTATTTTGATCTGTTGGGGATTATGGAACAATCGTAACAATGTTGCTTGGAAGGGAATGGACAGTTGAAGGAGAGAATTGTGTCTTCCTTGAACTCCTATTTGGAAAAACGGAGAGCGGTTAGAAAGAAGGATGAGGAATCAGTGAGTGAAAGATTTCAAAGTAAAGCTTTGCAAACTTGGACAAAGCCGGATGTGGGCTGGTTTGGTTAAAGATCAATTCAGATGCTGCAATTTTTAAGCAGAAGGGTATGTCAAGTGTGGGTTGGATTGCACAAGACCATGAAAGAAAATATGTTAGTGCTGGTTATAGGCTCTTCAAATGTGTATTTCAGGTCTCTATGGCAGAGTGTTTGGATATGAGAGGCATTGAGCTAGATTAAAGCATCCAATATTCAAAGAGCAATTGTTGAATGCGACTCTCAAGAGATGGTGCTTGCGATTAATGGGATGAAACACTATCAATCCAATTTTGAACTTATTATAGACGACTATAGAAGACTAAAAGAAGAACTAGTTTCTCTTCAAATTGTTTTTGTTAAACGATCTGCGAACTCAATATCTCATGCTGTAGGTAGGGCTCCAATTTCTATGTCTGATCATGGGGGTGTGGATAATCCTCCTCCAATTTTTATTGTATGTAAGAGCACTATGTGGTGATGACTATTAATAAAGCCTCTTTTCTCCCAAAAAAAGAAAAAAGAAAAAGTATGTAACAAAATACACTATAAGGGAACAAGGTTTCAGAGTCAGAATTTTAGAGACGGATTTTTGTTTGTCTCTAATTTTGGCAAATAAAGACGAATTTAAAGATGGGAATAAATTCCACTTAAATTTCATAAAATTATTACAAAATTGTGACAGATATAGAGATAGATATAAAAATCTGCTAAATTAAATAAAATAAATGTAGAAAATAGACACAGAGACAGATTTGGAGTTTGGTACAGAGATGGATTTAGAGATGCAAGCATTTTTCATCGTTAAATTGTCAATTTTTTTAAATATATGGATTTAAGACGGAGTAATCCGTCTCTAAGTTATGCAATTTAGGGATAAAATTATTATTTTTAGGAATTCGTTGACCTAAAAATTGGTCAGACAGATTTGATGTGTCCGTCCACCCCCGCTCCGCTACCCCACCCCAACCATCCCAATCCCTTGTTTGGTCTTGCCCTAACATTTCCTTCCTTCAAGCTGCTGAAATTCAACTTGTTCTTCACCGCAGCTCTTCTTCAAGTTTGAAATTTCACTTTATTTTCACCGCCGAACGCTGATTTTAAGTTCTTCATCACCGACCACCAATTTTTTAGTTTTCTTCACATTATTTGCTTATTTATAGTCAGTCACCATCGAACAATGTAAATATGGCTCATTACTTGCAGAGATTTATCCAACTGTGTTACATTTTCAACCAAACAAGTATTGGATGGCTTAGTTGGATTGCATTTTTTGTTGTGGTAGGTGTATATTATTTCTAAGTCTGATTTTCTATTTATTTCTATTTCTAATTTGTGTTTCATTTGCTGCATTTGCATTTCAAATGTAGCTTTTGAAGTTTCATACATTAATTCTAAGCTTCATGAGTAAAACATTACAATGAAGAAATATTAATTTGTAATTCTTGTAGTTAATCTGTAATCTTGCATTCCCCTGTACATACATATGCACACTTACATTGATGAAATCAATTCTTTTGTGGTATACATTGTTTTCATGTAATGTTTACCTATTATGGTCTTGTTTGTTGAGTAGAAAATGCAAAGGTTGTGGACATAAGGCATTGAATCTGCCACTTCTAGAGGAGGTTTCCATTCTCCCTTTGCTCTTCTTGATAGCCCGTCTAGTTTTTGTTTGTGTATTTTTTGTGTGTTTGTTTTAATTTTCTATGTGGTCAGCGATTCAATTAGGAGTCAAGCAGCAAAGACGGATGGTACAACTTGCTTCTCAGTGTTGTTCCTGACATAGCCAGTGCTGGAGTAACTGATGTTTGGCTGCCTCCACCCTCACACTATGTTGCACCCCAAGGTGAAATTGTATTTTTATTTTTTTAATTTTCATCCCCTAAAGGCCAAAATCATTTTTCTGTGTTTCCATTAGCTCTTTGCTAGTTGCATTGAGTTTAGAGACAGAGAGCTCTGTTATAGAATGGTGATGATCAGTGAAAAGGGCTGCTTCTCTGACTTGCTGTTGAAGCCCAACACAATAGTGCAACTTTTTAGTGGAAGACTTTGACTTTAGAGTTGTTTGAGGGTGAAGAAGATAGAATTTACTTATGAGAAGAGATATAAAGAGTGCCCAAATTTACTGTTGTCAAAAACTATAGCTAATATAATCATATACAAAAGTTCCACTTCATAGAACTACCCTAGTACTACACCTTTTCATTTCTTCTGATAGGCAGTTTGTATGCCTGACCCTTGCCCACAAGAAGAAAAAATTGAACAGTTAATTATAAACCAGCAACTTTGTTCTACCTTAGGTGGTTATTTTTACGTCTACAATTTATAATTTGCTTCTGTAGTTCAAATCTTCTTTTTATATGCTAGTTAATCTAAGGCAGTGCTCCAGCTAACTTACTTGGTTCTTTGCATGAAACACTTGTATTAAATTGCCAATGATTAGATGATATCAATGTATTCACTTTCTTACTTTATGCTTGGATAATGTCTATTTACTTTATATTCATTTAAGTATGTATGAGCTGGCCATGAGCTTCTTTATCTATCATGTACCTATGAATCTTCACTTTCCAGGTTTTCAACTATGTGCACCTAGAATTTCTCTATTAGTGTGTGGTTGTGTCTGTACTTGTTATTATGTATTTTTATATTTTTTTTTCATTTTTTGGTTCTAATTGCTTCTAATGATTTCCTTCAATCTGATGTTATTCTGGGAAATAAAAAGATTTGAGGTCAGTTTTCGAGTGATGTATTGAGTATGTCTATTATTGCAAGCATGAATTGCTTGACAAATCAAATGGTTTATTTTATAGTGTGAATTTATGTGTCTCATTGTTGATCAAAATGCTTTATCCTATGATTAGGCACTTTAAAAAGTATTTTTTGCATTCTTATACTTCTCGAACATTTTCCAACTTACATCTGAGCTTTTTGCTTATGATGCATTAGCAAGTATCAAGACTTGCTTACACTTATTGATGCATCTTTTATATTTGTGAAACAGGTCCTGTCCTGTTTAAAGGGATAGGACACTCACTAAATCCTGAAAATAGCTTGGTAAAGTTTGAAGATTATTGTGTCTACTACTTCTGTACTTTCTTCATGCAATAGTGGATGAATATGTTTTTGACTCTCGCCAGGCTTCCTGTAATGGATTTTTTCTATGTTGTTCTCTATTTGATAGGTTTTGAAGGTTCTTTCTGCTTCTTCTTCTACGTATTCTGCTAATCCAACCTCAGAGTTTTTGAACCCCTCATCACTTATTGGAACAACTATCTCATTAGTTTCAGTTGTGCAGGTTTATTGTTACTTATTGTTCCATTTTCTATGCATAATTCAATAAATGCTTAATCACATTGTCTCTTAGCATTTTTATTTCTTCATCTAAAATATAGATTTTAGACATTTTTCTGTATTGTATCCTTAATTGCAATTGCACCTAGTTTCGTCTGTTCCCAGCCATTCTAAAATTCATCCTTGCAGCTATAAAGCTAGAAACAAATACACACGCACTATATATTTGGAGGAGAAAAGGAAACTCAAAATTGACAATGATATGAAATTTGAGGAATAAAAGAATGGTGCCAACCCACTATGTAATAACTCACACCACAATTAATGGATCTATATATAGTGTTTGAAAACTTGAACTTTTCACTTTTAATTTACATACAGAGTGTTCATTAATTTACATATATATATATATAGTAATGAATCTATATATAGAATTCATTAATTTGCAGAATAATTTATACAAAAATTATTAATTTACAGCCTTCTCTTATTGCTGATAGATTAGCTAGATTAATTTACAACCACTTCTTAAACAGTTCTAAATCATTAAGTACCTTAATATAAAATATAAGTCTTTTTGAATTCAAGAAAAAAAAAAGTTTTATATTGTACTAGTAAATACAAGATGATGGATCATATATTTATTTTTGTAGAAAGATAGACAAAAGATGATATTTAATATTTAATATTCAATAATTATCATGTCAAACGGAATTATATTAGTAAATAATGGATTACTCTAGAGTTTTAATATTAGTTCTATTTGTTTGATAATTTTAATTATTTTTTAGCCTTAATAAACCATTTATTTTTAGAGAAAGAAATTACATTTAAATATTTTTTTTAGGTAAATTTTTGTTTGACAAGTTATATTGTTATGTGTTATATGGGTTTCAGATATCTTGGTGGTAGCTCATGTGGGGATTTGGTCTATATGGGTTTGTTGCGCCAAGTCTAAACTGGATCCTAGTAAATTTAAAGTGGGTTTAATTCAAAATTAACTATAATTTAATAATTTAAACAAAAAACATTATATATTTTTTCATATATGGGCTTTTGCATACAATATTAACATTGATGTTTAGGTATATTAATTGATGCCTCTCTATTACTGATATTACTATTTTGACCTTTTACTTGGACCAACTCATGCGAAGCCAACCCAAACATAGACCGAAGCCCATTTGTCAGCACTAAGATAACCATCCATCCCAATAATGTGCCTTAATCTATGAGCACTCTTAAATGCATGTTTCAAAAACTTATTAGTACACGTTTAACACCTGTAAAATATTTTCAGACCTCATAAAAATATCCCTATAAAATAAAATAATTGTCAATATACTAACTTATACCATGAGAATTTTACATCAATAAAGCAAATGAAATAAGGTGGCCCAACTGAAATGGAATTGTCCAAAAACTACAAGGGAAACAAGTGGCATGTGTGGTAGAATTATAATGTTTTGGTTATTTATTTTATGTTTTCCTTTAAGAGTAGTGTTAAAGTAATTTTTAGTTAAGTTTTTCTCCTTTTTTGTTTAATGTTGTTGATTTGTTGTGGGTTTTCTTCTGTATGCTATTTATTTGCAATATGACTTGGCCTTTTTGCTTTAAGAATTTTTCACTTTAATTTGCAGCAATTCTTTGATGTGATAAATACCTTTTATTTGTTTGTTTTTTTATATAATTTAACTTTTCTTGACATTATTTGTTGCAAACGTATTTAACATAGAAACAATGAAGATTTTTAATGAGAAATTTAATGAATTATCAAAAGCAATGGAAGATATGCGTGCTGCTACTGCCAAAATGCAAGAAAATTTTTTAAGAAGAGAAGAAGAGAGTAAGAGAATGCTTGAAAATGCCAGGAGGAGGCTCGAAAGCGCGAAGAGGAGGCTAGGAAGAGAGAGGCAGGGCTACAAGAGATGGTTCGTAAATTGCTTAAAGAAGTGGGGTACACAAACCACCAATACGCTGGTGGATCTAGACCTCGAGAGCAATAGGATTTTGGTGGGAAGCATTGATGGTTTTATCTTTATTACTTAGATAATTAATTAAGTTTGATGATTAATCATTTGAGTAATTTCTTGGATTGTTAGATCAATTAGTTACTTTACATTATGGTGGATGGTCAAAATAACTTATTTTTGGTGAATTGTATTTGGTTTTTCATGAGTCTTATTATTCGTGGATGATTGGGTGATTGGTTTTGAATTTGATACTTTTTAGTACTATAGAAAATTCATTTAAAGCAGGTATTGATTTGGATTTACATAAAAATAAATGAATTATAGATAAATTTAAAGCTAATTAGAGACAGATTTCTAGGCAAAAATATTGAGAATTAGAGACAGAAATAAAAATAGAAAAATATATATAAAAGTAGAGATGGATTTTGGTAAAACAAATATTAGATATTAGAGACATAATTAAAGACAAAAAGGCTACGAAAATAGAGATGGATTTTGTTAAAAAAAGTATTAGATATTATAGATGGATTTAGAGATTGTCTTATATGTCTTTAAATTCAGAGATGGAAATCATTTTGTCTCTAAATTTGAGACGGGGGTTTTAGCCATCGGTTTAGAGATTGAAAAATCCATCTCTATTTTGTTTCAGAGACAAAAATTGGGGCTTTAGAGATAGATAATTCCGTCTCTAAAGCTCTGTTTTCTTGTAGTGATACAAGATGAAATGCTAACATAAAGTAAAGGGTATAAAGTGCCTTGCATAGCTTCACAGCAGACCATATTAATTTTTCACATTAACTTTCAAAACATTTTGAACTATCATTATAAAAAATGAAATATTAGAGAAAAAAATGATAAAATAATAATTATAATTAATTATATATATATATTAAGTGATAAAAATATTTATTTTATCAGAAATGATATTCTTTATATGATAGTAATTTTTACTTAGTTATTAACATGATTTAACAATGACAAAAAATGGTATTTTAAATTGTCACTATTGGCAAAAATCTAGTGATAATAAAAAATTTCAATATGGTTTGTGATAAAAAAAAATTGAATATAATTTTGTTATACTATGATGCGTCACTAATTATCAATAATTGACAATATAACCATAATTTTTGTCACTATTAAGTTTATGAAAATTATTATTTGTGATAAAATTTTCATTATAAATATGTTTTCATTACATATGTGTTATTAATCATCAATAATAATAATTTAATCACAAATTTTAACACTGTTAAATATATGAAAATCATTATTTTAACTAAATATTTCTTCTCTTAATATATGTTTAGATCCCCTAATTGGTTTTGATGATGATAATGACTTTTCTATGTTTATCGTATCTTATCTACTTTGGCAAGCATAAATTACGCATGATCTGATTTGATTGAGATTCGAAACAACTAGCCTTCCTTTTTGTAGTACAAACAAACTATTATTTTGGTAAGTTACTATTGAGAAATCCAATCACATATGGATGGAAAGATCTGAATAAGTTAATCAATTTCTTATTTTAAAAATAAAATTGCAGATTGTTTGGTCAATTAATTTGGGTCCAATTCACACTATTCTAACAATATAGCAACTGACAATTTTCACATTATAATTACTTGATATATATATATATATATATATTGCGATTTAATTACTTCCTTATTGGTCCTGTATTGTAAATGAGTATCATTTTTAGGTAGTTTTGTTTTAGTATATATATATATTTTTTTTGTTTCATATATGGGCGTACGTGTGATTTTATCCTACCGGCCGGCCGCCTTGCTCGTAATTAATTTGCAACTATTATTAATTAAGATATAGTTGCTTTATCTCCCAAGAATTATGAGATTCATGATATCAATTTCTTAAAGACGTACGCGTGGGAAACGGAAACCATGCATGATGAGTTTAATTGTGTTCACATTAGTATTGGAGTCTATCAGTACTTTTTATCGGTCGTTTTCTGGAAATTACTAGATGTGTATACATATTATTAGCATTTGAACAGTTTTGATATTTCAACTGTACATCGGCTCTATCTGAAAAACTACATGTAATTAAACTCATGAAAACTAATTTATAAATGTCACTAATTGAGTTATATATAGAGGCGCATGTATACTATGTTCTGGCATTAATTAAAGAATCGAAAGGGAACAATAATATTCAACCCAAATAAAATAATAATTATGAGGACGGCGTCATGGCACATAACAAATTTTGAATTCAAAAGTTGTTCACAGAATAGATTGTTCCAATTTATAACATAGAGGAAAATTTTTGGCTGCCCTAGAATAATTCCAACATATTATTTTTTTTTTCCCCCAAAACAAAGAAATCCAATCCACCTTGAAATCAAACAGAAATCCAACGTTAACAACCCTTACAAGGGAATATATGTTTCAACCCTAACCCGTCTTTCCATAACACAAACAAGTGACCACGCTGATATCAACGAGCATAGGCAAAACCCTCTTACCCTTATTGGAGTTGTCAACGGCTATCTCATCGGCTCGGGCTGATATTTGATCCACCATAAATTCTTGTTTGTGCATAGGCACTCCAATCTTAGAAAGCATGCTTGAAATCCTCTCTTTTGGTAAGTTTTCGTGCTTGAGTCTTGGACATGGCGCCCAAAATGCGAACGAATCTTTGCCCTCAACTTGTACCAATTGATTCATTGGTTCATCGTCTTCGCCATCGACGTCATCATTATCATCATACATTAAAGGAATGACTCTTTCCACTTCAAATACTATGAAAAATTGATCAATATCATCCGTAGAAGAAGGAATGTTTTCGGGGATTTGGAGATTGTCTGCCTGCCACGCCTCGCAGTAATCATCAACAGGTTCAGAGCAATCCATTGCAAAGTACGTAGAAATAATAGCTTAGGTTAAGAGGGTTTGGTGGGAATGAAGTTTTAGGATTCTATAAAAAGTGTGTGGCTATTTATTTATGAAAACAATCTTCAATCATTATCACATAAGAGTGTTCTTTATAATTTGTTGAGATATTTACCGTTTTAAATTATATTTTCTTTATTTTACTACGATTTGTCCTTATAATTCAGATTTCGTGAATGTTCAATATTTTTTTAATTATTGTGCCCTGTGATTTTCTGATAGGGAAGCATTCAATATAATTTAATTAGTTTATTAATATTTCAAATTTATAAAATAAAATCTTTTATTTCATTCATAACTATATCTTATATAGAATAACAAATTGTTGTATAAACACCTTAATATCTACAAATTAGGCCCGTAATCTCGCGATCATAAGTTTCCACCTAATTACATCATGAGGCAAAGGCGTAGCCAATAATTGGAATTTGCTTCCTTATTTATTTATTATTTTTATTAATTTTTGAAGAAATTAGATTTGAAGCTTATTAGGAGATGGTATTTATGTTTATTTTATTTTAATTGTTGAAACATGATATTGAGAGAAGAAATAATATACCTAAATTTTATATACAAAAGTATAAGTAAGTACAATATATCTGTAATTAATTTGTCAGAAAATTATAAAAATATAGATATCAGTGCAGTGAGAATGAAATTAATTATCAATTATAATATTGATTGTTTGTTAATATATTTTTTTAATACCGTGGGGAGAAAATAAAATAATCTTAAAGAAGTTTCAACAAGAGAAAGAAAATGAATTTAAATAAAGTAATACTATTCTTTTTTAATTAATTTAGAAAATATTTTATTTTTGTTAAATTCTACATATAACTCCTTTTCGTTATCAAATATATAAAGAAAGAAAAGCATATATCCTTCCTAGCTAGGTAGGTGCTATATGGCCTTTTTATTTAATTTTTGTATCAGTAATTAGTATAGCGAGAGAAATTTCATAGTACCGTAACAAATTTTTTTGAATACAAAAATTCTATAAAAGGATAAAATATTTTAAACTTAGAACAAGAGACTAATGTTGAATGTCCCAAATAAGTCAATAGTTCGAATATATTTTTCTCCAAAACAAACAAACCCACTGAAAAAATAACCATACTAACACGTGAAACAATTAAACCTTAAGAGAGAAAATTTACTTCTCATGAAATATATTCTAATATAATATAATGCTTCTAATCAACTTACATATTTTTCATGACATGCAAGATGTGATTAAAAATATAACTAAGAATACTTTGATAATTTAACTAAATATGTAAATCAACCCTAAAATTAATTAATTAATTAAGTAATGGACCAGAGAGCCCAAAAAACAAGATAAGTCTGCCAAGAAGGCCGAAAAATCCTAATGGGCTAAGCCCATTAAGACTAAAATCTACAAATACCAAGTCCCAGATAGAAATAGAACATAACAAATTATTTGGCCAAACTCTCATAGTGGAAGAACTCTCGAGAAGAACATATCTCTTTGCACGCATTCCTGAAAAGAGGAACTGACACTCTATTGTTTTCTATAAAGGACCTTACTCCATTTTCAAGCAGCATCATTTTGGCGCCTTTTATGGTAAACTCAAAGGAAGAAGAAGGAATGTTGAGAATGCAAGAGAGATCTGTGAGGAGAAAGGACCATCGGGATCTCTATTTGCTATAAACAAGGAAGGGGGACACCAATGTGGAGGACCGATGTGCAAACCTTGGAGTAAGAAGAGAAAGACAAAAGAATGAGAATTCAAGGCACAAGAAAAGCTTAAAAGTGTTGAGATTTATCTTGGAGATCCTCTAGGAACTACTAAGATAAAGCCCCTTGGATCTTAACTTCAAGATAAAGTCGGTGCACTTCCTAAGAGATAGTCTTGGTGTATTCGATTTGAGCGTGATGGACTGTAGGGGATCTCTCCGAATGTCATTATGCACCACCTCAGAGTGGATCCTAATGCATGACAAGTGCAACAAAAGAGAAGAAATTTCCAAGTGGAGCGCAACCAAATAATCAAGGAAAAGGTGAACAAGCTGTTGCAAGCAAAGTACATTGTACTTGTCTAGTACTCGAAGTGCCTGGCTAACGTGGTGTTGGTACCTAAACTTAATTGACAGTGGAGAATGTGCATCAACTTTACCGGCCTCAATAAGGAATGCCCAAAGGACCCATTCCCGCTTTCCACTTATTGATGCTTTAGTAGATTCCACCACAAAATGTGAAATGCTAAGCTTTTTAGATGCCTATCAAGGATACAACTAGATCTAATTGGCCCAAGAAGATCAGGAGAAGATGAACTTCATAACCTCTCATGGAGTTTATTGATACAATGTGATGCCATTTAGGCACAAAAACTCAGGTGCAGCATACCAAAGACTGGTCAACCACATATTCAAAGAAATGATCGAAAGAAACATAGAGGTCTACATCGATAACATGCTACTTAAGAGTTATGAGCAGCAAAACTACTTTTGAGACTTAGGAGAGTGCTTCAACATCTTGAGGAGATTCAACTTAAAACTCAACCCAGCCAAGTATGCCTTTGGAATACGTGGAGATAAGTTCCTAGAATACATGGTGTCCAAATGTGGGATTGAGGTCAATCCCAACAAGACTGAGGAGATACTTAAGATGTTGCCCCGACACAACATCAAAGAGGTGGAGGCATTCACAGGATGTTTAGATGTACTGAATTGCATCATCTCACAATCTACCAAGAAGGGACTATTCTTCTTCAAAATACTACAAGGAGCTAAAGCTTTTGAATGGAACAACAAGTGCGAAAGAGCTTTCTAGCACCTAAAAGAGTATCTAACGTCTTCGTTGCTGCTAAGAAAGCCAAGAACTGGCAAAATATTATACTTATATTTAGCCACAATAGATGTTGTTTTCAGCATAGCCTTAGTGCGCAAGCAAAGAAAAGAACACCAACTAGTTTACTATATCAGTCATCTACTGCAATGCCCCCAAGACAAGATATACCCCCATCGAGAAGTTTCCCTTGGAGGTATTAATGGTAGCCCTAAAGCTGTGACCATACTTCCAGACTCATCCAATTGTGGTATTCACCAATTATTCTTTAAATAGAACTTAGTAGCCCCAAGGCTTCTAAAAGACTTGTCAAATAGGTGGTGGAGTTAAGCTACTACAAGATCGAGTATTGCACTCGACCTTCAATGCAAGTCCTCATGAATTTTTTTGGTGGAAGGAGTTGAAGCAATTGTGGAAAGCTCCCTCCCCACTTAGATCTTTTACGCTAATGAATTAGCTACTAAAACACACGGTGGAGTAGAAATAGTTAGGAAAACCCCCATGGAGAGAAGATGGAATATGCAGTGAGGCTTACTTTTCCTGCTTCAAAGAATGAAGCATAATACAAAGTGTTAATCATAGGAATGAGGCTGGCTCATGCAATTGGGGCTCAATGCTTAGCTGCCTATAGCGATTCGCAACTAGTGGTACACTATGTTACTGTAATGACTCTCAACTAATGGTGAACTAAGTCACTAGAAACTCGAAGCCAAAGAAGAGAGCATGGATAGACACTTAAATAGAGTGAAGACGATACAAAAAAAGTTTGAAGAGTTCACCATTATATAGATTCCTCATGAGGAGAACAACGAGGCTAACCAACTAGCCAAACTCGCCAGCTCGATGATCGATCATCAAAGCAGATGAATTACATTCTTAACTATGGATGTCGCAGAATGATAACCTCTTGAAAGAGAAAATAAGCATAATACTAAGGTATGCATTTGGACGCCGGTAGTGACACTTGGATGACTCTTATTGTGAAACACTTGTGAGATGGCATCCTACCCAATGATCTAAAGAAGGCACGCTAAGTAAAAATGTGTGCTACATATTTCATCTTGATGAATGGAGACTTTTATGTGAGAGGCTTCTAGCAGCTTTATTTGAAATGTTTATCCCCTAGAAAAGCAGGATACGTACTTAGGGAGATCCATGAAGGTTTTTGCAGAAACCAATTAGGAGCTAGGTTGCTAGCGTCCAAGACCCTATGGCAAGGATACTTATAGCCAACCATGCTGAATGATGCCTAAGCTCTGGTGAGAACCTATAGGCATTGCCAAGATCATACCATCTTAAAGAAGTAGCCTAACGCCCTTTTACAAGCCATCAGCACCCTGTGTCCTTTTGCTCAATAAAGGATAGATATCGTATGGCCATTCTCTCAAGCCCAGGGTCAAAGGAAGTTCCTTGTCATGGCCATAGATTACTTCTCCAAGTGGGTGGAAGTAGAGCCTTTGGCTTGAATATTTGAGAAGGAACTGATACAATTCCTGTAGAGAAACATCTTTTATAGATTCGGAATACCCAAATAATGGTACTCAATTCAAGGGAGTAAATCTTAGGGAGTAGTGCTAGGAGTTCTCCATCAAGTAACTCTTCACATCAATCACCAACTCCAGAGCTAATGGGCTGGCGGAAGTTTCTAATAGAATTATCCTACAGCACCTTAAGGCACAATTTGGAGAGGCAAAAGGGTCATTGGATACACATACTCCCTTTGGTGCTATAGGTGTACGAAACCACCTATGAGCATCCACTTGTGAATCTTCCTTCAACCTAGTATGTGGAACAGAAACAATCACTCCCACAAAAATATAAGTCAACTGGACAGTTAAAAATTATGATGGTACCACAAGCTCGAAGGAGTTAAAGACTAATCTCGATCTACTGTCAGAAAGAAGGGAAGCAACACTCCTCCATACCAAAGGCTTACAATACCAGAGTGTGCCTAGTGAGCTTCCAAGTTGGCAACTTGGTAATGAGGTGGGCGGAAGCATTAGAACCCATTAGCAACTAGACACCAAAAAGGAAGGCTCTTATAAGGTAACTGAGATGGTTAACCTAGGAGCACACAAACTGCAAACAATAGAAGACAGAGAAATACTTAGAACTTGAAATGCCTCTAACTTAAAAAGGTGCTATACTTGATGAATAACGACTCAACTACTTGAATCCATCACTCATGATGTCACTCGAGTAATATTTATTTTTTGAATTGACTTATCTATCATGAACTTCATTTGCTAATACATTCCTTTTTGCATTTAACTTTTTCTTAATTTAATCTCTCAGCATTACACTGTTTCTTCTATCACTCTGAATTTCACAAAAATTAAGGAGTATTTGGAAGTAGCTTTAGATATAAGCTACTATAAGTCTCTTTGTGGAGTGCAAAGAGTACATGGCTGTCATCAGGCTTAAATCGACTATAAAAGCCCTTTAGGGTACATGGTAGTCAAAGTAATCCCACTATTGGCCCCCAAAGAGGTGCGCAGTAGTCACTCTCTGAAAAAGTCCTCTACCAGCTCTCTTTGGGATATAGGGCATTCTGAAAAAGTCAACTATCGGCTTCCTTTGAGAGCACGTGGTGAAATCCTAAATACACTCCTTAAAGAATACCTCCGTAGACACATACGTCATCAAGCAAAGGAAGTCCACCTCAAAGGTGGCAACACCTTAACATTTAGAAAATATTCCAAGAAAAATCTCTAAGACCAATGATTGCGCTCATCGTAAGATATTCACTACAATTTTTGGTAGAAAATCCATAAGTATGCTTGTTCTCATCTCAGCACTTAAACTAAGCTCAACTTGAGCATAAAAATACTAATCTCCCTCTATTTGGGGAATTCTACTTCATGTAAGGTGAACTAAGGAAGATGCTAAGAAAGGGGGTTTACGTCATCCAAAATAATCTTATTGTATTTAATGCTTTCAATCACTCCAATTTCATGAACATACTGAGGTACCCATCATGCTTCATTACTTAAAAATTCTCTAAGTCTCTAGACAACTATTGAAAGCGTTGCACCATCACAGTGCACCAAAAAGTAAAAAAAAAGTATTTTTACTTCAATGTCGGGAGCCCATCCTTGGCAAAGCGAGGTGCCTCAATCGAATACCCACTAGGCACCCCATTGGTACCCAGAACCTCTTACACATGGTGCCCCAAAGGCACCCAAGTCAGGCACCCAATGAGCACTCAAGATCATTCGCGAAGGGTTGCCTCACGGGCGTCCAACAACTGTTGTGAGGGGGCACCCACGAGTGCCCCAACAGATGCCTAGTAGGTACTTGAGACTCTCCATAAAGGGGGACGCCTATGAGAGTGACCGCAAATGGGAGGCCCAGTGGGCATCCCAGCCAGACGCTAAGTGAGAGCCCCAACACTAGCACCATATCTTGGTACATTATGTGTATGCCTAAATCCAACATCTCACATAAACGCTCATGATTCATTTTTTTTAATGCTCATGGTGGTAATTTAATTTCTCCTACTCCTAAACTTGCAAAGTACGAGAATGAAATGTCAATAAAGCCATACAATTGAATATACACTTGCTTGAATGCAAAATAAACATAAATGAAAAAATTCTTATTGCAATCAAATGAGAAAAACATCAAGACACTCGGAAAATATTTAGCCTTTGAAGGAGAACATTAATATAAAAATAAAAACACCAAAAAACTTTCTAGAAATAAATTCTACTCACTATTGTTATCCTAACTATATGTCTTCATTCCTATAGAGCCATTTCTACTAGCTCCTCTATAGTAACCTCCTGCTCCATTATTGGGATCCATCTCAGCCTCTATACCAACAATGTTGAATCTGGATGGTAGGATTCAACATCAATAATTCCTTCTTGGTAGGGCTGTTAACGAATCAAATTTTTATCAAACAATTCGAGATTCAAATTCGAATAGCAGATTCGAATTTGAAATTTAACGAATTCGAATTCAAATTCGAGTCTAGTATAATATTCGATATATAATCGAATTCGAATTGAATCCAATAATATTCGAATTCGATATTTGATAAAATATTCAAATATATTTTATTATATATCAATACTTTTGTTTCTCAAAAATTAAATTTTTGATAATTTATAATTTATAGTAATGAAGCCATTGAATATTATGTCAACTATTACATGTATTTGATATTTGCTTTTTGGGTAAATCAAGTATTTTCATTTTGTGACCATATTAAAAGGTGAAAAATCAATAAATAATTCAAAATTCAAGTAAAAATTGAGTTAATCGAATATTCGAATCGAATCTGAATATGTCAAATAGTTACTCGAATTGAATTCGAGTCGAATTTGAATACGAGTAAAATAAATTGAATCGAATTCGAATCCTTAGGTATTCGGTTCGATTCGATTCGTTAATAACCCTACTTCTTGGGTATCGCTTGACCTCACCTAGCATGCGGAAACACTAGAAACCACCTCACCTACTCTATGGAGAGACACTACATCACATTTGTGGCATAAATAGATGGCGAAGACCCTTACCTTCGCTAATCACAAAAATACTATGTTACCAATAAATAAGAGATTGTTCCATGTTTAAACTACAAAAAATAAACATATTTGTGGGCGTTTTTTAGTGGGGGTTATTATGAACCCTCGTTAATCATCTTATTTTGTGGGGGTTATTAAACCCCCCTCAATTAATAATAAAAATCAGGGGTTTTTAGTATTTAGTGGGAATTTAACTACGGGGGTTTAACAACCCCCACTAATTAATAATAAATAATAAGGGTTTTTGGTATTTAGTTTTAAAATCCCTACTATTGATCCATCCCTAATTATACCACTTAGATATGAATTAAGCATCTATTTAATATTTTAGTTTTCATCATCTTTAAAAGCTCAAAAATATTTCATAAAATTGACATCCCCAAAATTTAGTGCTAAAATTAGTTAATATAGATATAATTAATTTATTTTTTATTTTTATTTTTAAATTATTTTAAAATGTATTTTAATTTTGTTTCATTTTTTAATGAAAATAATAATATATTAATTTAATTAGATATAATTTATAATATTACTTAATTGATTTTTTTTTTTTATCTTTTTCCACATCATGGCCAAATCAAGTTAAGCTAAGAATTATTTTTTAGTATATTATAAATTCAAAAAAATAATTAATTTTGATATGGGACGGCCCAGTAGGGCCAGCCCAATAACCCTCAACTAGGGCGGGAGCCCTAAGCCTAACTCGTTCTGGGCCGAGCAGGCGATTTGACCATTATTCAACCTCTGGGTCCCTACTTGTTGAGGTGAGTATTAATATTCCTTATTGACCCATTTACGGTCGATGGTCTCCTTAATATAGCCCCAATCTTTGATTAGAATGATGTGGCTTCGGCCAAAACGAGAATAGTGACCAAGATCTAGAGTGACATTCCCACTGGTGGACTAGTCTTGACCAGAGGGGTCGAGGGAAGGTGAGAATCCATCGACCACATAAAGGCCTCGTCAGGCGCCATGCTGCCGCATTAATGGCGTATGCCACCAACAATACTGCCTTTTATAGCTGTGTCAGGCTAGGGAGCATTTCCCGTGTACCACTTTTAGGTGGAGGCAGTGCCACCTAGAACAGTACACATGCTGGATAAGATGGGAAAGTCTTCAAATAAGGACAATGGTTCTTCTTGCACAACAGGAGCAACCAGGACATATCAACCACCTTGAGAAGGCTATAAATACCCCATCATTGCCCTTTATAAAGGTTTGCCATTTCTTATCTTGTGCCCCCACTCCACTGCTCTTATCTTTAGTCTATCCTTACTGACTTGAGCATCGGAGTGCCTTAGCCGAAGGCACCTCGGCTTGCCTGACATTTGTTGTTGATTGTAGGGCTCGACCCCAATTCACTAGAGGCTAATCCTTTGGCCTCTCTCAGGTCGACTTCAGTTAATTTCAGCCAGAATATTAATATACTTGATATCCACCCTCATCATTTGGCGCTGTTTATGGGAAACTCAGAGCCTACAATCGAGAAAATGGTTAACACTAGGTAAGCTACTGCAAAGAGAAAGGAGAACAAGAGGACGCCAACACCTCTTTCTTAACCTTAGCTAGAGTCAGATTTGCCAGGATCTTGCGCCCAATCGGAGCAGCTGGTCAGCCTAACCATGCCACAATTGATGCAATTTATAAACAAGCAAATATTTGCACAAATCTTTACCCAACTCTTGGCTACCCTGAATCGGCACATGGTTCCACCCAGGCCTGTGGGCCAGTGCCACGTCCCAACCCACTCAGCGCAAAGAAAGGCCCGCCAGAGAAGAGAGAGGTTGACTGGATGCCCAATGATCACCCACTCAATGAGATGAGAGTCCGAGGCGGTTTTTGAGAAAGGAAATTCAACAACACCCCTGTGAAGAAGTTATGAATTCCATCGACCATAGCGCTCGACCCATTCAAGCCCAGCAGCGCCAGAGGGTCAAGTGCTGGAGGCAACTGACTAACAGGAATCTCACATGGGCTGACCAAGAAAAATGGGAAGAAGTCACCCACTAAGTTCAACAGCTCAACAAGTGGCTCGAAGAGATCTCGAGGAGAAATATTGAGCGAAACCATGAAGTGGTCCAGAGGTCTCAACGAGAAAAAGAGTCACCGTTCATTCAGGACATTATCGATGAGCGTATTGCTATTGATGCTAAGGTCCCCATAGGACTACCTAGGTATGATGGATTGTCAGACCCAAACGAACATCTACTGCAATTAGAACACATAATGCAATTGCATGGGCACAATAGGTACATTCACTCAAAGATGCTCGTAACCACTTTCTAGGGAAATGGCTCGACTGGTTTGTTAAACTAGAGCCAGCGTCTATTTACTCGTATGACCAGCTGTGTGATAAATTTTCACTAATTTGCTAGCCGAAGGAAGGTGAAGCTACCCCACACCCACTTGCATATTGTTAAACAGATGAGGGAGAGTCACTTTGAAATTTTTTCACAAGGTTCAACATTAAAGTTTTGAATAATGATAGTCGACAAATCGAATTTTTGATTGATGTGCTTTTCTTGGGCCTGCAACACAAAGAATGCGCAAATGTGTTGGTGCTCGAGCGGCCTAGGTCAATGGAAGAGCTGTTCGACCTCGCAAAGAGGTATATGACTAAGGAGGATATGAACAAGTTGAAGTATGGTAATCCTAAGGTCGAGAAGAGGCAAAACAAAGAGAAGTACGATCACCAAAACAAAGAAGGATGCGATCCCCCATCAAGCATTTCTATGATTACACTCTACTTAATCTCACAAGAAAAGAAGTGTTATTTGTCATTCAACATGACAACCTCTTGAAAAAACCGAGAAAGCTAACTAAAACAGAAGCAATGAAGAAATCTAAGAAATATTGTCACTTTCACAAATAGAGGGACCACAACACTAAAGACTACTTCAACCTCCATGATGAGATCGAGAGTTTAATTCGTCAGGGCCACCTAAAAAAGTTCATCGATGAGAGTGCACAATAAAAGCTAGGCAAAACTGACCAGACTCCCCATAAAGAAAGGTTGATTAGCTTAAGGAGGGAAGATAAAGGAAAAAAACCCATCCATGATCCCCACCTACCCCTCAGAGAGGTCATTGACACCATTGTAGGAGGTCCAACAGGGGGGGATTCCAACTCAGTCAAGAGGCAGCACCAACACATGCTAGAGTCAACCAAAACCTCCTCAGTCAAAACTATTTTTCAGTTATCTACCAGTGCGGAGTCAATTTCTTTTTCGAATGCAAACCTAGCGCACATAGAAAGTCAGGAAGGAAACAACAAACTCGATTACCCCTTGGTCATATATGTAGAAATTGCTAACTTTGAGGTTAGGAAGATCCTAGTTGACAATGGCAGTTCAACGAATATCATATCTCATCGACCTTGGAAAGAATGAAGTTTTCATAAAGTTGAAGTTTGAACCAGTCAGAACACCACTTGTCGGATTTCGGAGGAATAGAAATCATACCTAAGGGATCCATCAACCTCTCTACATCATTCGAAGAAGCCCCTCGGATAAGGACCCTCATGATCAACTACTTGGTCGTGGACGCTCCTTTTGCGTACAATGCCATAATCAGGCAACTGGCTCTGAACAACTTTTGCGCCATTGTTTCGGCCTATCATATGAAGGTCAAGTTTTCGACCACTACTAGCACATGAGAGCTCTTGTGCAATGTCAAGGAAGCATGGCGCTGTTACACAATCTCGGTCGAGGTCACGAAGCAAAAGAGTTGATCAAAGCTGTGTTCCTCGGGGGGATGCCCTAGTAGCGAATCCTGATGAAGGTCAGTCGAGCAAGAAGAGAAAGCTCGAAGAAATCAGAGTGGAGCCTATTAGGGAGTTCAAGACAATTGAACTGGAATTGGGAAACGCCGACAAGACCACCAAAATTGGTACTGACTCGGGGGATAACATGGAATGCCTCATGGTTGATTTCCTCAAACAAAACATTGACGTTTTTGCTTGGAAGGCATCCAACCTCTATGGAATTGACCCCAGCGTCATAGTTCACCGTCAAAACGTAGACCCTTCATATAAACCAATGAAGTAGAAGATCAGGACCTTCAATGCTGAGCGGTGCCAGATCATCAAGGAAGAGGTCAACAAGCTCTTAGAGGCAGGATACATTGTAGAAATTTAATATCCGAGTTGGCTTTGTAATGTAGTCTTTGTCCCTAAAAATAAGGGTATATGGTGCATGTCTAACGATTTCATTGACTTGAATAAATCTTGCCTTAAAGATCCTTATCCCCTGCCTCGTATAGATTTATTAATTGATTTTACCGCTGGTCACGAGTTATTGAGCATGATGGATGCATTCCAGGGATATTACCAAATTTTTATAGCCCCTGAAGACAGGGACAATATATCTTTTGTCATCCCCGATGGGGTATATTATTTTCTGGTCATGCTTTTTAGGCTAAAAAATGCAGGTGCGACGTACCAGAGGTTAGTGAACTTTATGTTCAAGAATGAGATTTGAAACTCCATGGAAGTCTATGTCGATGACATGATTGTCAAAACTGAAAAAGAACATAATCATCTGGTTGACCTCAACCACACATTTTCAATACTCAGAGCATTTTGCATGAAGCTCAACCCCAATAAGTGTACCTTTGGGGTGCGATGAGATAAATTCTTGGGATACATGGTCAATCAATGGGAAATTGAGGTAAACCCGCAAAAAATTCAAGCAATTTTGGACATCACCCCCCTTCGAACAGTAAGAGACGTGTAACGTCTAGTCGGAAGGATCATAGCTTTAGGGAGGTTTATTACTCAATTACCTGACAAAAGCTTGCCATGTTTCAAGATTTTGAGAAACGCAAAAAGGTTAGGTTTCCAACGGATGGAGCAGTACGACTAGGCTATGATCGACCTGAAACATTATCTCTCATCTGTGCTCATGTTGGCCAAGCTTGAGCTGGGAGAAATTTTACAACTATACTTAGCAGTCTCGCTGGATTATATAAGTCTGTATTGGTGTCAACTAGAGATGATTCTCATCGGCCCATCTACTACAGTAGGAAAGTACTGCAAGGCCCCGAGCACAACTATCTTGAGGTTGAAAAGTTTGCCCTCACCCTGGTCATAGCAGCTCGAAAGTTGAGACCCACGCTATCGTTGTCCTGACGAACTAACCTTTGAAATAAGTACTGTTAAAACTTGATACGTCAGGATGACTGATCAAATGTGCAATTAAGTTAGGTGAATTCAACGTCACATTCCAACCCCGGACTGCTATAAAAGCACAAGTGTTAGTGGACTTTATTGCCAAGAGACTCGACCCACCCGACCAGAACCACATCCACTCCCTCGTATAGACACTGCACGTTGATAGGTCAACGACCTCCTCTGAATGAGGGATTGGCATCTTGCTGCGCTCTCCACTTGCAGAGGAATATGATTTTGCAATCAAGCTTGACTACGCAATAATTAACAACGAAGTAGAGTATGAAGCCATCTTCGCTAACATGAGGATGGCAGTAGACCGTGGTGTTGAGTAGTTGGTAGCCATTACCGACTCCCAACTAGTTACAGAGCTGGTTGAAGGAAACTTTGAAGCTAAAAAGGCCACAACGAGCAGATACCTTGCTGAAATGAAGAGGCTACAATAGCTGTTTAAGAAGTTTTCCCTTAGCTAGGTTCCTCGATCAAAGAACAAGCATTCAGACGCACTGTTGAAGTTTACAAGCTCGACAAAAGGAACAAGGGACAAGACAATAACTTTCCTGGTCGCAACGAAGCCCACAGTATGTGCCTCTGACAAGTATTTGGTTGGGCAGCCAAAAAATCTCCCCTATCTTGGCAGGATCCCATAACGGCGTATTTGAGAGAAAGAACAACCCCCAAAAAATAAGGAGAAGCCATAGGCTTAGGGCTCAAGCTGCTAAATTCATACTCAATGAGCATGGGCAGCTCTATTGGAGTTCGATAACAGGAGCCCCACTGAGATGCCTAACTCCATCCTAGGCCAGCGATGTCTTACATGAAGTCCATATAGGTATTTGTGGCAATCACTCTGGAGGCAGTCACTGGCGCATAAGATCATTAGATATGGATATTTCTAGCCGACGCTACTAAAAGACGCCATCAAGCTCGCCAGAATGTGCCAAATCTGCCACCTTCACTCGAACATCCCACATCAATCTGCTTCATCAATGGTGAATGTACAGATCACGTGGCCGTTCAACCAATGGGGAATTGATATAGTCGGATCTTCTCCAAAAACGATGGGTTAAAGGAAATTTATGATCGTCATCGTTGAGTACTTTACTAAGTGCGTCAAAGAGGAGGTTGTACCCAAAATAACTGCGGCCGCCGTCAAAATTTCATATGAAAGAACATTGTCTACCGTTTCGGTCTACCCAAAGTCTTGATATCGAACAACGAACACAATTCCAGAGCTGAAATATGAGGGCTTGGTGTGAAAATCTTGGGATTCGTCAACACTTCATTTCAGTAGGAAATCCCCAAGCTAACGGTCAGATGGAGGTCACGAATAGAACTATGCTCGACCATCTCAAGGCACGACTGGAAGGAACCGGTGCAAGTTGGGTAGACGAGCTCCTGGGCATCCTATAGGCATATAGAACAACTCCTCGAACAGCCACAAGTCACAGCCCTTACAGCCTAGTTTATGGATCAGAGGCAGTCATCCCAACGGAACTAATTCAACATACAACTCGAGTGATCCATTTCAACCCAATCAGAAACACTTTAGAGTGCAAACTCGATCTAGAGACCATCGAAGAGCTGCGATAGCAAGCTTACACCACGATGCAGAGATATAGGTTGAAGATGGCGGAACAGTACAACAAGGAAGTTCGACCTAGAACTTTTAAAGTAGGTGACTTTGTCCTAAAGAAATTCGAAGTATCGAAGAATGTGGGAAAATTTGACAAAGTGGGAGGGCCCATATTTGGTGGTTAAGGTAGCAAAGCACAATGTATACGACTTGCGGACATGCATGAAAATGAGCTCCATCGACCATGGAATGCGATAAACTTGAAGAGATTCTATGTGTAACGACACTCAAAGCCCCCCATTATACTACAACACCTCTCTAAAAGCAATAACGCTATACCCATTTGTACAACACTCTGCTCATGCCACAAGATAGAGGCTTTTAGCCCAAATTGACGAACGACCTGATCGTTTAAAGTCGACCCAGTAGTCGACATCGATTTAAAACTGCACGATAGAGGCTTCTAGCCTAAATTAATGAACGACCTAATTGTTCGGAGTGGAGCAAAGATCAATTTCTAGCCTGAGCATTTAGGTTTTCCAACCATAGGAAACAAACAAATCGATCGCTTATAGTCGACCCTGAAGTCGAAGATAAATGATTCCATCGCTTATGGTCGACCTTATGGCCAACCAAAAGATGCTAGCCGAGGTGTTTAGGCTCATTAGCCACAGTAAATAAATGGGTTAATCGCTCATTCTCGACCTATCAGTCGATCAACAACCCGATTTAATTACGAAATCAAAAACATGTATCTCATGTATTAAAATTTTAATCACATCTTGATGACAATGGTCGACTATGGACTCGGTATAACTCAGAATATCACAAAAGTTGAGGTCAATTATAAATATCTCAAACGTCATAACATGATATAAACATCTTGGATCGATTCCAGTACTCCGATGCCGATTGATTTTTAGACAGATAATGAAGATGCTTAATTTCTTTATTAAAGGGGTTGCGTTACCTGATTCTTCTCATAAGGTCGAGGTGTTTATGTTGTTACTTATTGACAATCGACATTCAACCTCAACAAAAGCATTAAAAGGAAAGCAAGATAAATTGCACATTGATGCATAAAAGTCAAACACTTATATTACCCAGATATAACAATTTGAATACATTCCCTCCAAAAACCAAAATGTTACAAATGAACGCCTTGTAGGACGACCAAGCATGTAAAGCCCAGGACTTCAAGGATTGCTCAACCCAACCCCTTCAACTTGCGTGGGGCTATCCTCATCCTCCTCTGGACGAGGAAAGGGTCCTGCTTCATTGACTAGGAAGGGATGTAGGCTAAGGGGAAAATAGTCAGCCACGTTAACTTTGCCTTTTCGGATGTCGAAGGTAAAATCGTTAGCGAAGTCAAATTCAGTAGTCACTAACTCGACCCTAGCTTGATAAGCAGTAACAACAGCCGACATAGCAGGTGGCTCCTCAATTGGAGCAGCCTGGTTGGCAGAGGCCCCTTTCAGTGGAGTAGGCTCGTCGGGATACGGACACAACTGCTCATTGAGTGTATAACCCAAGCGCTCCTTATCTTCCATACTGAATGAGTATCCAAGAAACTCCAGTTGCTTGATAGCCTTGTCGAAGGCATCCTTGGCATCGTTGAGAGAGAAGACAACGCTAGCATCCATGAAGGCAGAAGTCAGCATGAATTGCTAAACAGCCTCCCGTCGAATGTTGGGCAGCGTCTCACCAAACTCGCATCGAGTAAATTGAAGTACCGCCTCGTACCCATAGGCTCGACCATTATCATAATAGGATTGCACTGCAACTTGGGCCTTCTTCAGGAGCTCCTCGATCGCACTCTGCCCGCTCATAGCCGCTATCAAGTTGGCATCTTTTGCCTCAAGCTGTGCATTCATTTCCACTAATTGCTTGGTCAGCCGCTCAACCTCCATCTGGGCTGATTCAAGCACCGCTTTGGTCATTTATATCTCTTTGTGCTCTTTCTCTATCTAGGCCACCTAGTCGAGAGCTAGTTTCGATCTTTGGAACATATGGTAGCCCAGCTGGCCGACCTATAAAGACAATGTTCTCATCAACATAAGTAAAACACCGTGAATCATTCAACAACAAGTATTACTCAATTAAACTCTTTCTCGTATTAGCGTGATAAGCCAGGGCCTTCATCACCATGCCTTGACTTTCTCCATCATCTTGCGCTGGTCAGACACAAATAGACCAGCCATTAAAACCTTTATCGGCAGGGACCCAGTTTCCCTCGCCATCATCATAAACATAGAATTATAGACTGCTAGTTCAGTCTCGAATCGTGGCGAGGACAACTCTGACAGGTCGAAGAGCTCCCCGTCTTCTCAAAGACAGAAGAGGTTGTATCCTTTGGCTGCCCTGGCTTTCCTTTTACCTTCATCACTGCTAAAAACCCTCAGTATCATTGCTATGTCATTGCGTTTAAGATCAAAGAGCAAAGCACACTTGAAGATATTGAAACACTTACGTGGTTTGGCTATCTAGAAGCGGAATGCAGAAGGCAGTAAATCATTGGGCTCGACCTCACGCAAAGTTGTAAATGTAAAAATGAACATTTTTACTGTGCCTATTTATAGGCCCCAATGCGTGGAATCCTAAATGGCCATAATTATTACACTTCTGTCACTTAGTGTTTCACATGACCCAATGTAATAGACATATTAAATGCGTCAGAACCCTAGTCGACCTTGCAAAACCCTCATCGACTACGGGAGACTCCAGTTGTTTTGTCGAGCTCTAGTTAATCTTTCCCAACTGTTGGTCAGTAAGTCAGCTACTCCCCATTCCTTCTCATCGGCATGCTTGATCAAGACTCGGGAGTGAGGGGCTCATGATATGGGATGGCCTAGCAGATTCGATCACCATTCGACCTCTGTGTCCCTGCTTGTTGAGACGAGTACTAGCGTTCTTTATCGACCTGGTTACGGTCGATGGTCTCCTTTATATAGCCCCAATCCTTTGACCAGAATAATGTGGCTTTGGCCAGAACGAGCTTGGTGACCAAGATCCAGAGTGACCTTATCGTTGGTGAACTGGTTTAGACCAGAGGGTTCGAGAGAAGGTGAGAACCTGTCGACCACATTAAAGCCTCGCCAGGCACCGTGCTGGTGCATTAATGGCGAATGCCACCAACGATACTGCTTTTTGCAACCGTGTCAGGCTATGGAGCATTTCTAGTGTACCGCCTTATCCTAAGTAGCTAGAGGCGGCGCCACCTAGAATAATACACAAGCTGGATAAAACGGAAAAGTCCTCAAACAAGGACAATAGCCCTTGTTGCACAACAGGGCACGTAGGATATATCAACACCTTGAGAAGGCTATAAATACCCTATCACAACCCTTCAACAAGGTATGCCATTTCTTATCCGGTGCCCCTACTACACTGCTCTTATCTTTAGTTGATCCATACTGACTTTAGTATCGAAGTGCCTTAGCCGGTGGCACTTCAGCTAGCCTGACGTTTGCTGTTGATTACAAATATTGACCCCAATTCACTAAAGGCTCATCCTTTAGTCTCTTTCAGGTCGACTTCAATTAATTTTAGCCCAGAATATTAATATACTCGATATCCACTCTCATCAAATTTATTTTGAATTGTATACTTATTTATTATATTTTAATTATTATAAAAAATTGCATTCCTTGAAATCGTGTTTGAAGGAGAGCATTTCTTCCTTGATTAATTGTACATTCCTCTAATTACAATTCCCTCCAAGTTCCAACATAACAGAGAGAACACTTCTTCCTTTATCCTTCATTTTAATAAAAAATTCTCTCCCTCTACGTCTGTCGTCCCTTCAGCCGTGCCACCATCTTCGCTGGTATATTGCGCCACCATTTTGGCCATTATGTTGCACATTCAACCCTACTCAGAATCCACCCAAGCGTAGGTTTATATTTCTTCTCCTAACTCTTTAAACATCTAGGGTTTTTAATTTTATCTTTTTTTGATGAAGTGAAATTGAAACTTAATCTTAATTTAGGGATTATAATTGTTGAAGCATTTGCTCAAAGCTAATTGATTGAGGAGGAATTAGTCCCGATTGTGTTGGGTGAAGTGGTCGGGTGAGTATTTGCACTTTTTTTTTTCAATTAATTCAAGGGATTTGATGTTGATATATTCATAGCAATTTCTTTTGGTAATTCTCTAACTTCTCTTATATTAGTTGTATTATATCAGTATATATGCTTGTTTAAGGGCATTCATTAGAATCTTTATAGTTGTTTCAGGTTTTTGAGTTGATCTGTAGAGGATGGAATATTTCCTTCAAATAAGTTGGAACTAAGGTTGAGAAATTCAAGGTGTCACATATTACATTAAGGCGGCTTTTTTCGATAATCACATTGCAAACGTTCAGTTGTGCTTTAGCCAAGTGGATTATAGTAATAAGTAATAATTTTTGTTTTTTGTCTGTTTTGAGTTGTTGAAATGAAACTTAATTTGGTCCGCATGCTTGTCTCTTTGGAGTTTGAAAGAGACATATGTTAGAAGCTATATATGTCTATGTGATAGAAAAGTGCATATCTTCCTTGCATATAACTGGAAAAAAAAAAATGACATCTTTGATAAAATTTCATAAGAGAAAGATTAATTAAATATATAATCATGGGAAACATATATATAGGACTTTCCATGTGTTTGAGGAGAAGTCCTCCACTACATATCTCTATGGTAGACATTATCACTGCGTGGATTCTTTGTCCTCTCCGACTCTGTCCTTGCAAATTTTCTTGAAATGTAGTATTGTTTAATCTATCTCTCGGTGAGCATTAGAAAGACTTTCTGGCATGTGGTATAAGACTTGTGTGTCATGGACTCTAAAAGCAACAGCTTACTATGTTGCTCCCCCTTCGTTAATTCAATGATGGATACAGAAATTTGTTTTCAATAGTTTTTGATACTATCTTTTTTGGAACTTATTGCCCAGTACTGTTTTTATCTCAATGCAAGATTATCACTTGATTTACATCTTTATACAACAATATAACTTGATGGGTTGGCTTTAGAATTTAGATTGGGTAGAGTAATTCTTAATCAACTTCAGCAGCCAACAAAGCCTCATAAATATCACAATCTATTTTGCTTTTATGGAAGAGATTTTAGGATTATAAAAAGGATAGTGAATCTTTATTTTCATACTAGGATGATATTGCTTTTCTTTTTGGAGGTATATATGTTGCCATGAACGAGTACTTCTTATTTCTTGTACTCAGATTCTGTGTAGTTTATTCATGTTTAGTTTAAGCTTCCCGTGGAAGAAAGCAAAATTAACGAAAAGCTAGAGTTTACAGCATACTAATACTTTTCTGATTATTTAAGAAAACAAAAGCAAACCTTAGAGGTAGTAAATTTGTACTGCTGTATAATGTAGAGATCTCTATATGTCTAGTTGTTTTATACATATGAATATGATCATCTAAGCAATATGATGCTGTTTATAAGGACTTTGGCTTCTGTCTGATGGAATCGGAACTAATACTTACGAAACTTACAGGCTATTTGGTTTTATTTTCAAACCCCATTTTCACCTTTTCAACTATTCCAGAAATAAAACACATAACTTTTTAACCATTTCCACCCAACATCATTTTCATTTTCAAATCACATTCTCCAATAACCTATATATTTTCTCCCAACAACCTATATATTCTCTTTCTCTGTATTCCATTATTCTATCTCTCTCTACCTACAACCTATTAAAACCAACATAATCATTACATTTTCAAACATTTCATCCAAACACATTTTTATTTTCACATCACATCACATAACTAATTTTCACCAAAATGGAAATGCTGAAAAGTGAAAATGAAAATGAAAATGAAACCAAACACAGCCCCTTCGGATTTTGTTTTGTAATTTTTCCAGGAAACTTAGAATTATGCTTTGTTTCGTAAAAAATTATGTCCCTTTTTTTAGGGATAATGTAAAAATGGGTTGGGCAACTTACAGATGGATGTCTGCTAATTATATGAAAATGAGATGGAAAATGTTGTGAAATTTCTTGGGACATTATTAATGGATTCTTAGGTTTCCATGAAACTTGTAATGCTTTAATCCTACGTTACATTTCAAAGAATAACTAAGGTAGTGTTTGGATATATTTTATGTTTGATTTTATTATGTGTTTTGTGAGAATGAATAATAAAAGAATTGTGGGAGAATGTGAAATGATGGTTGGGGAATGTGATTGATGTTTGGTTGTGTTTTTAAGAATAGTGAAAAATGGGGTTTGAGGAGTCACTACAACAAATTACACTTTTAGTAATGAATAATTTTGTTACCATAAAACTGAAATTCGTTCCCCAAAATATTGGTAACGAATTTTTCGTTACTTAAGTTTAGTGCCCTAAAGCCCGTCGCAAAAGGTTTTAGTAACGAAATTTATGCTTCGTTACGAATGATGGACTTATGGCGATGAAATGTATCGTTACCAAAATATGATATTAGTAACAAAAAAGTGTAGTAGTTACAATAGATTTTTATAGCGTAACAAAATATTTAGTTAATAAAACATTGGCAATTTTGTTGCATTTTATTTTTTCGTTACCAATGCATAATATAATGATATTATTTATTTAATTAAGTATAGTTACTAATTGTTTATGTAACAAAATATTTGGTTACAAATAGTTAAATAAAATTTTAATTCAAAAATAAGTATTTCGTTACTAATGGAATAAATAACTAAAAGTTTTGCTACTAAATGTGTGTGCATGGGCTCCTGTTTGAGCTGCTTCATATGGATGGGCCACATTTGACATCAGGCCTACGCCTACTGGGCCGCTGAATTCTGGGCTCGACCCCGGCCATCGCACACTAGCCCACGGCCCACCAACAAGAGCGCCACAGGCCGGCCCACCGGCAAGAAGGTAGTGGGAACCAGCGCCTCGGCCACCAGAGCTCAGGCCCAACACCCACACCGGCCCACTCGAGCTCAGGCCCAGCTCAAACACTGGCCCATCAGGACCAACCACACCGGCCCACCCGCAAGGCCAGCGCCCATACCGGCCCACCCGCAAGGCCCAACGCCCACGCTAGCCTACCGGAGCGCAGGCAGGCCCAGCACAAATTCATCCGAACTTGTTGGTAGCAGGATTCGATCCCGCAACCATGCCCACCTGAAGCAAGCACCTAACCATCTTGGCTGCATGTCCAAATGTTAATATTTGCATTTGCTCAATTACTTATTCATCTCTTCCATATAAAGCTCTCTAACAATTTCACATGTTATCAAGAAAATATTATTTTATTTTTAAAAATAAAATAATAATTGTCATTTAAATAAATAAAATAAGAGTATCAAATAGTGAATTAAAAGAAATAAATAAAAAGTGTGAGATAATTATATAACATAGCTGCATGAAGCAAAGAAATTTTATTACATATACGTATATATAAATTGTTAGGTAAATGCTTAATATTTTTGTAGAAGAGCTTATAATATAAAATACTTTATTTTAGAAATTTATAAAAAAAATATTTATAAAAACTAATTGGCATTACATATATATAAATATTAAAAAATTGTGAACAAAACCCTTTAAAGTAAAAAATAAAGGGCAGTTTAACAAGCAAAAGTAACAATATTATTAATTTTGGCGGTTTAGAAAAAATCAGCACGAAGTCATTCATTCAGGGAATGTTTTACTAACCGCCACTATTTATTATGAATTCCGCAGCGGTTTAAAAAAACCGCCACTAAATGGCTAATTCAGCGGCGGTTTGGATAAATCGTTGCTCAACCACCGTTAAATTAATATTTTCTGGCAGTTAAGACAAACCATCACAAAATATATGCCACGATTAACCTACTTTCTTGTAGTGTGTGTGTGTGTATATATATATACTATATATGTATATAAGTTTGAATGAAAAATTATATTATATACATAGTTATAAATATTAAATATTATTTAATTCAAAATGAATAAATAGAAAAAATAGATAAAAATAAAAACAATTTAAATTTTATTGATAAATTTATATATATGTATATTATATATATGTGAATAAGTATAAATGGAAAAAATAAGTATACATCTATGAATAATTCGAAAGAAAAAAGATAAAAATAAAAATTATTTAAAATTTTATAGATAAATTTATATATATATATATGTATAAAATGAGAATATATGAAATAATGAGAAATTTTGATTTTGATTATTTGAAAGGTTATTTGTTATTCACTATTTCTTTGTTATTTGCAAAATATAATATGAATATCCAATTATATTTATAAAAAAAATTGAGAATGAATACAATAATTTGTTTTTTCTATATTTTATTTTAAATTATAATTTCATCCTCATATTTTGTCACTAATTCATATTTTAAAATCAATTTTAAGTTTATAATTATTTTATCAATTTACTATAGTTTTAACTTTATATGACTAATGCCAAACTCTTTTCTTCACTTAATTATTCAATAACTAAGTTATGAGTCAAATTAAAAGGTTTCTATTAACTTATATACTAATATTGATTTTAACTTTATAATTATTTTATATATTTATTTTACTTTTTTTTATCTTTACTATCATAGTTTTGTCTTAACTTAATTGATTTTTAATCAAAAATTAAAATTAAATAAGATTGTTTTTAAAAAAGAATTGGCATTACATATATATATATATATTAAAAAATAGTGGACAAAACCCTGTAAAGTTAAAAACAAAGTGCAATCTAATAAGTAAAAGAAATAATATTATTAAGTGCGGCAGTTTAAAAAAACCAGCGCAAAGTATATAGCGCGATTAACCTATTTTCTTGTGGCGTATATATATATATATACACACTATATATGTAAATAAGTACGAATAAAAAATTATATTATACATATTTATAAATATTAAATATTATTTAATTCGGAATGAATAAATAGAAAAATAGATAAAAATAAAAGTAATTTAAATTTTATTGATAAATTTATAAATATGTATATTATATTTATGTGAATAAGTATAAATAGAAAAAATAAGTATACATGTATGAATAATTAGAAAGAAAAAAAGCTAAAAATAAAAATTATTTAAAATTTTATAGATAAATTTATATATATGTGTGTGTGTGTGAAAAATGAGAATATATGAAATAATGAGAAACAATGATAAATTTATATATATGTATAAAATGAGAAATATATGGAATAATAGAAGAGAGAAATGAGAATAAAAAGAAAACAAAAGAAAAGAAAAGAAAAGAATGAAAAAAAAAGAATAAATAAATAAAATATGATAATAAAAAGTTATTTAAATTGAATTGTATATATGTGAAATGATTAAGGATAAATTGATCTTTTTATATTACAATTACATTAAATGGGCAATAAATGTGGAGGGGGAGGCGGTGTGCGTGGTTTTATAAAACATAAAGAAGTTGTTTTGTATATATATATATATATTTTTTTTTTCACATAAGTGTTTGACACTTATTTCACAAATCACATTAGGATAAATTACAACTAGCCCAATAAAATTATTACCATTTCAATGGAGCCCTTAGTTTTCTTTTTTTTTGCTCATGTAGTGTTTGGTTATATTGGAAAAATTATATTTTTGGTCTCATTGGATGGGAGGTTTGCACTTTCGGTAATTAAGTTGATACTTATAGGACCAAAACTCTAAATTTTTTAATACATTTGGAATAGCACCTCAACTTCCATTAGTATTCAGGCAAAACTGTTAAATTAAAAAAAAATAATTACCCAACAGCTCAAAATTTTGACTTATTTGTAAAAATTTCACAAAATTTGAATTGCCCAATCAACCTTCATTAAAAAAATTTAAAAATATATAACAAAATCCTCATAAAAAAAATTTATATTTCAATATAAATATCATATAAATATATATATGTATAATATCAATATAAATATATATAAAATAATATCATATAAATATATATATATATATAATACCCACTCCCCTCTCCCCCAATCCCTCACTGCCGGCCATGGTTAGCGGCCACTGGGTTTGGCCATGGAAAAATGGCCAGCAGCTAGATCTGGCCTGTGGCCGGCTAGGGCCAAGCCTGGGGTGGGGGGTGTTGGTTGGAAGAGGCAGGGTGGGTGGGTGGGGGGGGGATGTGGAAGAAGGAAGGAAAATATATATATATGTGTATATATATATACTTATTTATTTATTGTTAATTAATAAATTTTAATTAAATTTTTTACTTATGTTATTTATTTAAAATCATTACATTATTTTGTTCAAAATAAATAAAAATATTTATTTATTTAAAAATATTAAAATTATATTTTTAGGATAAAATTTTTTGATTTTATTTTTATTTAAAGTATTTATTTTGATTAATAAATAAATTTAATTTTTTTATTTATATACATGCACATCAAGGTCTCACAGGGTTCCAACTCTATATATCCCACATTTTGACTTATTTAATTTTTATTAATTAATAAATTTAATGAAATTAGTTTAAATTAGGGCTTGTTTGTTTATGAATTGGAGCATTGTGTCAAAATATTTTAGCAATATGGTTTTTTGGAAGTGGGGTTGGAGAATGTGATGGTTGTTGGTTTGTATTTTGAGTGGTAGGTGAAAAATGAATTGAGAGAAAATTATTTATTTATTTGTGTTTTAGAATGGAACAAGATATTATATCAATAATTTTTTTATTGGGTTGATAGGGTGAAATAGAAATTTTAAAATTACAAGTGTTAGTATGATATTTTTAGATCTTATTTTTATTTTTAAATTATTTATTTTCATTAATAAATATTTTTTTATATTTAATAAATATATTTAACTTAATATAAATAAATTATTTTAGATATGATTATTTTTTAATATTATTGAGATGTAATTTAAAAATAAAATCATATTTAATTAGGAGATGGATTTTATTTTTATTTTTATTTTATAATTAATAAATATGTTTAATTAAATTTGATTAAATTACTTTACATATGTTGATGATTTTAAATTTTTATTTTTTTAATCCAACTTTAATTAAAAGATTATTTAATATTTAAAAGAATTATTAATAAAATTATTTACATTTATTTTGAGTAATTTAAATAATATTAACGTTAAACCCCCCATGTTAAAGTTACAAATAAATTCAAGGGTATTTTCGTCTTAAAGATAATCAAAACAGCTTTTGAAGGATATTTTTGAATTTTAATATAAATTTTCAATAGACATCTACAAATTTTTTAAGGATGTTAACAGTTCTTCAAATATTTAATTAAATATATGGGGATAAAAAATAATTTTATTAAACTTATAACTATATTACTAAGTTTATATTATAATGTCGTGAGTATGTCAAAATAATTTCAAATTTTCCAATTATATTAAAGTTATACAAGTTGATCAATTTTAAAACAATTTGCGTTAATTAAGTATAGAAAAATTTCAATAAATGCATGTTCAAATTGTCCACATCAATATATTATTAGTACAGAATATTTTAATTTTTAAAATAAAATTAATTACACGTAAAGACTAAAGCTTTTAGAATTTATAAACAATTTTTCTGAAATCTTTTTGTTCAAAAACAATGTCCTAATAAATAATAACAAAAAATAGAATTAAATTTTTAACCTCCATAATAATACATCATAATTCATCTTATAATATAAGATAAAACAAATAATTTTTGTACATACTATTTATACACAAAATGGAGGGAGGAGCAAAAATTTGGAGGGAATAAAAAAATAATAAGGGAATTCATTTTTGGAGGGAAACTTATTTTTTTAAGGAAATATAATATATAGACCAATTAATTCTTAAGAACAATTTGTTCAGGTCTATGAAAGCTAATAATCGTTATATTTAATAATATACTTTAAGTTAATACTTTTTTTACACTATATTAAACCACGAAAGTTATCTTCATTTTAGCAATTTATATAGTAAAACATACACACAATTAACATATAAATATCTATAAGTTATAAAAATATTTAATTGGCCAATACAACGATTAAAAAACGAAATGTAAAATTAACAGGCTTAACTTCAGGGACCATTTTCTTTTCATTAAGTATTATGGCAAACTAGATTTCTTTGTTTTCTTTTGTTATTCAGGTATGTAACCTTTAACTATTTATTTTAAGGAGTTTTTAGAATTTTTCTAAATAAATATTGTAATAAATTATAATAAAAAATTAAATTGTTAAGCACCAAAATTTATAAGTCCAAATGATATGTTATTTAACTATTTTAACTATAATAGAAAATCATTTAATAATTTAAAAAATTATATGTCAATTCATCATATAAAGCTAAGATAAAAGAAATTAATTTTGCTATAGATTTATTTATACAAAAAAAATGGAGGAGCTAAAATTTAGAGGAATTGAAAAAATGAAAAAAAATCCATTATTGTTAGAGGGAATCAATTTTTTGGAAGAAATCAAGTCAAATTATTATGTCCAAATTAATAATAAAAACAATTGTTAATATTTTTTATGGGCCAAATTTTGGAGGGAATACAAAGTTGGAGGGAAACAAAATTGCATTGCCATCCAAATTCATTAAATAAATTTATACATATGTATAAAATAATAATATATGAAATAATAAGAAATGAGAAATAATGATAAATTTATATATGTATAAAATGAGAAATATATGATGAATCTTCTTTAAATTTTATTGAAATATATATATATGTATATATATACTACATATGCATATAAGTATGAATAAAAAATTATATTATATATATGTTTTTATAAATATTAAATATTATTTAATTTGGAATGAATAAATAAAAAAAATAGATAAAATAAAAGTAATTTAAATTTTATTGATAAAATTATATATATTTATATTATATATATGTGAATAAGTATAAATAGAAAAAATAAGTATACATGTATGAATAATTAGAAAGAAAAAAGATAAAAATAAAAATAATTTAAAATTTTATAGATAAATTTATATATATATATGTATAAAATGAGAAATATATGAATTAATGGAAGAAGAGAGAAACGAGAATAAAAAGAAAAGAAAAGAAAAGAGAAATATATGAAGTGCTGGAGGGGAAGGGTAGGGATTCTTCTTCTTCATCTTCTTCTTCTTCTTCTTCTTTTTCTTCTTCTTCTTCTTCTTATTATTATTATATTTGAATTCTTGATTTATATTAATTGAATAATTGAATAATTTTAGAATATTTTTTATTTTAATTTTATTATGTAATCTACAATTATATAGTTAGGATGATAGACTCAAAATTTTATTGTTTAAGTTTTATTTTGTTATATCTGAATTAATAAATAAAATATATTTATATTTAATAGAATTATTTTAGATGTATTTATCATTTTAATGTCATTATGTAATTTTGAATTATATAGATAATAGGATAGACTTAAATTTTTATTGTTTAATTTTTATTTCATTTTTAACTTAACAAATAAAGTCAAAAAATTTTATTTAAATTATTATATATTTTACTATTTTAACATTATTAAATATTTTAACTTAATATTATTAAAATTATATGGCCTAAAGTTATAAGTTAGATTTTTAAAAAATTTTAGATGATAAATTCGTATGAAATAAAATTGAATAAATTTGAAGAATATTTGATATTTTAAATTCTAATGTTTAGAATATTTTTTATTTTAATATTATTATGTAATTTATAATTATATAGTTAGGATGACAGACTTAAAATTTTATTGTTTAAGTTTTTTTTTTGTCATATTTGAATTAATAAATAAAATATATTTATATTTAACAGAATTATTTTAGATGTATTTATCATTTTAATATTCTTATGTAATTTTGAATTATGTAGATAATAGGATAGACTTAAATTTTTATTGTTTAATTTTTTTTCATTTTTAACTTAATAAATAAAGTCAACAAAATTTATTTAAATTTTTAGATATTTTACTATTTTAACATTATTAGATATTTTAACTTAATATTATTAAAATTATATGGCCTAAAGTGATAAATTAGATTTTTAAAAAAATTTAGATGGTAAATTCATAGGAAAGAAAATTTAATAAATTTGAAGGATATTTGGTATTTTAAATTCTAATGTGCAAGTTTTAAATTTTTTTTAGGACTCAATTCATTTAATTTGATAATTTAGCAAGTGGGATACAGTGTATGTGTGTTTATATATGTGAATATATATATAAGTATATAAATACTTTTCAAGATTTATCTTTTTTTTTTTTATCTTTTTACTTTTTTCAATTTTTATGTACCTATTTTTACTTTTTTATGCAAATATACTTTTTTTTTGTCTAGTAAAATACATGGCAAGAAGGGGTTCCACATCACATGCCACGTAGGAGAGAGGATGTGACGTGGCGCCATGTGGATAGGGCCTGCTGCAAATAAATTCTCAAATTGCCAAAATTCAAAAGTTAGTGTACTAAAAACATAAAGTCAAATTTTGGCAGTAGGGTATAGTTACGGGTCCAATTTTGCATTTTTCCTCTAAATGAAAACTCACAATTCATTGAATAATTCACAAAAAAGTTATAAAGCCCAATATTTTAAAGAAATTGGCCCAACTAATGGATTATTCACTTCAAATTTCTTCAAGCTCAATCTTTAAAATAAAACTCAGTTCAATAATAATTCACTAAAAAATTAGTTAAGCCCAATTAACAAATTCTTTACATTATTGTAAAGTCCATTTCTTGAACAAAAGCCCAACCCACAAGTATTAGTAAAAAATTAATTTAATATTCGTTTATAATTATTAACGAAAATCATTGTTACCATATGTATACAATTGATATTTGGAGGGAATGAATTTTGGAGGGAAGTTAAATAAAATAAAATTTAGTAACTAAAAACTTTGTTACAATATATTCTATTTGTAACAAATATTTTGTTGTTACAAAAGGTACCAAATTTTGTTACAAATATATCTTCTATATGATGGAAAATGTTATATGTAACAAAATAACATTTTTCGTAACGAATAATTAGTTAGTTACGAACATAAAAAATTTAAGGTAACAAATTTGAGTTAAAGATAACAAGACTTGTACTTTGTTACTAAAGAAAATATTATTTGTAACAAAAAATCAATTTTGTTACAATAAATCTAACATATGTAACAAATTTTACCTTTGTTACCAAATTTTTTGTTACGTGAAGTGCAAATTGTTGTAGTGAGTTTTGAAATGTTTGGTTATGTTTTGTAGAAGGCATTTTTTACTGCAAATGTCAAATCATTGCTTTTATATTGGTGTTTGGGGGTAAAATTTGATAGTAAAGAATTTTTTTAATTGTAAGGATAATGATAAAAAAATATTATGTATTTATGTATGTATATGTAGTGAAGAGATACGATTATGTTTTAAGTTTATAATGATTAATCTAATGATTAGGTGGGTTGTATTATAATATTTTATGAATTTATTTGTTAGTTGAAATTTTTTTTATTTTTTATTATTATTATTTTCTTAATATTGTTATTACTGTTCTTATTATTACGGTTTATATGGTACATATGAGTGTCTTAGATTGAAAAGCAAGTCGTATTTATAGATACTTGGACAAAGAAATGTGACGGAAATCTAAAAAGAAAATTGTAATGAAAATCAAATTGTGCTTGAATACGGGGTGGAGGAAATTAATAATTATGTATACATGAATATGAACAGTGGCAATAGAATTAGTAAATGTCATTATTAATATTTATATTACTATTAATATTGTTATTGTTATTATTTTACTATTATTAATATTATCAATATAAGATTGTATATTACGTTTGAGTGTGTTGGATTAAAAAGGAAGTCGTATTTGTATATTATAGTAAGCATATCTTATGCAGGTAGAAAGAACACAATAAATCAATCCAAACCCTAGCTTTCTTTAACATAGAATTAGTCCATATTGCACGCAGAATTAAAAGATAGGAGTGTTCTAATAATATTATATATGTCTGCAAATGGTACATAACACATAATTGAAGACATCGTGATATCAGGGGGTGCACTTTGAGGTAGAGTCATCACATGTCCTAGGTGCCAGTGGGGGATGCTGATGCATCTCTCGTTGTCCCACCATCAGATAGGTTGGCTGCATGACCGTCGGTGAATATGTACTGTAGTAGGAGGTATAAGGGTTTTTCGAATACATGAAAATAGCTCTGTCTTATAATCTCATGAGCGAGGTACATTACAATTTTCAATGTGTAATGTGAGTTGTGTGTATATGTATCGTATATTATTTGAAATGGAAAAAATGGTAAACTTAACTTACATTCCCAACATTCGCCCAGTACTGTGTGTCAACATGCACCACCATAGTGTCGGCGTTGTACTACAGCCTAGGTATAGTCATGTACTTCACAAATGCGTAGTATTGAATACGCAGCTGCTGAATCTTCATCTTAACTTCATCAACAGTCCTCACCCTCACAAACGTCCTAGACATACAACATGCAATGTGTGAGCACTCATCTATGAGGACTTGCTTATTGGAGATGTCATGGGAGGGCATAGTATTCATCAAGTAAGTGATTAGGGCAGCCTCCTCCTAAAGCCTCCAGTGGGGATCATGAAATATACCATGCACAGGCACATTACGAGTCGGTGGTGTCCCATTGGATAATCCTGGCATAGTCTATAGTTGTAGTATTAATATCATGATACATGTAATGATGTCAACAAATAAAACTTAAATCATACATGGTATGTCCATTCATCACGTACAATACTCATTATCAAGACCAACTAGAATTCTATAGTACATAAAGTCATTTAAGGCACAATCAGTATGATACATAAAAATAATTCATTTAGATTACAGCAAATTCAAGATGATGTAGGTGGTCAGTCCGGTGTGCGACCCGTACTAACTTGGCTCATGTGAGGCGAGCCACGCTGTCTCGATAGTCTCGTGCTAATTTGTCGAATAATCTTAGACCATGACGTGATAGACCCAATTCCCGAACTCCTATCGATTCCGCCGTTTGAGCCAGCAGGCATGTCTGCTCTAACTCGAGTCAAACGAGAACATGGGATGTTGGACCTAGAGGACCTCTGCAAGCACAAAGAACTACGTGATGCGCTTGCACCTGATTGGGTGATATGGTGTTCTTGCTAAATTAATAATAGATCGTTGCGTCTGTCATGTTGGCTCAGGCGATTGCCAGTTCATTGTGGTCTTCCACATGGTGTAAATATCTTAATTAGTAGGTCATATCTAGTCTCCGCATACTGCCAATAACGGTCTACAAGTCGGTGTCTCTACGCACACATTAAAGAACAAAATTGGTTATGGAACACATATAATTGTACAAAAGATTAAGTTAAAGATAGCAATGCACAGTATCCTTACCGCTTGGAGCTCCGATCGCATAACAGTAGGCACGTAAATATCATCGATTGACGGCTCGTAGAAAACGTCAGGATTCTCGACGATCGCATTCATTGTGCCATGGTGCTCCTTAAGCTCAAGAAATTTCTCCCTTACAAAATCAGTCGTGTATGGCGATGAAAGTGCTAGCCAAGTTTGTTAATTATGTCGAACATGTATATTTGTATCGTTCATCCGTTAGGGAGTCAATTGTGCTTGCACTGTCCACCGATGCACCCCGACTCGTACCTGTGTAGTAGGAGGACCGTACGCAGTAGTAATGAATATTAAAATATAACATATACAATAGATTTGAGTATGTTACGGAACTATATGAAATGGCAATTATAAGTGCTTCGTTACTACATGAACCTGTCTATTTCCACCCAGAGCAGGTGGTCATACATATAATATCTTAAATAAGACTGCTAGTAGGAGCAGCAACATAAGCCACAAAATACATATACAGCATCCACATAAGGGCAATAGTAAGAGTGGCCCTGTATGGTGTGCTAAATGCGGTGGTGTGTGCTAATCAGTGTGCACAGAGTTATGCTCATCGCAAGGAAGGCCACTCGGCGATGCAATCCCAGAAGAACCACCTATGGATGTAGATGTGCTATAAGTACCATGTGATGAGGCAGCACCAAATGGTTGACGCTGCCTATATATACCTACTGCCTCCCCACTCCACTGTCTGCCTATATGAAGTTGCGTGGGTGCTCAAGGTAAGCTAGACATCTGAAAAAGTAACGTCCGTAGCTCTTTTCTCTCCTGGCCATAAAGACTCACATGGGGTTGGCACCGCATGCGCACATGGGAAGATCGAGCCTACTCATCCTTCAGCAAAATCATAGCACACATCTCATTACACAAATTATAGAATAATATTTTTATAAGGTTACAGTGCAACAAGAAAGACAAAGATATCTCTACATGTGACACGTGATGATACATGCATATATTCAATCATCGAGTATTATAATATGGCGTTCATAATTATCATGACAAAATATTAAGTGATGACAAGCAGTTCTACAAACAGTACATACAACACAATATTGTGGATTTAGGTATTCAATCTAAACTAATCAATGCCTGTCCGCCCACAACCATTGTGCTAAACCATCATGAAATTCAAATTGTACATATATCTCCTGCTGGCTCGGGTGACCAAGGTGGTTGAAGGTCAGGGTCAAGTTCGGGGTCTGGGGTCATGAAAATGTTATCATCCCGACTACACTTACGGATGAAATTATACAGAACACAACATACAATGATAATATCAGCCTGCCTGGTGACCATGTAGCTCGGCATACCCCAAGCTAGAATTGGGAATCGCTTTTTAAGAATCCTAAACGCCCATTCTATGGTGTTCCTCAGTCGAGCGTGTCAATGGTTGAATAGCTCCCTTGGCCCACTATATATGGGGGTACTATCGAACTGTTGGAGGTGGTATAGGGACTGTCTATATGGGGATAAGAAGCACATATAGTTCGTGAATGCAGCAACAATGAGATAATACTTCCCTAAACGAGAATATTTAAACGTGTTAGTATAGTCTAGATAGTAGTTGAATAATATTAATTCCGTACGACACATAGATATGACATTGTATAGTTACCATTCATCGAACTGTGATACCTGGTAGGGGAAATGGAAAGGCAGGGTCACTTTGGATTGTGTTCAGCAAGACCCGTGCATCATTGGCACTACCCTCCCAGCCCGCGTACACGTACGTAAACATTTGGTCAAAATCGGCTATGCGAGCACATTTTGAGAGACGTTCCCTTTTTAGGAATGATATGCATTCTGTCTGTGAGTGGGTACCTAGGCACACACAATGTGCCGTTGATTGCCCCCACCACACCCTAGGGATCAAATGTGAGCAGTTCAGGTACAAAAGATTATTAGATAGGTAGCATAGTAAAAGTTGATCCAATATCTATTCCCATACCTGAAAATACGGGAAGAAGTCGGGATTCGATTGAATCTGATTGGGCAACTCATTAAAATTTGGGGGAGTTATGAACTCAGGTGCTAACATATTCAATGCCCTAAGAACACGATGTACATGGCAGTTAACCGTCTCCAAAGAGTGTTGGAGACATTCTATTGTATTCCTCTATCTCTGATGTCCGCCAACTATCTGCATAAACATTGCAACCTCCTCAGTTGGTGATACCCGACTCTGTTGCATTTGAGGTAATAGCCCACGACTAGTTACTTCATAGACCAATGCCATGAAGGTAGGCTTCGTTATGCATATGTTTTCATAGAATCGGTCAGAATGGCCATCCATTATCTTGCCAACCCAATCTACCCTATGTAGCACAGATGTGCTACATAGTAGTCTATCATTATACAGATTAGGCAACAAGACATCTGCGATGAATAATACATCATCAGGTCCGTTAGATACATCACTGCTAGGTGTGCTAGGTGATCCTTCGCTAAACTCCAACTTAATATCATGTGGTGGCATCGAGCTCGATCCACTAGCCATCTATGTAAAGAAAACATGCAGTACATGCAATGTGAAAGTTGATAAAGATATAGTACGTTGTCATGTTATACAAATCCATAGAAGATGTGATTACATGCTACTAAGTTGCGTGACAATAGAGTCGTACATACCAAAGCATTAGTAGATGAAACATACAAGTAAAAATCACACAGACAAGCAACATAGCTACTTAACAAGAGTGGATCAATGGGGGAATAGGGAACGTGGTGGTTGGTCTAATTGCCTAGAGACTCAACCCAAATACGACTTTCTCTATCATCCAATTGTAGAAAGAAGGTCTTCATCGTGGCACTCTGAAGAGAATTGATAGCCTTTCCAAACAAGTGGTCTGGTAGGCCATGTAGGCAACACAATGCATCAACATACTTGGTAATAGAGGATTAGGAGACTCAATCCTCTTGAACTTTACGTCCATCATGCCACCCCATTTGTTTAGGGCCTCCTCCAATCGATCTTGTTTGTCTCTTGCTTAGAACTTCCTTTCTTTGCCCCTCCTCCGTCAGGATGAACCCTCCCCCAGAGTACCGGTAGTGTCGTCAAAGTCATCACATGATGAAGCTGAACGTTTTGACCCACTAGTACTGCCTCCAGTCATATTATCACTCCCACTCCAATTATTGTCTTGGCTAGATGGGGCATGGTCGAAGACCTAGGATTAGAACTCGAGGAAACATTTTTTTAGAACATTCAGTACAGTAATCGTAGCATGGTAAGCTATGGTCCATCAAGGAGGCATGGTCGGGGTGCTCTTGTAACACCAAAAAGAGCATTATTATACGAGTAAATGATAACATATTAGACATAATAGAACATAAGTATACCACGAGCCAGTGGGCGACGCGATCCTCGCTTGTTGTGATTGTGTTTTGGTCGTAATCCCAACCGTAACCTGTACCATTTGTTATCAATGAATGAAATAGTCGCCATGATGCACGAAGTCTATTCCATTTTTGCTTTAGCTGCTTCACATTGTATGTATATGACAGTTGTACCTCCATATTCATCCTATGGAAGATCTTGTTCTATGTGTACACTGAGAACGTGGTGGAAAGAAGATGACTAGCTTGAAATTCGTCATAGGCAAATTCGATTAACAATTTTTCATTAGCGAATGGCCATCACACGTATCCCAACGTAACACCCTTAGATAGGGTACTTTGTGAACCGTCATCTCCGTAGGATGGGTTATAACCATAAGGATCCATCTATTATCAGGTTAATTGTATGACGAGATCATGAGGAGTAAAGTGATAGGAAATTTTGCGAATGGGCAAATCAAATATATGTCCTTTAGAATGGTTAAAAGTGCAAAATAGGTCAACTAATGCGTAAAGTGGACCATATAAATTGTAGCCTATATTGAATTGGTAATGTGTCGCACATTGGGGTCAACTAATAGGTTATAGTAACGTGCGACTCCTTAATATCATGATCAATTAAATCAATTAAGAAGCAAGATAAACACATATAAGATTATTCCACTAAAGAGTAGTTAAAAAAATCAGTAAAAATAATACATATTTTTTTGTATAAGTAAAATATTTTTATTTGTATTTCAATCCAGCTACAATAAACTGTATGTCAATACCAACGGCATATACTAGATAAAATGCCATAAGTAAATCCTACTATATGTAGTCAGGACACCATTACTAACAATGACTAACAAATTATTGTTGTTGCCGTAATTAAACGAAGAAATTCAATGACATGGGGTATTAATGAATAACATTTTTTCTTTTTCAGTTACATATGGTTACACACAACCTTAATTACTGACCAAAAAACTAAAACTGAGGAAATAAAATATATGTAGACATTTGACTCCAGAAATACATTTTTACTATTAAGTTAAAACATCAGTATTGAATAGACTAATTTGATATGCATTCATTTATGGTAATTACAAGTTATTATTTTATATAGCGTATCTTATGTCTTAAAAATTTATGCATACAACAAAATTTTGATAGTTTTTATAATTTTTTCTTTAGTGCATTTAGATTAAAATTATTATATTACCAAAATTAGAAAGAAAATATAGTTAATGATTTGATACTATTTAATGTAAAAAAGATTTTGAAGCCCAATTATATAGTTCAATGTACGATTCATCATGAAAAATATAATATGAATACGCATTTAAAACGAGTATTCATACACATGTTTTTTTAGTTTAAATACAAAAAAACCCGAACGTGTACGTTTATAATTAATATAGACGTGTAAGTAAACAACATACTTGTTAATTGTAACATATAACGAATATTTCCTGTAAGGTGTTTATGTATTTAGTAATTATTATTGTTTTTGGTTGTACAATTCTTAATAATCATTATGCGATATCTATAAAATTTAATGGAAAATTTTATAATTTGTTTCCCTCTATATATGAAATTATTTTTAAATATGTAGGTATTAGTGTCTACATAAGATTAATTGTACATAATATATTACATATGTACACCCTTAACTATAAAGTGGAAACACATTATGCTCCTATAAATATCAGTCTATCAAATATTTAAACTTAAATAGGAATTTTTTTTAGTACCACACACTTGGTAAGCTATAATATAATGTATAGTTCATTTTAGGAATTGGTACCTAGACTCAATCAATTGTGCGTATTATTATGTTCGGCTTTGTTATATTATATTTCTTATATATTTGAGTAATAATTTTTTTTTTTTTGTAATAACTCTTTTATTATACTCAATTCCGTGGTATAAATTTCCAAAAATATATGTATATGAATAAGTCACTATAAATAATATATTACATAGGTATACATATGTGTATATACCCATATTTTGAGGTACGTGCATTTATATCCTATAGTTGAAAGTTGTGTAAATATGTCCTAAATTGAATTTATATGTTCGAACTTCAATATATTTGGTAAGTAATATATGGTTTTTATATCATATGTTGTAATTATTATTTTCGTAGAACGAAGAAAGGGGAAAAAAGTTAAAAACATGCGTTATATCCAGTGTGAATATATGTTCCACAAATTTAGTTAATCACCATTAACTTATAGTGGTCCTTATTATTATTATTATATTGTGGCACTTACATGATAAACACGAACATATAAGAAAAACCTAATAGGGAATTAACGGGTCATTAATTGAAACCTGATTTGCCCACATGCTCAACTCATATATCAAACATACATAAACCACTTCAATATGCAATTGTAATTAACATATAAAACAATAATTTAAACCCTTAAAATTGGAATTGTACAACTGGTTTACACAACCGTGGGGAATGGACATTTGAATACACAAACAAGTTTATCTTTCAATGCTATACAAAGACTCCTAACAACTTGCATGATGGATAAAGGGACAACTTAAGGGACATATGTGGTCTGAATCTCCATGTTCACATCAAACAACCTCCAATCTAAAACTAAATAACAAGCTGAAGCTGCTACATACTTGGGCACAACCCAAAAAAAATGTGAGATTGAGTCATTTGGGACCACACCCACATGAAATGGTGTGATCTACTTAGATGCCCAATCTAGTAAAAAATTTAATGTATGTGGTCACTCCAATCCAAACCAACCAAGTAGGCCAAATTATTTGACCACTTGGTACTCAACTATGCAAACAAGGAAATGGAACCAAGACAAAAGCATTAAACACAACCGAGATAAATGAGAAGGAGACAGAAGCAAATAAAACATCATAGACAGGAAAACTACTCTAACCTCATTGAAAAGGTGACAACAGAAAATAAATAGAAGACACAAAACCCTCTGACAACCTACCATTCAAAGGATTAGAAATAATTTCAAGTTTGGCTCCAAACTTAGCTTATAGGTATATGGAGACTAAGCTAACAGCCATATGATAACTGAAAACAACAACTGCATATGAAAGAAATACAACAACAGTGGACGACACCAAACGAAGGATGGAGTGACCACATGTGTTGAACAATTCGACATAAACTGAAGGCGAAAAAACTAAGAGGAAAGACAGTTAATCAGATATGATAAAAGTGGACAGAACCTCCTGTGTTTTGAGGCCCTCAAAGCTAGGATAGGTACATGTTGCTAACAAGGGATTAGGAACCATTTTTTGGCAAACAACCGAAGCAGACATAAGCTACATTTTGGGTCTGCACAAGTAGGCCATTGCAACATGGCCCCGCACTGAATCAAGTCTCAGAACGAGGCCTCCAATAATCCAATCCTAAGTAGTCACCATGGGGGAATGACTTGTTTCTCTATTTTTGGCATGGAGAAACCCCAAACGTGAAGCTATAATTTCTAAGGGGTCAATATGGCTCATGATAGTGAACAACCTAACAACAACCACATAATAACGTACTACATACTCAAATTCCTCATCATAGAATCATATAATGTATAGCATAGTATTTGAGCAGCATATATAAGTGTTATCACATAAAACAATCAAACATCTTAAATAATAATTACAATCAGCCAGAAAATGAGAAGGTCATACTAGAGCAACAAAATAAGAGTAAGTACACAACACCGAACTTATTGAGAAGCTACAACAGGAAGGGGTTGGTGAATGTACTGGAGGGCTGCACGGGGGCCGAGAGGTAAGAGTAGAGATGGAGAAGTTGTCCCTAGACTCACACACAGAAGCTGCTGATTGGATAAGATATAATTAATGGCAGAAATTTATATGTTTCATTGAACTTGAGGAAGAATGGTTAGGGGGTGGCACTTTAGTTATTGGAATTACTTACCGTTTTGGTAGATTTTCTTTCACAAGGAAACAACTGACACTTAGCTTGGACAATGGAGGGAGACAGAACCAATTTTAATGATAAAAACACAAGTTGTGAAACAATATTTTAATGTGTGCAAGTGAAGGAGTTTGAGTGGTTTAGGAGAAGAAGAGGTGAAGTTATAGAAGGAAGGATGAAGTTTATATATAGCCACATATCAATAATGGAGTACATAGAATAGTTAAGTGCAATGACTAAACCCACACAGATATTAGAAATGTAGAAACCATATAAAAATGTGCAGTCAAGATTCCCAAGCAGGATGTAGAAACTGAACTATGCCTCACATGGGCATGTAAGAATGCAAACAAAAGTTGCAACCTTCAAAAAGTGTAAGCCAGCCACACGGTCAAACCAGCAAAAGGAAAAAAAAGAGAAAAAAAAAAAGAATCTATGCTATAATGTACTTGGACTCCCACATAGGCCACAGTTTCAGAAACACTAGAGTCAAAGACAAGGGGGGATTACAACATGCTTAGGTTTGACCAAGTATGAATTGAGATACCCAAATCATAACAACGGTACAGTCAAGACATGGTGTAGACAAGCCAAATTAAGCATATTGAGCTTGAGGAGAAACTAATATCTCACCAACTCCACCAACCAAATAACCCTTCCATATTCAATGTAAACAGATAAGGCTGTAGAAGTCAAACTGCATGTTGCCATTTAAAGTATGACATTCAACCAAAATGAACATGTACCACGGTAAAGACGTAAAAATGACTGTGTATACAATGTAAGGAAAAAAAGCAGGGCTGTTTGAGATAAAATTCAATCTAAACTACTGCCATAAAGATCCAGAAGCATGTCCTCATACAAAAGGCAAGACAACAGTCAACCAAATCATAACAAAAATCGGAGTATGATTTCCTTAAAAAAGATGAACACAAATTTTCACAAAGGAGGAAATGCCAACTTATCTTATTATGAAATACATCATATGCCCAGAACAACCTAAACTCCAAATAGTAACCATTTTCAATTAGGGCAAAGGAACTGTAGAAAAGGAAGAACAACTCGGCCACAGATTTTTCCATTTCACAGAACGCAAACTATTGTGCTATTAACACTAAAAATGATAGCTAAACATACATACAAGACAAAACCCTAGAAATATGCCATGCACATACATGGGCAAAGAAAGAGGAAAGGAAAAAAGGAACTCACCTAAGAACTTTAGCAAGTAAGAAAAAATTAAGAAACTACGGCAAGTACTGTGGCTAAGGAACTCAGTCAACACCTTATTTTGCACATCCACACTCACGCTGAATCAAACTAGAGGAGATAACACCTCTGATTACACAGGGCATAACATTTATCAAACATGAAAACAAATACAGGTCCTATTTGCGAAGACCCATAGGCAATAGAATACATGGGAGTATAAATATGACACAGCCATTTATCTACCATTGTAAACCCACGTCGTCAACTATTATAGATCCGCTCTCTCCAGTTGGTAGATCTATCGCAACGTAAGATATTGAGCATCCCACAACAAAACAATGCAAGAACAACCACAATTCATCACTAAAATAGACCCAATTGACGTTCGTTACTCAAAGCAATTTCCCAAACATTTGTTATGGAAGTTGATCTTTCACACCTTCAGATGGGTATTCCCACATATAAAATTTATTTTTCCAATCCTAACTCGACGGCATAGAGAGAAAGAGGGGGCTGGGGGAAGAAAATGAGGAATCGATGGGAGGGAACGAAGAGATCAAGGGAGGAAGAGAGACATAGCAACAAACAGGGAAGACATAAGGATGTCGGGGGGAGTCAGAAGCATGGGGAAATGAGAAATGAAGAGGGTGAAGCTGATATTAAGCAAACAAGTGGGGGTGTTTTAGGGACAGAAACAGTATAATGAAAGAAAGAAAGCAGCTGCAATGTTTGGGAATGTTTCCTTGGAACGACGGCGTTTCAGGGAAACGTAACCAAACATAACCTAATCTTGTCCCAAGTCACTTCTCATTGGCCAATATTTCACATGGCTATAAGTCCATGATTTTCTTTTAATTAAGTTTGGTCAAATCAAGTTAAGTTGCATTAATTTCATTGTGGTAGTATATATATTATCGATTGAATATATAGTTGACAATGCCGTAAAATTACTAATTATTTGTTAGTGGTTTAATATTTTTCTTTTGGGGAGAGGGGATCAGTGGTAATTATTTTCTGATCTAAATTTATGATTTAATAATAATAATTTTTTTTTTGCATTTTCTAATTTTTCATCCACCTTCACAGGCATTCGCTTCTATTTTTGATCCACCTCCACGGGAATTTATTTACATTTTTGTTCATATTTTAGCATGGCTGGTTATAGCGTGAAGTTTGATGTTTTGATCTTTCGAAATATTTATTTTTCCCCTCCCAGGCACGGACACATGATGCAGGTGGTTAACATGAATCTCTTATTTCTCCAGTAGGAAAATCTTCAAGTGCCAACAATCAAGATCGCAACTTATTTGTAGTGTTTACTTACATGGGAAACTAAGTTTAATGTTTCAATACTTGTGGATTATGATGTTTACATTTTTTAGGATGTTTATGTTTTGGAGGATGTTGATGTTGATATTTTTTAGAATGATGATGTTTTTGAGAATGTTGATGTTTTTGAGACTTGATTTTAATAGATTGATTTTAGAATGAATTAATTGTGTTGAATTTTGATAATGAAGATGTATTGACAGGTATATGAAATGGCATATAAAGATATTGAAAATTAAACAAAAAATTAGTTTTAAAAAAATTATTGCGGGGGGTTGTAAACCCCCACTAAAATTCACTCATTTTTTGATAAAATACCACATTTTAATAATAGCGGGGGTTTAAAACCCCCATTAAAATCATATGAAATATTATTCTTGAATAATAGTGGGAGTTTGAAACCCTTACTAATATTATATGAAACAATACTTTTTTATAACAGTGGGGGTTTCGCGGCCGCCGCTAAATATATATATATATAACCCGCTAAATCAATTTGAATTATTAGCGGGGTCGTAACGACGGTTGCTCGAAAACCCCCACTAGGAATTAGCAGGACATATAACTGCGCGGGTTTGCTGAACCACCGCTAAAGGAATTAGCGGGGGTTAAAAACCCCGGCTACATCTCTCAGTGATCTTAGAAGGTCCACGCTGCCAAATATCGCAAAGCATGCACCTCGTCGACATGGGGACTTAAATGACCCCAGAGAGTGACGCCTTCTAGCATTGCCTTCAAAAAAACACTTCTTACATATTCCTTCTCGACCTCACAAACTCCAAAAAGCATCTAAGATATATTAGAAAACATATAACTCCACCAGCAACCATGAATAATCGACGAAGACTAAAGCATCATAAGCATCAAGTCCCACTCAAAGCATAGAGTGAGACATATCTTTATCTCACTAGAATGCATAAACCCCCTTATCTACTTCTAAACCTACACGTGATTCAAGCAAGGCTTTGAAGCCCACGAAGGAAACTCGACGTGACTAAAAATTATCTTTTGAGCACAAGAGCACTATCTACCATTCTAGAAAATTTCTGAGGTATAGAAATATTGTGACGAAGCTTAAGTCATGCATTGATAGAAAGCTCTGGATAGGCGCCTTATGTTGGTACCCAACAATTGCCTAACATCAATATCCTCTTTTATCTCCCATCCTTAAAGCTAGATTCAACCACGATTGTGGCCTCAAATAGGTCCATGTTCTTGAAATCTCAACTTCTTTGATTTCACCAGAAAAATTCACCTAAGTCTTAAGATGGACACTATGCAATGTTTTTCCAACTCTACTAATAACATCCCACTTCCCCCTACTGAAAGAGAGATTAAGTGCTACTCCTATGACACTTTTATAAAACACCTACATACTTCATTTTCGAAACATAAGCACATACTATTAAAGGAGCTCACTCTACAACCTATGCTATCAACCTACCACCTCGTTACTAACTTTACAAGAACACTCAAAATTTCTAAGTCCTCAGTTGACTATGACTTTAGATTGATCTCCTTAAGACTCCAAATGTTAAAACTTGAAATTTTTCTAAATCCTTAGACAAGTACTACAACAATCTTCACTATATCTCTTAGGACACAACACTAGTTCTATTCATAATAATCAATAAAATTTTCAATAAATAAGTTAAGATAAATTTAATAAATTAAACTTAAATAACATTTTCAATGTAAAATTAATAATTTTCCATCGAAAATAGAGGGCTTAATGATGTGACTAAAAATGGACCTAAGGACATTTTGGCAATTTGACCAAATATGATAAATCAACCCTAAAATTAATTAATTAAGTAAATGGACCACAGAGCTCAAAAGACAAGACAAGCTTGCCAAAAGGAGGCCAAACTTTTCAGAGTAGAAGAACTCACAAGAAGTGTAGATCTCTCTAAGTACGTTCTTGAGAAGATGAACCAACACTCTACTGTTTTTCGAAAAGTGTGGTAGCAATGCAAACTAAATATGATGACTAGTGGGATCTTAAGCTAAGTTTTGTGATTTGTTGAGTTTTGAAATTACTAGTGATACAAGCCAAATTTCCTTTGCAGAGTTATCTCAACCAAATTTGAGGCCTCGTTGAAATAAATTAAATAAATATAAATATTAAAAAATTAAATTTTTAATACACACCTTTTTAGTATGCATTTAACATTTCATAGGAAAAAATTTTCCCATGTAAAACATTATTATTTAATTTTATGTTTCTCATTTTTTCAGATACAAAATTATAATTAATATTTTTTATAGTCAATTTCTTCTAACAACTCTTGTTTAATTTATAGCATAAATAACACATTTAACTATTTTTAGATATTGCTGGCTTTAGATAAACTTTTATAGGTTTCAATTTTGAAATTAAAACTTCTTTCGGCTGAAGCACAAAAAGAAAAGAAATAAAATCTTGATTTATAATAAAAGAGAAAAGAAGTTAACATCATTTAATGCTTAATTAGAATTATTATAAAAGATGAAAATTATTTAGTGGTTAACATTGGAAAAGGAGGAAGTAGTTAGGGTGTAATAAAGAAAACAATAGAAATTTAAAAAGATAAAAGAGTTTTAGGAGAATTAAAGTCATAAAGTTTAGATTTGTATTTTGGATTAATTATAAGCAATTAATTAGTTAATGTAATTTTAAATAATAAGTTCTCCAAATTAAAGGTCTTATATTTTTAGGCCTAAAATTAAAAAAGAAAATATATAGATGAGGCTTTGAAACTAAACTAAAGGTCTTACATATATTTTTTGGCCTAATATACACACACACATATATAAAGTCTCATATTTTCCTTTTGAGGCCTAAAGCATAAAAGAGAAAATATATGTATGGGGCCTCTAGAATATAGGATATATATATATATATGATATAACAAATTATGTTCACTGGGTAAAAAAGTAAAAAGGACTAAGAACATCTAACAAATCAAATAAATAAAATGAATAAAAAGGCTCGAGAATCCATTTGATTAAACCCACCAATAAGGGCATCAAAAACTTAATGGGCTAAATCCATTAAGAAAAACAAAATTAGAAATACTAAGTCCTTAAGAGAAATTGGGCACGAAAAATCATTCACTAAAATTCAATAATATTTGAGAATTAAAAACTCTCTGCTCCAAGTTCTAGAGACAAAGAACACGGAGTTATGTTGTCAACACGAAAGGGCCCTAGCTCCATTTTCATGTAACATCATCTTGGCATCATTTGCAGGAACTATGAATGAAGAAGAAGGAACGTCATAAATACAAACTTGATATGAAGCTCGAGAGTTAACAACTAGGTGGTCATAAGGTTAGAGAACATGGAGAACTACAAACTTGAAGCACAGTCACATTCGAAGCTTGAGCCCACCTCAAAAGTGCAGCTGACTCTGGAGGAAATGCTCGCGCAACAAGCACCACCTTCTAGAGATTTAATTTAGTAGATGACCTAGGAAGCATTGAAGAGCCTATTGGAGAATGCCACTACCAAGCTGCAGCTAAAGTGGTCATGTGATATGGAGAGAAACACTTGTTGGAATAGTGCACCGCAAGCCAATTAGATGGGCATCTAAACTATTTTACTTGTGATACAATCTTGATTGAATGATACTCATGAAATGGCCATCTTCATCTTATACTTATATTTACTTCACTGACAATTGGTTGAAACCCTTAGATCAAATAACACTACGAGACTTGGTCACGCACTGGGTGGTGATCATGAAACATGTCTTACACGGCCGTGATCTTAAGTCTTCCAAGTTATAGAATCTTATGAGATAGGGCATCTAAGATCCGTATAGACTTGCACTAACGATGCATAAATCTAAAGATTGGATATTGCTCTGTTTCATGAGCAAGGCCATACGCGATATGGGTGCATGTTAGTGGGTACTTGTTTTAAGTTCACTAAAGGCCCGCCCGGAGAATTCACTAGATAGTCGAAGAGGCAAGTTGGTAATGGAAAGTTCTCCAGCTTATGCTAGTACATATAAATAATCCTTTAGCCTGAGGATCCACGGTAATCTTGTGTATAGGTTTTCATGCATTGACTCTTCTTTGACCATTTAGTGGGTCGTTCGGGTGGAGATTAGGTATGAGCTACTTAGACATAAAGGTTTGTGAGATCTAAGATGGGACCCGACTCCTCATCGTTGTGAAGGGCGAGTACATCTCCTATGTATTCTATAATGATCAATTCTAAGAAATCCTTGCACAAGGTAGTATGAAAATTTGAAAAAGGAGTTTTCCAAAGATGAGGTCATAAAGGGAAATCGAACATTAGGAATAGAAACATAGAATCGTGGCTATTAGGGAGCCAACAAATATCTTGCCCTAGGCCTCTTTGGGGAGATAAGAGAAGGAATGACTGTATTTGCACGGTACGCGTAGAGCTAGAATAGTTCTCTAAAAGCATTCATTTTGGCTAATTAGTTGGGCTCCATGGGCTTGAAGTTGGACATCAACCATGAAGATTTAGTACTCTTCAATTAATGGAGATTAATTGAATTGAGTCATTAGCCCCTTTAAACTAATATGAATATTTGATATTCTATAAATCACAAAGAGTTGCAAGCCCATGTCCAAATTGCAAATCCTACTTGATGAAGGAATTTTTTCTAAAAGTTAGAAACACTCATTCATGACCAATTTTGGAGGTAGACAATTTGTAGTCATTTTGGCTAAATTAATTTAATTGTTAAATTGATCTAATTAATTTAAGGATTTAAATTAAGACCAGTTAATTAAGGAGTTAATTATTTGGTGTCACATGACTATCAACTAGTCAAGTTAACTTAAAGAGTTAAGTTAATAATGACTTGCTTAAAGAGTTAAGCAAATTGACTTAAGAGTTAAGTTAAAGGTTAATTAATTAAATTAAAGTGTTTAATTTAATTAAAATGAAGAATTAATTTTGGAGGGAAAATTCCAATGAAATGTTCATTTTGTGTGGCATTAGAATTTATTTGGATGACATTTCATAAGATGAAATGAAGATTCCAATTAAAATTCAAATGCATACAAAATTCACATGCCACTTGCTTGCTAACTTGCAAGCAAGTTGGCGCCAACTTGAGGAAGGTGTGATGCCACCTTGACATCACACCATCCTCCCTCTATACATAGATATAGAAGAGGCATCCAACTCATGTGTGAAAGCAAGCAATCTAGATATAATTTTAGATTCTTTCATCTTCCCTCCAATTTCCCAAGTGTTGCCTCATGTGTTGAAAATTCACTTTTCTTCATCTCCTACTTCCAAATCAAGCCATCATCTTTGCATTTCTCCTCTTTGTTCTCTAGCAAACATTGAGGAAAAATCTTTGGAGCATCCATTGGATACCTTTCTGGAATTATTTTGAAGTGAAACTTTTATTGGAGCATCATTAAGATGTTGGTGATCTATTAGTCCAAGTTTCACTCAATTTGTTTTCAAGGAGTTGAGATCTACTATGCCGCTAGGAGATTGTTTTCAAGGAGTTGAGATTTTCTTCCAAGTTTCTTTGATCTTATGAAAATCAAGGTAATCCTCATACCAAATCTAAATTTATGGCATGTTTAGATCATTAGCTTCTTGCGTAGCCTGGTTATTTTGGTGTTTTTATCCTTTGATAATTGGATCTAGTGTTACATGTGACTTCAACACTATCCCAAGAGTAGTAGTAATACTCACACCGGAGCTAAGGGGCTTTATCATACCTGGAGAGAATTGAGCAAAGAACTAACTATAAGTAAGACATTACTCCTCCTTATCTACCTTTGCAAATAGACGTACACTCTTTTTTAACATATACCACTCGAAAACTGTCTACTATTATTGGAGTCTAAACTCACTTACTAGTGCCATAATTCTTATGAGGAGTAAGGATCTGATATCTTTCCTCATCCATCGCTATCCTACGGAGGCGCTTCCCATGGAATAAAATAGCTAACCTGCCAAAGTTTGATAGCACAGGTATTTACATAAGCACCTCGATAACTTCTTATAGTGAGCTTTATGGCTTTAGTGAATAAGCATAGTGTTCTACGCCACACTCACCGAGCATGCCCTAGCATAGTTCAACCGGATGCCAACTACATCCATCATGGGTAATAGGTATTGGTGCAGTGCTTCTTCCAAAACTTCTCCAACAATTATAGATAATCTAAGATAATGATGTATCTGTTCACCATCAAGCAAAAAGATGGAGTCCCTAAGACACTATCTCAATTGTCTGGTCTAGGTGGTACATAAGACCCTGCACATTAATTAAGAGCTCCTGCCTAGCATTATCCAATAAAAATTGAAGCACCTGACATTTTGGGATTTTATAACCGAAAAGCGCCTTGCTACTCTAAAAGACGTCCTCATATGTGTGGAGAAATACATCAGGATTGAGGAATTTTTGGCACTTTAAGATGCTAGAAAATGCATGGTGCCTGACAAAGAAAGTAATAATAATAACAACAACCCGAAAAACCATAGGCACAATCCTCTTTGGGCTTTCGCCAATTACGCTCCACTCATAGCCCTCAAAATAGAGATTTTGATTGTGGCATTGTAGTAGGGCCTCATTTATCATCCTCCTCAGAATACGATATATAACCCAAAGAAGCAAAAATTTGATAAGTGGTGCAGCTTCCAGTGCCACCGTGAGTACACTACTAAGGAGTGTACACACTTGAAGGACAGAGTGAGAGGGGTTTAGGAGTTAGAGGAAGTGAGGTTGCCAACAACAATTTGATGATGAGCCCAAAAACTAATAGCATCAACATGACCTAGATAATCTCCCTACTACTAATGTTATCTTGGTGATCTTATGAGGACTAGCTAGAGGAGGCTGCACAAATACAAGGCAAAGACGGCGCTAGTGTGAGTAGCAAGGCAAATACTGACTCATTTAATTATTCCCATATTGGAAATTTTTGATGTATGTTCTCTAATGCCCATCATCACCTTTGGAGAAAGATATTGAGCCTAGGCAATAAGAACATAACGATGCGTTGGTGATTTTGTATTTCTTTCAAACTTCTAAGTAAAGAAGATATTGTTGACATCTTTTTCCATGATGCATTCCTGCAGCTAGGAGAATGGCCGGCTATAGAAAATTAGTACTCCTCTAGTAGGGTTTACCGACATTGGAAGTATTGGGGAAAACTACGTCTACCTCTCTCTTTGAGCACTCATCCTCAATGAGTAACAAAGATGGTGAGATTCTTTGTGGTCACGATCTTGCCGACTTATAACATTTTCCTTGGGAATACTATCATAAATCTATCATAAGTGATAGTATCGATGTGTCACGTGAAGTTGAAGTTCGTCATGCTGAATGAAACTAGTGAAGTTGTCGGTATGCAGCCAGAGAATGTTGTACCAACACCTTAAAGAATATTAAGATTCCTACCCTTAGAACTAATTAAGTAAAAAATTTGCAAGATAATAAATAGAAGTAAAACAACAAAGACATGGTCCAAGACTCTAACATCATGGTAATACTTGTGCTAAGAGCCACCTCCCAGGCTAGTTGAACGCGCCACCTATGGTGCATTTCGCTCTCTAATTTTTCTCAAACAATTTATGATTATTAGTTAGAATTTTGTTTCCTTTGAGTTCTGAAGTGTCAATTTCTTTCGATTAGAAGTTATTTTCTTATAATTAAAGCCAAATTATATGGGGACGACTTTCTCTTTCTATTTCTGATGAAAAGTTGAAAAGTAATCGTCTAGTGCATGAGTTTTTTTTTTTACATCAGAGTCGGGTTTTGAGTTTGGAGCAGAGAATTCTTCCAACAATGAGTCCAAAGATGCCCCTATCACGAATATTATTTTTGCAAAAGTCGCAAAGATTTCTTGTCTACTCTTGCCTTAGGCACAAAAAGTTTTAAGATGTCAAGTATGTGTTTCCAATGAGTTTAAGTTTCTTTTTTCCTTCATCAAGTGATAACACCATGCTATCTCCCAAAAGTTACTTTACCATGTCCAACAATTATTTTAGTAGTAGGTTTTCTCTAGTCTCAAATTTATTATTGTTAGATGTAGTAAGGGCTTTAGGGATGTGTATTAGTAAGTTCATGCCAATTATCTTTATGTATTTTGCGAGATTCCAACAGCATTTGACCAATTCGAGTCTTTAGTTTTCTTAAACAGTTTTTATTCTTTGTTTGGGGTGCATACGGTGCCGAACAAACATTTCTTTCATATCTTCCTAAAACCTAATAGCAAGTTGTTGAATGGTTTTCCTTCTTCATAAAGGCCTTAGAATGAGAGATATTATTTGTTCGGGATGAGGTTAGGGTGATCTTCTTGACTAGAGTGGTTCTCCATCTTTAATTTATCTAGGTCAGGTTCATTGTAACCTTTGTTGGAAATTTGAAGAGGCATATTTGTGTGCCCCTTTGATGTGACTTATATGTTTGTAACGGGTACTTAGTTTACTTTTAATTGATCATCTGTGTATGTCTATGTTGCTGCATGTTTATATTCTCTTACGTACTTATACTTATTTTTGCATTCTTTGACTTTCAATAGAAAGAAGGACTTACCTATGCTAGGAGGGTGGACAGAAGTTCGCATGAGAGGCATATAGCAGAGTAGTGCTACAGGGAGGTATCATTAGCTATATAACATTCGAATCACCTATCAGTCATCGAGCAAGGCACGTATTCAACCATCATCGACGGCGTGTCAAGCTAACACAAGCAAGGAGCCTGAGGTGGTGATTTGGAACTGGCCAAGAAGTGCGCATGGATCAACCACTAAAGGGACTTGTCCACAGTTATCTTGTCCATTCAATGTCGACGAGGGCAATGGACTCTTTCGTATGGTTTATGCCGAAGTTGAAGTAATGACTTACATTGGGGTGTGGATGAAACCGCCTTTAGCATTGATAACTTGTGGAGTGGAGTGAGTGAGTATGATTAGGGAAAGTTAGATGTATAATCTTATTCCCTATTGACTGAGCTTGTTGCTTGGGACTTTGTTTAGGTAAGTATTTGTTTCAACACTTAGTTTGTTCAGCAAGGAAGGCGATAACACGACTCAAGGGGGTAGGAGTTGCTCGACAAACTACTAGAAATAAAGGGAGTTTATAAAGCTATTGAAGGAGCGTGAGCAGCTGAAAATGCATTATGCAAAGAAAGTGAAGATTGGGAAGAAATTCTTAGATTCTTATGCTGGAAAGACGTTTATAAGTGATGCTCGTTATGATGCATGCAAAGAATTCAAGAGTTTGATAAGTTCTTTGAGATAGTTAAATAAAGTGACAAACATATATGAACAGACCATTAAAGGTTGTTGTTGCATGTTGAGTTAGACTGCGCAATACCCAAATAAGAATTTATTGATGCTAGGTCCCAACATTCTAATTAATCTTTCTACTAAAAAGTCTGAAGAGGATTTGGAGATTGGTGCAAACGCCATGGCACAAAGATCCTGCTAATACAGCTTTGTACGAGTAGACAGGTGTTTAGATTAGGAATAGTAGATAGATGTTTCTACTTTTTTTTATGTGTAGGACTACTTAGCTTTTCTCTTCAACATAAGTAGTTACTCAATTCATTTTTTGGTTTATTTTTCTTTTTTGAGGCCAAGTGCTTTCTTACATTTTCTGATGTTATGAGTGTTTACTTCATTTTTTTTTTCCTCGGGATGTTTTTCTCTCATTCATTTATGTTTATATACTTAGCCAAATTAGCAACTTTTAAGTATTTTCATGTTATCTATCCTTAATAAATGCACGGTGAGAGCATGTAATTAGGGCATTGATCCTTTTCTTATTGAGTTTTGTTGTGAACCCTTTGAGGGGTTTCATTAAGTCACGTGAAGTGGCATATAAGTGCAAGTGGAATGGGTATATGAGATTTTATCACAATATTTAGCCATTTGAATCTAATTTAATTTTGCACCTCACTGGTGAGGTCTTATCATGAAAATCAAGTACTATGACAGTGTTTTGCCCAAGCTTCATTCGAAAGATCTTAAGGTTATCATCAAATGTTGAAATGAAGTTCGAATGCGAGCCTTATTTTTGACGTCTTATCATTAATGTTAAGTATCATAATGACATCTCAGTGTAAGCCTTGCTCATGAGGTCTTATTGCTGAATGTTGAGTTTCATAATGATATTTCATGTGTTGGTCGTGTATTCTAGGAGGGGATAGTTAATTTCGATGGTTACAACACATATCCCTTAGAAGACCTTATAGTGGGCTTACACACAACAACTATATACTCTTGGGAGAGCTGAATAGTGGGTTATGCCATGTCAAATTTAATTATAAGTGTAATTCAATTGTCGATATTAGGATGTAGCCACTTACCTCCATGAAGGATTTTCATTGGGCTACACGCAACAACTCTAAACTCCGGGAGGAGTCGAATAGTGGATTTATGCTAAATTAGTTCAAGTGTAGGTGTATTTCATCAAAAGGTGTTAAATTGCAGTTAATCTCCTGTCAGGAGGATTTGCGGTGGGCTTAAGCGCAACAATTATGTACTCTTGAATGAGTCAAATAGTAGGTTTATGCCAAAGTTATTCATGAGAACAGTGCTACCACTTACCTTTAGGGAAGATGCCAGTGAGAATTTACGATGCACTTACCTACAACTACCACGTACCCTTGGAGGGATTGTATAGTTGGTTTATGCCAAAATCAATCAGGGTGCTACTACATACCTCTAAGGACGGTACCAGTGAAGATTTATGATAGGCTTATGTACAGCTATCATTTATCCCTAGAGGGACTGCATGGTGGGCTTATACCAAAATCAACCTAAGGTGCTGCCACTTGCCTCTGAGGACAGTATCAAAGAGGATTTACAATGGGCTTGGTGCGGCTACCACATACCCTCAGAGGGACCATATAGTGGGTTCATGCCAAAAGGAATCGGTTAAAGTTGTTGCCACAACCTCCAAGAAAGATTTACAGTGCTTTTTTGCACAGCTGCCACATACTCCCGGAGGAGTCTTGTAGTGGATTTATGCTAAAAAAGATTAAGTATGCTCTGGAGAGCTACATTGTGTTTAAGTATTGTTCTGGGTAATTAATAGTGTAAGACAAGAGTGAAAATGAAATAATAATTCATTCGAAGAAGACTCAATTTAATTTACTAACACTAGATTAGATGATGAGCCTAATGGAGAGATTACAAGCTAAGAATACGCTACAATGCCGCGAGGGGGACGACCACCACAAACCTAAAAAAGCCTGAATGAAGCACGACTACCTAAGGTAGTGCCCGCCTAAGTGCTGGGCTACTTACGTGGCAAGCGACCAACCGCCTAAAGTAAGCGCCTATCTCGGGCACCCATTTGTTGGAATAGTGCCTTGTGGCCAATTAGATTGGCATGTAAAACTACTCTACGTATAATATTTTTCATTGAATGATATTCAATAAAATGTCAATCTTCATTTTATGCATTTATGATATTCTTCACATGCATTTGGTTGAAGCCCTTAAGTCATACAAGGTTATGGGGCTTGGTCACGCATATGATAGTGATTATGAAACAAGTCTTCATGGTTATAATTTTAAATATTCCAAGTTATAGAACCTTCTGAGACAAGGCATTTAAGATTCAGATAGACTTTCACTAACGATGCATACTACAAGAAGTTGAATATCTTCCCGTTTCATGGGCAATCCTTGTATAACATGGATGCACATTAGTGGGTGCTTGTTAGAGAACAAGTTTACTGAAGACTTGCTTAGAGAATCCACAAGTTAGCCAGAGTGGCATATCAGTAGTGGGAAATTCTCTGGCTTGCGATGGTGCATATAATTAGTCCTTCAACTTGAGGTTCCACAGTAATCTTATATTTAGGTCCTTGTGCTTTAATTTTATCTCGACCACAGATCGGGTAATCCATGGCTTAGGTTGGGCACAAGCTACCTAAGTTCCAAGATGTGATCCATTTCACTCATTGTGAAGAATGAACTGATCTCTTATGTATCCCAGGATGATCGGTTTCAAGAAATCCTTGCACAAGGAAGTGTGACAATTTGAAAAAGAAGTTTTCCAAAGAATATCAAGAATAGGTACATAGTTATCAGGCTATTAGGGAACCGACAAATATCTTGTCTTAGGCCTCTTCTGGGAGATAGAAAACAAAAGGACCTTATTTGCATGGCAATTGTAAGCAAAATAGGTTCACCCAAAATTAATTCATCCAATTAGTTGGGCTCCATAGGCTTGTGCTAGGCATCGACTATGGAGATTAAGTACTCTTCAATTAATAGAGATTAACAGATAGAGTGATTAGTTTAGAAGAGTTTAGACTAATTAGAATATTTGGTATTCAATAGATCATAAAGAGTTGAGAACCCATGTTTAATTAATTGGTGAACTTAAAGGGTCACACACAAAAGCCTTCAATACTCTAATTGGAAGTGGAAAATTTGTTTGAGTTAGATAACTAAATTGGTCAAGTTTGGAAGAGACCAAATTGACTATTTAAGAATTCGTCCCAATAACTTGATTAATTTAAAGTGTTAAATTAATCAAATAATTTAAGGAGTTAAATTAGATCAATTAAATTAAAATGTTAATTTAATTTAATTTAATTGGAGCCATGTGACAATTTAATTAGTCTAGTCAACTTAAAGAGTTAAGTTGATTTAATTAAATTAAGGGGTTAATTTAATTAATTAGATAATCTAATTTTAGACAGAAAATCAAAATGGAAGAGTCCATTTGAATATTAGGTGGTATTTTAATTTTTTAATTAAAATTAAATTTTAATTGGTGGAAATTAAAATCTAACTAAGCATGCAAGTTGGCAAGGTGTAAGGAAAGTGTGAAGGATGCATCTAGAGACATCCATCACACCTTATATATACCCGTTCATACCACCTCTCCATTTTTCCCTCCCAAAATTCTCTCAATTAGTTGAGATTAAAAACTATTTCCCTAGATTCTCTCCACAACTCCCTCTCTTCCAAACTTCATCATCTTTTCTCCACCTAATTGCTCCTTCATCTTCATTCTACTTCGTGCACTAGAGTGAGGATCTAGAGTGTAAAAGATGTGTGGATACCTTTGGAAACACTACACTTGGAGTGTTGGATTGTTGGTGGACAAGGAAGATCACTTGGAGAAGAGATCTTCAAAAGGCGATTCAAGGCAACTCAAGGCGTTTGGTTGGTTGGTTATTGCTACTATCTTGTCATGGTTTGGAGCATATTTGAAGAAGCTTTTGAGGTCTCAAATTTCTAGACTTCGAGGCCAAGGAGTGGGAAGAAGATTCCAAGTCAAAAGGAGTAGGAGATCTTCACTAGAAGAATCTTTTGGAGGATCTTCAAGTTGATTTTTATGAAAATCAACCAAAGTACTTTTTCTTCACATTAAATTCATAATTATGGCATAATCTAGATCATTTAGTGTAGTGTTGCAAGTTACTTTTGACGTTTTAATTTCCTATGGTGAATGGATCCTTGTCACTACAACCTTCACCATTGTTGGCACCTGGCATGTAGTAGATGCGCCGCACGCCCCTACAGCTGGCAACATCCCCACCGCCACCTTTTCTTACTTTTTTGAGTTTTGACTCCGTGATGAACTCTGACTCAGAACAGGACCTCCTCTCTGACATAACTCAATTGGATAAGACTGTACAAAAGTTTTACTATCTCTAAGGAGTTGGGTGAAAATTTGTGAATGAAAGAAATAGAGTAAAGAATAAGGAAAAGATGAAGTATAAGAGAAGTTATATTATGGACTCATCTCAATACTCCTCATAAACCCCCTCTCTTCCTCCCCCCCCTCCCCCAACTTGGTGAAATTTCTCTTAAGTCCTTGGGTGAAAGTAAAATAACCAATCGACATGTTCTTTAAAAACCCATTAGACCTTAAAGCCTACTGAACCTCAACTTGGATAGAAGTTGAGTAAATGAAAATTCATGCACTTAATGCAATTAATGAAATTTAATTAATTAACAACCTTATTTTAATAAATTAAGGTAAGATAAAAATTATTATTGGACTTTGCATTATTTTCAACATGAAAATGATTTTTCAAATTGAAATAGGGAGCTTGATGATTTGACAAATTAAGTCCACGAGGGTAGAAAAGTAAAAAAGACTAAAAAGGCCCAATGGATTAAATAAATAAAATGAATAAAAAGACTAGAAAGCCTAATTAACTAACCCCACCAAGAAGAACATCAACAATCCGATGAGCCAAGCTTACTAAGAAAAAAAAGACTAATAAGAACTAAGCTCCATAGAGAAACTAGCAGTGAAAAATTATTCACGAAAATTCAAGAATATTCAATAATTGAGAACTCGTTGCACCACATTTTAGAGATAAAGAACTCATAATTATGGTGTGTACCAAAAACACTACAAAAAATCTTGAAATTTCTGATGGATTTGCATTAGAAATGTGACGGGATAAACGTCCATAGAAAACTTGTCGAAAATTCATTGAACATTCTAGCAATTTTTGGCGGAAATTTGGCGTAATCATTTTTGACAAAAAAATCCATCGAAATTTTTTTTGATGAATTTTGCATCGAAAACTAAATATTTTTAAACGTAAATTCAAGACACATTTCATATGGGTCTTCCATCTAATCTTCGGTGATGTTTTGTTGGAGATTAGTAAATATTTTTTTTTTATTTTTAAAATTCAAAACTTACTGTCTGATGGAAAATTCGTCGAAATTTTGTCAGGCAGTGAAATAAGAAAGCAAATGCAGACTCTTTCTTCTTCCTCCTTTTGTTCTTTTCTTTTTCTTTGTTTTCTCTTCCTCTTGCTCTCTATTCTCCTATAGCCACCGCAACATCGCCCGCCGGCCAACATCAGTCTCCAGTGCCACAAACGCCACCATTTGAAGCATCACCACCACCCCCATTTCAGCGCTCCACCACACCACCAGCAGCCACAACCACTTGTTTCCTTTTTTTAAATTTTTTATTTATAGATTTAATTGATTAATTTGATGTGTTATGTTTATGTTCTTATTACTGTTGAAATGATTGATATTTTAGGCTTAATTTTTATAATCTAATTTGTGTGGTTGCAGGGCTTATAGACTTAATTTATATAATTTTAATAATTTTGGATTTAAATTTGTTATTTATAGTTTTAATTGATTAATTTCATGTGTTACGTGTATGTTTTTGTAATTATTGAAATTTTGATATTTTTGTGTTTCATTTGTTGGATAATTTTATGATTTTAGCATTTAAATTGTATGATATTAGAGTTTCATTTATTTTTATGATCTTAGAGTCAAAATTATTTGGTTTAGATTGCTGAACTTATAACATATGAATATATGGTTTAAGTGTTGAAATTATTGAAATTATTTGGTTCAAACTGTTGAAATTATATTATTGACTATAGGGTTTACATTATTTAAATAGTTGAAATTATTCAAATTATTGAAATATAGGTTTTAGTCTCAATAAATTATATCATTTAATATTATAGTATAGAATATTTCATGCTAATAATGTATTATTGTTTAAATTTTTAATAGGTTGACTTAATCAATTGGTGATTTTTACTCGGGTATTTCTTGCATTATACTTACTTTAAAGTAAGGACTTCTAATTTATTTATTAATTATGTTCTTAGAAATTATTGTATTTATAAATTTGAAACATGCGTTAGATACATAGAATTTGAAGTTTAGGATAGAAGATGGGATTTAGGCGAGGGATGGAGCCTTCCTATTTGTTGCTATTGATTTAATGGTTGCTTGCATGTGTGTGGAGTTATAAGGGGATGTGATATGAATTCATTTTCTTAATGATTTGTGTGATAGATCTTTGTGTTCCGTGGGTTAAAAATATTGGATTGTTATAGTTATAGGGGAAACTCTGCCAAAATTTTTTTTGGGGCATAAACTTTCATAAAATCCCCTGTAATAACTATTAGGGGCCAAAACTATGAATTGTTGAATGTTTAATAAGGGAGACTATGCCCAATTCTTTTTAGTGCACTGGTCTTTCAAGAATACCCCTTACAGGCCCCTAAACAATGAGATAAACAAAATGAAAAAGTGCATGCTCTTTTTATTCAAAATGATTAAAGGACGAAACAGATAGGAGCTACTAAAATAAAGTGCAATTGTAAAATATTTCAAATTTGTTCAAAATGAATAAAGGACTAAATTCGAAATGAATGAAAGACTAATCAAATCTTTGTTTTATGTGTTAATAAATATTCAAGCCCGTATGAAAATCATCGGCCCCATATTAACAATGCCAAAAATAAAGATAAGTTAACCTACCCATACCCCTAGGTTAATTAATAACCCCTTGGCTTATGCTTACGTGGTTTCTAATTTATCCTTGAACCAACAAATTAAGTCAATCCAAATAAATTCCTTCTTTAGACAACAAGTGACTAATCCGTCTGGCATTAACACTTAATTAATACTAATAAGAAATTTTTGTGAATGAGTAGACGGATATTCCTCCACATAGACTTTGGATGTACAATAAAGAATTACCCAAGTTCTGTTAGAATTAGGCATCAGCTTATGGATAGGGTTGAGGAATTTATAAATCATGCATGCGGCTTGGCATAATTTGCAAAAGATAGGATAATTAGGTGTCCTATATTGGTAGGGTTCAGACTAAATTACTATTAGTGGTTAACATGGTTAGCCAAAAGATCATTGCCGAAGAGTTTTGACGCCATAGATCTTTCTCCAAAATGGTTTTTCCAAAGGCCTTCATGTACCTCTCTTAGCATATACTCTACCCTTCTGGGCGGTAGACATTTCAAGTAAGGTTATAAGAAGCCTCGTTTGTAGAAGTCTCCATCCAGTAGCACATATTAAGCCGCTCATATTTTTACTTATTGAGCCTCCTTTGGGTCATTTGGGAGGTCAGCATTTTGCAAATATCTTATGATGGGAGTCATCCATGTAATGGTACCGTTCTTTATGTCTATCACCTTTAGGAGTAAATAGGTCACATTTTCAAGAAGTTCTTAATTTAGGGCTTCCAAAGTCAAAAAGGTAATTTGGCAGCTCTTCAGGTCCACCAACATGCTGGCAATCTTAGTCAATTGGTCAACTTCTGCATATTTTTTATGCAGAAGCTGTGTAAGGGTAAAGCTCTCAAATGTCTGGTTGATAACTTCTACTCAAGCATGGTCTCTTTATTATGTTGTATTCTTCAGCATCATAGCTTCTAGTGACTTAGATTACCACTAGTTGGAAGTCACTATAGGCTTGCAGACATCGCGCTTTGGCCATATATGCCAACTCATTCCACTAATTAATTCCACATATTCAGCTTCATTGTTAGCAGCTGAGAAGGTAAACCTAATTGCATACTCAATCTTTTCTTCATGGAAGCTGTCAAGGACTATTCCTATTCTACTACTAGATCCAATAGATCATCTGGTTGCATAAATAGTCTAGGTTGGAGAGGGGCTTCTTGCGTTATCTCCTATGCCTTCTACCAAGAAGCATGCCAAGACTAGGGCCTTAATGGAGAGTTGAGGACGATAGTCGATCATGCATTAACCCAGTTGCACTACCCATTTAACCAGTCTTCTAGAAGCCTCCAAACTGCTGAGAATCCTCTTTAGTGGATAATTGATGAGCACCACAATTTAGAGAGCTTTTAGAGATTTTGTATGGCCATTACCATCATTAAGGTCAGCTCCTTAATAGGAGAGTATCTTACTTTAGGACTCTGTAGGAGGTGGCTCACATAGTATACTGGTTGGTGTTCTCGTTTTTACTATAAGCACCAAAGCGATACTAACTGCAATGTTGGTGATGACTAGGTATAGGTACAGCATTTTGCCCATCCTTGGCTTCCTCTATAGCGGAGATGATGTCAAATATTCATTCAATTATTGGAAAACTCTATAGCATTTTTTAGTCTACTCAAAAGCTTAGCTCCTATGAAGATCTTGAAGAAAGGTAGTCTCTTCTTGGTGAATGGGAGATGAAATAATTCAAAGTAGCTAAGATCCAGCTAGCATTTATACTTCCTTAATGTTATGATGGGAGGCATCTGGAACACCATCTTAATCTTATTAGGCTTGGCTTCGATCCCGCGTTTTGATACTATATATCCTCAGAATTTTCCTTTGTGTATGCTGAAGGCATACTTCATTGGACTAGTAGCAAATTAAATCTCCTCAGGATGTTGAAACACTCTTTCACTAACGAAGGTGAACTACTCTCTTCTGACTCTTGAATAGCATATCATCAATGTACACCTCCATTTTCCTCCCGATCATATCTTTGAACATGTGATTCACCAACTTTGGTATGCGGAACCTGTGTTCTTTGAGTCTAAAGGGCATCACGTTTTAGCAGTACACATCATGAGCAATTATGAAACTCATTTGCTCCTTATCCTCCAAGGCCAAACAATCTAGTTGTACCCTTGATATTCGTCAAGGAAGCTCAGCATCTCACATTCTGTTGTGAACTCCAGCAATACATCTATGTATAGAAGGGGAAGTAGGTTCTTCAAGCAAACTTTATTCAAGTCGGTGAAACCAATGCACACCTTCCATTTCTCATTAGGTTCAACCACCAACATCTTATTGGCTAGCCATCTAGGATATTATAATAGTCAAATGTACTTTACCTCTAAGAGCTTGTCCAACTCCTGCTTGATTAGCTGGTTCCACTTTACTCCAAAATTCCTTCTCTTCCATTTCACTAGTCGCACCCCATTTAGGTCCATCCTGAGGTAGTGCATAATGACTTTTGTGAAGATTCCCTGCAAGTCATCACGCTCCATGTGAATATGTCATTATTGTATCTCAGGAAACATATCAGTTGTTTCTCAAAATTTTGGCCTAAAGGGCTCCAGTCTTAATGTTTTCTCTGGCTCCAAAATCTAATTCTTTAGCTTTTCTCTTCTGTCTCTGGGTTTCAGAGGGAGTGAAGTCTTTGGCACGTCTAAAGACTAATTCGGCGGCGGCGGTGGAGACTCTTCCAGTTAGCCACTCTTTTCTTCCACATGTTGGAATGTCATATCAGCACTACAAATTTGTGCCATAGACCTTGTTTGCATTCTCAACATTCCTTCTTCGTTGTTCAAAATTCCCACATATGGCACTAACAAGATGCTGCACAGAAATGGAATTAGGGTGTTTTTCCATAGTCAGTAGAGTTTTAGGTTTATTTTTCTTGAATTTAGTGTAGACAGATCTTAGTTTTCAAATGTTTTTAAAGTTCCGCAAATGGAGTTAGGGTCTTTTTTATCCTTGTGGAATTAATTAGTCATATCAGAAGTAGATGGGGTAGGAATTAGTGGCAACATGAAAAAAAACCTTCTACACTTTACTCCTTTCACGATTAAGTTTTCTTTCAAGTTGCTTTCTTGAGGACTTGGAGTCTCCACTAGCTGGACCCTCAGCAATAGTATCAATAACACCTCCAACCGTCAGGCTCTCTTTTATCTTTTTCCTTTGGTCTTTGCATGGACTTCTTGATCGCTCCATTAGGGAACGTCGGTGATCGTCCAATGGATCTACCTTAGAGGTCACAAACTTCTTAAGATTGCATTGTTGAATAAGGCGTTCTATTTCATCATTAAGTTAAAAATAGTCTTCGTAATCATGGTCTTTGTATTAATGAAAGGCCCAATATTTCTTTGAATACTTAACCTTAAGCCTTTCCAAAAGCTGTCTCGGGTGCCCGAGAATATCCATGTACTGAATGTCCATCAACACTTCTTTTTATATTGTATTAAGAGGAATATAGTAGTGAAACCTTTTAATAGGTAAGTTGTTTCTCTCCTTTTGTGATCGGTCATCCTTCTTGCCATTATTTCTTTTAGCTTTTTCGTTTGGGTTGGATGTCCCTAACTTCGTTCTACTTATTTCCTTCTGGCCATCTATTTGTCAATTAGATCAATGAGGTGCCTTATGGATTGAGGTTGCTCATGCATCAAGGCATTGGCACAGTCTTTATGCCGTAAATCTAAAAACAGAACATACACAAGAAAATCAACCTAAGAGTTACAAACTTTATTATTAAAATGAGGACAAAATTATGTCAATGACTCCCCTTCTTTTTTACTTGACAGAGTGGAGATGTGTATAGGGGAGTTTCGTCTTCCTCTTGCTAGCAAACTAGTGAAGAAATTTATTGCACAACTAGTCATAGTAGGGAATTAGCTTGAGCCTGAGCTTTACAAACTAGTCAAGCACAATTTCTTGGAAGTTTGTGGGTAACACATTTGTATGGATATCTTCACCATTCCCATGGAGTTGCATGTTACAACATGCTCAAATTGCAGCAAATGCTCATTGGGTTGATAGACCTATTAAAACAAGGTAAACGCATAGGTATCTTGGTAGTAATGACTATTCTTATTTATGATCTCTTGGATAAAGGGAGATTTTTTTTCCTTCCTTCTTATATGAGCATCCATTCCAAAAGGCATACAATCAGACTGGTGCCTGAAAAGGTCCTCAAAGCGTTTATTGAGTTGTTGAACTTAGTTGGATACTTTCTCCTATTTATCTTTCTTTGCCAGGTAGTAACCCTAGCTATATTAATCATGAACTCTTTCCAGCCAATTGAAAATCGATATGTGATTGTACTTGGAAAGCTCTTATGGTGGATTCAGCCGCCTCCTCATGATGAGAATTTAATGGTGCTTTTCTATCCTTTCTCTAAGGACTTCATTGATGGGCTAGCTATGAGGCATGGCCATGTTGAATTGCTAGTTTTGTGGTCAGTTGTGATAATCTAGGGATGGTATTAGATTCTAACAAAAGCTTTCCTCGATTTATAAGTTTTTATTGCCTGAGGAAGGTAGCATTTACTTTCTCTTTGATGAACTGATGAAGCTGGGTGATGGACAAAGCCACCAATGCTCCATTAGAGCATTGGATCAAATAATGTCTTCTTTTTAAGTGAATGGGTATGGGACATGATTTTCATTCACGGAGATGGTTCGCCTTGTATTCACCATTTCTTAGGTTGAAGTCGAAGTAGCATAGATGGCACCAACTAATGGCGTAGTATTTGATAGGTTTATATATATATATATGGGCATTTTTAAGGGAAAGAGTTGGATTAAAGAGAATCTCCACGTTTCTTGAGGTTGAAGGTCGAATAGATGAGCGCGGGGCCGAATCTGCAATCAAAGAAAGCATGTTAGACTTGCCGAGGTGGCCTTCAGCTAAAACCCTTTAAGTTCTTAAGTTAGAATAAGCATTATGAAGATAATAAAGTTATAAAGCAATAGGGAGAATAAGTATATGGAGTGCATACTGATGATAAGTGGTAAAATTGAGTATTTATAGAGTTTGCTCTCTATAGTCGAAGTTACTATATAACCCCTACGAGAGTAAGCAACACCTATTGGATCATAGGATCAATGTAGGTCTTTTTGTTTAAAGTGGATACCAAGTGGTGTGCCATTGTCCAAAATATTATAAATGTGCCCTTTTTTGCTAAGAAAAATTGCTTCAGCACATTTAATGCACAAGAGATAAGCTGATAGCCGTAATTATTGCAGAGAAGAGAGACTGTTAGAAAGTCTTAAGAACATTTAATGTGGCCGCCTATACCAAGTGAATAGGCTGAGGTTGGATTCTGAGGTTATAGATTGATCTAAAGGTGATCGATCGCTCTTGTAGTGAATATACTGAGCTATTATGTTGTTCTTAGGTAGAAGTTTGACTTGAAGGTGGTTGATTCTAAGAGCTCATAAGCATAGTTTAAAAAGACTGCTAAGCTTTATGTCGATTCCGCAAGATTGGATTGGCTTGCCATATCAGTAGACTACCTAGAGTGCGGGGCTTCAAATAGGTGCGCTTATTTTTATACGGAGCACCATATACTCATCCTTTTTCGTAGGTCAAGATCAAGATGAGGAAAGAAAGAGTCCTAGCGGAAGATAGGAGAAGAAAATGAGTACTTTTTGGCAAGCAAAGAAGATCACATTTAGTGAAGAGCCTTTTCAATTACATTTGTAGGTCTTCTACTTTCACTGGGAGTTGTTGGAGTAGCTTTCAAAACAATGGAAAATGTCACACCGATTGAATTAACAACAACGGTGATTTCAAACTTAACGTTATGATTATTTTTACTCCCACTTAAATCACTTAAGAAAAGGAGGTCGAATCTTTCCTTAAGTTAGTAAAACTAAAGCTTTCCGGAGAATCTAGCTCTGTTGGTAAAAACTTATCTTTTTCACTTTTGAGTTTGAGTTAACTCATCTCAATCTTGAAAGTACACTCCACTTACAAACGGTGATATTTCAATCACTTACTTTGTTTGCAAATTCAAGGTCAATCATTTCGATAGATTGGCCTATTCCTTTTCAACATAGAATATATGGGTGGTCTCAATTAGCCTGGAACATGTGTAGAAGGATGCCTTGACTACCTTGGTGGGGCTAAGTGGAGGGTGCGCAGTCCATGCCTAGGATTGGGTTCCTTTAGGGCCGACAAAGCCCCCATGACTTCTTCGACAAGACCATGTGGATCCTGTTGCACATGATTACCAATGTACTAAGCAATAGCTTTAGCTACACAATGCACGAAAGCATCCTCCAATCGTGCTAGTAGAGCTTTTTAAGTAAGTTGTAGAATGGGCCTGCTAGTAGCAGGTTTTTTAGGGCTTGCTAGTGCTCTACTATGGTAATGGGGGCGTATTCAAGTTTAGGACCGAGTGCCTTACTCCGTCCATGTTGTCTCCGCCCATCACCTCCCTCAAAGGGGACATGGATGCACTAGATTCTCAAGTTCTTAATCTCATATGGATTGATCCTTAGCATTCAATGAATTAGATTTTCACATAGACGGTACCAAAACAATATGAGATCAATTCTACTTCAATGATTTTCTCCAGATTTCATGTTGGAGAGTTGAAGTTTTGAGTTTTCAATTAGGGAACGTGCTTGCTTTTAGAAAATAGTTCAAGCGAAATCAAATTCCCCTCTTTAGTCAATTTTTGGGTATTTATAGGTTCTGAGTTAGGGTTTTATGCACAAACCCATGTGCGTGTATTCTTATGTGTGAATGTCCTTCACATTAAGGTGCGCTCTCATAATAATAATTTTACCAAAATATCCTTTAGTCATATTTTTGGCATATTAGAATTCCTTTATTAGTGGTCATTAATTTTCAGCAAATTATAAATTAATTATAAAAGCAATTATAAACATTAAGCTTATAATAAACTGATTATAAATACTAAATATTAAAATAACAATATTTGTAAAGATTATCGTAGTAACTGAGCCACAAGTTAATAAAGAATAATATAGTAATTTCTTGGAATTTTTAATTATAACTTATAAATAATAAACATTAAAAAAAGATTATAACTGCATTATCACCATTGCACCCTTTGCACCCTATTTCCACTCATTTGTAAGTTCATATAAAAAGGCAAACTTCACGTCTTATTCTATATTGTTAATGACAACAAGAGTTCCTTTTAATGTGTTTTTGAATAACATACTTAAAAATATTTTTATTTTTATGTATTAATTCTTACAACTAAAATATATACAGAAATTATCATTATTCCCAATTTTATCATTTTATTATAATTTATTAATAAAATAAATAAATAAATTTATTGATATTATAGAAAATAATAATATATAAAATCATAAACAAATATATTTCTTTACTTTATACTATAAATATTTTAACTCACAAATAGAGTCTGTCAAAATTATTATTGACTAATAATGGTTCAATAAGCAGGCCAGTAGACAACCGCTTGATTTAGTCACATATGCATATTTTTGGCCAAGCGGCTTGCGGCAGCCACGTACATTACCACCATGTCATTGTCACTACACTGATTTTTCCTGCAAATCACAAAAATCCCCAATTTTATCACGTCACATGCTAGGCACAATTGCCGGTAAATTTTACAATTTTCGACAAAAGAACTAATGCAATGGAAAAATTGAAATACGCATGATAAGTTACCAATAAAACAATTAAAATGACCAAAAGTGAAATGAGATCAATTTACATAACAAAATCTGCAGTTTTTTAATTCGGAGAAATCCTGAGACCAACGACATTTAGAACCTCTTCAGAGAGAATTAAGAAAAGTGCTCATGATAAGGTGTTGTTGCTCCCATTTACTTGAAGCATGATTTGGTGGGCGAAAGTCGTGGGGGGGTTGAGAGAGAGAGAGAGACCATATTCATGGATGCATTTGCAGATCTATTATCACACGCTCCAGCCACATTAGGCATTCCATGCTTACTCCTAAAGCAGAGCAAACAAAGTTCCACATATGAACTTCAAGAACAATTCATGCACTGATCATCCGTGATAAAAGAATATAATAACAAAAATGATAATTCTGTAACATGCTATATATGGTGCATAACTTATTTGAAGATCTATTTCTCCAATGTCATTTGCCAAATAATGGCACAAGAAACAATCTGTGTTCTCATTTTAACACCGCTAAATCTGTTTGAAAAAGCAAGTCAATATAAGAAAATTTCCTACAACATGGGTGGAATTGGTCACATTTCATTATTTCAACTCCACGAAAAGGCTGGCCTGAGGATGTAATCCTGCTTCTTGCAGCGACAAAGAGAGTTTATCTTGGTCGTACACAGTTCGTGGAAAATTGGAGACAAGGCTGTAGCCATTAACTTCTAAGCAACCTAATGAATCAACATAGTCATACAGAGATTGTATTGTAGCAGTACAATGGAATCTCCTCCCTTTACGCTCTCCAGATGGAAAACGAACCAAAACCTGAAAATTCCCAAAGATTATGACACATGCCAAGACCATTGAGAAAAATATCTTAGAAGTTAAAAACTTGCATGTTTGCTCTGAGAAAAAGAACAGAAGAAAATGCAAACTTAGTGAAAGAAGAAAAGAAACACACACACTCCGGAACCAACCAACCAACACCAAATCCCCACCTCCCTACCTAATAGACCCGCCCTACCCTGCTTCCCCCCTGGCTCCCCATATCCTGTGTTCGCTCAACCAAACCCCTTTTCTTTCCTACATCTTTCCCACACAGCCAAATCTCAACTGAACCCCCAATGCAATGGAGGAGTTCATACTTCATCTGGAAAATGGTGACTGGTGCTTTGAGATAGCAACTCATAGCCACAGCCAGTTGGTGTGATTGTGCCCACATGCATGGGTGTTATGTGCTTAACAGAAAGAAGAGGGTCTCTGAGCACCAGGAATGGGAAGCAGCATGGAAAGACCAATTAGTTACTTCAGAGTTTCTCTTCTTTCTTTTTTTGTTTTTTGTTTTCCCCTTGTGTGGGAAAATAAATCTTGAGAAATTATGAATTTTTCTCCATATTCTCCTTTTCGGTTCTCCATCAACCATAACACGGAAAATACTTTCACCACAATTTTTCTCTTCCTACCCTCACCCAAAAAGTAAAAATCAAATAGGCAGTAACATCATTAAAATCTCATGCAGTCTCCTGCATTAGACCTTTAATTAAGCCTCCAACTCTGCACCTTTTTATAATATGAATGGAAGATTTAAATGTAGTATGCAATCAGCTCAAGTAGACATAAGTGCACTTCAGTCCTAATTAATGAAAACAATCTCAAATATGGGGCTTACTTGAGTAACATCAGGCCCTTTCTCAGGTTCAGCACCTAACAACAAAGCTTTCTCATTACGCATCTTTTCTAAGGCAGCTTCTCTCTCAGCAGCTTCTTGCAGTGCTCTTTCCCGAGCCTCTTCTTCTTCCTTCCTTCTCCTCTCAGCTTCCGTGGCTTCACGTTCCAGACATTCTTGCTCTTCTTTTATCTGGCGCTCTCGAGCCTAATACAGAACAAGAACAAAAAGGTTAAAGTCACGTCACATACTCTTACTAGACAGCTAATTAGAAGGGGAAACCAAGGAACCATAATCGATGACTTGGATCATAATTGACCCAGAGAGAGAGACCAAATTCCAGAAAAACATACTTGATCAGCCTCCAGTGCCACTTGATAAGCAGCATCCTGTTCCTCTCTCAGACGAATAATGTTCCTTCTTTCTTCAGCTTCAAGCCTGGCTGAAGCAAGAACTGGAGCGCTTTCTTCAAGCACTCTCTGCAATATTGTCACAATTTCTTCAGGAGATTTCGGCCCCTCAACCTATAGAAGACCATTATAATAAGAATATGAATGACTGTTAACATAAATCCATCAAAATAGAAACAAACATACAAAGACAAGTATGAATAGGTAATGCAGCAGTGCAAAGAATTTCAAAATGAAAGATGGGGAAATAGAAACAAACATACAAAGAAAAGTATAGATAGGTAATGTGGCAGTGCAAAGAATTTCAAAATGAAAGATGGGAAAAGCTATTATCCGGCTGAAATGGTTTGAAGTCTTTTAGTTTGTTTTCTCCTTCCATAATGGCTTTTCTTTCCAACTTTATAGAAATAGACATTGACACTGTTGAATATCCTTAACAGAATGCATGAATTACAACAGATTTTCTCATTCTGGGTTTCTGAAAGAACACGGTTGAATCAAGAACAAATTCAGAAAAAGGGAAGGCACATTTGCATATTTTAACCACTCATTGAAAATAAAGAATCAAGTTAATAAAACAGAACTTTAGCAGCATCCTCTTGATGCATAGTTTTATATAACTGAATAAAAGGGCGGGAACTGATCTGGCAGCAAGTCCATAAGAAGTCTCAAAAGCATACCACACATATGATATACAGAAGACAAAAGGCAATGCCCACATAATCAAAACCTTCTAAATTTTTTCTCACACAATCATTCTAAAAATATAGAATCAATTCACCACAAAGAATTGTAACAAGGCAAAATGCGTAAGTTTGAGTAAGCACTGCAAAATCCCACATTCTTAAATGAAACACCATAGCAGTTAAGAACGTAAAACAACAGAACTAATAAATTTCTTTGATTGTTCCTTAACAACATTAGTAAATCATCTAAACAAGCACTAATCAAAAATCAATGACAAATAGAAGGCAACCATGTCAAGGTAAAATAACTTTTCCTCCACGGAATAATCAAACTTCCTGACCTAGTAAAAGTACAAGTGCAGATGTCAGGACTCAGGAGCTAGAGCCCTGAAAAATGTGTAGCCAATAAATATCTTATTTGGAAAAGTACTCTCCCACAGATTCAATAGGCAAAGTTCCAGAGATGAGAGACATTTTCCCTTCTTGGGGGTCAGTAAACAATTTGAAGCAAATAGTGAAGACAATACCAATGTCAGAAAATCAAGAGGCTCACCAACCAGCCTTCCCTTGAAGAAAGAGAGAGATAGGAGGGGGAAGGAGGAAGAACTGAACCAACTGCTATGGTTAACTAACTTACAAATGCACGAGGATACATTTGCCACAAGAAACCATATGTGAAAGCTAACAATTACAAATGTAGATGGCATAGACCAGACAAAATCTAGTTTTATGTATTCCCAGCTCTTTGGTCATTTTTCTAAGGCAATCAGAAGAATGATGAAAACCATCAAAATATACAGTGTAAAAGAACAAAGTTGTAACTTTTCAGCTTTTTGCATAACCAAATTTTCTTTGCAGTCATCCAACCAAGATCCCAGAAGTTCCAGAATTTAGTATTACTAATAGAGAGTGCAAGAAAAAATGCCCCCACAAACATTGCATGTCAAATGCAAAAGAAATACCTTATAATCAAACTTTATTTGCATGTATTTGCATGCATTTCCTCCTCCACTTTCCAATCTCTTTAAAGTTTTTTGCATAATTGCTGTCCTGCTATTCATCACTTAAGTGTACATATTCAAAAAATGCTAAAACTACAAATGATCCAATTCACATCACAGACACTGGACATATATTACTCCTTAATATGAGTGTTTAACGAGAAAGAGAGGGGGGGAAAAAGAAAGAAAACCCCACAAATTTCTGGCATTAAATACCCGATTAACTCATGGTTAACTGAATTACATGCTTGCAAGTATTTGAAGGAATTTAAACTATGCAAATGATCTCCTATTCTCCTAGTAGTTTCTGATTGCAATCAATACAACATCAAACATCAAGTACAAGCCAATATGCAGTTATCCGGAAAAACATGAGTATGCAAGTCACAGACAACCAAAACATAGAAGCCATCAACATATTTGATATTTCTCACTTAAAACTCAAGACCTACATTTCAATATGAGCATAAGCATTGCTTCCTTCATATAAATAGCATTCCAACAGATCCCCACAGACAGAACCAAGCTTTAGCATAATAAATATTTCACCTCCAAGTAAGGAACCCAAAAGTAGCTATGCTCTTCAGAACTCATTCCAAAATCCTAACCCCACCAGAGATATAGGATTAAGTTTCTGATGCATTACACTGATGACCTGCAAGGTCTTTTCTTTCATTGCGTCGAGTTAACTAAACTAACAGTGCATAGCATCAGATCACAAGCCACATGTATTCTTGTAGTCAAGATATAACATTTTTATATCACAAACTACTAAAAGAAGAAAATGATAAAAGAGCAGATATATGGCACTAATACGCACTTATATTTACATGGCCTATGCAAAAACAAAGGTTAATGATTTACCAGCAATCTACCTAGTTAAGAAAATGAAGACAGAAAAAAAAAAGAGAGAAACTCTCATCAAGTCAGGAAATAACAATTAACACAATTAATTGGCAAGCAAATTCAAGATATTCTTTTAGCAACACAATTAAAAATTTGCAAGCAAATTCAAGATATTCTTTTAGTATAAAAGGGCACAAAGCATAAGACATTAACATTCACGTAATCCAATGACAGTTTCTCTGCATTTCAGAAAATTCCAAAACGCCAAATCCATCAATAAAATGGGGGAAAAAAACATATAAACCATAAATCAAAATTTGAGGCTAATCAATCAAACATGTGCCAATTTTCTCACTATAATATCCAGCACTAAGAACTCAAATATTTCTCATCAAACACGCAGAATAGACATCGACATTTCATTAGGAACTAATTTCATTCTCATTGTAACAATAATATCAACTATACCAAGTAATGAGATACCTGCTGCAGCAATGCAATCCTCTGGTTTGTTGCGGCCATAACAACTGCACAGAATGGAAACCTCGACGCCTTCAAGCTATTGCTCATCTTGAAACCTTCGCTAGCCTTTATACTCGCACCCCATGTCCCAAAATTCTCATTCAAAAAAGCTGTCAGCATCTCGTTACATAAGGTCCTTTCACAAAAAACTGGTGTATCAGGGTGCTCGGGCGAGTGCAAGTAAACAAACAAGAGCTTATATTCTTGCCGCGACCTCTGTAACGCGTCCATGAAACCTTCCTCCACAAAATTCGGCCTTGTTCTCCCGTAATCCCTCTCAAAACTAGACACAAATTCCATTGCCTCAGCCGCAGACTGAGACATCGAAACTAATGGAGTCGTTCCAGCCCGGCCCGCGGTACTAAGCCCGATCATGCCAAGGGAATAGGACAAAACGCCACCTGCAGCCCACAGACCAAATCCAATTGCGCCAGAAATTAACCCTATGCTACCGGAAATGATGGAAAATGGGAGGGTAATCAATTTCCAAGCGAGGCCAGGAGGTTCATCATGTCCATTAAGGGGCAAAACTAGGCCTAAATCCTGGGGATTTTGATTCACGCTTGCCGTGGCGGCGGCCGAGGAAGAGGAACCGCGAGCGTCGGCGTCGGTGACAGAGGAGATAGCTAATTCAAGGTCCCAGCCGTGGGCGGAGAGAATCTCGGTGCACAAATCGGGGTCTTGAAGCCCCGTAATTGCTTGAAAATAAGCCAGTTTATCCGCCACATCCCCCATTGATGGGTATGCGCTGAATCTCTATCTCTATATATATACACTGACAAAGCTCTGAGGAAAAATGAGAAGAAAATTAAGATTTAATAAACGAATTGATTTCGGATTAAAAACAACGTACGTATTTTTCGTTCGATGAAATGTGTGAGGGAGAAATAAAACAGAGAGACCTTCGTCGGGGGGAACGAGGTTTATGGTCGGCGGTGACTGCTATGGCGGATGGTAAAAGTGGGGGTATTAAATTGCATTTCACCCCGTCAAACAATAGCATTTTCACAATAAAAGCCTCTAAAAGTATGAAAAAACACTTCGCCCTCCATGGCTACGATGGCAACGGGGCGGGTTTGAAGATCTAGCAGGACTAAGGACCCACTTCGCCTAACATTGAGAGACCCAAAACTTAACCTGCCCCATTTTCTCTTTGGCCCCAAATTCGGCGGGTTGGACCCGTCTAACTCAATATTTTTTTTTTTGTATTTTTTTTATATATTTTTTGTATTTTTTACCTTTTTTTCTTCATCACCATTTGAATGTACAAATTTTGCTATGGTGGATAGCGGGTTTGAGAGAATAAAATTGAAATAAGTAAAAAGAAAGAGAAGTCCTAATTTTTTAATATAGTATTATAGCCTACTAAATACTTATACTTATATATATAATATATATGTGTTATATATAGTATAATTACTATACGGGGCAGGTCTGGGGTGGGTCCACCTAAACCTGTAACCCGCCTTGGACCTGGGCGGGTCTTTACAATCAAAGACCCGCTACCCACCTCGAACCCCATTGGCGGGTTCCCGATTTACCCGAATCAATTGCCATCCCTATCCATAGGCAATTCTTTGGCAAATTGTATGGTACTTTACCCACAAATTTCATTTATTTATTTGTGCCCTTTACCACATAAAATAATTTTTGTAGTAGCACCTTCTTACCCTTCAAAATTGACAGTCATTTTTAATCTTTTAATATCATATCATTTTGTTTGAAGAATTTTATTCCATAATTCTATAATTTTAATAATTCTCTAATAAATAAATAATAATAATAATTCAATGAAAGCATCGAAAATACTCAAAATTGAATACAAGAATAAGTTTAAATAATGTAAAACTTCCCATAATTCAATTAATGGTAAATTTTTATATTGAATGTAAGAATAAGCTTAAATAATGTAAAACTTTCAATAAATGTGATTCTATTAAAAATTGAATATAAGGATAATTTGGTAAATTAATTAAATTTAGCAATAGACCTAAAATTAATTAAAAAAAGAACAAGCTAAACCCATAAAGAATGGCAGAAAATTTTTAATAACCCTAAGCCCACCAAGACTAAAAGCTATAAATACTAAATCTCAGAGAGAAATTGGGGACCAAAAATCATTTGCAAAAATTTTTAAAGTGGAAGAACTTTCAAAAAACACAGATTTCTTTCTGCGCATCGAAGAGAAAAATAAACCGACACACTGTTGTCTTTCAAAAATGACTCTAACTCCTTTTTCATGCAGCATCATTTTGCAATTATCTATAGAAACTCAAAGGAAGAAGGAATGCTGAGGATGGAGAAAAGATCTATGAGTAGAGCCACTATGATGATCATCTCGACCCTCATTCACCATAGACAAGGGTAGAGGAAGACGGCACGAATGGACCTAGCATCAATCAAGCCTGAGAGTAAGAAGAGGAAAGTTGAGGAAGTAGAGTTTGGAGTGCAAGAAAAGCTCAAGAGCATGGAGATTTACCCTGAAGATCCCTTGAGAACTATTATGATTGGAACCATCTTGGATAACAACTTTAAGAGGAAGCTGGTGCACTTTCTAAGAGACAATTGTGATGTATTCACTCAAAGTGTGATGGACATATAAAGAATCTCCCTATATATCATTATGCACAACCTTAGAGTAGATCCGAATGCACAACCAGTGCAGCAGAAGAGGAGAAACTTCAAAACAAAGCGCAACCAAATAATCAAGAAGGAGATGGCTAAGTTGCTGCTAGTGCTCAAAAACTCGAATGGTTCATTGAAATGAAAAACTTACTAGTTTACGGTTTACTGATTCAACTATTGGTTGGACTGTAACTAAACCGCAATTAAACTGTGAAATTATAATTATGTAATACATAATACGTATTTTATATATTACTTAAAAATTAATAAAATACTAAACATAAAACATAAAGGACCTAAATTATATTTTTCAACTTCACAAGTTAGAACTTCTTAGAAGAGACAACTAAGAGCACATGGGTTGGGTAAGGGACTAAGGCTTTTTACCTTCTAGTTGGATCTAAAAATTAAAATGTTCAATTTGATTTGGGGTTTTTATTTTGTATATTTTATTCGAGTGTTTTAGGCATTTAGCTTTTTAAGATATACCTTACTTTGGAAGTTCGCACATTAGGCAAAAAAAATTTAAAAAAAAGGTATTAATTATGCCAAAAATTAAAAGGAGAGGAAAGAAAATAAATAAACTACTTTGGTTTTAATAAATTGTGAACAGTTCAATAGTTCAAACGATTTTGACAAAATAGGACCTTTTTTGTCTACCGATTTTTACTCAAAATCGGACCGATTTATAGTGTGGTCGACGGTCCAACCGATCCGACCACTCGATCTGGTCTGGTTTTTTAAACAGTGGTTGTTGCAAGCAAAGTACATCCCGTAGTTTTAGCATCCAGAGTGACTAGCTGATGTGGTGTTGGTACCCAAATCCAATGGGAAGTGGAAGATGTGCATCAATTTCACTGATCTTAACAAGGCCTGCCCAAAAGACACATTCCTATTCTCACACATTGGCGCCTTAATGGATTCTACTGTGGAGTGCGAGATGCCAAGCTTCTTGAGTGCCTATCAAGGTTACAATAGATTCGGTTGGCCCCAGAGGACCAGGAGGTTCATAATTACTCATGGGATATACTGCTACAACGTAATGTCATTCAGACTTAAGAATGCAGGCATAACTTACCAAAGGCTGGTCAACCATACGTTCGAGGAATGATCTCATGGAACATGAAAGTTTACATCGATAACATGCTGGTTAAAGGTCGTAAATAGGAAAGCTACCTCCGAGACTTGGTAGAGTGCTTAAACATCTTGGGGAGATTCAACCTATGATGACTTAACCCAATAAAGTGTGCTTTCGGAGTACATGGACACAAGTTCTTAGGATATATGGTGTCCAAGCATGGGATCGAAGCTAACCCCAATAAAATCAAGGTGATATTAAGGATGCCACCCCCATGCAACATAAAGGAAGTACAGATGTCGGCAAGGCGTTTGGCCATGCTGAATCATTTCATCCCCCGAGCTACTGAGAAGGGACTACCCATTTCCAAAGTACTTTGAGGAGCCAAAGCTTTTTGAGTGGACCAGTGAATATGAAAGAGACTTATTGCAGTTGAACTAGTACCTAACATCACCACCATTATTGAGGAAGCCGAGGATAGGCAAGACCCTATAGTTGTGTCCAGCTACAATAGATGCCGCAGTTAAGATGTTCGGTGCGTGAATAGAGAAGAAAACACCAACCAATGTATTACGTTAGTCACCTACCATGATATGCCTCATTGATAAGCTGGCATTAGTAGCAGCGATGGTTGCCTGGAATATGCGTCCATACTTTCGAGATCGTGGTACTCACCAACTATCCTCTTAAAAAATACTTAGCATCCCCGAGGCTTTGGAAAGACTTGTCAAATGATCGCTAGAGTTAAGCCAGTATTGGATCAAGTACCACGCTCAACCTGCCACCAAAGCACCAGTCCTAGCAAATTTTCTAGTAGAAGGAACTGAAGTAGACGTGGAGAGCTCCCTTCCTAATTTGGTCCTCTATGAAATGGGTCAGCCACAGAAGTGGACAACAGAGTAGGAATAATACTTAAAAGCCCCATGGTGAAAAGATAGAATATGTGAGGCTTACCTTCTTTACCTCAAACAATAAAGTGAAATGCTAAGTATTGATCATAAGAATGAAGTTAGCTCAAGCGGCTGGAGCGTGATGTTTAGCTACCTACAATGACTCCTAATTGGTGGTAACCAAGTTATTGGTAACTATGAAGCTAAAGAAGAGAGCATGGCTAGATACTCGAGTTGAGTAATGGTAATGCAACAGATGTTTGAGGAATTTACCCTTACGCAAATTCCCTGCAAAGAAAATAAAAATGCTAATCAATTAGCCAAATTTGCCAGTTCGATAACCATCGTGAAAAGTAGGCGAATTATATTCTTAACTCTGGATACAGTGGAACAACAAGTTTTGGAGAACAAAAACTGAGCGTAACTCTAAGATAATGGATATGAACGCTCACGCCAACATGTGGATGACTCTTATCATGAAGTATTTGCAAGATGGCATCCAACTTAGTGACTAGAAAAAGGCATGCCAAGTAAAACTACACGTAGCTCGTTTTATTTTGGTGGATGGAGACTTGTTAAGAGATGCTTTTTACTACCTTACTTGAAATGCCTACCGCCTAGAAGGGCAAAGAATGCACTCAAGGATATCCCTAAAAGTTTATATGGGAACCATTCTAGAGCTAGATCGTTGGCATCCAAAACTCTTCGGCAAGAATACTTTTTGCCGAACATGCTGAATGATGTTCAAACTCTGGCGAGGAGCCATAAACCTTGCCAAGATCATGCTATGCTAAATCACAAGTCTAGCATCCTGCAACCCGTTAGCAACCCATGTTCTTTCATCTCAAGCCAGGGCTAAAGAAAGTTCCTCATCGTGGCAATAGACTACTTCTCTATGTGGGTAGAAACAGAACCATTAGCCTGAACATTCGAGAAAGAAGTTATATGATTTCTTTGGATGAACATCATCTGCATACTTGGAATATTCTAAGCGCCAATGTCCAACAATAGTACTCAATGTATAGGAGCAATGCTTAGAGGTAGTCCCAAGAGTTCTTTATTAAGCAATTCTTTACATCAGTAGCTAACCCCAGAGGCAACAGATAGATAGAAATCATAAGCAGAACTATCTTGCAACATCTCATGGTGCATGTTAAAGACATGAAAGGCGCGTGGGTAGATGAACTTCCCTTAGTGCTTTAGCATCTATCGGTGAATTCCCATTCAACTTAGTATATGGAGTGGAATTAGTCCCTCCAGTAAAAGTGGGGAAGTCAGCTGGAGAGTTAAGAATTACAACGCCACCACAAATTCGAAGGAGTTAAAGACTAATCTTGTTCTAATGCCAAGAAAGGCGGGAAGTAGCATATGTTCGTATTGAAAGATACAAAGAAAGGATGGATAAGCTTTACAACACCAGAGCATGTCCCGTAAGTTTCCAAGTCTGCGACTTGGTAATGAGGAGCAGAAGCGTCATGATCTATTGGCAAATTCGACTCCAAATGGGAAAGCCTTATAAGGTGACCAAAATCATAAATCCAAGAGCTTATATGTTGTAGATGATGGAGGGCAGAGAAGTACCTAGGACTTGGAACTTTTCCAATCTACAAGGCTACATTTGATGAGTAATAGTCATTTAACATATCGCTTGAACTCACCACCCGCAACATTGATTAAGTAATGTTTACTTTCTTGCATTTATATCTTGAATTTGCTTGTCTGCTTCAGACTTTGTTTATCAACATATATCTCTTTGAGTTTGACTTCTATTCGAATGAACTGACAATCTTTTATACTCTTTACATTATGCTATCTCTTCTATGACTTTGAACTTCACAATATTTACAAGAAATTATTAGAAAGTTTTTAGATATAAGGCCACTATAAGGTTCATCGAGGAGTGTGAAAAGAGTACGTGGTAGTCACCAAGCACAGTCCCACTATAAAGGTCTCCTTGGGGTACATGGTCACCGGCTTAATCCATTATAGCCCCCAGAGAGGTACATGGTAGTCACCCTCTAAAAAATGCCACTATTAGCTCCCTTTGGGTACTCGTGGCACTCTATCAAAAAGTCCACTACAGAATTCCCTCAGGAGTATGTAACAACTAATGTAGAGAAGCTCGTTAAGGAACACTTTGGCAGACACTTTAATAATCAAGCAAAAGAAGCCTATCCTTGAGTTCTCATGAAGAGGAAGGTGGCAGCATCTCAATACTTAAAAAATATACAAAGAAAAATCTTTAAGTCTAGCAACTCTGCATTTTCATTGTGCACATATTACGAAGTCTTTCGGAGACTCATAAACACATTTGTCTTCATCGCGACACTTAAATTTTACTAAGTTTGAGCGCAAAATTAATGTTTATTCTTTGGAGGAGTCTACTTTACATAAGGTGGTCTTAAGCCAATACAAGGGGGACTCTATGCCTCTCTAAGAAAAATTCATCACATGTTACACTCACAACTACGACAGTTGGTTTAAATTCAATAAACATGCTAAAATGCTACACTGCTTTATCAATTAAATTCTCTAAGTCCCCAAGGGACCAACTAAAACATTACGCTATCAGCAAGACTAACAAAAAACAACATAAACAACAACAATTATAAAAAAAGAAAAAGATGTCCCACAACCTAAGCCTAGAGGATGCCAGAGCTTGGTACACAATGGGTGCCCAAGTCTAACTCTTCGTGCAAGCGCCCAAGTCCTGTACCCCATACAGGCATTGGATGCCCAAATTTAATGTCTCTTACGGGCACTCAAGACGTACCATCTCCCCCCCAATGCCTGATGTCTCCTATTACTCAATTCTAAAAATACGAGTGCACAAAAATAGTTATTCAATTGGCTAATTATTTACACAAACATAAAATGAACAAAAATAAAAAACGAAAAAGAAAACTTTATTAGAATCAAATCAGAGAGACCAAAAAGATGTCCAGCTAATACTAGGCTTCTAAAAACAAATAACAATACAAGAACAAAAAAAAAAATACTAAACATACTATCATCTCTACCTCAGCTGCCTCAAAAAACTCATAAAACCCTTAAATTCTTTGATCGAATCTTCACGAGTAGCATATATAAAAGTCTTTATAGTAGAAAAGTCTATGAACTTCTCCTATTCTTCACCTCTTTCATGTACTTTGCCTTTAAAAGATTATGCTACTTAAGTAATTAGCTCCCCCCTTCTTCTAACTTCACTGTTTAACTACTATGGCAGTCTCTTCCTTAATATATTTTACTATGGTCATAGCTCCCTCTGCCTGACGAGACCCCTGCTCATCCAAGTTCCACCTCAATACTCGAAGGTGTAGAGATACGCGAGAATAAAAACTTTATGTAACACTGTGAAGAAAAGGAAAAAAGGTAAAAAAATGAATCAAAGTAATGGGATAAACACTTACTCGAGATAAAGTCATTAGCGATTACCTTAAAGAAGAAAGACGACTCCAACTACCTCCAATTGCACTCATGAACTATAGCTCGCATGTGATATATGTTGAGAGATGCCTCCTCCACTTAGTGATAGGAATCTACCTCCACAGTATTACCAGCAACACCCAGAAAAAAGAATTGTAGCTTCGCTAGCATTAAAATCCAAGTTGCCTATGAGGCCACTTCACGTCCACACTTCTTAGCAAGCCCATAAGGCACTAGCTTAGATTTTACAATGGCAATACGCACTGCACAACAAAAGTAGAAAAGGATGCACCTCACTAACATAGAGGGCTTGAGCAATTTCTAATATGTAGTATCTCTATGTGGTACCCCTCCAGTATATGGCTCTCACAAGCTCCTCCCTCTACCCTCATAATTGTATGAGAAACCTAGTAAATTCTGGAAAATAACTAAATACCATGCCGAGAGCGCTCCTATAAAGCACCTAAGCACTCATTCGCACAAGCAATAACATATCCTTCTAGTAGAGCTCGCCTTGAAACCTACACTATCATGAATCTCTCTTGTGCGGTACTTTGCTATTGGCAATGTGACAGCATTCAAAAATTTTCCAAGTCTCTGGATGGCTACAAAACGAGACCTTCTTCAACTTCTAAGTGTTGGATATTCAAAATTTATTTAAGTCCTTAAGCGAATATAGTATTAAACGTCACCACATTTCCTAATACACACCATTAGTTTTATTTGCAGTAATTAATCAAGTTAATAATATTATTATTTTTTCATGTATTAGCACAAGGTAAAACCAAAATAGAACTTTATATATATATATATATATTTTAATATGAAAATAAAATTTTCCTATAAAAAATAGGGGTTTTTGATGATACTATTAAAAATTGAATATAAGGATAATTTTGGTAAATTGACTAAAATTGGCAATGGACTTAAAATTAATTAACTGAGTAAAAGAGCCCCCAAAACAAGCCAAGCCCATAAAGAAGGCCAGAAAAATCCTAATTGGCCTACGCCCACCAAGACTAAAAGCTATAAATACCAAGTTTCAGAGAGAAATTGGGGACAAGAAATCATTTGTAAAAATTCTCAAAGTGGAAGAACTTTCAGGAAACAGAGATTTCTCTGCACATGTTCCAAAGAAAAACAAACCGGCACACTGTTGTCTTCCGAAAAGGACCCTAATTCCATTTTCAAGCAGCATCAAATTGTATTAATTTTAAAGCAGCTTTTGTTTCATGGTTTGCACCGACATTAATTTTGAATTTAAAATATTTATTTTATTCAATTTTATCTATGATTTAGATATTGCACTTTTTATATATACTACAAATATAATACAAAACATTAATTAAAAAAAAACTAAAAGGAATTCTACAGAATACAATTAATTGTTGGAATAAATCAAACATAAGAATATTTCATATATGAATGTAGTTTATGTGTCATTAAGTCAGACACTCTTGGAGTTGCATCATTCCTTTATCAATCTTCATTCTTGCTTACACAAAATAATACAATTTAGAAAACAAATTATATTAGGACAATGAAAGAAAACCTTTCATATTCATAATCCAATATGTATATTATATAAAATTTAACGACAAATGATTTATTTTGTATGTTTTGAATTCATTAATAAGAGCACCAAATTTCTTGCATTAATACATTTCTACACAAATAACTAATAGCCAAATATTTAATTACCGTATAGAATTATTTACAATATATAATTATTACTACATTTGTTTTATATTCATCAATTATTTTTAGAGGAATACATTTATAAAACTATATTAGATCCTAAACTATGCATTAAATACTAAACTACAACCTTTAAGTATTTAAATAGAAGAGAATACTAAATTACGTAATTTATTAAACGGCAACTTTAATAAAAAAAAAAAAATTACATCTACGTATATTTCTTAGATTAACACTACTTTACCTTGGGGGTAGTATATGTGTGGGTACCACAAGTATTTGGAGGGGAAAGAACCTACATGGTAGTAGGTCTAATCCAACCCACACGCGCGCACCGTCGCCCATCTGGCTTGGTCGTTTGCTTGGGCTTGGATTAAATTAAATTGGACCTTCAGTCCAACATTAACTTTTTGGACCAAATTTTATCTAAAATTTATTTGGCCCAACGGGAAAATAAACACCGTTCAAACTTCTACAGAAATTAATTTCAGCTTATCTTAAAATTAATTTTAGTTTATCTTTTTGTAATTAAATTGAGATAACAATTGATTAATTCCAGCTTATCTAAATTTAGAATTGATTTCAGCTTATCCTCCTCCAACAGAGGATGCACCTAGAATGCATCCTTCCAACTTTCTGCATTGAAAAACGAGTTGCTGCATTGGAAAAGCAACAACCATTTAGACCATCCTTTCGGCTACTACTTTGGCTCTATAAAAGATGAATCCCGAATCTACATAATAATACAATCATATTTCATACAAGAAAAATCTGCATAGTCAAAAGTCCAAAGAAAGAGTTTAGTATGCTTAAAATTTGAAAGATAAGATGGTTTATAGTACTGCTACCGTCTTAGTCGTTGTATTTTGGGAGACGATAGCCATAGTTCCGTTAGCACTAGTGCGTGGCTAATTCGTTTTAAAAATAGAGAATTCCACTCTCACTTCGACTAGCTGATCACAGAATTCCATACACCGGAATAACAAATTCATGCATGGACTAATACGAGAGGAAACTGCCACAACATTTATAGGTACAAATTCTGGAACTCTATTTAATTTAATTCCCACCTACAATGTTGTCAGCACCATAACTGCTTCCAATAGCATAGCATGGCATTGCAGCTTCTTTTACCATATGGTATGTCAACAAGGCAACAAACAATAAAGTTAACCGAGATACATGAACATTTTTAGCTTAAAATTAAGAAGCTCTCAACATATTTAACAAATTAGTGTGTGTATACAGCTCTACATTTTATCATATTCTTATATGGAATGAACCATTGCATTGGTTTCCATGTTTGAGTGCATAAAATCATTTCCATAAATTTCAATCATCATAAGGAACATGTGCTTTAGTGATGCTACTTTCCATTTTAAACAGATAATGCAGATAATTATTGAGTTGAGAGAAATATAGAATTTGGATAGATATTTTGACAATTGAAATATTAAAAAATCTAATACAAGTTCTCTTTTAAGAAAATGCAGAAATTATCTTTAATCTAAAGTATTTGATGAAATGCAAAATATTTCTTTTAAAACATGCATGCTGTCAGAAATCAAAGCTAAGCCATACTTTTGTAATCAAATTAAGCATTAACTATATTATTGTTTAAAACATGTTATTAACTTTTGTATAGAATGATTTTCTCATTTGTAATGATATGAACGCACCGCAATACCGTGCACGTTAGTTATATTTATTTGTAATTTATGAAATATGGAGAATTTTAAAATATTGATTGGTAATATGTTGGTTATACCATGACAATGCAAGTTGATATGTGCATTGAATTTAAAAGTTTCAATTTTTCATTCTAAGTAAATACATTAATTTTTTTTTACTTTCTTCTGATAATAAGATTGTTTTTTCTCTACTTACTATTAATTAAATTACCTAAAACCAGTTGATAACTCCCAGGCCCTTGTTTTGTAGAAGTAGTTCTAGTTTAAGAGCAACATAATTAATTAAGAAAAACTTATTTTGTATATTTTTGTGTCTTGGTATTAATTTATTATTATTTTTTTATTGATTTTATGTGATTTTAACGTTTGGTGTTATTTTAGTAAAAATATTGTTTATGTGCCTTTATCTTGTGCATAGGAGGCAAAAGGACCCAAGACTAGGTTTTGACAAGCACTTAAAGAGTAAGAGGATCCCAAAAAACTTCAACGTCCAATCAGCACCTGAGGCCTAAGCATTGTGGAGGCTTGAAGAAGCTCCTCCCTCTAGACTTGCTTCGTAAGATTTTTTCATTTTCATTATATCTATAGTTTTTTCTTCTGTTTTTCATTATCCTAGGATTAGATCTTCCATCATCTACCAACTACCTTATTTCGTATTATTATGCTCAACTTTAAAATGTAGATATAAATGTCAGTACGAGAAAAGAATAAATTGGTGACCAAATAATGAATGGCAATATAAAAATTATCACTAATTATATATATATATATATATTAAGTGACAAGTTTTTTTGTTTCATCAACATTATGTTTCTTTCAAATTAAATGGTGACAAGAATAGTGCTAAAGTTATCACTATTGACCATTGGTGACACCCCTATGATAACAACCTAGTAACAATCAAAACCTTGTCACAAATTATAGTGATATTTTTCATTATCACTAAGTTGTCATTATAAATGTGTCACTAATTATCAATGATAATTACTTAAAACAGTAGTTTTTGTCACTATTGAGCTATATGGTGATAAAATATAAATTATTGTCATTTAAAAAATATCATTAGCATCATAAGTGATAATTTTTGTGTTGTCACTTATTATTTTATCATTAATATTCTATTTTTTTGTAGTGTGTACAGATCCTAACAACCAAGTTAGGGGGTAATATGCCGAGTGGCTTGTGGCCCAGCAGCATAAGTCTCCTACATAATATGGGAGGTCAGGAGTTTTATGTGGGAGGTCAGGAGTTCAAACCCTAACGAACTCCTAATGTGCGTGTGTATAAATAAAAAAAAGTTAGGGGGTAATATTCAGAAAAAGAACGATCTATGATCTATTTACACGTGTAGCTAAAGGAATCAAATAATAAAAAAATTCATTAACCAAATTAACCAAATGATGGTAAGGATGGTCATCCATATGGTTGGTTTAACACCTAACCTTTAGGAAATTGTTTATTATTGTTCTGCAGTACACAATGTGTTTTGTGAAACATGATCATATACCTTATTTTTGAGCTGGTGGTTTTTTGTACATTTTTTGTTGAATAAGAAACTGTAAATAGGCTGTAAATTTTCCAAGTATAGCCTGAAATCATCTTCTCTTTTTTTTTAGAACAAATCACATAGTTAGTCCCTAAAGTTTTACTCTAAAATTACTTTGTCCTCAATTTTTTAAAAGTTCATTTTTTAGTCTCTAATATTAATATATCGTTTCATTTTAGTCCTAAAAACTACTTTCCAGTGGTATTTGACTAGAAAATTGATCAATGTTGACTTTTTTAAGGGCAAAATTGTTAATTTAAGATTTTATATTTCACTTTAGTCCCAATTTAAGGTTTTATGTTTCACTTCAGTCCCTATGTCAATTTTTTTTAAGGAAAAATTGCATTTTATCCCCCATGAAAATGGAAAAGGGCAAAGAAAAAAAAAAAAACACCTTATGAAAAAAAAAAGGCAAACAACTTCATTGTGTTTGGAAAATTACACCGCCTCCTGTTCCTGATTTGCTTCAATTTAACCCTAATTTTAACATATAAAGACTATATTACCCTTAATGATTTCATATATTTTCAATTTAATTCATTTACCTTTTTAAGTATATTTTCATATATCTTCTTTCATCCCCTTTAAATTTTAAAACTAATTTTGTTTTTGCATTTTTATTTCTCTAATTTATCCTACTTTTTTATTTTTGTATATACTGTTGATACAAGATAGCCCAACAGGCCCAATCCACTAACAGTCGACTAGGCAATCAACTAAGCCCAAATCCCCATTGGGCCATTTCGCTAGCACAATTACCAACACCTTTCAAATCAACTAAAGTGTGGTTGATCAGCTCGAGAATGACCATTCGGCCTTCAGCCAGACGATGAGTCCAGACCTAAGAAAGTTCCATTATCTCTACCTGAATGTGGATAAGGGACTCGCAAACAAGGAAACATCTCGACCCTAGGAGGTCGATCAGAGAAACATAAAGCAGTCTTGCGCTACTAGTCACAGTCGCATTGAATGCGCCACAACCACCACTCTGCCGCATTAAATGCACTGACAAGTAGCGTGCCTCCATATTTATGAGGCATGCCTCTACTTTACCACCATTCTACCTCCGTATTAAATGCGGAGAGCTCATCCATGTCCTGAAGAGTAGGAGGAGGCGCCACCAAGAGAAGTACACAGAAGGAAAAAGACCTAAAGGTCCTCAAGTAAAGACAAAATCCCTCTCTGCGCAAGCAGGGGCATCATAGACATCTTAACCTCTCAAGAGAGACTATAAACACCCTATTACAACCCTTCAGCAAGGTATGTTCATCATCATCTAAGCCTTCACTATGTTACTCTCTTTTCTGGTCGATTAGATACTGACTTAAGCATCGAAATGCCTTAGCCGAGGGCTCTTCGCAAGCCTAGCATTTGTTATTGATTGCAAGACTTGACCCGACTTCATATAAACACTCCATCTAACTCTTATTCTGGTCGATTATATTGGGCCAGAGCCCATTACACTGACAAGTAGATCTTACCATCATCATTTGGCGCCGTCTATGGGTTTAGAGTATGTAATTGGAGAAAATGGTTAACATAAGATGAGCCGTTTCAAAAAGGAAATAGGAGACTAGAATGTCCCCACCCCTCCTCCTCATCCCTAGCAAGAATAGGATGTGGCTGGACCCAGTTCCCAACCAGAACAAGTGCCCCAACTTATACAGTTAATAAGCAAGCATATATCGGCTCAGATTTCAGCTCAGTTGTCAGCTGCCCTCAACAAACACAACGACCAACCCGAACATGCTACCTCTCATCCTTAACAACATGAAGAGAGGCCTCAGAAAGAGGATAGGGCTAGACAAGAGACAAGACTGTTCCCTATTCGGCTTGAGGATAGTCCAGGTTGATTCCCACTGGAAGAGCCCACATCCTCGAGTAGCTGATTTTGTGGATTATCTCGTTCGACCCATTCAAGCTTAATAGTATAATTAGGTCGAGCAACAGAAACCCAAACCGAACAGAAATATGTAGCAAGCTAATCGAGAGGAATGGAAAGAAGTATCATACCAGGTCCAACAGTTAAACAGATACATCGAGGAGATTTTGAGGAGAAACACAGAAAGAAACCTTCAGCACGATAGCACACCCCGACTTCACCGCGAGCACGAGTCACCATTTATCCAGAAGACAATCGACGAGCACATAACTATCGATGCGAAAGTTTCAATTGATCCGCTCCAATATGACGACTCAATCGACCTGAATGAGCATTTGCTCCAATTCGAGCACATAATACAGCTCCATAGGCATAATGAGTACATTCATGTGAAAATGTTGGTCACCACATTCTAGGGCATAGCACTCGATTAGTTTATTAAGTTAGAGCCAACATCCATTTTTTCTTATGACCAGCTTTGCAACAAATTCCTCCACCAGTTTGCCAGTCAAAGGAAAACCAAACTTCCCCGCACTATTTGCATATAGTGAAATAGAACAATAGATAATCTGTTTGAGATTTTTTGAGCAGGTTTAACATTGAAATGTTGAAAATTGACAGTCCTAGGATTGAATTCCCAATCGATGTATTATTCCTTGGTCTCATATACAAGGAATGTTTCAATGCACTGGTCAGGGATAGACCAAGATCGACATAAGAGTTACTCAACCTTGCTGAGATGTATATAACATAAGAGGACCTAAACAGATTGAAGTATGTGGAATATTGACGATGAGAGGAAGCAAGCTAAAGAGGAAAATGATAGGCAGCACAAGGAATGTCATCGATCTCCTATTAAGTGATTCCACAACTACACCGCATTGAATACTACAAGGAAGAAGGTTTTGTTCCCCATCTAGTATGATAACTTCCTAAAAAAGCCCAGAAAGTTAACTGAAACTAAGGCCATGAGGAGATCTAAGAAATATTATCACTTCCACAGATAGAAAGGGCATGACATTGAAGATTGCTTCAATTTGCATGATGAGATTAAGAGGCTTATTTGACAAAGATATTTAAAGAATTTTATCGACGAGAATGCTAGGCAGAAGACAGGCCTGACCGATTAGACTCCCTATAGAGAAAATAAGATCAGCTCGAGAAGGAAAGTTAAGGGAAAGAAACCAGTCAACAATCCGCGCCTACCTCTCAGAGGCGTGATCGATACTATCGTTGGAGGATTGATGGGGAGAGACTCCAAAATAGCCAGAAGACAGAACTAGAAGAGATTCGAATCGACTAAATCTTTCTCAGTCAAAACAGTTTTTCAACTATCTACTAATGCAAAACCCATCTCTTTTTCTAATTCTGACCTCTCGCACATTGAGCATCAATTAATTGATAGTAAGCTGGATTGCCACCTAATCGTGTCAGTTGAGATCGCAAACTTTAAGGTCAGAAAAGTTCTGGTCGACAATGGTAGTTCAGTGAGCATAATTTTCTTGTCAACTTTGAAGAAGATGAATCTGAGAAAGCTAAAGTTTGAGCCCGTTTGCACCCCCAAGCCGCATTTGGAGGACCCGAGATCATTCCTAAAGGATCCATAAATCTATCTACCTCATTCGTGAAGCGCCAAGAAGGAGAACACTTATGGTCAACTATTTGGTGGTCGACGTACTATTTGCCTACAATGTTATAATTGGGCGACCAGCACTGAATGACTTCATGGTAATTATCTCAACCTACCATATAAAGGTAAATTTCCTGACAGTTGTTGGAATGGGCAAGTTACTCTGTAATATGAAGAAAGCTTGGCGATGCTACACCATCTTTGTTGAGACAAGTGAATAGAAGACTCAACCCAAACTGAAACATTCGGCGAACGTCCCAGTAACAGAACCCAAAGAGGGATAATAGAGCAAAAAGAAAAAGCTAGAAGAAACTAGGGTCAAATCGGTTAGAGAATTCAAGACCATAGAACGCAAGTCCAAAAATCCCAACAAGACTACAAGGATTAGAACTAATCTGGAAAACAACATCGAATATTTCATGGTCGACTTCCTCAGGAAGAACATTGATGTTTTTGCCTGAAAAGCTGCTAACCTCCAAAGGAATCGACCCTAGCATCATTGTCCTCCACCTGAATATGGACCCCTCATTGAAGCTGATCAAGCAGAAGATCAGGGCCTTCAATGCTGAAAGATGCCAGATCATCGAGGATGAGGTCAACAAACTCTTAGAGGTAGGCTACATTGAAGAAATTCAATATCCTAGTTGGCTTTGTAATGTAGTTCTTGTTCTTAAGATTGAGGGTAAGTGGAGGATGTGTAATGATTTTACTGATTTGAATAAAGCTTGTCCTAAATACCCTTACCTACTGCCTCGAATAGATTTACTAGTTGATTTAACATAGGTTGTGATCTTTTGAGCATGATGGATGCATTTCAGGACTATTATCAAATCTTTATGGCCCTTGAAGACAGGAATAATACCTACTTTGTGGTACCCAATGGTTTATACTATTACCTGGTCATGCCTTTGGCCTCAAGAACACAGGTGCAACTTACCAAAGACTTTTTAACTTTATGTTCAAGAATGAGATCGGGCATACCATAGAGGCCTACGTCGATAACATGATTGTTAAGATAAAAAAAAAGAACAGAACCATTTAGTTGACCTCATCCATACCTTCTCAATACTAAGAGCATTTGACATGAAACTCAATCCCAACAAGTGCAAGTTAGGGTAAGAAGGGGAAAAGTTTTGGGATATATGTTTAGCCAGAGGGGTATAGAGGCAAACCCAAAAAAGATCTAAGTAATTCTGGACATCTCACCACCCTAAAGAGTTAGGGACTTGCAGAGGCTGGTCAAGAGGATCATAGATCTGGTTCAATTTATTGCTCGACTAGGTAAGTGACAAAAGCCTACCTTTTTCAAAATCATTAGGAATGCAAGGAAGTTCCAGTAGACTGAGTAATGTGACCAAGCTTTGGTTGAATTAAAATAATATTTGTCAGCACTACCAATGCTTGCCAAGCCAGAGGTCAGAAAGGTCCTGCATATTTACTTAGCAGTCTTTTCGGCAGCAATCAGCTCCGTCCTGATCTCGACTAGACATGGCACCCATATGCTAGTATATTATAGCAGCAAAGCATTACAAGGCCCAGAGCACAATTACCTAGAGATCAAAAAGTTTGCTCTTTCTTTGGTCATAGCAGCTAGGAAGTTGAGGCCTTATTTTCAATCCTACTCTATTGTTGTCCTAACGAACCAACCATTAAAGGAAGTACTATCAAAACTGAACACGTCGGGAAGACTAACCAAGCGGGCTATCAAGCTAGGAGAATTTGACATCACTTTTGAGCCCCAAACTACCATAGAAGCCTAAGTGTTAGCAGACTTTGTAGTAGAACATCTCAACCTGCTCGAGGAAGTCGACTAAGATTCATCTATTTGGATATTACATGTCGATAGCTCAACAACTTCTACAGAATGAGGAATAGGCATCTCCCTATACTCCCCCAGGCTGAGGAGTATGACTTTGCCATAAAACTCGACTACCCTATCATTGATAATGAAGCTGAGTATGAGGCCTTTCTGGCCAGTATGAGAATGGTTGTCAATAGGGGAGTCCAGTAGTTAGCAATCGTTAGGATTCCCAATTGGTTGTGGAACAGTTCGAAGGAAATTTTGAAGCAAAAGAGACCAGAATGAGCAAGTATTTAACTGAGGTCAAAACGTTGCAACAAAATTCAAGAGGTTCACCCTCAGCCAAGACCCGAGATCAGAGAATGAAAAGGCATATGCCCTATCCAAGCTTGCCAGCTCGACGAAAGGAACCAGAGATAGAACCATCACATTTCTAGTCTTTGACAAACCTACTATAGGTGGTCTCAACTAGAACTTGATCGAGCAAATCCAAGAATCAGCTCATTACTAGCAAAACAAAATCAAAGCTTACCTAAGGGAAGGAAGAGTGCCTGAGGATAAAGCAACAACTCGTAGGCCCAAAGGTCGAGCAGCGAAGTTCTCCTTTAAAAAGTATGGTCATCTATATAGGAGATCCCTTTTTGGACCACCGTTGATGTGTTTGACATTAAAGCAGGCTCTGGAGGTCTTACAGAATGTCCATTCGGGTATCTGTGGTAATCACTCTAAAGGATGAGCACTGGTCCATAAGGTCATTAGACATGGATATTTTTGTCCAACCTTATTAAAAGATGCAGCCGACTTTGCCAGAAAATGCCCTTCCTACCAGGTCCACTTTAACATCATTTACCAGTCTGCATCAACGCTAATGCCAATTCAAATCACATGGTCATTTGATCAATGGGAGATACACATAGTTGGTTCTTTCCAAAAACTACAGTTCAAAGAAAGTACATGATTGTTGCGGTCGATTACTTCGTGAAATGGGTCGAAGCAGAAGTGGTCCTGAAAATAACTGATGCAGCCATTAGAAGTTTCTTGTGAAAAAATATCATCTAACATTTCATTTTGCCAAAAGTGCTGATATCAGACAATGGAACACAATTCCAAAGTAGAAGCATGAGGAACTAGTGTGAAAGTTTAGGAATTCGACAACAATTCATCTCAGTTGGAAATCCCCCAAGCCAATAGATAAATTGAAGTTACAAATAGGACTATTCTGGACCATATCAAGACTTGACTTGAAGGAACCAAAACAAGTTGGGCAGCCGACCTCCCTAGAGTCCTTTGGGCGTACAAAACCACTTCTAGAACCACCACGGTCCACATTCCTTCCACTCTGGTCTACGAATTAGAGGCAGTAGTCCCAACAGAGTTGATACAACAAACGGCTCAAGTAATTCATTACAACTTGATCAGGAATGAATCTGAAAGAGAGTTCGACCTCGAAACAATCGATGAGTGCTCCAACAAGCATACATAACAATGTAGAGGTATAGGTCAAAGATAGCCCAACACTACAACAAAGGAGTTTGACCAAGAAGTTTCTAGGTAAGAGACTTCGTCTTCAAAAAAGTTGAGGTTTCAAAAAATATGGGAAAGCTCGACCTAAAATAGGAGGGCCCCTATTCAATAGTAAAAATTGCAACTCGATAGTCAAAACGGCAAAGCATAACTCCTATCGACTAGCGGATATAGACAAAAATGGGCTCCCTTAACCATAGAATGTAGTAAACTTGAAAACGTTCTGTGTATAAAGAGACCAAGATCTCAATTCAACTATTTTTGTAATTTGGTTCTAAACCAATAAAGCCTACTTAAATTTGATCCACTGCTTGTTTTCAATTGCAATCAGGGCTCTAGCCCAATCATGTAAATGAAAAAATCATTTAAAGTTGACCCCGTAGTCAACCACAATTTGGTTTCAAGCCACGATCATGGTGTGTAGCCTAATCACTTAATAAACAAGAAAATCATTTAAAGTCGACCCCGTAGTCGACCACAATTTAAATTTGACCCCATAGTCGATCATCATCTTCAAAGTTGTACAATGAACGCCCATGTCACGACGCAAAGATTACACAGCAAATTGAATTCAATTCAATAAAGTCGAACTGTAATTGACCATGGCTTCCAGCCCATTCATTTAACTACGATGAAAATATCTAAGTTGACCTTGCAGTTGATTGTAAAGATTATCTCAAATCAACCAATTTTGAGTTGATCAGATTGATATAATTATGCCTTAATTTATTGCTTTATTTAAAATTAACATCTAAGTCGACGATTAACTTGATTCTAAACCAATTAAATATTGCTTGCTTTTTCATTTAAAGATTGACTACTCGATGAGTTGAAGGAAGAGAAGTTTATTTCTTCACTTATTTATGCAATCAGGTTAAAGAATTAAATAGAATTGAACAAAAGTAATAATAAGAGGCGAGTTGACAAGATGAGATCGAAGCAATTGATATTATAAAATAAAAACATCAAATTACATTACATAAAGTTGTTTATCAAATTGTTCATAATGCCTCGCAGGCGAATCAAAATAAAATAAAGCAACAAAAAGCAGTTGCCTCAACTCAACCCAACTTCTTCCTTCCAGCATCTCGAGTAGCCGCCACCTCATCGACAACGTGGTTGAGCTTGTCACCAGAGTTTCACGTGTACAATAGTAGAGAGACCCTCGACTTTATGCTATGCCGCTGGCTGAATGGCACCTATAGGTTGAGAATGACCTACCTCATCCGTCAAAAATGTTCAAGCGACAGGAGAAAAATAGGCTGCAATGTCGACCTTACCATCCTTGATTTCAAAGGCAAAGTCACTCATAAAAATGAACTCTTTTGCCACCTCGACTGCCCTTAGGTGGATCAAAGTTTTAGCTCCCTTCGCAGGCACATCCTCTTCGACTGGCGCAGCTTTAGGATAGTCCTCGAGCTGCTCATTTTGCAACACATTAAGACGGGCTTTGTCTTCGAGTTGAAACTAGTAGCCTAAAAATTCAAGCTGCTTCACAGCCTTCTCGAAGGCCTCCTTTGCAAAAACAACGCTGGCATATTGAAATGCAAGGCATAACATAAATTGCTGAACTGCCTCTTTGCGAATGCCCGGCAGCACCATGAAAAACTCATCTTAAGTGTAGCAAATAGCGCTGTTGTATCCCAACACTCAACCAGCAGTATGAGCTGCTTCTGCCTCCAACCTTGTCTTTCATAGTAGCTCATTTAGGAGACTCTTTTCAGTCACAGCAGCTAGTAACTCTGCATCCTTTTACTCAACTTGTTTGGTCAGCTCGTTCATCCTCAACTATAATGACTCGAGCTGAGTTTTCATTATTTTAGTCTCATCCTATTCCTTTTGGAGCTCCTCACAATCACCTAAGGCCAGCTCGATCCTCCGATATAAATTATAACCCAATTGGCTAACCTATGACAACATAAAGTTTGGTAAAAAATTGAATGCAAATGATCAGTCTCGAAAGTAAGTAAAACATGACTAGAAACTTACCATGTTAGCATGGTAAGTGAATGCTTTTTACGCCTCCAGCTACCGCATATCCACATCTTCTTCTGGTCGGATATAAAAAGATAAGCTATCAACATCTTCAGAGGCCCACTCTGGCTGACCCCACCCTAGCATCGACGCTGTATTTTGAACCCGGATGTCGGGCCTGAATCTTAGGAAAGAAAAAATGGGTAGGGGAATAGCTCATTGTCTGGTTAGGGGGCCAAAGAGCGAAGACTCGCCAACCTTTCCCTTCCCTTTCTCAGTACTAGTTCCTTTAGGTGGAGAGCTCGCTTATCGACCGCCATCCTTTTCTATCGAGGTGCCGGGCTGTTAGCCTCGGTCGTAGCTGGTCGGGTAGCAAGAGGTGTAGGCTATGGCACATGCTGTTGTGGAGAACTTTGGGAAGCAACCTCCCGGTGAGCAGCTACTTATCGATACTTTTGCTCCTTTTGCTGACGAGCTATAGCCTGCTGGCGAATACGGTTCATTATTTCTATTCGATCTGAAATAACACAAAAGCAAATACATTACTATTGACTGGAAACTATAAAGAAAAAGCAACAGAAATTGACAATGATATCTATCTAGTTGAGCATTAGCTGGCAAATCCAGCTGAGCAAGTGATAAGGCTGCCAGCACCAAATTTCTCTCTTTAATATACCCTGATGCCTCCATTTCACCAAACTCAACCAAATCCTAAATAAATGTATTATTCCAGGATGAGCTCTTATTGCTAGGGTTCTCGATCTGACCGCTAAACCACCACTAAGTATATTGAACCCGACCCCACCTGGAGTGCGAACAAAGAAATGACATTTTTTCCATGCTTGTCCATGTAAAGATGAGGGGGTTACTGGTATCTTTCAACGAAGACGGGCGTGAAGGTAATCAAAGCCTGACTCCTTAGTACTACCCGACTTTCGGGACATTGGGAGGTGGAAGATATTGCTAAAATGTACAAAAGATAGGGGTTGATTGTGTATCAACATTAAAACAAAAAAATTGTACAGGGTCGAGAAACAGTTTGGGAGTAATTGGGTGACACACACCTGGAGGCTAATTAGGAGGTCGACTATAGGCTATGCTATAGGAAACCTAAGCCCCCACTTCAGGGCATCCTCAAAATTGTTATGCAACCAGTTGGAGGTCGATGTATCCTATCACTAAGTTCAAGGACGATCAACTCGAACTCTGGGGGAATGTGATACAAGTGCCTGATCAATTCTAGATCTCTATCTTTGATCTCAGATTTTATATTACTATAATGATCAGTAGTAAATAACCTACCTGGGATACTGGAGGTCGACTATCCAGAGGGCCCAACTCCCCCTGCAACATCAACCCTCATATTGCTTGAACTATCAGGTGAGCTGGTATTATCACTAGAAGACTCACTAGTCCTACTAGTCAACTCATTTACCCTAATAGTCAAATCTGCTTCCGATTAGGTCTCTTCAGTATGACTCCCTCTATCGCTACCCTCCCCGAAATTCTAAGCATGTTTGCTATAAAATAATTGGTCGAATTTAAGAAGAGTAAGTCTAGTCGAGATTGAAAGGAACTCAAAAATAGAAGAAACTCAACTATCGGAAAGAGTAATAAATTCACAGAGCTCGACCTCTCAAAATGTAGTAAAGGTGCTAAATGAAAATTTTCACCACGCTATTTATAACCTCCAGCCAGTGGGTAACTTAACTAGTTAAAATGACCGATTATCGGTAATTAATTATGCAACCACCAATTGACAAAGTGTACTGCCGAATGTATCTGATGCATTAAATGTGCTAAAACCCTAGTCATGCTTTAAAATTTAAAGATCATAAACACGTTGCATCCCTGGTCGAACGTATTTTAGTTTTCCAAGTCAGCTACTTCTCATTCTTTCTTGTCGAACAGCTCAATCAGGATTTTGAAGTAGGGGGACTCATGATATAGGATAGCCTAATAGGCCCAGTCCACTAACAGTCGACTAGGCAATTGACTAGGTCTGAATCCTCATTGGGCGATTTCGCCAGCACAATTACCAATACCCTTCCAGTCGATCAAAGTGTGGTCGATTAGCTCGAGAATGACCATTTGGCCCTCAGCTAGACGATTAGTCTAAACCTAAGAGAGTTCCATCATCTTGACCAGAATGTGGCTAAGGGACTCGCAAACAAGGAAACATCTCGACCCTAGGAGGTCGATCAGAGAAATATAAAGCAGTCCTGCGCCTCCAGTCACAGTCGCATTAAATGGGCCACAACCACTACTCTACTGCATTAAATGCGATGATAGGTAGTGTACATCCTCATTTATGAAGCATGCCTCTACTGTACCACCATTCTGCCTCCACATTAAATACGAAGAGCTCTTCCATATCCTGAAGAGTAGAAGGAGACGCCACCTGAAGAAGTACACAGAAGAAAGAAGACCTAAAGGTCCTTAAGTAATGATAAAAGTCCTCTTTGAGCAAGCAAAGGCAGAATGGACATCTTAACCTCTCAAGAAATACTATAAATACCCCATTACAATCCTTTAGCAAGGTATGTTCATTATCATCTAAGCTCTCACTCTGTCGCTTTCTTTTCTAGTTGATTAGATACTGACTTGAGCTTTGAAATACCTTAGCCGAGGCCTCCTCGGCAAGCTTGATGTTTGATATTGGTTGGAGGACTTGACCTGACTTCATCTAAACACTCCATCTAACTCTTATTCTAGTTGATTATATTGGGTTAGAGCCCAGTGCACTAACAAACATATCTTATCATCATCAAGTATATATAAATAAATAGTATATACAAATATATAATATAAATATATTATATATTTATGTTATATGTATCTATTATATATTTATAATATATTATATATTTATCTATGATATATATTGGTAAATAAATATAAATATATATATAAATATATAAAAACACTATATAATTATATTTGTATAATAATCTTACCCACTCTTGCATTTTGCACCCTCCGCAACCCCATCCGCACCCCTAACTACCGCGCCTCCACCCCATAGTGGTTGGTGATGGCAATTACCCCAGCAAACCCACCCCCTATTCACGACGGTTTTGCAACCACCACCCTATCTCCAACTATCTCTTCCCTACCCAACCATGCAGTCGTTGGCATGAACAGAGCAATGATCGCCACACCGCCTTGGAAAACAACCATGGCTGCTGCCTTGGAAAACAACCATGGCTGCTATTTTCAAGGCTACCATGGTTGCACCTTCGCCGTGGCCGCTATTATTCACGTCAATAATCCATTCAAACTGTTCTTGAAACAACTATTCAATCACTCCAAGAGAATTAATATATGTTACCTTAAATCAATTAATTATGCATTTTATTACTTTTATCATGTAATTATCAAATATATTAAGAAATGTATTTGTTGGTATTAAAAAAAAGTGACTTAGAGACTAAAGTGGAACATAAAATCTTAAATTAACAATTTTGCCCTTAAAAAGTCAAAATTGGGCAATTTTCCAGTCAAATACCAATGGAATGTGGTTTTGAGGACCAAAATAAAATAATATATTAACATTAGGGACTAATAGATGAATTTTTAAATATTGAGGACTAAAGTGATTTTAGAGTAAAATTTTAAGAACTAATTATGTGATTTGCCATTTCTTTAGTGCTTCTGATTTTATTTCTCCATAAAATTGACAAATACAGTATCAATCTTTTGCTGCATGGTGGTCATAAACTATTCCCCCAATAGTGTCTAGTGGTCTAATCCTCAGCAGAAATGCAAATGATCAGGTCATATGATTTAAGACCTTCTCTTTATCAGTAACTTGATCAAAATCTGAAGAGTGCTCATTCCCAATCCTAGTACAAATCGGTTAGGGCTAGGTTATGTCATTAACAGATGGAAAGAAAAGATTAACCTATTTATGGATGGATGGTGTGGCTAGGGCTCAATATTCTATCTTTTAGTAGTTCGAGAAAGGGAGTCCCCTTTAGTCTTAGATTTTAGCTCTCTTTATGTGCTTAATGCTGCATTAATCAAGCAATGGCCAAGGGACAAGGTGATTTATCTTTGTTACAAGATCAATCTTTTCACAAACCTTAATCTGCTAGAAAGTAGAAAGCAATTTTTGGAAGAACCCATGACTTGAAGTTTCACTGTTTTGCCAACATTTGGTCCTAACCTGAAAAAGAAAATCTGCAAATCTCCTTTTACTGGTGTGATATTTTATAGAATTTGGAATCTGCTTTTCAGGAGTCCATATTAAGCATGAAGTGAAAAGTCCAATATGGTTATGAACCTATAAAAATTTGAATTCAAGTTGTTGGAGTATCTGTTCACAAACTTTTAAAAAGTTTGATCTCTACTTATGGCCCAAGGCAAAGTAGGTCTTGAATGCAGCCCTTTTTTAAGGGCTTTTTTTAAATTTATAAAACTAAATCTTAATTGAGGTTTTTGATTGGCTTCTGAAGATTATGATGATCAATAAAGCATTTATCTTTGTTAGTTGGACCCTTTTCCACAACAGCACAGATCAGAAACCTAATCCAACTATCAAAAGCAGTTACATGCTTAAATACTTTGAATAAGTAAAACTTTTCTTGAATAAATGTAATGAACCTACCCTGAAAGAAGAATGGAGAAAAACAGAAGCATTGTTCTCCTATTACAAATGCTCCCTCGTAAATCATATAACCATGTGTAAGCCCTGTTAAAAATATACGTTTGCCTACAAAAATGGGACTGAGCAAAACCAGCAGAATCCAATACAGTAGCCATCATTTGCAGTTTCCATATTTCCTTGGCATTCCATTATTGTAAATCACAGGTTACCCCTTCCCAGAGCACTAATAACAGCAGTCAATTCACTCCTTGACCCTAAATTGTACTTATAAACGACATTGTCACAAGCTTGCACATCGAACAGCATCGGCCAAGTTGACTGGAAATGGAACCGAAGATTGACAGTTAATGTTGAATAACGATGCACCAGACATAATAACATTACCAAAATGATCATTTGTATTGGCTTCATTTCTGCCAGTCCTCTGTAAAAGCTGAATAAGAGAGGAAAATATTTCATGACGTGCGGCATGCTGGTTTTCCTGAAAGGCATTCAAAACTTGTATCAATAAGCAAAACAGCCAAGATAAACATAAATGTAGAGGCCTTCTATTTTTCTTCCAATGTTTCTATATGAGTACCTTAGCTTCCACTATGAAGTGTGCCCATATCTTTGTTTCACGAACTTCCATTATTCCCTTCAAGACAATCAAGCCAAAACCACGAATTATATCCACAATCTCCAAAAAGAAACCCTGTTCTTCACAAAGGATCTGCATTAAAATTTAGATGTGAATTGAAAGTGATTAGAATAAACTGAAAATAGATATCTTCTTTTCTTTGGTGAGATTAATGTATATGTGTGTGTAGCTTTTTTCTTACCTCTATAAGCATTTGACCAGGGGTACTTAGGTCCTGAACTTTCAGCGGACAAACCATAGTTTGATCACCAATTTCACATGCCCATGTTACTCCACCACCACCATTGCTGGAGTGGCCTTTTCGGACAGTCCCACTCTGTTGGGCGACATAATAATCAAAGTTATACTTGTTACTTGATTGGATAACTGATTCTAACATACATGTCCAATTCAGATAATAGAAAATATAACATCATATCGACAATAAGAAAGGCTTTTTACCTTTGTCTCATCAATTTGTTTCAGACTTTCAGCATATTTTGTGAGACTGTTCATGAAGTTCAAGTGTCTTATGGTTCGTTCCAACAAACGGTCAATGCTCATCTGTCACATCAGCAAATTGTTATGCCAAGATACAAAGGAAGCAGAGTATCCATAGATGTTTATTTCTTGAAATAGCTTTGATCAGTGGTATTGGCATCCTCAAACATAAAGTTTACTTACCTTCTCACCAGTTGGAATGAGTTCCCTCAACTCAGCAAGGTGGTCTTGGATCATTTGACGATCTTTTGGCCTCGGTCTGGTCCCTGGTTTAGCCTTCTTCTTCCTAGTTTTTGCAGGTTCATCTTGCCTCTTTGATGTACTAGTGCTGCCTGGACCTGCCCTACACCTATCACCAATACATAATCGTGGTTCCTTTGTGGAGGCTTTACTACTGAGCTCAATATTTGTTTTCGCAAGGTCATAGACCGGACTCAGTGGTTTCTTTTTCCCATCCCAGTCAGGAACACTTTGAATTTTCACTTGGTTGTTGCTCCATGAATAGTTGTCAATTTTTCTCCTTTTAGCAGCAGATGATGGTTGATCCTCAAATTTAGATTTGGCAAAGTAGCATGAGTTACTAGCAGTACCATCCAAAAGCTGGTCAAGGCCTAATTTGGAGAACAAGCTGTTTGAAGTCCCAACTTTGGAACCAATATGTTTCTCCGAAATGCAACCAGCGTAATCTTTACTAAAATCTCTCAATTCATCACCATTGAAAGCTGGAATCAGAGTTTCATTCCAACTATTCAACAGCTTGCCAATGCCAGGCGTGTTGGAATCTTCACGGTTAGATCCAAATGCATCAGTAACAGAACTTTGCATTGAATTGGTTGGAAGATTCTCAGAGATGCTTATAGTTTTTCCACTCAAATTGGGCATTTGAATTAGTCCAGAGGCATGTGCTAAGTCATTCCTTATTAGAGTGGTGATTGAGGTATTAGTTGAGCATGGCAGAGGGGAAAGCCACAGAGAGAGGTCATCCAATGAGCAGGGCTTGGAGAGGGCCTCGGCAACAGCATTTTCCTGGAACAATTCATCCAAAGCTAATAGGCCATATGGTCTTTCAGCTTTACAACCATTTGGATCAGGTAGAGTTGTGGAATTTGTGCAAGACTCATCTGTGCAAGGCCAAGAAGATGTCAGAACAGAACAATCACTATTATTTCCAAGTGCTTGGGTAGCTGCAAAGTCAAAGAAACTTCCACTATCTAAAAGCAACTGTTCTACTTCACATGTTGTCTCGCAGCCAATTTGAATCAGAGAAGATGCAGTAAAGATGGAGCTTGTGCTCTGGTGGTCTGAAGTAGGAGGAAATGATTGAGATGGAATGGCAAAGGAATGATTAGCTTCCATTAAACCTTCTGAGTCTGTACTAAGTAGAAAATTCTGATTGGTAGAATGGGAAACATCGCATGATAACAACGGACCGCAATCAAAAACCTGACTATCTGATGAAGAAGATTCATTCTCCGACAGCTCAAGCTTATGGCTTTTACCCATCTCTTTGAAAAGTTCTATTACTTGATCAACAAACTCTTCCATCTCTGGAATCTGCAGCATAAAGCAAATGAAAATTTTGTGTAAGAAGACCATATTACAAACAAGAATGAAATGGTTGTTCATGGTTTCTAACTAGATAAAACCTACAAGATTTCCAACTTCATTCACTCTTCCAACTAGCAAATTATCTTTCAAAGTTACTTCAGATTATTATGTGAGCATTACTTATAGCAGCCAAATACTCCTAATTCAAGCAAATATCAAACCATTTCTTGTGAGCCCAAATCAAAATTACAGCATTTGATTTGAAATTTGGCATTAAGCCTTCACACATGCCATATTTGACACCGGTCCTAACCTTCTGAGTCGAACCAAGTTGCACAACACCCCATGATTCCACAGAGATTATTGCAACAGTCTGTAAAACAAATCCGAGCGAACATCAAAAAGGATTAGATTATTTGGACAAATATTTTGATAGCAAATTGATAGAATGTCATTCAACATCTTAACCAAAGGAAATAAGTGAGCACCTTTATCCCTATAGAGAATTGGCAATAGAATTCCGAATCATCCTGTGGAACGACAACGTAGATCGTTGAAGAAAGATCCAACAAATTATTTGTGTAAAAGAACAAATTGGAAAAGCCAGCTTAGCTTAATCTATGGTTAAAGGAAACAGTGAGATTGGAAAATTATGGGAATAGATCAACAGTTTTTGAAGCTAGGAAAAATCTATACCTGGAAGACCTCAAGACTTTCTAATGATCCCAAAGAATTTTTCCTTTCATGATGGGCATCTGAACACATCCATCTGTGATTTTTAGTAAATGCAGCTTGGCCAATTACCCTGTATCAAAAAAAAATAAAAAATACTTGAATCTTAGTCCTTTGAAAAATATACTTTTCCTGTTTCTCCAGAAGGGAAATATTTTTTACTTCTAAATTTCAGCAAAATCAAGATATAATAAAATTTAAAGATTCTATATCTTAGAAACATATCTAGTTTACCCTTGACCCATCACATGCACTTGCAGTAGCATATTATCAATCAGAGCTGCCATTTGTTCTTCATAGTAGGCATCTTTAAACGTCAATAATCTGCCATGCACAAAAGTTTCAATAGATCAATTAGATGAATTTGTGCAATAGGAAAAGTAACAAAACAAGAACTTTGAATCAGTAAAAATTTAATGAAAAAGTAAAAAAAGAAGAAGTGAGAATCAGCAATGATTAGATCTCAAGTGTAGACTAAGAAAAAAGCATCAATGAACCAAGAAGACTTTAGTCATCTACTGTTAAGGGTCACTGAGGTGAAAAAATGGGGGAAGACAGGTAATCATTAATCCAGGAAAAGTAACAACAGATGTGACTTCACAAAAATGAATTTGACTTTGTAATTTCCGCAACAACAATTTGATGTAAAAGTTGAAGGTGAACAATTAGTAAAAGATACGCTTTATATAAAAATCAAGGAAAAATGGGAAAAAAGAAAAAAGAGAGCTTCAAAAAAATATTTGGTTCACTCTAAAGGTCAAAAGATGAAAGAGCTCTCCCCAGTAATCTGAATCCCGCTAGTGCAAGGAAAAAACCAAAGATGCACACAAATACATACAAAAATAAATAAATAAATAAATAAAAAGGACTACTAACCATATGTATTAATAATGTGTGCTAGAACATAACCACAAGAGATGTAATTTAAATGCCATAATATTAGAAAATTCACAATCAGCTAAACAAGAATATGATAGGAAACCTGCCCTGTGAGAAATGAATATAGAATAGCCTTGTGATGTATTTGAATACTCATGCACACAAAAATACATATGTATATATATATGTATGTATATATATACACGCATAAAAAGGTGGGAGAGAGAGAGAGAGAGAGAGAGGAGAAGGAGATGAAGCTTACAAAGAATTTCTCTGATCAAAACCCCAGAAAATCCCATAACACCACCCGTTACTGCAACAAAGACTCTTGAGGGTCTGTTTTGTCATTGAATCCCTTTTTTCAGTACACATTTTTGCAAAACAAATCCAAGAATGCAGAAGCAGTCTCTTCTTAGGGGCAAACCAGGAACTATCAGTCAGCTGTCAAGCCGACAACTCTTCTCTTTTTTTTCTTTTCTTTTCTTTATTACTGTCAAAACCAAGTTCCGAAACATCAAGCAGCTGAGATCGCCATCCAAGGAAAACCAAAAAAGAAAAATGCAATCTTTTTCTCTTGTACACAAGGAAGTAAGAAAACAAGCAAAACTTCGGTTGGAGAGAAAGTGTTTTTGGCTTTGTTCAGGCTAAGGTGAAACAGCAACAAGAAAAGCTAGTGAAAAGAGCAAACAAATACAGTTGCTTTGTTTTGGGAAAACAATGAATGGTGCTGAGAAAAAGTGTTTTCACCTTAAAACAGGAAACAGAAACAGCACTGGTAAGAGACTAGCTAGTACTACTAACTAAAGAGATTGCGGTTTGGATGTTTGTCTGGAATCTGAGGTCTGAATTAACTCAGATGTCCAAAAGCTTAAAAAGACCTCATCACAAAACAAAAAACAGAAATGCAAAAAGGAAACATGTATATATAAAGTGATCAGGTGAGAGAAGACAAGAAAGATGGCAGAGAGAAGTTAAAGTGAATTTAATATATAGATACACATAGATACATCTAAATGCCTAATAGGAGATATTGTGGGGTGGGGAGCAGGAGGGGTTGGTTTGGTCTATGCAAGAAAAGACCAAAATCAGATAAAAGTTAACCCTTCAATGCAACATAGGTTTTCCTGATTTTTGCGTTGCACTTATGGGCTTTTTCCCTGTCTTTATTGCGTAGAATATCTGTATTGAAGATTTTCAGTTGTAACATAACAATAATTTTTGGTTTTCCTGTTCCTTTTCATTTTGGATGAGATTTTTTTTTTTTTTTTGCGTTTTTGTAAAACTAATATATATGATTATTTTACATCCATTATAATTTATCCTCGGAAGATATACAATGAATTTGAGTTATGAGAAAATGGAAGAGGACAAATTGATTAATGAAAAACATCAAAGTTATCAAACTTTTTTTCTTGAATAATGAATACTGTAAATTATTAAAGATTTGCCTGCACAAATGTAGTAGGTGATAGTTATTTATTGAAAAGTAAATATTAGAAAAAATAAAAAGGAATTAATTGATATTTTGTTCGGACAGATATAAATAAAGTTCATAAATTTCCTTTTTGTTGATTATAGAGGATATATTGGGTGAGGATATGATATAGTGGAGTTATGATTTGAAACATCATTAAATGGAGTAATATTATGTCGGTACTAGGATATTCCCAATATTTATACACTATGATTTGTTTTAAAGAGCACTCATGCTTTTGTGAATAACAATGAAGAACAGCTGACGAAGTTAGTTTTAGGAATTTATAAAAAAAAAAAAAAGGTTTATAACACTATACTTGCCTATGTTGAATGTCTCGTTTTAAATAATCGAAATTTTATATAAGGATTGAAAAAGTAAAATTTTAAGAACTTTTATAATTTGGCAGTTTGCTCAGAACTAAGTCTTGAGAATTAATCATGCAAAGTCACCTACTTTAATAAAATTCTACTTCCAAAATAAGATTTTAATTTTAGAGAAAAAGAAGAAAGATGAGCATTTAAATCAATTTGGGACAAAACTAAAAGTGGATTGCAACAAAAGTGAAGTCCTTTCCATATTAGTATTTATTGGCTTTCGCTAATTGCATTAAAGGGTGTTTGGTTGAGTATATAAGCTTTTCAAAATATCTTATAAAATATTTGAGAGCTTATGAGATGTTAATGGGTGTTTGATAAATTTTTTTTATAAAGAGTTTATAAGCTCTAAAAATAAGATGTTATAAGTTTAGAAGCTCTTTTTAAAAAAGTAAGAAGTTTTTAATTTTTTTTTGAAGATCTTAACAATCTATCTTAATTTTAATCATATTAATTATAAAATTAACATTGCTAATATTTATAAACTCCAAAATCTTATTTTATCCAAATATCTTTAAAAAATATTTAAAAAAAAAGATTTAACATTTTATAAGCTCCAAAAATATTTTATAAAATATAAAAATTTATAAATTTTTTTAAATAAGTTTATTCAAACGCCATCTTAATCCATAGAAAATTACTGCCGAAACTTTAAATCACAGCCAACATCTAAGCACCAATGGTATAATGTCTGTTTCAAAAGTTCAGAAGCGCAGCCTTCAATTTTAGTAAGTGGGCAAACCAATTATAGCAATATGTCCATTTCAATAATTATGACAAGTGGAAATTTCACATACAAATCAAAAACTAAAAGGTCCCCTTTGCTTGCGCTACCCAAGAACCTGTGGCCCCATTGCTCCTCTAACCACAATCAGATTTCAAAATATTTAACAGTAAAACAAAATATGGAGCTGGGCAACCCCACAAATCTCTCTCTCTCTCTCTCTCTCTCTCTCTCTCTCTCTCTCTCTCTCTCTCTCTCTCTCTCTCTCTCTCTCTCTCTCTCAACCCCCCCCCCCCCCCAACATATACATATATTAGACTTGTGTATTACTCTTTCTTGTTTAGTCTTCTTTTGATTTGGTATGAATTTTTATTAAGAGGTAATGGAGTGAATTTCTGTTAATATACTTTTGCATAACTGTAATGAAAAATAGTAGTTGAAACTCGATGTTGTTAATTACATCGATAATGAATTTAAATAAAAGGATAAATTCTTGCAAATTTTAGCTCTCATTTGATTCGATTTGAATTTTTAGATAAGGATTGAAAAGTATATATAAGTTTTTTATATTATTATTCAATTTTTCTTGAAATTAAAGGTAAAAAATTAGTGATATTATATTGATCATCCAATTATTTAAGTATATAAATCATTTTAAAAAGTATTTTAAAAATAATATCTCATTTTAGAATGTCATAAAATAAATAAATTATAAATATGAAACAAATAAAAAATATAAAAATGAAAATAAAACTCGTTAAAAGTTAGAAAGCGCATAGAGTAGATTAGTGGGACCGTCAGTTTGCAATTCTAACTACCACTTTTAGGACGGATATAGATCGATCATTAAAATAAATTTTAATTATCACAACAGATATCTTTTTAAATCTTCATGACTTTAAGAATATTTATTATTAAATATGAAATCCTAGCATTAATTTGCTCATTTATTGATATTTTAATAGCCATTAAAAAAAATGGTAACTGACAAATTAAATTCTATTAATGCAGGAACAATTCCTCAAATTTTGATTACCATCTTGGGATATGCAGCTACGTCGAGAGCGATCAGAATGAGGTGGTTGCCCTTGAGAGACTAGCATGATTGATGGCCCACCAAAGAGCCACCAACATAGGTGGTCCGAGATGGCAGTTGTCTGGAAACCGAGGGCGATCCTTGCGCTTCGCCTATTGGGTGTGGTTGTTTAAACGGTGCTCCTGGGTCACTCAGGACCTATGATGACATTAAAACATATCATTTTATATATATTTTTACTTGATATTTTTTTATTTATATTCTCAAATCACATTTTTCATTAATTTATATGTCTTATTTTAATAATATATATATTTTCTCTTTATTTTTATTATTATTAATTATTTTCACGTACAACTTACTAAACTTTATATAGTTATTATTTTTTTAATAATTTATTTAAATTTAAACTCATTTTTAACATATTCTCTTTAATTACTTTTCCCAAAATTTGAAAATACTAAAAATAAAAAAATGGAAATGAGAACATAACCAAATGGGCCTCTAACTTAAGAGACAACCAAATCACTAAGGTGGGAATTTTGATTAAATTGGACGGAGACTGGAGAGGGACACCGGCGGGAGAATATTCCGGGAGGGAAGCACAAGGAGCCTATGATATGATATTGAGCATTTGGCAGTCCCCACCTCGGGAACTGAGGAGTATTATAATTTTTGACAGCAATGGTAAGAGTTGTGGGGTTTGAAGGGATCATTTTCTGGTGCACCCTTCTGCCATTGCTGACTGCCCCCCGCCCCAAAATTCCTCTCCCAATTTCCATTTTCTATGATTCTCAACATCAGTTTGAATTCCCACTGCATAGAAATGCTCCAATACAACAATGATCATAGGGTCTATTCTCAAGGCGCGCGCGCGCACATATAATCCCTTAATTTTCATCATATATATGCTCCAAATTTGGCCAATAAAACAAATAATTTTTCATCCATCTCAATTGAATATTTAATTTTTTCATTCAAAACCCTAATTGAGCAAATTATTATTTTATAAATTTATGCATCTTCTTTCTTTTATCGGATTTATTGCCTTACGAATGAAATTTTCATCAATTTTTATCCCCCCCCCCCACCCCCCCCCCCCAAAAAAAATAATTACAAATATAGAATTCTTTCACTAATTTAAGTGGCTTATATATATATAATCATGCCAGTTCAATCACAATTTGACGCAAATAATGAAATCAGGTTGTCTCAATTTTCTCGCCCGCTTTCCGATGCAATGAAGGGATCAGATTAAGCACTAATAGTGGATTAGCTTTTGCTTTTCAGTTTTAGTCTCATCTAGGGCGGTAAATGGATATTCGAAAATTCGTTTATCGTTCACATTCGTATTCGTTTATACAAAATTTATCCGCATTCGTTCAAAGCGAATATTATCCGTATCCGATTAGTAGATATCCTATTATAAATAGATATGGATATGGTAAATACATATCCGATCCGTTTAATATCCGATCCGAATATATATTTATTAAATAATATATTATTTATATTTTTCAATAAAAATCTCATAATACATATATGTATATATAAATTATAATTGAAGAATTGAGAAGAATAAAGAATAAATTTAAAAATTTATTGTAATATAGAGAAAAAGTGAAGAATTAAGTTAATTAACATAATTATAGTTGGTTGACTTTATAATTAATATACTCAAATGCCAGTATTATTATTAATAAGTACTAATAATTAATTATAAAGTCAATTATTAATTAAAAATTATGTTATTTGTTTGATTGCTTTTGTTTTAATGAAATTATATAGTTTCTTCTGTTAATTAAAATATGTATTTGTTATAGATTCATAGATTCATGTATTTGGATATTCGTAAATAGATATCTAAATAATTATCATCAAATATGAATATAAAATAATAATTCAAATACAGATAAGTTTAATAAAATATGAATGCATCTGAATAATTATAATCGAATACGGATATATCCGTATCCGACCGATATCCGACGGATACGAATTTGGATACCATTTTTAAATATCCGTCAAATCCGTATCCATATCCGAATATTCGAAAAGTTAAACAGATACGAATATGAAAACAGTGTATCCAATCCATTTAATATCTGTTTACACCCCTAGTCTCATCTTTTGTTCATAAATGAAAGCTGGTCTCTCAAATACGATTATATATGTTTTCTTGTAAAGAAAACATTAATCGGACTGAATGATCGTTTTGAGTTTAGGGCATGGATAAGACATGACGGCATTCGATTATTCATGTTTTCATAATTTGGGAATCGATCAAATCCCGCTGACGAGATTGTCTAGTTTGCCCTTCTGTACTATGTGGAGTATGGAATTCAGTAGGAAATGGAGTTCAAGAAAAAATTGAAGAGAAAAAAATCAACAGTCTTCCTCTAAATGTATTTACTGCAATATGGTATTTTATTTCTAATTCATACATATCATGTATATATACCACGTGAACACGACATTTTCTTAATATGTATTTAATTTTAATTATATATATATCTCCCTATATATTGATATAGTATCCAATCAAAAGAGTGCAATTGACTAAATTTATTTGAAAGATCTCATAAATCTTACATGTTACTTTTAATTTTTAAATCTTACATGTTACTTTTAATATACTATCTTGAAGTGTTTGATAAATTAAAATACAACTCACTACCAAAAAAAAAAAAAAAAGAACATTTGTAACAAAATAATAAGCAACAATACAAAAATTGTCACTAGTCACATGTATTAACTGACAATATTTGCTCTTATGTTGCCACTAATGAAATCTTTTAAGTGACAATAATTTATGTCTTGTCACAGTATAGCTCAATAGTGACCAAGATTAATATTTTAAATTATCACTATTAACAATTAGTGGCAACCCACCCCTATGGAGACAACTTAATTAGTGACAAACAAAATTGTAATTATAATTTATGACAAAATTTTCATTATCACTATTAAGTTGAGAATAAAAATTATAATTATAGTTTGTGACAAGTTTTTCATTATCACTAGGTTGTCACCATAGAGGAGTCATTAACTATCAATATTGACAACTGAAACACTATTATTGTCACTGCTTAATTTGCAAAAAAATATTAACATGACAAAGCGAAATATTTTATTATTTAATCTATATAATTAGTGACAATTTTTGTATTAATACTTACTATTTTGTCACTAATTTATTCATTTATTTATTTATTTGGTAGTTACTTTGGGGCATATATGATATTGTGTACTGAGGACAATTCTATGATTAATATAATGAAAATTTATAAATGAGTAATAAAATCTTAAAATAAGTTAGAAACTCTTTTATTTTTCTTTTTCTTAAAAAGAGTTTATAAAATTCTAAAATTTTACTTTAAAATTCACGAGCTCTTTTTTATTGATTTTTCTTTTTTATCAAAACACTTTATAGTATTTTATATACTTTAAAATATTTCATAAAATATTTTGAGGGACTTATAATCTCGTTCAATCAAACACCTCCTAAGTATAAAGATATTATATGGAATAAATGATTTGAAATACATATCAATATTATATCAATCATTTCATATATATCTTTCAATATTATTTAAGATTTATGCGTTAAGTCAAGTCGAGTCGAGGCTAATATTTTGATACATAGATTCAAACTTTAAAACAATGCCGTTTAATGGTTAATCCTAATTTCAACGAGTATGAAATGGAAAAGAAGAAACATGCATCCAACACAAATAGTAAGATTAAAGCTGTCAGTCCATGAAACTTTCAAGTTTGAAGGGGTATCCGAGGTCATTCTCTATATGGTTGAGGAACATCAATAATTTGTCATCATATATATATATATATTATATGTATTGAGAGAGAGAGAGAGATTAGTGCACAGCACATAAACCAGCAACATATATTATGGGTCCCCGCATTATATATGATAATGTTGACACCTAGTCTGAGAATCTTGACTTTACCATTCTGTTAAGTTTTTTGCCTGCCTCAATATCTAGTCTTTACTGGCTAGTTAGTTTACTAACTTGGGTATGCCACTCATGGTTTTCTTTCTTCTTTTCCTTCTTCCTCATTCCAACTACTCACAATGATAAACATATCCAATTTAAATTAAAATTATGTTTTCAAAATGAATGATTTCTACTTTGGCAATATAATGAATTCCTTGTGAAATATGGGACCACTTGTTGATCAGCTGAATAATTTCACTTCTAGTTTGGTGGATAGAGATTTATTAGGTTTAGTAGGTAAATGCTGTCAAAATATGATTTTATTATTATTATTATTATTATTATTATTATTATTATTATTATTATTATTATTTTGAGCTACTTGCTTTCTTGTATTGTAGAACTTATGGTTGGAATAGTACCCGACATGCCAATAGAATTGGCCTTGTAAAGCTATTTCGATGTGACCAGAAAATGGCTCAAATATGTTATAATATATCTATTCAAGTTGTTATTAAGGAGTACTCATCAAAGAAAGCCACTAACTTAGAACTTGGGAAGATGGTTCGAATACTAGATGTTATATCTTTTAAAAGCCACAAAGAAAGCAGCAGGATAAACTTTGTGAATTCAAAAGTATTGAGCTCGTACTTGAGGATCCTAGAAAATGACACAAATAGAAACCCATATGGGTAGTCAAATGGAAGCATTGACCATAAAGTTTCTGTAAAAAAAACTCTGACGTCTTTCCATGGAGCTTTGTAGATTTTGAAGGGATAGACCCAGACATCATTGTTCATTCTCTCATTGTGGACCCTAGTGCTAAACTTGTAAGATAAAAAAGTAAAGTTTTGGGTCTGAGAGAAATAAAATCATTTAGGAAGAGTTTAACAAGTTACTAGCTACTGGCTATGTGGTCGAAGTTCAATATACAGACTGGCTATCAAATGTGGTCATTGTACCAAAACCGCAAGGAAAATGGAAAATGGAAAATAGAAAATGTGAAGTCATATGTAGTGCTATGATCTAATTATCAAAGAATAAAAATGCTAAAATAACTAGGCTACAGATGAAGCCAAGGATCTAACCATGCCATAGATTTAGATTCAGCGTGAGGATTACCTTGATTTTCTCAAAATCAAAGAAACTTGGAAGAAGATCTTAACTCCTTGAAAACTCTCTCAGGCAACTTTGCCCAACCAAATGATTTTTCCTTAAGTCGAATTTTTTACTGGAACTCACAACACCTTGATGGATCTACAGTCTAAAATTCACCTGGAACAAAAAATGAAAAGGCTCTCAAGAAAAGCCTGGAAGCGACTACTAGAAATAGAGGATCTCCAAAGGCTAGCAATCCAATTGTCTTGCCTCTAATGAAAAGATCCACACACCAATGCACAATCCTTTTCTTCTCAATGTTAGTTGGAGAACAAAGAGAAGAAATACAAGGATGAAGGCTTGATTTGGAGGTAGGAGATGAAGAAAAGTGAAGCTTCAACATATGAGACAATACTTGGGAAATTGAAGGGAAAATGAGAGAATCTAATTCTTAGCTTGCAAGTCATATGTAGCCACCCCCTTCACACTCTATATCTATATATAGAGGGAGGATAGTGTGATGCCAATGTGGCACCACACCTTCCTCAATTTTGGCGCCATTTAGCTTGCAAGTTGGCAAGCATGTGAATTTTGTGTGCATTTGAAGTTCATTTGGAATTTTCATTTCATCTCATGAAATGTTATTCAAATAAATTCTAATACCGCACCAAATGAACATTTCATTTGAAGTTTTCCTGCAAAATTAATTCTTCATTTCAATTGAATTAAACACTTTAACTTAATTAATTATCCTTTGACTCAACTCTTAAGTCAATTTGCTTAATTCTTTAAGCAAGTCATTGTTAATTTAACTCCTTAAGTTAACTTGACCAATTGATAGCATGTAGCACCAAATAATTAACTCTTTAATTAATTAATCTTAATTTAACTCCTTAAATTAATTAGATGAATTTAATAATTAAATTAATTAAGCCAAAAATGACTACAACTGTTTACATCTAAAATCGATCATTAAGAAAATTTTCTAACTTTTAGAAAATTCTCCTTAATCAAGTAGGATTTGCAATTGGCTTTTGCGTGTAACCCATTAGGTTCCACCATTCATTGGACATGAGCTCACAACTCTTTGTGACTTATAGAATATCAAATATTCACATTAGTTTAAAATCCTTTAAACTAATGACTCAATTCAATTAATCTCCATAATTGAAGAGTACTCCATCTCCATGGTCGATGTCCAACCTCAAGCCCATGGAGCCCAACTAATTGGCCGAAATGAATGCTTTTGGAGAACCATTCTAGCTCACGCATACCATGAAAATACGGTCCTTACATCTCCTATCTCCCGAAAAAGGCTTAGGGCAAGATATTTGTCGGCCCTCTGATAGCCTCGATTCTATATTTTTATTCCCAATGTTCAATTCCCTTTATGATTGCATCTTTGAAAAACTCATTTTCCAAATTGTCATACTACCTCGTGCAAGGATTTTTTGAAATCGATCATTATGGAATACATAGGAGATGTACTTGCCCTTCACAATGATGATGAGTCGAATCCCATCTTGGATTTCACTAGCCTCCATGTCTAAGTAGCTTATGCCCATTCTCCACCCGAATGATCCGCTACATGGCCAAGGAAGAGTTAAAGCATGAGGACCTAAACACATGGTTACCATGGATCCTTAGGTCAAAAGACTAATTATATGCACTAGCATAAGCTGGAGAACATGCCACTACCGACTTACTTCTTTGACCATCTAGTAGATTCTTTAGGCGGGCCTTTTTCTCTAACAAGCACCTACTAACATGCACCCATATCTCATATGGCCTTGCTCATGAAACAGAGAAATATCTTAGATTTATACATTGTTAGTGCAAGTCTATTTGGATCTTATATGCTCTATCTCATAAGATCCTACAACTTGGAAGATTAAAGATCACGACCGTGTAAGACTTGTTTCATGATCACCACTTAGTGCATGACCAAGTCTTGTAGTCTTGTGTGATCTAAAGGTTTCAATCAAATGCTAGTGAGGTAAATATAAGCATATGATGAAGATGGCTATTTAATGAATATCATTTAATCAAGATTGTGTCACAAGTGAAATAGTTTACATGCCAATCTAATTAGTTTGTGGGGTACTATTTCAACAATCTCTTACTTTCCCTAAAGTTAATTCCCCATAGTCTTAAGATCCATCTTCTCAAAATGTCTTCAAAGACCTTGTGCTTTTAGGGGTTACGACAATAGTTCTACTATATTCTCTTTCGAGGCAAGTCTTTCCACTCGGATGTCACCTCTATTAATAATCTCTCTAATCAAATAATATCGCCTAAAAATGTGCTTGAATTGCTGATGAGATCTTGGATCTTTAGCCTGCGCTACCGTCATGTTGTTGTCATAGAAGATAACTACTGGCTCAATAATACTAGGCACTACATCCAACTCTTGGATGAAGTTTTTCATCCAAACACCTTCCTTTGTAGCTTCTAAAGCCGCAATATATTATGTCTCTGTGGTTGAATCGGCCATGGTATCTTGTTTGGAACTCTTCCAACTCACCGCGTCGCCATTGAGGCAAAATATAAATCCAAAAGTAGATTTTAGATCATCTACATCGGATTGAAAACTAGAATCTGAAAAAACCTTGAGTTTGAATTCTCCATTGTCATATACCAAAAATAAGTCCTTAGTCCTTCTCAAGTACTTAAGGATTGTTTTAACGACCATCTAATAACTTCACCTGGTTGGATTTGAAGCAGCTCGTACTACTTAGAGTGTATGCCATATCCAATCTTTTACATTGAACGACATATATTGTGATCCTAATAGTGGATGCATAAGGTATATGGGACATTCTTTGTCTCTCATCGTCAGTCTTATGGGCCATAGACCTGGAGAGACAAATGCAATGTCCCATAGGGAGGGATCCCCTCTTTGATTCTTCCATATTAAATCTCTTTAGTATCTTTTTAATGTACGGGGTTTGGGAAAGCCCTAGCATCCTCATCGATCTATCTCTATAGATATGTATTCCTCATACGTAGGATGCTTCTCCCAAATCCTTCATGAAGAATTGAATAGATAACCATGCTTTAGTACACTCTAACATTTCTTTCTCATTCCTAATGAGAAGAATGTCATTGATATAAAACACAATAAAATGTATACTACTCCCACTAGCCTTATTATACACACAAGGTTTATACACATTTTTTACAAAGCCAAATGATTTGACTATCTTATCAAAATATATATTCCAACTTCGGGACGCCTATTTGAGTCCATAAATGAATTTCTGGAGTTTGTAAAATTTTTGCTCACTCCCTTTGGATGTAAAACATTGTGGTTATTCCATATAAATTTCTTCTTCAATATTTTGATTGAGGAAAGTGGTTTTCACATCCATTTTCCATATCTCATAGTCATAATATATGGTTATGGCAAGTAAATCCGAATAAACTTAGGAATTACAACCGGTGAAAAGGTTACCTCAAAATCGATACCGATTCTTTGAATGTAACCTTTTGCCACGACTCACGCCTTAAAGGTCATTGCCTCTCCATCGACTCCTAGCTTTCTTTTATAGATTCACTTGCAACTAATATGAACTATTCCCTTCGATGGATCTACCAAAGTCCATACTTTGTTAGAGTACATGGAGTCCATTTCGGATTTCATGGCTTCAAGCTAATGTCCTGAGTCTATGTCCAACATAGCTTCCTTATAGGTATTCGGACTGCTATCCATTTGGCTCGTCTCATAAAGAAATTTGAACCTTTCGGGTTGCTTCTTGATTCAGTCTGACTTTCTCAAAGGTTGCATGTAAGGCTCTTGTTGCTCATTTGTTTCCACCGCTTGTAGGATTTGATGATCATCTTGAACTTTATCAAGTTCAACAACAACTCTATTTCTATCTCATAGATATTGCTTTTCCAAAAAGTAGGCGTTTCTCGAAACAAACACCTTTTGTTCCGAGGGATCATAAAAGTAATAACCCAAAGACTCTCTAGGGTATCCACAAACTAGCACAAGGTGGATCTACTATCTAACTTATCTCTCACTAATCGTTTGATGTGAGCGGGAGACCCCCAAACCTTAATATAATGGTAAGAGGGTGCTTTGCTATATCACATCTTATGTGGCGTTTTTGGCATCGACTTTGAAGGTACTACATTTAGTAACTTCGCCAATATTTCTAAGGCGTATTCCCAAAAGGATATAAGTACATCGCAAAAACTCATCATGGAACGTACCATGTCCAACAAGGTAAGATTTCTCATCTCGGCTACTCCATTATGTTTGGATGTGCCAGGTGGAGTCCATTGAGAGAGAATCCCATTCTCTTTTAAATAACCCAAGAATTCAGTTCTTAAGTATTCTCCCCATCAATCCTATCGAGGAGCTTTAATACTAAGTCTATTTTGCTTTTCTACTTCATTCTAATACTCTTTAAACTTTTCAAAAGTTTCAGACTTGTACTTCATAAGATACATATGTCTGAGCAGACTATAATCATCGGTGAATGTGATGAAGTAAGAATAACCTCCTCTCGCACTAAATCTTAGTGGGCCACATATGTCTGTATGAATTAAATCCAAAGGACTTGTGGTACGCTCCGTTTGTCCCATAAAAGGAGCTCGGTCATTTTTCCCTTGAAATAAGATTCACAAGTAGGAAGGTCCTCAATGCCACTAACATTTAGTACTTTGAGAGCTTTTAACTTATTCATCCTATTTTTAGAGATATGTCCAAGTCTAGCATGCCATAAGATGGCATCTTCTTGGTTATCCAATTTTCTTTTACCTAATTGAATGTGCATTAATGAAGGTTGAGAATCAAGTGTGTATAATCCATTATTCAATGTACTTTGTGCAATTAAATAACCATTCTTTAATGCTTTCAACATTTTCTTCGATATAGAAAAATCATATCCTTTATTATCAAGAACGAGAATAGAAATAATGTTTTTAACAAGGTTAGGTACATAATAACAAGGATTTAGTACAATGCAAATATTCCCCAAGTCTAACTTGATAACGCCTTAGATCATGGCGGCAACTCTTGCTCAATTTCCTTGGCAGAGGATCATATCCACTTCATTAAGACTCTTTCTTCTTTCCATCCCCTGTAACAAATTACAAAGATAAGAATCACATCCGGTATCAAATACCTATGAGGAAGAATTAGTTGTCAAGTGCACTTTAATAAAGTACATACTCTTCTCAAGGGTTGCAATGTAAGCTTTGCAATTTCTTTTCCAATGCCCCTTTTCGCCACATTGGAAACAACTTATATCGGTCTTAGCTTTTTTTTTCTTCTTGACTCCCCCCGAACTCTTCAAGGGTTGCTTCCCTTTGGAGGAAGAACTCTTCTTCCTTTTACCTCCCTTTCTAGGACCCCTTGGAGGAAGCAAGCATAAGAGGTTTTTCTTTTTCATAGTCGCCTTGGTGGTCACCAACATGTTCACCAATTCTTTGATCTCACCTCTTGCTTGGATATATTAAAGTTGATAACAAATTGGTCGACTAAGGAGAGCAATGACTGTAGGTTCAAATCCACATAGAGGTGGTTGTCCATGATCACACCAACTTGTCTAAGATTTTTTATGAATCCAATCATCTTGAGCCCGTGATCATGGATGCTAGAACCCTCAACCATCCTTGACCTAAAGAGCTCTCTTGACAAAGCAAACCTTTCATGTCTTGTTTGAACACTATACAACTCTTGTAGGTGTGTGTAGATCTTACTGGTATGTTTCATATGCTCATGAGTCTTTTGGAACTCATTGGTTATGGAAGCTATTATAAGGCATCTTGCTTGAAGATCATTATCTACAAACTTAGTGAACAATTCACTAGCCTCATTGGTGGCATCATCACCCAAGGTGTTCGGCGGACTTTGATCAAGAACATAGGTCCTCTTTTGGGACTCTAGCATTATTTTGAGGTTTCTCAACCAATCACGAAAGTTATACCCAGTGAGCTTATTAGTTTCCAAAATAGTATGGAGTGGGTTCTTAGCCATTTTGTTTTCGAAGATTTCAAAAATCTATAAGAGGCGCAAAAGAAGAGTATAAGCATATGATTGAATATTGATATTGAAAACATGTTCATGGTCATTCAAACATGTTTTTCTCCTACTATTTTATCAAATCCTTCACCCCTAAGAAGAATTTGGTAAATATCATTTTCTAGTGAGAATCAAGACCCTAAAGACTTGTAAGTGGACCCTCGTATTTGGATGTATATCCACAAACAATCCAAAGGTAAGCAACTTTTGCTAATTGCATCTCTATGCAACTTTTGATATATTTTGCTTTACTTTTCATATAGATCCTATAATTGGATGACCTTTGCATTACTAGATGTTAAGTTGAACCTACCAATCAAACTTTAATTTGAGACCACTCCACAACATCCCCTATATCCAAGTGTATAATGTGTGGGAAGCCTCAAATCAAAGGTACATCAAATGATAAGTACATGGTCACAACTTTTCATCTAAGTGTGACCCCGTGTCTGGATGTATATCACACAAAGATAGTAGCGTCTTCATGCCATAAACTATTGGTAGAAGGCATGGATTAATTAAAACTTCTTTTAATTTGTATCCATTTTAACTTAATATTTGGAAGCATTTAGACATTCTAAGTGGAGGGTTTTTCTTGCTTGCAAAGATCTCATCATTTAATCTTCTTATTTAGGTTTTCTATATCCTAACCATGCATCTCATACATTAATAGGATATGGAAATCATAGATAAGTAAATGCACCTCGCTGCTCTTAGGTTAGATGACCATGAGCCTTAACCAAGTGATGCACTTAGAGCCATAAGTTCACCACTTAGTTGATTTTAAGTGGGTTGATTAATTCTAGCTATTACATGAGTGTATTCCCATACACTCATGAGTCTTCATGCCTCCAATGGTCTTATTTGCTCCATGTAATATTTACATGAGAAAGAAATTCTCACTCCTAGTGATTCTACTCTTATAACATTTAAAAAATAGAAATTGAAAGGCATGCAGGCCCCAATTTAATACAACCCTTTTGAACAACTTGAAACAAATAAAATCAATATTAAAGGCTCATGATCATCCCCATTCATTCATCAACCATTCAAGAATTAAATGAACAATAAATAAATCTAGAATTGACCTTCAATTCCAATAATTAAATGCTTATCTCATAAGAAATTAATTGGCAAAGCAAGAGGAAGCATAACAATTATGCAACATTATTGAAGATTAACAAGTTTTTAAAAGCAATAAAAGACGTCAAACATAATTTTGAGAACTTGCACAACACTTGTGCATCAATATAGTATGATTCAAAACACTTTTAACACAAGAAATTGGCTTGTCTCGAGCAAAATTGAAACTAGGCGCTGCCTGGCCGCACAGCCGCCCGACAAGCGTACCCCAGGGGTGCCCACTGCTCAACCTGCACTTGGCCAGGGCTGGCAATTGCCCTGTTTCTAAGTTAGCAACCAGTCATATCATTTTTGGCTTAATTTTTGTGCTCCAAAAAATTTAGGACACCTCCAAAACTTCAAATCACACAATATTGATAAAACTCCATATTCAAAACACCTTTCCAAAATGGAATTTTAAGTGCTTAATCATGCTTCCAAAAATAAGTTTAAGTAAGAATCTTATTCTTCAAAAATCTCCAATGAACTCTAATCGTATTTAATCTAAAGATGACCAAAACACCTTAAGGGCAAATTTAACATGCTATATCAGCAAATAACATCAACTAATGCTAAATCAAAATTCAACATTAGCAACTATGAATTAAAACATACTAATCATATGAACACATATTATTATGCTTTGAATTCATCAAGCAAATGAGCCACATACAACATCATCCAAAAACTCCAATCCATAGGTTGGATTAAGTATTTGGATAATCAATCATCACATGAATCAATCAATCAAAAAACCCAAATTATAGCATGAATTAGGCTCCAATACCACTTGAAGCACATGTAGCACTAGGATCTAATTATCAAAGCATAAAAACACTAAAATAACTAGGCTATACATAAAGCCAAGGATCTAAACATGCCATAGATTCAGATTTGGTATGAGAATTACCTTGATTTTCACAAAATCAAAGAAACTTGGAAGAAGATTTCAACTCCTTGAAAACTGTCACCCAGGTGGCACAGTGGATTCAGAGCAACTTTTGCCCATCCAAATGATTTTTCCTCTATTTGAATTTTTTACTGGAAGTCACCAATACCTTGATGGATGTACAATCCAAAGTTCAGCTGGAACAAAGAACGAAAAGGCTCTCTAGGAAAGCCTCCAAGTGACTGCCAGAAATAGAGAATCTCCAAAGGCTAGCAATCTAATTATCTTACCTCTAATGAGAATATCCACACACCAATGCACAGTCCTTTTCTTCTCAATGTTAGCGGGAGAACAAAGAGAAGAAATGCAAAGACAAAGGCTTGATTTGGAGGTATGAGATGAAGAAAAATGAAGCTTCAACACATGAGAAATTAGAGAGAGAGAGTATCTAATTCTTAGCTTGCAATTCACATGTAGCCGCCCCTTTCTTTAATTTTGGCAGCATTTAGCTTGCAAGTTGGCAAGCATATGAATTTTATTTGGAATCTTCATTTCATCTTATGAAATGTCTTCCAAATAAATCTAATGCCACACCAAATGAACATTTCATTTGAATTTTTCATCCAAAGTTAATTCTTCATTTTAATTAAATTAGACATTTTAATTTAATTAATTATCCTTTGACTTAACTCTTAAGTCAATTTGCTTAACTTTTTAAGCAAGTCATTGCTAACTTAACTCCTTAAGTTAACTTGACCAATTGATAGTCATGTGGCACCAAGTAATTAAATCCTTAATTAATTGGTCTTAATTTAACTGCTTAAATTAATTAGATCAATTTAACAATTCAACTGATCAAGCAAAAAATTACTACAACCGTCTATCTCCAAAATCAGTCGTTAAGGAATGTCTCTAACTCTTAGAAAATTTGCCTTCATCAAGTAGGATTTCCAATTAGTTTTTGTGTGCAACTCATTAGGCTCTACCATTCATTGGGCATGGGCTCACAAGTCTTTATGACTTATAGAATATCAAATATTCACATTAGTTTAAACTTATTTAAACTAATGACTAATTCAATTAGTTTTCATTACTTGAAGAGTACCTAATCTCTATGGTTGATCTCCTAAGCCCATGGAGCCCAACTAAATCGAAATGAATTCTTTTGGAGAACCATTATAGCTCTACGCATACTATGTAAATATGATTCTTCGATCTTCTATCTCCTGAAAGAGGCCTAGGGCAAGATATTTGCGGGTTCCCTAATAGCCTAAATTCAATGTTTCTATTCCCAATGTTTGATTCCCATTTATGACCCCATCTTTGAAAAACTCATTTTCCA